>OU696530.1:97457596-98763311 GCA_916048285.2 Bellardia pandia | reverse complement strand
TTATTTAATTTAAAATTTTATAACTCCTCTGCTTTCTTAAGCCAACTTTTATTAACAATTTCCTAATGTTATTACACACATTCTCGCTTACATACTAATAACAAATTTGTCAAAATATTTACCTTAATTTTATGGCTTATTATGCCTAATAACCAGCCTTAACATTAACCCCAACCCGTCAGTTATATTCTAAATTTATGTATTTCATTAGACTTTCAATATTAAACATAAACAGACACATACACAAAGATTTTGTATATTAATAACAAAATAAATACTCGTACACAAACATTGTTACAGCACAAATGATTACATTTTAATAACAATGGGTGAGGGTGGTGGTGAAATGGGATTTTATGTATATGTTTAAATATTATGAGTTGTCTTTAAAGCTAGAAAGTAAACCAGCAAATAGTTTGGTTAACAAATAAAGATTTCTAGTGTTGGGATTGAAATGTTTAAAAGGATGACATTTTGCTGGGTCCCCAATATATTTACATGTACGAGCATGTATTATAAATTTTCAAACACCCAAACTCACATGTTTTTATAAGGAATATGCTCACGCACTTTCTTATACAGTGGTGGCCATATAATTAACACATAATTTCAATCTCACCTAACTTGAAATTTGTATACCCTCCACCACCATAAGTGGTGAATAAGGCTATATAACGTTTGTCATTTCGTGTGAAACTTTGTTAATATTCATCTGAGACCCAACAAAGTACATATATTCTTGGTCCTTATAAAATTCTAAGGTGACTGAGCCATCTCCGTCTGTCCTTCTGTCCGTCCGTGTAAAACACTCTCACATCCAACTTAACTGCACAGAATTTCCTGAAAACTGTTTGAGAACTTGTGGAACTAAGTTGAGAAACTTAGCAGAAATTAAGATAAATTATGGGAAAACATTGAAGCCTTCTGGAAGGCTATAACAATTTTACTTTGCAGGCATTTTGTCGAAAGTCTGCCAAATAGTTGTCTTCCTGTGATAACAAATAAAGCACATCTGACAAAATATTAAAGCAAAATTTTTAATCATTTGACGAAAATTTAAGAATTATTAGGTATAATAGAACAGATAAATTAAATGTTTTAGTTATTTGTAAAAACGATTTTCTTTAATTATTTTAATTTTCATAGATTTATGATACCGTTTAAAAGGGACGCAAATAAAAGCAGCCAAGCTAAAAATTAAGTAATGTATTGGTACTGTTCGTTTTGAGAAATTGGTTCCTTAGGCAGGTCTCTTCAATAGCCGTCCATGAAGATGGAATTTTTTTCCCACCTTAAATAAATATATGTTGAAGTAGTGCAACTATTAAAAAACATTACAGAATTACCTGTGTCCATTTAGTTTTAAAGTTTCATTTAACGAATTCAAAAGACTATGCCCATTTCACTTTTCAGGCATTTGGTTGAAAGTAAGCTTTTATGTAGGGGTGCCCGGATAGACTAGGCGATAGAGTGCCGGACTATCAGTCAAAGGGTTGCGGGTACGATTACCGCCAAAGACTCTGGGTAGACTAGTCAGACATATATAGACCAGTCAGACATATAGAGATAAGTCACACATTTGTAGACCAGTCAGACATTTGGTAGAGAATCTAAGGCATCGCAATGGGCTATATTGGTCTCTGGGTGAGCGTGTGAGGTGACTCACATCAGCCTTCCTACCTAACCTAACCTAAGCTTTTATGTAATAACAATTAAGGTCTATCCGACAAAATATCGAAGCGAAATTTATAATTATTTGATGGAAATTGGAAAATTATTAGAAATTATAAAATAGTGAATGTGAATGTTTTAATTACACTGTCCAACACCATTTTTGGAACAGAAACTGGTCTTTTTATGGGTCAATTTGACCCTTTTTTCGATAAAATCAAAAAATATTCTTTAAAAAAGGACATTTAAGGATTGAAATATTCTACGAAAATGTTTGGCGGAAAATTTCAGTGGGGGTCGCCAAAGACAAAATTGTTGTAAATAAAGCTCTTTACGATTAATTGGCAAAATTACACGCCAACACATACAAAGCAGGTGAAAACATCGTCAAGTTCGGCCGGGCCAAACACTGAGTTCTCGCGTCTAGTCAGCTGTGACTTACAAATCAGCTTACAAATCGTAAAGAGCTTTATTTACAACAATGGTGTCTTTGGAGACCCCCACTGAAATTTTCCCCCAAACATTTTCGTAAAATATTTTAATCCTTAAATGTCCTTTTTAAATGATATTTTTTGATTTTATCGAAAAAAGGGTCAAATTGACCCATAAAGAGACCAGTTAGAGGGTTAAGATCTTCCACAAAAATAATCCTCATACAATTCCACAATACAACTCTGACCATAAGAATTCTCTCAGACATTAACTTACAACATTTTATACATATAGTATAATGCACCCTTCGACCAAAAAATTAAAACTTTGACCCACTGTAAAAAAAAAACTCAGACGTGCTGGACCATAAGTTTGTTCTACAAAAATGATCTACTCAACATACCCTTTCAGAATTATGGGGTCGCTATTCTGTTCCATTCAAAAACTCTTAATTTGTTAGACAGTGTTATTTGTCCAACCCCATTAACGATTTTCTTTAATTATTTTCATTTTCATAGATTTATAATGATTTATGATTTTAAAAGGGTGCATATAAAAAAAGCAGCCAAGCTAAGAATTAAGTAGTGCAAGGAATAATTTACTCTTCTGATAAATGTTTTAATTATATGACCGCCACTGTATGTATGTATATATTCCAACCAAGAATATCACCAATGAAATTATCATACAAATGTGTTTTACTCTCCTATTAAGATTTCCATACAAACGTGCTATACTTAAAACATTCTATTGTATTATTGTATTTATATAAAATTATTTACGAGTATATGTGCAATACACATACACACTTATATTGTTAAAATATTTTACAATATTTGCTTTTGTCTGTATTTCATTATTAATAATAAGTGTTTATTTAAGCTTCATAAGATTTTGTTTTCTGCTGTTGCTGCTTCTCTGTATTTTGATATTCCTGACATTTGTTGTATTTATTGTAAATATTTATAGATTTTCTTAAGTTGGCATTATAATTTAGTAAAAAATTTTATTTATACATTTCTTATACATATACCGTACTAACTACATACATATGTATATATAGTCTTTGTTTAGTTATGTTTCTTTTTTTCTCTAGAACAATAGACAAATATTATGGTCACGTAGTTTATTACAATTGTGTTTTGAATGCGTATAAATTTTGGGGGGTGTTGAAATGTTGCTGCATTCTAAGGGGAAGGGAATACAAAATTAATATGAAAATTGGTTTTTGTTTTTTGTTTTTTTTTTTTTTTTTTTGAGAAAACATAAAAAAACAGAAAATTTTTATAAATACATCTTAGAACAATTTCTAAATTAAACTAAATATTTAAATTAAATTAGAAATTATAGGTCTTAGAAAGAAAAGAGTAATAAAGTTTTAACAAACAATTTTTTTAACCTTTTTATTATTTATCTATTGAATCTGACTTTACTTCATAGACTTTTAAATAAATACTTAAATAAGTCCCTTGAAAGCTGACAAAATGGCCGCCAGTTAAAAAAGTGTTGCCAATGTAAGGTTATATGCATCTAAAAAATATCCTATATTATCTGCATGTTCATCTTGTTAAGATTGTTGGACAAATAATATTGTTATTCCTCCTCAGTTGTTAAAGACACTTAGGTCACCCTTTTAGGCATATTTGCGGGAAATTTTCTATTGACATTCTATATGACATATTTAAATGATTTTGACAGAGATTACAGCATCACATTTGTAATGTGTCACCATTGCTTGGTAATTTGTTTTATTTCAGTGTTTTATATTTTATATTTTATTTCATCTCTATTTCATTTTCAAAGTGATCTTTCATCAACTGGTTTGGTTTTTTTGCTGGGATGGGTGCATTAATATCTTTAGCATCTTAAATGTGGTAAAAGTTTTGCTGGCGAACCGACCATTTTAATTTATATAATGGACAAATAATTTTCTTTACTCGTATTCCAGTTGTATTTTCTACTTTTCTCCTGAATATATCAGACTACTACTTTCTTTTGTCGGCACGGTCGAATAATTTTACTGCTTTAGTTGCAGCGCTTTATTAAACCTACAGGTGTTACAGGAGTTATCGAAAACAGAATAATTAAGAATTAATAGGCTCTATAAAGCACGTTATTACTTTTGGATATCGACTTTGTGATTTGAGGACATTTGATTTTATGTTGAATTTTACGCAGTTTATAGAGCCCAATATTTCCATACAGAACAGAGTTGTGTCAGTCACCGACTAGGATAAAAGGTAATGAAAAAACAATTCCAGAAATAATAGAATTTGACGTGGTAGTAAAAAATGATTAAGGACAGAAATGTAGCCCTTACAGAGCAATGAACACCGGTATACAAAGTGTTAATATCGGACTAAAAATATCGATACAAAAAATAAAATACTTCAAGGGCGGTAAAAAATATTTCTATTTTACATTATATTTAATCCTGACACAACTTTTTTTGAACCACTCTAGAGCCCACTAGATTCTTACCCAAGTTTCGTGTGCCATTTAGAGGAGCTCTGTTACCGCCCCTGTGTGGTTTATGACAACCAAAATTAAAACTTAAACTTGATAACACTTCCTTTCTAGGCATGTGCAATTGTATTGCAATCGCACAAATTTATTTTCCTTGTTTTTCCAAATTCTCTCCCTGTGCAATATAGGATTGTTCAGGAATTTATGCATGATTTTTTTATATTTTAATTTAATTAATTAAATTGCTCTCGTACAAGATATTATTACTGACTTAATTTTTTTTTTAATTTTGTAGCTTAATCTGTTTATTACAAAAACCACTATAGAAAGAAACGTTTGGCCGAAATTTACGTGAACAATACTCTAACGGCATATACCACAACATAATGCTTTACTTTAGCTTAATGGCCACCAATAAAATACATTTAATTATTAATAGTCTAAAATTATAATATACCACATAATTGCAACAATATTTACTCATATAAATACGATTAACGATAATAAAATTAACACTTAACTCACTATTGTAAATTTAATTATAATTAACTGATTAATTTCACCTCATTTGGAAAATTCTACAATAAATACCATTGTTAAAAATGTAGTAAAAAAAACGTTTTAACCTGTCACATACTATCACAGAACTATAATATAAGCACATAATTTTAATCAGTCATTTCTAAACAAATGCATAAACAGAAAAAATCATAGTAGAACCCTCTTTTGTTTTCTTACGCACCCCGCCACCCCCGTTTTTACAGTAGAATAATAACAACAACAAGAACGGAAAAATTGAGACAACTAAAATGATAAACAACAAATTGACTTACATGTATAAAATATTTATAAATCGTTTGTACGCATAATTAGCTTGTCATTAAATGTTGTGGTTTAATTTTCAACGAAATTTACAAAATACCAACCAAAAATACCAACAGCAACAACAACAACTATAGCAGCGGCAATAATAATGTCAGCTATAAACCAGATTATGATGACATATACACGTACGCACCTATACACTTGTTTACAAATAAACTCATACATATATGCATATGTATATGTAAGAGTACTAACATTTATACGATGGTTGTGCTACAAACATGGGTAACGTATTTTACAATATTTCTTTCAACTCATCGATATCGGCCAGTTTGTACAGTTTAGCCCCCTGGCCCATGATGTCGAACGATAACGTTCGTCTTGATAAGACTTAAGACACAAACTTGATTGTGGAATAAACAAACTTGATTGAGTAAAAAAAATAGATACGATAAAAAGTTTGTGTCTTAAGTCTTATCTAAGCGAACGTTATCATTCGACATCGTGTGCCATTGGGTAAGTTGAATTTGTACCTAATAAGTGGGGCACCTCGGGTATGTGAAAAATAAAAACAATTGCAATTCTTCGTTTGTGATACGACTTCAAAATTTGTGCTTTATACACATATGGCTGATATACTAAGTACACAAAATAATAAATGCATACCAAGATGTTACCACCATCGTCCTTGACAGTCTTTTTAGTGAACCGCAGATGAAAGACTTTATCGGTGGGGGGTGGATTGTCGACGTACGTTACGGCCCTTGTTATTGCCGAACACGTTTATTTTGGTTTCATCATTAAAGAGAATATTGAGAATATGATTGCGGCAAACTTAAATGTCTTCTTGCAAAGTCCAGTCTTGCCTTCAAAGAATTTTTTTCGAAGCAAAATCACTTTTATGGCTATTCGCCAGGGTAGGTTAGCACAGTGTAGTCGAACAGTTCTTACATATACAATACGCCCAATTCTTCGTTTGTGACCCGCCTTCACAGTTTATGCTATATATCTACTAGTCGAGTATTAAAAAACCTATAATACCTTATACCCTGAGTTCAATAACTATAAATCCATGCAACTTTTCTCAATTTAGTTCAGTTAAAGAAAAAGTAAAACAGTTTAACCTAGCTGTAAAAAAAACATTATTTTTTATTTTACCTTTTAAAATTGTATAATGAAATTATCTAGTGTTTCATAACTATAAATACACAAAATTTATACTTTAATAATGGTGACTAACTTTTTCTAATTCGATCAGACATACTATTAACCAGATTTATAATAATTATATCTTCAAATATAGATCCCCAACAGCTTCTTTAAGGTGATGATGATGCTTTCATATTGTCGGTTTTCAGCGTAAATACGAAGGCTTAATATGTACTTTCCAAATGTTCTGCATTTTATAGTAAATTGTTGAAAATTGCATAATAAGAGTAAAAAACAGTTATGCTTTTGTTTTTGTAGTATTCTTCTTTGTTTATCGTTAAATGTAATTACAGTTTTGAAACACTAACAATCAGGGGTGTCATAGAAACCAATATTGTCAGAATTTGTTTTAAAACCGACAAGCAAAAATGCTTTGGTGTCATAGGGCACTGCTAGACGTTCAATAAATATAGAGATATTTCTAGTATCACGATATTTATTGAACACGTTCAATATTTCTAGTATCACGACATTTATTGAACGTGTAGCAGTGCCCTATGACACCAAAGCATTTTTTCTTGTTGGTTCTGTTGTCATCTAGATAAAATTGAATGCAAATAATTTGTATCGATGGTCTCATATAGAAAGGCCCTAACTCGCATATTTGAAACTTTACAGGAGAAGGTAAAAACATAATAGAAACTGTAATATTCAACATGTAACTTTTTTTGTACAACTGCTTATAAAAGCGTTATTTTTTACACTATTGCAATACATTTTTGTGAGGAGGTGTATTTGCGTTAAATGCATTGGAATCGCAAAAAAAAACAAATTTCGAAAAAATAGCGAGTTAGGGCCTTTCTACATGAGACCAACGGTATGTGCATAGAAGTCCTTGTACTTAATTTAAAGATAATCGATACATAAAAGGTCATAGTTGCCATATAGGGACCATTTATGAAAAATTGCTTCTGCTCATATACTCATTGGTGGGGCTGGACCACATGTAATTTCTTAGTTGTTTTCCAATAAACTCTATTTTGTTTTCAAAAACAAAGTTCTTGTTAAAAAAAACCTTTAGTAAGCCTGATAATTGAAAAGTGATTCATAGTTGTAAATTTATATTGTTTCTAATCAATAAACAGGGAAGGAAATCTAGAGATTGCATTGATTGTTTTTGAAGTTATGAATAAAGTTAGTTCAAATTATATACAGCATATGCTTTAGAAAATCTAGGTGCTCCTAATGGGTTAAGTAAATAGATAGTTTTCCAAATTTCAAATAAAAAAAATTATATGATTATAAATAAATTTCTAAAGGACTCTAAAGTGTAAATGTTCATTGAATATCATCAAAAATTAAAGAGCTTTAACAATTGTGTTTTTTCTGAATTCTTTGGTATAATTTATGATTTTGCACATATACAAGAAATTGTAGCTCTTCGTTAAAATTTAACTTAAATCTACAAACGACCCTCTCACCAACAATCACAAACACTATTACACTCACACACTTACATATGTATGCATTGAATCAAACAAAAATACATTCTCACATATTTAAGCAGACAATTGAGTGAAAGAATATAAAACACCAGGCTGAACGAAAACAAAAAAAAAAGAATCAAAACCAATATTGGTGTTGTACAACAACAGCAATGGCATCATTACCAATAGAAGCATAAACACATACACAGACACACACACAGACAATCTCTTACATAAACACATGTGCTTATACACCATATAATGGTTTTTCGTATTCATGTTAACGTTAGTCATGTTTTTGTTATTGGCGGTAGAGCTGGCGGCCAATATTATTGATATGTTACGCATACGCAACCAATGATTGTATTTTACAATCTGCATACTATTACAGCCACATAAACAAACACACGCACGCATCATCGATAACAACAGCAACACATAAATATCATCAATGTGATTGTTACACTGTGTGCATACAAAACATACTTTCATAACAAAGGGACTTGGAATGGAGTAATGATTGCCCCCAGCGGGAAAATTTGCAAGTGCTTTCATTTTTAGGCCTTATAGATCTTCTAGATCTGCTTACAGAAGGCGTTTCATATACATTCAAAATTACATTTCAAAAGAATGAAACTGCTCCATAATGCAAAAATTGTTCATGCACTAGCAACCATCAACCTGAACCAGTGGGACACTCTGAAATAAGAGAAAGGCAATTGTGGAAATCTATTTTTATTATTTTAATTTTACAATTGTCTTCTTCTTTTTTTAGAATAGTAAACAATTTGATAACATATGATTGATTTTCGACGATGTTGCCATATTGCAATAGCTAAATGCAGTATAAATTGACTCTGATTTTGTGCATTTACCTCTAACTTAATGCGCATTAGGATGGGAATAATTCACGAGTTAATTTGAATTAAGACTGCTAATGCAAATAACTGTGTCGTCTGTCTACGCTATAAATTGCAGTTTCAAATATTCTCTGCTTTTTGATTAAAACATGTATTTATTACTTTATAATAATTATACATTAATGTTTTGTTTTTAATTCAGTTACTATATTATATAATATTTATGTACTTCTCTGAAAAGTCTAACAGCCTTTTATATTTGCAGCTCAAAGAAGAGATTTTGTCTTAGTGAAAGCACTTTTTATACCGCTTTCGTTATGTTTTCTTTGGACAGTTCTAATTCGTCCTTTATAGCTCTGGCTGTCGTAAAAGAATTTATTTCTGCTAGAATTGCAATATGATCATCGTCTAGGTACGTGGTCTTACGTTTTCTGCCTTATAAAGCCTCAGTAAGCCGACTGTAACGGAATGTAGTGTAATGTCATAAAAATGTAAGCAAATTCTATTTCTTACAGATTCATACATTACGATGTTGCGTTACTTTACATCTCCATAACCATTTACACATAACAATATCCATCAGCTGTTTCTTACTGTTGCAGTTAAATTCCTTTACAGTCGGCTAACTGAGCCTTAAGTTCTTTATACTACGTTTCCACGGTACATGCTTCGCTCTCTATTCATGCTTCACACCCCAATCATGTGCGAAACAGCTTGCTTCACCATGCAAAATTTTAAGAGCGAATCAAGTAGATTCATATTGAATCTACTTGCGAAGCACGAAAAATTGCACTCTTCTCTAATTTGTATCGCAAGTTTATCTGCACTAGCTGTAAAAATTTAATATTATTGTAAACAAAGCAAATTATTTTCTTGTTGCTGGAAGTAAATGCGTACGAATGTATGTTTTTTTTCAAATAAGCTAACTAATTTCCACTCCCTTTTGTTTGTCCATTAAAAAAAAATTATTTTCCACAAATTGTAAATTCTGTTTGTTTATTAAAGACAACTGTCAAATCGAATCAAGTTGTTTGGTCATGTAAACAGCATGATTCATAAACAAGATTCAGAGAGCGAAGCAGGTGATTCAAGTCGTCGTGGAAACCTAGTATTAGGCTTTTGTTTGATTTGTTTATTTTATACAAAGCAATTATTTTTCTCACCGCAGATTCCGTTATCTTACACTTAGAGCTTAAAGCTTTCTGTTTCATCTCATTTTCACGATTTAGTACCAACAAATCTCTTTTCTTTTCGGTTATAGTCTTCATTTCGCAAAAGCGTAAGTCTAGTTCAGTTTATTTAAGTAATATTAAATTAAATAAATAAGTACTTCACTATAATTTATTATTTTATAAAAACTTACCCCTAATTTAAAAAAAATCAACTTTAATTTTAAGTTTAATATACGCAGATAAAAAATATAGTACTGCATGTTTACCACAACTATTTCAACATTTTTAATTTTTTTTATATTATGGTTATTTATAGCAATTTTACATATGATTATATCAATTATGTAATGTTTATGGTGATCATTTATATGATGAAAGATTATATCATATTATGTCGTTCTCTATCATAATTAAAGAACAACAAACTATGATAAATGGATTCATCATAAACATGATTGTAACAAATATATGGATAGTTACTAAAACTTTATATATGATTGTAGTAATAATCAGAATCGTAACTAACCATATTATGATTATTGAAATCATATAATAATTGAAGTGACCATGACATTGTTGAAAAACTTGTAGAAATGTTGACATTGTTGTGATAAACATGTACAACTATATTTTTTCTCTGTGCGCACTTCATTATATTTACATCAGAAATATAAATGAGCGACTTAATAAAATTGTCATGTTTATGTAAATAATTCAGATACTGCAACAACTAACGGAACCGTGAATAAATAGTAAATAATACATGTAGAAGAAAAATATCAAAAAAGAATGAAGAAGGTTACAAAATCACACTTTTTTTTTGTCCGATAGTGTATGTGTGATTATTTGCAGTAATATAAATTAATTTAAAACCCTTTCTTTTATTTTCTCAGTGAAGTTATTAATTTAGCAGGTCTTTAATTAAGAATTAATTAATTAATTAATAGACCTTTTAGTTGCCCTTCTCAAGTAGGTCATCTATCAGGCATCTAACCAGCAACCTGCCTGTTAATGATACGCCAAGTAAAGCTAAACCGATTTTGCAATGCGGCTGGAAGTCCTTGTTATTGCAAAATAAGGCCTTCCGGAAGGCTTCTTTATAGCAGTTTTTTTCCGCTGCTCCCTTTCTTATCAAATTGAGTGTAAACATGTGTATGTATGTGTGCCATTGTTTAAATAAGTGTATGTGTGTATATGCAAGAGTTTATAATTGACATACGTGTTGATGATGACAAGACAATGTTGCAAAACTTGTTGACATGTTATTGTTAGTAAGGAATATACAATACATTTCGTTGGAACTGGTCATGCATTTTTTTATGACTTATAAGTTTGTAATAATGTAACCTTGCGAGAAAATTGGACAGAATTTTTATGGGATTTTAAAGCATTTTTCTGAAGGTGATTTAAAATTTGAATTATACACTAGATAATTCAAAACTTAATGTATAACTCCAAAAACAAACAATGTTATCTCTGTTTATTGACTAGAAAAAATACAACTATGATTCAAAGCTTTGTTTAACAAGAACTTTGTTTTTCGAAAGAAAATAGCAATAAGAAAGTAAGAAAGTGGAGTCAGTCAAGCCCGACCAACGAGTTTTGCAGAAATGAGCTCGCCTATCTACTGTAAAGTTCTGGTGCTATTAAACATTTTCAACTATGGCTTTGTATAATTATTAGCATGAAATAATGCCAGTAGAAGTGTTTGTTAGCGGAAAAATGCGTTCACTGATAAATAGTTTAAACAAAACCAACCGATGCACAGTGTGGTAGATCGCAAATCTGACTGGACAAAATTAATAAATCGCGTTGGATTCACTTTTCACTTATGAATTAAATAGAAAACAATATTATTAACTATATAAATGATTATAAAAATTATCGATTCTTTAAAGAAGATTTTTTTAATAAAATGAGGGAAAAATAAATATTTTTTTGAATATGACAGTAAATTATTAATATCTAATTACCAACTATAACTAATCGAACAACTTAATTATAATATTAAGGAACTACACAACTTTCTGATTAAATTCCAATAAACTTGATCAAAATTCACTTTAAAAATGTCTTTAACATTTATTTTCAATTAAAATTTGTTCTTGAATCATTGACAAAGCATTTCGAACTCATATTGAACTTTGTAGGTTTATTAACCTGCTAAAAAAAATGGCTTAAGAAAAAACTCAAATCATTTTTCTACAAAATAGTCACATCTCTTTGCATCTGTATTTAACAATTTTATTATTTATATCCGCTTTCAGCAAAATCTTTTTAAAGGACTTATGTAAACATTACAATTTCCAACAAACTCCATTTACATAAGTCTATTTTCACAAAAACATTGCCCATTTTTTCCCCCAGCAACCAGCTAAATTTGTACATACTTTTCTATATTATTCTCTCATTTTTCTATTTGTTTCCATTGCAATTTAATTTAATATAGTGCACCACCAGTGTTCACGTAATTTCTATGGAGCACACATATAAAAAGGCCAAATGTACAAATAAAAATTAAAAAACAAACTAAAATTAAAAAATAAAAAAAAAAATAAAGTTGAAAAAAAAGGAAACTAAATGTGTGCTACTACTCTCCAATGGTTTAAAAAAAGAAATGAACTAAACTGTTTGTTTGAATGATGATGAAAATACTGTGTTTAAAATAGTAGATGGCTTGAATTTATAACTAGTGAAAAAAATACAAAAAAAAGTAGAAGAAAAACATTAAAAATCCACCATGTTTTGATATCATTACCTTGATTAGTTAGTCAGTCCGTCATTTTATGTTTGAAAAGAGTGACTAAATATATGCATACATAAATGTGCAAATGAATAATGTTGTGGTGGTATGCATAAAAAAAAATATTTTTGCTACAGACAGAAAACGAAAAGTTTTTAATTTGGTTGGTGGTTCTTTTGGTTATGGAAGTTTAGAGTTTCTCTTGTTTTCTTATTATTTTTAAGGTCACTGTAAATAAGTAAATGAGTTCTTAAAGTTGGCAGATTTTTAAGTATTTATTAAAATATAACAAAATAGATTTATCATGTTCTTTGAGTTTCATATTAATAGTTTAGCGTCTGGGTTTTACTGGCATCGTTTGAAACTATCAAAAACCTTATATAGTCATGACTTTGCTGCAAACGTAGCTCTTTACACAGTCGTAGTTTTTCGTCAATCGTAAGACTTTATGTGGTGAAAGCTTTGCTTCAATCATGGCTTTGCTTCAATTGTTGCTTTTTGTATGGTAATGGCTTTGTTTCAATCCTCTTCCTTTTGGCTCTTTATATAGTCATGGGTTTGCTTCAATCGTGGCTCTTTATATAGTCACGGATTTGTTTCAATCCTGACTTATTATATAGTCATGATTTCGTTTCAAGTATGGCTCTTTACACAGAAATTATTTAAACAAATTTGTCCTACAATCGAGGATCTTTAATTTAACAAAGTTATCCTACAATCCAGGATCTTTAGTTTAACAATTTAATTTTACAATCGTGGATGTTTAGTTTAATAAATTTATTTTACAATCCGGGATCTTTAGTTGAACAATTTAATTCTACAATCGCGGATCTTTAATTAAACAAATTTATCCTACAATCGAGGATCTTTAGTTTAACAAATTTATTCTACCATCCAGGATTTCTAGTTTACCAAGTTTAGCCTAGAATCGAAGATCTTTAGTGGAACAAATTTATCCTAAAATTGAGGATCGCAAGTTTAAAAAGTTTATTGTACAATCCAGGATTTTTAGTTTATCAAATTTATCCAACAGTCGAGGATCTTTAGTTAAAGTTTAGTTTAACTAATTTATTCCACAATCGAGGATATTTAGTAAAACAAAAATTTGCAGCAATCGCGGATCTCTAGTTGAACAAATTTATTTTACAATCGAAGATCTTTCTTTTAACAAATTTATCCGACAATCGAGGATCTTTAGTGAAACAAATTTATTCTACCATCCAGCATCTCCAGTTTATAAAGTTTATCCTACAATCGAGGATCTTTAATGGAACAAATTTATTCTACAATCCAGGGTCTTTAGTTTAACAAATTAATTCCTCAATCGAGGATCTTTTATTTAACAAATTTCTCCTACAATCGTGGATATTTAGTGTAACAAATTTAATTTACGATCGAGGATCTTTAGTAAAACAAATTTATCCTACAATCGTGAATCTTATATATTCAGCAACTATAACGTATACTTAATATTGATTTTATGTTTAAATAAAAGCACTCATACGCTCAAATGCTTTATGCAATCAGTATTTATTACACAAATAATAAACTAAATTAAAAACTAATTTTAAGTGGCAATTTTCCTTCCCCTTTATGCAGGCATTATTCAAAAGCAACTCGCCAATTATCTGACTGACACAAATCTTTTAATAAACTCCAGCAAAGTTTTAAGCTGTAGCATATTGAATAAGTAAAAAACGTTTGAAGTTTATACTTGTAAAGTGTGCAATTTAACACACAATTCCTGTTGGCTGCTAAACAATATTGTTGGGTAATTAGTTTACAGATTACAAAAAGAAAAGCTGCAGTAAATGTTGAATTTTTTCCGCTGTTTGCTTTTTAATTGGCATGTTTTAAAGGACTTAAACACAGCAATAGTTGAGGCAGCAAGTTATATAAAAATCAAAAAAAAAAGGAAATTACAACACTTTAATATTTTAAGTAAAGAAAAAATTTCAAATAAAACTCCTTAAAGTTTAAATAAATGTAATAAAAACATTTTCTTATCTTACATTTGTAATTGAATTGTTTGTCCTATAAAAACAATAAGATTTTTTTTAAATTTTTCCTTAGTATCATTTCTTTTTTGCTAACTTTACAAACAAAAAACTTGGTGTTTTTTTATTTAATACATATATAGCACTTCAAAAACCATATGTCAGACATGCGTTAACAATTGACTCAATTACATTTGGTTCGTTTCATATTGTTCTGTTTTATTTCTGTTCATTTTCTACCAAACTGACACAATTATAGACACTAGCATAGCCAACCAAAAAACAAAAGAACACATTACCAGCTTCAGGCCAATAACAAGAACAAAAACAAATTGTGATGAAAGTAGCAAAATAATCTTGCTTCAACTATATATAAAACCATAAAAACTCTTGAAAGCTTAAAAAAGGAAATAACTGGTAAATTCTATGAGAGCAAAAAAAAAAGGAAAGGAAATCACGCATGCAAGTGTTAAACTTCCTTTTCGTTTATGTCTGTAAGTATGTTTGGTAAATGCCCTATATCAGGACAAACATACAGTAACACTGAAAATACACAATGTTGGATATTTAGTAAAATTTAATTTCCAGTTGTGAATGTTCTGTTAGCTAAACATAGATCTTTAGTTAGGCAGATTTAGCCAACAATAATGAATATTTAGCCAGCAATCTTGGATCTTAATTTCATCAAATTTAACTTTCAAACGTGGAAATTTAGTCAGTCGAATTTAGTCTGAAATCGTGGTCTGCAATCGTAGATCTTTAGTTAGTCAAATTTAGCCTGCAATCGTCGATCTTTATCTTATCAAATTTAGACTGCAATCATGAATCTTACGTGGATATTTATTTGGTGAAATTTAGCCTGTAATCCTGGATCTTTTGTCAGTCAAATTTAGTCTGAAATATTGGATCTTTAGGTAGTCTAATTTAGCTAGCAAACGTCGAACTTTATTTCTTGCAAACGTGGATCTTTAGTTAGTCTAATTTAGCCAGCAAACGTCGATCTTTATCTTATCAAATTTAACCTGCAATCATGAATCTTAAGTTAGTAAAATTTAGCCTGCTACCGTAGACCTTTATTTCATCAAATTTAGTCTGTCAACGTGGATATTTATTTCATGAAATTTAGCCTGCAATCGTGGATATGTATTTCTTGCAAACGTGGATCTTTAGTTAGTCAAATTTAGCCTGCAATCATGAATCTTAAGTGGATATTTATTTGATGAGATTTAGCCTGTTATTCTGGATCTTTTGTCAGACAAATTTATTCGGAAATCGTGGATCTTTTGTCAGTCAAATTTAGTCTGAAATCGTGGATCTTTAGTTAGTCTAATTTAGCCAGCAAACGTCGATCTTTATCGCATCAAATTTAACGTGGATATTTATTTCATGAAATTAACTTGCAATCGTGGATCATGAGTAAATCTAAATTAGTAAAATTTAAACAGCATTTAAAGATTTGTAGTCGATTTAATTTAGTTAAATTTAGCAATGGTGAACATTCAGTTCGTGTAGAATGTTGATCTTTAGTTAATTAAATTTAAACAGAATTGAAGGATTAAGCCAGTAATAATGGTTCATTAATTTGTAAATAATTTTATTCTATTTTCTTCGACATTTTTTATGATTTTTATTAAATAATTTTTAAGCTTGAGGTCAAGATTTTTTTATTTTTATATATTCAGGAGTTGTTTTAATTTTATAACAAATTATGAAAGATTTTTTAATTAATAAGATTTATATTGCAACGATCTTTAGTTAGATGAATTTGTTCAAATTTATACAGCATTTTAAAATCTTGAGTTAGTCAAATTTGAACAGGAGGGAATGATCTTAGGTTAATCAAATTTAAACAGCATTAAAAGATTCTTTAGTAAGTAAAATTTTAAACGAACTTAAACAGCATTTAAAGATCTTTAATTAGTCAAATCTAGATTGCATTGAAATACCTTTAGTTAGTCATATTTGAACAGCATTTAAAGATCTTGAGGTAGTCAAATTTGAACAGGATTGAATGATTATTAGTTAATCAAATTTAAACAGCATTAAAAGACTCTTTAGTTAGTAAAATTTTAACGAATTTAAACACAATTTAAAGATCTTCAGTTCTTTAAATTTGGACAGTATTGAAGGATCTTTAGTTAGCCAAATTTAACTAAATTTGAAAAGCATTAAAAATTCTTTAGTTAGTAAAATTTAGACATCAATGAGGAATCTTTATTAACACAAGTTTATTATTAAACATTCGAATTATTACACATTGAAGCAAAATTTATTAGGCATTCAAAAATCTTTATTAATACAAATATTTAATAAATTCAAGAATCGCTATTATCTAGTTGCTGTGTTAACCTTAAATGTAGTATATTTAAAATTCGTTTTAAACTGCTTAACATATTACTTAAAAAACCGCTTGTTAACCCATGTGATACCTATGTACTTATATAACCCATATTGTTGTCCCTTTTTTTGTGTGGCTTATACAATTTTTTCTATGAAAAACATTTCTATATATGACTAAACTTTAAGGGGTTTTTTTTATCCTTTAGCATCTAAAAGATTTGCTAACACAGATTTTTACACCATTTATTTTCATTGTCTGTGAATTGTAGAGAAAAGAAAATGAAAAAAAAAACTTGGGGGAAATGACTTAAGGACCAAGAAATGTCTGGCAAATTTTGTGTGTTAAACAATCTTGTTAACATGACTTTATGATATAAAGTTTATATTTTATATTTATCATTTTTCTCATACTATTTTATAGAAACAGGCTTATGAAAATTAAAAACAACTTCAATTGTTACAGAAATGTTTACGCTTTTACAGAAGTTACTTTTTTTTAGAGATACACATATAAAGGATAAAATTATATTATTGTTTGGTTTATGAGGGGGAAATAATAAGATGTATGTATATTAATATATTTGTTTAGTAAACCATAACAATTTAATTTTGTTATAACAAGTACTACAGAGTTTTCCAAATAAAATTAAGAAGTCAGATAAATGAATGTAATCATTCATACAAAAAAACTAAATGCTTCAAAATTTAAACAATATATAATTAGGCAATTTACAGAAATGTATTACTAAACAAGTATGAAAAAAGAAATTTAAACAAATTTAATCAAACTAAGGCTCTACTAAATTTAAATCATGTATTAAAATATCACAATATGTTTGTGTACTTCAACTTCCTAATATACCTTAATTAACTACCAAGATAATTTTACATTAACCAAAATCACCGTGAATTTTCTGCACCCCAGCTCCCCTGCCAAACAATAATCTCTTATTTAAAATAATTACACCAAAAATAGAAAATCAATTCTACAACCTTTTCACTTAGCAAAAAAAATAATAAATTAAAACCTAAAATAAACCATTTTCAAACATTTATTTTTATTACCTTAAAGCATGTTATTTTCTTTGCAACTTAATTGTTTTTCTGTTTTCTAATACTAACCACTAATTAGGTAGTATATTGTTAATAGAAATGCCATAATAGAAGAAAACTATCAATAAGCCGATATACCACAAACTTTATAAACATTATAAGAAATTATAAAAAGTAGATAATCAATGATAATCACAAAAAATATTAAAAGTAATTTGTTGTCCTAATGAAACATTAAATGTCTTAATGTATCACACCCACTATTAAAGACCACACATTCGCACTCATATACACACTCCCATTTATAGAGATAAGCAGACGAAATAAAGCTCTTAGATTACAGTTTATAAACTCAGGACAAAAAGATACCTATATACAAGGAGACAATTAAAACAGCACATTAATATACAGTGGCAGTCAAAACAAAGCAGTTTGGTTTAAAACAACACAAAGAATTTATATAAAATCTTTGAAACTAATTTTATATTTGAAAGAGTAAAGTTGGAAAATTATAAATTAAAAAATATAGACATAGTCATATATATTTACACAAATTAAAAAAATTAAAAATTTTAGTATGCTTAGAAATAAAACAAAATTTTGCTGCTTTATGATAAAATTTGCTACAAGAAAACTTCCGTATTGTAATCTGCAAAATGTATAGATTAAGCTAGTTTAAAACAGTTCTTGATTTAAATTAAAAAAGAAGACTATGCTCTTATCTTTCAAAAGTATTTACACACTTATTTTGTCTGACAAAAGTATTTACACATTCGTGAAATTAAGTTAAAAACGCTGCAATCTTTAAAAAAACCCTCATTTGTTTTGATAGTTTGCAAATTTCTATTGCACAAAAATAAATATTTATATAAAAGTCGCTAAAAACAATCTTTTAAAATGGTGAAAATAAAGGAAATTCCCATCGAAACGCGAGTTGAGATCGCAACGAAGTTTGGAATGGGTTCCTCGGCATCAGACTTGGGAAAAGAGTACGGAATATGTCGGAAAACAGTCTACAATTTAGTAAAGAAAAAAGAAACCTATGGAAGCCTACAAAATAGGGTCAGAACTGGTCGGAAATATGTGACAAACAAAATAGAAGATCGTTCTATTCTTAAAATATTCGCAGAAAATCCAGTCGCAAGTCCGGTTAAAGTTGCTGCAGAGGCATCATTGGAAAACCTGTAAGTGAATCCACAATTCGGAGAAGATTAAGGACGTATGATATAAAGACCTATGTCGTGAGAAAAGTAATAGACATATCTGAAAAAAACGTCTAGAGTTTGCCATGGAGTATATCCATAAGCCAGTGGAGTTCTGGCATAATGTATTATGGACGGATGAGTCGTCTTTTCAATTTGATGGGTCATTTGAAAAACTTATATGCACCTTTCCAAAGGATCCAAGCATAAAGCAGTACAACCTCTTAATCGTTTCGGCGGGGGTTCAGTAATGTTTTGGGGATGTGTCTCATACCATGGATTTGGAGATCTAGTACCAACACAAAACACTCTAAACCAGGCAGAATATCTAGATATTTTGAATGACCATGTTTTTCCTTCGGCTCAGAGATTATTTCCTGATGAAAATTGGATTTTGCAGCATGATAATGCTCCATGTCACAAAGCATGGTTACCAACAACGTTTTTAAATCGAGTTGGACAAGATGTTCTTCCATGGCCACCCCAGAGTCCAGATCTAAACATAATAGAGAATGTATGGGCATTCATAAAAAGGCAGAGATCTATCCAAATGGACCGAAAACGAGGGGAAACTATTGATGAAATAATAAATATCTGGAACAGCTTCGAAAAGGAGTTTGTACGCAATTTGATTGCATCTATTCCAGCTAGACTACAATCTGTCATAGATGCTGAAGGAAATTTATCTGCCTACTAATTATTTATGTTTTTTTTTTTGTGTTTTATAATCCTTTTTCTATTGTGTAAATACTTTTGAATGTAAATAAATTTGTGTAAATACTTTTGAAAGATAAGGCGTAGTCTTCTTTTGTAATTTAAATCAACAACTGTCCAGTTTATTGTTAAAATTTTTAAACTAGCTTAATCTATACATTTTGAAGATTACAATACGGAAGTTTTCTTGTAGCATATTTATTAATAAAGCAGCAAAATTTTGTTTTATTTCTAAGCATACTAAAATTTTTAATTTTTTTAATTTGTGTAAATATATATGACTATGGCTGTATATATAACGTACAGGACGACCTCGCATATATACAGTGAGAAGCCCAAATGTGTACATGTCTGTGCTTTTTGCAATTTTTATTGCATAAAAATAAAACTAAACAAGAAAATTTAAAAATGTTTTTTTCTCATTTACTGGCACACAGAAAAATCGGCGCCCAATGAAAGCAAATTAATATTTAAAAAATAAATTTGTTTTTGTTTTTATTGGGTTATTTAATGGCTACAAATCTAAGAACAACTTATTCGAAATGCCATCTGTTTGCCTGCCAGTACGACTTGAGAAGATATGGCCATTCATCGTTCTTTATATATTAACTTTATTCGTCAACTTAAATAATACATAAATTTAGTTTCTAAAAATGTCTGACATTTACCCATTAAATTTATATACAATATTCATTATTAAATAATTTCCTAACAATAAAAACGGACAAGGGATCGCTTCAAAGACACAATTTTTGAATGTCAATTAGAGCCCTCTAATATCTGCCGGCCACAACTTGCAATCCCACGGGTTGGACTAGCAACTGGCAAAGTCCGAAATGTTGTTTTTAAGCCAGTTGATTCATTTTTGCTTTGTGAGCTGGAGCAGAGTCTTGCTGGCAAGTCCATTGTTTGTTGGTGAATATTGATTGATTGAAAAGCTTCTCAATGCGTTTCAAGACGGTCGATTGATAGACTATGGACGATGTTTTTACTCCTTTCTTGCAAAAATGTAGCTTGAAAATGCCATCGTAGCTCGCTTCCCACCATAATATTACAGACGCCAAATGGTGATCGCGTTGAACCCTGGGGATTAGTTGTAATGCTGCTCTGTATGACACAATCGCTCTGTGTGACGAGCTTTGGCAGGGGGATCAGTGCCAGGCGAATTTGCACCCAGCACCATGCTTCCTGGATTACCATAGAAGCGTCACACCAGATAAATTTAAAATTGCAAAAACTAAATAACGTCTAATTTTCTTTAAATAAATTTCAAAAATATAAATTCGCCTTTTATTTACGCCAAAAAGAATTATTTCAATATAGAAAAAAATAGTTAAACTTAGAACTCATTATGGACGGTTGGGTATTTCAATAACCATTTTCAGTTTTTAGTGTGTGACGGCCCAGTGTGTTGACAAACGGATTTTATTTATTTCACATTACAAATACTACACCTAAGGCTATATAGAATGTGCAGGTGTTTTTCATTTCTCGCATTATCATTTATTTGAGAAATTTTTTTCTGATCATTTTTTGACAAACAAAAAAACGCAATTTTTCCAATTCTCAAACTAAAGGTAAAAATTAAAAATTGTTTTTTTTTTAATTTTTGCAACATTATCAATCTCTAGTATTATATAAAAAAGCAACTTGCAGTCATTATCTCTAATCAGGACAACGCAGGAATTTTTTTACTACTTTAACTTTTTTGGGTCTGTGTTCTCACACCGTAATATAAGTGTCTAAAAAGACAGAGTGTTTAGTTTGAGTTGTTTTTGTGTACATTTAAATAAATAAATAAAGACTCGTTATATTTTCTGCAAACTACTTGACGCTTTTATTTCGCAATTAAAAATAATCCGGTTTAATTAAAGAAAATAAAACACCGTTTTTAAAAAGTAAAAACGTAAGAGTATTTAGATTATTTTTTTATATATTTTTAGACATTCAGGCATGTAATGGAAAACGAAAACGAATGAGTTTTAGAATTCAATTTGTACGTAATATTTCTGTATTGAAAAACTTTTATCATATAAAGTATAAAGAAATTGTGCTACTAAAGAGAATCTTAAAAGAAAAATTTTAAAAATTAGATTAGAAATGCATTTAAATATATTTCCAAAACTCATTCGTTTTCGTTTTCGATTGCCATCACATGCCTGATTAAGAAATAATTATAAGTTTTTGATTCAAATGTATTCAGTAGACAAATGTTTTAAAATTGTGTTGTTGAAACCGTTTTGATCGCCACTGTTTAAATACGAATACATGCACAAAGGAAATATAATGTGAGTCACCATTACTACCATGTACTATGTGTATGTATGTATGTTTAACTATGAACCTTTATTACTTTAAGTCTTTATGATGATGAGGACAATGAGTAAAACTCATTTTGTGTCTTTAGAAAGCAAAGTAATGTTAATGTTTTTTGTTTTATTTGATTGTTAGAGTTTATTTTTAAACGACAATTTGTTTTTTGTTTATTTTAAATCTTGCTGTTGTTTTTTTTTGTTATTTAGTAATTATGTTTTAATTGTAGCCTTACTACCAGACATTAGCAAGACAACAGCACAAACTACTATAATATGATCAGGTTGTTGTACTAAGTTTATTTGTATAGTTACTGAGTTTTATAAAAATGTGTAAATGTGGTTTTTAATGAAATGTTTTAAGCTGTAAAAAGCTTGTTGCATGAGCTAGTGGTAATTTATAAAATACAAATGTTCGAGATGTATATATAATTTGTAGAAGCAGACAATGATAAAACAAAATTAGTCAAAATCAGTGGTCGGCATAAAGACAACTTGAACTATGAGTTATAACGACCAGCCCATCTATGGGATTGTCAAGGTATTTGTGCACGATTCTTTTGCTATTTTCATTTTTCATTATATGGCTGATAAAATAGAATAAAACATACTAATCTGTATAAAACGCAAGCATAGTAAACATATTATGTTTGCATCCGAATTGTACTCGAACATTGTTTTATACGTCATCATGTTTAAATTTATAAAGAAGGAATTGAAGCTAGAATCTTACTAAAGCCTCATATATTTTGATGAATCTGGACAACAATTACTGCAAGTGCTATTCACTTACATTGTTAGTTATTAGAAAATTTAAATAATTAAAATAATACAGTTGCACACAAAATTTCATTAAATAAAGCTTCTCTAGTTTTCTCTTTAAATTCCATGTTTTTTGTACATGTTTCTGCTTTTTCTTCTTTCCACAAACTACAATTCATAATCCTTATTATGACCTCCAACGCTAAACCGTCAAATATCATTGAAACATACAAATTATAAAATTTCCAGCAAATTTTTCATTTAGCAGAAATCCTTGAATCCTTATAACCACACTACATTGACATCCTTTGCTACTTAAGCCCTG
Source organism: Bellardia pandia (assembly GCA_916048285.2). Lineage (NCBI taxonomy): Eukaryota > Metazoa > Arthropoda > Insecta > Diptera > Calliphoridae > Bellardia > Bellardia pandia. Next base: position 98,739,801 of record OU696530.1, on the reverse strand, counting down.
CAACGCAGTTTTACTATGACATGGCTGCTGTTGTTCCTAGTGCAGTATTTTGTTTTTATTACTACTTCCTTTAGGATCAGCAGAATGTTTGTTAAACTACATCAGTTGTTTTGTTTTCAGCAATTTCTTCCGCTTATTCCCCCTCATTCGCATAACAAAGTGTCCAAGCGTCGACGATTATTATACCTGTCACAACACAACAAGACACTCTGCTAGAAACTCACTCTTAGTTGTAGATTTTTTTGTTTGAATTTTAAATTTGCATAAAAAAAAGTATAAATAATTTATGTTTTTTTATTATTGTGTTGTGGAGGTATAAATAAAAAGCAAAACGTATTCTAGCATAAACTAGTAAATGATTTATGGTTGGGTGTAGGCGACTAGATAAAGTCTTTACTAAAGACCGCAATTATAAGTAGTTTTTTTTAAACAAATATTTGGTGGGAAATATGCACGGTCAGCGATTATCCGTCTTTTTCTATTTGGACCACTATTAAACCTCCACTGGTTGAGTCATCCGTTGCCCTTATATGAAATAGAAGGTCCGCAGGAATCCATTTCTATTTGTATGGAATTTTATATAAAAACGTTTTTTTTTTTTTGTTGCCTTTATTATTAATAACTAATTATACATGCACAAAGCATGTAATTGAAACTTTTATTTAATTTACTTTTTATTTAAAAAATAAGTCAAAAGTAACTATAATTCAAATAACTCGTAACGAAAAGTTTATTAGCTATTCTAGGAAAGGCTCAATAAAATAATTCAAAAAGTATCTTAAATTCAGGGAACACGTTTGTGATGTTTTCAAATAATAAACAAGCCAAAAAAAGTGCTACTATTTGCCATTGTCCCATTTTTAAGAAGTATTTTAAAAACTGTTTTCTAGATGATTTTAATTTGCAGAATTTTCTTTTTTGCTCAGAGTTTTTCTTAGTTACTTCTGTCACTTTCAAACTCATTGTTGTAACTGCTTATTAATGATGGCTAAAGATTGAGCTGCTCTTTTTTTTAACATCTAGGAGAAACGAACTGTTTCTTATATATTGCCATGTTTTAAATTTGTGCACTGTGATTAGTGTATGTTTAGATTGTTTAATCAATCCAACTGCTTGTAACACTTCAGTTTTAAGGCTATATGGGAAGTCAAACAAGCGATAATATAATTGACTCTTGTACATAACATGTGAGTTGCTATATGATCAGAGAAAATGTTTCCATTCGATTAGCGCTTTGGTGAAAAGAATTCTAATGCCAATTGATCGTTACAAGAGTGATTGAATATTGAAGTCATCAGCCATGTCACAGAATTTATTTCCATTCGGAAGTGGAAATAATTCCGTATTTTGCTTCTACAAAAAAAGTAAAACCAACAATTTTGTTCGCAATGAAACCTAGAAATGCTTAAAATTACAATTTCATCTAACAAATTAAAAGTGGTTTTATTCTAAAAAAAATTCGTTTTGCTTTTTCTATAAAAGCAAAAACGGAATTCAATTCTGTGACATGGCTGTATATTTTGGTAATAAATCGAAATACTTCGTAAATTTTAGTGTAGAAAGTAAAGGATGACTGACTATTCAACTTATATCTTGATAATGTATCAAACGTGTAGGTAAAATTGTGTTTAGAAACTAAATTGTCTTTAAAACACACTTTTTCAGTAGTAAACAAATTTATTTTTTTTTGTTACCAAAGTAGAACTATAGAAATAAATAATGGATTATGATGTGGAATCGTTATAAAATTCTGTAGCCCACACAGTTCAAATTAAAAAAAAAATTAGTGGTTTTCTTTCAATTTTCAAACTTTAAAATTTCCATAATTAAATTCTCCCAAGTTTGTATGTACTAATCAAATCAATTATTGACATTTCGTCATTTGGCAGACATTTTGCTTCTTACAAGCCAAAATTACCTAAAATTTTACAAATATTAGATTATATTCTGCTGATTATATTTTGCACAAATATTCAAGTTATTCAAAGATTATGGTTAAAGTTTATACCAAATAAATGTCACAGGATGGTATTTTAATTATTGACCTTTCATTATTTGGCAGCTAGTTTACTTGCTCCAAATCAAATTATCCATTGACAAATATTTTCTGCTGATCCTGAACAAGAAACTTAAATAAAATTTGTCTGCAGATTTGAGACAATTTGGTTGGTTCCAAAAATCTCCTTATTTTTATCCAAAACAAAAACATCATTTCAAGCTTAAAATTATAATTAGAGAAAAGGTTTTGTTTGGCATTTTCATTGGCTTTAATTATTGCTCTATCATATTTGTAGTTGTTGTCATTAGGTTTCTTAATTTTTTTTTTTATTTATTTATTGAATCTGCCTTTACTTCATAGGCCTTACAATATGTATTCAAATCTTATACCTTAAAAACTATTTGCTCTCAGTTGAGAGAGCCATAATGGACAAATGGGCCCTAAATTAGTAGGCTGATAGATCAGCTCTACGAAGCCTTGTTTCTGTTTGAGTTCTAGTAAGCACTTTCTCTGGTTTTACAGCATCAAGATATATCTCTCTCGAACCTTTCTGAATTAATGTTTAACGAATGGTACTTTTAAAACTCATGGTTCAAGGTTCTAAGGTTTCTAAAATAATCTAAAATAATAATCACTGATTTAACATTGTTGAGCCTTATCACTGATATGCCAACCACTGCTATATTTATTCATAATTTGGCCTTTAAGTTTTAACAGGATCATTCTATGTTTACTTTTGCGTCATGTGACAAACAATCTAATGAACTTATAACTCCAATAACACCCGCTCCAAACAAAATCCTGCAATACAATGAAAAATGAATATCAAACAATATAACAAAATTGTTGAGACTAGAAGCGTTGAAACAAACATTTAGATAACGTGGTAATTGTAATACACCTGGCTGCTGAGTATGTAAGTAAAACAGGAGCCTGCTGCTGTACAAGACCTTTCCTTTAGATGTCTATTGTGAAGGATTATAATACACAATAACATCATCAGCAAATACAAGAACACAGAGAAACATTTACATATATGTATAAAAAAAAATAAAATATTTGCTAGGGAATACAAATAGTACATCTTGCTTTTTTCAAAGGTTTTCCTTTGCATATTGTGGTTTAAGTTCATTTTATATTTATGCCGAGTGTTTTTACTCTTGTTTCATTATATTTTTTTCCATTTCTTTAAATCTTGAAAAAATGGTTATTATGTTGAGCTATACATGATGATGAAACATGTTAGAAATGTGGTTGTTAGTAAAACAAACAAAATCATTTTACCAAATTTAAAGATTTATAAATGAAAACTTAAAAAGTTTTAAACGAAAGGAAAATGTTTTTGTTTTATTTTAATTTTTCTAAAATCTTTTTATCGGAAAAACAATCCAACTGCCACTAACTCTTTGATAAATTAAAAACAATAATTTGCCATAAATTTAATTGCAACATGTTTCATTTCCGGTTGAATAGTTATCTTTAAACAAATATAGGTACAAAACTATAAACATACTAAAAACAATCACATATCTGTAACTAAATGTTATGACAAACAATAAACAATATTTAACAACATCTATAAATTGTATGGTAAAATTGATTGAAATTGTCTTTCCTCACAGAAAAAAAAAACAACATAAAATTTTTTGTTTGCAATGTTGAGAAAACAATAAACTTGTTGTTGGTTATTGCTGCCCAAAATAAATAAACCGCCTTGAGCTTACATTTTGTCATACTAAACAAAATCAGACACACAAAAACCTAAATAACAAATATATATAACTATCATTGCAGTATTTTATAAAAACACAAAGTATCAGTATATGTAACACACAACTTGTAGAAATTTCCCAAAAGTAACATAGTTTTAGTAAACATCAAACACTCTTACGACATATACTCGTACGTTTACAGAAACACAAAGGGCAAACCTCAATGATGATCATGAGGTATTAGTGTGTGTTTTATGAAAAAGAAAAATAAACCAAACCAACCTACGCATATGTAGTAAAATAAACTGACTTTAATAAGCTCGATAAGGGTTAACAACATGGTTAGAACATTAGTTATTGTATCATATTACACACTTACTTACATACACAAACATAAACACACACACACCCACACACATATTCTAACAGCTAAAATAACAACAGAACAAATGGAAAATGATTTTGAAAGGCTACACAAGGATTCGAAAGGATACCAAAAGTACCATTTAAGTAAGGAAAGAACCACATATTCTAAATGGAATTAGAAAGTTCTAAAACTGAGGAAGAAAACTATTGCACAGACCAACAAAATGTAAACTTTTTTTGGTGCCTTAGATTTCTTAGTCAGTTTGTATACATCTAGTATTGGACTTCAATGCCTATATTTCAACTTTGTTTGTATGAGCTCTAGTTTTCGAGATATTATTAAAAAAAACTACATTGTTACGTAGTAACGTAACTAATAAACGGTTTCTTCTTCAGTAAAAATTAAAAACCGAAATTCTGCTACAATGTTGTCTTTATGCTGCATTAACATTATTTTGATTAAATAGAGTATTTTTGGAGATATTGCTCAACTTTGAATGGACAATATTTTTAAACTTTTTTTTATTTATTAGAGAAAATTTGTTATTATGTCGGCTTGAGTTCATTTAAAATTAACAATTCGAAGAATACCATTTTAAAGTTATATTTTCTAGACATTTGGCGCATTAGAATGCATTTTCTATCCTGCCAAGGGCTCATCAGCAATGTTTATTGTCCAAGATCTACTTGTAAACATCATCTATTTAACTCACCATTATTGAGAAATAGAATTTGGGAATTAATCATACGAGTTAGAACGAAATTGGCATACCTTTACAGTGTGTGTGTATCTTATTTATTATTATTATTCAGGTATGTGATAGAAATCGAAAACGAAAACGAGTGAGTTTTAGAAGTTTATTTTTTCGTAATATTTCTGTATTGAAACAGTTTTATCCCCCAAAATATAGAGATAGTTTGCTATTAAAGAGAATCTTAAAGCAAAAATTTTAACAATTTGATTATAAATACTTAAAAATGGACTTCAAAAACTCACTCGTTTTCGTTTGCTATTTCCATCACATACCTGATTATTATTATTATTACAAATTTTGTATTATTACAAATTTATTTTTTTATATTTCAAAATTTCATGAAAAAAAATAAAAATAAAATTTTCAATTTCAAATTTCTTAGTTCCCAGGATTATTTCAAATATACCACTACTAACTTCAAACCAGGGATCCTTACACCGCTACTTTTATATAGTTCTATATAGGGTTGATCATAGGGTGTGTCAAGCAAGACGTCTTTCTAAATAGTTTTACTATTTACGCTTTCATGTTTGGCTGCATATTACGGGCCAATGCTCACTTCAAGCGAACCGCTTGCATTCGTTGCAGGTTTCCTGTGCTGATCTGAAAAGCTTTCAGAAGCTCATAACAGATAGGACCATGGTGAAATTAAATACTAGGTGACAGCATTGCTATAACAATTACAACAAGGCAAGAAAAAGAGGCATTTTTGTTTGTGTAAAAACTTTCGTTACTGTCAAAAACATCAGGCATAAAATAAAGTAAACAAACAATACAACAATACAAACAATAAACTTTGACTATTTGTAAACAACTTTTTGACATTTTCAATTTCACCATGAATAATCAGCTGGCGCTATGCTGTCACCTAGTATAAATTCACCTTGGATAGGACCCTTTATATATCCACCCAATCAAAAGTACTTCCTTAGCGCCATATAGATATTTAGCTTTAGTGTCAATACGGCTGGTTGGCCGGGCTTCACTTACAATCTTTTATACTTTGAATTATTGTAATCGATATATTTTTCATCGCTAGTAATGAATTCGTATAAGCAGCATTTCTGACATGCTAAGTCGTCTTTTAAGATGTCTCGGATTCAATTCATCCTGCTGCTTGAAAGCATTTCTCAATTGCTACTTATAAAGTTTCCAATGATTTTACAAAATCTTGTTGAAATTTGATTCTGTGTGGGTGGTTGCTGGACTTATATTTATTGGCACAAATCCAATATACCCTCCCTACAATGGTGGTGTGGGGTTTGAAAATAAATAACGGGTTTTCTAATAGCTACTTGACAACTCTGAATTTAAATTGTGAACGCACTATTTCACTGATCATCTAATTGTTGCTTTCTTTTTTTTCAGTAAACTTAACATTTTCGTTATGGTAAAGTACACGAAGGAACAACGTTTGGAAATTATAAAAATGTACTACCGAAATTCGGAGTCGGTGACCGCAACCTTAAGAGCGTTAACTCCAATTTTCGGTCGTAATTCTCGCCCTAGTAGACAAGCAATAACAAGTTTAGTGCAAAAATTTGAGTCTACACATTCATTGTGTGATGCTGTCGTGCCAGTGAGACAACGGCCTGGTCGAAGTTCCGAAAATATCGCTGCCGTTCAGGCGTCCGTAGCAAACGATTCAAATCAGTCGCTTCCGCGGCGTTCTCAAGAACTGGGCATCCCCAAGACCACTTTATGGCGAATTTTGCGTAAGGATCTGGGTTTACACCAATACAAGATTAAGCTGACTCAAGAATTGAAGCCGATGGACCATTTGAGTCGACGTACGTTCTCCGATTGGGCTCTGGAGAAGATGCACCAAGATGATGAATTTCATCGCAAAATCATCTTCAGTGACGAAGCTCATTTTTGGCTCAATGGGTTCGTCAATAAGCAAAATATGCGTTATTGGTCTGCTGAAAATCCACATGTGCTTCACGAATCACCACTTCATCCACAAAAAATTACTGTTTGGTGCGTTTTGCATGCCGGCGGCGTCATTGGGCCATATTTTTTCGTCGACAATAACGATCGTCACGTTACTGTGAATGGCGATCGTTATCGCGCAATGATTAGCGATTATTTTTGGCCCGAATTGGAACACATGGACTTGGATGACATGTGGTTTCAACAAGACGGTGCCACAAGCCACACAGCACACGTTACAATCGATTTAAAAAAAGTTGTCAAGTCCTTATTGGAAAACCCGTTATATGGTATTTAATAAAAACAATTAAGAGCTTATATTCGTCTTATATACCCATCACCAAATAACCTACTATGAGGCGAAATTCATAAAATCTTGTACCGTATTTTCTATTTATTTAAGGTTTATTTTGATTGAATTTCATCTCAATGACAATATTTATTAAAATTTTATATTATAGAATTTATTATATACACTGTTTGACAAAAAAGACTAAGAGACTAATTTTAATTTGCTATATGGAATTGTAATTTTAAGCATTTCTAGATTTCATTTTAAAAAAATGGTTGTTCTACTTTGTTTATAGACTATATAAAGTCTATATTATAGACTATATTTGCAGTTCGTAGAAGAGGCCTTTTTCTTGGCGAACGTACATTTTAGACCGCTTTCGTTATGTTTTCTTTGGACAGTTCGAGTCGAAATACTTGATTTTAGTTTCTCCTTTGAAACTCTGGCTATCGTAAAAGATTTTTTTTTTGCTAGAATTGCAATGTCATCATCGTCTACTTACGTGGTCTTACGTTTTCTGCCTTATAAGTTCTTTAGGCTTTTTTTTTTGACTTTCTTATTTGAAACAAAGCAATTATTTTTCTGAAAGCCGATTCCCATACTTTATACTTAGAACTCAAAACGTTCTGTTTTATTCCATTTTCACGATTTAGTACCAACAAAAAGTGTAAGTTTGTGTTTGTTTAATGTGTTGTATAATTACAATTTATATTGTTGTTTTTTATATTTTTTCTTAATTTATATAAATTGAACGATACAATATGTATTTATTATAAAAAAATGTATATTTAAATATACTACATTACAAATAACATAATATTCTACAAATTACAAAAGAAAAATATTTGTTCGTTTGTCAATTTTCATTAATAGTTTTTTTCCTTTTCAACGATATAAATTTATCTTAATTCATGTTTTTTTAATAATGTATAATTAACACAGCAATGACTTTTAAACTTTAATAAAAACAAAAAGTTTAAAAGATGCAACTAAAGAAACTCTTGCAAGGTGAAAAATAAAATTTTCATTTTGTAACAATAATAAAAAAAGAAGAAATACTCGATGAAATAAGTAAACTAAAAAATATATGTATAAACGAGAGAGAATTTTTAAAATATTTGATAATAAAAAAATATGTATTTACAAGTAAATGTTTGAAAAATTGAAAGAAGCAAACATAAATTTAGCAATTAGGAAATAAGCAGAAATAAAATTTTACAACAAAAAGAAAAAGGCAGTTGTTTTTTTGTTTTAAATTAGAAAAACTTTTGTGCTTAAAGTTTAAGATTTAAGGCTTCTGTTGTTGTTTCTTTTTTTTTTTTTTTTTGTTTGATTGTTTGACTTAGAAGAAACCATCACCAGTAGGATCGTTAACCCATGGGTAATTGTTGGGACATCTTACGCAGTCTAGAAAAATAAAACAAAAATGTCCTGCTGTCGTTTTATTTATTTGTTTGATACCCCTGTTTTTATCATTTTGACATAACGTTTCCGCTTTTGTTTAGGGATGGGGTATCAGCGTTAACACTCAGCGTAAAAGAACGTATCGCTTACTGCCGGTATTTAGGAATGTCTCTTAGGAAAAGTTACACATTTTTTTATAATTCTCCGATTCAATATTAGATACTAGAGCCTAAGGAACTGTAGACATGGCCATATCTTAGAAACATTAGATTGTAATTTATAATTATCTTCTAATAATATATAAATAAATATTAGATACTGGTACCATTTATAAACCAAGTACTTTGGTACTTTTCATAACTCTTTACTATTTTAATAACTGGCCTTACATACACTGCATTTATGATTGTGTGTGTGTGTGTGTGTGTGAGTGTGTATGTACAACTCTATGTGCGTATTTGATTTGGTATATGTGTGTATGTTTTGTTGGTTTTGAAAAAAGGTATTGAAGCATAAGCAAAAGGCTTTATTGCCTCTTGTTAAATTCTTGTTTTTCTATTTGAGGTTACTTTTATTGTAGACGATTTTAACTTAGTCTCTCTGTAGTTAAACACACTAGTGTAAAAGTATATTATAGGGTAAGCCTTATTTTATGTTTTTTAGAATTTCTATATTTGTAAGTTATAAAATATGTTTACGTCATCCAAAGATTAAATGCTGTAAATTTGAGCAAAATCGAATAATTTGTGAAGTTGGAGATTTTATTTGAGGTGTCGAGTTTAGTGTTTAGGAGCAAATAAAATCGAAAAGTTTTATATAAGGGTCACCCTAATATACTATATGTAGCTGCTTGTGTGTATATTTGTATACATATATATTAGGCCGGGCCAATTTGTATGGAGCCGAAAAAATCGATTAGAGCCGCCCCCTAGGATGATTCTATGGACAATTCTAAGCAACTTTGGTGAAGAAACTATGGGTCTATCTCGATTTTCGAGTCTCCCACTTTTCAAAAAATGATTTTTTCCCCTATAACATCATTTTGATTCGAAATTCGATTTTTTATTCATCGTTATATTATCTTTTTTATGTGTATATGGGGGGTTTTTGGGGTCGAGAAATTCATTTTTGATCTTTATTTTTACCTTTGAACACCACCAGCGGACGTTTCATGCATATTTGTAATATTTTTCGTCTATTTTCCGAGAAAAAATGTTCGGTAAAATTGATATTTATTTTATTTTTTTCAACAGAAATTCAACCTAAAAAATAAGAACATGTGTAAAAAAAAATTAATTTAGTGGAAGAAAAGCGGAATAAGTTATTTTTGAAAGTCTTTCTTGCTTTCAAGTCATTAATTTTTTGAAAAGTGGGAGACTCGGAAATCGAGATAGACCCATGGTTCCTTCACCAAAGTTGCTTAGAATTGTCCATAGAATCATCCTAGGGGGCGGCTCTAATCGACAAAAAATTTGGCCCGCCCTAATATATATATATATAGGTGCAGGTGTATGTGGCTCATTAAAGATCTCGTTGTAGTTTTGTATGTTTTAGTTGGTCTATGGGTTTTCTTATACCTTTGCTTTTTGCTATTGCTACTTTATATACTCTGTAGCCAAAATCTCAAGTATGTGTATTTTTGGTATTGTTTACGTACTTAAGCTTTGATTTTCATTTTAAATTGGTTACATAGTCAATCACAATAAACGAGATGACAATTATAAAAAAGAAAACCAAACTAGTACAAAATGTTTTAACAAAATTAAAGGAGTTTGCTAGCTGGCAGAATTAAATTTCCTGCTTTGTTGTATGTATTTTGTTTGTAGTAACAAGGAAAATTAAATTATGATTTGTGTGCAATTATGGCATTTTAGTTAATAGATTAATTATTTGAGACAGTTTAATTCGGAAGAGAGATTTCAACCAAGATAGATTTGTTATGTGACGTATACTCAATGTTAAATTATGTAAATATCGCTCATACGTTAATTAATTTAAAAATATTTGCTTTAAACTTAAATGTTTTTTTGTTAAATAAAAACAGTTTAATAACTACTTTATACCCAATTGTTTAAATTATATGAAAACACCACAACCGATTATAACGATTAGCTGCAATTCAACAAGTTTTAAATTTCATAAATTTAACAGAAAAAATAAACATGATTTATTAAAAAATATATATTTAAACATTTAAATAAAGACACATGTTTTTATTTTGGTTTAAAGTGCATGTACTCGTTCATTAGTAAATAAATGCACAGACTACTAAAACAGTTAATTAAAAACTTATTTCTGTTTTAATTATTTTTTTTTATTCCACACAACCAAAATAACCTCAGGTGACAAACTAATTTAGATTTATTAAAGTTTAAAAGTTGTGCTACAATTTTAATGTTTTTTATATGTCTCATTTAAAACGTTTGTCGCACATATAACTCTGTAGCAAAACAAAGTGTTTGGTTTGAAAATTAAAAAAAAAAACAAATACAAAAGTTTTAAAACTTTATTTACGTCTACCTAACAAATATTATTGTTAAATTTAAATAAATGTGCATATGAAAAATTATTGTTTTATTTTCTAAATAAAATTCAAATTTCTTAATACATAATACAATGTTTAATTTCTCTAACAGATAAAAGGTGTCAAAATGAAAACTTGTTAATTAGCTCTTAATCATAATCAGTTGTTTGTGAAAAGTTTAAATGTTTCACATAATTTTATGATTGACTTTTATGTTTAACTTTTTCCATTGTTTTGTTTTGACTTGTTAAAAAATTGTGGCTTATGAAATTGTTAAATTTTTTGAAACAACACATTTTGAAAATTTATTATGACACTTGAATGAGTTTAAGTTACCAGATTTTTTAATTGCTGTTGTTGACGTTTATAATATTTTAATGTTGAAGTTAATTACTTGTTTAATGAAAAACAATTAACAAGTTACAGGAATTTATAAAGAGTTGACAAATGCAGGTACATAGACAAATAACTAAGAATAAGATTGTCTTGTTCAGCAACGAGAACTTATAAACATAACTAAATTTAACCCCCTGGCCCACGATGTCGAACGATAACGTTCGCTTAGATAAGACTTAAGACACATTCTTGATTGTGGAATAAACAAACTTGATTGAGTAAAAAATAGATACGATAAAAAGTTTGTGTCTTAAGTCTTATCTAAGCGAACGTTATCGTTCGACATCGTGGGCCAGAGAGATAATCTTAACTAAAAGCTAAGCTAAAAGCTAAACTAGAATTCGAACTAAAATCCGAACTAAAACTTACACAGGAATCTAAACTCGTGGACTAGAATCTTTACAAGATACTGAACTAGAATATAAACAAAAATCTAAACTAGAATCTAAATTAGTACATATTGTTTAAATTTACTTAAAATGTTGTATGTTTCTTTTAACATAAATACTCTTAGATTTCATTTATACCCTTTTCCGCTTGCAAACTTTATGTCATTTAAATTTTCGACATTCATTAAAAAAAAAAAAGTCCTTCAAATTTCAAAGCACACAAAAAATCTTGATCAGGCTTTTAATATTTCCTTTAACATCAAGACATCGAAACTGTAACATCAAAAACCATAAAAATTCAAAACACGTTTGAAAGTGTAATTTAATCGCATGTTACGCTTTGTTAACAATTGTCATTCTTAATAACTACTGGCTTGAAAAATAAATTTTCTATGAGTTCAACGCCAACTCTACCAGCACCAGCTAACGCTTTCGTAAATTCTATGCAAAGGGCGGAAAGTCATAACAAATTTATGCCAATTCTTGCTACTCTTTAAAAGATGTTAGAGGTTGGACGGGGTGTTGGTATTTTTGCTGTACAATAGTCATGTTGATGTTTCTATGCTGCCAGTACTATTACGTCCAATTAGTTACAATTTACAAAATTTATATGCTGAAGCCAGTCACACTCGCTCTTAGCTGAATTGAAATAATAGCGCAAGAAACGAAACAAACTTAAATGAAATGAATGAAAGTTCAAAATGCAATTGAGAAAAGTAATTTATGCACAGCAAATTGAGAAACTTACCTTGGCAAAGTTGTCGTGTTATTGTTGGTTGATTAGTTTTGTAAGAAAATATGTATGTATGTATATGTATGTATATTTTTTTATATTTTCAGTGAAAATTGGTATTACAAATAATTGTATGAGTTTTTTTAGTAACAGGTTTTTTTTGCAAGTTATGCATAAAATGAAGTAAAGTAATTGCAATTCAATAGGAATTAGATTAAAGTTTTTATGCTAAAATTCAAGTTTTATTTTATATTTCATATTGTATATTAGTGTGGTGTGCCTTCCATACATAAAAAACGTTGCGTCAGTCAACCCCTAGGATTAAAGAAATAATTTTTTTTGAAGGGTAGACAATGCATTCCAGTTTGCCAATTGTTCTAGTACCTTACCAATTGTTCTTTGAAATTATTTGAAAATTCGAACTATTAGCCTGAAAGAATAAAACTTTTTTTCCTAAAGATAATATTAGTTCAATTATTTCTCTAATTAATAATTTTTTTATTTTTTTGTCACGCCTACAAATACCTACCTCCCTTTCAGTATTTTGTCAAATTCTAGTCATGACTTTAAAAAACTTGTTTGTAAATATTTTTTAAAAGTCATGACTAGAATTTAACATGATAGTAAAAAATGATTACGGACAGAAATATAGGTATTATAAAGCCATGAACACCAGTATACAAAATGTTTTGATCGGACTAAAAATAGCGACACAATGAACAAAACACTAAAAGGGCGGTATATGTAGGCGTGGCAAAAAAAATAAAAAAAAATTATTTCTGAAATTGTTTTTACATTATCTTTAATCCTTGGGGGTGACTGACGAAACTTTTTTTTCGAACCACTCTACTGTATATAATTTTTTTCATTTAGCCTACACAGATTATTGTTAAGATTCTAGTTGAGATTCTACCTGACATTCAGACTTTAGTTCGGTTACTGGTTCAGTTTCTAATTTAGATTCTATGTCACCGTCTTGTCAAAAACACATGTCAGGCCAGACTTTCATTGTAGACAAGAAAAAATTTGTAATCATCACACTTTAGCGCTCACCAGTCACAGTAACGTTCCTGCCTTCATCTTCTTTGAAAAAGTACGCTCCAATGATGTCATCGGCCTATTAAAGACACTAAACAGTGCATTTTTCGAGATGCATTGGCAGTTCTTGCAATATTTCCGGCTGCTCCCAAATACGACAATTTTGCTTGCTTGCGTAGCCATTCAACTAGAAATGAGATTTTTGATAATATAATTCAATAATATGCAAGCGTTGTTCGTTTGTAAGAAACTCTTACAGACCAAACTGAACATGCTTAACAGCAACATGTTACACGAAAATAGCTTAGCTGCCAAAAATAAATTTCCTACAAAATCACCCTTTACGTCTGCTTTCTTGCCAGACTCTCTTTACACTCTATTCTTTGAAGAATTTTGACCCTTAGATTTAATCATGACCTAAAGAATCAAAGACGTGAAGTCAGTTTTACAATTATCGATCTTCTACTGCTGATGATGAGTATTGAAATATAAAGTTTGTATAAAACATTTGTACTTTATGTAGTTAATAATCATGACAGAATGGTCAAATGTAACGTATGACATTTCTCTAGCAATCGAATTTCTATTGTTATTTTTAGCTATGGCAGGTCAGGAATTTAGCTTGGATTAGTAGGCCAGATTGTAGGCTATTAAGGGGATTAAAAATTTGTACGCTCAACTAGAGTTTTCTACAGCTGCCTAACCACAACCCCAATATGTGTGCTTTTAATTCAATTCTGTAACTCCACATTCAATGTCACTGGATGATGCCTGTATATATTCATTTCATTCTGCAGTCTTGAAAGTCCTACAGCAACATAACAATCAATAATTCTTTTATATCCAAAGAAACACTAACTCTTAAGCAACTTATTCAATGCAACATTTTTTAAATTTTATTCTTCACTGCTCCATAAACCTTGTCACACAAACAAAACCCAATTAGTCACAAATTAATTAAATTTTTAATTTCCTTTACATAATTGATTTTATAAAACTACTTTAAAACTGTTAAACAACAATCCTATACACACACTGGCACGTTCACAATTGACTTACTCCATCCACCGGCCTAGTTTTAAACACTTATGCACCTTTAAACACATGAGAGTGTGAAAAAGGTCCTTGTAATGTTCATCCTTGTAACATTTCAATTAGTGGTTTTAATAAATCTTCGCTACAAAAGTTTCAACAACATAACACACAAACAAACAAACTAACAAACCATTTGTTCAACTTAGATCTTTTGACTAGAATAAAGATTAATAAAAAAAGAAGTCATACAAACTGAATTTTTGTGAATATTTTTAGCAACTATGTAGACAACGTTATCATCATCATCTTTAGAAATATTAACACCTAAAAACCTGCTATAGACTCTCAGTTAAGCATATATGAGTTAAGAGGTTTTCCACAATAGCATGTATAGAGAAGGTACATACGAGTAGATATGTATGTATGTATGAAACCTTAGAGACATACAGATAGATTTTAACACTTTTCAAAGACAATAAAGTTTTTGTGCACAAGACGAGAAATGCAGTTATATATATGTATATGTAGATATTTATAAGTGTCAGTGCCTTTGTGTATATAATGATATATATGATAAAATGTGTAAATGTGTACATTAGCGTGACCGGATCCCAGAGGAAGGTAAAAATTTCGGAATTTTGGACGCCACATAATGATGCCACGTTACAGATATTAATAAAAACGAAATTTGAGCTCGATTAAAGGACATAATTCCGTACCGCTTGTCGCTCAATGTTTAGAGGTGCATTTACAAGGGGAAAATGTGAATTTTTTAAGTTTTTGTAAAAATTTTGCTTTTAAATAATCCTTTTTGCACTTTAATATAAAACAAGCAAAATGTGTATTAAATAAGCTTTCTAAGAAGATGTAAAACACAAAATTCGGTTAAAAAATTTAAAGTTATTAAGAATTCCCTAGGACATTAACGTGTTTCATACAGAGAAAATATATAGTTGTAGATGTTTACCACATTAATATCAACAATATGATGGTCACTGTAATTATTTATATGATAGCGATAACCATAATATGATTAAGTTACGATTCAGATGATTACTACATATGATTGTAGTAACTATGTATGTATATATTTGTTGCAAGCATGTTTATTATGAATCCATATATCATAATTGTTTGCTCTTTGATTATGATAGAGAACAACATAATATGGTATAATCTTTCATCATAAAACTGATCACCATAAACATCACATAATTTCTATAATCATATATATGTTTGCTGCAATCATGTGAATGGTAACTTAACCATATCATGGTTGCAAAAATCATATAAATAATTACAGTGCCCATAATATTTTAAAGACATGTTTAAAAATGTTGAAATTATTGCGGTAAGCTTGCACAACTATATTTATTTTCTGCGTGAGACCACTTGAAATTTAAAAAAATTTGAAGAATATGCGAATAAAATTATATTTTTACTTTAAATATGTATATACGTATTTATTTGTATATTAATTTTTATCTTTGTAGCATAACGTTAACCTATTATCCAGTATGGTAAAAAATTGTTGATTTTTTGACGGCCGTTTCAAAACTCCAAATTCAATATTTTAAAAGTTTTGTTAAACAAAATTTATAATTTTTAGAACATCTCTTTGGGATTTATTAAGATTATTACCTAATAAAAGTATGAAAAAAATTATGTCAATAACTCCCACAGTTTTTCTGTGCCGGCGATTTGAGTTTGGAGGATTTCGGGAAAAACTATTTTTGTCATATTTTGTTTAATAACGTAAATTTCTTTAGTTTTACGAATTTAAAATAAAAATAAATTAGCATAATATAGACCAGATACTCAGTGGTGATATTCGAAACAATTAACAACCGGTTCGCTTAAAAAAATTATATTTTTGCCAAATTTTGATAAAAAATAGCGAAAATTTTAAAGTCGCATTCCAGTAACAGACCAGAAGTCTCTTGAAGGAAATGATATAAACTTTTGTTTAACAAAAAAAAGAGTTTTGATTTTGCAAAATAAAAGTCAAAAAAAATTGCTTTATTTTTTTCTCAAAAGATTGAAGAAAACGCTATCGAAAACATCATCATGCAAGAATTCAATGTATAACCAAAATAAAATCATTTGTTTGTACGTTTGGGCAATGAACAACTGAACAATATTGTGTTTGTTGCCGAGACTAATCACCTTGATAAATACACATTATATAAAACCGTTAAAACAAAAAACATAATCACCCCAACAAATTTCATATGGAATTTTTGCAGATACTCCTAAATATTTTCCGAAAGCTTCACTCAAAACAAACAACATTAACCGTTAAACCGTAAAGGTCAAAAGTCAAATTTTTATATACAATTTGAAATTTCTAATGAAAATACAGCAAACTGACAACTTTTATGAAACTTTAACAAAATATATCGTAAAGTGCAAAATTTACAATAACAGTGCAAAAATCTAAATTTACCTTTAACCTTTATGTCAACAGCTACATACCCGGGTATGTTTTGAATTTTAAAAACGCTGTATCTCTGAAAGTGGCTATTATATCTATCTGAAATTTCATGATATCCTCACTAGAAGTGTTTTCTACTATATTCTGATGTGCGAATAAAATTGGACAAATCAGATCATTAATGTGGTCATTTTTTCATTCCTACCCCTTACGTCAACAGCTGCATACCTGGGTATGTTATATGAAAACAAGTGAAAAAAAGTAATATTACATGTTTATTTCATAAAATATAAGATTTTTAATAAAGTAAAAAAATAAAAATAAAATGAATATTAACAATATAATATAAAATAAATTACAATTAAAACAAATGATAGGAGTTAACATGTTAAAATTGTATTTATTGAATAATTTTTAAATGCAATTTTTGCATTGCGGAATTTCAGAGGGCGTTTGAATAATGAGCAAGATTTCCTGCTTGGTCGACGTTTTGGTTTTAATTTTGCCGGTTTTGTCTCGTTCTACCACACCTTCTGCGGATTTTGCAGCGCCCAAAGGACCACCATTTATGGCTTCAATTGCATTCCGTGTAGAGAATACTCTTGTAATATAGCTATTCTTGGCTCTTTTTTCTATTTCATGCTTCGCCAGTTGTTCACTGGGATTATGCAGGAATATCCTACGACGACTTGTAGAAGTCTTCAACTGTGGATTATTCTCAATATATATTATGTATGCTGCAAAGGCTGCCACATCTAGGATATTGTAGAAGGACGCCAAAGGAAATATATTCGTTCGTCGCTTTGTATAATATTCCGGCATGGATTTATCCATGTTATCGACGCCACCTTTATATTTATTGTAGTCCAATATCATAAGTGGCTTCCTCTTTGGACCTTCTACTTCGCTTGTATTATGGGTAGTAGAACGGACTACAACTGATTTGTTTTTCTTTGGGATATAGGAACATATGGAAATATTGTTTCTGTAACCAAAAATAGTTGATTCTACTTCACGTCCTTTTGGAATAACTAACTGCGGTGGTACAAAAATACGTCGTTTATTTGCCGTATCTAACATCGATAAATTACTGTCTTCTTCCAGGTTATATTCTGGAAATGGGATTTCTTCGCTGTCGGAGTTATCTGGATCTACGTCTGGATCTTCGTTTTCGTCTTCAATACCTTCAAATGCTATTGTTTCATCAACACTATATATTCTTCTAACTCTTGGAGCTTTTGCCTAATATACTCTTGTTGCTCTTCCAAATAAAGAGCACTCACTTGTCGCGGAATAAGCCATTCAACATCTGCCATTATTATTTTTTATACTAAACGGTATCACAATATTTTTTTATTAAATTTATATTTTTTAATCAATTGCCAAAACTAAGCAGTTCAATCAACGACGAGCAACAAACAAGTGTTTGTCTCATATTGCAAATATTCATACATGAAAACAAAGACAAAATTTAAGTACTCATGCATAAAAACAATTCAAAATAGGGGAAAAACACAAACAAAATCCAAATAAAACATATAAAAACAGAAATATATTTAGAAATGTGTGAATTCCCGTATAAAATGTGTTTGCATACCCGGGTATGCTTGCTGTTGACGTAAGTATAATTTTTCAGCTGTTGACATAAAGGTTAAAAGCACTTGGGGCCAAAATGTTTGCAAACTTTAAAAACCATGAAAAATACTGCGAATTTTGGCATAATTTTGGTGTAAAGTGCGTTTAAGGTTTGATTTAGATTTTTGCACTGTTATTGTAAATTTTCTAGTTTAAGATATATTTTGTTAAAGTTTCATAAATGTAAGAATAATAACCAAAGCTATACACGTTTGCTTAAAAAACGCAAATTTCCCAAAATTTGAACTTTAACCTCTGTGCGCCGCGGTTTAGAATTATCCAATTTGACTCGAATTTTCACCACATATATATTAGACCAAACGTAAAAAATTAGGGGGGCGCAGTTCTCAACAGTTGACATTTTTCAAAATAAGTGCCACCCTAATGTACACATATCAGCTTATAACACTTCAACATGTTGTCAATTATTGTGTTGGAACTAAAAACTAATTGGTTTAAAATATGCAACAGAATAATATTATTTCGGTTTATTTATGTACATATGTGGCAAGATAATATGTTGGTAACTAAAGTTAAATGAAATTAACAGCATGGTAGTGGGCTAGTTAGGCTTGTGATATGATTTAATAAATCTGCATGGAAATGTACAAAATATAATAAATCATAAGAAAACTAAAGTTCAGCTTGACTGGGGATTTAACAGTATCTTAGAGGATTTGTTAATCTACACATTAAGACAATTCAGCTGATAAATTTAGCAAATATCATTATAACAAGATAGGCCCTCATAGACATTTTAAAAATATATTATTACAAAATTGCTAGAAGATGCCATATATTTGTAAATAGTATCAGGTCATTGTAAATATTGATTGAATAAACATCAAAAGCGTTATAGTTTATTTGATCTTTCTTTCATTAATATACCAATAATTGTTTAAGCTTAAGGTCTTTTTTAAATAAAATCTTTTTTTTTTCAATATTTCGCTCCTTCTTTGTGTAATATCTTCAAGAAAAAAATAAAAAACAGGTACACAGAGTGCTAACATGTACTCATTTGTGATACCCACTGTATAGTATGTGTTTTAAAAACGTAATGTTCTTAAAACATAAATATTGTCTAAATTAATAAAAACAGCCCAAGCAAGTACAAAAAGGTAGAAAAGTTTGTTTTACAACAAATAAAAAAATTATAAAAACTGATTGTCGAACAATTTGAAAATATAAAATGTTCGCAACCGGTGGACTTTTTTAACCGGAAATACCCATTTAACCGATATTCGGTTTACACTTTGCGACAGTTCACTAAATTAACCCAAATGAACTTAAACTGTTTTAGCTTATAGATCAAATGGTCTCCGAGGGTTTTGCGACATACTCGTATGTGCTCCTTCTTTCTTGCAAAATTTTATATGATTGTAACTGAATTTCGTTAAATGGTTCTCAGTTTCCATTACAAGCTTGTTGATACAGACGTTTGATTTTAAATAACCTTAACAATTCTGCTCAACGAACCGAGTGTCTTTAAGCAACCAGAATATGTCACTTATAGTAGTTGCAATATTTTAAATGACATATTGAGTGTGATTCTTATCAACACCACTGTTGTTAATCTCAATATTATCTAATGTAGCCATGAAGACTGTCAAGCGAACAAGCACTCATAGAAAGACGAGAAAAAAATAAACTACTTGCTCTTTTGGAGTGTTAACAGTAACGGAAATGTATTAACAAATCTTAAGCTTAAATAAAAAATATTTAAATATATTGGCGCATATTCAGAAATCGTAACTAAAGTCGAAACTTATTAAACAGAAACTAAAAAATAGTTCACAAATAGTTAAAGATCTTATTCACAAATCATAACTAATTTAGCAACTACTTTCAGCTGTTAAAAGAAATGCAACACTGCATTTAGTAGATTTTTGTTGACGAAAAACACATCTCTAGTTTGTTTTCTTTTTTTTTTGTGATTTTTTATGATCAAAATGGACACAATTAGCAAAGAAAATAAGAAAAGTTTATTATTATTGTAAGAAAAAAATATGTATTTATTGCTTTGTGTATTTTAGAGACTCAAATTGGTCGCCAGATGAAAAAACTACATTTAAAGAATTGGTGGCCAAATATGTTAACATCATCGACGACAAGAAATAAAATCAATCAGCTGTTCTTTAAATGTATTTGTTAGTTGACATTTAGTTACAGCTTTACCCATAATTAAGTTCTAACTTTTCGAGCTGAAAGTAATCAACTCAGAATAACTTAAGTTGGTACTTAAAAAAGTTTAAACTTAGTTATCATTTCTGAATATGCGCCATTAAAACGAAATTCTTGCTAACTGTAAACATGTGTTACACTTTAAAATAATCTTTCCAATTGATATAATCTTTCCAATTTTATAGCTTTCTTAAATTTTTTGATGTACAATATGCTTTATTTTAAAATGTCAAAACCTGTATAAATCAGCACAAGACTTTTTTGTATATCATCCATTGATATTGTGACGACATTGACATGTCACCATATTCTTTGATTTAACACCTGCATTTTCATTTATGATTTTGCTTTAAATCTCCCCAAAAATGCTTCATTTAAATTACGTGCTCTCTTTCACACAAGTAGGTCAATGTTCAATTTCACATTTGCATTTAACATTTATTTAATTTCTATTCCCCAATTAAAACCCAATCAATTATTTACATTTGTTTAAACAATTGAACAATATTCTGCGGCAAATTCACAAAAATTTAAAACTAAATTCATTAAAATTTTCAACTAACCAATAATAAATATTTAACAATTCCGCAATGGGTTAAAAAAATTATTTAATAAATTTATATACATACAGTTTGTCAAAAAAATCTTTGTACAGAAAAAAAATATGTAAAACATTTACTTCATATGAGAATTCGAACAACAAAATATTCACATGCAGTACACATTCCACAATTATACTTATTTAGGACTAAATGGCGCCGAAACATTTAAAAAAGGATACACGCATTACAAAAACAATAAAAAAACGAAGTAAAAGCATTTAAAAAATGTTTGCATATCACTGGTTTACAGCCAAAAAAATACCAAGAACGCCACATGCCTACATAAGTTAATTGGACCTCATGAACACGAAAAACGCTGTAATTGTGTTTCCTAAGTACCGTTTTTAGATAACGGTACTTTTGTGTTTTTCGGTGTATGCTCCCACTCAAACCCTTGTGAAGCCCTTGTGGAGGAAACTAATACTTTATTATCATGACAGACCGCAAAAAGTCTGGCGTAAAACTCTGACAGCACTGGAAAATAGAAATATTATTCATACAGTTTTGGAAATTGTCCGTTATGGTATGGGGCTTTATATCAAGCAAGGGAGTCCGTATAATCAGGATTTTGGTTGAAATATTGACTAAAGAAGTATATCTTGACATTTTAAAAAACGAACTGACCGCGAGCGTTAAAAAACTTGGTTTCATTGACCCGCATAATCCGAATAAATTTTATTACAAGTTGTATCAAGATAATGATCTTAAACATAAATATTATTTATGTAGATCCTGGTTACTATACAATTGTGCTAAATAGTGCTGGCAAATTCTACTACTTTCCATTACTCAATACTTTTCATTTGGGTACTCAATACTATTCGATACTTTTAACGGATTTTTAAAAATATAACGCATAGTTTTTATCTGCAAATTGAAGTAGATTCTTCAAAAAATAAAAATAGATCTTCAACTATTATTGGTTTTGTATGTCTTTTATTATTAAATCAAAAATAAATGTAAAGCTAACTTTTAATTCAACGTTAACAACAACTTAAGAAATAATTAAAATAAATTCTCTGGAAAATAATGAACATTGTTGTCTTTTATACACTATTTTACAAACTCAACTTGCTTAAAAATGCAACTCAGAAAGTATCAAGTAACTACTTTTGAGTATTGAGTATCCAAAAAATACTCGATACTCGGTACCCATTACTCAATACTTTGCCAGCACTAGTGCTAAAGATATTGATATGCCTGCTCAAAGTCCGGATATCAACCCCATTAAAAATTTTGTGGGCTTATTTGAAGAAAAAGGTAGAAAAAAGGTCACCAACAAATAAAACGAATTGATAAGTTTCTTCAAAGAAGAGTGTGAGAAAGTACCTTTAGAATATAATATTCAGATGCTTATACAATTCATGCAAAAACGTCTGCAAGCTGTAATTGATACTCAAGGTGGACATACAAAATATTACAACTAAAAATTAAAAAGAAATACGTCAAAAAATACGTTTTGTTATTATAGTTATCAAGTGTGCAAAAAATTTTTTGACAGTACAAGAATTTAACTTTTTTGTTATTAATTTTTTTAATTTATTATATTACCAAAACATATGTTTTTAAAACACTGTTTAAAATATAAAAAAAAAATTATTTACATTAAAAACCAAAATATTTTTTGAAGATTTTTTAATTTTTCTCCAAGTTCAAAGATTTTTTTGACAAACTGTATACACGTTGTAAAGTATAAAACATTTCACTTTTTCCAATTTTATAATTATGACATTGAAATTCTGTCAAGTTTTATAAACTAAATAATCTCATTTACGGGGTTTTTTCGCTATAATTTTGTAGTTTTTTTTTTGTTCTACGTGTTATTTACAATTCGGCAGTAGTTATTGAAGTGTAATATTAATTTGCAATAAAAAGTTCAGGGTTTTGCTCTACTAAATACAAATAGGCTGATGACAAACTAATTATAGGTTTCTAAATTATGTTTTAAATACTTTTTTTGATATTGCAGCTTTTTACAATTGTTTTTCGCCAGTAGTTAATATTGTTAAGGAGGCGCAGTATAAATGAGGTTAGAATAAATTAGTTAATAACAAATGTGTGATAATTTTTTTAAATATAATAAAGTAATAAATTAATGTTGCAGTCATTCCCTAAAACTTTAATCTAAACCTCTTTTCGACACCATTTGTAAACTATTGTTGAATTCACAACTGATGTTGTAGTGTCGTAAGAGTTGTAAGTCGTTTGAATTTACAATTCTTATCTGTATATTAAACCAAAATTAACTTATGCTCCATCGCCTAATGATCCTATGCGAACTAACGGACTATTTTCAACTGCTGATAAGAGTGGGTGTACTTACTGCGATTTGACACCCCGACTCTGCTTACATTCTCTTTTGGTTTCCCTTTTAAATTCATCATCTCTTCACATGATGAAACATTTGTTGCACCATTTTTGCGGCATTTTGACACAGAATTGTTATTTTTTCTCCTACATTCGCTCATTCGCAGATGTGTTGCCATATAGGACCTAGTTACTTTTCAGACAGGTGTTCATATTCCTGATATTTTACTAATAAGTTTTATATTAAATTTTGGGATCACATAGTATTTATTTATTTAAAATTAAAATTATATTATTCATTTTATAAAATTATTTTTAAGAGCTTGACAACATAAACATACAACTTTGCTTATAGTTAATTACATATCTTCACAATCAGATAATTGCATCATACAATATACAACTTACAACATTACTAGTGAAGTATGTGTGCATATTTGTTCCAGTATTGCCTTATTACACAACTTCTTTTAATGCCTACTTTTAGGCGTTTCCTCTTTTCTAAAAGGCGCTTTGCTATGAAGGCAGTTCTAATAATTTAAATTTTAAATAAACATTTATGGACACTGCATAAATATTCATCTATATTATTTACCATTGTTTAAAATATTAAAATGTGTTGTGTATCTTGAAGTGAAGCTGAAAGGAAGCACGGAGCTTCTTAATAAAATATTAAAAATGTGTTGTGTATCTTGAAGTGAAGCTGAAAGGAAGCACGGAGCTTCTTAATAAATTTATTTCAAAAAAAAAAAAAACTCCATTTTGTATTTTTCAATACCTTGGAAAACTTTTCTTTATGGACTAGGAAGTTACCCAGTCCATCATATGGTCCTTCGAACCGGATGGACTGGGTAACTTCCTAGTCCATAAAGAAAAGTTTTCCAAGGTATTGAAAAATACAAAATGGAGTTTTTTTTTTTTTGAAATAAATTTATTAAGAAGCTCCGTGCTTCCTTTCAGCTTCACTTCAAGATACACAACACATTTTTAATATTTCGTTTACATGAAAAAACGGTAGAAATTAACAAAAACAAAAAAAAAATAGAATAGACTTCGTGTCTTAATACTCTTATACTTAAGAAAATGGGTAGCAAAAGGAGATACCCAGTAGGAAAAATTGACAATTTTATAAAAACAAAAAAAAAAATGAAAAAAAAATTTTAAATAAAATAAAGATTTATAAAAGTTGTTGAACAGGGTTCAACATATTCCGGGCCCAAAGTGTGGCAACTGCAACCTCTCCAGTTTCCTAATATAATCCAGCCGAATGATGATTTTTCACCCTTTTCTTGTGGTAGGAAGCTGAGCGGGTGTTTCCTCTAGTGGAGGTTGTTCTAAAGAAAAGTTGAAAGAAATCAAAAAAAATATATACAGTGCTAAAATATATATCGTGCGAATTAATTTATATTTTTCAATTTTGAATATTTGGTGAACTAATAGATGGGGTTTTCCCTTTTGGGTTTTGGGAATCTGATGTGGTGGGAAGTTTACATAGTTTGACGATTGGACGTCTGATGGTTCCGTTCTGAGTTAGGACATCAACGACTCTTACTTTTTTGTCGTTACCATATATTACGTTGGTGACACGACCAAGGCGCCATTCGGTGGGTGGCAGTAAGTCATCCTTCACAATGACAATATCGCCTAGCATTATATTTTCTCCCTCTTTCTTCCATTTGTTACGACGTTGCAATTCGGTAATATATTCGTTCTTCCATCGTATAGCGAAAATATGCTGGATTGCTTTCAGTCGTTCCCATCGTTTTAAGTGGGATACGTCTTCTAGAGGTGGGTCAACTGGAGCTTCTGGTGGAGCGATAATAGGGGCGCCGCGTAGCAGATGGCCAGGAGTTAGAGGTAATATTTCGTTGGGGTTTTCTGTTATCGGTGAAAGTGGTCGGGAATTTAATACTGCTTCGATCCTTATAAGCACGGTTGAAAATTCTTCAAACGTGAAAGAGAGATTGTTTGTGGTTTTCTTTAAGTGATGCTTCATGCTTTTAACTGCCGCCTCCCAAAGACCTCCCATGTGGGGTGCATATGGTGGAATGAAGGACCAAGTGAATCCATGTAAGCTGTACTTGTTGACTAAGGCCTGTTCTGCAGTTTTGAGAAAGAGGTTATGGGTTTTTAGAAGAGCGTAACTGGCTCCCAGGAAATTTCTCCCATTATCAGAAAACAGCGTTTTTGGCAGACCTCGTCGACCTGTGAATCTATCGAAACATGCAAGGAAAGCATCTGTAGAAAGATCGGAACAGATTTCTAGGTGGACTGCTCGCGTTGAAAAACATACAAAAACAGCAGCATACCCTTTCAGTATTTTTGCGTTTCTTAGATGTGATGATTTAACGTTGAAAGGGCCGGCAAAATCGACGCCAGTGTAGGTAAAAGGAAGCGAAAAGTTGACTCTTTCCGGGGGGAGTGCGGCCATGATTTGCTGCTGGAACCGTTTCTTGTAAATTGTACACGCTTTACAATTTCGAATGCATTGTCGAACAGCGTTTTTGAGTCTGGGAATGTAGAAACCTTGACGAATTGCTCGAAGCATTATGTGATGTTCTGCATGAAGTAGAATACGATGCGTGAATTCAATCAGAAGTTTAGAGAAACGTGACTTATCTGGAATGATAATCGGATGCTGCTCTTCGTAGCGAAGCTCCAAGTTGTTTAAACGACCGCGAACTCTCATAAGGTTATTTTCATCAATAAAAGGATTCAAAGCTAGCAATCGGCTCCTTTGAGGTAGCGGCTTCTTCTCTTGTAATGAGTCATATTCTTTGGGGAAATATATTTTCTGAGCATTTAACATAAGTCTCTTCTTGGTGAATGTTATTTCTTCGGCAGTTATGAACTTCTCGGCAGCGGTAGGGTTTTTCCTTATACGATGAACGAATCTAAAGCAGTAACTTATGACTCGGAAAGCTCGTTCTATTGATGAAAAATCTTCTAGAATGTCGATCGATGTGTCTGCTGAGAAGTTCAAATTCAAGTTTTCATGATTAGTTTTTAAATTGAAATTTAAACTTGGTGAATTGAGGTGAGCCACTTTTTCGCTCTTCTTTGATTCGAGATCGTGTGGATCAAATATGCGTGGGGTTGGCCATGAATCCATAGGTTGTTGTAGCCAGGGAGGACCATTCCACCAGAGGGTATTTTGAATGAGTTCAGGGGGATAGCAACCGCGACTACCAAGATCAGCAGGATTTTCTTCTGTTTTGACATGTTTCCATTGATTTGTACAGACAATACTGAGAATTTGTGCAACTCGATTTCCCACGAATGTTTTTAAGGAATTTGGGTCTTTTTGCAGCCAACCAAGGACAATGGATGAATCAGTCCACATAAACAATTCGTACGGAAATTTTAGATCCTTGATCAAGTTTCTGTATAATTTTGCTAGCAAAAGTGCCCCGCATAATTCTAATTTTGGGACAGTAGTCCTCTTCAGAGGAGCGACCTTTGTTTTAGCTACTAACAAGTGGTTATTAATTACGCCTTCTGAGTCTTCAGTTCTTATGAAAATCATTCCACAATACGCCTTCTCCGAGGCGTCACAGAACCCGTGTATTTGCACTTTGTATCGCGGAGCAAAATTGACCCATCTAAGAATTTTTATCTGGGGGATATACTGAAAAGTATCTACAAACAACTTCCATTTATCTAAGACCTGGGGGGTGACTGGATCATCCCATCCTGATTTTTCTTTCCATAATTCCTGAATTAAAAGTTTAGCAATTACTACGATAGGACCGAGCCAACCGAAAGGGTCAAACAGTCTTGCGATAACCGACAAGATTTTTCTTTTGGTAGTGGTGGTGGAAATTTCAATAGGGTCAATGACGTAATAGAAGTAATCCTCTCTCGCGTTCCAACGAATTCCTAATGTCTTGACGTTGCTGCAATCGTCGAATCGCAAAAGGTCTTCATGAAGTAGATCTTCGGTAGACAAATCTTGTAGGAGAAACTTTTCATTTGCCGTAATTTTTCGCATGGGGAATCCAGCTGAATTCAACGCTTTTATAAGTTCATCCCGTTTCTCCTTCGCTTCATGTAGGGTGTGTCCGCCGGACAAAATGTCGTCGACATAAATTTCATTTTGCAAAATAGTGGAAGCCATGGGATGTGAATTCTTGC
The DNA here is from genome assembly GCA_916048285.2 of Bellardia pandia. Lineage (NCBI taxonomy): Eukaryota > Metazoa > Arthropoda > Insecta > Diptera > Calliphoridae > Bellardia > Bellardia pandia. Next base: position 98,711,933 of record OU696530.1, on the reverse strand, counting down.
AATCAATACTAAGTTGCTGCAAAGTGCGGAGGGCCAAAAAGGGGGCACAATTCACTCCAAAAGTTACAGTCTTCAGTTGAAAGGATTGTACGGGGTTTTGATCATTCTGTCGAAATAGAATTTGCTGGTACGGCCGATCATCTTCGTGTACCAATATTTGCCGGTACATCTTCTGAATGTCGCCGGTAAATACAAACTTGTAATGTCGCCACATAAGCATCACTTTCATTATATCCATTTGAAGTGTCGGGCCTTGATGTAGCACATCGTTGAGAGAAAATCCACTACTGGTTTTCTTGGAGGCGTTAAAGACCACCCGTAATTTGGTGGTTTTACTTTCAGGTCGTATCACGGCGTGATGAGGGAGATAGAACGACCTCTGTTTTTCCTCTTTGGCTTCGAAATGGTTTACAGGCTCCATATGATCCAGGTCTACGTACTCTTGGAGAACTTTCGTGTATACTTCTTTAAACTCTGGGGTTTTCTCAAGCGTCTTTTCCATTCGATAATACTGAGCGAGTGCCATATTTCGAGAACGGCCTAGAAAGATATCATGAGGAAATTCTTCCTTGAATGGAAGGCGCACGACATATCTTCCATTTGATAATCGCGTGGTAGTTTGCTGATATAAGTCCTCGCAGAATTTAGCATATTCAGATCCTGACGAGACATTTTCTGCTTCCTCCAGCTCCCAGAACTTTTTAAGCTGGTCCTGAAGCTCGATATCATCAGAATTGTAAACCACAGTTGAAAACATATTGATTTGGTTAGGTGACGCGGGGCCCGACAAATACCATCCAAAGTGAGATTCTCTTGCTTCTAAGCTATCTGCGACCTTTGATTTGACTCCATATAAATTTATGAATGGTAAATAATCACTTCCGATTATCATATCAATAGTTCCTGGCTTGAAAAAGTAGGGATCCGCCAGATCCCTTTTCTCAATATTTGAAAGACTGCTAAGCCTTATGGGCCTAGAGGGCAAAAGATGCGAAAGCTTTGGCACCACAATTGCACTTACTTTAATCGAGAAATCAGACACTCTTGATTTTATGGTTAAGGTACATTTCCCCTTGGAATTTCCTACTACTGTTCCACCAAGACCCGATATTTGAGAGTTATGTCTTTCTAACGGTAGGGAAAGTTTTTGTTGAATTCTGGTGGAAATAAATGTTTTCTCCGACCCTGCATCTAACAGAGCTCGAACTCCGAATTGTTCTCCTGAATGTTCAATATTGACTAATGCTGTGGGCAAAATTGTGGTTCCTTCATTTCTAGAAAAGTGGTTCATGACATTGCTCGTTGAGCTCCCCGGTGATGAAACGTTTTGAGAAACTTGACTGTTGGACGCACCGGTAGACTGATGAGTTACGTTTGCTGACGACTGTTCGTTATTTTGTGCAACGGACTGAGATTTATTTGACATATCTTTATTTGTAACAAACTTATCCCTTTGCTCCATATGTAGCATGGTGTGATGTTTTTGATTGCACCTAGTACAAAGATTGGTACTTTGACATTTCGACTTGAAATGATTTGGTGATAGGCAATTCACGCAATATTTGTTGGAAAATACGAAATTTGTTCTATCATTCACTGATAATGCCTTAAAATTTTTACAAAATCGTAGAGGATGATTTTGCATGCATAATTTGCAGCTAAACTTTCCCGTTTCTTTTTCAGACTGAGAATGGAAAGATTGATTCTTTGAAGAATGAATATCCTTACTGTAAGGCTTTCTCATATCGGATACAGTTTCCAACATCTCTATCCTTTTTGAGAGATAGTCGGACATATTTTGCCAAGTGGGCCAGTTTTTATGATCTGTTAAAGAATTTTCCCATGATCGCATGGTTTCTTCAGGAAGCTTTGAGGCACATAAATGTATTAGAATCGCATCCCAAGTATTAGTAAGCTTGAGGGATTCAAAAATGGCTAAACTTTCATTAATAACGCTCTGAATTTGTCGTATTGACTTTGCATTTTCATGTTGGACCGTTTGGATTCCAAACATGAGTTTCATTTGTTGATGGGCCAGAATTCGTGGATTCTCAAAGCGAGATTTTAAGGCTTCCCAAGCTAACTCAAAATTTTCATCAACCAAATCAAACCTCTTTACGATTTGGTTGGCCTCCCCCCTCGTTTTGCTACGCAAGTGGTATAGTTTTTGAGCAGGAGCTAAATGTGGGTGATTTCCTATTACCGCCTGGAATAAGTCCCTAAATGCTGGCCACTTTGAATAACCTTCCTCAAAATCTTCTATGTTGCATGGTGGTAACTTGAGCGTCATAGATGACTGCTGTGACATCGTTATATTTCCTCCCTGCGGTTCTACTGCTATCGTTGTAACTAATCCCAAAATTTTGGCCTTAGTCTTCTGAGCAGTATTACATATTCTTTCGTACCGAATTGATACGTCATCTTGGTAATCGTCTTCTTGTTCCCTTTCCCCATCAAGAATGAAGGCCTCAAATGTTTCGATTGCTTTTTGCCATCTTCTATCCAACTCCCTGTTTAATACCTCTAAATATGAGTTGTTTAGTTCCTCTGACGGAATTGTTTCAAAATTTATGCAAAATGACTCTAACTGATGGAGGTCATATTTGCATCTCCTTCTGTTTGCCATATTTTAAAAAATTTAATGAGCCTTTTCCTTTCTATACTTTATTGCAAACAATTTGCGTATTTTTATTTGTGTATAAATTCCTCTCTTTTTTAATAAAACTTAATTTCCATAAAATTTTATAAATTCCCACTCACCGTTGTTTCTCCGCAAAACCACGTACTGGAAACCCTAATAGATTTTTGTCGGGAGTTGTTGTTTTTTAAAGTTGAGACAGCTTTTGTTTGCAGCACACACACACAATCTAACGGATCACTGAATATTTGTTGCTATAAATTCTTTTGCAAATTATTTTATTTATTAACGTGTAATCTTTATTTGTTTAACTGCAAATATTTGTTAATTATTAATTAAAATTCCATATGATGCACTCGTTAAATTCTTAGTTTTTTTTCACAGACAAATTTAAATTTATTTTGCCACCACTAAAACACTCGTATAAATAGTACCGCTTTGCAATTTTACTTCTTTTTTTTCAGTTTCTTTCTACTTTTCCTTTAGTTTTTAAGAGGAACGCATTGGAATGAAACACTTTGTGTGAGTGAAAAGAGTATGACCAGTTGATTTATTTATTTCTGCGAATGCTCGATAGTGATGCTACTTTTGATGATGTGGCCGTTTTAATCGTTATTATTTTTTTTTTTTGCAAAATGGGACTGAATATTAACTTTAAGGTTATGTATTCCTTTTTGTTGGAGGGAGTTGTAAATGACTTTTTTGTTTGATCTTTTTTCTTTTTACCAATAATAAAAACTAGTCGCACAAAATATAATCCATACACTGTACATACCCATTTTGATTCCTTTCCTCTAGAATTGTTGAAGGTGTTTTAGTACAGCAAATTCTTCCGTGACAGGGATGATAAATATTCCTTTTGCTGAAGCAGTCTCTTTGCAATTGTGTAGTTGTCTGGGATGATGGAATTCTTCCTAAAGCACGGTGGGCTCGATGATGATTTCATTGACCTTGTAGGCTTCACTATCTTTGTTTAAGCTCGGTAGGCTTGATGATTGCGTAACAATCCTTTAGTTTTGCCGCTAGCAAGTAGATTTCTTCTAGGAGAAGTATAAACGTAGGATACTCCTCCAGCCAATTCAATCAATTCCTAGACCTTCTAGGAACACTCGAAGGACCATATTTATTTCAAAAAAAAAAAAAAACTCCATTTTGTATTTTTCAATACCTTGGAAAACTTTTCTTTATGGACTAGGAAGTTACCCAGTCCATCATATGGTCCTTCGAGTGTTCCTAGAAGGTCTAGGAATTGATTGAATTGGCTGGAGGAGTATCCTACGTTTATACTTCTCCTAGAAGAAATCTACTTGCTAGCGGCAAAACTAAAGGATTGTTACGCAATCATCAAGCCTACCGAGCTTAAACAAAGATAGTGAAGCCTACAAGGTCAATGAAATCATCATCGAGCCCACCGTGCTTTAGGAAGAATTCCATCATCCCAGACAACTACACAATTGCAAAGAGACTGCTTCAGCAAAAGGAATATTTATCATCCCTGTCACGGAAGAATTTGCTGTACTAAAACACCTTCAACAATTCTAGAGGAAAGGAATCAAAATGGGTATGTACAGTGTATGGATTATATTTTGTGCGACTAGTTTTTATTATTGGTAAAAAGAAAAAAGATCAAACAAAAAAGTCATTTACAACTCCCTCCAACAAAAAGGAATACATAACCTTAAAATTAATATTCAGTCCCATTTTGCAAAAAAAAAAATAATAACGATTAAAACGGCCACATCATCAAAAGTAGCATCACTATCGAGCATTCGCAGAAATAAATAAATCAACTGGTCATACTCTTTTCACTCACACAAAGTGTTTCATTCCAATGCGTTCCTCTTAAAAACTAAAGGAAAAGTAGAAAGAAACTGAAAAAAAAGAAGTAAAATTGCAAAGCGGTACTATTTATACGAGTGTTTTAGTGGTGGCAAAATAAATTTAAATTTGTCTGTGAAAAAAAACTAAGAATTTAACGAGTGCATCATATGGAATTTTAATTAATAATTAACAAATATTTGCAGTTAAACAAATAAAGATTACACGTTAATAAATAAAATAATTTGCAAAAGAATTTATAGCAACAAATATTCAGTGATCCGTTAGATTGTGTGTGTGTGCTGCAAACAAAAGCTGTCTCAACTTTAAAAAACAACAACTCCCGACAAAAATCTATTAGGGTTTCCAGTACGTGGTTTTGCGGAGAAACAACGGTGAGTGGGAATTTATAAAATTTTATGGAAATTAAGTTTTATTAAAAAAGAGAGGAATTTATACACAAATAAAAATACGCAAATTGTTTGCAATAAAGTATAGAAAGGAAAAGGCTCATTAAATTTTTTAAAATATGGCAAACAGAAGGAGATGCAAATATGACCTCCATCAGTTAGAGTCATTTTGCATAAATTTTGAAACAATTCCGTCAGAGGAACTAAACAACTCATATTTAGAGGTATTAAACAGGGAGTTGGATAGAAGATGGCAAAAAGCAATCGAAACATTTGAGGCCTTCATTCTTGATGGGGAAAGGGAACAAGAAGACGATTACCAAGATGACGTATCAATTCGGTACGAAAGAATATGTAATACTGCTCAGAAGACTAAGGCCAAAATTTTGGGATTAGTTACAACGATAGCAGTAGAACCGCAGGGAGGAAATATAACGATGTCACAGCAGTCATCTATGACGCTCAAGTTACCACCATGCAACATAGAAGATTTTGAGGGAGGTTATTCAAAGTGGCCAGCATTTAGGGACTTATTCCAGGCGGTAATAGGAAATCACCCACATTTAGCTCCTGCTCAAAAACTATACCACTTGCGTAGCAAAACGAGGGGGGAGGCCAACCAAATCGTAAAGAGGTTTGATTTGGTTGATGAAAATTTTGAGTTAGCTTGGGAAGCCTTAAAATCTCGCTTTGAGAATCCACGAATTCTGGCCCATAAACAAATGAAACTCATGTTTGGAATCCAAACGGTCCAACATGAAAATGCAAAGTCAATACGACAAATTCAGAGCGTTATTAATGAAAGTTTAGCCATTTTTGAATCCCTCAAGCTTACTAATACTTGGGATGCGATTCTAATACATTTATGTGCCTCAAAGCTTCCTGAAGAAACCATGCGATCATGGGAAAATTCTTTAACAGATCATAAAAACTGGCCCACTTGGCAAAATATGTCCGACTATCTCTCAAAAAGGATAGAGATGTTGGAAACTGTATCCGATATGAGAAAGCCTTACAGTAAGGATATTCATTCTTCAAAGAATCAATCTTTCCATTCTCAGTCTGAAAAAGAAACGGGAAAGTTTAGCTGCAAATTATGCATGCAAAATCATCCTCTACGATTTTGTAAAAATTTTAAGGCATTATCAGTGAATGATAGAACAAATTTCGTATTTTCCAACAAATATTGCGTGAATTGCCTATCACCAAATCATTTCAAGTCGAAATGTCAAAGTACCAATCTTTGTACTAGGTGCAATCAAAAACATCACACCATGCTACATATGGAGCAAAGGGATAAGTTTGTTACAAATAAAGATATGTCAAATAAATCTCAGTCCGTTGCACAAAATAACGAACAGTCGTCAGCAAACGTAACTCATCAGTCTACCGGTGCGTCCAACAGTCAAGTTTCTCAAAACGTTTCATCACCGGGGAGCTCAACGAGCAATGTCATGAACCACTTTTCTAGAAATGAAGGAACCACAATTTTGCCCACAGCATTAGTCAATATTGAACATTCAGGAGAACAATTCGGAGTTCGAGCTCTGTTAGATGCAGGGTCGGAGAAAACATTTATTTCCACCAGAATTCAACAAAAACTTTCCCTACCGTTAGAAAGACATAACTCTCAAATATCGGGTCTTGGTGGAACAGTAGTAGGAAATTCCAAGGGGAAATGTACCTTAACCATAAAATCAAGAGTGTCTGATTTCTCGATTAAAGTAAGTGCAATTGTGGTGCCAAAGCTTTCGCATCTTTTGCCCTCTAGGCCCATAAGGCTTAGCAGTCTTTCAAATATTGAGAAAAGGGATCTGGCGGATCCCTACTTTTTCAAGCCAGGAACTATTGATATGATAATCGGAAGTGATTATTTACCATTCATAAATTTATATGGAGTCAAATCAAAGGTCGCAGATAGCTTAGAAGCAAGAGAATCTCACTTTGGATGGTATTTGTCGGGCCCCGCGTCACCTAACCAAATCAATATGTTTTCAACTGTGGTTTACAATTCTGATGATATCGAGCTTCAGGACCAGCTTAAAAAGTTCTGGGAGCTGGAGGAAGCAGAAAATGTCTCGTCAGGATCTGAATATGCTAAATTCTGCGAGGACTTATATCAGCAAACTACCACGCGATTATCAAATGGAAGATATGTCGTGCGCCTTCCATTCAAGGAAGAATTTCCTCATGATATCTTTCTAGGCCGTTCTCGAAATATGGCACTCGCTCAGTATTATCGAATGGAAAAGACGCTTGAGAAACCCCAGAGTTTAAAGAAGAATACACGAAAGTTCTCCAAGAGTACGTAGACCTGGATCATATGGAGCCTGTAAACCATTTCGAAGCCAAAGAGGAAAAACAGAGGTCGTTCTATCTCCCTCATCACGCCGTGATACGACCTGAAAGTAAAACCACCAAATTACGGGTGGTCTTTAACGCCTCCAAGAAAACCAGTAGTGGATTTTCTCTCAACGATGTGCTACATCAAGGCCCGACACTTCAAATGGATATAATGAAAGTGATGCTTATGTGGCGACATTACAAGTTTGTATTTACCGGCGACATTCAGAAGATGTACCGGCAAATATTGGTACACGAAGATGATCGGCCGTACCAGCAAATTCTATTTCGACAGAATGATCAAAACCCCGTACAATCCTTTCAACTGAAGACTGTAACTTTTGGAGTGAATTGTGCCCCCTTTTTGGCCCTCCGCACTTTGCAGCAACTTAGTATTGATTGCAAGAATTCACATCCCATGGCTTCCACTATTTTGCAAAATGAAATTTATGTCGACGACATTTTGTCCGGCGGACACACCCTACATGAAGCGAAGGAGAAACGGGATGAACTTATAAAAGCGTTGAATTCAGCTGGATTCCCCATGCGAAAAATTACGGCAAATGAAAAGTTTCTCCTACAAGATTTGTCTACCGAAGATCTACTTCATGAAGACCTTTTGCGATTCGACGATTGCAGCAACGTCAAGACATTAGGAATTCGTTGGAACGCGAGAGAGGATTACTTCTATTACGTCATTGACCCTATTGAAATTTCCACCACCACTACCAAAAGAAAAATCTTGTCGGTTATCGCAAGACTGTTTGACCCTTTCGGTTGGCTCGGTCCTATCGTAGTAATTGCTAAACTTTTAATTCAGGAATTATGGAAAGAAAAATCAGGATGGGATGATCCAGTCACCCCCCAGGTCTTAGATAAATGGAAGTTGTTTGTAGATACTTTTCAGTATATCCCCCAGATAAAAATTCTTAGATGGGTCAATTTTGCTCCGCGATACAAAGTGCAAATACACGGGTTCTGTGACGCCTCGGAGAAGGCGTATTGTGGAATGATTTTCATAAGAACTGAAGACTCAGAAGGCGTAATTAATAACCACTTGTTAGTAGCTAAAACAAAGGTCGCTCCTCTGAAGAGGACTACTGTCCCAAAATTAGAATTATGCGGGGCACTTTTGCTAGCAAAATTATACAGAAACTTGATCAAGGATCTAAAATTTCCGTACGAATTGTTTATGTGGACTGATTCATCCATTGTCCTTGGTTGGCTGCAAAAAGACCCAAATTCCTTAAAAACATTCGTGGGAAATCGAGTTGCACAAATTCTCAGTATTGTCTGTACAAATCAATGGAAACATGTCAAAACAGAAGAAAATCCTGCTGATCTTGGTAGTCGCGGTTGCTATCCCCCTGAACTCATTCAAAATACCCTCTGGTGGAATGGTCCTCCCTGGCTACAACAACCTATGGATTCATGGCCAACCCCACGCATATTTGATCCACACGATCTCGAATCAAAGAAGAGCGAAAAAGTGGCTCACCTCAATTCACCAAGTTTAAATTTCAATTTAAAAACTAATCATGAAAACTTGAATTTGAACTTCTCAGCAGACACATCGATCGACATTCTAGAAGATTTTTCATCAATAGAACGAGCTTTCCGAGTCATAAGTTACTGCTTTAGATTCGTTCATCGTATAAGGAAAAACCCTACCGCTGCCGAGAAGTTCATAACTGCCGAAGAAATAACATTCACCAAGAAGAGACTTATGTTAAATGCTCAGAAAATATATTTCCCCAAAGAATATGACTCATTACAAGAGAAGAAGCCGCTACCTCAAAGGAGCCGATTGCTAGCTTTGAATCCTTTTATTGATGAAAATAACCTTATGAGAGTTCGCGGTCGTTTAAACAACTTGGAGCTTCGCTACGAAGAGCAGCATCCGATTATCATTCCAGATAAGTCACGTTTCTCTAAACTTCTGATTGAATTCACGCATCGTATTCTACTTCATGCAGAACATCACATAATGCTTCGAGCAATTCGTCAAGGTTTCTACATTCCCAGACTCAAAAACGCTGTTCGACAATGCATTCGAAATTGTAAAGCGTGTACAATTTACAAGAAACGGTTCCAGCAGCAAATCATGGCCGCACTCCCCCCGGAAAGAGTCAACTTTTCGCTTCCTTTTACCTACACTGGCGTCGATTTTGCCGGCCCTTTCAACGTTAAATCATCACATCTAAGAAACGCAAAAATACTGAAAGGGTATGCTGCTGTTTTTGTATGTTTTTCAACGCGAGCAGTCCACCTAGAAATCTGTTCCGATCTTTCTACAGATGCTTTCCTTGCATGTTTCGATAGATTCACAGGTCGACGAGGTCTGCCAAAAACGCTGTTTTCTGATAATGGGAGAAATTTCCTGGGAGCCAGTTACGCTCTTCTAAAAACCCATAACCTCTTTCTCAAAACTGCAGAACAGGCCTTAGTCAACAAGTACAGCTTACATGGATTCACTTGGTCCTTCATTCCACCATATGCACCCCACATGGGAGGTCTTTGGGAGGCGGCAGTTAAAAGCATGAAGCATCACTTAAAGAAAACCACAAACAATCTCTCTTTCACGTTTGAAGAATTTTCAACCGTGCTTATAAGGATCGAAGCAGTATTAAATTCCCGACCACTTTCACCGATAACAGAAAACCCCAACGAAATATTACCTCTAACTCCTGGCCATCTGCTACGCGGCGCCCCTATTATCGCTCCACCAGAAGCTCCAGTTGACCCACCTCTAGAAGACGTATCCCACTTAAAACGATGGGAACGACTGAAAGCAATCCAGCATATTTTCGCTATACGATGGAAGAACGAATATATTACCGAATTGCAACGTCGTAACAAATGGAAGAAAGAGGGAGAAAATATAATGCTAGGCGATATTGTCATTGTGAAGGATGACTTACTGCCACCCACCGAATGGCGCCTTGGTCGTGTCACCAACGTAATATATGGTAACGACAAAAAAGTAAGAGTCGTTGATGTCCTAACTCAGAACGGAACCATCAGACGTCCAATCGTCAAACTATGTAAACTTCCCACCACATCAGATTCCCAAAACCCAAAAGGGAAAACCCCATCTATTAGTTCACCAAATATTCAAAATTGAAAAATATAAATTAATTCGCACGATATATATTTTAGCACTGTATATATTTTTTTTGATTTCTTTCAACTTTTCTTTAGAACAACCTCCACTAGAGGAAACACCCGCTCAGCTTCCTACCACAAGAAAAGGGTGAAAAATCATCATTCGGCTGGATTATATTAGGAAACTGGAGAGGTTGCAGTTGCCACACTTTGGGCCCGGAATATGTTGAACCCTGTTCAACAACTTTTATAAATCTTTATTTTATTTAAAATTTTTTTTTTCATTTTTTTTTTTTTGTTTTTATAAAATTGTCAATTTTTCCTACTGGGTATCTCCTTTTGCTACCCATTTTCTTAAGTATAAGAGTATTAAGACACGAAGTCTATTCTATTTTTTTTTTTGTTTTTGTTAATTTCTACCGTTTTTTCATGTAAACGAAATATTAAAAATGTGTTGTGTATCTTGAAGTGAAGCTGAAAGGAAGCACGGAGCTTCTTAATAAATTTATTTCAAAAAAAAAAAAAACTCCATTTTGTATTTTTCAATACCTTGGAAAACTTTTCTTTATGGACTAGGAAGTTACCCAGTCCATCAACCATAAATACAAATATGTGTTTTATTAATATAAATAAATTTAATACCTGCATAAGTGTGTAACTGCGTGTATAGCATAATATTGATAAAGCAACAACACGTAATATAAAACAGTTTGTAAATACCTAATTAGCCGTAAAGCAATAATTATTTAAGTGTACGTATGCATGTATATTAATCTGTGCTAAAATATACCAAATTAAACTAATCAATAAAAATCATAGTATTTAAAAATGCATTTAATGTTTCAGCATTTTACCAAATGAGATTAAACTAAAATTGGAAAAATTATTTTATTTGCATTCAAGCAAAACATGTGCTAGACTAGACGAAACAGTGCTGGACTATTAGTTGGCGCTGCCAGCTGCATTTGAAAAAAATACTAAAATCCCGATAAAAAATAAAAAAAAATTGTCATTTCGTATTTTAAAAATTGTCAAAATAAAAATCGGAAAAATAAAAACTTACTATTTCTAACAGAATTTTTTAATTTTTATTTAAACGAAAACATAAAAATTCAAGTTTATATATAAACTATAGACTATATATAGTCTCTTGTGCAATACATATCAAAGTATATAAATTTTAACTTTTTAAATAAAAAATTACAAAAAATACAATGTTAAACACAACTTGTGTGATATTTTTATAACTCGTCAAATCAGAAGGGAAAAGATAACAGAATGGGTACAAACTTGACGGTGCTAGTGAAGTTTCTTATTTCCTTTTGTTTTTTTCATTAAAAAGTATGAAAATTGAATTGACGTGTGTAAGTGAAATGGCAAGTTTAAAAGACAATTAAACAAAAACTGGTCAGCTAAACCTAAAGAGCGTGAAGCAAATATCTTATTTTAGCATAATTTATTGGGGTCATAATAAAAATCCTACAATATTCCTTCAGGTGTTTTATTTCACATTAAAAAAAAATCTACATATATGGAATATGTATACAATCAAGTATCTGGAAAATATATGAATACTATTCGCAAAGTATGAGATCATCTTTGAAAATTATTCAAAGTTGAAGCAGTATTTATCTTGTACTGCGATGGCGGTTCTGAAACTTTTTAGCCTAGCACAGAAAAAGAATAGTTAGTTTTTCAAAAACATTTTTTTTTTGTCAATATAATCTCCTGAAACTTCAATACACCTAGCCCAATGCTTATTTAGCAATTCTATCTCTTGATTAAAATAGTTTTTCTTAAGACCTTCAAAATAGTGGTTTACAACTGTAATTGCATCTTCATTTGAGGGAAAACGCTTGCCAACTGAGGTTTTTTTTAGATTTGGGAACAAGTAAAAGTCAGTGCGAGCTAAATCAGGAGAATAAGGTGGGTGGTCAAGCAACTTGTACTTTAATTCATTTTAGCCGTTGTCTTGATAAATAATTATTTTTTCTTGTGTTGTAAAGCTGTGTTCACATTGTGTGTATATAATAAGCCAGGGCGTTTTTCTTAAATTTTTACATTTAATTGATCCAAAATGTTGCAATAGTGTTCTGAATTTTTTGTTTAAACTTCCATAAACTCCCCAGCCGATTTAATTGATTTTGGCTTCTTTGGGGCAGTTCCTCCAGCTTCAGTACATTGCTTGGAATCCATTTTATTTTTCTTAAAACGATCCAAACAACCTTGAGAAATTTTCATTCTTATGCGTTTTTGGTTGACTGTTAACAAATGCGGCACCTGTCTTGCAGAAGTTTTTTATCTATAATTCTTCATGCAAAATTAAATGGACTCGATCATTTGATATGCCCATGATATTAGCTATTTCACGCACTTAATACCATATCATACGCTACAATTTTGTTGTTGCTGTTTTTGGGCATCCACTACGTGGTTCATCCTCAATTCTTATACGACCACGTTTAAATTCAGCAACCCAATTTTTTACTGTTGCATATGAAGGAGCACTTTCACCTAAAACATTCACCATATTATTATGAATTTCTTGTCCCGATAAACCGTTTCTATTTAAATATTTAATGACACCACGAATTTCTAACTTTTCCATTATAAAAAAATCGCGGATGCATCTTTTCCGGACACCTGTTTCTATATGAAGGAGTTGCCAAATCGAAAAGAAATTTAACATGCGTTCATTGCACAGGTGGAAGTTTCCAAAACACTTAATTTTTTTTCTGTTTCTAAGGTAGGAAGTTTTTGAAACGCCCTAGGTTCAACTATTTTCTGAACTGTAATTCGAAACAGATAATTGGAACAAGAATTTAACAGCAAATTCGTATCAAATTTTAAAATTATGAATGTATTAGTGAAAAAGTGTAATCAAAGCTGAAAGGCAAAACTTTATGGCGCAATACCCAAGTTCATAATAGATGACCCACGTACATATGTTTTTGTTTCAAACAAAACAATTCGAAATCAGCTTTCCTTTTGGCTCTTAATTTAATTTTGCATGTGTTTGCAAATTTACTACTGAGTTTGTGGCCATTTTTTTCATAAAATTCCAAGGCCAATAAAAATTTTTATCAATTACATGTGTAGTTCGGACAATATAATTAAAGTTAAAGAAAATTATATAAAATTTGGCGAAATTCTTTATAAACTTTTATTATTAGATTATTTTATTAAAAGTTTAATTATTATTATTGATAAATTGAAATTTTTAATTCTTCTTTCTTCAGTCAAAATAATATTCTAACTAAAAACAAGCAGTTTACTTTAAAATTATGCATTTTAACTTTAAGGAAAGTCACGGTCTAGTGTTTTAAACATTAGAGTATGTCTACTATGTATTAAATTATTACTCGCTCCATTGCTACATGTAGCCTCTAAGAGTACTTTATACGTTTATGTTTCTTGAAAAAAAAAGAAAAATAAACAAATACATTATTTTTCCCCTCATTCTATATTCTCTCACACTTGGCTATATTTATTTAACGTTTAGGTATGCTTTACTTTATGTTTATACAGGTTTTGTTTTGTTTTCATAATATTTTTTTCGTTTTAGTCCTTCTTTTTATTTATTTTTTTGTTCAAATTTATAGCACTTAAGGAAAACAACTGCATTCATATATTTATATAAAAATATATCAGATGTTGGTTTGTTTTCTTCACATGTATGCTTTGTTTTGTGCTAAAGAAAGCAAAAACAAAAACAAACCATTTCATATGTTAATGAAGCTTTTAAATGACGACAAATTGTTTTGACGCCAAGAAATTGTTGTGGATTTTTCTAAGTTACAAAAAAAAATCATCAACAATTTATGTTTCAAATAAGTTTTGGGTATGTGTATTTTCAAGAATATTTTTTATATTTTAAAATATGCTAACAAAGGGATATGTAGAAATTTTTGTTCAAAGATGTGTGTGAGATTTAAGGTTTTATATTGTTTTAAATACCTTCAAAAATTCCTAAAAAAAAACTTTGTCATTAAACGATAAATAAAGTGTGAATATATTATGCGTAATGTCCTTGTAGTTAGTTTATAAAAATTAATGCTTATAATAATAGTTTTAATGGGTTTTAATAACCTTGCTTCTGTTTTTAATACAAACAATGGGTTTTTCTTTCATAATGTTTTGTGTGTTTATTTTGCTAAAATAATAATTTCAACTTATTTCTTCAAAATCATAGGTTTCTGATACCTTGTAAGTTCATAAAAGAAATGAAATTCATACAAAAACTAACTTAGAGCTAAATTTAAAATTACCAAAACAATAAGTAAGAGTTATATATCTTACAGCGCTGGCAAAAATAATAGCACTTTGATCATTCATGTGATATCTGTAAATAGCGAAATATTTTATGGATGGAAAAGGTTCTCGTTGATATGTTAAACGTCCTTCAAATGCAGAATACAATCCACAAGTCACATCTAAGACGGTAAAGCATGGAGGTTCTACCATTATGGTATGGGGATTGCATTGCATGAAATCAATAATGATTCAACATGTGTACGTTAATATAATATTATGCTTCCCATGCCATTGATTTGGTTCTGCCAACAAGGCAACGACCCAAAAAATACAAGCAGAAAAGCATGTCAGTGGTTCATTCAAGTAGTATGTTTATGTACCTTTGGGACCACTTTTTCCATACAAATTTGGGAGCATGCCTGGCTGGGAGTATGTGATTGTTAAATGAAATAGTTAGTGTAAAATGTGTTTGTGTTTTGTGAATGTGGTATTGTGTTGATGTTTCCATGCCTGGATATTTATGTCCGTCCGTCTGTGGTTGAGTGATGTGTGTGTGTGTGTGTGTATGTGTATGTTTTTCTGGCTGGGAGTATGTGATTGTTAAATAAAATAGTTAGTGTAAAATGTGTTTGTGTTTTGTGAATGTGGTATTGTGTTGATGTTTCCATCCCTGGATATTAGTATAAGTGTGTTTTGTTTTGTTTTAATTGTTTGTTTTGTTTATTGGATAATTGATTCTTAATAAAAAAAGACGTGAGTGTTTGTTTAGTTTTTTTGTTTTAGTTACAGTTTTATGTTTTTGTCATTGTTTTGTTTATTGGATAATGTATACAATATTTTGATTTTTTAATACCCTAATATAAGCAGACTAACAACCACATATATTTATAAACACTAAACATACAAACATACATATTAAATGCTCAGCTATTAACCCAACAAAGGAATGCTACTAACAAACACTACACACTAACATACAATAAGACCACACACATAAGTATAAACATATTCCGATTTTATTTACTAATTATTCCACTTGAATAAAATATTTACAGAATGTGATATAGAATAAAAATGTTTATATATTTAAAAAATTTTGTTTTGTGTTTTATTTAAATTTTATTAAAAGTGCAATTTTTACATTTTATTAAATAGTAAAAATTCATAATTTTTTTAGCTTCCTCTTCTGTTTCCCTCTATGGAAGCAATCCCAATCATTGAAAATCATTAATATAAATTTGTATTGATTATTTTATTATAATTAATATATACATGAGAAATAAAATATAATAAATCTTAATAATAAAATTAAATTATATTGTTTTTTTATTTTTTTCTAGAGAGAAATTAAAAATACGTTTATATAAATTATAAAGCTTTATTGTTAATATATATTGATTATAATATGATTTACAAGCACATGTATTAAACGATTCCATTTGAATATTTATACAATCATATTTGTGAATATTATTATTAAAATATATAAATGGTATACTAATGTTATTATACATTCGCAATTCATTGATCATTTTCAGAAAGAAATTTATATGATTATGATCTATACGGTTACTATATTTATCCCACAGCGCCTTTAGTTCAGATGTTGTCATCATTTTTAATTTATCTTTATAAAAATGAAATTATTAGAGAGACTTAATGTTATCCATATAACGAAGAATTAATAACTGATTACAAATTAATAGAGTTCATTAATTTTTTCTCTTTTCGACGATTATTTAAACATTCTCCAAATTTATTAATATAACTCATTTTCCGTTTGTTATTAGCAAATTATATTAGCTTCTTTTAGTTCCTCAATAATGGAAATTATTTCGTTTTTATGATTATTATGACCAGCATCTGTCGATGCAATAAGTAAACGTAGTCTGTTGACTAATTCATTTGGATCATCCCAATATATATAGTTTGATTTTCTATTATCTACTGATTTTAATAATCCACTACCTTTTGTTAGAATATTGAACTTTTCGTTAAATAATTTCTTTATAACACGTTGATATTTAAATGCTTTTGTACCTTTAATTTGTTTATTTGATTGATAGTTACGCCTGTGTACATTTGTATTAGTTATAATATTCTTATATTTTTTTAAATCGATTTTAGTATAATGTAAAGGTTTAGAGTGAAATAATAATTCAAACAATCCTGGAGTAATTCGTATTCTTTCACCTCCTATATATAAAGAGTTGTTATTTTTACTAAATTTTAATTTATTTGCTCCATATCGCCAGTTTCCAGTTTGATCTATATTAAATCCATAAACTTTATCTAACATTCCATTTTTCATTAATACTTTTATGTTATCAATAAGTGAAGATTTATTTATGTTATTACTATTGATTTTTATTCTTTTTGTATCCTTATTTAGTTGTGATTGACTCTTTCGTTTTGAAAATAAATGTGTGTTTTTGTTTTTTTTAATATTATTTTCATCGAACCCGCTTAATGAGCTAGATGAGTTTTTTCGTTTGGGCCTTCTTAACATCTTTACTGAATCCTTTCCAACGTTCATATTATGTGTATGGTTTGTAAGATTTTGATTTTGAAAATTAGAATCATTTTGAATTAAATGTGAAGAAGATATAGGTTCTATATATGATAACGAATTTAGTTTACTTTTATTCTTTCTATTAGATATATATCTTTGTTTTGTTTGTAATGAAGTTGATGGTTTTTCGTTTATATACGATGATGATTTTAGTATACGTTTAGTTGTTTTATCATTATATGTAGGACTATTCAGTATTAACCTATTTCTTTTAAGGTTTCCTCTTACATCATCATCAATACTCTCATAATCCATAACATCATTATCATTAGCATTAATATTCTCATAATCCATATCATTATAAGATTTAATTTTATTTTGATCAGAACTAGTAGGACCACCAATATGAAATGATAATGGAAGATCTATATTTTGATCTGAATTTACATTTAAGGGTGTTGAAGTTGTTAACATATGATTTTTAGGATTAGAAAAACTAGATATATTTTCATCATAATCCATATCGTCAATACTCTCATAAGCCATAACATCATCATCATCAGCATTAATATTCTCATAATCCATATCATTATAAGATTTAATTTTATTTTGATCAGAACTAGTAGGACCACCAATATGAAATGATAATGGAAGATCTATATTTTGATCTGAATTTACATTTAAGGGTGTTGAAGTTGTTAACATATGATTTTTAGGATTAGAAAAACTAGATATATTTTCATCATAATCCATATCGTCAATACTCTCATAAGCCATAACATCATCATCATCAGCATTAATATTCTCATAATCCATATCATTATAAGATTTAATTTTATTTTGATCAGAACTAGTAGGACCACCAATATGAAATGATAATGGAAGATCTATATTTTGATCTGAATTTACATTTAAGGGTGTTGAAGTTTTTAACATATGATTTTTAGGATTAGAAAAACTAGATATATTTTCATCATAATCCATATCGCTATTTACACCAGTAAAATCGGTTTTATCGTTAATATTATCATTATATGTTGTTATTGATTGTTGTGAAGATAAAGATGGATATAATGAATTTAAAGTTGATTTAAATTTTTTATTTTTCTTTAAGGATTGATAATCATCTAGTTTATTAATTATATTTTTTAAAGGTTTAGTTATAGGTTGAAATGTATCTTCTAACAGATTAACTTTTTCAATTTCATTTAATTTAATATTTTTTAATTTTTCCTTTAATACTGCTCTAGTATTTATAAGTTCTTTCATTAGTTTTTTGTTCATGATTATGTTTTTATATGTTTCTGATCTGCTTTTTATCTGCTTCTGATCTGCTTCTGATCTGCTTCGAATCTGCTTTTTATCTGCTTCTGATCTGTTTCGAATCTGCTTTATATCTGCTTTTGATCTGCTTCTGATCAGCTTTATAACTGTTTTCATCTGCTTCTGATCAGCTTTATAGCTGTTTTTATCTGTTTCTGATCAGCTTTATATCTAACATAGCCTTACAATTGAATAAAATTATCAAAACCCTTTCTATAACGTCCTTTATTGACTATATCATCCTTACTTATAGTTAAAAAACCGTATTTATCTTTCCAGCATTCAGTGCAAATCGTTGTAAATTTATTAAATGACATATCACCGATAACGTGATCATTATAAATGTGTCGTAAATTCATTTCATCTTGTTTAAATATAATAATCATATTTGCATTATCACGTATTAAATGTTTTGGAATTTTTGTATATGTTTGACACAGGTAAAAACAATCTATTTTTTTATGTCTACCCATACAAAAATACTCCCGTATATTATCTTGTTTACCGCAAATTACATCATCGAATATTATTATTGAATATGGTTTCGCTTTTTCTGGACTTAAAACTTTTTCATTTTCCGAGAATGTAAATAGATTTATATTTTTAATTGGTTCAATTAATCTCTTGAGATAACAATATTTGGGTTGATATAACGATTTTGAATATATATATATATTTTTAAAGCAAAGTCCATTAGGACTCTCTATGAGACTAATCATAACATTAGTCTTTCCACAATTTGATGGTCCTACAATTAATGCTCGTATTGAATTAGGTAATAGAGTACTATGTCGAGTTCTATATATTTTTTCCTCTTCACTATCAAGATTTCTAATTACAATTTGTTTAGCTTGTTTAATTAAACGCATTTTAATTACTAACGAATTTTAAGTATAACTAATCTTATATAAGAGATAAACATTTTTGTTTTTATAGTAATTTATAACCATTCTTCGTCTATGAATGTTAGTTTTTTTGTTTTTGTTTTAGTTACAGTTTTATGTTTTTGTCATTGTTTTGTTTATTGAATAATGTATACAATATTTTGATTTTTTTAATACCCTAATATAAGCAGACTAACAACCACATATATTTATAAACACTAAACATACAAACATACATATTAAATGCTCAGCTATTAACCCAACAAAGGAATGCTACTAACAAACACTACACACATAAGTATAAACATATTCCGATTTTATTTAATAATTGTTCCACTTGAGCAAAATGTAATGTTAGCATTAAGTACACAATTGAATATAACACATCGAGCTCTGATTGCTAAACCAATTTTAAATAGTTGACGATTTCAAGTGGTGGTTGTAAGTCTCCAAAGCTGTCAAAGTATTCTTTATAAATATGATTTTTATAATATGCCATTATGTGTTGTTGTTGTTTTTATTGATTGTTGTGAAGATAAAAATGGATATGATGAATTTAAAGTTGATTTAATTTTTTTTATTTTTCTTTAAGGATTGATAATCATCTAGTTTATTAATTATATTTTTTAAAGGTTTAGTTATAGGTTAAAATGTATCTTCTAACAGATTAACTTTTTCAATTTCATATAATTTAATATTTTTTAATTTTTTCTTTAATACTGATCTAGTATTTATAAGTTATTTCATTAGTTTTTTGTTCATGATTATGTTTTTATCTGTTTCTGATCTGCTCTTTATATGTTTCTGATCAGCTTTATAACTGTTTTTATCTGTTTCTGATCTGCTTTTTATCTGTTTCTGATCAGCTTTTTATCTGCTTCTGATCAGCTTTTTATCTGCTTTGTAACTGTTTTTGATCTGTTTCTGATCAGCTTTATAACTGTTTTGATTGATTGTTGTGAAGATAAAGATGGATATGATGAATTAAAAGTTGATTTAAATTTTTTATTTTTCTTTAAAGATTGATAATCATCTAGTTAATTAATTATATTTTTAAGGGTTTAGTTATAGGTTGAAATGTATCTTCTAACAGATTAACTTTTTCAATCACAAATTACATCATCGAATATTATTATTGAATATGGTTTTGCTTTTTTCTGGACTTAAAACTTTTTCATTTTCCGAGAATGTAAATAGATTTATATCTTTGATTGGTTCAATCAATCTCTTAAGATAACAATATTTTGGTTGATATATACTATATATATTTTTAAAGCAATTTTATCTGCTTCTGATCTACTTCTAATCAGCTTTATATGGAAAATATATAGTTTTCATTATGATTACATATATAAGAGATAAACATTTTAGATTTATATTAATCGCATAACATTCATAGACGAAGAATGCTAATTCTGATCTGCTTCTGATCTGCATCTGATCAGCTTTATAACTGTTTTAATATGCTTCTGATCAGCTTTATATCTAACATAACCTTACAATTGAATAAAATTATCAAAACTTATTCTATGGAATAAAATTGTGTAAACTTATTCTATGGAATAAAATTGTGTAAACTTTAGGTATTAGTAGAGAAAATTAATTTGTGTTTCCAAGCCTGGATTAGAGTTAGTGTTGGGTGTGAGGAAGGGGGTGGTATGAGGAAGGGGGTGGTATGAGGAAGGGGGTGGTATGAGGAAGGGGGTGGTATGAGGAAGGGGGTGGTATGAGGAAGGGGGTGATATGAGGAGGGGGTGTGAGGAAGAATATAATCATAAACGAAATCAGAAAACGTGCATTCGAATAATGTTGAACTTTGTCCAAAGTTCAACATACACGTTTTCTGATTTCGTTTATGATTATATTCTTCCTCACACCCCCTCCTCATATCACCCCCTTCCTCATACCACCCCCTTCCTCATACCACCCCCTTCCTCATACCACCCCCTTCCTCATACCACCCCCTTCCTCATACCACCCCCTTCCTCACACCCAACACTAACTCTAATCCAGGCTTGGAAACACAAATTAATTTTCTCTACTAATACCTAAAGTTTACACAATTTTATTCCATAGAATAAGTTTACACAATTTTATTCCATAGAATAAGTTTTGATAATTTTATTCAATTGTAAGGTTATGTTAGATATAAAGCTGATCAGAAGCATATTAAAACAGTTATAAAGCTGATCAGATGCAGATCAGAAGCAGATCAGAATTAGCATTCTTCGTCTATGAATGTTATGCGATTAATATAAATCTAAAATGTTTATCTCTTATATATGTAATCATAATGAAAACTATATATTTTCCATATAAAGCTGATTAGAAGTAGATCAGAAGCAGATAAAATTGCTTTAAAAATATATATAGTATATATCAACCAAAATATTGTTATCTTAAGAGATTGATTGAACCAATCAAAGATATAAATCTATTTACATTCTCGGAAAATGAAAAAGTTTTAAGTCCAGAAAAAAGCAAAACCATATTCAATAATAATATTCGATGATGTAATTTGTGATTGAAAAAGTTAATCTGTTAGAAGATACATTTCAACCTATAACTAAACCCTTAAAAATATAATTAATTAACTAGATGATTATCAATCTTTAAAGAAAAATAAAAAATTTAAATCAACTTTTAATTCATCATATCCATCTTTATCTTCACAACAATCAATCAAAACAGTTATAAAGCTGATCAGAAACAGATCAAAAACAGTTACAAAGCAGATAAAAAGCTGATCAGAAGCAGATAAAAAGCTGATCAGAAACAGATAAAAAGCAGATCAGAAACAGATAAAAACAGTTATAAAGCTGATCAGAAACATATAAAGAGCAGATCAGAAACAGATAAAAACATAATCATGAACAAAAAACTAATGAAATAACTTATAAATACTAGATCAGTATTAAAGAAAAAATTAAAAAATATTAAATTATATGAAATTGAAAAAGTTAATCTGTTAGAAGATACATTTTAACCTATAACTAAACCTTTAAAAAATATAATTAATAAACTAGATGATTATCAATCCTTAAAGAAAAATAAAAAAAATTAAATCAACTTTAAATTCATCATATCCATTTTTATCTTCACAACAATCAATAAAAACAACAACAACACATAATGGCATATTATAAAAATCATATTTATAAAGAATACTTTGACAGCTTTGGAGACTTACAACCACCACTTGAAATCGTCAACTATTTAAAATTGGTTTAGCAATCAGAGCTCGATGTGTTATATTCAATTGTGTACTTAATGCTAACATTACATTTTGCTCAAGTGGAACAATTATTAAATAAAATCGGAATATGTTTATACTTATGTGTGTAGTGTTTGTTAGTAGCATTCCTTTGTTGGGTTAATAGCTGAGCATTTAATATGTATGTTTGTATGTTTAGTGTTTATAAATATATGTGGTTGTTAGTCTGCTTATATTAGGGTATTAAAAAAATCAAAATATTGTATACATTATTCAATAAACAAAACAATGACAAAAACATAAAACTGTAACTAAAACAAAAACAAAAAAACTAACATTCATAGACGAAGAATGGTTATAAATTACTATAAAAACAAAAATGTTTATCTCTTATATAAGATTAGTTATACTTAAAATTCGTTAGTAATTAAAATGCGTTTAATTAAACAAGCTAAACAAATTGTAATTAGAAATCTTGATAGTGAAGAGGAAAAAATATATAGAACTCGACATAGTACTCTATTACCTAATTCAATACGAGCATTAATTGTAGGACCATCAAATTGTGGAAAGACTAATGTTATGATTAGTCTCATAGAGAGTCCTAATGGACTTTGCTTTAAAAATATATATATATATTCAAAATCGTTATATCAACCCAAATATTGTTATCTCAAGAGATTAATTGAACCAATTAAAAATATAAATCTATTTACATTCTCGGAAAATGAAAAAGTTTTAAGTCCAGAAAAAGCGAAACCATATTCAATAATAATATTCGATGATGTAATTTGCGGTAAACAAGATAATATACGGGAGTATTTTTGTATGGGTAGACATAAAAAAATAGATTGTTTTTACCTGTGTCAAACATATACAAAAATTCCAAAACATTTAATACGTGATAATGCAAATATGATTATTATATTTAAACAAGATGAAATGAATTTACGACACATTTATAATGATCACGTTATCGGTGATATGTCATTTAATAAATTTACAACGATTTGCACTGAATGCTGGAAAGATAAATACGGTTTTTTAACTATAAGTAAGGATGATATAGTCAATAAAGGACGTTATAGAAAGGGTTTTGATAATTTTATTCAATTGTAAGGCTATGTTAGATATAAAGCTGATCAGAAACAGATAAAAACAGCTATAAAGCTGATCAGAAGCAGATGAAAACAGTTATAAAGCTGATCAGAAGCAGATCAAAAGCAGATATAAAGCAGATTCGAAACAGATCAGAAGCAGATAAAAAGCAGATTCGAAGCAGATCAGAAGCAGATCAGAAGCAGATAAAAAGCAGATCAGAAACATATAAAAACATAATCATGAACAAAAAACTAATGAAAGAACTTATAAATACTAGAGCAGTATTAAAGGAAAAATTAAAAAATATTAAATTAAATGAAATTGAAAAAGTTAATCTGTTAGAAGATACATTTCAACCTATAACTAAACCTTTAAAAAATATAATTAATAAACTAGATGATTATCAATCCTTAAAGAAAAATAAAAAATTTAAATCAACTTTAAATTCATTATATCCATCTTTATCTTCACAACAATCAATAACAACATATAATGATAATATTAACGATAAAACCGATTTTACTGGTGTAAATAGCGATATGGATTATGATGAAAATATATCTAGTTTTTCTAATCCTAAAAATCATATGTTAAAAACTTCAACACCCTTAAATGTAAATTCAGATCAAAATATAGATCTTCCATTATCATTTCATATTGGTGGTCCTACTAGTTCTGATCAAAATAAAATTAAATCTTATAATGATATGGATTATGAGAATATTAATGCTGATGATGATGATGTTATGGCTTATGAGAGTATTGACGATATGGATTATGATGAAAATATATCTAGTTTTTCTAATCCTAAAAATCATATGTTAACAACTTCAACACCCTTAAATGTAAATTCAGATCAAAATATAGATCTTCCATTATCATTTCATATTGGTGGTCCTACTAGTTCTGATCAAAATAAAATTAAATCTTATAATGATATGGATTATGAGAATATTAATGCTGATGATGATGATGTTATGGCTTATGAGAGTATTGACGATATGGATTATGATGAAAATATATCTAGTTTTTCTAATCCTAAAAATCATATGTTAACAACTTCAACACCCTTAAATGTAAATTCAGATCAAAATATAGATCTTCCATTATCATTTCATATTGGTGGTCCTACTAGTTCTGATCAAAATAAAATTAAATCTTATAATGATATGGATTATGAGAATATTAATGCTAATGATAATGATGTTATGGATTATGAGAGTATTGATGATGATGTAAGAGGAAACCTTAAAAGAAATAGGTTAATACTGAATAGTCCTACATATAATGATAAAACAACTAAACGTATACTAAAATCATCATCGTATATAAACGAAAAACCATCAACTTCATTACAAACAAAACAAAGATATATATCTAATAGAAAGAATAAAAGTAAACTAAATTCGTTATCATATATAGAACCTATATCTTCTTCACATTTAATTCAAAATGATTCTAATTTTCAAAATCAAAATCTTACAAACCATACACATAATATGAACGTTGGAAAGGATTCAGTAAAGATGTTAAGAAGGCCCAAACGAAAAAACTCATCTAGCTCATTAAGCGGGTTCGATGAAAATAATATTAAAAAAAACAAAAACACACATTTATTTTCAAAACGAAAGAGTCAATCACAACTAAATAAGGATACAAAAAGAATAAAAATCAATAGTAATAACATAAATAAATCTTCACTTATTGATAACATAAAAGTATTAATGAAAAATGGAATGTTAGATAAAGTTTATGGATTTAATATAGATCAAACTGGAAACTGGCGATATGGAGCAAATAAATTAAAATTTAGTAAAAATAACAACTCTTTATATATAGGAGGTGAAAGAATACGAATTACTCCAGGATTGTTTGAATTATTATTTCACTCTAAACCTTTACATTATACTAAAATCGATTTAAAAAAATATAAGAATATTATAACTAATACAAATGTACACAGGCGTAACTATCAATCAAATAAACAAATTAAAGGTACAAAAGCATTTAAATATCAACGTGTTATAAAGAAATTATTTAACGAAAAGTTCAATATTCTAACAAAAGGTAGTGGATTATTAAAATCAGTAGATAATAGAAAATCAAACTATATATATTGGGATGATCCAAATGAATTAGTCAACAGACTACGTTTACTTATTGCATCGACAGATGCTGGTCATAATAATCATAAAAACGAAATAATTTCCATTATTGAGGAACTAAAAGAAGCTAATATAATTTGCTAATAACAAACGGAAAATGAGTTATATTAATAAATTTGGAGAATGTTTAAATAATCGTCGAAAAGAGAAAAAATTAATGAACTCTATTAATTTGTAATCAGTTATTAATTCTTCGTTATATGGATAACATTAAGTCTCTCTAATAATTTCATTTTTATAAAGATAAATTAAAAATGATGACAACATCTGAACTAAAGGCGCTGTGGGATAAATATAGTAACCGTATAGATCATAATCATATAAATTTCTTTCTGAAAATGATCAATGAATTGCGAATGTATAATAACATTAGTATACCATTTATATATTTTAATAATAATATTCACAAATATGATTGTATAAATATTCAAATGGAATCGTTTAATACATGTGCTTGTAAATCATATTATAATCAATATATATTAACAATAAAGCTTTATAATTTATATAAACGTATTTTTAATTTCTCTCTAGAAAAAAATAAAAAAACAATATAATTTAATTTTATTATTAAGATTTATTATATTTTATTTCTCATGTATATATTAATTATAATAAAATAATCAATACAAATTTATATTAATGATTTTCAATGATTGGGATTGCTTCCATAGAGGGAAACAGAAGAGGAAGCTAAAAAAATTATGAATTTTTACTATTTAATAAAATGTAAAAATTGCACTTTTAATAAAATTTAAATAAAACACAAAACAAAATTTTTTAAATATATAAACATTTTTATTCTATATCACATTCTGTAAATATTTTATTCAAGTGGAATAATTAGTAAATAAAATCGGAATATGTTTATACTTATGTGTGTGGTCTTATTGTATGTTAGTGTGTAGTGTTTGTTAGTAGCATTCCTTTGTTGGGTTAATAGCTGAGCATTTAATATGTATGTTTGTATGTTTAGTGTTTATAAATATATGTGGTTGTTAGTCTGCTTATATTAGGGTATTAAAAAATCAAAATATTGTATACATTATCCAATAAACAAAACAATGACAAAAACATAAAACTGTAACTAAAACAAAAAAACTAAACAAACACTCACGTCTTTTTTTATTAAGAATCAATTATCCAATAAACAAAACAAACAATTAAAACAAAACAAAACACACTTATACTAATATCCAGGGATGGAAACATCAACACAATACCACATTCACAAAACACAAACACATTTTACACTAACTATTTTATTTAACAATCACATACTCCCAGCCAGAAAAACATACACATACACACACACACACACACATCACTCAACCACAGACGGACGGACATAAATATCCAGGCATGGAAACATCAACACAATACCACATTCACAAAACACAAACACATTTTACACTAACTATTTCATTTAACAATCACATACTCCCAGCCAGGCATGCTCCCAAATTTGTATGGAAAAAGTGGTCCCAAAGGTACATAAACATACTACTCATTCACAAAAATATTGAGGTCATGGAGTGGCCAGTGCAATCACCTGACTTGAACCCAATAGAGATTCTTTGGGCTGACGTAAAAAAATTGCATCTCAAATCAAAACCGACTAACAATGAGCATCTTTGGGCTGCAGTGAAGGAGTCGTGCCTGAAAATACCTAAAGAAAGATGTGAAAACTTAATTAACTCCATGCCGAAGTGCTGCGCCGCACACTGTGGCCGTGTAGTGTATTTAATGGCAATAAATCAAGGAGGTTGCGGACCTTCATGAAATTTTGCACACATTTATTTTAAATTTTTTAAAAAGTTTAATTTTTTTTTTTACAAAAATACGCCCACTTTTACGCCCACCTCCCATACAACTTAAATAGAAAGTGTGGCATAACTTCCATGATTTTAAATATATCAACTTTCATAAAACATTAATATTATAATTGTAGAATGAGCTCCTGAAAATATGAACTTAATCCGCCCATTTTTACGCCCACCTCCCATACAAATGTTATTTCAAAAATGCAATATCTTCTGTAAATTTGTAACTAGAATGTTTATTTTTCGCAAAAATACATATAACATCTATTAAATGCTGGTTTGAAAATATGAAGAAAATCCGCCCACTGTAACACCCCCCCCCCCCCCATACAACTCCAATACAAAAATTTTGTCAGTTTCAGTCTATTTCATTTATTAACAACTTTTTGACATATTCGTGATAGTCTAATTTTTTAAGCTTTAATTTCCTTCTAAATTTAAGTTTTTTCTATGTAGCACATATGCAATGAAATTTTCGTACGAGTAGCAAAGAAAGAGAGAATGCGCAGTTGCTTTTGCACGCGTAAAATAACGCATAACGCATATTTTTTACTGTAATTTTTTGGTTTTTCAATATTTTTTCGGCGGCGCGCAAATTGGGGCAGTTTTTTTTAGTCTGTTAGCTGAGACTCTCAGCTTTAATTTGGTATAGGACTCCATGTGTCGCACTGCTTCGCACACAACTAAAAGTCTAATGGAAAATCATAAATGTTTATTTTTTTGGCTCAAAATATATTGTCAAAGGAAATTTTTTTTTTTAATTTTTTAAAATCTTTTTTTTTAATTTACAGAATGCTTAATGTCTATTTTAAGTGAAAAACTACTTATAAGGTACATTTGGTGTATAGTTTATACGTAACAATCTTTTGATTATGACATAGAAAACTATCACATTTGAGACTTTTTCAAATACTTCAACTTTGCGCTGCTCGGGACAGAAAACCAATGGAGATATTTGCATGAAATTTGCCACACATTTTTAGATAGTTTTTAACCATTTGTGCAAAAATCATCAAAATCGGAGAGCAGGTCCAAATTGATTTAGTGCCGCAGTGGACACAGTGTGCGCCGCCGTTATTGCCAAAAGGCCACGCAACAAAATATTAATGAGTTATTTGTTTCATCAGCTTAATTTTATTCGTTTTTTGAAATATACAGCCATGTCACAGAATTTAATTCCGTTCGGAAGTGTAATTATTGCCGTATTTTGCTTCTATACGAAAACTAACACGAACAATTTTTTCAGAATGAAACCTAGAAATGCTTAAAATTACAAAATTCCACATAACAAATTAAAAGCGGTTACAGTACGAAAACAAATTTTTGTTTTGTTTTTTCTATGGAAGCAAAATACGAAATTAAATTCTTTGACATAGCTGATAGTTAAATTTTTTAAAATCTATAAAGAATATTGCCATTTTTTACCGTTCAAATTCTTTTACGTTGAATAAATAATTGACAAATTTCAATCGAATTAAAATTCATATATTCAGTTGAATTCTGCCTTCTACCGCAGCCAACCTTCCCCATACGAGATTTGTTTAATAATGGGCGGTATAACCTTAGTATCAGAATAGATTAATAGCTTTGTTTCACATTATGTCTGGATACAGAGTCTAGGTGAATGGCCTTGTTTTGAATTCAGCTGATTAAAATAACCAAAATGAACTTAAAACTAAACCAACAACATGATTTTTAACATAAAATATGGAGCACAATTTAGAATATTGAACGCTCATGCACTTCAGTAAAGATTAACTGCCGTATTCATAAAAACTAAATTAGGTTTGAAGTGTGCTTTTAGATAAAATATTCATACAAAATTTTCTTAAAGTACATTTGAAGTCTACTTTATTTTTTATGAATTAGACCGTAAAATTGGTACAGCTATTTTACTTCCTCTTAGCATATTCGAAATCAGATGGCCCGACTCAGACGAATCTTCTGCCCGAATGATTTATCCTTTAAACCAGCTGACAAAAGAACAAAAAATGCCATCGGATGTCATCCTATTTCTAAAGAAGCTTATGGAAGTCACTCACCGATCGTATTTAAATCAGTGAGAATTTCAACTCACACCAGAAAGAATCACAAAGTCATCAATCATGTGCAAAAAGTGTGACTTATACAACAGTATTACTCAAGTTCTTCATATAGAGAAACGAACAGACATTGTCATACTTTTCGTCGACTTCAACTCTAAAATGGATTGTAATGAAATTGGAATCCTGGCTAAAAAAAGAGCAGCTAGTTTTAGGTTTTTATTTAAACCAATTGGCGAATTCATAAACCCACATTGACCACATTGTTATCAACAATAAATGGACTGGATCTCTTTTTTTATATAATTAACAAACACAAACTGCGAAGCTTTCTGGCTTATCTGCAGAAAACACCTAGAGTCTTTGGCGGGAATTGAACCCGCAACCAGGGCTGTCAGATAAATTTTGGAAAAAATCGTCAAAATCCCGATAAAAAAGAAAAAAATCGTCATTTAGAATTTTAAAAATCGTCAAAAAAATCGGGATTATAAAAAGTCACTATTTGTAATAGCATTTTGAAATTTTTATTATTTATTTATTTATTTTATAGGTTTACTCTTGTACTCGTACAATACATATCAAAATACATAAATTTGTTAAACACAACTTGTGTAATATTTTTATAGTATTTTATAGCGTTTTTTTCTCTGGCAAAAATGTTGCACTTTTTCCATTTTTATATGGGAAATGGGTAAAAAGTGTAACATATATGTAACATTTTTGCCAGAAAAGAAAACGCCATTAGTCTGCTTTTACACTCTTCAATGCATATTGATTTGCATTAAAAAGCATGAAAATTAATTTGACGTATGTAAATGAAATGGTAAGTTCAAAAGAGAATTGAACAAAAACTAGTGAGCTAAAACTGACGAGTGTACTATGAATTTAGCATATTTTATTAATTCAGAGTAAATTACAATGTCAAAAATATAGAATCCAATTCATCCATCATATACAGGTATTTTTGTTATTTAAATTTATTTGGCTGAATATTCTTTCGACGTTTTGTTAAAATAGAAGAAGTTTTTGTAGAATTTTCACGTTGAAATTCAGAAATTATTTCCTCTAAAAATGGAATTCAGCATTTAAAATTGCTTTTTGTGTTTACAGATAAATAAATAATTTCAACTATCCTGACTCAATATTATTTGGAATTATTATACTTAAACTCAAAATTGTTATAATTAAGAAAATATCACTATTACTTAGTTTTGTTTTTGAAATACTCGTATGTCATTTTCTACTTAATATTTGTGATATTAATTGTGAAAAATAGTTGTCTCCAAAAAAAGAGAGAATTTGGTAACAAAAACATTAATAAAACAAACAAATTATAGAAAATTCTAATAATTCAGAAAATCGTCATTTTCAATTAAAAAATCGTCAAATCGTCAATTTGTTATTTTTGTAACAAAAAATCGTCAATATGACGATAAATCGTCAAATCTGGCAGCTATGCCCGCAACCCTTTGACTGATAGTCTGACACACTATCGCCTAGTCTGTCGGGCAGTGCACAATGAAAGCTAGCTTAAACATCGCCAGCGATCATAATGTTGTGAGAGCTAACATTTGGCTTTATGTAGAGTTGATCAGATGTGATGTGTTTTCTGTTGATAAATCGACACTAGCAGCTACTGAATTTCTCTCAGCATTTGCAGCAAACATTGGGTCCTGCCAATACCACATGAAGTTAAACTAAATCAATGGCAACTGCCCGCCATAGCGTTATTAAAAACAAACGAAGCTCTTAGACACGACAGCATACAACCAGAGTTTCACGCGCGATACTTACATGGAGCTGTGCCTAATTATAAAATTCGAAAGTCCATAACTCTGGTTCTTAGTTATTGATTTTACTGATTTTAAATACCAATATACTCGGAATAATGACATATATTTTTTTCAAATCGTATTAAGGTTGGTTGTGTATTTTGGATGTGTGAGCGTTTTACACATACAGGCTTAGAATTTCAAAAGGATAATTTATGAAAAACGTTAAATTTTAAACAAAATAACCGACATTCTTCAGTTGTAGTAATAAATATATAAATTATTAGCGTTTATTGTAAAGTTAAACAATAGTTGGCAGTAGTCTTTGTTTTTCATGCCCTTCCAAATGATAAGATTTCTGCGTATTGTTAGTTACCTATTTATTTCACTTTGTATTTAATGTATTTGTAAAGCACCTTACAAAAATTTACACAAACAAGAAGCCAAACAACATAAAACAAAAAACAAACACAGGAATTCAAATAAGAAACAGTAGAAAAAGGACATGAGGTGTAAGTAACCAATGAAAAGGGAAAAAGCAATTTTCTTAATTGATTCATTGGTTACTCAATGACATTTATATACTTTCTACTTAAATAATTTTTAGGGTTTGTGCCTTACTGTGTGTGTATGAGTGTGTGTTTGTAAGCAACTATACTTACTTCTAAGTATTTGTAAGTATTTGTTTGTTAATATAATAAAAACTTCAAGCTTTATCAAGTGTTAACTTTAGTCTAGAGAAAATATATATGAAAAAAGTCCTTATCATATCAAAACACGTACACGTACAACTCATACTAACATATAGTGAAAATTTAGTAAATTGATTAGGTTGACAATTTGCCTGGTTTCTTTTCAATTCCTTAACTTCGTTTATTTTTTATTTTTGATTTTATGTGTTTAATTTGAGGAAAGCTGTTTACTTTAGTTTTTTTTTTTTTAAAGAAATCAACACAACTGAAGAAGTTTTGTAAAATTCTTATAAGAGTAAAACAACCACAAAATGTTGGTTACACACAAAATCACACAAAGAACTATATAATTTCAATTGAACTGCATTCAATGAGAAACCCAAAAGATTTTAAGTAATTTGATAATTAAAATATTGAGGTAGATGCTTGAAAATGCGATTGTATAAAGAAGAAAGATAACATTTCACTTGTTAGATGTCAATGAGATTTAAATAAATTAAAGATTAATTGAGTTTTCTTTAATAATATTTCTCAATAATTGTGATATTTACAACAGACACTAAAGAACAATATAAAATATTGAATTAGATTTTAACACACTGAAAATGGAGTGTATAAAATCCCCACCATAGTGGGGAGGGTATATTGGCTTTGAGCTAATGTTTATAACGCCCAGAAATGTTGGACCAACATCCACCTTAAAGTATACCGATCGACTTAGAATCACTTTTTGAGTCGATTTAGCGATGTCCGTCCGTCTGGCTGGCTGTCCATGTAAACCTTGCTCGCAGAGTACAGGTCGAAATTTTGAAGATATTTCAATAAAATTTGATATGTGATATTTCTTCGGGTCAAGGATGGATGGGGTTTGAACTGGTGGAAATCGATTCATTATTTTACCAGGCCCCCATACAAATGTCCTCCCGATATTGGGGTTTACTGATCATAAATGTTTGAATTATGCCAGTATCCAAACAAATTTTATCACAAATGAGTGGTAAATAATGCCAAATCACATCTACGAATTTTGTGCAGATCGGTCCCATATAAGGCCCACTTCCGAAAATCACTTTAAATTGCATAAGTCTTTTAAAACTGTTGGTATCGAAATAATATTGAACATAAATATGTTTCGTATACATACATATAATATGGTAGAATCATATGATGATCGGTCCATAACTAGTCATAGCTCCCATATAAGGCCCACTTTCGAAAATCACTTTAACGACCATAAATTTCTTAAAATTTTGGTATCTAAATAAAATTCAACACAAAAAAGTTTCATATATACTGAAATGATTAGACCAAATTTTATAATAGTCGGTCTATAAATAGTCGAAACTCCCATATAAGACCCTCTCCGTAACACAATTTAAGCTCCATAAATCTTTTAAAAGTGACAAAGTTTTACACATATAATATTTATATTCACAGAAATCATGACACTAAATTTTTGGATTATAGGTCCACAATAGGTTATATCTCCCATATAACGCCAATTTCTGAAAAACTGTTTTACACAAATACCATATAATACCCTGCACCCAGTATTATATGGTCGACCTTGACCGACTATACTTTCTTACTTGTTTTTATGTTTTTTTTTTTTTTTAAACAATAGCTAACAACATTTGTAGAGGGAGCCTAACTGAACTAGAAACTTATTTAAATATGCAAGAAGGAGGGTTAAGTTTCTTTTTACATCATGAATAAACAAAACTTCACTTATTTTGAAACCATCACTTCAACTTTC
The DNA here is from genome assembly GCA_916048285.2 of Bellardia pandia. NCBI lineage: Eukaryota > Metazoa > Arthropoda > Insecta > Diptera > Calliphoridae > Bellardia > Bellardia pandia. The sequence continues at coordinate 98,678,081 of OU696530.1, read as the reverse complement.
TTATAAATTAAACTCTTTGAAATTAAATTAAAAAAATTAAATCAAACATAAAATATTTTCTAATGAAATTGAAGCTTATAAATTGAATCAAATTAAAAATTAAAATCTAAAACTATACATAAAAATTAAATTTATTTAAAATTTGAATTTAAAATTAATAAATTTTGCAACTTACATTTGGCACACACACACACACAGCTAATACACATAAATAAAAGGTGAGCTCACATTCACACATAAACACACATTCTAATAATTCTCTAATTTATTCCATTTGAAACCCAACCTCGTATAATCTCTCATTATATTGAGAAATTATACTTTATGAGAAATTAGTGTTTTTCCCCAAATAGGTAGTCTTGGTTAACAGTCCAAATCCTCTAATATCCCAAATCCCCAAAAACGCCAAAATTCTTCATGAACTTTAATACGATTGAAAACAACTTCCTTTAAATTAAAAACTCATACTTTTAAATCTGTTTAATTAAATTCAGCAAACCTTTAAACATTTAGTTTTATATAATTCCGGGTAAAAGTTGTCCTGTGTCTTCCTTATAATTTTTTAATTAATATTTTTCTACTACTACTCGTTTTCAATATATTATTTACTTGTATCTTTTATATGCATATATGTAAGTATGCTGCTGACTCTTTTACTTTTAGACACCTGCTTAATTCCCAGGTGCGTTCAAGTAGAAGGTGTTAAGATGAACTTATTTATACTTACTTTGTTTTATAATTTTCAAGTTTATTTTTTCTTTTTGCCATATTATTTTGTTTTAAACAAAAATATGATATTTTATTATATTTATTTACCCTTAAGGCTTTGCTTAAGAAAAATTTAAATAAATTTGCATAATTTTCTGGACATTAGATTTAGGTTTTTTTTTATTTTGGTTTACATTTGTGTAGAAATTTGTTTGATAAAGTTTTAAACACAAAACGCGTTTAATTAAATTTAATGAAGTAATAAAAGGGCATTTTGTTTAAGGTAAAATGGTATAATAAACAAGTAAGAAAGTATAGTCGGTCAAGCCCGACCATATAATACCCTACACCCAGTATATGTATAAAACAGTTTTTCACAAATGGGCGTTATATGGGAGATATCATCTATTGTGGAGCGATTATCCAAAAATTTAGTGTCATGATGTCTGTGAATATAAGTATTATATGTGTTAAACTTTATCACGATATAAATACTTTTAAACGATTCATGGAGCTTAAAGTGAATTACCCTCTCTGTAATTATATATATGGGAGTTTCGACTTATTATGGACCGATCATAATAAAATTGTATCGTATTATTTTTAGACATATGAAATATATTTTCGTTCAATATTATTGGGATACCCACATTTTTGGGAGAGTTAAGCTCTTTTAAGTGATTTTCAGAAGTGGGTCTTATATGGGAGCTACGAGTAATTATGAACCGATCTGCATAAAATTTGTAGATGCGATTTGGCTTTATTTACCACTCATTTGTGATGAAATTCGTTTGTATACTTGGTATACTTGCATAATTTAAACATTCATGACCGGTAAACCCCAATTTCGGGAGGACATTTCTATGGGGGCCTGGTGAAATAATGGATCGATTTCCACCAGATCAAACCGCATCCATCCTTGTCCCGGAAAAATATCACGTATAAAATTTTATTGAAATATCTTCAAAATTGCGACCTGTAGTCTGCGCACCAGCTTTATATGGACAGCCAGCCAGCCAGACGGACATCGTTAAATCGACTCAGAAAGTGATTCTGAGTGAAAGCATCATGACTATTTGATTGAAAAAAAGCAAGACCTTGAACTCCTCAGAGATTGATAGCTTTTTATATGCCAAGAACTATTACTATTCTCTGCTATAACGGCTGACCATCATCAATCTACTAGTGATGTATCTTTTTATCTGCCTATCTATAAATGTATTATAGTGATCTGGCTCCCACCGTGAATATTTCTTCTTGGTAAATTCAGCATGATCTTTTCAGGGAAGATGGGTAAAAGATGTGTAATCACAAAGTTTTCCAAAAAGAGCTCCACTTACCGTCAATGAACCCTTCAGCTATAAAAAGAATTGCATTGTGTTATGCTCCTTATTAAGAAGAATATTTTTCCCATGTGTTCATATCATGTTCCAAAGAAAACGTCAAAGCCGAGACCACGTTTGAGACCTTTATAAATGCTGGATGACCATTGGGGATGTACAATGCGATCATGTGGCTTATTAGCATCTATACAGAGTATATTTTTTGAGTGAATCTTTGTTATCATACTGTCAACCACTTACACGAAGCAATTTTTATTGATAAGATTGATACAATTTTTTCCCTGAAACTTCTTCGGTGTTCACACAGCACAATTTTATTTTTATGAGAGAGTATACCCACATTTGTATACATATGTATATGTAATACCTACAAATGAGAGAGTAACACGAATTGATAGTACAATCAAGTGTATACTTGTCTTATCTTCCCTTCACCCCGATGTCTAAAAGTTAATTAGCTTAGCTTAAAAAATTGCTTTGTGTAAATTTGGACTAATCTGTTAATCTAATCTCGAAACTTATGAGATCTTTGTGGCCATAATGCGTACAGTGGCTTCATATCGATAAATTTAATTTTTCAAATGAAATTCTTATATAGGAATTCGAAAACTTTGCAGCAATGAAGAAGAACGTTCGATATGTTTGCAGCATTCATTCTTTGAGCTGCTTAGCCTTCAGCGTGTTAAATTGGTAAGGGTCTAATAATTTATTATTCAAGAATATTAAAGTTATAAGACACATGCTAAAGCTTACAAAAAAATAAACACAAAGTGATTTTATCATTTCAACGATCATTTAGTTTATCCCACATAAATCTCTACATAACTGAAACATTTATCTAGTGTCACTATTCAAAATCACGACAAATACTTTGTGTCAATAAATAAATATAACAGAAAAACCACTCCAAAGAAAACGACCACTTGAACATATGAGTCATGAGTTGCAGAAAAACAGAAAAATCAAAAGCGAAACACAAACACAAACACAGCTCTCATATAATACTTTCTACATCAGTAAAATATCAACAACTTGATATTTTGCTTGTTTGTTTATTTGTTTGTTTATTTTTATTACTTAAACATAAACTGGCAAAAAGACCAACCAACCAATTCTTTACAAATCAAACACTTATACGTTGCAGTGTACAGCAATGCTTCAATGTATGTACTGTACTATTCTACTTTCAACATAAATAAACAAATGTCCTTTTAAGCTTGAATGTAAAGTAAAAAGTTGTATCTGTATAGTTGTGTTCTTTTTTTCTCTTTTCTTTCTTTTGTTTGTTTATTTACACAAGTTATTATTTTAACCAATATGTTTTTAAATTTTTTGTTTGTATTTGTATAAATCAATGAATCAATTGCAGTTTGTGTTGATATAAATGTCGACTCTTGTTGCTGGTGATGATGATACAATAATTTGTTTTATGTTTTTTCTTTTCATTTCTGTATTCTTTTCGAGTTTTTCTGTTCTATTTATTTTGTTGTTTTTTATTTCAACACTTTTATCAATCAATATTTTACACCATGAATGATTACAGCAGTTTTTTTTTGCTGTTTTTTTTTTTTTGTTTTTGTAAGAGCTGTACTATTGGTGTTGTTAGTTGTTTAAATGGTAATTATAATTAAAGAAATTTATTATAAATATGAAAAACTTACAGAATTTGCCACAGAATAGCCACACTGCAGAAGCTGATTTTAGAAACCTGGCGGCAGCACCTCTGCTGTTTCAGTGAGTTATTCTTTAGGTTCACTGTCACCCTCTTCAATTCTGACTCGTCATGGCAAGTATTTTTGGATGAGAAGGAAAAAGAGAATAAAAGCTGTACAAACTTCACATTACAAGTCAATTGTCCTATTTTCTTTAGTTTTTTTTATTTAATGCTAGTTGATTTGCATTAACAAAACATTGAATTGGCGTGTGCGAATGAACTGGCAATTTCAAAAGAGAATTGAACAAAAACTGGTCAGCTAAGAGTGTGAAACCGTATATCAGCAATGACGAGTAAATATTGTCCTCCCAGTAGTCAATCGTTTCGGGCGTTAAGAAATTGTTAACAATAGAGCATTGCTTTATTTGTTCCAAGTACCCCAATTCACACGATGCAATTCTTTAACTAAGCTGATTACCTTTTAGACTTCAGGGTAAGGGGAATATAAGATTGTACTAGCAAGACGTGTTGCTCTCTTATTTGTATTACATACGAGGATGTCTATACAAATGTGTGTATACTCTCAAATAAAAATACAAGCGATTTAAGCAATAATAATTGTACTGTGTGAACACCGAAGAAATTTCAAGGAAAAAATTTTATCAATCTTATCAATAAAAATTGTTTCGTGTAAATTGGCACTAAATAACAAACAAATTTTATATTCTTCAAGCGCTTTTAATAGTTCAATTTGCTTTTTAGTTAAATTTTTTGGATTTAAAGTCTCAACTCTTAAATACGATTTCTTTTAAATTACTTCTCCCGATGTAGTATTTAAAATATTCGTTTTCGGCTTTACATTTATCACTTATATTTGATTATTTCCAACTCTTTTCCCTTCATTTCATATAAATGACAACACCATACAAACACTAACTCTTTTATACTTGATGTTTATACACATTAAGGTGGCGTTTATTTCAAATTTGTAAATGCAATCTAAATTTCTTTGAAAGCTGCCATCCCCATGCTAAACCATAATAGACATGACCGTAAAAATTTACAGTTTTAATCGACATTTACAATTTATTAGATCTAAAAATATTTTTAAACTTTTTGAAATTTCGTTTAAAAAAAATTTAATTTTCAAATTTTTAATTTGTAATATGTAAATATCTAGAATGATTTCACATTAGCAGATAAGACATGTATTGAAATTTAATCGAATAAAAAAACATTCTATCAAAATTTATTCGAATGAAAAAATGTTCTATCGACATTTATTTGAATAAAAACATATTCTATATACATTTCTCCGAATAGAAAAATGTTCTTTAGAAATTTAATCGAACAGAAACAAAAATTTATTCGAACAAAAAATTTTTCTATGGAAAATTAATCGAACAAATTTAAAAGAACAAATTTCTATCAAAAATTTAGTCGAAAAAAAGTGAATAAATATGAATAAAAATAATCGAATTGAGAATTTAATCGAATAAAAAATTTAATTGAAAAGAAACTTTATTCGCATATAAAATTTAATCGATTAAAAAACGTATGCGACTAAAAAAATTTAATCGATTAAAAAATATAATCGAATAAAAACTGAATCGAATAATAAATATAATCGAATAGAAAAATGAATCGAATAAAAGTTTAACTGAATAGAAACTTTATTCGTATATAAAATTTAATTGATTAAAAAACTTAATCGAATAGGAAATTTAATCGAATAAAAAATTTAATCGATTAAAATATTTAATCAAGTAAAAAATTAAATCGAATAAAAAATTTAATCGAATAGAAATTCTATTCGAATACGAAATTTAATCGAATACAAAATGTAATCAAATAACAAATTTAATCGAATAGAAATTTTATTCGCATACATACAAAATTGTCACTAGAAATATGATCGAATAGAAAAATTTCCATAGAAATTTACTTTAGTAGAAAGACTTCCATAGAAAATTTTGTAGTTTTAAAAAATTGTCACGCTAAGGGGCAACTTTAAATATGCCATCACCCTCTGTGTTAAAAATTCAATGTTCTAAAGAAAGAAATTTAAAATTCTCTTTTTTGTTCTTTTATCGCTCCAAGTTTCAAATAAATCCTAGAAGAATTTTGGAAGTTGTAAGTACATCACCATTTTCAATATCATGTGGCGTATGATTAATATTAATTATGAAGTATTTTTAATAAACGGCTAATAAATTTTGAATTATTTAAACGAGTATCAACATGTTGCAGTTTCTTTAAAGCTAAGACATCAATAATATCACAAACAAATAAATAATACTGATAACCTTGCGAAATAATCAACAAAAAAGGTAGTTTTTGGAAAATATTGCTTATTTGGCCCAAAACTTGAAATTTTATATAAAATGTAAAAACTCTAAGCGTAATCGGATTGAGATGAATTTTTTAGCAGTTGGTTTTAAGATAATGAAAAACAATTTCAGAATTTAGCAGTACCTTAAGAGACACATAAATGCCTACACTACAGTTGCATGCAAATAAGTAGTTGTTGTCTGTTGAAGTGCAATTTTTAATGTTTAAAAATGCGTATGTATTTTAATTTGATTTTCATTACGTTTGAAAAATTTAAATTTCATACAATAACAAAAACAAAAACATATACAATTATATACATATGAATATATATATGTATACATAAAAAAATAACAAAATTAATACATTTATTTATTCATTCATATTGTTCATATAACTAGTAAAGTTATTTTTTTATTATTGAAATGAAAATTAAAAACTCAATACTTTTTTTTGTATTTTGTTTACCATGGTTGCTTATCAATTAATATTTTTCTATATAGTTTTATTTATATATAGTGTTGTTGTGCATTTATACATAGATCAAACTTTATTGAGAGGAAATCTTTTTTAAATAGGTCATTTGCAAAATAATTATGCTAATTACTTGATACAAAAAAAAAAAATAAGACTGTTAAGGGTTGTTGAAATTGAGATCAAGATTTGTTATAAAATTACATAAACTGAATACTCGAAATCTCTTTGCCATGTAAATATGCATTGATATGCATATGAAAACTATTTTACCAAAAAACAATGATTAAAAACTCTAACTTATTTATGGCTTCTAAAACTGTCTAAGAGGGCCCTGTTCTATTTTATTTGAATACAGTTGTCATATATTAGGAACCTACCTCTTCGCCTGGCTTTAAAATCTTTTATAATCTAAGTAATATAATCTAATTTCAAAAACAATCCCTCATCTACTTTTAATTCAATAGCTGTTTAATAAAGCAAAAAATTACTTAATTTTCCACTACCACTGGCATACAAACACACAATCTTCTACAACAAAGTCTGTTTAGTATTTATTATCCAGAGAATTGAAAAGTAAAACCAGCAGAAAAACATACAAACACACGAAAAAAAAGCAACGACATCATCATTTTCATACAATGACAACCATTGGGAGTGATTACAACAGAACAGAAAATAAGTACTCGTACAAATACATATAAGACAACAACGTGAAAACAACTGGAAAAAAAAACAAAATAATACAACAACAGGTGTAAAAAATAAAATGTGAAAATTATAATGCCACTGAATTTATATCATGTATTTGCCACTTCACAACAGCATACTCACACAGGCTAACAGCAATAATGAAATGTACAAAACAACAAACAGGGAGCAGCATCCGCCTGAAGGTGGCAAAATGAAAAATGATGTTAATGAAATAAACATGTTTTATTGGAGGATGATATTGTGTATTTTTTTATAAACGCGTTTATTTTTTGTTTAACTCAGTGCGATTTTGACATAATAGAGTATTTAGAGGCCAAGGTTTTGGCAGAAGCTTAATGTTTTGCGTGGTAATGATTATCATTTTGGGAATTGTACTGGTATTGGGAGTATATTTTTCTGCATTTATATTTCTTATTTGTTAGCATGATAAATGTAAAATCGTGTAAAACCAAAATCAGTAGAGATTTGTGAAGGTAGGGGAAGGTAACTAAGATTATTTTTCCCCTATTTTAGCTTTGGTCCAATTTAAGGTTTTGTACAATTGTACCTCCAATCGTAGGTTATAATTTTAGCTTCAATCGCAAGTGTTACTTTAGTTTATAGTTTAGTAATTCAATTTTAGTTTATGGTTTAATTTAACCTCCAATAGTAAGTATTTAAAAAATTAAATTTTAGAACTTCAAGTAGTTCAATTTTAGCTTCAATCATACGAGTTGACAAAGTTCAATCGCAGGTCTTTATATAGTTCAATTTTAGCATCAATCGTAAGTCTTTATAAAATTAAATTTTAAATCTTTATGTACTTCAATTTTAGCTTCAATCGCAGGTCTTTATGTAGTTTAATTTTACCCCCTGGCCCACGCTGTCGAACGATAACGTTCGCTTAGATAAGACTTAAGACATAAACTTTTTATCGTATCTATTTTTTATTCAATCAAGTTTGTTTATTCCACAATCAAGTTTGTGTCTTAAGTCTTATCTAAGCGAACGTTATTGTTCGACTTGTAGTCCAATTTTAATTTCAGTGGAAGGTCTAATTTTAACTTAAGTCTTTATTTAAGCCAATTTTAGCTTCAATTTCAGTTCTTAATGTAGTCCAATTTAACCTTCAATCGTAGATCTCAATTTTTTATGTCTGTTTTTATGAAAATGTTGAATCTAAATCAAAGTTAAAAATTTATGTTTTGTTTTCAATTATTTTTAAACTTTGTTTCTATAATCAAAAAGTTTTCATTACATATACAGCCATCATACCCGGGTAAGTCATATAGTTTACAAGTGAATTTGCTTATATTGACCTACTGTTTTTTATTTTTATCAGCAAATGTATGCAGTTGCAACATGTGTATATTATATTTCAAAATAAAAATACTAATTCTCATTCCTTACATCGTGTATCGATGGCTATTCAACGATTTTGGGTCATAAGCCATTATATAAGATTTCCTAATGGCAATACAAGTTAGTACATATTTCTGACATATTTGTAATGTTAAATGGAAACTTACAAAATAACTCTCAGCCTCCCGTAGGGTTCACACAATATATTCCTTCATAACCGGCGAAATATAGGATAAAGGTCTGGTGGGTTTGTGATGCTCTTGTTGGAAAAAATAAAAGTGAATGTAACAATTTTCGTACAAGTTACAATTTAGCATCTACTTTGATGTTGACTTTAACTTGCCTATCTTAGATACCGTGAACAAAAGGTGAACATTTGTACCAGCTAAATTTTCTAATCCGAAAAGAAAACAAGTATAATCTTCAAGTTTTGGATTTATATATTCCTCATATATTCCAAAAAGAAACAGATAGGTTGTGCTTCTATCTACATCTCATTATAATATCAAAGTTGTAGGTGTAAAACAAAAGTCTATAATGATACTGGATTGCAACAGCAAAGGTGAAGTGGACAACATGGACAAATGTCTTGGACAATATACAACAAAAAGGAAAACAAACAAAATTGCTGCATATGTGCTAAAAGATGATCTACAAGAAAAGCTTGCAAAAAACCGCTACCAAAAAACTAAATGCACAAATTATTTAAACAAAAAATTTTAATTTTTTTTTTTTATATTTCTTTAGTCAGGCTCGAGTTCATTAAATTTAATTTTCATTAAATTATTTTTACTGAAGGTAGGTATTGTTTTTACAACATGAAATCTCTATTAAAATTTATTGGTATTTTTTCTTGGCTGAGCTTGAGGCAAAGTCTTGACAGAAAGAATACGAAAATAACTGAAGGAAAGAAAGCAACATAAATTCTAAAACTGATAATTACAGCAAATTTCGAACCACCGGTAACACTGGTTAAAAGATTGATGTTTGACTTTTGGCAGTGGTGCAGAGGTTAGAACGCAAAGAATTCTGATGAGAGAATGTGGTGATTCTTGAAAGTTCGATGCCCAGCTCAGTCAAGCAAAATTATCAATAAATTTTAATAGAGATTTCATGTTGTAAAAACAATTCCTAGCTTCAGTAAAAATAATTTAATGAAAATTAAATTTAATGAACTCGAGCCTGACTAAAGAAATATGTATAACAAAAATTTAAAATTAAGAGTTCGACTAAAATATAATAATTGTTCTTAAAAAATTTTTAATTTATTAATCTCTGTATTTCTCTAGTCTTTATTTATAATCAGATGCAATTTTTTAATGAAATGTAAAATGAAAAATAATATTGACATTTATTACAACTAAACATACATACAACTATTTTTGCATTTTAAATCCAAAAATTGCTTGACTTGTTTTGCTTGACTGCTTGTGAATCAATAATTAAAAGACAATATTTTAGGAGCATATTTAAAATATCAAGTCGATAGCTCAAATGGTGGCGAAAATATATCAAATTGTATATAAAACAACATAAATATAGGAGAGTTAACTAAGTGCAACTTTGCGCTTCCTGTGTCAAAAACTAACAACTCTTAGTAAACTAAGCTGATAAATCAATTACTTTTCTATTTGAATTTCAAGTTTCGTTTAGATCTGAGCATTATTTTAAAAGTTATGTATATTTTACCATTTGTTAAACCAAGGACAACACTAGACAACGTGACGTATGATTAATATTTAATTATTAAGAATTTCATAATAATCATGCCACATATATAACAATTGTAACTTTATAAAGATGTCTCTAATAATTGGTTTTTTTAAACAATTGTTTGTCTGTTCACTGACTAAATACTTAAACTTTATATGGAAACTTATATTTATTTGCCTTTGGTTTCCTTCCCTTAGTATGCTATAAGATTTCATTAATATATTTTATAATATTTACCCGCAAATAGATTTGTTTACAACATTTGCAACACAATTTTTTCTTCTTAGTTTGTTTTGCTGCTTTATCATTTTCCCTACTTAATTTTAGTTAAGGGAATTAATGAAAATGCAAAGTCATGTTGAGCAAAAATAAAATCACAGTAGCACAAACAAAATCGTTGGGCTAATGAAATTTTGCAGTAAAACATTTACCAAAGGGGAGCTATTAATGATTAATCTATTATACTATATACTAACAAGTAATACATATTAATGATAATCAAAATCTATAGGTCATTAGTTACTGTTAATTATAAAGAAGATTTAAAAAAAAAAATCCTACCAAATATTTAATATAGAAAAAACACTTTTCACATAATAATTTATTTTAATTAATTTCTTATGTTTTGTGACTGTTTGTTGTAAAACACAAATCGAAAACATTGATTTCTACTTTCGCAAACCAAACACTGACATGTCATACCATATTTATATTCCTTGTTTTGTGTGTGACTGACTAACAATATTCAGTTTATATATACAAAATAGAAAACATTTCTCAAATTTTCTCATTTTTGTTTTATTATCGAATGCATTTTAAGTTCAAATTTTATATGATTTGTCAGTTTGCAGTCTATACGAGTGAATATTTATACAAGTTTTCTGGTTTGTTTTTCCTTTTTTTTCTTTGTTTGCATAAATTTTTAATACATTTTGTATAAAGTTCCATCCAGGATCATGTTAAATATAAAATCACTTTACAACAACATTGTATTGAGTACTTTACGTGTCTTTTGACAATGAAATGTATTGCAAGCCTTTGATAACTTGTAAAAATGTTCATGTTTAAAGTCAACATTACTGGTAGTAAAAGTTATTTTGAGGCAGATTTTTGCATAAAAATATTTTGAAATTTATACAAAAATAATTTAGAGATAAAGATGTTGAAAATTATTGTATTATAATTATTTATTTTTTAATGCAGAAAAATTGACGTATTGCACTTTTTATTTCATGTAATTTTGAAATTTTAGCAAATGTGAAAAGAAAACATTTTAGTTTTCTTTTTATATTTGGTACATTTATAAATCTACTGCTCTCTAGTCACACCATAGAAGTATATCACTCTCTGACCATTAAGCACCAGAAACTAGTTTAGTACTTTTTGGAAATTATAATATTAAAAGTTTAGATTTGAAATATTTGTGTATTTTTTAGTACATTTTGCAGCACAAACATTTGTTACTGTTTATATAATCCATCGATTCTATCACATGCTCAAGCCATTTCAATACTTGCTTCAAATAAATTCCTTGATATGATAAATTTAAACCAATAATATTTAATTTTATATTGTTGCTCTTAAAAACTTTAAAAACTTTAAAAATTCTCTTAGTATTTTAAATATTGCACATAAAATATAGAAAAAGAAAATGATATAAATTGACTTTACTTTATAATTTTTGAATTTATATCAATGATAATCTATAAAACTAAATATTTGCAAACATAAAAAAGAGAGAGTAAGAATTTTAAAATAAGAACAACATGAATGAAAACTAACTGGAATGTCAAAAGGGGCAATAGGAAATTTGGAAAAAATAAATTAAAATATGCTAAATTTAAAATTTCTCTAGTTCAGATTTTAGTTAAGGTTCTACTTCAGGCTCTAGTTTAGCTTGTATATTAGCTTATAGTTCCAGATTTAGTTCTAGTTCGGTTTCTAGTTTAGTTTCTACTTCAAGTTTTATTTCTAGTTTAGTTTCTAGTTCTAATTTAAGTTCAGATTTTAGTTCAATTATTAGATCAGGTTCTAGTTCAGTTTTTAATACAGAATCTAATTCAGTTTCTAATTTAATTCCTAGTTCTCTTCCAATTTAGTTTCTAAGTTTTGTAATTCGGGTTTTAGCTCAGTTTTTAATTCAAGACCTAGTTCAGTTTGTAGTTCTGGTTCTAGTATAGTTTCTATTTGAGTTTCTAATTTAGTTTATAGTTCCGATTCCAGTTAGTTTTCTACTTCAGATTCTATTTCAGTTTCTAGCTTAATTCCAGTTCAGTTTCTATTTCAGTTTCTAGTTCAGAATCTGTTTAAAATTCTAACTCAAGCTCTCGTTCAGCTTTTAGATCAGGTTCAAGTTTGTTTTTCAGAATCTAAGTAACTAATTAATCATAAAAAATTAATATCCAATAATAAAAAAAAAACATCAAAGCTATTATTGGGTAAATAAAATAAAATAAAAATCGTTGTATTTAGCAATGCAAAGGCAAAACACAGAAATTCAATGATGATTGAAAGCTTTGTGAAAAACTTTGCACACTTTGTTAGCAGGAGAGTGAATGCTCTATAAAGTGCAAAATGAGATTTGCAAAGTATATTGTGAAACAGAAACACTTATCTCTTTGCAAAAAAAATGCAATTTGATAAGTGCGAAGTGAAAAGTTGCTTAATTCATAGGGCCCAATTTCTATTTGTTTCTAATTAATTTTATGGTTCAGGTCTTAGTTTGGGTTTCATTTCAGGTACTAGTTCAGTTTCCTTTATATTTTAGTTTTGAGCTCAGTTTCGTTTCCAATTTAGTTTCTTTGAAGTTTCTGTTTTAGGTTGCAGTTCAGCTTCTAGTTTGGATTATAATTGTAAATCAACTATATATTTCTTTTAAAATTTCCTATTGGTTTCTCTTTATTTTGCGTACTGCCACACTAAAGCCTCCACAAACCAAACAATATAAATTATTATTGTAAATATTGAATTTTAATTGGCAAAATACATAATAAATACCAGAAAAATCTGTAAAAATCATTTAAATCTAACAAACAAAATTGCAAACATATGCAAATTACCCAAAAAAAAATAGCATTTAAATAAATGAAAAAACAAGAACTTTTTACCATAAATTTTAGGAACAATAACAAATTATTTATGAAATGTAAGAACGACAAAAAAAATGTGTAGTTTGAGAACACTGTAAGCTTATCAATCATACAACTTCCGTTTCCGGTGTTGAACTTATAGAAAATAAATGAAACAAGTAACGAAATCAAACTCTTTTTAGCACTGCTGTGTTTTATCATCAAACATTTGCAAAACGTTCAATTAAAGTGTTGAATGACAAGGGAATGAACAAAATGGTTAGAAATTAAAAGAGATTTTATGGTGTGAAGGTTTTTGTTGCTGCGGTACACGCTTGAGAGATGATGCTCCAACGAATTTGAACTAATGTATTTAAATTAGTTTTAAATTCGGAGCTGAGTGCCTTAGAAGAAAGGTTTTTATTTCAATATTGTTTAGAGATATCGTAAATTTAGATACTCTGCTGGCCTAAAAGTAACCACTTTTTTGTGAAAACCTTTAGAACTGACAACAATCAAAAATTTAGTTATCTAACGCAATCTATGTCTAGTAAAAAAAATTGTGTGGCACCTTTTTCACCTTAATTCAACATCAAATCTCTTCTTTTTATTACACCATTTTCACACGTTTCCAGTAAACAAAAGCCCTCTATTTATATTTCAATTTCAAACAAATTTCGTATGTTTTTCCTCATATCTTTTATCAGGCAACAATAGACCACAGTTTTTTTTTTTTTTCTCTGATTCCACCAAACACACATTGTCATAAGATACGTTTGCTTGATAATAGAAAGCAATGGAAACACATGACTCCCTGGCACATTTTTTTCTGCAACATAAACAAAACAAGGAAAAACGGAAGTTATAAAGACATTTTATACCCCCAGAGGTATGGCACAGCAATTTTTTCCATTCTCTCTTTTTTCTATTAATACCATCACACACAAAATTGTGGCAGAAAAATAAAATAAAAAAAAAACAAAACAAACTGTCGCAACAAAGTAATTTGTGTGTGTGTGCAAAACGACTCAAAATCCTAAACAATTGTTACGTTTTTTATAGCATACTTTTAGGCTTATAAGCTTTTACTAGAATTTGTAAAAAAAAAATTTTCTTTGTTCACAAATACTATATTCTCTTTAGCAAATAAAGGAATTGTGTGACAAATATTTTGTTGACTTATTGTTTTACATTTTTTTATGACTTAATTTAAAATAAGGAATAAAATAATGATGCAGGAAATAAAGTACTTTAGAAAAATTACAAGTGGAAAAACTGTTTTGTTAAAATTTAATCAAGTAACAAAATTTTGATAATTTTTTTTTAACTTTATAATTATTTTTTGAAAGAAACCTATTTTTTTAAGTGAACTATTTAAATATTTAATTATCAGAACTAAAGCCAAGCACAACTAGCTTAGATATCCTTATAGCAAGTTCCTATAAAAATACCAGAAACAAATTTAAACAAAACTTCTTCATAATTATTTACAAATAACTATATTTTTGTGTTGTTTATTATGCCATATCCTTATCAGTCTATTTTGGCCACTTCATACTCCCTTATCCTGCCCCAGCAAACACCACCTTCTCGTATCATTCTATTTATTTATTATTTGTTAGTATATCATCATCATCATAGTTGTCGTCATCATCTTAAGTGTATTTACTTTCGTAAGTACTTTTGTATAAGACTCTTAAGTATATTTAACCACTTGATTATTATAATTTTGCTTCCGTTTCCGTTAGTTTTGTTTTTTCTGCCCAGCAAACTATA
The DNA here is from genome assembly GCA_916048285.2 of Bellardia pandia. Classification (NCBI taxonomy): domain Eukaryota; kingdom Metazoa; phylum Arthropoda; class Insecta; order Diptera; family Calliphoridae; genus Bellardia; species Bellardia pandia. Next base: position 98,662,959 of record OU696530.1, on the reverse strand, counting down.
TATTGTTGTTATTATTATTATTGTTATTATTGCTGTAGTGTTTGTTTTACAAAGTTTGACTATCATTATTAAATTGAATAAATATTAAACTGGAAAAATAACAATAACAACATAAATAGTAAAAGTAAACTAAAAGTAGCAATATAGAGTTATGGTAGTAATAAACTTTTACATTATTGTATTCTATATATTTATTAATTCTAGCTAAAAACAAATAGTAATCAGTGGAACCAGTTGCGGAGTATCTGATGACGGATGTATTAGATATATCGTTAAACAAGAAGCTCTATTTAACCACTGTCTTCTACGTAAAACTAGTTTTTATCATTGACCCCAATCAAGATAATTTCGTATAGCGTGTTATGATGTGAAGTGTATCGCAGAGAGCATAACAAACAGTAGTCGAATGAGACAAAGTCTGAACTATAAACCGGTTAAAGCAAAATTTACCATTAACTTCTTTTCAAATACTTTTTAACAGGTATTGCAACATGTGACGGAGCGTTGTCATAATGGTACATTACGCTTTACTGACTTGCCACATTTCTAGATGCTTTTCGGCTAATGCTCGCTTCTAAAAAAGCAATTGCCTTCAGTACAGATGTAATGATCTGGCCATATTTCAGCAGCTCATAATAGTTAGAAGCCTTTTGATTTTACCAAATATTCTGCACTTTCTAAAGTTATAGAAAGTATGGTAAATTACCATCTTGTGGAATATATAGAGTCCAACAATTTACTTAGCGACCGCCAGTACGGCTTTCGTAGAGGACGCTCTATGGGTGACATACTAGCCTTCCTATCGGAAAAATGATACACCGTTTTGGCAAGAGCAAAGTGGAGGCTCTAAATATTTTCGTCTGAGTCTGGCATAATGCACTTTTATCGAAACTCATTGCTTTTGTTGTAGGCGATAACTTCTCTCCATTTATATTGAGTTTTCTCAGAAATCGCACTATAAGACTCTCATCAGACGAGTTTAAAGTTAATTCAGGGGTACCGCAAGGCTACTCCCTCTATCTTGCCTCCCATAATCTATTTTCCGAGAATAGAAACACTTATAAGTTTACTAAAAAATGCAATTTGATAAGTGTAAAGTGAAAAGTTGAAAAGTTGTTTATTGAATAGGAAATAGACCGTAAGCCAAAATTGTATAGAAAAGAACCAGGAACTTATAAAGAAAATACTAAGTTCAATAAAGTAAATTCCTGGTCTCGGCAACAGTGACCATAACGAAAAAAATCAAGAAAATGTAATATAAAAATTGAACAATATTAAGCTATTGTCAACAGAAAGTTAAAGCTTTTTCTTGACCAAAAAAGACCTGTTACAAATCAAACGACAATACGAATGCACTCCCAATATTTTGTGTGTGTTTAAAGTAAAAATATTTGAAATGTAGATTTTCCTTAACGTTAAATAAAACAGAAAGAACGAATAAATAATAAACAAAAAAATTGTTTTGGATATTTATAAATCTTCATTATTGTTTACTTTAGTACTTTAGTACTTTGTTTTTGTTAAGACTATTTTATATGATTTATTTGTTTGTATTTTAGTATTTTTAGTTGTATTGCGGCTACGCTACCCTAAAGGTATAGCATTGAAGACCTAATATATGACTTTACCCTGGCAGTCATTTGGATGGTAATCAACCAGCTATATCTGTGTAAAAATTTTACTTGGGACCATGATAGGTGTGTAATATGATTCCAAGCTAATGTTGCATATCTCACATTACACGTTTCAAAATTAAATAATTGCTTCTAAAAATTGCATTTTATTTTATTTTAATGTAGAGTCATCTCCAGCATAAGCTTGAAAATGATACAGCATTACTGATTAAAAGACTGCCACATGTCCACTATATATCACCTCAAAAGTACATAGGTAATGGCTGATTGATAATTTAATATATTAAAATTCATTTATTGGATTTTAGCTAGAGCGCCTAAAAGCATACAAGAAAATTATAACATAAATAATTTTAATGAATTCAGGTTTAAAAGAAATCCATATAAATTGGGTACAAACAAGTGCTGCTGTGTAACAAAATAAAATTGCAATTATCTATTATTGGCTGTTGTTGGGCAGTTGTTATGTTTTTCTAATTTCCAAATAGTTTTGTTGTGTCTAATTTTGTAAATGGCTTTTTCCCAATTCTAAGTTTTAATAAGTTTGCAAATAAAACCTAAAATACAATAAAGTGGTCATTGTACTCAAAATAGTTTAAACAACTTAAATTCATTAGCATATTGTTATTAATTTTACTCATTTAAATCTAATGATATTAATATAATTTGTCAAGTATTTTATATTAAGAACTTAAATAATTTGTGTTGATATTATGTTGATTGCTCTTAAACTTCATTAAAGATTTATTTTGTTTAACAAATATTTGTAAATTAATTATGTACATTTTTTAAAATTTAAAATCTTGCTCTTTCTTTTCTATTATCTTTCCTAATTACCCTTATATTATGCTACAAACTTTACATTCATACATTAATATCTAGTGTTTTGCACAAAGGGTCATTTATTCAAGTATTAAAGGAAACCGGAAACATAAAGCATTTGTTAGCACAAAGATAATAAAGCAAATTCTGAATGTTTGTCATACAAAGTTTCGGGAAAATTCAAATAGAAAATTGAAATGTTTAAAGAATATATGCAAATAACTTAAGGCGTATAATTAAGCTTTATTATAGTTTAAATATTTCTAAACTTAAATTAAATTTAAAATGTCATACAAAGGTCGCCCTCAGTTAACGAATTTTAAATTTATGCTCTAATTTTATTAAGTGTCAAACTAAATATATAAATTTTGTCATAAAAATCTAGCAAATTAGAGCATTTAATTAAATATTGATTTTATTTTTTTTATTTGTTTTATGATTTTTTTTTTTTAGGAAAATAATTTAAAATAATAATTTGACATTTATTTGCTGTGTTTATAAAATAATTCTATGCATTATAGGTATGTATGTCATATATTATTATTTTTTAACAACTTTATATTAAATAAATATAGTACATATACATATATACAAATATATATAGACGAACTCGTACTCTACTGGATAGATGTCAGGAAGGCAAAAAAAAAACATTGTACAACAACACAATTTTATAATTAAATTTTCCACAGGAATGAATAAATTTGTCTATGATTTTATAGGTTTAAATATGTACATATGTATATATATGAGTATATGTATATGAGTAAATAACTTGCAAATTTGGTATTTAAGAAACGAAGAGCATGTATGTAGTAAAGTTGTTATTAACAAAAATACTCTTTCAATTATTGATTAATTTCTGCTCCATTTTATCAAACAATCGTGAATCTTTTTATATTCCAATTTTTTTATATTAATTATAGAATTGTTTATACTTTAATTTTTCATCTGTTGAGAATCTTTTTACACACTAATTGAATTTTCATTTGTGGATCTCTTTTTACTCCAGATTGGTCTTCATTCGTGGATCTCTGTATACTTCCGATTGATCTTCATTCGTGGATTTCTTTGTACTCTAATTTGTCCGTCAATTCTGGATCTTTTTATACTTCAACTTTTGTGTGAATCGCAGGGCATTTTATATTTCAATTTCTTCATCTATTGTCAATCTTTTTATAATCCAATTCATCTTCATTAGAGGATCTTTGTATTGTTATTAACTCTAGTTTGATATTCATTCGTGAATCTCTTTATACTTCAATTGGATCTTCCCTTGTGAATCTGTTTATACGTCAATTAGGTCTTCAATTGTGGATCTCTTTATACTTCAATTAAATTTTTATTCGTGGATCACTTTCTATTCTAATTAAATCTTCATTTGTGGTTTCCTTTATACTCCAATTAAATATAAGTTCATGGATCTCCTTCTACTTCAATAAAATCTTCTTTCGTGGATCTCTGTATACTCCAATTAAATCTTCATTCGTGGATCTCTTTATATTCCGATTAAATCTTCTTTCGTGGATCTCTTTAAATCTCCAATTAAATCTTTGTTCGTGGATCTCTTTAAATCTCCAATTAAATCTTTGTTCGTGGATCTGTTTTCACTTCAATAAAATCTTCTTTCGTGGATCTCTTTATACTCCGATTGAATCTTCATTCGTGGATCTCTTTATACTCCGATTAAATCTTCATTTGTGGATCTCTTTAAATCTCCAATTAAATCTTTGTTCGTGGAACTCTTTCTACTTCAATAAAATCTTCATTCAAGGATCTCTTTATACTCCAAATAAATCTTTTTTCGTAGATCTCTTTCTACTTCAATAAAATCTTCTTTCGTGGATCTCTTTAAATCTCCACTTAAATCTTTATTTGTGGATCTCTTTAAATCTCCAATTAAATCTTCATTCGTGGATCTTTTTATACTCCAAATAAATCTTTCTTTGTGGATCTCTTTAAATATCCAATTAAATCTTTATTTTTGGATCTCTTTAAATCTCTAATTAAATATTCTTCTGTGGATATATTTATACTCTAATAAAATCTTCTTTCGTGAGCCTTTTTATACTCCAACTGAATCTTTATTTGTGGATCTCTTTAAATCTCCAATTAAATCTTTATTTTTGGATCTCTTTAAATCTCCAATTAAATCTTTATTTTTTGATCTCTTTAAATCTCCAATTAAATCTTTATTTGTGGATCTGTTGCAATCTCCAATAAAATTTTCTCTCTTGGGTCTCTTTATACTCCAATAAAATCTTCATTCATTCAGGATATTAGAATGATTTTCAATCCTGGGTAGTTTTACACTTCATTTTGTGTTCAATCCTGAATAGTTTTAACATCAAATTTCTTTGGTATAACTCATATATATATACTAAACCTTATATACCATATTACACAAATATATTTATTATTAGTATGTAAAGCATTAAGTGTTTGTGTGTATGCATGTTTGCATTTGAGTGTATATATGTCAGTGTATGTATTTAAATTTTTGTTGATTCTATACTGAAGTGTGTTGAAAATGTAACTAAAATCTATATGAAGTTGCAATAGTTGTTGTAGTTGTATTATGTATTATGCTGTACATTTTGTGTGACTGCAGACATTTCTATACAACAAATATTAATAGAACATAAATTGTAAAACCTAAAATTGTATAGTACCAGTTTGAGAGCATGACCAGGCATGTCAATGGTTTTTTACATAACAAACTGTAATAGTAGATGTTGAGCAGGAAGGTAGCCAAATAATTTAAGGGGTTAAATTAAAAAAGAAAATGAAACTTTTTTAAACTTTAAACTTTCTTAAACTAAGGTTACAGGAGACTATTATTTTAAATTTTATTGTCTAAGTTAGTTTTCTAGATCCCCCTCTTATCCCACCAATCTGCTTTATTAAATGCTTTAGACTTGCTGCTTTGGAAAACACTCATCCATACAACAAAATCCAAAGTCAGCCAGTCATGTAGATGTGAGTTTCATTTTGCTGCTTCCTCCAGCATGGAAAAACACAAGCTACTTAACAAAATTTCTGGCCAAATATTGAGGGGAGGTTAAATGCAAAAACCAAAAATCACAACCCAACTCAAAATGTTTTGAATCACATGATTTTGTTGCCAATGATCATGATGTTGTTGCTAATGCTGATGACTTTCCACAAGGTATGTTTGTAGTATCGGATATGTATGTATTCAGTTGAAAACATGATGCTTAACTTTACAAATCAATTACGTATTTGTACGAATACAAGTATGTATGAGAAAAGATATAAGAACGTATATTTGGCCCAAAAAAAAAAAAGGAAAAATTGAAATCGTTACAAAAAAAGTGTACAACTAAAACCCCAGAAACATCAAAAGGTTTTGGAATGTTCATTACAAAATATGGCTCGAACATGTATGTACATTTTTAACTGGTCAATAACTGTAAATTCATTATGGTATGAGTGGTAAAATGAGTAGTAGTAGACTACTTCATCAGCATCATCAGCGCTGTTGGTTACTACAGAAATTCCTGGTTCCCAAACTAATTTTTTTTTTTGCTTATAAAGTGTCATCGAAGTTAACAATTTTCTAAATGTTACACTGCTTCGCATTTCATTCATTAAATCATGGATTTTTTTCTTTTTTTCTTTTTGTTACAACTTCAGTTTTGATTTAGTTTATTGCACTCTGTCTCAGAAGTTGTTAGCTTTTCTTTTTTTGTTTAAAAGTCAACCATTGAAGTCAAGCCATACCAAACTAAATGTATGGCAAACCACAAACACACTTGACATTGACTTCAAATTTAAATTAACTCAAATATTGGCTTCAAAATGCAAAATTGGTAGAAGCACACAATTATAGCGACATCGTTTTGTTACTATGGAAGTTTGTAAAGATAGGTTGAAGTAATATTTTAAAGTATAAAAACAAATTTAAAAAGTTTAAATTTAAAACATGTTTGTTTGAATTCCACGCGAATTGCTTAATGTAAGATTTGATTTAAGAGTGACCGACATTACTATATTATACTCCAATTGGATCTTCATTCGTGGATCTCGTTGTACTTCAATTGGTTCTTCATTCGTGGATCCCTATATGTTAGAATTTAATCACTATTATTTAATCATTTAATACTCCATAGTTATAATGAAATCATAATTCATAGATCTCTTTATACATCAATTGCATCTTCACTTGTGGATCTCTTTATACTCCAATTATATCTTCATTCCTGAATCTCTTTTTAATCCAATTAGATCTTCATTCGTGAATCTCTATATATATTTCAATTGGCTCTTTATTCGTAGATCTATAGATTTATACTCAAATTGTATTTTCATTCAAAGATCTTTTTTGCAGATCTCTTGTAACTCCATTCACGGATCATCTTATACTCCTTTTGCATCTTCAATCGCGGATCACTTTATATTCCAATTGCATCTTCATTTGTTGATCTATTTATACTCAAGTTACATCTTCATTTGTTGACTTCTTTATACTCCATTTACATCTTTATTAATGGATCTATTTATACTCTAATTGGATCTTCATTTGTGGATATTTTTATATTCCATTTGCACCTTTATTCGTTGATCTCTTTATACTCCAATTCCATCTTCATTTGCGGCTCTCTTTATATTTCAATTTCATATTTAACCCGGATTTATTTACACTAAAATGAATCATCATTTGCAGATTTTTAATAATCCAAATAGAATAGATCTTCATCGCTCAAATCTCTCATCTTCATTGTCAAATCTCTATATACCAGTGATGTTCAAAAATAAAATGTAGATGTATTTGTGAGAGATTTTGCACAGCAAACATATTGTCAAACGCTTAAAATCAGAAAAAAAGTAAAGAATTTTTTCCAAATATAAACACCTTATGAAACAATATCAGGGACCGTAAATAACAATTATCAATATCGAAAACCAATTTTAGAACAGTTATTTTGATAAAAAACAAAAATAAGTCTATCTAAATCAGTTTTTTATTTTTCGTTTTCAATTGTAATTGAATAGCGTGTGTTTGCTGTGCTTCGATCAACAAGAAGCAACAACAATGCTTAACAAATTTCTGAAAAAAATGACGATAGTCCGTCGCATGTGTTCTCATCGCTTGCTGAACGACGAGTGAATGAATGTTTTTAAAAGAGCATAACAAATGTGTGTAAATTTTTCAAACAATTGTTGTATGGGCTGAACATCACTGCTATATACTCCAATTGCCTCCCATCCCTCCATTACTCTCAGAGAACCCAACCATCTTAACAAGAATAACTAATTGAGAAACTAACTTTGCATTCTATCAACAATTTCATAAATCCTTCAATATATATCACAATACCGCTTTAAAAACTATTAATAAATCCTTAACAATCTGCATAATCCCAAAAACCACCATAAATATGATTTTATTGATCCGCATAATTATGAAAATAATATGATTTTTATTAAATAATACCACAACAACACTTAGATACTGATACATACAAACATAAATATGTGTATATTACAAATTAACATAAATATTATACCCTGCAAAAGCACCAACAGATACAATGAAACCAACACTCATCAGACACATACTCACAATGTGAAATCAATTTGATACAAATTGTTAATAGTTGACTAGACAATAATAGTGATTATATATAAAATACAACCACAACAATAACAAAAATCCTTACAACAATAGCAATCTGTTGTAACTAAGTGGATGGCTTAAATGGTCAACGTGTGTTACCCTGATTGTTGTAATCCTTACAACGCGCACAATGATGATAATGATGTTATTGTTAGCAGAAATGAAAAATGAAAAATAATTATCCATAAATATGTATAAAAACCATTTGTGTTAAATTTATGTAAAACTCTAAATCAAACATAAACTATGAAATGTTTACATAAATTAATAGAGACTTTAGGCAAACACGCAAAAAAGACCAGCTATTATTTATCTATTACACTGTTTCCAACAAAAACGTCATAAGCTTTATAAAATTCTAAAAAATAAGCTTAGTTTTTCTTAATGCTTTAATGTTCATGAAAAACATGCTCAAGTCAAAAAATCTGAACCGTCATTAATGATAACTAGTGTGGTTCGCCTTCCATACAAAAAAAAGTTGTGTCAGTTCCCCCAAAAATTAAAAATAATGTAAAAACAATACCAGAAATAATCTTTGTATTTTTTCCACGCCTGCAAATACCGCCCTTTTAGTAATTTGTTCACTGTGTCGGTATTTTTAGTCCAAACATAACAATTTGTATACCGGTGTTCATGGATCTGTAAGGGCTAAATTTCTGTCCTTAATAATTTTTTACTACCACGTCAAATTATAGTCAAGACTTTTAAAAACTCGGTTTGTTTTCCCAATAATGCTAAATATTTTTGTACGAAAAAAGGGAAAAGAGAAAAGAGCAGAAGTCTCTTCGGAATTCACTTTAACCTCCATAAATATTTTAAAACTATTTATATCGAGATAAAGTTTAACACATGATATTTATATTCGCAGAAATCATGACACTAAATTTCTATATGATCGGTCCATAATAGCTTATATGTCCCATATAGCGCCCATATATATACTGGGTGTAGGGTGTTATGTGTCGGGCTTGACCAACTATATAAAGGGTGTTCCAACTAGAACACAATTTTTTAATTTGGCGCCCTTCGAAGTGTCATTGTTTGACATTTGAACAATTGTTATTGTTTGCTAGTAGAAGGTACGAGGTAAGTAAAAATGGAGCGCTACACGAATGAACAACGCATTCTCATTGTGAAATTGTTTTACCAAAATGGTGAAAGTTTTGCGGCTACAGTTCGCCAATTGCGATCATTTTGGGGTCACAATAATACTCCAAAAGAGTCAACGTTAAAGAGATTAATTGATAAATTTGCCGAAACTGGATCTGTTAGTGATGTAAAGACAACAACGCGCCTTCGACCAGGTCGATCGACCGAAAATGTCGCAGCTGTACGTGATGATGTCGCTCAAACTCCATCCACCTCAATTCGACACCGAGCTCAGCAAATTGGTGTCTCCAAATCCCCTATGCAGCTAATTTTGACGAAAGATTTGCATCTTCATGCATACAAAGTTCAATTGACCATGGACAGCGAAAGGAGTTCGTTATTTGGGTATTGGAGAGACTGTCACTGATCCATCTTGATGACTAAGGGTGCCCCGATAGACTAGGCGATAGTTTGCCGAACTATCAGTCAGAGGGTTGCAGGTTCGATTCCTGCCAAAGACTCTGGGTGTTTTCTGCAGATAAGCCAAAAAGCTTCGCAGTTTGTGTTTGTTAATTATAAAAAAAAAACTGACATTCGAACAACTTGTTTACTGGTGGTTGTGATTTTTGTCTAAAAAAAAAAAAACTTCGTCAATAGGCAGAATTGTCGCATTTGGGGTGAGGAAAATCCTCGAGTAATTCACGAGAAACAAATGCATACTCAACGTGTCACTGTGTGGTTTGGTTTTTGGGCTGGAGGAATCATTCTACCAAACAGTCAATGGTGTTCGGTGAAATGATAAACAGTTTTTTCTTGCCTAGAATTGAAGAAATTAATGTGGGAGGCATGTGGTTTCAACGAGACGGCGCCACATGTCATACAGCCAGAGAAACAATTCAATTGCTGCATCAGTCATTGCCCGGTCGTGTTATTTCGCGTTTTGGAGACCAGAATTGGCCGCCTAGATCGATCGATTTAACACCTTTAGATTTTTTTCTTTGGGGTTTTTTAAAGTCGATAATTTACGTGAATAAGCCGACGACGACTGAAGCCTTAAAAGAGGAAATTGGGCACTGCATTAATGAAATACCGCAGTATTTATGCAAAAAGGTCATTGAAAATGTCATTAAAAGATCGCGTGTGTGCCAGCAAAGTCACGGCGACCATCTGCACGGTATCTTGTTCCATACATAACCTTATTCTGTCTACTTTACGATGTAATAAAGTTTCACGATTTTTTTTTTTTTAAATATCTGTGTTTTATTTAAAATTTAAAAATTGCGTTCTAGTTGGGACACCCTTAATGTTTGTTAGACTATAACTATAATTTTGCAGTGCATTAAATAAGCTGAGAGCCACAGTATATATTTTTCAATTTGTAATAAGTTGATTTCTATCTAGATAAAACATTTAGAAAATATAAAATTTTCTGCTCGTTTCTGTTACCCAGTTTTATTTGCTTTACCAAATCTCCTCCCTGTTTCCCGCCATAAATATTCGAAAAACAATTGTAAATATTATGTTTTTAATTTCAAATGCAATTTAAAACAATATGCTGACTTTTTCGTTATTGTTATCATTGCTGAATGTTGTTGTTGTTGTTGTTGTTGTTGTTGTTGTTGTTGTTGTTGTTGTTGTTGTTGTTGTTGTTTTTCTTGCTATTGTTACGTTATTCATCTCTCAATTATTTCGTTGACTGAGTCGTGCCTATGGCGTCAATTTTGTGGCAATTACATTTATCCACGTACCTAGATATTACAAACCGTTTGCACATTCGTTGACATATGTACCTATATTATCGAAAATACATCCACATACAAATGTAACAGCATAAAAGAGAACATATACACACTTGCACATTTCACATTTAACGTTTGCGAGTTTAATGTGCATTGAACTTTGTATTTTGTTGTTGCTTTGTGGTAATGCCAGTGTTTGGCAATCACTGCAACCAGGGAGCGAAAACGATCGCATAGTTATTTGTAAGCAGAGCGAAGGTCAATGAAAAACAAATAAGAAATAAAAATCATGATAAATAGCTGCTCAGAATATATGGGGCTACTAGAGAGCACAGCATTTAGAACATGTTGCATATTCTCTTTATGCGGACCATTGACAAAAAAGAAGCTTATACAGGAAACAGGATTAATAGCTGGTCGGTTTACAACAGGCAATGAAAACATATAACAAGTTTAATAATCAATGTCCCACGATATCTTTATGTGGACAATAGTCTCAATGCATGAGTTTTAAAATTAACGCTGTTAATATATCTTGAATTTACCTAAACATTTATGTCAGAGCAAATAGTTTCACTATTTTTAGTTCAGCTTTCAGGTTCATACATGTTTCCTTAGCTAAAAAATCAAAAATCAGAACTGCATCTTTAAAATGTGTTGCATAACTTTCTATAACAATTCTATAACTTGTTTAAAAATTCTGTTAAAACCACTGTCCACATGATGTATTTTACAGTTTATTTCCACCTCCTTTTCGGTATTATAATATTTACACATATTTTTTTGTCAAATTACAAAACAAAATGCATATTATATGTATTATGCACTCTCATAGTTATGCTGCATTTATGCATATGTTCCTCTTTCTTTTTTGCAAACATTTTGTACATTTTATGCATTTCCTGCATATTTATATAATATATGTGTTTATTAAATTGTAGATGTTGGCCACAATGCCACAAATATTTTAACATCTGCCCCTTCAAAATACAAATAAAAATAACACAAAACTGAAAGTAGAACAAAGTTTAGAATTGCAAAATTATTTGTTTTCATTATTAATAGTGGACACTAGAAGACCAGTTGGAAATGATACATTTGAATATCTGAAGGTTCAAGTCATCATTTTCACAAGTTCTCAGCACTTTGTTGGAGATAATGGATTTAGTTTCTGACTGCAAACATTTGTTCTCAGCTTTCTATCATTCTTTGTATTCATGTGTTCATATTTTCATATTCGTTTTAGGTTAGCTTGATAGTTCGTACAATTTTAAGACCATTCAGCTTCCCCAAAGACGGACCTTCCAAACTTTAATTTTAAAAATATTTTGCTTTTGCCTCACAGTATAACCATAAGATGTGAAATCCCCAAATAAAACATAGTCAGATATAAAAGCAAGTTATTACAGAAACCAAAAGTAAGAATTAATATAAAATTCTGTCAATTGTCAATTGTATTATCTGTTTTTAGTGATTACGATTTTTTTGAGAGTTCATAACATCAATGACTTCTTAAAGACGTTGATAGTAATTCGTTTTTGTGCTATTGTGTAATAACATGTTATTTAGCATTTTAACTCATTACTTGCAATGAGTTAAATAACTAGTAATGAAGCTTTGTTTTGAAAATTTTAAAATTTTCTACCGGTATGTGAAACATGTTCCTGTATATCCATGGTCACATAAACATATGCTAGCTAGTATTTTCATAAGTATTTTACTCCAGTCGTAAAATCCACTATGACTATTTTAATTTTGTGTTCGTTTTCGTAAATTTAGTTAAATTAAGTGAATTTTATACATACAACAACCACTGCAACAGACACGCCTGCACATATACGCGTATGTTTGTTAAATGCATTCATATTTATTTAGCTGTTGAATATTCAATATAAACTGTATGTTTTTCAAATCAAAATGCTACTGTTCAACAGAGATTGTTGACCATATGAGAAATAAAGCAGAGGTGGCAACATATTTTGTTGTTAATCAAATAAGTTTTATTTAGTAGAGTTGTTTTTTTCAAAATTTTTGCTAAGGCACTTTGTAAGGTACACCCCTGATTTTTACAAAAATGCAGAACGCTTTGTTTAAATGCAGTTTGCAGTTTTTAATTATTGTGTTTTTGTTGAAACGCACACAAATTGTATATGTTAATTAGTTATTATGCTGCCATAAATGACTGCCAGTGTTGTTTACTAATATACGTATCTGTTAAACCAATTATAATATTAAATAAATTTGTTAAATAATGTTTTATGTAAATACAAACTACTAGCCTAACAAAGTTTAAACAACAAAATATGCTAAATAGCTAAACAGTACACAGGAGATAAATCAGAAGTCGGGAAATTAAACAAAATATATGTATATGTACATAAACATATGTATGTTTATTAGCAACATGTTGCTGAAACATTATTTATATATGTACTAATTAATAATGTTTAAGCAAAATTTTATCAGTAACATTTTGCTATAAATTAAAAATTTCATTAGCAACATGTTGCTAAATACTAATTCATATTTTAGGTTTTGCATTTAATCTGCAATATGTTTCTGTAACATTTTAATAAAACGTAAGATTATATAGTTCATTGGTTTTGTTATTAACATGTTGCTGTTGAATTGTAAATTTTATTAGCAACATGTTGCTAAATACTAATTAATGTTTCATGTTTAGCATTTAACCTTTGAAGACTAACATGATTTAATTATACATATGTTAAAACTAACACCACGGAAATTTGACGTACTATGAAAGTTTTCCTAAAGCGCTTCAGTTATATGGCAAAATTAGTTTTTTTTTATATACAAACATTGCCGTTATGGGTCTAGATGTTCTTGCAACATATTACTGATAGACAAATGATTTCAAAATTATGTATATTTTAGTGAATTTTGAATCTAAAAACTACTAAAACTCGTTTATCTATCAATTTCTGAACAACAAAAGTTTTTGTTAAAAAAAATGTTTGAAAATGTTTCAAAAGTTATTCTTAGCGCTATAAAAATGTGTTAGAAACATGTTGCTGAAACACAAATTATTAAAGAAGAACAGCTCACCTTATTATAAATTTACTATTTCTTTATTCCTTTTCAAAAAAACGTTAGATTCCCTAATGTTTCTAGGCTTCTTTTTATTTTATTTATACTTGCTGTGTTTTTTTTTATCCTTTATTTTTGCCACAAATCTAAATTTAACGCCATGGCATGTCAACACAATTGTTGTTAATTTCTTTAAATGAAATAATAAGAACAAAACAGTAGAACCAACAATAGCATAACGATGTTGTGAATTTATGACCTTGTTGCACACGTAAAATCTAAATATACGAATATAAACAACAACTACGACACCCCAGCCAAAAATCACATAAAGAGCACAAAACATTTATCCAAAAGAAGCCCAGAAATTCCTTAAATGCTCAAACTCCCTAAACCAAACAATTTGGACTGACTATATTCTTTCTTAGCTACAATATGGAACAAACAATGGGAAGCCGTTGCTTTTGGCTATAGAAATTAGAAGTCTTTTGCTATTTCCACTATTTACTGGTGTAATGTCTACTTTGTGTTGTAATTTATTTCATTGTTTTTTTTTTGGCGACTTCCGTTTTCCGTTTTAGCGCTACATATTACATATACACTCATTGGCTTTTTTTCTAGTTAAATACACAGACACACTTTGTCGTAAACACATCATAGCTTATGTTTTGATGTTTGTTTTTCTTTTATAGGATTTTTTTGTACGTTTAAATTTTATAAGAGGGTCACTAACAACAGAGTATTGTACAACAATTACTCGTTTAATGAATGTTTGATTGCTATAGGTTCAAGTGCCCTACAGCAAACTTTTTCAAAGTAGTAAAAGTAGTCGTAGACAATTGAATTAAAATTTGTGTATCTCAAACTTTTAAAAATGTTTTGACAAGTCAAAACATTAACTCAAAAAAAAAAACAAATCTCTTTTTTGAAAGTGTTTTACTAAACCCAAATTTGCTAAATATTTACTCATAGTTTTATACTTTATATAAGAAGTGTCTTTTTTATTCCAACTGAGCAGATATATTTATTTAGAGTAATACAAATTCGTTTAATTTCCTTTCAAATTGCTTGTTCCCGCTTAACTTAACCAGACCTCTTCTATGTTAACTGAATTCTTAAAACATATGATTCTTGGTTTGTTTCTCCGCCTTTGCTGTTATGTCGTTTAGGGATTTGTAAGTAACCTGCGAAAAGAACAAATGTCCAATGTACAATATTCCTTTTAATTTTATCGTGGACTCTACGTTTATTTAAAGTCAACATGAAAAAGGTAATTTAATGAGCATTTTATTACACAGTAATAATAAAAGACGACAAATAAGGGGTTAATTATGAGACGTATTTTTTGGTTTTTAAAGTAATGTTTAATAAAATGTATAAATGATTGCAGTTTACATAATATACTAGGAATTAAGTAAATATTTGTAAAGGAAGTGATAATGTAAAGATTAAATAAATAGACTTAAATTTTCCACCAAAATATAAAACTACAGTTCAGATTCTATAAAATATAGAGTATAGTCCAGATTCTAGTTCAGATTTTAGGTCAGTTTCTAGTTTCGATCCTAGTTCAGATTCTAGTTCAGATTTTAGGTCAGTTTCTAGTTTCGATTCTACTTCATATTCTAGTTCAGAATTTAGTTCAAATTTTAGGTCAGTTTCTAGTTTCGATTCTAGTTCAGATTTTAGTTCAGACTTTAATTCAGATTTTAGGTCAGTTTCTAGTTTCGATTCTAGTTCAGATTTTAGTTCAGATTTTAATTCAGATTTTAGGTCAGTTTCTAGTTTCGATTCTAGTTGAGATTCTAGTTCAGATTTTAGTTCAGATTCTACTTCAGATTTTAGGTCAGTTTCTAGTTTCGATTCTAGTTCAGATTTTAGTTCAGATTTTAATTCAGATTTAAGGTCAGTTTTTAGTTTCGATTCTAGTTCAGATTTTAATTCAGATTTAAGGTCAGTTTCTAGTTTCGATTCTAGTTCAGATTCTAGTTCTGATTTTAGTTCAGATTTTAGGTCAGTTTTTAGGTAGTTTAGGTAGTTCAGATTCTAGTTCAGATTGTAGTTCTAGTTCACGTTCACATTGTAGTTTAAGTTCTAGTTCAGATTCTAATTAAAATTCTGTTTCAGATTCTAAAGGGTAATTTTTGTTCAATATTCTTTTTGGGAAGACTGTTTTGGAAGCTTAGCAGTTCTCGTGTAATATTAAGTTTGGTCTATAATTTTACCAAGAATCGTCGTACAAATAATTGCAACGATTGCAGATTATTGAATTTTATCATCAAAATTTATGCTCACTTAAAAAATGCATTGTGTATTTCTTTCATTTTATTGTGACTAAATTGCGCTACAAATTTAGATTATTAGACATTAAGCCACCAACACGCATACGTAGAGTGCGGGCAGAAGAATATATCACAGATGTATCTATCACAGCTAGAGGGTGCTGTAGCTTAATTGGTTAGCGCATTTGATCATTAATTATGAGTTGATATTTGTCGATTCCCAGCCGCTGCCACTCAAACAACATCAGTTTCTGATTATTATTATTAGCTTTCTTTCTATCCATCATAACTAATATTTATCACAGCGCCATCCTTCGGTGGTATAGCATTCAAACGCCACCGAAGTAAAATAATTAAACAAAAAAAGGCTATAAAATCAAACTTTAAAAATTATGCGCCTACTTTACCACCAGATGCGTTGCAATAATGCACTAAAACACACATAATTCGCAATTGCAGAGTTGTGATATAAAGCTCTCTTCTACTTTCACCACCTTTACTTCTTCAATCTATGCCCTTTCCAAAGAAAGTAATTGCCGTTCGCCGCAATTGGGCTACTATACTATACTATTATACTATTATACTATTATACTATTATACTATTATACTATTATACTATTATACTATTATACTATTATACTATTATACTATTATACTATTATACTATTATACTATTATACTATTATACTATTATACTATTATACTATTATACTATTATACTATTATACTATTATACTATTATACTATTATACTATTATACTATTATACTATTATACTATTATACTATTATACTATTATACTATTATACTATTATACTATTATACTATTATACTATTATACTATTATACTATTATACTATTATACTATTATACTATTATACTATTATACTATTATACTATTATACTATTATACTATTATACTATTATACTATTATACTATTATACTATTATACTATTATACTATTATACTATTATACTATTATA
Organism: Bellardia pandia; assembly: GCA_916048285.2. Lineage (NCBI taxonomy): Eukaryota > Metazoa > Arthropoda > Insecta > Diptera > Calliphoridae > Bellardia > Bellardia pandia. The sequence continues at coordinate 98,645,721 of OU696530.1, read as the reverse complement.
CTATTATACTATTATACTATTATACTATTATACTATTATACTATTATACTATTATACTATTATACTATTATACTATTATACTATTATACTATTATACTATTATACTATTATACTATTATACTATTATACTATTATACTATTATACTATTATACTATTATACTATTATACTATTATACTATTATACTATTATACTATTATACTATTATACTATTATACTATTATACTATTATACTATTATACTATTATACTATTATACTATTATACTATTATACTATTATACTATTATACTATTATACTATTATACTATTATACTATTATACTATTATACTATTATACTATTATACTATTATACTATTATACTATTATACTATTATACTATTATACTATTATACTATTATACTATTATACTATTATACTATTATACTATTATACTATTATACTATTATACTATTATACTATTATACTATTATACTATTATACTATTATACTATTATACTATTATACTATTATACTATTATACTATTATACTATTATACTATTATACTATTATACTATTATACTATTATACTATTATACTATTATACTATTATACTATTATACTATTATACTATTATACTATTATACTATTATACTATTATACTATTATACTATTATACTATTATACTATTATACTATTATACTATTATACTATTATACTATTATACTATTATACTATTATACTATTATACTATTATACTATTATACTATTATACTATTATACTATTATACTATTATACTATTATACTATTATACTATTATACTATTATACTATTATACTATTATACTATTATACTATTATACTATTATACTATTATACTATTATACTATTATACTATTATACTATTATACTATTATACTATTATACTATTATACTATTATACTATTATACTATTATACTATTATACTATTATACTATTATACTATTATACTATTATACTATTATACTATTATACTATTATACTATTATACTATTATACTATTATACTATTATACTATTATACTATTATACTATTATACTATTATACTATTATACTATTATACTATTATACTATTATACTATTATACTATTATACTATTATACTATTATACTATTATACTATTATACTATTATACTATTATACTATTATACTATTATACTATTATACTATTATACTATTATACTATTATACTATACTTTAAGTTTTTCTTTGTTATGTAGAAAAAATGCACTGCATAAATAAACTGTGAGCCACTGTAAACCGTTTCATCGACTTAAATAAAGATTTCATATATTTCTCTAAATTGTATGTGTTTTGATTAAATCAAATCCGAAATCAATCTTTCGTTCAGAATATAGTTCCGGTTATAGTTCTGGAGCCAAATTACCGCATTCGTGATCGAATGAGCTATCGTATCGAAAAATGATTTAGATATGAAATTATGATAAAATGTACTAAATTTCTTGCTCGATATCGAATGCCATAATCTCAAATAAGAAAATTACGATCAATTTTACTCAATATCGAATGCGGTAATTTGGCCCCTGGTTTTAGTTTGGTTCTTATTAATTTAGAGATTCGATTTTTGAATCTAACATTCTTGTCATATGGTTTTTATTATAACTATTTTGGTATCTATATTAAACATTCTTCATCTGATAGACATTTTAAACAATTGACGTAATTCAATTTATAAATGAACTGTAAAAAAAAAACTTAAAATATGATTTAATAGTCTTAATGAGGACAATTCAATTATAAATAAATTTACCAGTATTGTTCTATATGTAAAACTGTAGAGAGTTTTGAAATTCAATTTAAAAATAAATAATAAAATTACACAAAAAACACGTCACAAAAAAAATATATTAAATTAAAATAAAAAAAACAACAAAAGAATATCGTTCACATAAAACAATTAATAATGAAATATATTAATAAATAGTCCAGTAGCAACAAACCACACAGACTAAAAATTATAACACAAATACAAACACATCAATAAATACAGTGGGAGGCAACAGTTTTGTCAATAGAAATATAAATAAATAATTGGTGTATCAATTTGTTTAAGGCAAATGTTCTAAGTTGAGACTTTCTTAAGAAATTTGTTTTGCAAATATTTAAAACTTTTACTCCTCACAGTGCATTTGTTTCAGACATTTAGGCATTTACACCATTAGAAAAACAGAACTCATTAGTTAAAAGAAATATAAATTGTTGTGTTTATTTGTCATCATTACGTTGTTTTTCATTAATTTACTGTTATTTCTTAAAAAGAAAATCATTTTCGACAGTACTAGGTATTTACTGTTGTTCATTCTTTCTAATTCACAGAAACTTGAGTTCTTTGGGGGCCAGTTTTATTTTAATTTTTCTCTGATTTCATTACCATTGCATGTTTAAATTGTTTGAAATTGTTTCTTAGTGCCCCTTCCTCTTCAAAAACAAAAAACTTTTTTTATTTTGACGTTGGTCTGCTTGAAGGCATGGGCATAGAGGGATAGTGGTGATTTTGATTCTTTTTCGCATGACACGCACGCACTTGTTAACATTTTTTTATACATACATACATATATTCATTCATTAAGTTTCGTTTATTTTACATAATAGCCTTAAGGTTTGTAATCGTAATTTATTTACTGATAACTTTTCAATAAGTCGAATTTCTTTCACCAACTTTTAATTCAGGAATTCTCTAGTAAAACTTCAAATGTAGTATGTATAGTTGCTTTTGGAAAATATACCAACACACAAATATATATATATATATGTATAGGTATGTATAGTATGTACATATATTTGCTTCTAAATTATTTTCTTTCTACTTATTATTGTATAACCTTGTATGAGGGTGGACATTAATGTGATTTTAAGTAAAAGTTAATTGTTTTGTTTAGTCATTAATAGTATTGACTTTGTAACTAAGATTGTTCAAACAAAAAAGTTTATGTTGAAATTTACTTTTTTTACCTAATAATATTACGTGGTAATGATAAATAAATAACTTCAAATTTTTTTGTAATAAATTTCCTAGTGTTATGAAATCAATCATACATTTAATTGTTAAACTTTTCAGCCTGAGCGTATTATAATAAATTATATTAAGTATTCCTCCAGACATCATATACTAAACTAAAAATTAAAAATATAGTACAACCTTCCTAATCCGGACACTCACTAATTCGGACTATCCAGTCATCCGGACATTTAAATTTTTCGAACAGTTTAGAAATTTTTCCTCTGTAATCCAGACAATTGTTCTTGCAGTTTTTTTTGCTAAACTCTGCATGGCAAAATATTAACAAAACGAACATTGTCAAAGCTTTCCGCCGAAAGCTAATGGGAAGATGAAGACTGCCTACCTGTCGTTCAATTAAAAGCTAGAGATACAATATGTCAGGATATGAATAGCATTTATTCTGCATTATCTATGCTTAACCCCTCCGCTAATTTCTACCTCTCTAACATAGATATTTGGGCACGAGGTGAAAATGAGTTTACTTACAATTTCTCGAATAAAAATATAGTCCAATCAGTAATTGTCAACCAAAATATTGAAGAACTTGATAGTTCTTTGGAGGAATCTGAGAATGCTGAAAACAAAGTCTCTAATAAAGAGGCAAGCGAACTGTTTTCAAAAGCTATTTTATGGGCTGAACAAACCAAAGCGACAGATAAGGATATATTATTTTTAAAGGAATTTAAAAATAGGGCTGACAAATTGCATAAAGATATGTATGTGTATTCAAATAAAAAAAATCTTATTTTTCTAAATGAATATTTTTGGTCACCTTCAGATAAATTCTTACAAGTACTTATTTTCTTTTCGGTAATAAAAATGAATTATATATATGTGCATAAAATATGTATTGGGTTTAAAATTTTATTTCAACTGTAGACCGGAAGATCCACTAATCCGGACAGTAGCTGAAACTATATCTGTCTGAATTAGGGAGGTTGTACTGTATTTATTATACGTAACTAATACTAATCATACGTCGTAGTATCTTCATTTGAACAAAATAATAACATTTGAACAAAATAATACTTCGACCTTTACAAATAAATCATTGTTTACATAAAATCCGAACGCATAAATAATTTCATGATTTATGAAACAAAGGACGAAAACGTATATTGTATCACTAACTTGTATATCAGAAAAATGTTGAAACCTAAACATTTCATATGTATCAAGCCACAAAAAATGTTCATGATAGTTACCACAGCATAATTAGAAATTCCCCTCACTTTTATTACCAAATATTGTCCTCAAAATGGAAAAAGACCGTTCTTCTCGGTAAATAGAGGCTCTAGAGTCTATTTTTTAATTCCAATAATTCTTTCATTTTGAGTGGAAATACAAAAGCCCATTTTCTCAACAAATTGAGGCCCCAGAAACTAAGCTGCAGAAATCGATAATCACTTTTTATTAGTTTAGTCGAGACAATCGGTCCACAAATGGCTGCGAATATAACTTTTTACTTACACTTACACTTTTTTTACAGTTTGTACTTATTATATAACTTTACAAAAGACATAGAACAATTAAAATTTTAGCAAACATTATTTGTTCCACCGAAGAATGAAAATGGACAAAATCGGACGTGGCAAAAATCATACAACCTCGATATTTTTTGCAATTTTCTTCACATATAATGCAGATAACATCATGATAGTTTACACACTTTATTTCTATTATAGAAGAACAAGTCGAGTTAAAAATTGTAAGAATCTGTGCACAACTTTTCATATGATACATAAATGCCTATAAAATTAAAATCATCAATACAAAAATCAGCAAAAAATAAATTTTATGTGAAAAGAAGTTGCAAAACTAAAATTTAGTTTGGTTGATTCCATGTTTGACCATACCCCCATATATACTACTTTTTTAAAATTTACTTAAATACGTATAAATCTGGTATAACTATTGATACCAGCTTAAAAATCGACAAAAATAGTCCCTTTAAGTATATAAACTGTTGTACTAAAATTTATAGTGGTCGGTCCATAATTAGTCAGAGCTCTCATATAAAGAACGCATCCAAACAGCCATTAATCTTTATAAAGGGTGTCCCAACTAGAACGTAATTTTTTAATTTTAACAGATATTTAAAAAACAAATCGTGAAACTTTATTATATCGGAAAGTAGACAGAATTAGGTTATGTATGGAATAAGATGTCGTGTAGATGGCCGCTGCGGTGACAAAGAGCTTTGTCGATTACTTTAACCTGATTTAAAATAAATAATATTTGTTTAAGTAACCCAATTCTTCATCTCTTGAGGTTTTAACACTTCTTTGCATAATGATGGAAATTTACATTATAAAATTTAATGCATTCATTTATTTCTATTTAGTAATAAGCTAATGATCTAACATTGCATGATGATGGAATTTTCCATAAAATTGTTTTTTGCTAAATTTATACTATAAAAATTAATTATATCACCTTGATGAATTTCACCAATAAAGAAAAAATCATGCAAAGAAGGGTTAAATCAATTAAAGCTTTTTATATAGGAATTTCCAAATTTTAAAATCGGGTTTTCGGAATTGGTGTCCCTAATTCTAGTTCTATAACCAGTGTAGTTTTTGTATTTCTTATTAAATTTTTATAAAATTTTGTACATCTACATCCTACTGCAATTCAAAAAATATTTAATACATAGCTTTTAAATATAATTTGTTTATAAATTCCATATAAAAATGCTACCAACTTAATTTGGTCTGTTAGTGTTGGAACCACGGTGCGTATGATTATTTTTCAATTATTCAATGATACTCATACGTTTAGTTGTCTTCTAATTGTGGTGCATAATTATGATTTTCGTTTATAATATAAAAAAAGAATATTAAGTAGGATTAATTAATACGAAATTCACAAACAACATTAGGGCTTACTTACAAATTAAATACATAAATATTTATGTAATGTCATATTTACTGCGGCTTTGATATTAATATAAATTGTAGATTTTATATAATTATTAAAATAAAAGGCCTTTAACACACATGTTTAACAATACATATACATACCCATATGCAATAAAATTTAAACTCTCCTTGTATAGCTTGCTTATATGACCTCAATGCAATTTGTCTAGCTGTCATGTGTTTGTACATAAACAGTTTTTATAACCTCTTCCTTTAAAAGTAAATGTAAAAAATAACATTTTTAACGGCCTACCTACCTTAAGGAAACCATAGATAACATGCGCCATATCTATTACGTAAAGGGCCAAAACTAAAGAAAATACTTAACAATAAAATACATGCAAAAGTTGTTGCTGTTCAAAAACCGTTTATTTTTATGACTCCTTTAAAAATAGAATTAAAAAATATTTATAAGAAATGAAATATATTTATGTTTATTAAACATTTCTAAACAGACAAATTTATGTTTATATAATATAAAATAATAAATATTTAAATGTAAACCGCTTTAACAATATAAAGGTAATAAAGAGAATTAAAGTTTTACATTTGTAAGTATTTTCAGTGTTAAGCCTAATTAAGACCCCCAAAAGTAGGCTTTAAATATTTACATACCAAAAAGACTATCATAAACAAAAGTCAAGTTAGTTTTTTCCGTTGTTGTTATTGTAATCATCATAAACTTTCATAGCAATAATAACAACATAATCATACTTACTTACATATTTATATAATCTTTAAACATAAACATATAGAATATGAATACACACGTACAGCTACTTATATATATGTATATGTATATATTTGTATAAATATTTGTGTATGTATGTAGGTATATGAATAAGTAACTGGCTAATAAACAATTAAACTATTAAGAAGTATTTTATTAATTTACATTATTATACTTAATGTTACCTGTTTGTATTTTAAGATTTCAAATATAGAATATTTGAGATTGTAAATATTAAACTATAAGTAAGTATATTATTGTGTATGCATGTGTGAACTTCTTATGAGTTTGTGTATACATATACATGTACATGTATTTGTCAGTTGTTGTATGTACGGGTTTGTGTGAATATATTTGAGCTTTACAATATTATAAGCTCCATAAATAATTAGTTGCAATAAACTTTAACCTTAAAATTTAATTAACACAACTGTATAACACAGAAGTCATATGTAATGAGCAAGTTTAAGAAGAACAGTGAATTAGAAATTTACACGTACACTTATATTTAAAGATAATAAAGATACAGTCCAAAATTTTATTACGAAAAGTAGTTCATGTGGGGTTTCAATTAATGACAAAGTTATTCAATTTCTGTGAATCATGCTTGATTTTAACATTAGATATTATTATTATTAATAAACAATCCTTTATTAAAATCCTAAATACGCCATTACATGAGACGACATGTTGGCTACCTGTAAGACGAATGGCCGGTCAGTGGTGAGCTACATTTCCCCAGTATGGTCACCTTCGTTGAGTGACACCCAGTGGAGAAACATACAAAGCTGCCAAACGAAGGTTCTACCTGTAATGGAACATAATGTCATGCTGCCAAAATAATTCCTACTGGGATGGTCATCGGAGGAATAACCTTAGCTTTAACATCTGGAATCTCCCCCTAGGCATGTCAGGAAGGACTTTCGAATATACGAGGAAGACATTCGAAGATACACACTAGATCAAGACTCGTATGTAGCATACTACGGTCGCAGGATACCGCATGAATGTCATACTTGGAGGTCGCCCACCGTTCTTGCAGAAACCGAAAAACAACTGCCATGGAAAACAAGAGTAGTTCTGGTACAACTGAAATCGGGATGGAGCAATAAGTTTAACGCCTTTTGGTCCTGCAAAGACCGTGCCGTCCCTAACATATGCTCAGCATGTGGCCAACCAAATTATTGCCAAATTGTTGCAAAAGTCTCTAGCAATAATTTGGCTTTTAAAGATGGTTGCTGCAAGAATATGCTGAAAATCGGCGTTTGACTGCAAAGCTCGAAGGTGGAAAAGAAATTCGAACTAACATAAACAAATGCCGCGATACGGGTCTTCTAATTTAGCCTCTATTTTCACCCCTCATTCTCAGAATCGACCTAAATTTTGCTAACCTAAATTTGTTCCACAATGTAATATCATAACAGATTGTTTGTTGTCTGAAATTGAAGCCCATAGTGCAACAACATTTCGTTTCCATTAGACGGTACTGCGCTAGACACACACAGAAAAAAATATTGTTGTACATGCTTACCACAAAAATTTCAACACTTTTACAAGTTTTTTTAACAATGTTATGATCATTGTAATAATTTATATGATTGCGACAACCATAAAATGGTTAAGTTGCTATTCAGATGATTACTACAATCATACATACGATTGTAGTAACTATATCTATATTTGTGGCAATCATGTTTATGATGAATCTATTTATCATAATTTTTGCACCTTTATTATGTTATAGAACAATATAATATGGTATATGCTTTCATTATAAAACTGATTACTATAAACATGACATAACTGCTATAATCATATTGTATAATTGCTATAATCATATGGATCGTAACTTAGCCATATTATGGTTGCCGAAATCATATAAAGAATTACATGTTTAAAAAAGTTGTGGTAAACATACACACCTATATTTAAATAATGGCTTTATTGAGAAAGATTTTAGCAAGCAGATAATTTTGCATTTCGTACAATGCCGCATAGATAGCATACCTCTGGGTTTTAATATAAAGTCTTTGTCGATAAGCCAGCTAAGATTTAACACTATAAAGTTAACATTACTCACTTAAACCACGTTATCGCTAAAAAAAATTAATCGAAAATTGCACCTTGAGAATAGACTACCACTTACAGCTAGTATCATTTTATAAATGTACAAATTATTCTTAGAAAACTTTTACTGTTAACTGTACTTGTATTTAAATAATGTATATGAATTTGTTTGTGCGTTCATTTGTGTGTTAAAGTAAATATTTGCATACTTATATGTGTCTTGCGAAAAAGAGATTAAAAAGATTATATTTGAAAACTGCAGAAAGTTAAATACATATACAAAAACATAAATATTTTTTGTATACAATATGTTGCATTACTATAATTACACTTGATTTTTGCTATTTGTTATAAAGTTACAAAAAGTTTTTTAAAACATCATTAATTCAAGACAAAAATTGTACATTAATATTTTGTTAGTGTTTCATAACTATAATCGCATTTTATGATAAACAAAGAAGAATACAAGAAAAATAAAATTATAACTTTTACTTCTGCTTATTATGCAATATTAAAAATTTACTACAAAATGACGATTTGTTCATAACCTGGTGATTTTGAATAAGATGGAATTTCTGTTCATATCGAAAGTGGCTTAAAAACCTGTCACATGTTATAGTATAATTCTTCGGCTTATTATGCTAAAAATAAAAGTGGTGGCTCGAAAAAAAAGCTTTCTGAGCGGGACAATCATTTTTATTATAAATTGCTTCCGCAATACAATGAATATTTCTGTTTCGATTATTAATGAATGAGTAGTAAATGTGTTCAAATTAACCACAAGTAGACTGCTATAAAAAAAATCTCAGACTATTACTCGATATAATCTACCTGTGTCAAGGCTGTGACTCCGCCAGAAAACTGCTAGACTTTAATTCGCTAAAATAAACTTACAAACAAAATTGGAAACAGGTAAGCCGATAATCTCTATTAATAGTTGCCCTATTTAAACGTATATTTGTTTAAGGTGATTAGTTCGCTGAAAAAAATTGAATCTTGATGGTCTAGATGGTTGCAACAGCTATTGGAGAGACCTATAGAGAAAACCATGATATTTCTCAAAAAGAAATTTTTGAGGTGGTTCTTTGATTTTGTTTGGCAAGTGTTCAGTCTTGCAGACTACAGTTGTTATTTGAAGATATCATTTAAGTATGTCAATAGATATTAAAATGTATATTTAATGACATAAGTTTTGTTGTTAGTATTTTCTATAGCATAATTTTTTATAGGTAAAAGTTTAGTTATCAATCTCAGTAAGAGAAATTATAACATTAAAAATAGATAAGAAAATACTTCTCCTCACACAGATTGTAATGTGAGGGATGCACTTAGTCCTCGTTCACACTGTTGAACATTTGGAAGAAAAACATTTAGCTTGTAGAAAATTACGTGTAAGGAAGAGAGAGAATCACTTTTGTGTTCGGTACTCGGTGAACATGCTTTGTTGAAATTTTCTTTGCTGGAATTTACTACAAATTATTACACAGCACGAATAAAAGAAATGTCAAAAAAGCAAATAATAATGAAATGTGTCTGACAACATTGTTCCACAGTGTGACCGCGAATGAAAAAACAAAAGCGAATTTCAGATGTTTTTCTTCCAAATGTTCGACTGTGTAAACGGGGACTTAGGAATAAACATGTGCGATGTAGCATTTAATATTACAAATATTTATCCTACGTTCTCAGCAAGACCTACCTTATTGTTGTGTGAGGTAAACATATACAAGCAATAGATTTTAATGCATATGCATGTGGCATGGCTGCAGGTAGTTTTCAAATTTAGTTTTAAAATATTCTATAATTGTTTAAGATAGTTTAAGATTTGTAAATAAAAAGGAATTCAGTTTCTAATTAGATGTTTAACACGAAAGATTGCAAATTTAGTTGGGGACGAACTGGTCAAAGTAGGATCCACTTTAAATGTGTCGACTCAGTTGCAATAACACTTGAGACTATTAAAAGTGAAATCTTCAGACACTACTTTCAAAAAGCTGGAATTAGGTAGCGCAATTTAGACCCCTGCAGGATCATTAGAAATATGTATCCATTATATAATGAGAAGCGCAGTTTGCAGCTCCTGAATATGAAAAGAAAGGTCATCTCAAAAATCATAGTGGTGGTAACCGGTGACTAGACGATTGGTAAGCATGCATTTCGACCTACTTTCAATAATCACTGCCGCAGTTGCTAGGACTGGGAGCAAGAAGAAACAGTATTTCATCTTCTTTGTGAATGTCCGGCTCTTTAAAATGATAGACTCAGATTGTACAATTATATATATTATACTAAACAACGTAGCGGAGACATTTCATCGGATACCTGATCGCAACAGTCTGGATATAGTACCCATTATATACTAGCATCTGAATACATACCATACATACAACTACTAGATGTGAAATTAGTGCCATTTTTAAAAATTAAAAACAATTTATTTTTCAACAAGTTCACTTACCCATTTATGTCAGTCGTCAAGCAAATGGCACGTTATCTTCGAAAAATATTAAATATATATTAATATTAAAAATATTAAGCCGTCAAATTTGTGCTAAAAACTGACAATTTTAAAGCATATATCACTACAAAAAATGCTTAAAAATCTATATCTGAATATCTAAGAATAAAACTGGTAAAAATGAGGGTCTAAAGGTACGATCACACTTGACAAATATTTGTCACTAAATAAAATATTTGAACTAGTTTATTTATTTAAAAAAAACTACATTTATTTAGGACTAAACACAAAAAATATTTAGTTTTATTTTATTTAATGCTGTTTGATCTTGCAAAACTCTTGTAAGAGTAAACAACCTCAAACAAATTTGTAGTGAAACAAGTGGTTACGTATTTTTCAGTAAATATTTGCAATACTTAGCCATACCTTATCACATTATTAAAGACTAAATTTTTAGTGAATATTGGTATTTTAAGTTACTTTAATACCAGTGTATTTATAGTTATGAAACACTAATAAATTTGTTTATATATTTTTAAGAAATATAATATGTTTGTTTCTTTTTTTTGCTCGTTTCACATACCTCTAGGTTAAACAGTTTTAGTTGTTCTTTAACTTACAAAATTGAGAAAAGTTTTATGTATTTATAGTTATGCACAGCAGTTTATATATTTAAAGAATATTGAATATTGAAACAATCATCCTAACATATATGATAACAATAGTACGAAGTAGATGTTTGAAAAAAATGTTTTTTGAGTACCTATAGAAAAATAGTTGTTTGAAAAATAATTAAACCTTAAATTTTATTTATCATATTATTATTTATTGTTTTCTTCAAACTCTGGTAAATTTATCTGAGCTGCATTAAATGCAGACTTAGTTATATTCCTATCACTGTTCTTAAACTAGGTTACGCTCAGGTTTGGCACAATTCCATTAGCATTTTCATTTAAGTTAGTGAAATCAAATCAACTCGATTCATATCTTTTCATAAATGGAAGTTGTATTAGTGAAAGAACGTGTATGTGTTTTAAAGGATTTACGCATACAAATACTACTTTAGTTACTAAATATTACGATTGTATGCTGGTATTATCAAAAGCCAAGTTCAAATGTTTAAATGTGTTCATAAGAGGACAAACTGAAAAGTCATTTTAAATCTAACAGTTCATAAAAATTTATAGAAAAAATAAATTTACTAAATTTTGTTATTATTATAAACTTTTAAAAGTATTTGTCATTCCACTCTCATATTTTTGTTTATATGGCTTCTAAACTTTTACTTTACTAGTGAAAACAATATATGTACATTAGGGTGGCCCCAAAATAAAGTTGCGGATGTTCCCGACTAATATGTCCTCTAAAAAGGACATTTTTATCCTTTGATCCAGCTCACCAAATATTGACCCCAGGACAAAAAAAATTTAAAAACATCAAAAACGTCTTAAAATTAATCAAATTTTCATATTAGTCGGGAACATCGATACCATATTTTTTCTCCATACAAACGGGGCAACCCTAATGTACATACATATGTATCTAAAAAGACAAAACTTTACTTAAGAGATATTTGCTCAGATATGCATTTAAATGTAAATTTATATGTCTCTGTGTTTGCAACTCGAACTGTGTAAATATATATACTCGTATCTAAAGGTATATCTATGTACGTTTGTGCCCACACATCTATCTATGAAGAACATAAACCATACATTGTTAATCATAACATTTTATACCGGAAGCAAGTGTAAAATTTCATATATGACAAATTGCATAAATCAACCGTTATGTAGAAATTTGAAGGAAAAGCAATTAGTTGTTGTCGTTTTGGAGTATTTAGTTGCATGCATGTGTATGTAAATTAATACATACATTTAAAACAATTGCAATGAGAGTAGCCGGCCAGCCACAACATCAGCAGGAGGTATTTGGATTTTAATGTCTGTTACACATCCTTCTTTATATATATATACCTAATAATATCTATTTTACCCATAGACATACAATTTAACCACTGGGCATACTCATCTCTTATCCTCTCTCTCACATCTTTCTTTTCTTCATCTATCTAACCTGGTTCGCATCTTCATTGTTTAATACTGTTTTTGTATTATATGGCTATGTTGTAAAAACATATTTTATGGTTTTATATTGTAAGCAAAATTTACAACAATTGTTGTCATAAGATTTTCAATTTTGTAAATTCATTCAGGAAAATGTTTTCACTTCGTTTAAATTATACATTAATCTATATTTTCACTAGAACATTTTGATTAATCTAAAGTTTGTGGTATGTTGTGTAAACTTATGTGTACTGTGTACACTAGCCTTAAGAGAGATGTTTTAACATTTACATGACAATTTCAAGAGAAATTATATTAATTATATAAGGCTAATTTATTAGTTTAAGGACAAATTAGCCTAAAAGATATTAAATGTTGCCAGTAAGGAAATATTAGGAGCGTATGAGAATTGTTTAAAATAAATATAATACTCATACGTATCAGATAACTCAGGAACTTAATTTAGATGATTTATCTTTAATATGGTGTTCAGACATGTATTTTTAATTGAGTCAATTATTGGTTAATTAAAAAGTGTTCACACATGCTCAATATTGCTAATTTAATTAGCGTTTGACAGCAGCTGACAAAAAAGAATACAATTACAGTGCACTCGGGAAAACGTCAACGCTCATTTACGTCAACATCCCAAAACGTCAACCCTTTTTTACATTACCTACTCTAAAGTTTTATGAAATAAATAGAGAGAAGACACTCTTCCAAGTGTTGGAAAGAAAAAAACAGCAGAAAAAAAATGACAGATTTTTTTTAATTTGTTAAACATCAACACCCGCGGTTGTAATTAGTTGATGTTTTTCCTAGTGCACTGTATTTGTAATATTATAATTTTCAGCCCAAAAATATTCTTTATTAATTTAAAAGCGAATCAACTGCCATTTTAGTTATTACTTGTCACAGGGTTGTATTCTTAATTTTAACAATTAATAGAACAATTAACTCTTAATGAAGCAATTATCTTAATTGAAATTTTGTATGGATAATTGAATTCAATTAGACTAAACTATTGTATAGACTTTTTTATAATGTACATAATGAAATCACTAGCATCTAGTGGCTTCAGGACATCTTCAATCCACCCTTGGACCGCAAAAGCATTGCATCAGGCTGGGTGGTTTATTTTGTTTCTGTCTTCATTATGGTTTCGTACCTACGTCCTTCTATATCTTTCTTTAATAAATCTGTTAATATAGAGCTCACAGTGCTTTCACTCTTCTTTTGACTTTAGCAATTATATTTTCGACTGTTATTAGCACACCTAGTTTGGTGTTTAATGTTTTCCTGATATATTTTGCTGTTTCTTCACTTGCTCCGCGTTTAATGCTCTTCTTGCATTTGCTTACTTTGGACATTCAAAAATTATATGCTTTGCTGTTTCTTCACTTGCTCGGCATATATTACAACTAGCAGTGTTTCTTAAATTAAGCCTGTATAAATATTGGTTGAAGCGTCTGTGGTTTGTCAAAAATTGGGTCATATATTAGATAACATTATCATATGATCTTTCATTTCATTATTTAATGTTTAGAATCAGTTGATAGGTCCATCTACCGGTTGTCTTATGCGACCATCTTTCCTGAAACTTGTTCAGCATACTATTGATAGACTATTAAGTATACTATTGACTATACTGACTAGACTATTGAATAGACTATTGACTAGACTATTGACTAGGCCATTACGTTGACTATTGACTGGACTATTAACTTGACTATTGATTAGACTTTTGACTACACTATTGACTTTACTGTTGAATAAACTATTGAGTGGACTATTCTGTAGACTTATTAATTAGAGAAGTAATTGAACTAATATTTATCTTTTTAAGAGAAAAGTTTTTTTATAGACTGTTGACTAGACTATTGGCTGGACTATTAACTTGACTGTTGACTAGGCTATTGACTAGATTATTGACTAGACTATTAACTAGACTATTGACTAGGCTATTGACAGACTATTGACTAGTCTATTATGTAGACTATTGACTGGACTATTATCTTGACTGTTGACTAGACTATTGATTAAACTATTGACTGGACTATTAACTTGACTATTGACTTGACTTTTAACTAGACTATTGAAAAGACTATTGAGTAGGATATTGACAAACTATTGACTAGACTACTGACTAGTCCATTATGTAGACTATTGACTTTACTGTTGACTAAACTATTGAGTAGACTATTCTGTAGACTTACCCCCTTATTCGAAAACGATTATTAAATTTAACAAACGTTTATTATGACAGATTTGCATATAAAAATTTGCTTAATAAACGTTTGTTAAATTTAATAATCGTTTTTGAATTAGGAGGTTATTAATTAGAGAAGTAATTGAATTAATATTAATCTTTTTAAGAGAAAAATTTTTTTTATAGAATGTTGACTAGACTATTGACTAGTTTATTGACTAGACTATTAAATAGACTATTGACCTGACTTTTGACTACTCTATTGAAAAGACTATTGACTAGACTATTGACTTGACTTTTGACTAGTCTATTAATGATTATCACTAGATTGTGACTAGACTAGACAATATTTGTACTTTAAAATTTCCTTAAATTTTTTACATATTTTACGTAAAGTATGCAGCACATCTTTATATATCTTAAATGTCCTTCGAAAATACAACAATTTTGTATTTATAACCTCTTACTCTATAGGCAGTTCTCTTATTATCTTTGTTTTCTGCATTTTTCGCCAAATCACGTTTATTTTTTATAGATATTCTTGTAGGAGCCAAAATACTCTTAAATGTCATAGAACATTAACTTGTATGATGTTTTCTGTGCTTCCTTCATTACACTTTACCTTGTCACGTTGAGCAATTGTTCCGCTTTTTTATATAATATGCGAAAAAAAAAACCAAAAAAATCTAACAAGACAAAAAACATCAAATAATATAGTACCCAGTTGCCTAGCCAAAATATATTTGGGATACACAAAAGCTGCAAACTATTATATGGGTAGCATGACAATGTTATGACATACTAAAAATAATGACTTCAAGACAAACATCAAATAAATGTAGAAACAAAATAGAAAAAAAACAGTTGTTGAATTTCAGCTTTGATATTATATGACAGGGAGGTATAAGAGGAAATGTATTGAAATTGATTTTGAATTAAAAGAATTTCAAAGGTCATTTTGTTTATCTTAAGGAAATAAAATTAAAATTCAAGTATATACAAATAATTTAAAGAGTTTTTATTTTAATTTAAAAGTACCTGACCTGGCATAAATTACGAATTACAAAAGTATGCTAAAATGTATAAAAATTATGTCAAAGTTAGCGCAGAGTAAATTGCCATAAAAATTAAAAGTACCGACGTGTTTTACATACAGAATTGGACAATAAATTTATAAGCAATTAAGGCGATAAGTTGAACAAAATTGGAGATAATTTTTATGCATTTAATATATAGATGCAGTTAATGTTTGTACTGTAAAATATTTATATATAAAATGTTTAAACCTAAAAGTAGGCAATGATATTTAGTTTTGATTTGTGTTTATTTTCTACAATGGAGTTAATTTATTTTACAACAAAGTAACAATTTCATCTTTATTTAAATACTTAACCGGCTGTTCATTGGAAGATCTGATTGAAACATAATTAATTTATTCTATATTATTCACTTCCTTTAGAAAAAGCAAACAAAATAAAAAAAGTTGTAAATGAAAAAAAAAGAAAAATTTGTTTCTGAATAAAATCACCTGTGTATTTTCCCAGGTTTTGGGCCATAACTTAATATTAATACAAATGCTAATGATGATGAAGATTATAATGGTGGTGGTCAACTTTTCTTAAGGTGTAACAAAAAGTTTTCTTTACTTGTTCAAGAAAAATAAAATAAAATGTTGAAAAAAGTTTAGCTACTTAAAGGAAGTAAAATCATTTGTTTTTTATTTTATACCTAGTTTTTGTGTTAATATAATCATTTTGATATAATCGTGTTGCCGATTATGCAAAGAAATGCCAAACAAAACTTATATCCGGTATAATACTTTGAGAGACTAAACAATTTGTGAATTAAACATATGGTGGCAGGGTTTTAATGCACAAAAAAACCAAAATATATTAGTAAGTAATAGTTAGCAAAGAAAAAATATATTAGGAAAATTTAGACAGTAAACTAAAAATTTTACTTTAAACCTCAAAATAGGCAACATATTTTTTGCCTAAAACTAGGCAATATAATACTTTAAAAATAATTTTCTAGCTCTAATTTCATTCAATTTGTTTCTTTATTTGGTTTAAAATACAATTCTATTTTAGCTTATATACTTAAAAAGCCTATAATTGTCTTATTTACTTGAAAATTTATGTATTTATTTAACATTTTACAAAAATATATATTTGTATTTAGATCTCATTTCTCTTGCATTTAAAATTTAGTAAAACATATTTACTTTCTGAAATTTTCATACAAAACTAAAAAGCTCTTGCTAAATTTTTGTTATTTATTTTCTTTTGCAATTTTGTGCTGCATATTTGCTACAATTTTATTAGTTTTGTAAATCTTTTATTTAATCATGCATAAAACTTTTCTTTTCTAAAACAATAAAAACTTTATTTTTATTATTTACTATTCTTTTTGTGTTTTATTTCACATAATGTTCAAAAATTCAAAAGAATATTTGACATTGCAAGGCAAATAATGTACAAGAGTAGAGAAAGAAAATATGTATCAAAAAAGTGTTAAAGTAAATAATACTATATAGGCATTTTAGTTTTTATTTAATATTGAAGTTTCTTTACAGCAATTAAGTAGTTTTCAAAAGAAATTTTATAACTAAATACAAATACTAAAACAATTAAATTTGGGCTTTTGGAATTACTGTAGAGTTTAGCTTTAATTATAGTAAAAAAAACATATTTGAAATAATAAAACACAATTACAGTAATACAAACTAAAGAAAGAAGAAACCTAAAATTATGCAACATATTTTCAAACCCATGAATAAATATGTTATACTGAAAAAAGTTGCATAATTTTAGGCCTATTACTTTTTAATTGGAACTACTGCATTTCAGATGTATTAATATATATAATACTTCTTCCACTAATTTATTTTCTTACAAACCATGTTTAAAATTCCCTGCCCCCTATTTTTCCACTACATCCTATCAGCTATTATTTGTTCTGCTGCTGCCTAAATGTATGCCATAAATATTAAATATGTATAAATACATGTAACCTACAACAAGTGTTTTACTTTTTTTCCTTCACTTTCTTTCATTTGTTATAAATGAAAAATTATTTTCTACTCCTTCAAAACAAATTGAAAAACAATAGATTTTTTTCTTCTCTCTCTCTCTCTATTCATGGATCTCTAAACCATTGAAAATCAAGGTAAATTATGAGCGCATAAATTATTTCAAGTGTTCAATACATTCACTCTCACATACAGCCATACAATCGAAAAACTGTAACAGCTAGCAGGTTTGTTAAGAGTCCTTTATTTTTCATAATTTCCTTTATACCCAGATTCTTGCTACTTGCTACCAACCTACTCCTGCGGTTTATGAAATATTTACTGACACAGTATTTGTTTTGAAAAATTTATTAACATCCATGGTTTTTATCTGTTTGAGGAGCAAAAAAAAACGCATCAGAAAATAAATAATGGCAGATAAAAAGAAAGGAATAAGAACAACAACAAAACAACTCCTTTGGTGTTAAACTCAACAATGATCAAACATTAGTCATCGTGAATACTCAAGTGGTGGCTGTTGTATTTATCAATAATTTATAAATTGATAGATTTATGAAACAACATGAAAATATACAGCAACATAAATAAAATAATGGTTGTGGTGTTGGACTAAAGCAAATGGTTTAAAGTAATTGGAATATTTTTAAAAGAATATGTTTAAATCACAGTGAATATGTGTTTGTATTTTTCCTAATGATGATATATTGAATTACTTGTAAGTGTTTTTATATAAAAAAAATATTTGTGATTTTATAACTCAATAGAATTGAATTGATGTTTTGCAGAATGAATAACAAATTGGGCATTTTTTGTGTTTGACAGTATATTCCATAGAAAATCTTGTGTATAAAAGTATTTTTTATAAAAAATCTTGTGTATAACAATATTGTGTATGTAACAGTTTATTCTACAAAAAATCTTGTGTATAAAAGTATTTTCTATAGAAAATCTTGTGTATAACAGTATCATCTATAGAAAAGTATCTTTAAAAAATCGTTTCTAGAGATCAATTTTTTTAAAGCTTTTGGATTTGACTTAAAACAATACATAAAATTTAGAGAAATTTATAAAATCTTTATTTAAATCAATAGAACTATCTATATAATAAAATGTTTAAAGATGATTTAATCTAGGTCAAATTTTGTCATAATCTTTAAAATTAAATGGGCCGGTATCTCACGAATAAATTCATCAATATTAGCTTCCAGTATGTCAAACGCTGTGGGCTTGTCCCTATAGATACGAGCCTTAACATAGCCCTACAAAAAATAGTCTTAAGGCATTTAATCGTATGATCGTGCTGTGTGGCATGTGGCACCATTTTGTTAAAACCACATGTAAGCTCTTGCATTTTGGTCATAAAAAATGTGTAACTCTCACCATTCACAGCAACGTTCCTTCGTTATCTTTGCAAAGTTACATTCCAATTATGCCACCGGTCTATAATCCACAACAAAAAGAGCTTGATGCATTAGCTGTTCTTGGACCAAATACGACAATTTTGCTTGTTCAAATATCTATTCAATCAGAAATGAGCTTCGTCGCTGAACACAATTTTCCGATAAAAAGTGGATGCTCGGAAGCATGAATTTTGATAATAAAATTTAATAATCACGCAAATGTTGTTGCAAGCATTGTATTTATTGTTAAATTATATACCCAACTGAACATGTTTAACAGCAACATGTTACACGAAAACAGCTGAGCTGCCAAAATCCTTCCTTTAAAAAAAGAGGAATTTGCTAAAAAAAAAAATAATCTCCCTTTATAAGAGCATTCTCTGTAGAGAATTGTTTGTACAGGAGTTTGTATACCCACCACCAAAAAAATGGTGAGTATATTAAGTTTATCATTCCTTTTGTATCACATCGAAGTATTGGTTGTAGAACCAAAAATATATACATACATATATTCCGGGTCCTTATAAGAATTTAATATGATCTAGCCATGTCCGTCCGTCTGTCGAAGGCACGATAAAGCTAGATAGAAAAATGAGCAAAATCGGTCTTTATTGAAAAGACTGATACAATTTTTTCTTTTAAAATTTCTTCGGTGTTCACACAGCACAATTTATATTGCTCGCATTTTTATTTAAGAGTATACACACATTTTTACATACCAATAAGAGAGTATAACTTGCGAATTGATAAAACATTCATGTGTGTACTCATTTTATGTGTCACACACACACCAATGTCTACAAGGTAATCAATCAGCTTAGCTTAAAGAATTTCTTAGTGTAAATTGGAACTAAAATCGTTTGTATAACAGTATTTGCGTTGATTTTAATCCCTTCATTTGAAACGATTTAAAAACTTGCAAAATCTTTGTAAAACTTACAATCGCACTCAATTTAATGCTTTTTTCTTTCCTTATCATCCGTTTATTTTATACTCATTTTCGCAAATTTGTTTGGCACATAATAAAATTAATTATAAACTTTTATTACAAAGGTAATTTTTAGTTTTTTGTTTTCTTTAAACCACTATACGTGTACGTGGACAGTGGTATTAAATGTGGTTTTGTTGAATTTACAATTCAAATGGTGCTAAATTATTTAAGAGGCATTTTAAACATTTACAACTTTAGTTTTATTCAATTTATAATATAATTTATTTACCTGTGAAACTAATTAATAATACTTACTTCACTAATTGTAGCTATAAATTAAACTGGCTTTTAAAGTTTCGTTTTGAATAGTTTAAACGCATTTTAGTTCTTACTTAAAAGATTTCCTTATTTAAACGAAATTTCTTAAATACTTCCTTTTCTGCTGGAAATCCTTAAAGTAACAACTCAAATGTTACATTTCACATATTCTATGAATACAGGGTATTTTAAACGGTTGATAGCAAAATAAAAATACTTTAATGAAAGTAATTTTTTTTGTTTGCATGCAATGCTTTGTGCTGGAACTAGGAAAATAGGTTATGGGAAACATTTAATTTGAATTTTCCTATATTGAAAGTGACAGGGAATACTTCTGCTGGTAGTTTATTCAACATACGGATAGTACGGCTAAAGAACGAATTTTCCCCTTAGTGTGTTGTGCGATCCACTGTCCAATCGACCATGAATAGACCTGACTGAAGAAAGTGTATTTGTGTAATTTGTGCAGAACACATTCCATTATATTATCGATAGAACAGTGAAATACAACCCACATGGCGGCAATGCTCCAGTGAATCAATAGAGTTGAATACTCTACTGTCATCTCCTGTACGCGGTCGAGTAACTCTAAAAAAAAACTAAAAAGTACTGGCCCATACATGAGAGTTGTTTTCCATTTTCGGTCGAATATAGGTGGTGTAAAAAGTAAGGAGATTAGATGGAGTGAAGTATTTCCTACATCGTTTTAAAAAACACAAGTGCTTTATTTCGACACTTGAAAGATGTGTTTGGTGCAGCGAACATCACACTGTATTCTCATGCCCAGAGAATCAAGAGCGTCTGATTCTTTATAATTTACACCGCCCATAAAAATAGATGAAGCAGTTGTGAGCTTTCTGTAACTGTTTCAGAGACACTTTCGTTGTTATTACATTATGAATTTTATTTAGAATAGAATAATGTTAGTTTAGGATCTTAATTCACAGGAATCGCATGAAAATAAACTCCTTAAAATTCTCACGATACATCATTTCCTAACACCCTGTGTAACTAAATTTTATTCCCATTGCATTTTTCTTTTACTGGTATTTACGAAACAATTTTAAATAGGTCTGGCCCCGTACATTTGTTGTCTGTTGTTGTTAGTGTTACCTACTCACTCAGCTTACTCAATTGTATGTGTAGTATTTGCCAAACATGTTTCATTTTATATTTATTGTAATAAATAAAAATTTACGTCTGCAACACATGCAACAACTAGTGGTTGCAACGTAGTACGAAAAAGAAATACAAACCAAGATTCCACACCAGTTCAAAGAAAGTATTTACTACTTTCAAAGTATAAAATGGAAAAAAGAAACAGAATATTTGAAACATAGCAAACCACACTTTCCATCCATAAACATAAATCCATAGATATGTACGAGTTGGTTACAAAAGCCCAAGAAAAAAGAAAAAAATTGGGTTTTTTTTTAACATTTGTCGGAAGTTTAACGTTATTTATGGTCGACAATCAAGTGCATTCTCATATGGGGTGTTAACTCTGTCTTATTGTTAGTTACAATATTTAAAGGATATATTTCTTATTCATGCTTTCTTTTTGCTGTTTTCGTAATTTGAAGTGCCTGAACTATTTGCTGTTTAAAGAGGTAATAACAGGAAGTTGTATTTAAGATGGTATAGTTATTAAATATTTAATCTTTGTCTGTTGCTAGTCATTTCATCTTTCTATGTTTTATGTAGTTCCTTAAGGAAGTTGTTGCCAAGAACAAATTTTTAGTAATTAACACCTGCTTCTTTATAATTGTTAATCATACCCGCGTATAAGCTGCATAATTGCTGGTCTTGTTCTCAAGTTTTCTTTTCAGCATGATGTAGAAGTATGACTGTGTTCAAATTAAGCAAAAATTTAATATTCAAAAGACACCCAGCAAATTAAAATAGACAAAAAAAAATCAAGGGAGGAAAGACAGCTAGACTAAACACGTTGGAACAATAGTAACTACCCAGCATATCATTCTAGGAGCGCTCCGAAAAAAGAGTCAGAAAAGAGTCCAACAAAAGAGCATTTTCTGAGCGCTCCGAAAAAGGAGTCAGAAAAGAGTCCAACTAAAGAGCATTTTCGGAGCGAAAGAAAAATTTGCTTGTTACTGTCCTGAGTCGGCACGCAGTATGACTCAGAAATTCCACTTAATTATGTGTGTACCAAAGCGTCTTGTCTTATGTGCTTTGAACAAAAAAAAAGCTTAGCTGTACCACACAAGAATGATAAAAACAAGATTACATAGAGCCCAAAAAAAACCTCATATAAGACTCTTTTCTGACATTATCTAAGAGCTCTTTCAGAGCCCAAAACCCCCTCACAAAAGACTCTTTTCTGACATTATCTAAGAGCTCTTTCTGAAGGATAATTTTCGAATTTAATGACCCTCTTTTCTGAAGGTTTTCGTAGCAATTATGATTGTTTTTTGGGCTCATAAAGAGCGTTAACGCTCCGAAAAAGGTGTCAGAAAAGACTCTTTTCGGACTCATATAGCTTGCTGGGTAAAAGCATGAATCAAATAATAAAGATTACGCATTGTGCAGGTCCGTTATATTTTACAAAAACTGTGAGAGTAAAATTATGAAAAAAATTTCTTCTTGTGACGTCACAAGTCAAAAATAATATTATGTTTTCTTAACTTCTATAGAAGTTGAAATGCAAATAGGAGTTTTAACTTAAGTGTGCCATTTTAATTTGTGGATATATTAAAAAAACAACATAAATTAAATTAAATTTTTTTTCGATTTCCAAAAGAAAATAAATTTAAAAAACAATGGGCACAATTTTGCCACCTTGATGAAAACAAAAATTAAAAGTCTCTCATAGATTTTCTATTGATGGCAGATAATACAAACAAAAGGAGATATGAAATTAAAAATGTGTAACTGAAACGTTTTGCGTTTTTGATAATTATGAATTAGTGTGTTAAATTAAAAATATAAAAGCTGTATTTAAATCTTTGAATTGAAAACAATAAAACTAAATCAACTCCTAGCGGATGAGACAAAAAACACAAACGGAAACAAACAAAAATAATAAATTGATAATACAAAAATATAATATACTCGTATATAATACTAAAATACAGTTCACTTGTTTGATACATTTTAATATGTATAAACTAAAAAATATTTAAATGTTTTATTTTGTATCAAAAAATTAAATAAAAATTTATTTTCTTCTAAAATATTGTTAACAAAAGATATTTTTTACATGTTGATTATACGGAAAGAATAACTTGTGACGTCATGCGCAGAGAGAGGAAATTTTATTTACATACTTTGCGCAATCTTTATTATTTGATTCAAGTTGTAAACGTATATAAATTTTATTCTAACATGTAAAAAGAAATATGAATAATTCCCGAAATCTATTTCTCAATAATGGTGAGTTAAATAGATGATGTTTACAAGTAGATCATGGACAACAAACATTGCTAAAGACGCCAATTGCCTAAAAATATATTTCTTTACAATGCTATTCTTTGAATTATTAAATTAATAAACTCAAGTCAAATAAAATTTTCCTGGAATAATAATTATTAAATCTATTTAATAAAATTAACTTAACACCCGCTAATTAAACATATTATCACACTAATTAGAGCTATATATTTAACACCTCAAAACAAAACAATAAAAAAAGCACACAAGCTTGAGTAGCTAAATTACAAATTAACTTTCATAAATCTATTTCAACCACACACAAAAAACCAACTAAAAGCCTCAAAACCACATACTAGATAAATTGACTATTACTGTAATAAAAACACATACACACACGCTTATGTCTAAATATATATACACAAATACGTATATACGAGTATGTATATATATGTTGCATATACATGACTAAATTTATATACACTAGGAGGTGTCATCTAAACATCCGCAATATTTTACTTTAGTGCCAAAAACTACACATATTCTGTGTCATATTGTGCTGTTTTTCACGTTTTTTTGTTTTTTGCTCTGTAGCCGCATCTCTCTACGACTGTCATCTGGTTTGCCATAAGGTGTCATATAAAATATTCATAAATGGTTGATGTTCATAATTAGAATGTCATTAAATTTACGCGGTTTTTAACAAAATTTTACATCATGCATGCTAGTACTCCTGCAAAAAAGCATTAGAAAACTTATTTTAACATACATATAGTTACATGTACATGCAATTCAAGTAAATGTAAATACTAGTATGTGTGTTTTTATACCCTACACCACCATAGTGGGAAATATTGGGTCAACACCCACCTTAAAGTATATCGATCCCTTTCTGAGTCGATTAAACGATGTTCGTCCGTCCGTTCGTCTATCTGGCTGGCTGGCTGTCTGTCCATGTAAAGCTTGTGCGCAGAGTACAGGTCGCGATTTTGAACATATTGCGATAAAATTTGGTGCGTGAAATTTTTTCGGCCCAAGGATGAATGGGATTGAAACTAGTAAAAATCGCTCCATTATTTCACCTGGCCCCCCATACAAATGTCCTCCCGAAATTGGAGTTTACAGACCATAAATGTTTGAATTATGCAAATATGCAAACAAATTTCACAACAAATAAATGGTAAATGAAGTCAAATCAGATCTACAAATTTTATATAGATCGGTCCATAATTTATCATAGCTCCCATATAAGGCCCACTCCCGAAAATCATTTTAAAGAGCATAACTCCCTTAAAAATGTTGGTATCTACATAACATTGAGCACAAATATATTTCATATATATACAAATAATACGTAAAATATTTTATGATCGGTCCATAATTAGTCGTAACACCCATATAAGGCCCACTTCTCAAAATCACTTTAACAACAATAAATTTCTTAGAAATGTTGGTATCTAAATAAAATTCAACACAATTAGTTTCTTATGTATAGAAATTATGACACCTAATTTTATAATGGTCGGTCCGTAATTAGTCGAAACTACCATATAAGACCCTCGCCGTAATTCACTTTAACCTCCATAAATCTTTTAAAAGTGTTTATATCAAGATAAAGTTTTACACATATAATATTTATATTCACAGAAATCATGACACTAAAATTTTGGATGTTCGGTCCATAATAAGTTATATCTCCCATATAGCGCCCATTTCTGAAAAACTATTTTATACATATACTGGGCGTAAGGTATTATATGTTCGGGCTTGACCGACTATACTTTTTTACTTGTTTACCTTCTAGTTGTCACACAAATGTAATATGTATAAAATTAGCTTACACCTTTAGGTACACATGCACTTTTCTACACTTTTGCATATGTAAATGTTTGTTAAATATATTTGATTAGCTGTTGCCAGGATACATTTTTCTCAGAAAGACAAGAGAATTGGGTTTATTTTTTATGAGTTTTGCTGTAAAATTAAAATAATTGTAATTAACATGGAATGTATAGTTTTTTAACAGATTGTGTTTAAAAAAGTATCATGTGTTGTAAAAAATACAATTGTTAAAAACTACTGTAACTAAAATGAACAAGCAAATTTATAATTGTTATGCTTGAGTTAAAGTAAACTACGATCTAGTCAATAATATAGTGAAAATTCTAGTGAAAAGACTTGAAGACTTGACAATAGTCTAGTCAGAAGACTAGTCAGAAGTATATTCAAAAGCCTAGTTAAGAGTTTAGTCAAAAATCTAGTCAATTGTGTTAGTCTTAGTCTTAGTCTTAGTCTTAGTCTTAGTGTTAGTGTTAGTCTTAGTCTTAGTCTTAGTCTTAGTCTTAGTCTTAGTCTTAGTCTTAGTCTTAGTCTTAGTCTTAGTCTTAGTCTTAGTCTTAGTCTTAGTCTTAGTCTTAGTCTTAGTCTTAGTCTTAGTCTTAGTCTTAGTCTTAGTCTTAGTCTTAGTCTTAGTCTTAGTCTTAGTCTTAGTCTTAGTCTTAGTCTTAGTCTTAGTCTTAGTCTTAGTCTTAGTCTTAGTCTTAGTCTTAGTCTTAGTCTTAGTCTTAGTCTTAGTCTTAGTCTTAGTCTTAGTCTTAGTCTTAGTCTTAGTCTTAGTCTTAGTCTTAGTCTTAGTCTTAGTCTTAGTCTTAGTCTTAGTCTTAGTCTTAGTCTTAGTCTTAGTCTTAGTCTTAGTCTTAGTCTTAGTCTTAGTCTTAGTCTTAGTCTTAGTCTTAGTCTTAGTCTTAGTCTTAGTCTTAGTCTTAGTCTTAGTCTTAGTCTTAGTCTTAGTCTTAGTCTTAGTCTTAGTCTTAGTCTTAGTCTTAGTCTTAGTCTTAGTCTTAGTCTTAGTCTTAGTCTTAGTCTTAGTCTTAGTCTTAGTCTTAGTCTTAGTCTTAGTCTTAGTCTTAGTCTTAGTCTTAGTCTTAGTCTTAGTCTTAGTCTTAGTCTTAGTCTTAGTCTTAGTCTTAGTCTTAGTCTTAGTCTTAGTCTTAGTCTTAGTCTTAGTCTTAGTCTTAGTCTTAGTCTTAGTCTTAGTCTTAGTCTTAGTCTTAGTCTTAGTCTTAGTCTTAGTCTTAGTCTTAGTCTTAGTCTTAGTCTTAGTCTTAGTCTTAGTCTTAGTCTTAGTCTTAGTCTTAGTCTTAGTCTTAGTCTTAGTCTTAGTCTTAGTCTTAGTCTTAGTCTTAGTCTTAGTCTTAGTCTTAGTCTTAGTCTTAGTCTTAGTCTTAGTCTTAGTCTTAGTCTTAGTCTTAGTCTTAGTCTTAGTCTTAGTCTTAGTCTTAGTCTTAGTCTTAGTCTTAGTCTTAGTCTTAGTCTTAGTCTTAGTCTTAGTCTTAGTCTTAGTCTTAGTCTTAGTCAGTTGTCTAGTCCAGGCAGTAGACTACTTTTTTTATAATAGACGTAGTGATAGCGCGCTATCAACTAGTGGCCCCACGATATCTTCCCCAAGTTCCTATACTTTATTATATGATGAATGTGACTTTCGCACAGTTTCCATGTTCTCTCATATTTAAGCATCATCTGCGCTATGTTATCCAGTATCTAGTCTAGATATAATAGATATAATAAAGTCATGGTTTAGTTATATATTGGTATCTATACTTTCTTAAAATTCACTGCCTACTTTTAGGCAAGGTTGGAAAATATTTAAATAAATATTTATGTTTTGTTTTTTGTTCTTATACTTTCCAATTTCATTACTAAAATGTTCATTAATGTTTACCTATCAGAATTATCCATGAAATTTCAATAATCATATATTATAGTATCGATATACTTTATCAAAATATTTACCAATCACGTTACACTCCAATTACTCCCACCTTGCCCTACTATCGGCTTTAGTTATACAACTAAAATTCAATTTCTTAATATGTTTCACAAAACTCAATAATGGCATGCAACTTATTTTCCACAAAAATACACATAGTATGGGTAGTAAAAAGAAAATAACATGAAAACTTTTTCACTTATAACATATAAATTTCTTTTGATAGATTTTTAATAAGTCTGAGCCATAGATCATGCGAAAAAAAAAGAAACTTTACTTTTATAGAAATTACTTACACACAGTCTTTGGCAAAGCAAAAAAAATTAAATCCACTAGATAATAAAACCTATAGGCGTTACAATTTAGTTTTAGTTTACATATGCTGGGCTGTTTTCTTATACATATATTGGGTTTCTTGTGCTAACAAAAGTAACATTGGAGATGTTGGAAACAAGTGAAAGAAAAACTTTTACTTGTAGTTTCCTTAAGAATATCAATAACTACCAAATAAATAATAAATAATATGTATGTAAAAGAAAATAACATTATTGTAGGTATTTTGGTTTATGGATGAGTGATGGCGTGTGAAAAACTTTTTCTAAGGCCATTCATAATACTTGAACATGTAAAACTAAGTCCTAAATAAGAAAAATGAAGAAAAACCAGAACATGTGAATATTTTCACATAAACTAAATAAGTGTTTACACCCACCAGCCTAAAAGTACGCTTTATTGCAAAGAAACTTTTTCGAAAAATTGTAACGAAATTTTAAACATTTTGAAATTAAAAATGTATTTAATATTTGATATTACTTTTTTTAGTTTTTAGTTGAATGTTATTAAGGTTATTTGATTTGGTGATACTAAAGAATGTTTCGCTTCTCGCAGCTTTAACAATATGCAAAGCGTTAGGAAGGAATTAAATATATTCAAAAAAAGCTTAGTAAGATTTTCATGGCTCAACTAACCTACTTCTCATTAAATTGAATGCCAGCATAGCTAGTAAGTTTATTATACAAACTAGGACGAATGGAACATTCTTTATTGTCTGCTAAATCGGCTACTCTCTTTAATTTCTCAATCAATTTTTAACTTTTTCTATTGATATTGGTTTTCCTAACAATCCATTTCGCTTTAATAATTCAAACATGTAAGACAGATTATAGCAATATTTGTGTGTTTGACAAAGAGTTGTATTTAGCCAATATTCAGTTAAAATTTCACAATAAAATGAACAAATAATTATCTTTGTCATAAACCAATAATAAATTTTCATCAATTACATAAATGTTAACATTAATTGTCTATAATAACAGAAAATTTAATGAAATCAAATAGAAATTTCCAAACAATTGAAACAGACTAAAGCAATTGATGTGAAAGGTCATTATTAAGTTCATAGTTTTGCCACAAAACTAAAAGAAAAATTAAACTAACCAAACATGTAAATGATAATTAAATTTGCAGATATTTATTGAGTAACCTTGCAATGATTTATAATTAACAAAAGTATAAATATAAATTTTATATTTGATTTTGTTTCAAATGTATGTTTAATTGTTTTTTGTTTTGTAATATTATTTAAAATTAAATACCTAATTTTGTTAAATATTTCAATGCAAATAAATGTAAAGTGTTGCAATGCAATATCAAATAAGTTTGACCTTTTAATCTTTTAATTTTAAAATAAGAAAATAAACAGTATTTGTTGTTTAATGATAATGAAATTATATTTATGATTTCAAAGATCAAACTTAAAGAAATTGCAGATCAGATCATTAAAAACTATGCTCCAAAAGGAGCATGTTTTACGTATGAATTCATACCTCAAATCGCTTCAAACCTGCTGATGGGATGCATGATTTTTGTATGAGGTTTTCCCGTTTTGGAGGACTGCTTTCTGCCGACAATAAGCGCTTCTTTTAACCTAATCAAACATGCAAATAAAGCACTTTCCTAAATTGTTTTACGTCACTTCGCGCACACCAATCAAAGAACAAATTCTATCTGAATGCTTTTGCTTAAGAAAAATTCATAGTAAATGAGAAGCGCGATATTCGTTTTGTAATTGACTTTCGTTGTTATACGTAAATCGGTAGGATATAATTTCAGTTTTGTTTTTTCGCTTTAAAACCTTCTTCGTTGTCGGCACTAAAAAAGTATATTTTTTGTATATTTTATTCGTAAGCATTTACTGCTTCAAAAGAGCGCTTTTATTGAAGCGCTCGATTATGCGCTTTTTCTCTTAAGTGCTTCAAAAAACACGATTTTTTTTACTGGGTAGTGTCAGAATTTTTATTAAATATATTATTGTTATTGTTTGAAAGTAAGTTTGATTGATTTTTTAAAACATGACTAAGAATGCGGTCTATTGTATTGTACTTTAATATAATTAATCTTATATGTTGCATAACCTTATTCGATATTGTGTATAAGTTTGACCTTTTGACCTATTTATATTAAGATAAAAAATTTAACAACAAAAGGTTTATTAATAATAAAATTTTAGGATTTTAAACATAACATTTCAATAAACTGCAAATTATATCAAAAAATATCAATTGAAGGAAAATCAGGACTGTATGAAGAATCACAATTGAAAGAAACCCATGACTGTATATATGGAACCATTGTTCATTTCAGTGTGATAAGAGATGATTCATACATGAAAAGTTGTAGTAATTGTGGTGGAAATCGTACTGTTAACTATTGAGGTTGCCCAGTATATAAATAGTATAGAATTAAAGTTCCCACGGTACAAGTATCGAAGATGCGAAACGCAAATTTTCCACAAAATCAGGAGCCGACAACCAATAATACTTGTATATCCTAAGCTAATGTTCTAAAAGCCAACCAAATTCTTCAGAACTCGTTACTGAATAAAAATGTCAATAAGGAGCCAAACAATCGAACCCCCTTTTTAAGTTTAGCCGTCTGGAACCTACAGTAGAAATTCTTCTACAATCGGGTAATAATTTTACGAATTCTATGAGTAACATAATGCAGGAAATAACTAAAATGCAAACCATGATATTGCAAGCTGTACTTAATACACCATGAACTGTTTATATTTTTTATCAATTGGAGGAACACCATGACTATTTAAATAAACATGATTAAAGCAAACCCATGACTATATAACAAACCATGATTGAACCAAAATCATCACTATATTACTAACCACGATTGAAGCATATAAATCACTAATACCAAGGGCATAAAGGAACGCAAATAAAGAAAGATTCCAAAACACATGAGTTTTAGTCTCATCGTTTTAGTTGTTTTTAGTTGATATGTAAGAAATAAGAAAAAAACATTATATACAGTAATAATGGCTGTGACTGCGATGATTTTTGTTTCTACTCTTGTATTCAGCAAAAATCGCAGTTTGCAAATAAAGCCTAGAATAAGAAACAGAAAGCATCAAACAAGACTATTGGGTAATTATGTGTCTGTATCATGACATAGCGTACAATTGGCATGAAATTCCGATTGAACAGTTCCTTTCCTGACAAATACAAAGTTGTTAAAGAAGCCTTTTGTTGATATGAAAATGAAAAGGCTGTTTTGTATTTCGCCATGACCCTTATAATAATCGTTTAAAGGCTTAATTTATCTGACCTATCTGACAGCACAATTTATACCAGAAAACACGTTGAGATATCCAGTACTGAAATATTAGTAAATCAAACTTTATTAGTATCCACATTTTACTAAAACTGCTCACTGATGTACCTATTGATCGCTATCTGATATAAATACATCCATGTTTCTTGAGCTGACTATTGGTCTCTATCTGATATAAATACATCCATGTTTCTTGAGCTGACTATTAGTCTCTAACTGGTATCTTTCAATTCCAAATCCATCCATTTTTTTTTTGTTTTTTTTTTTTTTTAAGAGAAGTAACACTCAGGCAATTAATATGCCTATATAATTGCGTTACTTTCTTTGGAAAGGGGATAGGTTGGAGAAGTAAAGTTGGTAAAAGTAGAAGAAAGCTTTATATCACAACTCTGCAATTGCGCATTATGTTTGTTTTTAGTGCAGAATTGCAGCGCCTCTGGTGGTGAGTAGGCGCATTAATATTATAGCTTGGTTTTGTAGCCTTTATTTAATTATTTTACTTCGGTGGCGTTTCAATGATATACCACCGAAATAGGGAGCTGTGATAAATATAAATAATATATCCACATTTCTTGATCTGACTATGGGTTTGCTTAAACTATAAATATATACAAGTACTCTTATGAAAGTATTATTTTAATTAATCCAATATTATTCCTAGCCAGTATTGTAGATACAAATTAAGTGATATAAACTTTTCCAAACATTTGACCTCTTCGAATTGTTAAAAATCGGCTGGACGAGTCTGTGGTTACTTTGTCTAATAAATTATACAATAATACTTATTGTATCCTCTTCATCATCTGTCTGATGAAGATGGATAAAATTCAGAAAAATGTTCAAAGGAGAACAAACTTATTGAAGGAATACTTGTTGTTAAACCGCCGTATTGTTCATCTAGGATTGCCAAAATCTGCGAAATGGAATAAAAAAGTTTAAAAAAAATTTAGATGGCCATCCCTCAAATGGTACGATTGCATCTACTGCCATATTGTGTACATAATTAAAGACCATGGAGTTTTAATACACGATGCTTTAAGGCTTAGGGTCATCAGGCGATCTAGTATAAGCTAATTTTAGTTTAATATGCAGATATAAACTTTTTGGCAATCTAAAATTTTCATACAACTTTTGAAAAACATATGTAAAAATGTCGTAAATGTTTGTACAACTATTGTAAATTTAGACAACTTACAACTCCTACAACACTACAACATCAGTTGTAAATTGAACAATTGTTTAGCAATTAATTTAGTAGTTATAAAGGTACTATTACCATTTCTTGCTATATGTCACACTATGTGGCGTATGATAAATTTTATTAATTAAATATAAAGTATACGCTAGTATTGTACTAATTTAAAGATAATTATTTGAAATCTTTTATTTTAATATCTTTAATTAATCAAATGAAAATAAAATAAATTATATCAGCAAATGAAACACTTGGCCGCACATTAGACTAGATTTCAAAATTAATTGATTAATTAATTGGTGCTTAACCTGGTCATAAACTTAAGGCAATAAATACCAATTACTTCAAGTTCAATTTAGTAATGCAAATTTCTTCCAATACATTTAAAATTCCTTCAATATTTCATGTTTTTTTCTTTAGTAATGCAAATTTCTTCCAATACATTTAAAATTCCTTCAATAGTTCATGTTTTTTTCTTTACACTTTCTCTTTTTGTTTAAATCTTACACATCAGTTTTTTGTAAGCTATTCACATACAACACACATCATATGTATTTTATGAAGCGTTTCGCCACTTCCTTCTGTTTGATTTATAAACAACTCATATATATAGGTTTATATATGCATATATATATATTGTCCATTAAAATTGATGTTCATATGTATGTATTAACACCCTTTTTTCTCACATAATATTGAAAATAAAACCTATATAAACCTATGTATATTACATATTTATATAGCTTTTATATGTATGTAAATGTATTTATTTGTTGTATGTTGTTTCATTTCATATGGTTCATTTAATTTCAAACGGAAGTTATTTCATTTATAACAAAATGTACTGGCTGTATATTGACAACCGGAAAAATCACTTGAGTATGATGGCGCTGTGGCTGATGTTCATGATGACGATGGGAAATAAACAATACAATTATTGTTGTAGCCGGCTTATAGCA
This sequence comes from Bellardia pandia, assembly GCA_916048285.2. Classification (NCBI taxonomy): domain Eukaryota; kingdom Metazoa; phylum Arthropoda; class Insecta; order Diptera; family Calliphoridae; genus Bellardia; species Bellardia pandia. The sequence goes on along the minus strand of OU696530.1, from coordinate 98,611,613 downwards.
TGGATGGCAATAACCAGAAGTAAAGTTATTTGTACAATTTTATTGTTACAATTTAACACTTGATTAAGTTGAGGTTAACGGAGGGGGAAATGCTGTTGTATAAATATGTTTCAGAAATAAGTATTTGTAGATACACGAATGAAATTGAAAGGAGGAGGTGACAGGAATTGGAATTGCATTAAATTATTAAGAAAACGTAATGTAAAAATGCTTGAAAGAGAAAAAAAACATAATGAAAATATAATGAGCTTGTTAGTGAAATCATAAGAAGGAGTAAATTCAGTTACATCATACATGGTGAAGTCTGGCAAAACGTAGAGGTTTTCAATGATTGTAAAATTTACTAGTTTTTGAAACTTATTTAAATTGCATAAACTTTTAACTTGTATTGCAACCGGCTGTTTGTGGTGTTAATTTTTGTAAAACTTGGGTTTTCTTTCTTTAATTTTCTTACAAATTAGTTAGCAATTGAACCAGTAGTTTAGAAGTTATTTATATATTAAAACTTTTGTGATACTAGAAATATGACGATATTTATTGAACGTGTAGCAGTGCCCTATGATACCAAATCATTTTTTCTTGTCGGTTTTAAAACCAATCCAATTCTGACAATATTGGTTTCTATGACACACCTGATTAATATAATTTCATGTGGCGTATGATTAATTTTATTTGAAAATCCGATTAATTGAAATAAAATCAATATATTTTAAAACAGCAAATGAAGTTAATCTTTGAAAATACTCTCATACGCCAATGCTCTTAAATTCCACTTGCTTAAAAAAACACCTTCAATTATACTGACCTCCTTACCATATGTAAATCAAATTGGAAAAAATCTTACTAATTCTTTTTCTTTTATTGCTATTTATTAAACTTTATAAAAAAAAACCAAAAAGAAAGAAGAACCCAAAATACACAATTTTCCTGACCTCTTCCGGTTTTTATAACTTATTGCGTAAATCATCACAGACAAATCCCTAGAAACTAAAAAAATCTTTCAAATACTAGAAAAATACTTAAAAAAAATATATTTTTTTGCTTCCCTTTTACTCTAAAATCAACAAAAAAAAAAAAACTCAACATAAAAACTCTAAAAAAAAAAATAAACGAAAAAACCTTTATCCTGCCGGAAAATTGTATGAAGAGAAATTCAGTCTTTATATCCTCTAGCCAAGCAGCTTAACTTGCATAATCCTAATATCACTGCGGTCACAGTGGTCAATTTAACTAGACACTTGACCTTTTTTTTGTGGGATATAGAAATGACATAAAAAATAACGTATTTAAGCTAGTATTTAACTTTTTTGGTTGTGGATTTTTATGGACGAAAATTTCATTGCAGCTAAACATTAACACTAACCATGTGTGTAGGAAACTGATGATGTGATGGTTGCTGGCTGGTGTTGTGGTCGTCATCATCATGAGAGGTTAACAATTATGTTTAAGGTTTCCAATGGTTTTCAAGAGATTTGTGTTTTTTTGGCTGGTTATTTTTAAGGGTTTTTTATGTGTAAAAACGAGGGTTGCTTACTAAAAGTTGAAGTCAATGTCATTGCTAAGTTTATTGGTGAAATGTCTTTTTCAAATGAAAGAAAAATTTGCAGAAAAATATTTTTCTTAAGTGAAAAATTATGTTAAATAAGTAAAATAAAGTGTTACTTTAATGTAGAATGTATAAAAAATTCGTTGAAAAATTTTTTTGGGTGAAAACAAGATTTTCTACAAAAAGCTTTTCAAGTTAACCAATGTACTATAAAGAGAATTTTCTTGTATTATAGCACATTTTGGTGAAAGGTTTTATTTAGTAAAAGAATCTTTGTCAAACAACTTTTTTAAGTGATAAAAGCTCTTCGATGAAATGTTTTTTAAGAATTAAAAAAAGGTCTTTTAAAGTGAAAAAGTCTTAAGCTTCTTTTAGAGATAAAAGCTTTAGACTTTTTTTTATTAAAAAAAATTGTTGCAATAATTTTTAATAAAAAATGTTTTAGAAAAGCTTTTTTATTCTATTTATTCAAAAAAATATTTTACTAATAAAAATGAAACCTATTATTGATAAGCTTTTGTAGTAAAATTTATATTAAAAGCTTTTTTGTTTACCAATTTAATAGTAAAAGCTTTTCGAGTAAATAATTTTTTGAAAAGGTTTCTAAAGCTGAAAACAATCATTGAAAAGTTGTTTTAGTAAACACAATTTTGAAATAACTAAATTACACAAAAGCATTTTTAATAAATTCTTTTGGAAAGCTTTTGAGTTCTACTAAAAAAACATATCAGTAGTAGGTTTCAAGTAAAAAGATTTTCGATAGCTTTTTATTAGTAAAATAAAATACAAGCTTAAACTTTTTACTCACTAATATTTTTATTAAAAAATCTTTAAATATAAATTTTACTAAAAAAACTTTTCAATAATAGGTTTCAGGTAAAATGATTTTCAAGAGCTTTTAATAGTAAAAATTTTTGGAATAAATAAAATAAAAGCTTTTTAATAATCTTTTTTTTACTAAAAATTATTTTAAAAAATTTTATTATTTTAAATAAATTTTTTTTACAGACAAACTTTTTATCACTAAAAAAAAGATTTTCATCAAAAGATCTGAATAACCTTTTTAATTAAAAGAAGCTTTAGACTTTTTACTTCTTAAAACAGAGCTTTTTTAATAAGAATATTTAAACAAAAATAAAATTATTCTATATTAAAAAATTTTTTTTAGTAAATTCTTTATGGTAAGATTTTGAAAATCTATTTATAAAAAATTGGAAAATAAAATGTTTTTTACAAAAATAGTTTTAAAAGCTAAATTTATGTGAAAAATTTTTTGTTAATGAAAGTTTCTTTTTAAGAGCTTTTTTAATATAAAAAATATAACATTATACAATAATAATTAAGGGAAAAGACAACCAACTTATTTATTGACAATACAATGTTTTTTAAAAAAACTTTTGAAGGCTGTTTCATAAAACATGTTGGTGACATGTATTTCTCAGTAATAAATATGGGTGAAAAGCTTTATTAGAAAAAAAGCATTGAGAAACTTTTCTATGAACAGATATTGTTGAAAATTTTAATTTTTATTTCTCAGTAAGAAATATCGGTGAAAAGCTTTTTTAGAACAAAATTTTAAATCTTTACTTAACATTTTTTAATGAGTAATTTTTTCTCTCTCCACCCTCATATATGCCTTTTATTAGCCCAGCTTAAGCTACTATGAGATTTTTTTATTGAATTCTCTTGTTTTCTTTATCCCTTCCTTGTGTTTTAAGATGTATTGTCCAGATTATTTAAAATTATTCTTTAGAGGTCAATTCTCCTCTAGCCAGCCATAATCGTACATTATTATGTTTTTCTTTTTATTTACACAACTTAAATTACCATAAATTTCTATTGGCACACATACACACACACAGCTAAAAATAAACTAAATAAGCCTTAACTAAGAATCCTTCTCTCTTCTTTTTCTCTTAGACTTTTTACGTTTCTCCTTCAGTTGAGTGGCGGGGCTGACAGATGATAGTTTGGAAGAACCCAAACAAGTGGAATTTGAGCCTCTTCGGCGATAAGTCATTAAGGGCTTACGTTGCAGCCAGAAACTTATAAAGAAACGAAATTCGGATTTTAAAGCCACCATGGCGGGAATCTAAAAATGTAACAAATATAAATTTATAATACAAAATAAAAACCAGACATTTGAAAGTATTACCTTTTCTTTAACCGCTATTTTTTGCACATTCCACAAAAACTCGCATATACCTATAATGGTGGCTATAATAATGCCTCCAATTAATACCACAAACAGACCACCCACTGACTCCATATTGAATTGTATGTCTTCTACCGCCGGCTTCTCCTCCATATCACAATGGGTTTCATTGCTGTTAAACCATTTACTTTTCAAGCTATACAAAACACCCTTTTCACTTAGCTTTAAAATACCCACACTTATATTGGATCTAAAGGGAGCATCTAAAAGTTTTTTTTTGTAGAATAGAAAAAGTCAAAATAATTCCCGTTAATAAATCCTTAAGACTCACTTAAGGGCACTGCTATGCCATAATGTTTCTCCCCAAATGGTTCACCTATATGCATTAGTTCACAATTTCTTTGCTCGTAATATTGCAAAATTGGCGTCTCTAGCAGAAAGGCATATCTACCCTTACTTCTCTTTACCCGATCCATGCCTTCTTTATTGCTGTCCGTAAATGCTTCCGGCTTGAAGCCTATCATTTTATTCCAAGCTACACGATAGGCAGTTTCATTGGACTCTGAGAATAATTGTGAAGTGGAGCCACCCTTAACGGTGCCAAATTGTATTTTATTTTGATCGACTAGATCGTGTAGATTTTGTATGGAACCCTCCAGCTTTGAGGCGGTAATGAAGGAAGCCAACTTGGCGATATATGTTTGAGATATGAGGAGAGCGAAAATCCACCAAAAGGCAGTAAAGATACGCATGGAAAGGCCTCTGGAAAAATAGAGATATGGGGATAAAAAATAAATTAATTTTTAAGTTGATTCTATACAATATTATTTACACTATGTAAACAAATAAAAGATGATTTTTTAGCAACTTTATTTTTGGCAAAACTGTTTTTTTTTTGGCAGCTCAGCTGTTTTCCTGTAATATGTTATTGTTAAACATGTTCAGTTTGGTCTATAATTTAACTATGAAACGACTTCCGCCAATGTTTTTAATAATGATCGATTCAGTGCCGTTCGCAGCAAAGTGCAAAATATTGCGAAAGAATTTGGGTGTAAAACCTTTTTAAATACTGCTGGTGCAAGAACTGAAGAAACTTTTAGTGAAAGAGCGCTGGCAAAGTTGACTCAAGATTCACTCTTTTATCGGAAAATTGTGTTTAGCGACGAAGTTCATTTCTAGTTGACTAGATACGTAAACAAGCAAAATTGTCGTACAGTCGGGCCTCGATTATCCGCAATGGTCGGGACCAGAAACATTACGAATGAAATTACTTGTTCTACTAAAAAGTCAATTTAGTCCGTATTTGATAAAGGCAGGAGGTATTCACAGATTAGTCCCGATTTACAAGAAATTTTTATTAATAAGATTAATACAATTTTTTCCTTGAAATTTCCTTGATGTTCACACAGTACAATTCTTATTGCTTTAATCGTTTTTATTTCAATTTGACAGTATACACACGTTTGTGTACACATACATAGATATGTAATACGAATAAGAGATTATTACTTGCAAATTGCTAGTACCATCAAGTGTGTACTCGTTTTATATTCCCCTCACCCTGATGTCTAATAGGTGATCAGCTTAGCTTAAAGAATTGTTTCATGTAAATTGGGACTTAGCTTTCATCGTGATAAAATCAGGCTAATTGTTTTAATATACTTTCGGAACACGCGCCAGGAGATTGGGCCTACGATACAATCATGTCTGGAAGAGCTATCAAGGAAGATCTTAAGATACATAAACATTTTCGACAAGGAATCAATGGTTTGAAATGGAAACAACCAGTGCTGACTAATTGTTTACCAGTTGTTTACCTAACGGATAAGACAATGGAATCAACATAATGGACCCAAGTGAGCTGTTCTAAGAACCACTGATCTAACCTGCGTATTATAGGCCTTTGGCATGATTGGACCGTACTACCGTGCAATAATTACGAATTTTTTTTTTGCCAAGATGTTAGGTCAAGTCCTGCTCGGCTGCATGAGGTTTCAATAAGACGGTACCACATGCCACACAGCATGCGAAACAATAGCATAATTGACAGGCAAATTCATTAAAATTTTAACCCAGCGTATGGATTATTTGAGGCATAACCGCGGTCAATATTTAAATGAAATCATCTTTAAAAATTTAAGTATATAGATCGTTCTATAGACTCAAATAAAGATTTCATACATTTCTCTAAATTGTATGTGTTTTGTTTTTTTTTTCAACCAATCCGAAAGCTCTTAAAAAAACAATATTTAGTTAATTGATTTTACCTAGGCAATATATCACATCCAAAACACAAAATGGAACCAATATGCAGCCATAAAGTATTTCTGAGATACCAAGGAGTCTCAGCTATAGAAGTTTCCTTATTGATCACCGTAACCTCCCAATCATCTTGAGATAATCTGAAATACAAATTTACACAAGTTAACCCTATAGTTTAGAAACGAACCCACATTTAAAACCTACCTTCCCAATACCTTAAAGCCCATTGACATTATCAGCAAAGCCACCAATAAATAGAACCAAACTTCCACAGCAAAAGGATGCAAGAAAGCAAATAAACTCTTCTCCGGGGGCTTGGGTTTATGATATAAAATACTAACACCCAATTGCATAAAGGGCACGGTAAAATCCACCACTGAACGGCGGGCCTGGGTTATGGTTAAATCGCAAATGCCAAGCTGGGCATTCTAAAGAAATAGATAAACTTATTGTGTACAAGGAATAAACTTTATGTTGATTGTAACACTTACATTATCCATTAGTTGTCTGATAATACCATTCCATTCATCTGTTACGGGATCCCTGGAACCATAGGCATTATCTGACACTGGATCTAAGGTGAAATCGAATCTGCATTCTTCAGCCAGTTTATAAATTAAATCGACGGCAAACCCCTCAAACCTTTCATTGCCCTCATAATGCACACCTTCCGGTTCGGGACGCCACATGAAAAACGGTTCACCTATGCGCGTGGCTACTGTGTATTTTACTTTCTTTTGGGAGAAATCTTCTTTAGCGGTATATTTGCGAATTTTTGCTTCTTTAGTGGAATTTTCACTGATCTTATCAAAGGACACCAAGCCATGTTGTTTATTCCAGACATGAGTCAAACGTTCTATCAAAGGATTGTAGATTTCCAAATTGAAATCATCACGTATGCCAAAATCATTTAAAAGTAATTTTTGGGTTTTATAAGGAGGCCTAACATGTTTGGGATTTAACTGAAACAAAGACTTAACTATAACAATTTCTTTGTGTAATTAGAAAATAATTTACCAGTTGCATTTGTTTGACAATATCTTGTCCCGGCTGCCAGAAACCACCACCACATCTTACTCTAGGTTCTAGGAATTGTATGGATTCAAATACTTGTTGCACAGCATTGAAATACATTACCACTGCATCGTAGACACATTGTGTACGTATTGATACGATTTTATCCTGTTCTTCATTCTCAAAAACATCCACTTCATTATGAATTTGAGCAGGCATTAAAGTTCTTAAACGTATGGCAGCTACATGGGCGGAAAAATCTCTGGAATACAAACTATCTATACCACTCAAGTGAGTGTCCAAGTTGGTTAAAAATAAATGCTTTAAGACAGGTTAATGGAGACTTGCATGAATATTTATTAATTATAAACTTACATTAAACGGTCCCGTCATATTGAAATATTTTGAAGCATTTACCACCTCCGTTAAAATATCAGGCGGACAATCTAACACCACAAATTTCTCACGAGAATTATTGATAATCTTCCATAGAACACGATAATCTTCGCCACGTCTAAACTTGTGCATTTTAATGCCGGTTTTATGAAATTGTCTCCAGGCCAATAAATGTTGCATGAGTGCCAAATCTGTAAATCAACAAACAAACACAGATAAATTAAATTGAAATAACTCTCTGTCAGAAACATCACTCTCTTACGCACTTGTTGAACTCTCATAGACAATCGTAAATGATTTCCAATCAAAATCTTTGCTCTTTAAAACATCCCACATCGCATTAGATAAAACATGCTCCGCTGGCGCCACATTGACTGTATAATGATATTTACGTAAATTGTTTTCGGTTTCGTCACCAGACCAGTCGAATTGTAAATGGAGTATCCCCGTCATATTACACAATATGGCCACAATATCTAGAAAAAAATAAAAAATAAAATAAAGCCAAAGAAATAAACATAAACAAAAACAATTTGTATTAAAATAATGGCACTAACTTAAGTAACAGCTGTAGGTTAATATTTACACATTTATGACGGAAGGTGGTTCGGTTTGTTTAAAATTGTGCATTTATAAAAATGCACAGAAAATAATTTATGGTGTTTAGATTAGAAACAAAGTAGAACACAATAATATAGTATTCTATACGCTATACTATTTTATAGATATTAAATTGTGTACTGGTTTTTGAGTATCTTAAAATGTTTAGAATATTGTTTGTAAAAGAAATCGCACTTGGAAGTAGTAATTGAATATTTGTCTGCTTTCACACGTTTCAATTCTGACTCATCAAGGCAAGTATTTTTGTGGGAGAAGGGAAAAGAGAATAGAATAAGAAGGGGTATATACTTGACGATACCAATCAATTTTCTAATTTCCTTTTATTTTTTTCGTCTTATACCACTAGTTTGCATGATAAAGTAGAAACTTTATTTTAAAGAGCACGCGTTTGAACGAAATGGCTGGTTCAAAAGAAAATTGAACAAAAACTGAGCAGCTGAAACTGAAACGTGTGAAACAGCACTTAAAAATCCAAATATTATCTTACAGTCTGTATGATCAATATATCTTATAAATACTGAGAATGAAAAAGCTTGAAAAGATTGAACTCAATGTTTTCTAGCAAAATTACACAAAAGCTATCCAAATTGATTACTCTTTCAAACAGTATAATACAATTGGAAATTCTGTTCGTTCTGTTAATCTTCCTCTCGAAATTAAGACACTTCTAGCAAACAGATTAAGATTCATATCAAATGAGAATAAGTTAGAGATTCTATCATAATTTCAATATGAGCTTCCTTAAAAAAAAGTTTGGAAAAAAAGTTCAAAGGCTTCAAGATTTATAAAATTCTTTGGAATAAAATGTGATTTTTTTAGTTGCTATTATTATAATGTTTACTTTGTTTGATATTAATTGAATTGCATGTGGTAAACACTTTTTGCAAATTATCCAACACAAATCAAATTATAATACAAATTATAATAAATAATGGAAAAACTGGCAAAGGCCATATTCTAGCAATGTAAGTCAATCAATGGTCATCACAGTCCAAAAATAGCGTTCTATTGTTCTATAAGAGGTCGCAAAAAGCTATTAACGAATGCGCACGCACGTCTCATGACAACACAAATAAGAAGGGACAAGCGTTTAAACCTAAATTTACTTCAATAGCAAACCAGATCATCCAGTTAGCCGATGAATACAATACTTTGGTTACATTTCAGCAGCACAAAATTGAAAATGTGCATAGTCGGTAAGAAAAAAAGTAAAATTTCCCAGTAGATGACTGCAATCTGGGCAGACGAATCCAAAATCCATTAATCGAGGTCGCAAAAAGCTATTAACGAATGCGCACATACGTCCCATGATAACACAAATGAAAAGAGACAAGCATTTGAAACCAGTTAGCCGATGGATAGAAAACGGACGCAGCAGCACAAAAATGAAAATCTGCATTTTCGATAAAAAAAAAAAAAATTATGGCATGACTAAAGTTTGTTAGAGAGTATAGAAATTTGACAGTAAATGACTGTAATCTAGTCAGAGGAATCCAAATTTATTCGTTTTCAATGCAAAGGTAGCAATATTGCTGGCGATGAACAGTCTAGAAAATTCAAAGACATCAATCAATGTTAAAGAAACATCAATGTTAAAGAAACATTGATTGGTTACATTGGAAGTAACGTCATGATATGGGGTTACTTTACATGGTGGCACCTGGCATTACTGCAAAGAATCGAAGGCATAATGAGAAAGGAAGTATTTTGCAAACTCATCTAACGATTTTGTGAATAAAAGACTCTATCATGTTTATGAAGTTATTTTAAGCAGAATGGCGACTCAAAGCACACTGCCAAAATCCTGAAAGAATGTCTTAGCGAGCAGAATTTTCCCTTCATGCAGTGGCCATCAAAAAGTACCAACCTCAATCCGATTAAGAATTTGTTGTCAATCGTGATTTACAACAATATTGGTTAACTCCAACCTATTTACGCGAGCCTTGGCAGCGGGTTCAGTACGAATGGGACAGCATTCAAAATTGATTAATTTAAAATTGTTAGATAAGAAACAACTTTGGTCGTAATATTAAAATTAATATCAATCTAAAAGTTTGTGTATGGTACAAAATTTAAGTACATGCGGGTTATTTGAGTCTCGTTTGTCTTTTTTCTTAGTAGTTGATACTTTTAGTTTTGATTTACATATAAATTATTTTGTTTAATATTGAACATAAAATAAATGACAAAAGACATTTTTTAATTTTCTTTATTAGTTTTATTTTTATGCAATAATAATACTAACATGTACTTATTTGTGCTCCCCACTTTTTTGCAGTTATAAATTCCGAGGCTTTTAAGATATCTATGATCGCAGCCTTAAAGACGCTGCATTTATCGGGAAGTCAATATGACATCAAAGTATCAGCATCCACTAAAAAAAAAATGCAGTAAATATCTTGGATTTAAACTGTTGGTCGGATGCAAGCCGATAGCAAAGACCGATATTGTTGGCTGTAATGATAAAATCGATTGCCGATCGGCAGCCTCATGCTAAATCATAATATGTAATTTGTAAAGGAGACTCTTAGAGTCTTAATAAGTTCCTTGCATCCTCTTCAACCACATGTTGAAGACTGTCTCTCTCAAAACCTACCACTAGTGCAATCGTATGAAAATATAAATCTGAAAAGGGATATGTACGAGTATATCCAGTTTATAATATAAAGTCATAAAATAATATTATTTCATATGGAACTCCTTTAAGCAAAGTAGGCATAGAGTACCCTTGTGCTATACGAGTACATAAACAGGTACTTCAACTCATCTGCCACGTATATTTATATCACCCCCCCATCACCCTCCCTTACCACACCTGCTTTTTTGAAAAGAGAATATGACGGCGACTGCCAATAACCACAAACCCTCCTGCTCAGCTATCGCCTTAGACTCTCTTCATTTAGGCTCGAAATGAAGGGAGAGTAGAAATTGTAGCATTTGTTTTGTTTTTTATTATTAATATATTAACATTTTTACATTTTTGCAATAAATTATTTATCTGTTAAAATAACCTTCTTTTGAATGACAGTAATTTTTTAAGTTCCTATTAGTTTTCTTTTTATGGAGCTTTAAAAACAAAAAAATCACTGCACAAAATAAGCTGTGGGCCACTGTACGGAAGAATTCTATCAACACATAATATTTGCTACAAATTATTTACATACTCTTGATCATTTACAAATTTCCCTTGGCACTGACACTACAATTTATTGTTTACATATGTATGTACAAAATTTTGGTAAACGATCATCATAAACATATATTTATGGAGATCATTAAAAATAGCATTAAAAACTAAAAATTATGGACAAAATTTGTTCATAAATAAATTTGTAAATATGTATATAAATGTTACATAAAAGTTTACTAAAGGTGTTCAACATGATTGACTAGGAGATTTATAATTGTTTGCAGATGTGATGTCTAAAAGAAATATGAAAAATGTTTGTTTAAATAATTAATTAAACGAACATATTGTTTACGAGAGTGGCTAATAAATATAAGAATTTAAGGCGTTGGTATAGATGAAGACGAATTTTAAATACCCTATTAATAACAACACTAACAAATATTTGAAATAAAAGTTCAAACATACTGTGAGCATCAAAATTAAGTCAGCACCACATATTATTAAGAGAAAAACTTAATTATATTAATAAAAATAATATTATATTAGTTTTATATAGCTTTTTAAGTAGAATTGAGTTCACAAAAAAAAAAGAAACAAAAACAAAGCGTATACAAATTAAATTGATTAATTTTTAAAATAGACCAATCTTTACGCATTAAATTTTTAAGAGATTTATGGTCGTCAAAGTGATTTTCGGAAGTGGGCCTTATTAGAAGTTATGGCTAATTATGGACCGATCATCATAAAATTAGACATATTTTGTGTTGAATATTATTTGAATGTCAAAATTTTTAAGCGAGTTATGATTTTTAAATTGATTTTCGGAAGTGAGCCATATATTGGAACTACGACTAATCTACAATTTTTGTAACTGGAAATTCCTACAAACAAACTTTAATTGATTTTAAAGCTACACAGATGAGCAAAACAAATAGTTGTTACTTTAAATCAAAATATATTGCACTTTCATTTATGCTCAAAAAGATATCAAAAAGTGAATGCATTTTAAGCGATGTACTGATTATTTCTATCCTTAAATGAAGACAAGAAAGATGATTTACTCAACACTTTTAAATTTTTTGAAAAATATCCAAAAATTTTAAAGTGCATTTGACCATGAGATAGAAATGTTTGTTAATAGAAATGAATTATAAACGTTGATTGGGAAACGAATGAAATAATGAATGTAATTGAAATATGTAAAAGCAACCCACAACACATAATAATGTCCGTAAATGCTATTGAATTCAAATATTGAATTAGAAATATAATTATTTGTTTCGGAGAGTGAGAAAAGATCATGCAATCAGCGTGCAACAATTTGCTAAAAATTTTGCGACGATTGTGAAGGATTATCTTTCGAATAAAGTAAATTTCATGTCAATTTAAATAAAAAACCATCTTTGCTTTATTCAAGTTCTAAGTTCTATACATCGAAAAAAAAACACCCTCGATATGTACATATTTCGAACAGAACCATGATTTTCAAAATAAATTTACATTCATTCATGTTAAAATGCCAAACCAAATTAAACATAAATCTCTTAACAGCTAAAAAAAATGGACGCCAGTTTAGAAAATGTTGCCAATTTAAAGTTTTATACATCTAAAAAAACACCCTATATATTAAATTTATTTTTTAATAATATTAGGTGTTTACTTTATATTGAAGCTCACAGTATAAAGTTTAATTGGGAAATAACAAGGCTATTAAGTTCAGTTCAAGAAAGTTGTATTCTTTTGGTGTTGAAAATAATTCATTCCAGTTGTATTAAGTTGTTTGCAAAAATTAATGTTTAATAATATTAGGTGTTTACTTTATATTGAAGCTCACAGTATAAAGTTTAATTGGGAAATAGCAAGGCTATTAAGTTCGGTCCAAGAAAGTTGTATTTTTTAGTGTTGAAAATAATTCATTCCAGTTGTATTAAGCTATTTGCAAAACTAAACATGCTATCGTTAAAAAAGTAGTAACAAACCAAATTGATTGATTTTTCATTTTCAAGCAACAAAACTAAAACAAAAGATATCATAGTATAGTGAGTGTCTGGTGACGACAGACCATAAAAAAAACTGTGAAATGTTTTTCTATTAAAAATAAACACTTACTACTTGTAGTCTTTGAACTTGGGCCAAAAATGGCGGCAACACCATTCTCCAATAAATCGCAGGCTAAATACAAATTAACAATATTTTTAATAGATTTTTTTTATTGTCTCAAGACTTTTTTCACAACACACTCTATAAAAACTCACTGTATTGCTGTAACACAATGCTGTCATCTTCAGCTAGAAAATGAGTAACAGGCTCTAAATAGAATTCAGTAGCTAAATTATTGACATCACTAATGGCCGTATTGAAAGCTTCCAAAATATCGAGTTCACTGCTAAAAAATATGGCGCCTATTTGAACAAACAAATTAGTTAACTACTACATGAATTTTAATACATTTTTTTTTAACAGAAATTACCGATTTTCACCACTTGCAATTGTAAAGTATATTTGATAACAATCAAATTTATCAAAATACTTAAAAATAATTTCATTTTGTTAGCAAATTTTTTCAACACATTAAACTTATAGTTAAAAATGGTTTTTAAAGCAAGCACATTTTGCAGCTAAACAGAAATGTTTTTAAGTTTTCAAAAATTTTCACCAACTAATTTCACTTTTAAAAACTTGTTTTATTTATTTCTTTTTGTATTCATTCTTTGGTGTAAAAACATTTAAATTATATAAATTTAAACAGATTTCCAAAAAAAAAATTTATATATATTTTTTATCACAAAATGTTTCCGTAATATAGGTAGAACGTTGCGTTTTATTTTTTCACCCGCTCGTTCTAATATCTTCCGTATCCATACAATAACTGAGGCTACTTAATAAATAAAAAATGCGTGCGCTCGGCCAGAGCACCCATCATTGTATCCGTTGTTGTTTTGTTGTTGGCGCCCTCCTCAAATATTAAAAAAAAAAACATTTGAATTTGATTTGATTATTTTGGAAATTTCTTAAATTTGACTCTCCTCGACACTCTCGATGAAATTGTGTTTATGTGTTTACGTACGTAATATTTGAAAATTGAAAACGATTTTCTCATAATTCTTTGTTAAATAAGAATGGGGGGTCTGTCATGTTCACATCTTGTTGTGTCTTCTCTACTCAATGCCATCATCCGCCTGCGTTTTTGTCCCCCTTGTGTATTTATAGTTGAATAAATTTCGTTTCTTTTATCAATATTCGATTTCAGTGGAATTTGTAATAAATAATTTTGTATGCTTTGATCATAAATAATCTTAAATATAATGAGATTAAAAAATACACTACCTATATAATTACAGTCAGAGAAAGTTAAGGTCAAATATTAAGATATTTTGGTAGAATAAATACTATACTGTAGGTTTCTTGAGTATAGGAGTATCAAGAGAGAAGGTTAGGTTAAGTTGAACGTAACCTTAAGTTGAGGTTATGTAGCACATTTTGGCCCTTCAGCATCGGTGCCTTTATTCAGTTGCATTAACGATGGCACTTATACTTCTGACTTCAAACAAAATGATATTTAGAATGATGATAATGTACGACCCTCAGCAGCTTATTCATCGACCTAACAATTCCCAGGGAAGTATTAACTTTCTATCCTCCTGCAGGTGTCTTCAGCATTAAAACTCGAAGTGTCACGAGAGAAGGTTTTGTTAAGTTAAACAAGCTATGTAACACATTTTGGTTCCTTTATTCAGTTGCATAAACGATGTCATTTATACTTCTGACTTCAAACTGTGACAGATCCTTCTAGTCAACCAAAAATAGGTACTTCATTGTTGGCTATAGAACATATTTTGGTCCTTTAGCATTAGTTCCTTAATTCAGTAACATGAACAAAGACACTTATACTTCTGACTTCACGACCTTCAGCCTTTATTTATCAATCTAATAATTACCAAGGGAGATTTAACTTTCTATACTCCTGCAGGTTCATTAAAACTCGAAGGTTACGTTAAGTTAGTTGAACATGTGATTACATTCATTTGAATTACTCCAGGGCCTATTATGATTGTTTTGTAAGTTGATACTGGATCAGTTCCTCAATTAAATATTTCCATTCCAATCAGTTGTATTAAGAAAGCCACTAATATTTTTGACGTTAAACTGGTCAAATCCAAAAATGATCTTGTTATTTAAGATATCTTTAATTATTAGTTTCGAAGTGCATAAGATTTAAATGAGTAGACATGAACGAAAGCACTTATTCCCCTATCTAAGGGTTTTATAGAATGGGCTTAAGCACCATTTCGAAGAGCTAATTCATGTTCGTGAAGGAAATTTCCCAAGTCTATCTATCTATGGCCTATCTATATAAATAAATAATCATAACATTTTTTGATACTCTAAATTGCCTGGTATCCCAATTCCTGTCGGGTATAGGAATCGAGTTAAGGCGTTTGATCGTGGGCTCACTATTACAGATTTGGCTACAATGTTAAAAATTTGGTATATTGTGTTTTCTGGCTGTGATTACTATTATTTTTTTTATTAATTTATTGTATTTATTACATTTTTAATTATTTGGTTAAAGAATAAGTAGTGCATTTAACATTGTGGTTAGTAAATTAAAAAAAAAAGAAATCAAGAAGAACTCGGACGATTTTTACTTCTGCCTTTGCTGCGTGAACGTGAACGTTTCGAACGTTTGGAACGTCTCGATTTATTTGAATGTTTCGAGTGCTTAGACTGCTTAGACTGAGATGAAGAACGTCGAGAGTTTGAGCGTGAAGTTCGAGAACTGCTAGCAGTAGTGGAAGTTATGCTGGAAATACGATTGGGTTTTTTAGTAATCCAAAATTTTAACACAAATAAAAGTTCAGCTTTGAAGGCTTCACCCGGGGTAACCTAAACAAAAATAATATTCAAATTTTAAATCAAAAATACATTTCATTTACAACATACCATTTCATCTACCGCCACTCTTTGCACATTCCACAAGAACTCACAGATACCCATAATTATAGCCGCCACTACGCCACCAGTCAATACCAGAAATACACCGCCCAATTCTATCAAAGACAATTCATCACCATCCAAAATATCATCCTCTAGATTATCACAAGTTTTACTGGAGTTTTTCCACCATTTATTTTTTAATTTATACAGCTCTCCTTTCTCACTCAATTGCAATATGGAAACACTGAGATTAGTGCGATAATCCGCACCCAAGGGTACCGCTAAGCCATAATGTTTTTCACCTATTTGACTACCTATCTGCTGGAGATAACAATCTCTTTCGGTATTATATAACAAACCAGTGGTTTCCATTAAAAAGGCATAGTTTCCCTGACCTTTGCGCACTCTTTCTACACCCTCTTTGTTGGAGGAGGTGAATGCGGAGGGTTCAAAAGATTTCATTTGATTCCAGGCTTTATGGTAGTCGGTGTCATTAGATTCAGAAAAGAATAGAGAGGTGCTGCCTCCTTGAAAGGTGCCATATTTTATTTTATCCTGATCGATGAGATCCTGCAGTGAATTGATGCTGGGCTTATTTCTGTTGCTGGTCAGGAAGGCAGCCAAATTGGCAGTATAAGTACTTAGCATCATGAGGGCGAAAAACCACCACATGGCAGTCAAAATGCGCATGGGGGCACCTCTATAAGAAAATAAATAAAACAACATTATAAGTATTTGGTCTCTAAAGGAAATAGAGTAACATACTTGGGTAATATATCACAACCCTGCTGCATAAGGGAACCAATCATTAGCCAAGCTGTATTGCGGGTACGCCAAATATTTTCCAACTCAGTAGGATCTGGATTGTTGGGTTGAGGATTCTCCCATTCATAATTGGAAATTCTGTGAAACAAAATTATAAACTTTCATGTAAGAACACAAATTATTAAGTGTTACCTGGCCATAAATACAAACAATAAAGTCATAACCAACTGGGTTAAAATCATAAAATACCACACTTCTTTGGCGAAGGGCTGCAAAAACGCAAACATATCCTTGGGCTGAGGATCGGCCTTGTAAAACAGAATGCTTATACCCAGTTGCATAAAGGGTACCGTGAAGTCTACATATTTTCTACGTAGCTGGGTTATGGTCAAATCGCAAATACCTATTTGGGCTTGCTGAAAAGAAGTTTATCTTAAGTTAATAAAACTCCTACTCTCTTACTCTTCTATCTCTTTCTATTTACATGATCTATTAGTTTCCTCATTATACCATCCCATTGTTTTGTTTGTGGATTAAACTTGCCATTACCGTTCACCAATATGAACTCGTATTCAAATTCCATTATTTCCGATAGTTTTCTTATTAAGTCCACTGCATAGCCTTCAAATCTCTCCGAACCTCGAAAATTTTCATAGTCTTTTCTGTAACACATAAAGAAACTGTATTTATTTCCATAACTCTGTCACAATATTCTGGTTCTCACCCACTTCAGCATGAAGTATGGTTCTTCATAGTGCGTCACCACTGTGTAGGTCTTACGTTCCTGGGAAAAATCTTGTGTTGTTGAGGCAGAAGAGCTTTGAAACTCTTGGCGCCTTTTAATGGGTGAGATTGAACCATCCGTTGATTGCCACAAAGCAATAGGTTCATTAACAGTGGGTTTATAGATTTCTAAATTGAATTCAGATCTTAGACCATATTGATCGATTTTCATGCTCTCGGTTTTAAAGGGAGGTTCAACGTCATCTTCAGAAATCTGCCAAAGGAAAATGGAGAATCAAAATTTTAATAGTGTTAAAGTAAAAAAAAACAATATAATATCTTATGCAAAAGATTAAGTCAGATCAGTCAGTTTAGAAATATTATGGGTTTTAATACGAAACTTCGTCAGTAAATATTTAGTATTACATATATATACATATTATAATTTCAATTTTCAACTTACCGTCTTCATTTCCTTCACAATCAGACTGCCAATATACCAACGATCTGATCTACTAAAAGCACAACGTTTATAGGGCTCATGATACTCTTTCAAGTTTGAAATAATATTACGAGCTGCATTGGCATACAAAATTACAGCATCGTAGATTAATATGGGTATCATAGTTTGATTGGCTAAAATTTCCTAAAAATTAAAAAGGAACAAAACTAAAATTTGTTTTCAAAACACCCATTAAACGCTTACACACATCTATTAAACTGATACGAGTCTTGCGGCGCTCATAAGGATTAGGTTCCACCATCTTTAATCTAACAGAAGTTATATTTGATTTGAAATCAGCATTATAAATATCTTGTAATCCCGAGCTATGAGAATCCAAGTGGGTTAAAAACCAGTTCTAAAACAATATTTTTACATATTAGATTTCCCAATTTGGAATTGAGAACAAAAAAACTTACTCGAAAAGGTCCCAATAACTTGAAATCTTTGGCTGCTTTCATTAGTCTTACCAACGATTCCGGTTCACAATCCATTATCAATCTAGTTTCATGAAATGTTTCCTCCGCCTCTTTCCATAACACCCTTATATCCTGTTCAAAGTCAGCTATATTTCTTAACTTTATAGCATCTTTATTTAAAGTTTGTATGTCCATGAGATCCTGCAAACGGGTGAGACCTAAAACAAAGTTGAAGTATTAAAACAAAAAGCTTCCAGAATCTATGTAAAAATTCACCAATACCCTTTTCAGTTTCATAATATAATGTAAATTTTTTCCAATCAAAACTTGTCTTGATTATATCCAAATAGGCTCGTGATAGCATGGTCAAGGGTGGTGCTACATTCACTGTCATATGATGATTCAGTTTATGCTGTTCTATGTCTGTTTCGATATTCCAATCATATTGCACGTGCGGCAAACCTGTTGTATTTGCTATTAAGGCTACTATGTCTATATAAGTTTTAAATAACAAAACATTTAATTTTTTATGGCATTTTCAATTATACTTAAGCAAAAGAGACAACATACCAGAATATGCTTTTGAACTTGGTCCAAATATAGCAGCAACGCCGTCGCCAATTAATTCGCAGGCTATATGAAAAATAAAGACAGGAGCAAAAAAAAATACATTATAATGTATGTGAATACATTATATTTGCATTATAATATATGTAAATACATTATAATCGCATTATAATGATTGCTAATACATTATAATCATATTATAATATATGCTAATACATACATTATAATTTTATTATTATGTATGCCAATAAATTATAACTGCATTATAATGTATGCTAATGCATTACAATTTCATTATACATAATAATCGCATTATAATGTATATGAATACATTATAATTGAATTATAATGTATTCTAATACATTACGATTTCATTATCATTATAATCACATTATAAATAATCAAATTATAATGTATTATTAATGTACTAGAATAAATTATTACCGTATTATAATAAAATAAATATATTATATATACAGTGGTGGGCATAAGATAATTCTATTTCATATGCTGTTTAAAAAAAAGTATATTCATATAATATGATTATAATTATCCAAATAACGGCAGTAAGATGCAGGAATTTTACCGATTTGTAGAATGAAATCCAAAATTCTTGGTACACAATTCCAAAATAGCGTATAACTGGAGAGAGAGAGAGAGAGAGGACAGGATTTCATACTAAATATTGGGATGTAAACAGCGTTGCCACCGGCTGAACCAAAAATTACACAGACTCATGCTAAAAATAGTTCAAAATCAAATGAAATAGTGCAAAAAAAAATTTTATTTTATTATTTTTTAAACATAACATTTAAAATGGAAAAAGAGATTATTTTTTGTACTATACATTATGTTTCTATTTAAATATAGGGTGTTTTTTTTACAGGTTTGTTTTTCGAAAAGAGATAAAACTGGCATTTTGTGGTCAAATCTGGCAACTCTAATGTCATTTATGTTCAGTTTGGTTTGCCATTTCATCATGAACTGGTTGACAAAAGAACAACGCTTGCAAATCGTGCAAATTTATTTCGAAAATAACGGTTCAGCTCGCGAAGTTTACCGCAAGCTCCGTCCATTTTATGGTCGACATAATCGTCCATCAGAGCAATGAATTCAGTTAACCATGGATCGTTTTCGCACTACGTTTACTCTATGTGATAATACGCATCCGCAGAGACGTCGAACAGTGCGCACCGAAGAAACAATTGCCGCTGTAGAGCAAAGTGTTGAAGAGGACCCGAATTAATGGAGACCGGTATAGAGCCATGATAACCGACTATTTTGTTCCCGAATTGGATGGCATGAATGTGGATGAGTTGTGGTTCCAACAAGACGGCGCTACATGCCACACAGCGCACGCCACAATCGATTTATTGAAGGAAACATTCGATGAGCGCATAATTTCGTGGAATGGACCTGTCAATTGGCCACCAAGATCGTGTGATTTGACACCATTGGATTATTTTTTTTGGAGATATGTGAAGTCGCTCGTCTACGCCAACAAACCAGAAACGTTAGGGGAATTGGAAGCCAACATTCGTGGCGTTATTGCCGACCTACGGCCCCATATGCTCGAAAAAGTGGTTGAAAATTGGACCTGTAGAATTGGCTTTATTCGAGCCAGCCGCGGCGGCCACATGCCTGAAATCATATTTAAACATTAATGGCATAAAATTATCCTTCCAATAAAGCCAAATTGATGGTCATTAAAACGATTTTCTTGTGTTTTATTTCAATTCGAAGTTCTATACCTCTCAAAAAAACACCCTATACATGTGTATGTAAATAATGATTAACAAAACAAAAATATAAAAAAATTAATTTACATATTTATGTAGTTATCTATGTATTTTCAATACTTTTAAGAATACATATCGCTCCTTTATCTTAACATAGTCATATCTCAAAAACTAAAATTTTACTTGTTCAAATTTTTAAAACTTTAAACGCATTTTGCCAAGTTAATTATTTTTGAGATATGACTATGTTGCAATAAAGGAGCGATAAGCATGTACAGAAAATTAACTTTTCCAACTCTTTTTTATCATTTCAATAGTAGGCTCAAAATTTTCTGGTTGACAAGTTATTTCTGGTATCAGTTTTTATTAAGTTTAATTTACTAAAAATCATTTCAACAGAAGCATTTGAGAATGGTAAAATCAATAGAAATGTTATTATAATTTTTAAATTTGGGCAAAGAATATCGCCAGCGCAGTTTTTTAGTTGAAAAATTTTAGACCAGTATTCTTCTTGTTAATCCAGCTTAACAGATGGAAATCGAGTTTTAAAAATTACCCAGGATTTTAATTTTAATGACTGTGCAAATTTTGGGACAACTAAAGCTTAAAGATCATCATTAAACTTCAATCTTTTTTTAAATTGTGTAATTACTTCAAAAAGTTTCTAAAATCGTTATGATCAATAAAAAACAAATCATTGTTATTTAAATAATCTGCTTCTATATAACTAATATATTTTCACAGCAGCGCTATAAAATGAAAAATAAAAAAGAGAACTGCCAATTCAAAATTGGCAGTTCAATTCAGTGTTGTTAAATAGTGCAAAATCACACAAAAAAATTATAATGCAAACACAGTGCAAAAAATTTTAAATAGTGCAGATTTTGCACTATAGTGCAGAAAGTGGCAACGCTGGATGTAAATGAAATCTTGTTTTGTTTATCTTATGAGAATAAATATTTTATTTTGTACTAAATTACTTTTTAGAGTTTTTTTTTTGGGTAGTCGTATTCTAAAGAGAAAAACATTTCAGTGGTTTAATGAAACAAATTTCGGTTTAATAAAAAAGAAAGTTTAAAAATAAAAGATTTAAAAAAATAACGAAAAACATTATATATTTGCTAAAGATATCAAGTGTGCTAACCTCGGGTCCACCACTGTATACTTGTTTATAATAATCTACTTACTCAACTGCTGCAGCAAAAAACTATCGTCGTGTGATAAATAACGCTTAATCGTTACAAATTTTAACTCAAACAATTTCATGCTGTTTAATTCGCGAAAAGCTTCATCGAAAGCTAGTTCGGCGATGTCTTCATCTCTGAAAAATAAAGCACCTACAAACACATATATGTATGTAGATTATTTTGTTAATATATGTATGTACATATGTATGTATATATGTATGTATGTAGTAAATTTAAATATATTTATTATATTTTTGTAATTTTAAGGTCACTGTTTACTTGAACCTGTATATGTATTATTTTTAACTTAATAGTATTCTCTGTTACTCTTTGGGATACACATTCAGATTTATTTCTTAGTCTCTCAGTTTATACAGAAATGTGTCAAAAAAGTTTTAAACGTTTTTTCTATACTATATCTACGTATTAAATAAAAAAAAATTTATTTAATTTTTTCCAATTTTCAAGTTTATTTAATCAAATTGTTTTGAAATTTGTTTTTATTTTTCACATTTTTATATTTTTGTAAATATTTCAATATTTTCTATTTTCTTACCCACTTTTACTTCCGTTTTTGACTCATCGATAAATTGTTGCGATAATTGTATCTGTATCATTAGCAACAGCCCATAAAATCTAAATATTTTCTTAAACATTTTCATGGTTTTCAATAATTTTTACACATTTTTTTTTTGCAATATTTTTTTTAAAGATAATTTTTTTAATTTTCCTAATATTTTTATTAGGTATTACGTAAATAATTCTGTTATATATGTTTATTTTCTTAAGTTTTTTTATATTTTTTCTCAAAAATATTTCTCCATTGCCCTCATTAAATTCTATTTCCTGCCTTCTTAGAGATCTTTACTAAACCAAAAAAAAACCGTCCAGACTTGTCGCGTTTGTACCATCAACTGATTCAAAATAAAAATCATTTTCCGCATATTTTTTCCATTTAGTTGAGTCTTTTGTTTTATTTGTGTGTAGTAGTTTTTTTTTTCATTTCAAATATTTTTTAAATTTTAAGTGTTTTTAGGGGGAGTTGAAAGAAAGAGCAGACAAAAACACATTTTGAATATTGAAACAAATATAAAACAAAAATATTTTTGTTTCAGATTTGTACATTTATTTGTTGATTATATTTTGGATGAGTGTGCATCATTTATGGAAAACCCGACATAACTTGGCCCCTTTATGTTAGAACTGAAAACTGTGGCGCTTAAGAAAATATTAGTATAGCTGACATACACACTTGCTGTATGATTTGAGAGAATATTTCAATATTCAAAAATGTTTTGATGTTAATTTGTTTGGACGAGTTTTGTATTCAAATCAAGAAATTGTCATAATTTGTTGTCTTATTTTTAAAAAACACATTTGTTTCAAAAAAAAAAACATAAGAAAAAGCTTTACAAATAAATTTCGAACAAAAAGGATTTAGAACAAGTAAGAAAATCAAAGTGATTTTCAAAAGAGGGCCTTATGTGGGAGGTATGACTAATCATTATTGACCGATCGTTTTAAAATTAGGTATAATGATTTCTTTATATATAAGAAACTTATTTGGATACCAACATTTGTATGAGATTTATGGTCGTTAAAGAGATTTTCGAAAGATTTTCATTATAAAGTTAAACCAAATGATTTGTGTACATATGAAACATAATTGTGTTGAATATTATTTGGATACCAACATTTTTAAAAGAGTTATGATTCTTAAAGTGTTTTTCGGAAGCAGGGCTATGGTCAATTATGGATTTTTTTTTTTAAAGAGAAGTAACACTCAGGCAATTAATATGCCTACATATAATTGAGTTACTTTCTTTGGAAAGGGGATAGTTGAAGAAGTTAAGGTGGTGAAAGAAGAAAGCTTTTTTATATCACAATTGCGCCTCTGGTGGTGAGTAGGAGCATTATTTTTACACCTTTATTTTATAGCCTTTAAAGCTGTGATAAATATTAGTTATGATAGATAGAAAACTAATAATTATCAGAAACTGTATTGTTTGAGTGGCAGGCGGCTGGGAATCGAAACAGCATACAAATACCTACTGATGCTTAATGATCTGAGTCTATCGGCATACTTTAAGTTGGGTGTAAGACTAATATTTTTGGCGTTACAAACATCAGCACAAATCCATTATACTCTACCCACTATTGTGGTATAGAGTATAAAAAGCGCTACTAAGCGAAGTGGTCGAATATTTCGCTGAGTATTACCAAAAAATTGTTCACATCTATGCCAAATCGCCTTAAATCTATTGTAGATAATAAAGTTACTATATCAAAATATTTATTTACACATAGAAAGTTTGTTATTTTTTAAATATTAAAATAAAATAACTCCTGAAGAAGATTTCCAAAGGGAATTGAAAAATCGAGTACTTTATATATAAAAATTAAAAATCTTTTATAAAAAAACAAAAAGTGACCTCAAGCTTAAAAATTATTTAATTGCCAGTTTTAATATCATGTTTTCGATACTCATACGTGCGTGCATAAAATAAGCTGTGATGTTAAAAAACGAGCATTTTTTTGTTTTTATTTAGTTTAAATACAGGTAAACCTCCTACAACGCGGTGAATAGGTTCCTGAAAAACTCCGCGTTATAGGAAATCGCGTTGTAGGAGACTCTAACTCCATACAAAAATCAGAGTTTGGTTCCAAAGTAAAAAAAATTTCAATAAAATATCGGAATTTGTATAGTAAAAATATAATGTTGTGTACTTATTTGTTGAGTCATAAGAACATACATATTATGTAATTTAATAACACTCCATTTATTTAAAGAAAACCAAAATAAAATTTCAATTCTACGTAAAATATTCAAGTTGAAAAAATCGTGCATTGAAGTTTGTTTGCTCTTATTTCGCAAATCTTTATAAACTTCTTGATAGGGAGCTAAATTGTTTTGAATATTTCATTTAAATATTTCTGCTCTGTTACTTAAAGGGTCGTTCTCCAAAATGTATTCTTCCAACTGCTTTGCCATATTTAAAACTTTCTCGATATTTTTTAGTGAAAAGTTTTTATGTATATTAAAATCTATATTAAAATGTTAGATTATAATATTTTTTCTTTCAAATGAGAACAATTTCTTTCGTGTTTTTTTTTTTTTAACTTTGAAAACAAAAAAATGCACTGACTAAAATAAGCTGCGAGCCACTGTATGTGTGTTTGAAATTTTTTCCTAATCTGAAAACTCTTTTCCATTTTTAAATGTAGCTTGTGGTATCACTCCTACCGTGGTGTAACTATACAAAGTGAGCGCAGCAGCACAGCTGACAGACTTTGTTTACAATTTTCTTATGTCAAAAGTAAAAATTTTTCTAGTGTTTTTGACAGTAGTGCATTATTTAACACAAACAAAATGCCTCTTGTTTCTGTATTGTGCTGTATTTGTTGCCGATTTGCACTCACCTTGTATAGTTACACCATGCACACTTCTAAACAAACATTTTGAAATTCTCATCTCTAAAAAAAAAAAAACATTTTAAAAGTTATTTTTCAATTTACTTTTGCAAACAATAATTTCAAAAGTTTATTTTATACAATAAAATTTCCTTTAATTACAACTTTTTATTTGTAAATCCCCTTTATATTTCGCGCTACCATGAGCAATCTTGCCAATGACATGTTCCTGTTGGACTGTCCCAGCTATGAGGATTATTTGGATACGTTTATAACGCATAAAGATATACGTTATATTAGAAATATACGCTTTTCCCGCATGCTTGTGGAATTGGGTTATAGATCCACCGGCGAAATCTATACACCCAGCCAGTTTGAACAACGCAAAGCTATGGTACTGGAATCATTATGGCCCACCAAGAAATCAACAATTTTTTTTAGTGATCAATTAAAGTCATACGATCCAGTGCTAAGGGAATTGGCTATAAGAGAGAAACCCAATATACAAAAGAATATATCGGTAAGAGAAATAAATTTAACTGATATTTCTGAAATATGAATGAAATACTCTATTTCATTAGAAATTTTCATTTGGCGGTAAGAACACATTATGTAACATTTTTAGATTTTATTTGAGATATTTGTTTTTAATCCAATTCTATTTATTTCCGTATATAAGCTTTAACTCTGACAAGTATAAAAATACATCATGTACAAGGTGGCCCAAAACAACTCGATACGAATTTGAAAGAAAAAAGAAAAGAAATCTGTAATATCAAAATGATAAGTCCGATTGCAATAAAATTGCACATGCCTAGAGAGGAAGTGTTTTCGAGTAATACTCGTATACTGTATAATGTCTTCCTTGTCATTTCTAATTAATTACCGAATAGTTAACAACTCATAGTGAATTTGAACTTTTTTATTTTCTTTCATATATGTATTTACATTAAAAATTACTAATAACACGGTGCTACAAAATTTCCTTTTTTGCAAGCACTCTCAAAGTGACCTAGTGTATGTTATAGGTCTAAGTGAGTGTATTACAAAACCGGTTTTCAAAGTTTCAATATACATATCTCCAAATTCCCGAGTTATAGACCAAAGAAATTTTTTTGAGGCTGCTACTTTTAAATATTTATAACTTTTTTATTTATTAACCGATTTTTTAAATTCAAACGGTTTTGGAGAGCAAAATAATTGTTATTTTTAAATATATGTATATACTTCTTATACAATTCTAGCACAAATATGAATAGATTTTTTCGATTATATGGAAAATTTTTATTTTTTTTAAACTTTTAAAAATTCTACGAGACTTTTTTCCGAATTTAGTTTAAAGACAAGAAATATATTAAAGACAGTATTTTCTGAGTTCTGTATACCATGGAGGAGAAAATCCTTCCGCCCGGCCGTAGGGAGAATACCGGTTTCGCATAGTACAGATTCCCTGTATTGCATTTTTTTAAAGAGAAGTAACACTCAGGCAATTAAAATGCATATATGTATATTAATTAATCAATTGTGCTACTTTCTTTGGGGGCGTTATGTTTATTAGTAGTACAGTATTTCAGCGCCTGATGGTGAGTAGGTGCATTGATCAAAGCTTGATTTAAAGCCATTATTTAATTATTTTACTTCGGTGGCGTTTCAATGCTATACCACCGAAGGAGGGCGTTGTGATAAATATTAATTATGATAGGATTAGAAAACTAATAGTTATTAGAAACTGATGGTAGGAACCCAGGCCACCAACAGCAACTAATGCTTAATGATCCAACGCGCTAATCAATTAAGCTACAGCACCCTCAATTTGATAAGAGCGAAATGAAAAGTTCAAAAATTGTTTGTAGAATAGAGCCCAGATAACCATAGTCTGATTACAGAAAAGCATCATAAAGAAAGCCTTTGGACTTTTCTAATATTTCACTTAATATTTTTAGAGTTTGAAACTCTTATTATTGTTTTTGTTAGTGTTTTAAAACTCACTAAATCATTATCTTTTCTCTTCCCGCCTTTCAGACCATTTTCTTCATTAAACATCGTCTTAAATCCGGTTTCGAAGTTTCAGGCTATATAGACTATGAGAATAGTTTACGCAGAGCCAATTTGCGCTTAGCAGGTCACACCAATTGGTCGGCCATTTTCAAGGATCAGGCACCTATAAAACCCAAACCAACACATCTAAGTTTCTTCGACTGGCACAAGGGCACTGTTCACTATAATGATTCGGATAACTATGCCGTGGTACATGATGTGAAATATGGTTTGATATTTATGCATAAAGGAGACCATAAGAAAATTTGTGTGGACGTATCAAGAGAATTGTACAGAAAAAACTGTACAACATCTATGGCTTACTCAGAAAAATATGGTTATATTATATTTTATGATCACATTATAAGAAAGAAAATCTAGACATAAACTTTGTATAGAATTGTATGGGATGAAGAAAATGGGTAAATAAACATGGTTTTCTTTAGTTTTTGCTAGGTATATTTGCTATTGTTGATAAACAATAAAGTATTTGGCTTAAATCCAAATTCAATGTTAATTAATGCGAAACTTTTTATTTATATGTATATGCATTTTCTTGTAGTGTTTAGAATAAGACGATCACAACAAAAGGGTAGAAAATATATAAACTGTATTATGGCCGCATAAATTTCGTAAAATGGAGGTCAAAATAGATTTTGTTGTTTATGCACATTTTTGTTTATTTCTCTAGTTTTCTCAAATATTTTCGTATGTCTATGTATGTATGTGTCGCCGTGTCTTTTGTTTTCGATTTTTAGTGCATTTTGTCAATTAATTTAAATCTTAATGCAATGCAATAAAAGAAAATTATAAAAACATAATCATTTGCAGTAAAATCTATGAAAAGTCATTTAAGTTTAGGCCTTAGCTGCAATCAGACGTAGAAAACAACGACATAGAAATATTTTTCTTATATATTATCTGGTTTTTTTTTCCTATTACATCATCAAAGAATTTCAAAATTTCATTTAAAAAATGTTAAATTTTAAGTAAAATTTATATTAAATCTATAAGAAAAACAATAAAACGCAACATGTTTTTGTTCAAGTTGCTTTTAATAGCAACAATTTTCAACACAATTAAATGTCAGCTTTCATTCAATATTGGTAAGTTTTAATGAACAAACTTTTATTTTGTTAACACGGTATTTAATTATTTCTACTTATCAAATGATAACTTTAGGTGCCATATTTAATGCTCCCAAATCAGAATTGGAATTGGCATTTAAATCTGCTATTGAAAGGTCCAATATACAAGAGCGTAGTTTTGAATTATTACCCATAATAGTATATGCCGATGCTGATGATAGTTTTATTATGGAAAAGACAGGTAAGTTCATTAATTACAAATTTGATTAATTAAATAAGTAACCCCCTTATTCATAAAAACTTACAACAGGTTTATAGCAGGTTTATAAAGCAAATTTCCATACAAAAACCTGTTGTAAGTTTTATGAATAAGAGCATAAGAGTTTATATTCGGCTGTGACGAATCCTATATACCTACCACCAATTTACCAGGGCCCTATTCCACAAATAATTTATCAATTTTTCCCTTTACATTTATTAAATTGCATTTATTATTTTTTTTTTTTTTTTTGTGCAAAGGAGTACATGTTTTTATTTCACAATATACTTTGCAATATTCCGCCATATTCTTTGCATTTTGCATTAAGAAAAATTTTGCTCTGTGTTAAGATTTTGCGCTCTTAAAAAGTATTTTCGTTCTCCCGCAAAGTGAGCGTGCAAAGTGTTAACCAAAGCATTTAATTGTTTTTGCATTTCTGAATTTCTTCTTTGCATTGCTAAATACAACAAGTTGAGCTACAAAATAAAAATTTAACTATGCGCCGTGTTTTTTTTTTCTGGCGATTGAAAGTCTCTTCAGCAGGGTTATCGGGATTTCGTAGTGATGGTGGTCTCAATTGTGAAATCCTTATCTTATATCCAAATTCCGCACACACTTGTCATGTCATCATCATAGTCAATAATTGCTTTCCATATCGATTAATGATACTTCTTACCATGAAACTTATTTTCGCTGAATTTTCTATGAATTCTGTTATTCCATATTCCGGGAGGACATTTGTTTGGGAACTATGAGAAATCGTGGACCGATTCTTACCATTTTTTAAAGAAATTGTCACTCTATAGTATAAAAAAAATAAAGTGTGTAAAATTGCATGATATCATCTGCATTATATTTGAAGAACATAGCTGAAAAACATCGAAGTTGTTTAAAACTTTGGTTTATAACTCAGATTCTACTGCTTATTTTCAATACTAAACATTTCGGTAAAACAAAGAATGTTTGGGAAAAATTTCATACTTCTAAATCTTTTTTTCGAAGCTCAACGGAATCTTATAAGGACTCTGAATATATAGACTTTTTGGTTCTCTCACCAATATTTCGATGTGTTACAAACGGAATGATAAACTTTTTGGTGTTGATTGTATAATAATAAAATTTAATTACTAACATATATTTATCTTTGCTCTGCAGTTTGTAATTTAGTTTCTCAAAAAGTTATTGCTATATTTGGACCAATTGCAGGAGAAAGTTCGGGTATGTATGTTATGATATATATGTAAACACAAAACTTTGAGTTTTATAGTAATTTCTTTAACCAAACACTTTAGATATTGTGGCATCCATGTGTAACACCCTTGATATACCCCACATCACCTTCGATTGGTCACCCAGTGAAAATTTGGCTGAAAAACCTTTCCGTGACATGTCTTTAAATCTTCATCCCGATAATCTGCTATTTTCTAGAGGTATAGCCGAAATCGTGCAAAGTTTCGGCTGGCGTTCCTATACATTGGTGTATGAAACAGATAAGGGTAAGAAATAGGTAAAGAATTAATGAAAATTTATTATACATATCAAAATCTTAAATATATTTCTTAGAATTGCAACAACTTCAAGATGTTTTGCAAATCGGTAATCCCGACAGTACTCCCACAACGGTAATACAATTGCCCGGTGAAACTGATGATTATCGGCCATTTCTTAAAGCCATTAAAACTTCCACCGATAATTGTTTAATACTGCACTGTGCAGTAGATAAAATTCCCACGATATTAAAACAGGCCAATGATTTGAAAATGTTGGGAGAATATCAGGTTAGTAAAGAATTTTTAATAAAACAGAGTTTTGTAAAACGTATTGCTTTACAATTACAGAGTATTTTCTTACCCATTTTGAATACACACACTTTGGACTTACAGCCGTTTTATGAAGTTGGTGCCAACATCACCACCATAAGATTAATGGATCCTACCGATTATCAGATAAAAAATCTAGTTAGAGATTGGGAAGATCTTAGAAAGAAAGAAAACCTATATTATAGAGTCGATCCCAATCAAGTTAGGGTAAATGTTTTAAAGTTTTCATATTATAAAGCGATAATATAACAAATTTATATTTTATTTAGACTGACATGCTGTTGGTGAGTGATGCCGTGGCCATATTTGTTAAAGGTTTAGCGGAGCTAAATATTGCTGAGGAACTAGAGCCAATGCAGCTGCAGTGTCGTAGAAATAAGGCCTGGCCACAGGGTAGAACTATTAAAGAATTTATAAAAGCGGTAAGTTTTATTTAGCAAAGAAATTTTATGAAACACTTACATACCGTTTTCTTAGCGATCTGGTGAAGCCATGTCGGGACGGATAGATTTCAATCAATATGGCCAGCGCAGCTATTTCACTTTACGTTGCATGGAAATCACCGGTACAGGTCTATTAGACTTGGCTACTTGGGATCCCGTCAATGGTTATGATCTCCTGGGTGACGATGATGCCAGTGATAAGCGTGTAGGCGTTAAATTACAGAATAAAACGTTCATAATTACCTCACGCTTAGGTTCGCCATTTTTAATGAATAGGTACATATATATATACATATTGGTTATAAATAGAATTTATTTAAATAAATTTTAATTTTTTTGTAACATAAAAAGGGAAGCCAAAGATGGTGAAATCCTGGAAGGTAATGCTCGCTACGAGGGCTATTCTATGGATCTTATAGATGCTATAGCGAAATTGTTAAATTTTAAATATATATTTGAATTGGCACCCGATGGTAAATATGGTGGCTTCAATAAGGTCACCAAAACTTGGGATGGTTTGGTTAAACAGTTGCTTGATGGTGTAAGTAATTACTACAAGTTGTATAATATATAAAGAGTGATTTTTTAAGAGCTTTCGGATTTGATTTACAAAACACGTAAACAAATTAAGATATATTTATATGATATATTTATTTGAAAAGATAAAACGATCTTTATAATTTAATGTTTGAAGATGATTTCATGTAAATGTTGACGGGCTACGCAAGAGCTCCCAAAAACAAAGAAAAGACAAGATAATATTCTAATAAGAATCTCTTTAGCTCGTCCATTTGAAACTTCCAGGTAAATACAGGTTGAAGTGCAGTCATCGCTTGGAATTAAAATTTGATTTAAATAATAAGACGAAGAGTTAATGAAGTTTCGCTTCGTGGCTAGAATTTGCAAAAGAAAATTTAAAAAACCGACAAGTTTTTGGAAAAACGTAGTTTAAAGTGATGAATCAAAGTTTTGCCGCTTGGGATTTTCAAGAGCATGAATTTTGATAAAAAAATTCAAAAATGTACGATTCATGGTTAAATTATGGACCAGACTGAACATGTTTAACAGTCTTGCCAAGAAGAAAGTTGCTAAAAAAATCACCCTTTACCTGAATTTAATTAATAATATTCTTTTATACTAGAACGCCGATTTGGGCATATGTGATTTAACCATGACTTCGGCACGACGTCAAGCAGTGGATTTTACACCGCCCTTTATGACCCTGGGCATAAGTATACTGTATATGAAACCCGAAGTCAAACCGCCCAATTTGTTTTCATTTCTGTTGCCCTTCTCCAAAGATGTCTGGGTGTATATGGCTACTGGCTATTTGGGTGTATCACTGTTACTATTGCTACTGTCACGCATGGCACCAGAGGATTGGGAAAATCCTCATCCCTGCAAAGAACCAGAAGAATATGAAAACATTTGGACTCTAACGAATACAACTTGGTTGACAATGGGCTCGATTATGGGTCAAGGATGTGATATATTGCCGAAGTAAGTAAACTGAAACAAAAACAAATCTGAGACTTTCTATTAAAATTTAAATAATTTTTATTCCACAGAGCCTCCTCTACCCGTTTAGTTACCGGTATCTGGTGGTTCTTCGCCTTGATGATGTTAAACTCTTATACTGCCAATTTGGCGGCTTTTTTGACCATGTCACGCATGGGTTCATCCATTAAGAGTGCCGAAGATTTGGCAGCACAAAATAAAATTAAATATGGAGCTGTTGTAGGTGGCAGTACTATGTCGTTTTTTAAAGTAATTGCTCAAAATAATTATTATCATAACTAAGAAGTGTAACACACACTCTTAAAACACTTACAGGAGTCAAATTTAAGCACTTATCAACGCATGTGGGCCGCTATGGAATCGGATCCTTCAGTCTTTACAAAAAGTAATGATGAGGGCAAAGAACGTGTCTTAAAGGGTAAACGTTTGTATGCTTATCTAATGGAATCCACTTCACTGGAATATATGGTGGAAAGGGATTGTAATCTGGTGCAAGTTGGTGGTTGGTTGGATTATAAAACCTATGGCATAGCCATGCCATTTAGTAAGTCTTTGTTGCTATTAACTTTAAACGTATTATCAAAATTATGATTAATCATTTGTAATAGATTCGCCTTTTCGCAAACAAATAAGTGGAGCCGTTTTAAAATTGGGCGAGGCGGGCACTTTGGCTGAGCTGAAAAGAAAATGGTGGAAAGAAATGCATGGTGGCGGCAAATGTGAAAAGGAGACGGCCGCATCAAGTGATACACCTGAATTGGATTTGGAAAGTGTGGGCGGAGTATTTTTGGTTTTGGGTTTAGGTCTCTTGTGTGCCATAATGATTGGTTTAGTGGAGTTCTTGTGGAATGTCAAATCGGTGGCAGTAGATGAAAAGGTATTTCAGAAACAAATTAATTTTTATTATAAAATTTATAATAAATGTTTATTAAATTTTGTTACTTTTTTAATAATGTGTAGTTAACCCTTATGGAGGCCTTGAAAGTGGAAACTTTATTCGCCCTAAAATTCTGGATAGCCACTAAACCGGTACATGCCAGTTCAGCCGATTCTAGCTCATCTTCTTCCTCATCCTCCTCATCACGCTCCAAGTCTTCAAAGTCGGGAGGTCTATCTATTTCTCACAGTTTAAAATCTATTAAAAGTTCTATACCCGAAACTGTTCGATCTTCTGTCCACGAGAGACTAAGAAAAATTGGCTCTATATTTTCTCTTAAATCTATGAAATTGGATAAATCAGAAACTGAAGTTGAGGCTCCATCGGTAGCGGCCATTAAGCTCAACCCCATAGTGGCTACCGAGGATAAGGCCATACAAATTGAAATAAAGCGTGATCTGAATGAGGAACACCAACACCACCATCATCATCATCAAAGACATCAACAACAACAACAGCAGCAGGATACTAAAGACAAGGAGCCAGCTGAGGAGCCAGAGCCAACAACAGAAAATCACCATCATCAACACCGTCACGAACACAAGAGTCGCAAGCGTGATAGTAAAATAAGTTCAAAAAGTCATATGAATGTATAAATGATTGAAATGTAATTGTTTTTTTGTTAGTTCTTAGTAAGTAATTATCTTAGAAAGAATTCAAGGCACTAAATAAACGAACATTTTGAAGTTTCAGTTGTAAAAATTTTTTTTAAATTTGATTTTGAAAGACCTTGATTAGAAATTTCCAAAACGAGTCGAGTTCAGTGAAGAGTTTATTTCATGTTTGGGGCCGGTCAATTGGCTGCCTAGATCGTGCGATTTACCGCCTTTAGACTATTTTTGTGGCTATTTTAAGGCTCATATCTATAGGGACATCCGCAAAGCGGTTGAGGCACTAAAAGCTAATATTGAAGAATTTATTCGTGACATACCGTCAGATATGTTGCAAAGAGAGTATGCCAAAATTGGACCCAGCCGTATGAACCGTGGTCAGCATTTACATGATATAAAGTATGCCGGGGCGCATGAAAAGCGTTATTAAAAACAAGGGATTATAGATACCATATGTACTAAGAAAATGGATTCTAGAAAACGTGCAATAGATAGACGATTTTACGGTCGCGAATATTCGTCGCCAAAAATAAAACACATTTGTGTATATGAAAATACACACAAAATTGGTGTCGGCTGAATTCGTCATATGCGCGAACTCTGATTTATTTATACATATATCTTACGCCGGCTAACGACGCACCAAGAATGATAAAACAAAGATTACGCCAACGCGCGTAGAATTTTAAAATGTTCTGCGCATTTAGGCCCTGTGACGTCACACATTCTGTGTTTCTATTGGCTAATTTTTTCTCACTTGTTTTTTTACTCATGTTTTGCTTGCATTTGCTCACTCACTCTTCATGTTTATATTTTTTGTTATTTTTTTTTTTTTCTTTTTTAAACAGATTTTATTTTAGAACTCTCAGAGATATCAATTGCAAGGTTGCCAACTATCACATAAAACACAAATTTTTCGCAAGAAATTTTAATTCTAACACATGAAACATTATTGGTAACCCTTAGAATGGCCCTTCTACGTTATATAACGGGAAATCATGCGCATGGCGTAATCTTTATTTTATCATTCTTGCGACGCACTAATAACACAGGGTAACCATGTTTCGTTTTAGTTTTTAATGCTTTAGTAAATAATGTTAATTTTTACTTTAATTACTGTTTTTGTTTTTACTTTATATAATTTAAAATAAATATACTAATACTTAATTATAAAAGTACTATTTTTTAAATGTGTTTTTGTTAATGTTTATTTTATATATATATATTTTTTTTTGTCACACTATCAGCTGTTATACAAAAACATTATTTTTTTCGTCGTTATTTTACTTCATACGACGAATTTACACAGCGAATTGTCACTGACTAATTCGTCGTGTTGAGCGAAATTTGACGTTTATCCCAATTGTGTTCCTAGCATCAGTATGCGAGTTTATTTTTCTATTATTTTAATCTTAAATTATGGATTTTCTATATATTCTATTTGAAATAAGAAATACTTTGACAAATGTCCTCTTTTGCTTCTTCGTCCTTCGTGTTTTTTATTGTTTATTTTTCAAATTACTCATTAGAATTTCACATGTTTTTCTTGTAGTTTGTTCATACATTACACAAGTATTTCGGCTAAAAACTAGGTGTAAACATTTACTAATTAATATAATAATTATATATTTTACATTTATAAGGTACATATGAAGAGTTTTTTATGTTATATTTAACTTTATATCAATTGAATATTGTTGTTTTTATTTTTACAAAGACAAATTTAATTAAAAGAAAACTATTTAAATGAAAAATTATATAGAGATTGTCTTAAGTAATTGAAAACTTGAAGATTGTAGGCAATATTTAGAAGGACTTTAATTTAATTGGGAAAGAAATTTGGAAACATTGGATTTAAACCCGTTTTGAAAGAAGTACCGAACAAGTAGGAAGCTAATTTCCGGTTTTTACAAATATTTTTTTTTTATTTATAATTAATTTTTATAATTATCTTACTTGCAACACAAAGATGAAAGTATTTTTGTTGTTAATTTTATATATTATGATAATTTATAATTAATTTCAACTAATTTGAACTTTTTTTTCTTTTTTATTTTTGTTCTTTGATAAAAATTGCCAACTTAAAAACAAAGCTTATTATTTAAACTAATAAAATTATTGTTGATTAAATGCTAATTTATGTAATATGTATGTATATATGTATATGAGTAAAATATATTTAACTAAATGTTTTTACTTTAAATTTGTAAAATAATTTAAAAGTTTTCAAAATACAAAAAAAAAAGTTTTTTCTCATTTAGGAAAAAACTTGTAAAGCATTAAATGTCTTTTAGAATCTTAAATGTTTTTAAATATTGTAAGTATTTTAATACCTATATTTAATATTTTTTGATGCAGTTTTTTAAATTTTTAAATTTTTTTTGGAAGATTTTTTTCTATGTAAATTATTTTAATTTTTTTTAAATTCTTTTTTTCAGGCTTTATGTTTGTTTATAAAAAATCCATTAATTCATTATGTCATGTTGAAATCCTTAAAACGCTGCGCCTTGTTGGCAGGGATTTTGTGTCAATCTTTGGCTGTTATGGCTACAGGAGGAAATTGTCGCTCATCGTACAACTTAGAAGGTGTGTCAATGGCATCACAGAGTTTTCGAAATTTAACAGAATCTGCTGGGAAAAAAAGATTTACTTAGAATTTAACAAAACACATATAAAGTTTGTTTTTTAAAGTGATTTTTTAAGAGCTTTCGGATTTAATTAAAAAAAACACATAAAATTTAGAAAAATGTATGAAATTTTTATTTAAGTCGACAGAACGCTGTATATAATTCAATGTTTAAAGATGATTTCATGTAAATGTTGACCGCGGCTATACTTCAAATGGTTCATACGCTGGATTTCACAAAAAAATTTGTCAATATTAGCTTCCAGTGCGTCAACCGTTGCGGGCTTGTCCCTATAGATGAGCCTTAACATAGCCCCACAAAAACTAGTCTAAAGGCGTTAAATCGCACTATCTAAGCGGCCATTTTCCCGGAGCTAAGCTTAGCACCCAGCTAGTGTCACCACTACTTTCAACGGCTCTGTTGTTTCAGCAATAGCATCTAAAGACAAATTAGTGGCCCGAAGTTTGTTGCTCAAACAAACACCAGTCGTTTAAGCAACTCTCATTCTCCCCGCTTTGTGTATCAACCACAACCACCATGTGCCCTCAAAGAGGCCTCCCCTATTATCAGTTAGGAGTCCTGCATACAAATGGTTAAATTAGGGACAAGTTCCCGGGCTTTAAACCGATACCCGTGGCACTATATAGGAACTCTAGTCAGCTTCAAGTTTCATTGGGTGTAATCAATAAGACTATATCTAGTTTGAAGCTCGAGCAAGCTAATGGCACCGGCCTCGGAATATATATCCCTAGCATACACTAGGCAGCATAAGTCTGCGTACAAGATCGATTATCAAATTTAAGTCTTAGTTTTGCATACAAAAATAAAAGTATCAATTAAGGAAAGGTTTTTAATGAAATCGTAATATATTTAAGAACACAAAACTGTTGTAAAATAAATATTTTAAAATTAACAAAACTACTACGAATTCAATAAATAAAAAAACTTAGTTTTAAGGCTAAGCAAAAGTGTGCGTACATAGAATAAAATAAGAAAATTCGAAATGTTATCTCAAATTAAATCTTAGTTTAGTAAGAGGTCGGATAGCCTCGTCGTTCCAGAACTTCTTTGAGGCGTTTTGACATTTATGCCACCAATTTGTCTGTATATTCGAAGCTTATATTAGCCCATTCTTCCGACAGTACGGTTTGAAGCATCTCCTTTGATGTAATCACGTGGCTGCGTATTATCCGTTCCAGTAAATCCCATAGATGTTCTATGGGGTTTAGATCCGGTGATTGAGGTGCAGTTTTCAATTGCTTTTTTACGTTATATAACAACCAAATCTTAGTATTTACAGCAGTATGCTTTGGGTCATTGTCCTGTTGAAATATATAATTGTATTCAATGCCCAATTTCTTAACGCTTTCAGCTAAATTTCTTCGAATAATATCTAAATATAGCCTGTGGTCCATTGTTTATCTAATAAATTCTAAATTACCAACTCCCATGCTCGCCATACAACCCCATACCATTATACCACCACCACCATGTTTCACAGTTGGTTTTAAATTTTTGGCATCCAAGGAAGTACAGGGTTTTTATCCATATAAGTTGACGGCCTTTGATGCCAAATATGCAGTATTTGCTCTCATCCGTAAAAAGTAATTTTTTCCAAAACTCTGGGGGCTTATTTATATGCTCTTTAGCAAAGGTAATTCGTTTTTGTCGGTTCACCAATGAAACCAATGGCTTTTTTCGTTCTACATGACGCTTTTCTCAAAATTCTGCGCACAGTGTCGTTCGATACTTTCTTGCTAAATTGCGCGTTAACATTTTCAGCAATTTTGGATACAGATAATCTTAGATTTACTCTCACCGATTGCACTACAGCTCTTCTTTCACTTTCAGTTAGTTTTAGTGGACGGCCAGAACGAGGCTTGGATACCAAAACTCCAGTTTTAAATTCATTTATCACTCTCTGGATAGAGGCGTGCGCTCGTTCAACTATCTGGCCGATTTCACGCAAAGTTTTACCTTGTTACCACAAATGAACAATAAATTTGCGTTCAGCAACATTAATATCTTTTCTTTTAGCCATTTCTTACAATTCGATTAAAAAAAAGCTGAAAATCACTTTAATTGTGTTCACAATGAGTTCAAATTAAAAATGCATTCAATTAATAATTCTAAACGAAATGAAACTGATTTAAAGTATCGTTAATTTTTATGTACGCAGACTTTTGCATATGCCTAAAGTTGCCATACCATTGTATTTAAGCCGCCAATTAGGAAGATAATATGCAAATGAAAAAAAACAAAAGATCTAGCATAATTTTCAAAAAATTTTCTGTAAGCTAAAACCATTTTGAGATCATTAAAGTTACTATTTAACACTAAAATTCGATATTAAAAGTTATTTATATGTTTGTACGCAGATTTACGCTGCTTAGTGTATGTAATAGTCACCTTGAGACAGAACAGGAAAAATACCCCTTGGGGTACTGGTGGATACCGTCAGCACTCTGTGTAGGCGTGTTGGTGTTTTAATGTCCTATAGTGTAAATTTGATACGAAATTTAATTACAAGATTCCGAATAGCCGCCTCAGCTGACCATAAAATGAAAGAAATGCACGTAGTTTATTAATAAACGAAACTGGACATGTTTAATATGTTACACGGAAACAGCTGAGCTGCCAAAAACAGTCTTGTCAAAAAGAATGTAGCCTTAAAAAATCACCCTTCGGATATATCTTAATATTAAAAAAATTTTATCAAAATTAAGTTTTCTCTCTTAGAAATTTATATGATTTGACAGAATTAATATGCCATCAAAAAATTTAGAATTTTAAAATCTCTTAAACTCTAAAGACCAATTAAAATACAAACACTAACCTTAGTTAGTTTACCTTCCATTGCAATGAAATTATATGTTTGTTATTCCCTCCATAAGTGATAAAATAATGAAAAAATTAGGTCTTAATACCTGTCAAAGTGGCATTCACCGTTTGTTCAGAGCCCTTTAGAATGCTAGCATACGAATTGTCCGTAGACGGTTCAGGATTTTCAATTATTACACTAACACTGCTCATTGAACTTGATTTACTGTGTGGAGAGGTCGTTGAGGACGATGAATCCTTGGAATGCTGCGAATCAGTCGCTGTAAGGGGAGACTTATCGGCTGAGAAACCGGAGGAGGGATTTGTAGTGGGTGTGGAGGGTAAGAGGCCAGTTAGAGATATTTTGTCCATGCTGTCAGAAAGGTTAAGTTCTAAAACAAATTTAAAATAAAATTAATATTTGTAGTTTGAAATTAAAATGAAACCCCTGCCTAACTTACCTATAACACCTTCTAGGGTATAACGTAAATCATGAACATGCAACAATTTACAGGGTCCACCCTTTTCACTACTAAAATCGTACAAATAAAGAAAACCATCTTCACAAGCCATTAGTAAACGCAGTTCTTTTTGTATGCGTGCCAAACCACAAACATGTTTAAGACCCGGCTGTCCTAATACAGCCGTGGCAAAAGCTCTATCTTGGGCCAGGACATCGCCTATCTGTGAAGGCATCAGATAAGAGGACACCGCCTTAGATAGATAGCCACTCATGGACCAGGAATTATTTGTGGTTGTGGATTCAGGTACTTGTTGGCTGGAGGGATTTACAGGAGCTGGAGTTTCAGTTGTAGCAGTAGTTGCAGTAGCCTCCTCTTTAGCGTTTGATGTTGAAGGAGAAGTTGTATTTAGTTTTTTGGAATCATCAACAACTACAAATTATAATATTAATGTAAATATTAAACTAAATATTTTCTTTTGTTTACTCTCACCTATACTTGACTTTCTCTCTGCCGTTTCCAATGCCTTTACATCAATCTTAAATATATGCACTGTCTCCGTATTCGAAGAGGCACACAGAAAATCTCCGGTTGTTGAAAATACCAATGAGGCTATTCTCACACATCTTTTAACGCCTCGGCGAAACTCCTGCACTCTTTGGCCATTTTTAACACAGAATACTCGTATCACAGTACCACGCTCTGAGGCTGTTGCCAGCATAGTTCCATTCGGTGAGAAATTTAATGCGGACAGCGCCGTATCGTGCGCCTTAATCGTTAGACCAGTTTTCAGTTTATTCGCATTGAAAATCCTCAACTCGCCGCTGGTAGTGCAAATGGGAAATGCCAGATGTGAATTCAGGGATAGTGAACACAAACCATACTTATTTGGTGCTATATTCTCGATGGAATGTAAGATTTTCATGTCGCGTATATCGTGAATGTGTATGCTTTCTGCTAGGCATACGATCAAACGAAAACGATTCATACGCACACACAATATATCCGAGGGATAGACGCAATTGCAGATATCCTGTTTCTTTTTGAAATGCAACATCTTCAAGCAGTTGGGTTTTTGTTGAGTAACCAGCACTACTAGGGAACTATTGAATAGCCTCTCGACAATGCGTATTTGTTCCGTATTCTCCTTGGCGAAAATCTCATCAATTTTATCGCATGCATTGATCGTAAACAAACGAAAGCCATTTTTGCTCAATACCGATATGGAACTGGAATGAGAGAGAGCGAAAGAGCGGAACATTAGCGTAAAAATAAAGAAAACTAGCAAATTTAAAATATTTTTTAGACTTTTTATTAATTTCTTTTATACATTTTCTATGGGTTTCGAATCGTAAGTCTCCAAACTTTATTGGATTAATTATACTTATGTACATACTTTTGTCACAAAAAATTACATCTTT
This sequence comes from Bellardia pandia, assembly GCA_916048285.2. Lineage (NCBI taxonomy): Eukaryota > Metazoa > Arthropoda > Insecta > Diptera > Calliphoridae > Bellardia > Bellardia pandia. Next base: position 98,570,196 of record OU696530.1, on the reverse strand, counting down.
CCATAATAGATTTGGAAGAAAATATACATTTAAAATATACTACATACATACATACATACTAGCTTTTTTGTATATTCCGGACTAGACAATAACATTCTTTTAGAAGGAAAAATCTTTTCGAAAATGCCTATAACAGCTAATAGATAATGTGACCATATTTAAAAAAAACATTAGCCTGTCTTTGGACGCATCACCTCCGAAAATATATACAATATATAAAACACAAATGATTGACGCGAAATATCTTCACATGTATGTATGTATGTATGAGCTACGACTAATTATGGACCGTTCACAATAAAATTGTACGGTATTGTTTGTATACATATAAGATATATTTTTGTTCAATATTATTTGGATACCAACATTTTTGAAAGAGTTATGCTCTTTAAAGTGATTTTCGGAAGTGGGCCTTATATGGGAGCTACGACTAATTATGGACCGATCTGCACAAAATTTGTAGATGTGATTTGACTTCATTTACCACTCATTTGTGATGAAATTTGTTTAGTTCCTTGCATAATTCAAACATTTATGATCGGTACACCACAATTTCGGGAGGACTTTTGTATGGGAGCCAGGTGAAATAATGGACCGATTTGCACCAGTTTCAATCCCATTCGTCCATGGGCCGAAGAAATACACTTACCAAATTTTAGCAAAATATCTTCAAAATTGCGAGCTGTACTCTGCGCATAAGCTTTACATGGACAGCCAGCCAGACAGACGGATGGGCAGACGGACATTGTTAAATCGACTCAGAAAGTACTTCTGAGTCGATCGGTATACTTTAAAGTGGGTGTTGGACCAATATTTCTGGGTGTTACAAATATATGCACAAATCCAATATACCCTCCTCACTATGGCGGTGTAGGGTATAAATATATTTTTGTATTTAAATATAGCAATAAAACAGTCTTCAACAGTTCCGTGTTTTTAGAAAGAAAATAAAACTTAACAAAAATTAAAAATAAACTAAACAAATTTGTTTGTATTCCTTTGTACTAGATATGTAATTAATTTCTTCTTTTTTTAACTTTTTAAAAAGAGATCAACGATTAATAGTAAAAGTAATAATACAAAAATACTCACAATATGCTATTCGGAATTAATTGGTAAAAAGCGCTAATTTCAGTACATATTTATACCCTTCACCTTCATGAGAAGGGTATATGTAAAGGGTGTCCCAACTAGAACGCACTTTTTAAATTTTAAATAAAACACAGATATTTAAAAAAAACTTTTTAATATCGTAAAGTAGACAGAAAGAGGTTATGTATGGAACAAGATATCGTGCAGATGGCCGCCGCGGCTTTGCTGGCACACACGCGATCTTTTAATGAAATTTTCAATGACCTTTTTGCATAAATGCTGCGGTATTTCATTAATGCAGCGTCCAATTTCCTCTTTTAAGGCTTGAGTCGTCGTCGGCTTATTCGCGTAAACCATCGACTTCAAAAAACCCCAAAGAAAAAAATCTAAAGGTGTTAAATCGCTCGATCTAGGAGGCCAATTCTGGTCTCCAAAACGCGAAATAACACGACCGGAAAATGACTGATGCAGCAATTGAATTGTTTCTCTGGCTGTATGACATGTAGCGCCGTCTTGTTGAAACCACATGCCTTCCACATTAATTTCTTTAATTCTAGGCAAGAAAAAACTGGTTATCATTTCACGATGCCGAACACCATTGACTGTTTGCGCTTGACCTACCTCATTTTCATAAAAAAAGGTCCAATGATTCCTCCAGCCCAAAAACCATACCACGCAGTGACATGTTGAGGATGCATTTGCTTCTCGTGAATCACTCGAGGATTTTCCTCACCCCAAATGCGACAATTCTGCCTATTGACGAATATATCTGTGTTTTATTTAAAATTTTAAAATTGCGTTCTAGTTGGGACACCCTTTATATTACAACAATTAATGTATGAATACATAAATTATATTTATTACATCAAAGTGTAAATATATTTATACTATACTATTATTTACAACTGGCGTTGCAGTGTCGTTGGAGTTGTAAATCGTCTGAATTTACAACAATTGCTCAACAGTTGTAGGTTATTTCTACATACATGATGATTTGTACAACTCCTAAGAAATGTTTACATATGTTTTTAAAAAGTTGTTTCAAAGTTTACATTCTGGGTCTTTATAAGATTCTAAGACGATCTAGCCATGTCCGTCCGTCTGTACGTCTGTTGTTGGCACAATAGAGCTAAAAAACAAATACTGCTGTATGTGACTGATGCTGCACCATATATGGTTAAGTCTGGAAAGGTTTTAAAAGTATTTTATCCAAAAATGATTCATCTTACATGTTTAGCCCATGCGATTCACCGTGTTGCAGAAGAGATAAGAGACAACTTCGATGGTATTGATTTATTGATTTCTTATGGAAAAAAAATCTTTTGTAAGGCACCTTCGCGTGTTGCCATATATAAAGAGAAGTATCCCGATTTATGTCGTCCTCCATAGCCTATAACAACTAGATGGGGAACGTGGTTGGCAGCAGTTATGTATTATGCTAAAAACTTTCACCAATTTAAGGATGTAGTGGAAGGATTCAGCGATGATGATGCAGTCTCAATAAAACGAATTAAAAAAATTTTAAATTTACCAAATATAAAAGCTGAATTAGTGTTTGTGTCTTCCAATTATGGTTTTATCTCTGAGACTATTGTTAAACTAGAAGAATCTAATCCATTGAGTAAGCAAATTAAATTAATTGATGATGCCATAAATAAAATCTATTCTGTGGAGGGTAGTAACTTAAGTAAAAATATTCGTATCAAACTTGATAAAGTTTAAAAAAAAATGAAGGATTCAAAAAAATGAAATAAATTGCTGATATATTTAAATTAAATTTTAACGAAAACAACAAAGTGGAAAACGAATATTCCACAAAGGAACTATCAGCATTTAAGCATGCACCAATGACTTCTGTCGACGTTGAACGGTCAACTTTATTTTTGAAAATATTAAAAAATATTTGTGTATCTATATAAACAAAAATTTTTCTTATTCTTAATTCATTTTATATGTAGGTTCAAAGATTGAATTGTTACTTTTTGATTTTATTGTTATTTTTTTTTATCATTAATAAATGTTTTATTCTATATTTTTTATTTTTAGTACATGTTTTATGCGCATAAAACGCGATTTTAACTGCATAAAAGTCCGGTTCCTGGTTATCAATAATAAATATAAGCAAAACAAAAAATTAATTACCTTAATTGACAATTTAGGACTAGAGAAAAACTTGAAGGTATAAGGTAACATTTCTTCAGTGACTGATTATACTTCTAAAACTTTATATTAAAAAGCGTAATATATTAAAACGTAATCTACAAAATGGCAAAATATTTTATTTCTAACTTATTTGAATCTTGTAGAAACACCACCGGGAGTGGAAACACACAAATTTGAAAAGGTGATAATGGAACCAATAATATGAAACAGACACGATTGTTATACAAATTAGCAGTTTTTATTCCCTTCCTGGTTATGATAGATGTGTTCTTAAAGAAGAATAAAAACCTAAACTATTAATAGATGTCTAACAGAATTATCTGCAAATTATTCATATATATAGTAAAAATTAAATATTTACAACCCTATTAGAAAACTCTTATTAGTGTTAAAAAAGTTTTTCTAAAAGTACATCCTTGATAACTTTGGTAATTGTTTTTGAATTTAGTATTTCCACCCTATCGTTATATGTTAAAGTTTTACAAATAAACAATAAATTATATCTCAAAATTAAGGTTCATATTTTAGTTGCTTAAAGTAGTACATCAATATTATATATCTAATTCAGTTAAACCAAATCCTAAGTAGTTTAATTAGTAGGAAATGCCAGTGTTGTCCTTGATCCAGTCCAAGTAGCTGGTGATACGGGAGAAAGCCTGTGGACGACCCTTGGTACAGCCTTTTGCATGAGTGAAAGAAACCACACCAATTTGGACACCGCTGGATTTCAACGTCAATGGGCCACCGGAATCACCGCCGCAGGGGGAAATACCATCGGGAGTGGAGACACAAAGATTGGAGGAGGTGATAGCGGTACCATAGTGTGAGGCACATTCGTCATTGATGATGACTTTCAAGCGGGTCCATTGTAAATCGTCAGAACCATAGTTGTCAGAGTCAGAAATTAAACCCCAACCGGCAACATCAGACATCTCACCGACATAATTGGCGTAAGAGCTGGAAATGGCGGGCAATTTCACGGCTTTAATATTGCTACTATAAGGCGTGTGGGGTATCTTGATCAAGGAAATATCGTTCTTATACATTGGTCTTTCCCAGCCAGCGTGGATGATGATATCTTTGGGTTCGACAGTGTGTTCAATTTCACAGTTAGGATATTTGGTCATACCCAAAAACACATCAACAGATTTAACACCATCGGTACAATGGGCAGCAGTCAGAACCCACTGGTTGCTAATCAATGAACCACTACACCACTTGATCTTGCTAGGACCAGGTTCGAAGTGTAGCCCAACTATATAGGGGAATTGCCCGTTCGAAGCCTTTTTACCATTGGTAATACCCAACTTAGAATTCTGCATACGAAAGGCAGAGACGGTAGACAAAGCCAAAGCGAAAACAATTAAGATTTTCATCTTGTTTTAGAAAGCGATACAAACAACTGATGCTTGTTGCCGTTCCGGAACATATTTATATACCAGTATGCAGCTTAAAAAATTATTGCATAATCGTATTGCTAAAACTTATGATTAAATTAATATGTATAAACAAAAAATTAAATATAGATTAATGTTTACTTGTTGGTTCAGCTGAAAAAACAGAAACAAAAGGTTAATATAGCTCTTGAATTAGCTTATTTCCTATATTGTATTTAAAATATATGTATTTATTTATTTGGTAATAAATTTGAAAAAAATTCTACTTGACGCAGGCTGGAAGATGATATTTATTAAATGCTTATATCTTATGGTTTAAACATTTCTAAAGTAGTTTGTTATTGTAGAACCTAAGGTTTGCATTACTGGTAGAATTGAACTGTCTATCAACTTCCATATCATTGACAAGCACTTTTATACAGGAATCATTAACCAACCAACCAGACTAGAGAACAACTTGAAGGTATAAGGCAACATTTCTTTAGTGACTGATTATACTGATTATAATTTCCAAAATGGCAAAATATTTTAAAGTTTGGACACGGATAATAATTTTTCTTTTTTCATAATAAACGTTGTATACACATGATTGGTTTATCATTAGCAGGTGATATGAATAAAGAATAAAGCTTTCAAGCCAGTAATATAAAGGAAAGAAGTTAAACCTATTTAGATCTTGTAGAAATACTACCGGGAGTGCAAACACACAGGTTTGAGGAGGTGATAATGGAGCCAATGATAAAAAGAAACATTAAATTAATCTGAATTTTCGAGGCTTTTTTTCGAAGATGGACAGACGGACGGACAAAAAGAGATAATGTATGTTGTTCAAACTACAAAATACGTGACGAAGTATGCTCAACAATTAATTCGAATGAAACATATAAAAAATCTAAATATTTTATTGATAGTGTCTTATGGACTGAAAATGATGATGAACAAGAAAACGAAATTTTGCTCAGTAACGACCAATTTTAAATGTATACTATTTAATACTATGTATTTCATCTACGTACATATATATGTACCTTATTTATTAAAGTGTAATATGAAATATAATTAAAATATGTATCTCATGGTAGTAATTTTTTTCTAATAAATTGTTTTATAAAAATGTGTTTGTTGTTTTGATTTTTAAAAGAAACATTTTATAATTTAGCCCCTTTTCGCACTTTATCGAAAATTTTGACAGGATATGGCTTTAAACGGATTTTTTTTAATTTAGCCCTTTTTTCAAAAATGTTTACGCGTTTTGAGTCTTAAAAGTTGGCATCACTGCACAATTGTACTATGAAACAGTGCTGCCAGTATTTTTTCAGAGCTTATCCCCAATTTTTGATTTGTCATCCCCAAACTGTTTTTTTTATTCAAATTTTTATTTTATTTAAAATATTAATATTAAATATTTATTCAATAAAATTCATTTTTATCGATATTAATATTAATATTCAAACTAATTCGATTTGTAATTATAAATCTTGTAAAGAAAAAATTGCACATAATATAATATATATGTAGATAAAAAATTATTTACCAGCGTGTAGCATTTCAAAAACTTCAGAATCAAAATCTTCTGATTCATCAGCGTCAGAAGTATTATGATACATATTGCTTGTATTAAAAAGCTTTTACATTTTAGCAGATGGATGAAATTTCTCACAACAAAATGAATTATTTTTAAAGTATGTGTTTATTCTGAGAAGTGCTTCTATGCCAAACCATGGGAAAGAAACCATCCACTATAAATAATAACCAGCGTTGTCAACTTTGAAATTTCAAAACGCACCAAAATGGAGAAAAAAGTGCACCATTTACAAAAAAACGCACCAAGTTAAGAATTTCGTTTTTGTTTCAAATATTTATTAAATTAATTTGACATTTTTTAATATCATAAATTCTATATCAACGATTATTAGTAAAAGTAATAATAGTAAAAGCCTTTTTTAATAAATGAGCTAATAAAGATAAAATAAGCATTTAACCGCCCAAAATTTAACTCACAATATGATATTCGGAACTAAAGTACTAATTGGTAAAAAGGGCTAATTTCAGTACATTATTTTTTAATTATATTTGTTTTATAATCTAAGTACTTCTATTTGATTTTTTTCAATAAATTTTGTTAGGGCTCCACTCGTACTCTAACCTTGGTTGTTCGTCTACAGTTCAGTAGACCAAACCATCAGGTTATACAAGAATTTTTATTTACATGTTTAAAATGCTAATTTGTTTTTCAAACAAAGATTTTTAAAGAATTTGATTTCATTTATCATACATTCGTATTTAAAATACATTTTTGCATCGTATAATAAATAGATTTCATGAGTTCTGAATTATTTAAAAACTGCAATTAAAAATTAGTAAAAATGAAGATTTCATCACATTTTCGAAAAAAATTAAAAAACGCACCGAAATACACAAACAAAAAATTTTTGCAGTGTTGAATGAAATGGTACTCAAACACGTGTATTTTGTAGAAAGATTTTTTCTCACACTGAAACCAAAATTTAAAAAAAGCGCACCAACTAAAGAATTTTTCGCACCAAGTTGACGCTGGCCCCTGCTTTAAACGGATTTTTTTTTCAATTTAACCCTTTTTCAAAAATGTTTACGCGTTTTGAATCCCAAAAGTTGGCATCACTGCACTTCCAACTAAACTTGAAATGTATTCATATACAAGCCCTCTCGGGCTTCCAAAAATTGCCGTAGTGGACGGTATTTCACGTCCCCATGGCGGGGTATTGGTTAAAGTTTTCAACTAGCAATAATCGCACCTCGGTAGAACCTCATTGGTTACGATATCGCCTCTGCGCAAAGCTAATTTTTTCATTCACAACCTCAACATTATGTACATTTTTTAAAATCAACTGAATGGGAATTATAAGCTATGATTTTGTGCACAGAAAATGAAAAAACATCAACACACAACAACATCACATATTTTAGGGATGAAAAAAAACTAAAATATAAAAATGGAAAAGAAAAAAATTTTAATGCAGACTACACATAAACAAACGAACACACGTAAAATATGCTGTATAAAGGAACAACAACAGAAATGAAAAAAGTAGCAAGCAACAACAAAAAACAGCTGAGTTTAGTAAAAGTATAACAACAACTAAAGTAAGTAAGCTAATAATATAAAATTAAATAGAAAATTCTGAAATATAATTAAAAAATTCTAAAACGCATAGTGTTGTACTATGAAGAAATTGTTTTGTTTATTTTATATTAAAAATTAAATTAATTTTTTAAGAAACATGATAAAAATTTCTTAAAAAATTGATTAAACTATATTTTGAAAAGTAATTTATTACTTATTTTTGTGTTGCTTTTACATTAATTTTTGTGTTTTGTTTTGTTATTTGTTACTCTTTTTATACCCTCCACCACCAAGAGTGGTGAATGAGGGTATATGTACATATTACGTTTGTCATTCCGTGTGAAACTTTTTTAATATTCATCTAAGACCCAACAAAGTATATATTTTCTTGATCCTTATGAAATTCTAAGTCGATTTAGCCATGTCCGTCTGTCTGTGTAAAACACTCTCACGTCCAAACTATACAGCTTAACTAAACGAAATTTTCAGAAAAATATTTCTAATTTTGCAGGTAACTTTGGTATTGAAAATCAGCAAAATCGGTTTAGGCCAACCAGAGTTATGGACCAATATGTGAGACAACCTCCATTAAAATTTGATATTTGTTGTCCATTTTATTGCAATATGTATTTTGAAATATATGGCAGATAATATGAAATTTTGTATACGTTGTTTTTATGATAAAAGAAGAAAGTGTGCATGATTTCTCATAGCCCCTATACAAAAATCTTCCCGAAATATTGCTCAATTATACATAAATGCCTATAAAATTGGAATATCAAGACAAAATTCAGCAAAAATAAGTTGTATGCAAAAAGAAATCGCAAAACGAATTTTTTTACTTCGGTCCATGTTTGACCATAGACCCCATATAAAGTTCACTTCCAAAATTCACTTAAATACGTATAAAGCAGATATAAATAATGTTGAACGGCCAAAATTTTACATAAATAATCTCTATAGGCAAATAAATTGTTGTACTAAATTTTATGGTGGTCGGCCCAGAACTGGTCATAGCTCCCATACAAGGACCACATCTGAAAAAGACATTTGTCTCTATATATACTGTCTAAATATCGGTACCGACTCAAAACTTTGCACAGATCATTTACATATATACAAAAATCATATATCTTAAATATACCGTGAAATATCCTCATATGCATGAAAATAACTGTTCCAAAATTTAAGAAGATCGGCCCATAATTTGTCATAGCATATAAGAACCATTTCCAAAAAACAAATAAACCTACAAAAATGTCTAATAAATATCAATATCGAACCAACTTTTATGGCCTATTTCACGATGTCGAAAGATAACGTTCGCTTAGATAAGACTTAAGACACAAACTTTTTATCGTATCTATTTTTTACTCAATCAAGTTTGTTTATTCCACAATCAAGTTTGTGTATTAAGTCTTATCTAAGCGAACGTTATCTTTCGACATCGTGAAATAGGCCATTATATGGATCAGAAATTTTAAAGAAAATTTAGAACATGTTGGTGTTTTTTTTTTTATTTTGTGTATGAATGGATTTATTTTACTCTGTGCTACAATTGTATGACAGCAAACTGGTTTTATTTTGTTTGTGTTTTATTTTTGTTTAGTGTGTTATTTGAGAAGTTTTTGTTGTTAGTTTGTAGTTCTCGCATGTGATTTTTGTTAGTGTTTATTTAATTATTATCGTATTGTTATTGTATGGGTTTTTTTATTTTTCAAAAGACGTGATTTGTTTTGTATTTTATTAGAATTCTATCTAAGTACCTACATACATATGTATGTATGTATCTACAAATGTATTTATTTATTTTAATATACAGTAGCACAGTAAAGTCTGCATACTCCTTCGAAAAACGGGATTTTTGGTTATCTATGAACAATTTAGCAATAAAGTTCATTTCAAACAAATTCAATCGAACAACAAACAAATTTTGAGCAAAAATTTTTTCCCACATACATAATATTTATTAAAAAAAATATATAAAATTCATTTTTCAAACACAAAAAATTCTACATAGGTAAGTACTTTAAATAAAAAATTTATTTGGGCTAGAAGTAAATAAAAAAAACAACAAAAATAATACTTAGTGGGTCCGCTTTGGCTTTGTAGAACAGCATTTAATCTATTTTTCATAGAATTTGCTAATACTTGTGTGTAATTATTTGAAATTAAATTCCATTCTTCAAGTAGAGCGTTTTTATATAGGGTTTAAATCCGGTGACTGAGGTGGCGAATGAAGTTGATGAGACACATTATACAGTAGCCATTCTTTAACAACACCAGCGGTATGCTTTGGGTCGTTGTCTTGCTGAAAGTACCAACCTCCTGCAATACCCAATTTATTCGCAGATTGCCTCAGAATATCTTTAGAGGATATAAGTATGTATATTATACGATCCATTGTAATATGTATCATGTATCGATAAATACTAAATTGCCCACCCCAGCCGCCGACATGCAACCGCATACTATAATGGAACCACCACCGTGCTTCACTGTAGAAAGCAAGTTTTTGGGCAATAATGCTTCGTTATTTCGACGCCATGCTTTTTGCTTTCCGTCGTAACCAAGCAAGTTGAACTTGCTTTCGTCGCTAAATAAAACATTAGCCAAAAAACCCTCATCTGCAACAATGTATTTTTTTTTTAGCAAATTCGACGCGTTTTTTCATATTTATTTTACTAATAAACGGCTTCTTTCGGGGCACATGGCTGTGAATTCCATTGCTTCTTAATACGTATCTCACCGTTTATGGATGCACTGAAGCAATATGCTGGTTTTCTAAAGTCTTTGCAATTTCTACTGCCGTAGTTTTAGGCGTTTCTTGAACATTCAACAAATTTGCCGCTTTGCACGTGGAGTCAGTTTAGGTGGGCGACCACTCCTTGGTTTGTTTTATACACTTTTTGTTTCATTATATTTCCGAATTATTGTCTGAATGCTTGATTTTGGATGGCAACTAGTTTTCCAATCTCTTTTAAAGATTTTTTTTTCTTTATGGAACTTTACACCCGCACTTTTACACAAATTTCTTTACCCATTTTCGTTAAATAATAAAAACTGCAAAATTAACAACAATTAAACTTTTTCTAACTAACGGTATCTCGTGAAGATGCCTGAAGTGTGTGGTAGGACGGTTTAAGTACAGAGTTTCATTTTATTTACTTTTCCACATAGCCGTATGCAGACTTTTCTGTGTTTGAAAAATTAATTTTATATATTTTTGTTAATAAATATTGTGTGGAAAAAAATGTTTGGTCAAAATTTATTGTTTGTTGTTCGATTGAATTTGTTTGAAATGAACTTTATTGCTAAATTGTTTATAGATAACCCAAAACCCCGTTTTTCAAGGGGGTATGCAGACTTTACTGTGCCACTGTACATATCTACTACAATTTATTTGTGTTTTGGTAGAAAGTGGAGACGTGGCAAGGGAGTAAAGTGGAGGTTATCAGTGTGGTTGGTTATATAGGTAAGGAGGCCAATGCGCACGAGATATGTGCATACATATAAGTAAATAAATACGATGAGCGTCATAAATAAGAAGACACCACTAACTAAATTTGTTCAATCTGGAATTCGCCCGTTGGCTAAATAAACTGTATTTTATATGTATGTACATACAACGTATGTATGTATTTATGGGTTACATGTGTAAACCAAATTTTTACCAGCAGATATTCAGCATTTTATGCCAGATATACATATGTACACTAGAGCCCCGATTTGCGTCGTTAAATGCGACGCAAACCGACATAATCGAACGCAATCGAATCACTTTTTTCTATACAAATGTACTGACTTTTTGATGAATGGGTCCCAAATTTAAAAATTTAGATAGCAAAATCATATTTTTTATTAAAAAAAAAGCACGTTTTATGATACGTTTGATTATATTTATTTCAGCAGGGGCCAAATTACCGCATTCGTGATCGAATGAGCTATCGTATCGAATAATGATTTCGATATCGAAATTACTATAAAATGTACTAAATTTCTAGCTCGATATCGTATGCCATAATCTCAAATAAGAAAATTACGATCAATTTTACTCGATATCGTATGCGGTAATTTGGCCCCAGGTCTTTGTTATTATTATAAAGAAATAATTGGAAATATATTTTTAAACAGGAAATAAAAAATACTTAAGGGATAAAAAAAATAGCGACGCAAATCGAAAGCAAAACGATGCAAAGCAGATTGATACAAAATTCCAAAGCCGACGCAAATCGAAATCAAAACGACGCAAAGCCGATTAAACCACGTTTAGAAAGGCGACACAAATAGGATAGAGACAAATCGGGGCTCTAGTGTACACGTATGTATGTACCTATTATACGCAGGAATTTACCTTTTCTATATACATACATAACACAATGTTTTATAAGTTTTATATATGTATGTAACAATAGAGAAAATGCGCTTAAAAATGCAGTCAATATTTTGTATACAGAACGTTAAAATAGAATAAAATATTTAAAGTAAATTAAGGACTTTTTAATGCAATTATAAATAAAATTAGTAACAACTTTATAAGTATGTACAGAGTTCGAACATTATTTGAGAAACCGAATAGCACGTGGTAAAGATTAATCAGTTTAGGTTAGAGATTTAATAGTGTTCCATCAAAGCAACGGTCAACTGTTATTAAAGGCTGTAAGGCTCGAGGAAACACCAAAACTGCAAAACATACCGATCGACCACGCTGCAAAATAGAAGACAACTCCAAAGTCTAGCGCAGTCAAAATAGCTAAAGACATTTTTAAGACACGCGGTAACCCAGTTAGTGCATCGACTGAATGATAATAGACTTCATTGAAGAGTGCTTAGAAAAAAACGACCCAAAAGACACCGCCAGAATTGTGAAGGAGTAACTAAAGCACAACGTGCCTAAGCAATTAAATTCACCTCCGCAATCTCCAGACCTCAACCCAATAGAGCACTTGTGGGAAATTTTAGACAGGAACATCAGAAAAAGAAACAAATTATGCAGACGAACTCCGAACAACTTTAACTGAAGAGCGGAGCAAGATTACTAGAGACGTGACTGAATATAAAATAGGGTGTTATGTTTCAGCTGGATACTAATTTTTGATTGTTTTTCTTGGGTACTAAATTCTTCTTTCCACAAAATTTCCATGAAAACAATTTTAATTTCAAAATTTTTTTTAAATAAGAAAACATTAAACCTTCAATTAAATTTTAAGTTGATTCAGACTTATATATTTATTATAATAAAAATATTTTGCTTCATAGAGAAAAAAGCGTGCTGTATACTAAATTTTGACTGACTGTAAATAAAGTCAATATAATTTTCTAATATAATATTAAATATTAATATAATTAAGCTTTTCTTTTTATATTACGAGGCGTTGACTTTATTTTGACGCTCACAGTATATAAGCTGATTCTGTGAGGTTGTATAAATGTTGTTATTTAAGTGATGATGATGTTTTAATAACGTTCTCATATGGACTGAATTTGGTGGGGTTGTCTTTTTAATAGGCAAAATAAATACATACATATGTATTGTATGTACTATATATACATACTTAGGTATATTTAATATTGTAATATGATTCATTATTTTGTTTATATTTATCTGTTTTTTTTAGTGACGCAAAACTGTGTGACGTTTTTATTTTTGTTAAATTTGAGAGGGGGTAAAATACAACTTAAAATAAACAATTATGTAATTATAAGACGACATTCATCCAATAAGTACATATGTACATACATACATATATTATCACAGATGATGAAATTTGTGTAAAAGTTTAAGTAAATTTTTAGTACTGAATTCCAAACCAGAAAGATGAATATTAGATCATAAGAGAAATATTTCATTAGTTTCTTAATTTAATCGATAAAATAAGGAGGACAAAATGATTGTTATGAATACAACAAAATATGTCAGTTTACAGAATTTTTAACTATTTCCATTAAAGAAAATTAAAAAACTCAAGTATGTATTACAATTAAAAAACTTATAAAGAAAATTAAGAATAAAAATAGTTTCGTGTGAGAATACATAAATGCATATACAGGGTGGGCCATAAGAAACCAAGGGGTGTAAAAATTTACTAACTTTTTCGTTTATTAATTTTTTTTTATTATTTCTTTCAGATTATATAATAATAATGAACTCAAGGCAAACATTGTTGCAGAAATTCGAACGCTATAGCCACAAGTTTTGAAAGATGTTATTATGGAAAATGCTCTAAAAAGAGCCCATCAGTGCGAAGCTGAAAACGGTGGTCATTTAAGAGACATCATTTTTCATACTTAGTGTAAAAAAGTCTCCCTTTTGTATATTATATAATCTGAAAGAAAAAAAAATAGTAAACGAAAAAGTGATTAAACTTTTAAACCCCTGGTTTCTTTTGGCCCACCCTGTATTTAATAAATCGTCAAATTAATGTAATTTGTTGAAAAATTATCAAACGTTTTTAAAAATCAAGTAAATTTTTAAAAAATTGGTATGTATTATTTCAAACTGTGAATCAGTATAATATTATACAATTTTTTATTTTTTTTTATTTATTTATTAAAATTAACAATGACAAAAAATGAAAAGCATGTATAAAATATATTTATTATATACTATGTATGTTTAAAAACATATTGTGAAGGATAATAGTTTCTCAAACATGATAAAAAAAACTTTAGTATATTTTTTAAAAAAAGCTTATTCAAAAGTACTATTATACTTTATGCTTGGTTTTCACTATGTCAGTTTTGTTGTCAAATTGTCCAAATTGTTGGTAATTTCATAACAATTTGGACAATTTGACAACAAATTGTTGGTAATTTGGACAATTTGACAACAAATTGTTGGTAATTTGGACAATTTGACAACAAATTGTTGGTAATTTCATAACAATTTGGACAATTTGACAACAAAACTGACATAGTGAAAACCAAGCATTACTTATTTTTTGGTCTATTGGGATGTATATACATACATACATATCGTTGGTCTCATGTAGAAAGGCCCTAACTCGCTATTTTTTCGAAATTAGTTTTTTTTTTGATTCCAATGCATTTAACGCAAATACACCTCCTCACAAAAATTTATTGCAATGGTGTAAAAAATAACGCTTTTATAAGCAGTTGTACAAAAAAAATTACATGTTGAATATTACAGTTTCTATTATGTTTTTACCTTCTCCTGTAAAGTTTCAAATATGCGAGTTAGGGCCTTTCTACATGAGACCATCGATATGTAAATATTAAATATTTGTAATGTGTTGCTCATTGTCTAAAGTTTTATTTATGATAGTATGTCCAGTTCATTTGTTGTATTTTATTTCTAACATGAACACAAAACAACGTTTTAGCTATTTCAAAACTAATTAAGTTTGTATAGGTATTTTTATGGTATGTATTAACTTGTTTGTGTTATTGAAAAAAAAACATGAACAAAAAATCAAATTAAAACAAACGAGTTTTGTAACAATATACATATAAACAATTTCACAGCTATTGTAACAAATAAAAATACGCAAATAAACAAAAATAACTTAAAAACAATTTCGCTTAACAATGACAATGAAAAAGTAGAATGAAGGAAAAACAAAGATTGTCCAGGAAAAGATGGAAATAAAAGAAAAAAAGACGTTAAATTGTCTGAGTTTTTCAGTAAAAAAAAAAGAAAGTACCTAAAATGTGTTCTTCAAACTAGAGCATATACAGTGGTGGACACTTCATATGTACAAGTATATGCTGATTTCAAAGGTATTTTTAACTGTATTTCTTGTCCATTGGTGTACCCCATGGTGTGATCAGTTTATCTACTTTTTTCTTATTGCTTACTTTCTCAATACTTTCCTATATTGGTTCTTAATTGCAATTAATAGGCAATTTGAGCTGGACGTCAAAGTAATTAATCAGGAACAAATAAATTATGAAAATATTTTATGATACAAAAGATTAAGAGTCATAAAATACAATTTCGACATGGCTAAAACAAAGTGGTGCAACAGCGTTATGTTGTTCACCAAATGAACTCTAGAGGGAGCTCCTTTGGTGGGATTGGAAATTTTTTAATTTGTTCAAGGAAGATGGTTTACAACACATTAGGTTATATTCGAACCTATGGGACATATAGACATGTTACACAGGTTCCAAGACACAGAAAAACAACCCGCAAAAAGAAGAATTGCAAAATATAGAAAATATGACTAAAAAAAACGTCAAATTGTCTACGATTTTCATTCAAAATCGCAACAAATTTTATTGAAATTCATTATTTACAATAGATATGTTCCTGTTGTGCTTACAATTCTATATTTGCAATTAGAATTTATAAGACTTTAAAAATTTTTAATTAAAGAATTGCTGCAAAAACGCTTAAACATTATTTTCAATTGTATCATGTAAAAGTACGCGAACTTAGCTTATGTCTGCTAAATGTTTTCTTATCAATATCGGTCAATGTTTTTTCTAATCAAACAAAAAGAAATGTATGTAATTGTTATAAACAAAAATATTTTGTTTACATATTTAAATTAAACTCTTGTCATAAAAATTAGATTAGAAAATGTATTAAGGTGGATTCAACCATTCGTTTTGAAAAAAATATTTGTTCGGACAAAGTTTTTTTCATATGAATATTTTTTCTCTCTTAAAAAGAGAGAGGACAAAGTGTTTTTCATATGAATATTTTTTTCTCTCTTAAAAAGAGAGGGGACAAATTTCGTAATCATAAAGTAACAAAAACAAAAAATCAATATAAAAAGATAAAGCAACTCAATTAAGTCAGTTTTCCACGTTTACCAGAATTCACTAAAAATGTTTTTCTTAGTATGTTATCCGTAACCTCTTGTCTTTGATCTTTGATAGAATTTCCATCCCGCTCGAATGTAGAATTATATTAGCTTCTTTACAATTATTATGATTATTTCATAAAACAAATCATGCCATCATTGTCAACCACAAAATAAAATTAAAACCTCTAGCAATAGCCAACATTTCTTATGTTAAACACTCATTTTTTGTTTGCATTATTATTACACAGTCAGGATTTTAACCTTTTAGGTTATCAATTTGCACCTTAACTACACGTACACTACACCACACCACCCACTTCGAATCTAAATATGTATGCATTATTCAATCATAAATATTATATAGGTATGTACTTAAAAAATCACATATTGATAAAAAGTTTATTCAACTTTGCGATTTGTTCAGAAGTTGTTTTGTCTTTGTTTCGTATTTCTGTTATATTTATTTGTATAAAGACCAACAAATAAAAGTTTGTTGTTTGTTGATTGATAATAATGAATTATGAAAAAGAAAATAAAAGGCAATCAATATTCAAATACATATTTGGATTAGTACATTAAATGATTACCTGTAAAGTAAAAAGTTTATTAAACTATGTGAATAGTAAACAGTGTAAATAAACACTGTAAACAGCGCAAATTTACAAAATTTATTTTCTGATTTTTTTAAAATTTTGTTAAATACTACAATCGGTGCTGGTCGCACACGTGGTAGACTTATGTCTGAGAAGGGTTTGGTCCGATCTCTTTCTTCTCTTTATACTCTATTATTCCTTTCTTATTTTGTGCTTTCGCTTTTTATTTCACCTACTTTCTATAATTTTATTTCTATCCCTAACTAAGGCGTCACAATCGACCGTATTGGTCTCTGGGTGAGGGTGTGAGGATGACTCACACCAGCCTTTTTACCTAACCTAACCTAGTACATATTTTGCTGACTTAAAAATTAGCACACAATGCAACTAATTTTTACGCTAATAATAATTACTGTAAATATGTATGCAATAAATTTTAATATTTAATACAATGATAAAACCACACTTTGAATTTAGTTCTACAATTTTATACACATGTTGCACAAATCCACAAATAGAGAGACTACAGAAGCTACAAAACAAAGCGATGAGGATAACAATAAATTGCAATATGTTTACATAAATTCAGTTTATATTAGATACACTAAAATGGTTAAGTATCCGAGAAACACTTCAACTTAATATATTGGCATTTATATACAAAATGAAGATAGGGAGCGCACCAGAATACCTAACAGAACAACTAATATATGTTAATGAAACACAACCGTACAATCTACGAAATGCCAATGGTTTTAGGACACATAAAACTGTAAATAATGCCATGAAGAGATGCCTATTCTACAAAGGACTACAATTATTTAATTAATTATCAAATGTTAAAAGTGAACGAAATTTTTATATATTTAAAAGAAATTGTATATTTTTTGTAAAAAACAATGTACATTAGAGCCATTAAAATTTAAAATAAAATTAATTAAATTGTTATATAGTTATATAGTTATAAGATAAAGTATTCAAAATACTACTAAATAAATAAATAATAATAAAATCTCATTTAAGATTTTAATTTTTTATATTTTGTTTTATTAATCCAGAATATCAGGTTTTAAAAATAATTTTAATTAAACATCTTCAAACAAAAAGTAATTAGACGCCTGACACACTGTCCAACTTTGAGTTTTAAAATGAACAGAAAGTCATTAATTTACCTGTTTCTTCAATATATTTATTGTTTTAATACAAAAATTAGTATATCGAGAATTTACTTATTATATTGCGTCTATTTTTGGTAGTGAACTGATTAAAAATGTTTTTTTTATAATTTCTCTTCTATTTACTTCAAATAAAATAATTTCTCTGTTTAAAGAAATGTTGAGAACAAAGAACAATATTGTTTGTTATCATCAGTCACTTTGGGAAGTGTTTTCTAAAATAGAACTTATTTAACAAGTTTATAGTATCGATATCGTTTTACAACATTCAGAAATTAGATATTACTAATCTGTTGAACAAACATTTTTTCATATGAAGCAATCAACTACAAAATATGTAATATGTCCGCCTTATTGTTGGGTTCTATGGGGAGCCGTTCTCAGAATCAGCTCCCTTGGGTCCATTATGTTGATCCCATTGTGTTTCCCGTTTGGTAAACTATTGGTCGATGAATCAACACTGGTTGATTTCATTTCAAACCATCCTGATTCCTTGGCGTAAGTATATATGTGTCTTAAGTTCATCCTTGATAGCTCCTCCAAGCATGATAGGTAAGGTGCCCCAATTACACGCTTCCTCAATATTGATATTGATATTGATATTGAGGAAGCGTGTAATTGGGGCAACCTTACCTATCATGCTTGGAGGAGCTATCAAGAATGAACTTAAGACACATATATAATTACGCCAAGGAATCAGGATGGTTTGAAAAGAAATCAACCAGTGTTGATTCATCGACCAATAGTTTACCACACGGTAACATAATGGGATCAACATAATGGACCCAAGTGAGCTGATTCGGGCATTGACAGAGTAGATAAATAATAGCCTCTTACTGCTCCTCGTTGTGACAACTTCTACAATTATCATATATTTACTATAAAAGCATGTAAAGCAAGTAATTTTTTCTTTGTCATTAAACCTTGCAACTAACTATAGAAAGAGCGTGCCACACAAATCATCAGCAATACTCTTCATAGAGCTGATTTCAATGGTGGAGTATTCAAAAATGTAACAAACATTTATTTGGTATTTTTGAAAAGAGGTTGAGAGCAATTTGTTATATTTGGCGCTGATGGAAAGCCGTACGTGCTACCAAAAGCTAATAAGGGAGGAAATCTTATAAAAAATATAAAACTAACAGTAAAGAATGGTGTAAGTTTATTTATTTTTTTTATTTATTTACAAATTTATTATAATTAGAATTAAAATAAATCAAAAGCTAAAAGCACTAGCAACAAAGGCTATCGGCTAATCAATTTTAATGGGGGAGTGATGTTGTATGTGGACATACATATTTAAATTTGGTTGTGCAAAGAAGTTTGTTTGATAATTCAAATATGTACTTTGTTAATATTATTATAAGTTGGAGTTTTGAGTAGATCAACAATGTTAGAATATTGACAAATCGATAAGCTTGGTTGTGCAGTTTTGTTCATCAGATATTGGTGAGTGAGACGAGTACGTGTTTTGTGTAGGCACATTTAGTTAAGAATTTTTTGGTTTTGGAAAAAATAAATACGGTTTGCAACCAGATCTGCTGTCCGTTGCCTGTGATGCCAATATGGCTTGGAATCCATAAGAGTTTGATTTTGTTGTTCGTTTTTATTATTTGTTGTATAGAGGTGATTATTTCGTTCTTATTGTTTTGGTTTGAGGCCGCATCAAATGCAGAGCGAGTGTCTGTGCAGATTATGTATTTTGGAGATTTCTTAAAAAGTTGTTAGGTTCTAGCAGCCATGGGGGGTGGGATTCCGATGTGGGAGAGTATTCACATATATTGTAATCTTACAGATATTGCTTAGGGCTGAAGGATGTTTAAGTTTTGTTTTCCTTTTTTTTAACAGGATTACATATTTATGAAGCAATGATGAGTTGGAGCAGTTAATTAAATATAGATGACGGTGCAATAGTCTTTTGGCAGCCACCTTCAGCCTGCATGTTGGTGATCAGTGATCAAAATGCAGTGGAAGTAAAAGCAGTGTTGATTTGAAAATTTTCAAACCTAATTTTTGGAAAAGCTATGTATTAACAACAACCATTTCCTGCCAACATAAGAATGATACAATGCTAATTTCTATAATGTACATAGTACATATGTATGTATGTATATTTGTATGTTAATCTCGTATAAATAATGTTTTGAGCGCATCCCATAATCTAGAGGTTAAACAAACTATACCACTTACTAAAACGAATCAATGTAATTCTGACTTTTCCTATATACTTATGTACAGTCGGGCCTCGATTATTCGTCATTCGGTTAACCGGTAACCCCGATTAAGCGTGATGGAAAAATATCAGTCTATTATTTTTTGTTTGCAATGTTTTCAAATTGTTTGCTTCGATTAACCGTGATTACCTCTATTATTCGTGATGGCAGAATTTTTTTTAACTTCAAGTTCATACGTACAATACGATGAGTCAGAAGCATTTTAAAGTGATTGGTTTAATTTTAAAATTAGGGCAGTACGGGTTATTTGTGATATGTAAATATATTTAGTATGGCATCGTTACCAGTGGTAAAAAGCTAAAGAAACATTTTAAATATTAAAGATAAAGTTAAAATAACTAACAAGCATTCAAATATAATGTGATTTTTAAAATGCTAACTTAAAAAAAAAAACAAAGTTTTAAGAAGAATTAATTTGTTTTAATATAAATATGTATGCACAACAATGTTCACTTGTTAAATAATATTTAAATATAAAATATATATATATAAAATATTTAAAAACTGTATAATCTAAATTGTAATTCGATTAACCGTGAAAATCGATTATCCGTGATGCTTCTGGTCCCGCCCATCACGGATAATCAAGGCCCGACTGTATATAAATTTTATTAAGCAACAAAGCATCTTTAGGTTAATTTTAAGTATAATATTACAGCGTAAGTCTATACTTAAAATTAGTTAGTTTGACGCAAATAACTAAATGACATCATAGGCACACAAACAAACGTATAACAACGGAACCATCAGGTTATTGAAAACCAAAACTATAGCAAACAGTATCAACAATATTTAATTAACTAGAAGCATTTTATAAAACAAAGAAATAGATGTACATACTTATGTATGTATATGCATAGGTATTTGTTTAAAAAATTAAATAAAAATAAACGTTTAAATAAATAAAAAACAAACACAATAACAAAAGTGGTTAGTAAACAAAGACATCTTTGTGCAGAATAAAGTGTGATGCAAATAAAAAAACAGCTGTTTTGTTGTTGTTTTTGGTTTGCTTAGTTTTGTTTGAAATAGTGAAGAAATTAAATAACGGAAATAAGGATATTGAAAAGAGAATAGAAAAATTAATAACTTTATGTACCTATTGTACATTATAATATCGTTATGAAAAAGAGGTGGATGTTTGACAACATAAAAATTCATAAATATAACTACATACATACTTATAGGTATTCAACTTTAAAAAAGATAAAACTATGTAATTTTATTTAAAAAACTTTTGTAATAAATATTTGTTTGCTTGAATTAATTTTTGTATCAGTTTTACTTACACTTTCACCTTTCATAATTCATTTAATATATGTATGTACATATATGTACATATGTTGGTATACATACATACATACCCAATAAGCACAAATTTTTGTGAATTCCAATGTTGGAATTCCAGTATGAATCCAAGCTTGAATTACATTTGATATCCATCCTCTTTCCAGTCTGTTTGAAGTTTGTTAAAAAACAACATCAAATTTGTTTTAAGCATATGTTAATAATGGCACAGAGTTGATGCAAATCATTGGCGGCGGTGTTGATGATGATTTTTTAATTAAATTTTCAGAGAACAGGTTCGGTTCAACTGGAATTACACTATTATTTAAGGCTGGAATTACACAGTAAATGTACTGTTTTGTTCGACTGTAATTCAATGGTTAATTTTGCTGGATTCGCTATTGAATTCAACTGTAATTCAACACTGGAAATTGGAAATTGTGACTGGATTTCAAATGTAATTCCACTTGATTTCCAGCTTATTGGTTAGAAGTACGCGTACTTTTTTTTTACTAATTTTACTTCTGTCTGCATAAGACCTAAAGAAGTACGCAAATGTACTTTTTTCAGCCTCTGTACTTCTTTTTGTACTTTTTTATTTATTTTTAAGGAACAATTTCTTATTTGATAGCAAATATATATATTTGGTGAATTTCACGTTAAGTAACCCAATGTTAAAAATCGATTTGGATGAAATTTGCAACAAGGTTAGTACTATTGGATAGTAGGCCAGACACAAATTTTCAGCTCTTTCAGTCCAGAAGTGCCGGAGTTAGAGGGGGTCAAAGTTGGACATTTTGGTCATACAGGGTTTTTTTAAAATGAGTGTAACTTTTCTGCTATTGGTTCTAGCAAAAATTGTCCAAAGGACTTTAGATAGCTATTTCTTCAATCATTCCAAAAGTATTTTTTTTAATTTAAAAAAAAAATATTTTTTTTTAATTATTTTTTTTTAATTTTTTTTTTCAATAATTTTTAAATATTCCGGAAGAAAATTCTGTTGCAGAAAAATGGAAAACATTCCTAAAAAACATTCGAAAAAATTTGTATGTTTATATTTTCAATTCCTCAGAACTTTTAGTTTGATGTTCAATTTGGAGAAAGGAACGAAACAAGCTTCTAATTGAAAATGTAGAAAGCGAATTAATAATAAATACAAATTTTGAGTACACTTGTAATGAATTTTGCAATTCAAAATGGTAAAAATGGAATAGTTAACCAAGTTCAAAAAAGCGATAAATATTTATAATTTTTTCAAGTTGCCAAAAAACAAGTTGTATTAAAACATTTAATATACCTAGAATATAGAATAGAAAAATATTACTTTATTTTTTAAAAATAAAATCTAATACACCTGACTAATTTTAAGTTATTTTTTACAACACAAAAATATATATGATCTCTTATTTTGTTTTGTTTTTTTTTTTTATTTGTTATTTACTTCATTGAATTGTTATTGTTAATACTGAATTTCCTAGTTCTTAGTTACATCAATTATTTCTTTTATGTAGTTACTGAATTTTATGATTTTTTTAAAATAAAAAGTGTACTTTTTTGTCTTATTTGTACTGCTGTTTCTATTTCGATTTGATACCTATCTGTACTTTTTTGTCGATTTTATATCTGGCAACCCTACATCTAGCACATAGGTATAATTTACTTATCTACTTTTTCATCGATGTAGAAATTAAATTCCTCTTCGCATCACATGTCGCAATGACAACTTTTTATAAAATATCCAACCCCATCTTTTTAGTGAACAGTATTAAAAGAGCCCGGACGAAGGGTGTGGACGAATATATGCAATGCAGTGATGGAAAAATCAATACTACTGTACTATTTTCAGTACTTTTTCACAACAAAAATACCACAGTACCCCCACATCATATTAAGTACTTTGTTTGTTTTGCTTTGTTTCCTGTTCAGAAATGCAGCGTTACTATTTTTATAATCATTGACAACATTGGCTTCAAAACAAGAACATAAGGAAGCACAAATTCGTATTTATGTTATTTATTTGATGTGGGATATGCTAATCTACAAAAGTAAACAGATGCATAAAGAATTAAAGTTTTTTGTGATACTATTTTGATAATTTTTTTAAATTTCTTATGTTTCGTACATTTTTGTAATTCTAATTTCTTGTTTGAGATTTGTGTGTATCATATGACTTTGAAAACTTCAAACATATTGGTGAAAGATCTATTAATGATATGGCATTAACACTGACAAAATGCAGGCATGCTCATATGTTTATTATCTTAACCCACAACAAATAAAACATATATTTTTACATAAAAATTAATTAATTTTTAGTTTGTTGTTATAATAATTTTTTTATTAAACTGAATTAATTTTATTTTTGAATTATTTTTAAATGGATTTTTAATTTTATTTTTGAATAAAAATATATGTTTCCTAAAAAGTACCAAAATGTTGAAAAGAGTACTCTTTTTGTTGACGGTCAGTACCATTTCAATTATTCATTTTTCCATCACTGATGCAATGTAAACTATACATCTGTATGTATGTTGTTTTGTTTGCCTTGATTTCTTCCTGTCGCCCTATTATTAAAGGTTAATATTTATTTGGAAATAAAGTTTTGTAACGTTTAAAAAAAACTTTTTTTGTTTGTTAAACAAATCACTGAATGACCTTAATCTTTTCACACATCAGATTTCTTAAACTATTATTTATCATTCATTTCAAGGTCTCTGTAAAAATTTTGTGTAATAGATAAACACCACACAGACATATTATAAAAGTAAAAATGAATTTTTTATTACTTACGTAAAATCTTGGTTAAAATTCATTATATATCCTTCGGCCATGATAGATGACATACTATTTTTTTAACTTCCAAACTTCACAAAAGTTAGTCCGATTTGTTGTGTATATTTGTTCACAAATTAAATAAAAGAATTGATTTTGTTGCTTTTTCTTTTTTATATTGTACTGCAAATAAACACTAGTACATAGTCGATTTCTCTAAAAATAATTTTTTGTGTTCTCTATTTAATTTGTTTGTTGTGTATTTATTTTAATTCTTCGATTTTTTATAAATATTTGATAAAATAAATATTATCAGTCTGTGTTAATCAATTATTTATTTCTCTTCAAATAGTTATTATTTTATACAAATTGTTTTTTCTAGTTAGTTTTTCTCTCAAAACTTTGTGTATATAACAGTAATTATTTATTAACTTTACTTTTCTGCTGCACTTTTGTTACTAATATTTATACAACAAATATACATATGTTTTTGTATTTCTAGAGCTAGCTAATAAGTAATTTTGTTTTGCTTGTTTTCTATTGATGATTTGACTTTTTCGTTATTCCTTCTTGCACTTCATTTTCTATTGTATAGTTATTCTCTTTCTTATCATCTATACGTACTTTACATGGTGAAATAATTTTACAAGGTGGTGTTGAAACGCCAGCTGTTTTTTTTAGTCATGTTCGTTATGTCAATTTTTGTTTTGTTTGTATATTTACAGTGGCGAGCACACATGGTAGATGTTTTGTAATATGACTTAAAACCGAATAAACTCTTAAATTTTTAGAAATAATAATGGTTTTTATTTAAAATGTTAAATAAATAGAACAAAAATGAAAATAAATTGAAATTCAATAATTATTAAAGAGAATGTGGAGTTTAGGGTAAATTTATGTGAAATGGCAATGTATCACTTTTGCACGTTAAAGTTCGTTTAATCTGGCAGCAAGAATAAATGGACGGTTGGAGCGAATTTATGTACATAAGCACCGTTATTTGATATTTATAAAAATATCAAAGCAACAGTAAATGTAATTTTTCAAATTGTTCATATTTTGTTTGCAAATTTTTAGCTTATCGCGTGCTTTTAATAAAAATGAGAAAAATTTCAGACTTTTTAGAAAACACATGTGTCATCTTGAAATTAAAAATTGTATGTATTCATTTTTTTCTATAGGAATGTTTGTAAACAATAGTCATCTGTTTTTGACATTACAAACATGAAAACAAAAACAAAAATACCATGTTGTTTCTGTTGCTTTTGTATTGTTGTAATATTGCTTTCACCATGCGTACTTTAATTACAGGTTTTTTGTCTTGTTTTCAGAATTTCTGTTGTACTAAAAACAGTGATGATAAATAATATTTTTTAAGCCGCTAAAATGTACAAAGAAAAACTTGGGAGAATTATTAATATTTATTTATTTTATTAATTTCATTTATTTAGCATTTAATTCGTATGATTAATAATTAATTTTTATAATTATTAAGGAGTTTCTTTCAGGCTAATTTGGTCAAATGTTTGTTTCCAAACGTAAATAAAAAACCTGTTCGATTTTTATTTTATTTACCCAACGTTTCGTTAGTTTTATTCTAACTTCTTTAGGGGTCTCGTTCTAAATAATAGCTTTGATGTTTTTTATTATTGAATATTTATTTGTTATTATTAATTAGTTACTTAAATTTTGGTATAAATAATCAAATAATTAATAAAAATATAATATACAATACGCAAAACTTTAGTCAAGTTTATCTTAAAGCTAATATCACAGAGTTCTGTGACCAAATTAGCCTAAAGGAAACTCCTTAATAATTATAATAATTATAAACATTGGTCACAAAAACAAATTAATTAAATAATTAATTTTTTTGTAAACATTATTATTTATTTAAAATTAAATTTGAACAACATAATAATTTGTTCCACAAAAAATTAATAATTTACATATTTTTAAATAATTAATTTTAAATATTCTTAAAATAAATTAATTTTCGGTATTGGGGGAGGGTGCGGGCGTCAATCATCTCTTTTTATTTTAATCTTAAAGTGAGTGGGAACATTATATTTTTTTTAATAATCTTCCTTGCTTTCCTCGTTCCTTATACCATCAAAAATAAAAACATATTTTTTACCTTTTAAAAATGGTGGTTTGTTTGTTTATTTCCTTTAAATAAACCGGATTCCTTCCTTTAACTGTAAAATAAAAGCGTTAAGTAGTTTAAAAAAAAATAAAACGAGTACACAAAACCAATTTTAAATGAATGTCTGTCTCTTACTTCACTTTCTAAGTTTACTTACACTTTACACTTACATATTAATTACAGCGTTGTGCTACCTTTGAATTTAATTTAAGCTGGATTACTAAAACTGTATAAAAATAAAATCATTAAAAACAAACAAATATCTATGATTAATTTCGAAAAATATAATTGTTTAATAAACAAATATCGGTTGTTTGTTTATTATTTCTTTGCAAAAATCCTACCCTGACATCATTAACTTTTTTTAAAGCATCGTAACATATTGAACCTAAAAATATAACTCCATCTTTACCTTTGGCCAGAAAACCACGAACTAAAATATCGCTAAAAAATAATGTATCCAATTATTTAGTATAGATTTAGAAATTGTAAATAAATATAGCCATTATTTCTCTTATCTTATCGAAATTATCCACCATAAAACAGATGTGAGGATACGTTATTTCCTCTCCCTCACCTTTGGTGTCCCATTATTCTTCTACTCGCACAAATATGTTGTGAATAATGACGACTCAAAACCTGCAACAATTTTGGCGAAGTTCTTGTATGTATGATCATCATATGATCAGAAACTGTTTCTTTCCAATCAACATCGTGATCACCAATGGGTAAGTTTACGAGAATCTTTAATATTTAACTTTTAATATTAAAATGTCGCTGATGTTTTTCATCAACTGTCCCATGTAGAAATTTTATTATTTAATTTAAAATTGAAGAATTCCATCCAGTATTCGTAAAATTCGATTCTAACAGAGATTAGTACTATATTAATTAATAGCACAATTTTTCATTAAAATTGAGAATTAAAAATTAAAGTTCACCAATTCGTATACAAGTTTGTTGTTGTTTGTAATTAATTTAGAATAATAAATTTGTAGTAATAATAAGAAGGACAGACACACATTGTAAACGTATTTAAATTTCGTTCTAAAGTTATATTAATTCCCGAACAATATTTCCAAAAATATACTTTTTCATACAGTTTATCATATACTTTTTCCCACGGTAAAATTAAATACTAGGTGACAGCATTGCTACAACAATTACAACAAGGCAAGAACAACAGGCATTTTTCTATATGTAAAAACCTTCGTCACTGTCAAAAAGTTTTTTTTTTATATAACTTTTTGACATTTTTAATTTCACCATGAATAATCAGCTGGCGCTACGCTGTCACCTTGTATTTAAATTCACCTTGCTTTTTCCTATGACAAATAATTTTGAAATTTATAAAATTAAAATTTTTTTCTGAAGGCAGCACAAAGACGTAGCGAAATATTGAAAATAAAATATAATATTAAATTACATTTTGCTTGTGTCTCTTTGTTAATTTCTATATGATTTTGCATTTATGCTGTCCAACGGAAGGCTAATGTAAAACATATAATAGATATATACAAAAATAAATAGTAGTGTATACAATTACTTTCAAATAAATTGTATATTTAACTAGAAGTAAAACTTCGAATAAAAAATTTTTTAATAAATAAAATTAATTTTTTTTATTACTAAAATCTTAATAATAAAAAGATAAAAAAAACTATTATGATAAGAAATTTTCACTTTTCTATCACCACCAGCAAAATGCACCAAAAAAAAGGCGCAAAAAGAACACAGAAAAAGCGTTTTGTTGACAGCACCTATTTTTCCGAACAGCTTTTAGAATATGAAGAGCAACACAAAAAATGGATAGAAAATACAATTCATGATTTTTTTTTTTTATTAGCGCCATCTAATTAGGAATTTTATAGATATGGAAAAATTGTTTGTATTTTGAACAATAGATGGCATGCCACAATGATGTTCCATTCAATGATGTTTATAATCAGCGTTGCCGTTTTTGGTTATTTCTAACCAAAATTGGTTATTTTTTTTCTCAATGTGTACATGTGTAGATTTTTTCTGTTTTGGTTACTTTTTTTTACTGAAAATATTTAGATTTTAAGACAATTAGTAATATAATGCAAGCAAAAGAATTGTGCAAAAAACAACAAAATGCCCATTTTGTTTGGTCTGCCAAAGACAAATTTCAAAACTCAAGCTGTGACATTTTAAGTAAAAGTGATCTCCATATTTATTGTAATATAATTACATGTTTTTTAGTATTTAAGAGAGTAACTTTCTAGTTCCTTATTTTATTGCCAATGAAAAATTTTTTGTTTTTATTATATATTTTTTATTTTTGTTTAAGACATTAAAAATTAATAATTAAACTTGCAAAACTTAATGTAAAGTATTGGAATTTTAAATTTTACAAATTGTAGCATTAGCTTATGTTTCTTTGCATTACTTTTTGCAAAATATGACACTTAGTTTTTTAAAAAAAATATTTTTTAGTATTAGGAGTTGTGTTGTAAAATACGTTGTTTTATGTTTTTTTTATTACCTTAAAGTACAAATTATAGTTAAAATTACAAAAAATAAATAAATAGTACATGCATTTAAATTTGGTTATTTTTTTTTAAATTTGGTTATTTTTTTTCATAAATGTTGGTTACAAAAAATTTTTTTTCGTGGCAACACTGTTTATAATATGTTTTTAATTACAACCCTGTTTAATTTAGCATAAAAAACACAGGGACTCAACGCAGCTGAAGAAAACAAACTTTTTAGCAACATTTTTTTTGATTTTTGGCAAACTTTTTGCAGAGTTGCATAAAAAGTAGTATTTCACGAGCACGTGCGTTTTTAATGTAAACAATTAATATGAACAAAATTTAGCTAAATTAATGTAACTACCAACAGGACATTTTTAAAGGAAAATAAAATTAAAAAACGTGAATCAACAGTACTATGGACCAGTTATCAGATTTCCGGGTTGTCACTTGCGACATTTTAACTATTTGCTTAAAATCGCACACTAATCCCAACCACATTTATTTTCATATTTTTAACAATAAAACCAAAAGTATTCCGTGTGCGCATATCTCGTTAATTGCAACCGATAGGACATAAAAATACGAATCGATGGTGATATAGTTTATAGTTCAATAGACTGTAGTTTAGAAGTTATTACGCAACAAACTTTAGAAAATGATAAAAAAACACCTAGTACAGTTTTCCATTAATAACTCAGAAACGATGCCTTGTGCGCATATCTCGTTAGTTGCAATCGATAGACCGAAGAAATACCAATCGATAGTGGTATAGTCCATATCTCAAAAGACTGGATCTTAAAAGTTATTACGCAACAAACTTTTAAAAATTAAAAAAATCGCCAGAAATATGTGAGTTAGTTTTTCTTGAATAACTAAGAAACGATTTGGCGTGCGCATATCTCGTTAATTGCAATCGATGGGCCTAAGAAATACTTATCGACAGTGGTATAGTTCATTTTTTCGGAGACTATATTTTAGAAGTTATTACGCAACAAACTTTCAAATATTAAAAAAAATCGCTAAAAATGTGTGAGTTAATTTTCCATTAATAACTCAGAAACCATGCCTTGTGCGCATATCTCGTTAGTTGCAATCGATAGACCGAAGAAATACCAATCGATAGTGGTACGGTCCATATCTCAAAAGACTGTATTTTAGAAGTTATTACGCAACAAACTTTCAAATATTAAAAAAAATCGCTAAAAATGTGCGAGGTAGTTTTCCATTAATAACTCAGAAACGATGCCTTGTGCGCATATCTCGTTAATTGCAATCGATAGACCGAAGAAATACTAATCGATGGTGGTACAGTCCATATCTCAAAAGACTGGATCTTAAAAGTTATTACGCAACAAACTTTCAAAAATTTTTCAAATCGCCAAAAATGTGTGAGTTAATTTTCCATTAATAACTCAGAAACCATGCCTTGTGCGCATATCTCGTTAATTGCAATCGATGGACCGAAGAAATACCAATCGATAGTGGTATAGCTCATTTCTCGGGAGACTGTATTTTAAAAGTTATTACGCAACAAACTTTCTAAAATTTTCAAAAAATGGGAAAAGTTTTTTGATGAATTGCATGTGCGCACATGGTTTAACTCACTGGCAAACTTTATAAAAAAAATGTAAACAAATAATGAACATAATATACCATTATTCATTTGATCACCAGCAGGTCATTTTAAAAGATATTTTAAATTTGAAAACACGATTTTGTTATGGAATGACCCCAGAATCAGATTTCCGGGTTGTCACTTGCGACATTTTAATTACTTACTTAATATGGCGCACTAATTCTAATGACATATATTTTCATATTTTTAACAATAAAACCAAAAGTATTTCGTGTGCGCATGTCTTTTCTCTTGGTACTTATTCCAATACCATATTTACCAAATATCATCGACGTAGGTCAAAAAATGTCCAAAATATGGCGATTTAAATTTTTAGGTTATATGGGCGGTGCCACTCCCATTTGTTCAATCAAATACTACTATTATATTTTATAATTTTTTTTATTAAAACAAATCCGCAATAGTGTTTTAAGGATTATTCTGAAATTTGGCCAATAGGAATGAAATAGTTTTAAATTTGGTATATTTTAACTCCACCTTGCGATAACGTCTGGGTATTATTTTAACACCTGAATCAGAGGATTTGTCAGCATTATTATGACTATTACCAACTCTCGCTACAATGCCTGCGCCATTCTTTAAAACATAGGATATTTGATAACGTCTTAAGGTACGCGGATTGGGAGAATAGAAGAATACTAACTATATGGATGATTTGAAAAAAATTGTTTTTATTCAGATTTTTTTTTTAATTTATAAAAAACAATTTAAATTTGTCTAAATAAAGTATGTATGATACATACTTACTACCATTTTCAAATAAGTTGATCAACTAAAACATATTTGATTGTTAAACGCGCTATTTTACTATATTACAAAGTCCATTTTTTTTTAAAAAAAAAGTTTTGAATAAATTTATGTTTATTCAGTTTTAGGTTTAGGAGCAATTTTTTTTTAGCTAATTGAACCATTTGGTCGTTTGACTTCTTTGATTTATTTTTTAAGCATCTGCCTTGACACCTCTAAATTTAATCTTCTTTGGCTTTTTGGCATATCAGCGTCACTACCACTGGAATTCTTTTCTTTGCTGGGTTTATCCTTTTTAGCCATCAAGTCTTTGTTTGGCACCCTTCTTAGATGTTTTTTCTTTTTCGGAGTGGACATCGCGCGCTTCTTTGGCTCCCAATTTTCTAACACTAAAACGTTCTACATTTATGTGACGATCATCAACAATGGTTCCATTAAGTTCATGAGCTAAGACAACTGCATCGGGGGTCTTAAAGCAGACATACGATACACCTTTACAACCTTTGTCGTTATTTCGAATACGACGTACGTAATCAATTTCGCCACAACTGCTAAAAATTTCACGTAATGATTCTTCAGTAGCAGCTAGAGCAAAAATAAAAAAGTTAATTTTTAAACTCTGTAACTGTTTTAAACTTGGAAAAAACTTACTATATTTAAGACTGCCAACAAATAGTCTTTTTAGCTTCTTCCTTTTCGTGACTTTGAGGATTTTTTTCAAGCTAATGTAACCCTTAAATGATATTCCATGAATTCGACGCCATTTAGTGATAGTCTTTTCACCTGTATATTTGATTTTCAAAACTACATAGACATTTAAAGCCACCAGCGGAACGTAGGCGTAGAGTTGACGGGCCCAAAGTCCTTAAATAAAAGCAATCATTGTAAATGTTTAGTATTAATAGGCAGGTTTACTACAAATACTGTAGCAGCTTCCATTGCGGGATCTCTATAGTTTGTTTCTAATCAAATTTCTTCATTATTAAATTTGTATGCACATTTTAAAATAGATCATCTATCTTACCGATAAGTTTTTGAGCCATTATCAATTGTCTCTTTTGGGCCTTCTTTTCCTTTTTCGTCAATACCTTACTACTTGCGGCAAAAAACATTTTTACTAGCGGGGGTTTCCAATTTGTTTTTCTTACTATTTTTCGAATTAAGTTCCTGTTCGATAGGATTGGCCAGGCGATATTGATAGCGCAGCCATTTTGCGGGCCAATCGGAGAACCAACGTGTACCTGTTACCAAATGCGGCAATATTATAGAAGACAGCGGGAATGTGGTGTCTGTTATGGGTACTATAGGCAATTGAGGCACTGGATCGGAAAATTCCGTAACTCGTGAAAAGTTTTATATAACTTGGGACGAAGAACTTCACTTAACTCAGCCGTATCACCAATCTTTTGAGGGTAAAAACCTTATTTTAATTATTTATGTTGCCATACATAACTAAAAGGTTGCCACTTATTAGTTATTAATGGAAAACTAACTCGCACATTTTTAGCGATTTTTTTTAATATTTGAAATTTTGATGCGTAATAACTTCTAAAATACAGTCTTCCGAAAAATCAGCTATACCACTATCGATTGGTATTTCTTCGGTCAATCGATTGTAATTAACGAGATATGCGCACGCTGAATCGTTTCTTAGTTATTCAAGAAAAACTAACTTACATATTTCTGGCGATTTTTTTAATTTTTAAAAGTTTGTTGCGTAATAACTTTTAAGATCCAGTCTTTTGAGATATGGACTGTACCACCATCGATTAGTATTTCTTCGGTCTATCGATTGCAATTAACGAGATATGCGCACAAGGCATCGTTTCTGAGTTATTAATGGAAAACTACCTCGCTCATTTTTAGCGATTTTTTTTAATATTTGAAATTTTGATGCGTAATAACTTCTAAAATACAGTCTTCCGAAAAATCAGCTATACCACTATCGATTGGTATTTCTTCGGTCAATCGATTGTAATTAACGAGATATGCGCACGCTGAATCGTTTCTTAGTTATTCAAGAAAAACTAACTCACATATTTCTGGCGATTTTTTTAATTTTTAAAAGTTTGTTGCGTAATAACTTTTAAGATCCAGTCTTTTGAGATATGGACCGTACCACTATCGATTGGTATTTCTTCGGTCTATCGATTGCAATTAACGAGATATGCGCACAAGGCATGGTTTCTGAGTTATTAATGGAAAATTAACTCACACATTTTTGGCGATTTGAAAAATTTTTGAAAGTTTGTTGCGTAATAACTTTTAAGATCCAGTCTTTTGAGATATGGACTGTACCACCATCGATTAGTATTTCTTCGGTCTATCGATTGCAACTAACGAGATATGCGCACAAGGCATGGTTTCTGAGTTATTAATGGAAAATTAACTCACACATTTTTAGCGATTTTTTTAATATTTGAAAGTTTGTTGCGTAATAACTTCTAAAATATAGTCTCCAAAAAAATGAACTATACCACTGTCGATAAGTATTTCTTAGGCCCATCTATTGCAATTAACGAGATATGCGCACGCCAAATCGTTTCTTAGTTATTCAAGAAAAACTAACTCACATATTTCTGGCGATTTTTTTAATTTTTAAAAGTTTGTTGCGTAATAACTTTTAAGATCCAGTGTTTTGAGATATGGACTGTACCACTATCGATTGGTATTTCTTCGGTCTATCGATTGTAACTAACGAGATATGCGCACAAGGCATCGTTTCTGAGTTATTAATGGAAAACTGTACTAGGTGTTTTTTTTATCATTTTCTAAAGTTTGTTGCGTAATAACTTCTAAACTACAGTCTATTGAACTATAAACTATATCACCATCGATTCGTATTTTTATGTCCTATCGGTTGCAATTAACGAGATATGCGCACACGGAATACTTTTGGTCTTATTATTAAAAATATGAAAATATATGTCATTAGAATTAGTGCGCCATATTAAGTAAGTAATTAAAATGTCGCAAGTGACAACCCGGAAATCTGATTCTGGGGTCATTCCATAACAAAATCGTGTTTTCAAATTTAAAATATCTTTTAAAATGACCTGCTGGTGATCAAATGAATAATGGTATATTATGTTCATTATTTGTTTACATTTTTTTTATAAAGTTTGCCAGTGAGTTAAACCATGTGCGCACATGCAATTCATCAAAAAACTTTTCCCATTTTTTGAAAATTTTAGAAAGTTTGTTGCGTAATAACTTTTAAAATACAGTCTCCCGAGAAATGAGCTATACCACTATCGATTGGTATTTCTTAGGCCCATCGATTGCAATTAACGAGATATGCGCACGCCAAATCGTTTCTTAGTTATTCAAGAAAAACTAACTCACATATTTCTGGCGATTTTTTTAATTTTTAAAAGTTTGTTGCGTAATAACTTTTAAGATCCAGTCTTTTGAGATATGGACTGTACCACCATCGATTAGTATTTCTTCGGTCTATCGATTGCAATTAACGAGATATGCGCACAAGGCATGGTTTCTGAGTTATTAATGGAAAATTAACTCACACATTTTTGGCGATTTGAAAAATTTTTGAAAGTTTGTTGCGTAATAACTTTTAAGATCCAGTCTTTTGAGATATGGACTGTACCACCATCGATTAGTATTTCTTCGGTCTATCGATTGCAATTAACGAGATATGCGCACAAGGCATCGTTTCTGAGTTATTAATGGAAAACTACCTCGCACATTTTTAGCGATTTTTTTTAATATTTGAAAGTTTGTTGCGTAATAACTTCTAAAATACAGTCTCCCGAGAAATGAGCTATACCACTATCGATAAGTATTTCTTAGGCCCATCGATTGCAATTAACGAGATATGCGCACGCCAAATCGTTTCTTAGTTATTCAAGAAAAACTAACTCACATATTTCTGGCGATTTTTTTAATTTTTAAAAGTTTGTTGCGTAATAACTTTTAAGATCCAGTCTTTTGAGATATGGACCGTACCACTATCGATTGGTATTTCTTCGGTCTATCGATTGCAACTAACGAGATATGCGCACAAGGCATGGTTTCTGAGTTATTAATGGAAAATTAACTCACACATTTTTAGCGATTTTTTTTAATATTTGAAAGTTTGTTGCCTAATAACTTCTAAAATATAGTCTCCGAAAAAATGAACTATACCACTGTCGATAAGTATTTCTTAGGCCCATCGATTGCAATTAACGAGATATGCGCACGCCAAATCGTTTCTTAGTTATTCAAGAAAAACTAACTCACATATTTCTGGCGATTTTTTTAATTTTTAAAAGTTTGTTGCGTAATAACTTTTAAGATCCAGTCTTTTGAGATATGGACTATACCACTATCGATTGGTATTTCTTCGGTCTATCGATTGCAACTAACGAGATATGCGCACAAGGCATCGTTTCTGAGTTATTAATGGAAAACTGTACTAGGTGTTTTTTTATCATTTTCTAAAGTTTGTTGCGTAATAACTTCTAAACTACAGTCTATTGAACTATAAACTATATCACCATCGATTCGTATTTTTATGTCCTATCGGTTGCAATTAACGAGATATGCGCACACGGAATACTTTTGGTTTTATTGTTAAAAATATGAAAATAAATGTGGTTGGGATTAGT
Source organism: Bellardia pandia (assembly GCA_916048285.2). NCBI lineage: Eukaryota > Metazoa > Arthropoda > Insecta > Diptera > Calliphoridae > Bellardia > Bellardia pandia. The sequence goes on along the minus strand of OU696530.1, from coordinate 98,533,969 downwards.
GTGCGATTTTAAGCAAATAGTTAAAATGTCGCATGTGACAACCCGGAAATCTGATAACTGGGCCATAGTACTATTGATTCGCGTTTTTTAATTTTAATTTCCTTTAAAAATGTTTAGTTGGTGGTTGCACAAAATTTAGCTAAATTTTGTTCATTATTTGTTTACACTTTTTTATGAATTTCATGGAAAATGTAAAAAAAGTACCTTTTATGCAACTCTGCAAAACAAAAAAAATGTTGCTAAAAAGTTTGTTTTCTTCAGCTGCGTAGGGACTCAAAAGTAATACAACCCTGGGAGTGTCAATAAGAAAAACTGTCATTCCTGAAAACGTCGTCGTCGACCACAGAGTATAACAGAGGTGACAGAAGAGCAAAGATAGTGTAGGTTTTTTCTTGTCTCTTTCTTTGAGAACTGCCTTGTCGGTTTCTTTATGTTACTATTTTTCTTTATTTCTGACTCAAATAAAATTCAATTTTGGTGGAAAAGGTAAGTGCATGCATTTCTATTATTATTATTTTTGCAGATTATACAAAACACAACGTACTTAACCGTAAAATATACAAAGCACAGATTATAATTAATTATATTTAAAGGAATCACTGAAAATTAAATAATTTAACACAACACAAATTAATTGTTTGATTTATTTTGCCACAGATTTTGCTTTGACACAAAATTGTTTTGTTTATTTTGCTTTGTTCACAAATTTCGTCTTTTATATAGTGCTTTGCTTTTTCACATTACAAATTTACTAACAGAAAATATTTTCTTTCTCTTTTTAATATACCTACTGTGTCAGCTGATTGTAGCGATTTTGAACTGTCAAAGTTGTCCCCTCTGTTATACTCTGTGTCGTCGACGCAACGAAATTATTTTTTAACATACGCAGCAAAAATATAATTTTTTAGCTAAGTTTTTATAATTTTTGTTATAGTTTTAATTTTTTTCTAATAATTTGAAACGAAAATTAATAAAAGAAATACGAAATTAATACAGTGTAGTTAGTATGCTAACAAAATAAGTTTAATGTGCGAAAATTGAGAATAAAATTAATTGTATTAAAAAACGAAACAAAAATTGTCTAAAGAAAAAATAACCTGTGTTTATAAAACAACAACGCTAACTTAAACTCGAAATAAGTTGGGAAAAATACAAATGGAATTCTTTCTATTGAATTTAAAAGATTTCAAGTTAGACGACACAACAAACAACACGGCATCTTATCTAATACAATATAAATAACAAAAAAAAAAAAAAAAAAAAAACTTTGAAAAGGAAGCAAATTCCATGGTGTAGTTAGTGAGTGTTTTTTTCGTGATCGAATTAGAAAGAAATTATAAAAACAAGAAGACACCAACCAACCAACCAACAACAACGGGAAAACTGGAAGAAAATAAAGCAATAGAAAATGCCATTAAAGTTTCTAAAGAAATGTCGACAATATAATGTGACATCAAAAAGTTTATTCGTAATATCAGTGCATCATCTATTGGGTAAGTATGTAGTTAGTAATTTTTCTTTAGTTTATTGTTAGTAATAAGATATGCAGATAGATAGGCAGCAAAGTCATATCATTTGCACTATTTACACTGGAGAATATGTGTTGGTATGCGCTTTTCTCTGCTGCTGTTTTGTATTGTTGTTGTTGTTCTGCACAAGTGCGGGGGTGTGATTGTGTGACGAATTCATCAAGCATGATTGTTTATTTTTATATGGAGGGCTTCTTTTAGTGGAGTTCAGTTTCTTTCGTGTATGAAGGAAAATTTATAAAATAAAAAAGCTACATAAAAATGATACATGTTGAGGAATGTTTTCTAAGTTTTTATTTTTTCTTTTGCTTTTCTTATTTATTTTCTTTCTCTAAAATTCCACTTGATTTTCTTTTTTTACTTCAGTAAATTGAGTGTTGGAGTGAGTGTTTTTTTATATTAAATATGTGTAAAAAAAGTGCAAGTGCGTTGACGTTTTTACTGCTCACATTGTTGTTGTTGCTTGCTATTTTAGTGTGTTTGTTTTGCTCTATTCTCATTAACCCTAGGATGTCTGACTGCCTGGGCAGTGGTAAGTGACTACTGGGCCTGGTGAGGCCCTTTTCTCCCCTTTTAAGCTTTTAATTGATTGCTGGGATTATGTAGTCTGTAGAAGAAGTCCTGTACCACACAAATTGGTAATGCGTGGCTCAGACTTGGGCGTGGTGTGAGGGTGTTTCTTAATGATGCCTTAAAAATATTCACAATTTTGCAACTTAACGTCAATCAGAAGATCAACTGTGTTGAATGTGGATCAGCTGTTATTAATTTTCCATATGGGCTTCATGAGGCCCAATAGGTACACTTACCACATTTTTACATAAACAGACAAGGTTGTTCTACGAAATCAATAGTAACAATATTTTACTGAATTCATTATGTTCGGAAGGCATTAGCGGTAGTTGACATAAAATATTTCTTCACTCAGAGCAAAGGTAAAAACTTGGCGACTACTCAAATTCAAAATAGGCCTCGAAAAGCCCAGTTGAACATCCTAGTGTTAAAGTACTTTTTATTGTAGTTTTCTATAAGCGTGAGTGTATAAGAGCGCGTGTTTGTATGAATAAAATGAAGTGTTCGACACAAAACATTCCTATCATATGAATGCGCAAACGCCCCTTCGTGGTAATTCGAATTGCAGTGTTTTTGTTGTTGCTTTTTTGTAATTTAATGTTTTTTATACTTTATCATTTTATTTTCTTATTTTATTGCGTTTTTTATAAATGTACATAAATTATTTCACTATAACGTAGTAATCGAGAGATATTTGTTTATGGAAATTCGCACTGCCTTTTACTATTTTTCTTTGTACACTGTACCAAATAAGATTGAACATTAAACACGTCAGTGAACAGTCACATACTCGTAGTGCAAAACCTATTTCAATAATAAATACCTTTATTCGAATATTGAAATTTGATATTGATTATGTATACTGTATATGCAAGTGCAAACATTAATATTTGATATTAACATTAGATAATTTTTTAGGTAAAAAAACAAATTTTCATAAAAAATTAAATCTCTTTTTATTTTAAGAAAATTCCTTTGAAAATAATAGCACAAAAGAACCTTAAAACAAGTAAGAGGAAATACATATGTACATAGGTACCTATATAATTTTTATAAATAAGTTTTTCTAATAATACGATCTGAACTAGAAGTACCTTCTTAACCTTCTTTCTTCATCTATCTTTAAATACCTAGATGATTTTATAGATTTTATAGTTAAAGTTTCCTTCATAGCTTCCCCTAAGAAGTTTTCTTTCCAGTATACAGCTGTCCATATATAAACTGTAGACAGTAATCTAGTACTAAATAAAAACAGAGAAACATATCAAAAAAATAACCTTTGTTTTAATAACAGCCTTTGTTTTCATAACACCATCACCGTGCTTTATAGTCTTAGAAGTATACTCTTTTTCGATCAGATTCGAAACTACAAAACTTTGATTCATTGCTCCAGAAAATTATTGGGGCTTTTAAATGCTCATGGCATAAAGAAATGAGGGACTTCACATTTTATTTGAAACATGTGGCTTATGCAGAACAATGCAACCACCCAAGTTTATTTTTCATTGAATCTTCTTATAGTTCTAGAGCAGACGTCAATATCGAATTTTTTTAAAAGATATCTTAGAATTGCGGTGTATCTCTTAAATGAGACTGTCACTGTGGCTTTGTAAATTAAATAATGTTTTTTTTACCTCTTAGAGCCTGTATAAAACTTTAATAATTTCAAATATGACCTAATGCTTTTTAAACCATCTTTGTTGAACAAATTGAAATACTTGCAATTTCGCCAACTAGAGTAATCACTTTAGAGTTCATCTGGTAAATAACAATTTATGCTGTTCCTTTGTGCACCACTTTATTCCAGCCATGTGTATATAGTGTTTTATGACCCTTAATCTTTTGTTTCATAAAATACTTTAAGAACTTTTTAATTCCTAAAAACTTACCGCAAAAAACTAACAAATAAAAATAAATTTATTTTGCGTTCTAAATTATTGCCCAGCTCAAATTGCCTATTAACTGCAATTAACCATAAATAGAAGAAAGTATTAAGAAAGATTGCAATAAAAATAACAAGAGAACAGATCACACCATAGGGTACACCAATGCACTTAAATTACAGTTGATAATCATATTAAACATAAATACTTTTGAAAACAGCATATGTGAAGTTCACTAACCTAATGGTAACACTGTATATAAAATGAAAAAGAAATAAAATTTTGTTTACACTTACGAAAACAAAAGTCTGGGCCCTTGGACACATTACGGATAGACAGTAAAACAAATGGTCAATTAAACTGCATCATCAGGATGACTGTATAAATAAAAATATTGCACGTATGTATCAAAATGTAAAACTTGCTGGGAAAATTCGGGACATTGGGAATGCTAGATTCCGGCGAGAGGGTTAACCTGACACAACACCTGACAGATGATAATGGAATGTAGATATACATACATATGTAAACTTTTAAAAATATTATATTGTTTTTTTTTTGTTAAATAAAGCTCATTTAAAAATTTCCGTTTGTAAATTCACAGCCTTAGCATCGATTTTCTTTTTTTAATATTCAGAAAGTGTTTTGAATTATAAAGATTGTGGTAAATAACGTTTCCATTGTTAACATACATATTTTCTTAATATTGTCGCAAAGTTATTAAACATTTGCTATTAAATAATTTCAAACATATGTATGTGAAGAACAAAAATCAATTTGTTTAAATTGCTTCTTGTTTTTATTGGACAAAAAATTTTTATCTAAAATGACGATAAGACACTTAAATGAAAATAACACATTAGTTAGATTTTATAAACACAAAACTAGAGATTAGATTAGTGATTAGGAAAGGTAAGGCAAGCGATTGAATGTACCCAAAATGTCTAACCAAGTTTTTTGAGTAATACGAGGGTAACCGGGAGAATTAAAAAATAGAGAATTGAGAACAAATACTTAGAAGAATAACACTGAAAATATTTAAAATGTCTTAAACTCAAAATAAATATAAAATCTTAGTGTATTCCAAAAGATGTTTTTGTCTTTGTATGAATAAAATTTATTAATTCTTATTCTATAATCTAGTATTATCACACACTGCAACTCATACAATAATTGAAACTTAATTTCTTCAACAAAAATATCGTTAAAATTTGTAATTTTTATTAAATATTTTATTTAATGGGTATTATATTTCTTATTTAATTATAACCTTAATAGAGAAAATCATAATAAAAATAACAAATATTATTATTATTATTAATAGTATTTCGCAATATATTTATATGTAGTTTAAAACTGTTTAAGTTAATTGTTTATTCAGTAATTAAACTGTCTATATAATCTCCACTAAGCCATATACAGTACGAATTTAATAAATTTAAACAAACGAATTTAAACAAACCTATAATTTTTATTAAATGACATTGAAACAATAAATTACTAAGCGTTTGTTTTGGGTTAACTCTTAGCTTTGGGTAAATACCTATACAATATGTATTTGTTTAATAATATGTCCTACTACAATAAGTGTTTGTGGTGTTTACTAGCTGGTTTTGGTAATTAGGCAATAATGCAAGGGTTTTTGAGTTCAAATAGTTTCTTATTGTTTCCGATTTGTAGTGAGCGCTCCGGTTTTGTGGCAATTTCTATTGTTTCTTAAAAAACATATAATGTATATAATGCAACATTTTATTTTCCTAGGTTCACTATTATAGAAATATTGCAGATCTGTAAAAAATGCTACTTACTTTAATTTGTATGTTCTTACTTCACGTATTCTAATATGCCCCAGACAAAACATGTTACATACTGTTACACTGTATCTTTCTTCTTCTAATTTAATATCTTCGAAAAGTTGTTTCACTTGGGTACTTTCTAGATAGACTGTACAAGCTGTCACAATGAGGAGGAGACAGTATCCCATTTACTGTGTTATGGCCTATATTTATTTATATAAAAGAGAGATTGCAAAAAGGTTTTTCTGTCTCTTATTAGACTTCTCCACTTTTTAGAAAAGAATCGGCCCGATTTGAAAGAAAAATATATGTATGATTGTATAATAATTGTTGCCCATACTGACGTACGGTTCCCTCGTTGACAAATCCACACACCGTAATTCCTTTGAAAGGATTCTATGGACGTCGGTATTGATAACTACAGATGAAAAGTGCACCACTCCATCTATGACCTTATTTAAGATGTTAAATTGGATTCCGGACGATCTTATAGCTATTGGCATACATAGCTCTCAAAACAGCCATTAGACTCGATAACAGCTAAGCATGAAACCATAAGAATTTTTGTCTAAAGGAAATGTTTAAGAGTTAATGCAACCATAAGAACAAAAAGAAAGATATAATCGAGACCTACATTAAACGCCTGAAGTGCCGCCTTTACCACTCTTGCACTCATCCACTCTTGCGCCCATGGCTTTATTTGTTCATTTAATTTAAGCATTTGTTCTTTAGCCGATTATGACAGCTGAATTTGAGCCGCCGCTATTAAATTTGGTCAGGTCTCTGGTATTTGTGGTTTAAAAGTATTAATTCGATTTTTTTGTTACATAACTATAAAAACGTATTTTATGTGAACCATGATTAATTCATTTTTATTAAATATAATCAATAGGATAGATTATATGTTAGACTTAAATCATAATTATTTAACCTTTATTGTAAATTATATACCAGTCGACCTCATTCGGTTGTAAATTTCTAATTTGTAATATCTTTCATTTGTATATAAAAGATAAATTTTGTATAAACATATGTATATGGATTTCAATTGCTAACATTGCTTTTTAACAAGAATTTAAAATTAAATAAATAAAAAAATTTTATTTAAACTAAAAAAGCCAACTTAAAGACAAAAAAAAAATATATATTACTACTAAATAACACCACAATTAATAGAACAACAAAAAAAGCACAGCTAGCAACCTACTAGACAATTGAAAACTAAATAAAAAAATTAAATTATTAAAAAAACAAACAACAAATACACACCACAACTAAAACCAATAAAAAGACGTTAACAGAAAAAATATAAAAGACACTAACTGAAAAAACGCCAGCTGCCACCCATTTTGCATACAAATGAGTTGAATATGGAGAATTCTAAACATTTTAACAAAAACACACTCGTACACAAAAATGTTTATATATATATAATTAAATTCATATTGAATATAATAAAAAAAACAAGAATTTAACATTCTTTTTATTTTTGTTCTTTATACAAAAAATATATTTTTCATTTGCCATACATGATTTCAAAGACATTTTTTTCTCTCTGCATTGAGTCACAGAACTCAACATAAACAGTCAACAACAATGTTTAGGATTACAATTTTTGTTGGCTGGTGTTGTGGTTTTGTTTAAAACATTCAACAAAAGATAAGATTTTTATTAGAACGAAAAAAGAAAACTAGGTGGTCAAGAATTTATTTGGCATATTAAAAATATTTACCTTATACAATGTTTATTATTAATATAATCAATTTAAATTTGTTCTGTGTCAGAATGTTGTTTGTGGTAAAATTTTTTAAAAACTTTCAAAGAAAAATTAATAGTTCCCATTGAAGGCCCGTAAAAAGAAAAGATTTATATTAAAGTAATTTCGAGATGTTGGACACCATCTGAATTTACATGAGTAAATCATTGTTCACATAATATCCTATTGCTATTGAATACTTTTGAATTGATGCACATTTATTAATATTTAATAAAAACTACAAGAAACTAAAATTAGTTTTCTCTTATAAAAATGCATGCAACTGAATACGTATTCCTAATTGTTTAAATTTAGTATTTCCAAAAATACAGTGCATCTACACTTTTAGGTTTACTTTAAAAATAGCATTATATTGTTCAATTGACAGCTGTCCATCTGATTTTTTTTCAATGTAAATTCTTTGTAACTTTTGTATAAGGTTAAAATTTTACTGATGAGTGGTGATATCTAATAAAAGATAGAAAGATTTTCGGCATAAATTTATATAAATAGGTCCTATTTAAAAAGATGTAAATAATTATTTTCTGAGAGACCCAGGTTTAGTTTAATTGAATGTAGTATGTGTCGTATTTTTTCGAAAAATTTTTATAAAAAATATTTTTATTGTAATATTTTTACTTTGTATTTAAATGTCATTGGTTAAGTTATATATCGGATTTTGAAGCTTTAACATTGTCTCTGTTAAACAGTTAAAATCAAATTTATCAAAATTTACTTTACACACATTTTAAATTTTAAGTATATTTCTGCTTTCTTTTGTTTTCAATTAACTACTGCTGTTATTTAAATGCAACAGGTCCGCTATCATCGAAAGTTCTTCTTTAAAGTAAAAATTCCGATTGATACACTGTCGCTGAGTTAACAATGCGGAGTGAAGTTCTATTTGTCATGGTAACTATTTCCCATTAGTACTTCTGCCTGAAATCATAAAAGCTTCAATTTGTTTAATTTCTTATTAATAATTAAGTAAATATAAATGAATAAATAGGGGAAAAAATCATTAAATATTTAAATTTTTCATTGATGGTAAATATAAATTAGAGACTAAAGTAAATGTATAGGTAGGTATCTTATCTACTGGAAATATTCCCAGGGGTCAAACAATTTTCGTTGGGAATATTGAGTTTTTTTATTAAATTAAATGAAATGAGCCGGCCATTCACAGAAAATATGAAATACTGGGTCTCATTTCTCCCGATCTTGGCAGTGGTTATTGAAAGTAAGTCCCAGTCTACTTGCATGCTTCTTATTAATCGTCCAGTGACCAGTTCGCACCGCTATTATTCTCAAGATGTTCTATCATTTTCTATTCACAACCTTTTTCTAGTGGTCTTGCATGTGTTCAGTTCTCTGGCCAGTTCGTTTACCTGTTCATTAGCATAGGTGTCCCTATGCGCAGATAACCAAATTAGTGTAAGGTCGAATAAATGTGTATTTTATGTTAACGTAATTACAATTTTCCATGATTTTAGAATCTTTGAATTTGTTCGAAATTAATTTCGAATTTTTCGAACATTGTATATTTTGCAAAAAATAATATTTCTGTTAATATTAAAAGCTGCTACATATATTTAAACAATTTTCTGATAATTTTATAAACATACAAGATAGCTAAAGTTAAATTTTTAAATTCGAAACCGAATTGCACCCAATACAAAACTAAAACTAACCGATAAATCTAACGGAAAAGTTCAAGATAAAGCAATTTTTTCTTAAACAAAATCAACAAATTTACTATGTTTATATTTCATTGTAACGCAATTATAATTCTTTATAAGATTTGGATCTTGGAATTTTTTTGAACGTTGTATTTTTGTTAAAAAAATATTTTTTTTTTAACCAAATTACAATTAAAATTTTGTATGATTTTTGGATCATCGAATTTTTCGAAAATTTTATATTTTATAACCAAATAATATTAATTAAAATATTTTTATTCAATTAAAACCAGGTTTTAAAATCCAAACGATTATTCAGCATAATCCGAAGCAACACGATAAATTTAACTAAAATTATCGACAGCCGGTTTTACGCACCGGAATGACCCGAGATCACTCAGCCAAAGGCTGTCAACTCAGCAATTACTTCTGTTACAACCCCAACAAAAACTAAAATGTTCAATTTAAATTATGTAATTATTTGTTGGATCTTCAAAAATTTTTTAATACAAAAATAAAAACCAAATAATCTACAACACTTAAATATTAATTTTATTAACATTCAAAATAACGAGTTCCATCGAAACCGGTTTTTAAATCGAAATGAACCTAATTTTAGGCCTAATCCCATAAAACTTAGTTCACGCAGTAATATTTGCTTTATGGCAATATTTTTATAATAAATATTTAAATACTCGTAAGCTAATTTAAAATTTTACTTTCCTATATACATTATATATGTATGTAAATAACACAATACATTTACATTTAATATTTATTTTGGCGCTTCATTTTTAATATACATAATTCTTCTTTTTTTATTTGCTTTTTGTGAACAACTTGATCTCTTGCTATTTTTATGTTTATTTTTTTTCTACTAAAAAATGCTTATCGTTATTTTGTTAAACGGTTGAATAAATAAAATGCAAACAATTTATAACAAATAATAAAAGAAACTTGAAACGTAAGAGTCGGCAGATAAAAAATATTATTATTATACAAAACTAAAATGTACATACAACGAAAATACATATACACAAATGCTAACGGAAAGCTAACTTAGCTTAATTTTATCTTAAATTGATTAAAAAAGAAAATAATGAAAATAAACTTGACAAAAAGTAAAAATATAAAAAAACGCTGTCAAACGACAGCTCAACATATTATGACAAAATAAATAAAAGATTTTTTTTTTCAAATACAAACGTGTATGTTAAAATTATGCCTTGTTTAAACAAAAAAAAAACCAACACAAATACGAAAATGTAGATAAAAAAGCTTGTGATTGAAAGTTATTTAAGATTTACACTAATTTTTAAGGCAAATAAATGTCTTTATTATATATTCAAAGTGAGAATTTTTTGCAAAAATAGTATAAAAAGCAAATTTTAGTTTATATCGACACATAGTGCATGTATGTTTAATATAATACATTTAACTACTGTGAGCGTCAAAATAAAGTCAACACCACATGAACAAAATTAGAAATTTAGGAATCAGCTAATTTTGTGAGTATTCAATAAAATTAGTTATTTCCGTTAGTTTTTTATGTGCTCTCTAGGCCGTTTTTATTGTTAAAAATCTTTGTATTTTATTTATTCGGCTTGAGCTCTGTTTTATTAAAAAAAAATATAAAACCCATTGTTCGCTTTAAATTTTTATTGTTTATCTCCCCAATATTTCCACCAACTTTGTTGGTTATCTTCAGGGAAAAGAATAATTTTAAGTTAAATGCAGTGTTGTCCGTTGTTGATAACTGAAGTTTCTTTCACTGACCACTGATTAGTTATTTCCACACTTTATAATAGGATTTTTGAAATGCCAAACGAAAGCTTGGTTAAAGGGAATTGTGTGAGATACACAATAAAATTAGATCAAACTTTTATAACCAGAAATTGTTTATATGGGAATACTATAATAATATTATAATAAATAATATATTTTATGAATTCATAATGGGATGTGAACAGTTGTGGTTCGGCCTTATTGATTGCTTTTTACAAAACGAATTAAAGTTCATGGTAATAAAATATCGCTGGGGACCACAAAAGCTCGTTATTTAAAACTATAAATACAGTCACTCCAAGTCAAACTCGAACACCACTGTAAATAAAATGTATTTGAAAAAAATTACCGTTTTCAAAAATAAATAGAAAATTATTAATATTTTAGTAATTGTTCAAGCTTAAGGTCTTTTTTCTTTAATTTAAAATTTTTATTTTTTAACAAGACAATGATCTTAAGAATACCTCCAAAATTGTGAAAGAGTGGGTGCTTACTCATTGTCCAAAAACATTAGATCATCCTCCGCAGTCCCCAGACCTTAATCCAATTGAGCAGATCTTGGACAACAAACATTGCTGTTGACGCCCTTGGCAGGGTAGAAAATGCATTCCCATGTGCCAATTCTCTAAAATATTACTTTACAATGGTATTCTTTGAATTATTAAAAAAAAAATAATGAACTCAAGCTGAAATAGAAATTTTCTCTAATAATTTTAAAGATTTTAGAATTGTTTATGTATTTGCCCCCTTTTACAGGCATTTATATGTATTTTCTTGAGATATTTCGAACTTAATTTTTTGTAAGTTAAATTGTTTACACTTAAATTTACTATAATTATATTATTATGTTTCAATGTTAACTTAAAATTCTACGTCTTCTTTTCCAGACACCACCACCACTGTCGACTGTACCATCAGTTCCGAAAGCAAAGGCCAAGAGTGTCTCGACAATGTCTGCCAGCGACTACTCATACAACAGCCCGAATTCTTTGGCCTACGCTATATGGTCAAGGGAAAAGAAGATGAAATGAAATGGGTAGACTTAGAACGTTCGCTAAGTCGACAATTGGAAAAATATGCAGCCGGTACAAAGATTTTTTTACGCGTACGACACTATGTCACAACCGGAGTAAGACATCTTAGCGATGAGGTGACACGCTACTATTATTTTCTACAGTTAAAAAGTGATATAAATGAGGGCAAAATTGCCTGCGATATACGTACGGCCATACTACTGGCATTATATTGCAGACAGGCAGAATATGATAGTTATCAGAGTGATAAGCAAACAAAAGATTATTTGAAGAAATCTTTGGTGTTGCCAAAAAATTTACAGGGTAAGTTTTTGGGAGAAATTAATTATTTTACTAAAGTTAAGACTGTTTTACACAAAACTCCCAGACAAAAACGATTACTGCACTCTAGGCCTTTTGTTTTTGAACAGAAGATTCATTCTTCAGACTGAGATTTCAAATTGATATTCGTATTCCCAACTTGGTCTTAAAATGCCGTGCATTTCTTAGTGAAATGGTGAGGCATTCTTCAGTAAGACTCTTCTAGATACCGGACCATCAAAATATTCCAGGGACCTGTATTGCGCACTCTTAATACTCTTAATACTAAAAAGAAAATAATAAGCCCAGCCAGTGCTAGACAAAAATTTTTATGATACTAAAAAATTTCACATCAACTGATCCAGTCATCTGTTTTGCGCTTGAGTTAAAGCAAGGGTATCCCTCCTTCTCAACCGATTGTGGCCACTAAAGTTAAGGATGTCTCGTGCAAGTGGGTTTGGATGGTGTTCAAGTTTGCTGACATACTTTGACGCATATTTTGTAAATTCGACTTTTACTAATGGCACGCCTAGATCTTTGTGGATTCGAGAATTTTTAACATACCATGGAGCTGCAGTAATTATACGTAGAATTTTATTTTGACCCCTTTGAATTTTTTCAATGTTCGATGCTGAGGCAGTACCCCATAATTGAATTCCATAGCACCAGATTGGCTTTAGTATTGCATTGTACAACAATAGTTTGCAATCCAACTGATCAATTGTTTGGAATTCCAATTTCGTCGTGTAAACGGTGAGTTCATGATGAACTCTACAAAGATGCTACAGCAAGGGCCATTTGGTTTAACTTTGATTGTTGCAGAACTGCAGCACTGATAGACATTCCACGTGGTGGGATACGGAATGTATCTAGTCAAGTCATAATAATCGACGATAAACGAAAAAAAAATAATATTTAAAAAAATTTCCTATGTCAATGTCCGGTCATTGCAAATCAAAACTTGGACTTCAAACGATATCAGAAGGCTAGGATGGTTTGCTTAAATACTTTTTGACTTGAAATTGGTCAGTCTTTGAGTTTGTTCTTGCTCTGTGACCTTTTTTACGAGGTATCACAATGGGACTGCTGGAGGACCTACGTATGTCAATTTAACTCCTGATTGACTGCCTGTTTAACATAACATAACAAAACTTCTTAAGTTGTTGAGTTGTGTGCATTTTTCAAGTTTTTTTTTTTAATAAAAAAATGTTTGTAATGCTTAATAAATAACTTTTATTTTATTGTTTTACCGATAAGATGTTAATACATACATATGTATTTTGTTTTACGACTGGTTTTTTAACATTCGTTGGTGAATCACTAGTGTTGATAGAATATAACTGACGTCAAATTAATTTAATATATGAGTCAATTTGTCTAGTCTGAAATGTTTAGCTTTTAGTTTAAAAATGTTAAATTTATGTTTAAAAAAATATTCTATATTGTGGGAAATTTTAAATGATTTATTGATAGGTTGTTTATTAAAAAATGTTTAACTTTATAAACCAACACATTTTGAAGTGGAAAAGCCCTTTCCAAAATTTAATAGAATTTATTTATCGAATCAAATGATTGCAATTTGAATCGATGCCAAGAATTGCATCTACACTGAAGAACGAAACAAGTCTTATTCGGCTAAAGATATCATCCTGACATTTATTTTTCACAAGCAAACGAAAATTCTTTTTTATATATAAAAAATAAAATAAAAATGAAGCCTAAAAAATTTGTTTTTTACTCCCTCAGGTCTGGTAAACGATGATAATCTTCTGGACAGTCTAATACTCGAAGTATTACAACAACATTCGGGCATACAACATCTAACCACTTCACAGGCTGAGGAAATGTATATACAATGTTGCCAACAGCTGGAAGGTTATGGCGAAGAACGTTTCCAAGCTAAAGATAATTTAGGCAATGACATTAATTTAGGCTTGGCCATAAATGGCATGGTGGTGACGGCGGAAAATGGACGACAGTATTTTCCGTGGAAAGATTTCCATACGGTGACTATAGAAAAACGAGCCATACGCATAGTACAAAATAAAGCCGATGGTTCACAGTTCTTGGGCTCATTTATATTCCCGGAAACAGATACGGCAAGATATTTTTGGAAATTATGTATAACACAGCATAAATTCTTCAAACGTTACATAGATGAAGATTCCTCCTCAAGTATGGGTGATGTGGAAAGTGCTAATGGCATTTCCATAGCAGGTGGTGCAGAAGCTATAAATGCTTCGGCTTTTAGTGGTTATGATTTGAGTGATTCCAGAGAGGATTTATTACTGGAACATCATGCCACCTATGTGCCGGGTGCTGGCAGTAATTCGGTAACAATTGGCGGTAATCATTATCAGCCAGCCACACAACAGTCACAAGAATATTTATCGTCTGCCCAATCATTGCACCATCAGTCTTCATCTCAATTACCACCCCATGGCCTGATATCAACAGCCAACTCTTCTTCCGCCTTAATGTCATCCAATATATCTTTGGCAGCTAGTCATCAGTCTGGTAGTGGACGAGCCGATGGTAATGGTATGAATGGCAGTGCTCTGCACATGGCCCATCATAGTGGCGGAGGACAAATTGGTCAGAGTTGGCTGAGCAAGGTGGGTTTTTCATAATAAAAATAAACTATTGCCTCGTTATGAAACAAATTTTCATTATTATTTTCAGGAATACTCTCACGATTATGTGTCCTCTTCGCAACATCTCTCCAATAGTATTTTAGATACTCGTCTACAAAGCAGCTCCTGCCAGGATTTAAGTAATAATAATTTACACAATAGTTCTAGTTTTTTGGGCCACAACAATAACAATCATATTTTGGCAGCTGATGCTCATGAAAGAGAACGTCTTAAAGCCATGCTGCCTACATATAGGCCAGCACCAGATTATGAAACTGCTGTACAAATGAAATACAGAACACCCTCAAATGAATTGTATAACTTAAATCAATTGCAATATCAAGCAGCTGCCCTGGCAGCTCATAATTCGGCAGCTGCTTACTATGCCGGTTCCCAGCCTGATGTACACCAAGCTGGGGATGGTTTACTGCTAGGCCATATGGCCACTCATCGTTATCCCGATGTGGCTCAACCAGCTCAAGCCATGCATGCCCAGTATAATCTCTCGGCAGCAACATCGGGCTTAAGTTCGACGCCTCAAAATAATGTTTACTTAGATTTGCCGCAACGTTTACAAATGATTAGAACTAAACCGCCACCTCCCTATCCTGCCAACAGACTGAGTTCATCTTCCACGCCCGATTTGGCCGTAGCTTCACATCGTCCTTTGTTGGGCTATAGAGCTTATGTTTCTGGCTCCTCACCTGACTTGGTTTCAAATAGAAATCTATTGAATTCTCAATATCCCTATAATGGGCCACCAGGAGGCTTGGGAAATCCGGGACAAATAACCACTTCTTCGGGAGCTACTATGTTACACCAGTATCCCTATATGGGTCATGTGGGACATTCGCAATCTTATCTACCGCCTCATGGTACTTTTGAAAATCTCAATATGATTGAAGAACAGCCCTCAATAATGTCTCAATTAAGGCAATCGGCTTTAAGTCAAGCGGCAGCAACTCACGTCGCTAATAACACACAAAGTTATGAGCAAAATTCTCCAACGTTACCGCCTTCTGGATATCGTTCTTCTGCACAGCCAGCACTGCAACGAAATGCCGTGAATGGTTCCATAGAACCCATCTATGAAAATGTTCCATTGCCTCAATACACATCTTCGACATCAGTGACGCCACAACGTAATACAGAGCAAAGATCATCAGGATCTTCTACACACAATTCAGAAATAAGAAATCGCACATCGTCCATACAATCGGCACCAGGTGGTATGCCTAATCAACCGCCAGTGCCAGCGGCCAGACATCATCATATACAGCATAGGGAACCCGCAGCGCTACCTATACAACAATTAGATCAACAACAAATACATCAATATTTGCAGGCTCAAGATGAACCCGATGAAATTTCCATGAATATCAAAAAGTTCAATCATCAAACACAACCCGATAGAGCAGCTAGTACAGACGTACAACTGTTAGATCCCACGCCACCACAGAGAGCGGTAAGGGCAGTCTCAGCGGCGCCAGCAATAGGTCAAACTTCAACAGCTCTAGAACAAACCCCTGTAAAGATGACGCCGCCCCCCAGGCAGCATAAAAATATGAAAAACGCTTCTTCCGTATCGTCTGTTGATGTTATACAAACCTCCTCCTCCTCCTGTATGTCACCATCAGCGTCTTCTATAAAAGCGGCCATGAATTCTACACGTATAACATCTTCTACATCTCATGACGATTCATTAAGTCACCATTTTTCAGCCATGAATTTGTCGTCCACATCATCTTCCATGTATAATACCACATTAGATACCACAACTAGCACAGCTGGCAATACATCTTCAAAAGAAAAACGTAAGAAACGCTGGAATTTTTTGGGAAGAAGTAAAACGCCAGACAAACAAAAGTCTGCCACATTGGGCCGAGAAAAGGCGGCCAATACCACAAAACTGCAGAAAATGAAATTAGCACAAGATGATCTAAATCTTCATCATAGATGGTCAACGGGAGTGCCGAAATTACAACCAATATCGGGACAATATTCCAAAGATAAATTGGTAATTATATTTATATTTAACAAATAGTTACTATAAGAAATAATCAATATTTATTAATTGCCAATTTATGCCAACAGTGTCAAATACTCACAGATAAATTAACCGACACGCATTTGTTTATGGAATTTGAGGCTATACCTAAGAGACGAGAAATGGCACGTTACGATTGTGCATTGAAAGAAGAAAATGCCATGAAAAATTCAGATCCCAATTTTCTACCCTACGATGATAATCGTGTGCGTCTGACACCCACCATGGACAATCGTCATGGTTATGTAAATGCCTCTCATATATCGGTATGTAGAAATGTTATTTAATATGTTTTTTATAGCTTCTTATACAATTGTGTTCCTTAGGCCACTGTGGGTAACAAACAACGTTTCTATATAGTTGCTCAATCGCCTCATGAAGAATTGACTACACGCATTTTTTGGCAATGCGTTTGGGAGGCCGATGTTTACTTAATTGTACAGCTATCAGAGGACTTAAATTACATACCGCCCAATACAAATCAACGCATGGAGTTTGGTCAGGTAGGCTATTTTTTGTTACATCTTTTTATAGGAAACTTTCCTGCAGAAAAGCAAAGTTATCAAAAAGTTTCTAATAGAGAAGCAAAGTCATTGATAACTTAGGTACCTATATTTCCCATAGAAAAGAAAAGTTATCGATTACTTACCTATAGAGTTTGATTTTCTAGAGAAAATGTTAAATTATTTTTTTTTTATTTTTTCCCGACAGTTCCAGGTTTATCAGGAATTTTCACAAACTACCGATCGTTGCATTACCAGCAAACTGCGTCTTTATCACATACAATCAAGACGTTATCGTTCTGTCTGGCATCTAAACTACACCGATTGGGGCGAACAAAATTGTCCACGTGATGTAAATCACTTCTTAGACTTTTTGGAAGAGCTCAATTCAGTGCGCATGGCATCGATAAATGAAGTACCACCCGGGCATAATACAAATCCTCCAGTACTTTTGCATTGTCTAGAAGGTGGCGGTAGATCAGGTGTAACCCTAACAGCTGATTTACTTCTGTATACATTAGATCATAATGAGGTTTGTTTTCAATAACGTTTTAATTAAATTCTAATATTCTAATAACTTTGCACTTTTTTTTTAGGATATGGACATACCTAGAGTTATTGGTAATTTACGTCATCAAAGAGACAGCATTATACCTTCTTTGGCTCAATATAAATTTATTTATAGCCTTTTAATAACATATCTAAAGAGAACGAGATTAATTTAAGTTTTTTACAACATTGCATCGTTCCATTATTTGTTTTTATATATTTTTTTTTTATAACATCAACCTGAAATTCCCAGGCAATGTCCATTCGATCATTGTAGATGTAATGTTTCATACTTTGTAACCCTCCTGTGTTTTTATTAAACAAAAGTATTTTATGTTTAATTATTTCCTCTTTTCCTTCTGTCTATTATTTGGCAATCAAATTGCTTTAATTTAGTTTAATTTACTCTTAAAAAAATGAACGAACAATTGTATTTTCTACATATTTTTTTTATATACAAGGTGCTTAATTTTCCATTATTTTTTAAATTTTATTTAATCTATTTTGTAGTTTAGCTTGTTTAATTTCTTTGCGTATTTTATTTAATAAATTTATATATTCTCTTATTATTTAATCTAATTTTTCATACATACATAACTCTTCTTGTATATAAAAATCATTATGCGTAAAACAAAGGATACTATTTTTTATATAATATTTATTCTTACAAAAAAAAAATCATATTGTTTGCAAAATTGTAATACCAACTACTTCCATATCATTAACTGTTGAAAATTATATTTCATTATTCATCAAGTTTTCTTGTTGTTAGTTTTTAAGTTGTAAGACAAAAAATAATCAATTGTGCCTTGTATTTAAAGCAAATAAAAAAGAGAAAACAAACTTAAAGTTTACAATAAAAAAAACTTATATAAAATAAAGAAAACCAATATATTGATAAAATTCTAAATAAAATGTTTTACGAATTACTGAGGGTTAGTTAGGACAGAGAGTTTAATTGAAAGTCCACTTTATTAATATTATTGAAAGAAAGATTTTGGTGGAAAATATAAGTAATCACAGATTATCATTCTTTTTCCATTTGTACCACTATTAAATAATCTTAAGGCAATTTTAAAATTCCATATAAAAAAATAGATTTTTGGTGGGAAATATATATATCGTTGGTCTCATGTAGAAAGGCCCTAACTCGCTATTTTTTCGAAATTTGCTTTTTTGCGATTCCAATGCATTTAACGCAAATACACTTCCTCACAAAAATTTATTGCAATAGTGTAAAAAATAACGCTTTTATAAGCAGTTGTACAAAATAAGTTACATGTTGAACATTACAGTTTCTATTATGATTTTACCTTCTCCTGTAAAGTTTCAAATATGCGAGTTAGGGCCTTTCTACATGAGACCATCGATATGTAAGTGATCACAGATTATCGTTATTTTTTCATTTGAACCACTAGTAAAGATTCTATGTAGATTTTTGTTGAGAAATAAATTAATACACAGTGGTTTAGAAACGTTTTATTTTGCAAATAATTCGGCATGTTGGGAGCTATTACAGGGGGGTTATTGTGTATTTCGATTCGAAAGCAAAAGCTTTCGAAAGACAATGTAAAAAGTATACAAATTCGTTACAATTCCAAATGGTTGAAATGTTTTTTTTTTTAATTTATTTCCAGACCTAGAATAATTTAGGAGTTTTATTTTTTAACTAAAAAATAGATTAGAGGAAAACCGTTCAAAAATCCTGACAGATATTTTACAAAAATCAGACCTGGATTGGGCAAATTTTTTAAATTTCAATTTAAAAATGCATATAACTCGATAAAAGATAAATAATACACACATTCATTATTTGTAAAAACCTAGCCGAGGGCTTTCAAAAAATATAAAAACCTTAGGATTTCGGTGACAAACAAAAAAATTTCATCACAAAGGCATCCAATTTTGAGCCCCCACAGCTCCACTCCTGGAGGGTTTATGCGGTTCATCATTAAAATATAAACACAAATACTCCTCTCCTACTCTTGTGTAAAATTGTATCTCGATCGGACCAACGGTTTAGAAATAACAGATATACATATTTGCAAAAAATTTCCATTCTGCCCTATTGTGTGTACATACATTTTGCATCAATATATAAAAAAAATGTTAAAATTTGTGAAAGAGGCCAAGGTTGGTGGAGCTACTGAAGAGTAAAAATAAGCTTTTTTTTTATAAGTATTTGGTATTGATGAAAAAAAAATTTCAAAACTTGAAGATTCATAGTTTTGTAAAATAAATAAATTTAAAAAATTTTTCGAAAGTCACCTTAAAAAACAAACAAAAAAAATATACAGTTACGGACTAAAGTTTGGCGATTTTTAAAAAAAAATGGGGGACCCGAGGTAATGTACTTCGAGGAGCTATTCACCTACCCATTTTCCACGCCAAAAAAACTGTAAATCAACTCGAAAACACCTAAGATCTAACCATTTTAAATTTCGTTACGATATCTGTAATAGCTCTCGAAATAACGAATTATGTTTTTCCAAAATCAAACGTCTCTAAACCACTGTGTTATAGAGCATTACTGCTGTTGTGAGCAGAAAATATTCCTATTATTACTCCTTAAGGTATGCAACACTTTTTCAGCAAATTTATATTAAAAAGACTTTCAATAACATAACAAACTATAGCACAGTTACAGTTTTATGTAAATTACAGCAAGTGCTGCCAGATCTAGACAATTTGTAAAAACGAGCTTTTAAATTTAGGGCCCGATTATCGTTCACAACACTAAAATGTTGTTGTCTCGACTACAACACAACATGCATTTTTAATACGATTAAGCCGATAAGGGTTGTGAATCGTAATAGCAGTTTACAACATACATCAAAATAGTGTTTTGAACGGTAATCTAGGTCTTAAATAATTATAGATCAAAATTGTTTTTCCCTTTAAATTTTCATAGAAATAAAACACATATTTGTTTTTTTTTTATAAATATTTTTTTAAATTTTTACTACACTTGTTTTTGTTTTGCTTTTTTATTTGACCATCAATATCTCTTTGTTTTTATATTTAAATACAATTTTATTAAAAATATAAGAATATTTTTAAATAATTAATTACAATTATTATTATGTATATTTAAACAGGGATTATAATAAATTTTCTTTGTAATGGGGTTTAATTATTATTAAGTTGTGTTTGTTTGTTTTACCATTAACATGCATAAATAACATTTATAAATTTATTTCTGTTTTTTTCGTCTCTGTTTGTTTGTTTAAGATTAATTTATGATTTTTGTAATGTGAAGATTTTGGCAGCTTTTTATACTCTAGGGGTTAAAGGGGGCACAAATCATAGTTTGTATATATAATTTTAAAGAATATATATGTATATGTATGTATATAAAGTTTGTTAAAAAGCTGTTTAATGTATAGAGGCAAACTTATTTTATAGAATATATGTATGTATATAATTTTTACATTATAAAGTATAAAATAATATGATAGTAAGTAGTAGTGGTAAATAATTTGTTACTTATGTAAATAAAAGTAAAAGTAAATATACAATAGAAAGAAATTTACATACTAATTTCTTTTTTTTTATAAAATTTTTCAAATGTTGTAAAAGTTGTATGATTGTGATAAATAATGCTAAAATGGAATAAACTACTTTTTTTAAAAATGATATTTGATATTTTGTTTTGTTTTTCTTTATAAATTAATGATATTTTTTTAAATTCATATAAAGAATTCAATTCCTTTATTGATAAAAACTCTTTTTTTTTTTGTTATTTTTAATTTAATTTATTAATGTAATTATTAATGTAATAATATTAAATATAATTACGAAAACAATTTCTGAAAACCATAAATTTTTTTGTTCTTAATTGTTTTTTTCATTTTGTATTGGGATTTCAATAAATATGTATGTATGTATTTCATAAATATATTCAAAGTTTTGTAATGTGCATTTTAATTTAATGTTTTATTTTTTTGATTCATTTATTAAACATAATTAATTACATCTTCGTTAAAAGTTTTTATATATGTTATGTTTTTTGTGGCTTAAATTTTATTAAAACTTTATTTGATAAAAACTTTTTTAAAATGTATTTTGTAATATTTAAATATTGAATACTATACTCTTTAAACAATTCATTTCTAATATGTCTGCTCTCCAGAAGTAAAGCAAATTATTTAACTTCATAGACAATAAACGAAAATTGATTTTATTTTACTATTCGATCAACTAAAGCTCTTCTTACAAACTGGTTTTTTATTGAGGAGGGAATTTTAAGTTATACCTATACATTGTTTAAAGTGTTTAAAAACAATCAGTTGAGGAGGGAATTTGTAGTTGAATTTTAAAAGACATAATTATTAGAAATAATTCAAACAGGATTTATCTAACTGTATATATTTATAAGGGAAAGAACTCGAAATCTTTTAACAAAATTGAAATTGAATTTTTTTGTATAATAAAAATTAAACTGCCATATTAAAGTGGAGGGGCATTACCCAAAATGTAGTATTTAGTAGTCTAAAATGATGACAAAATCGTTCTTTTTATACATTTATTACTAGCGACATGGCACAACTAAGTTAAGGTTATGTGTTTTAAGCACATAAACGACTAACAATAAGTGTGTTTCACTTTGATGTTGGATTTTATTGTGAAAATGCCTAAAACTAAACTAGCAAAACGACGTAATTATTAGAAATACTCATAATAGGTGAAATAAGTGAGAGTGTTAAATGTTACCCCTACTAAGCACACAAACGCTTAACAATAAAATTGTTTTACTTTAAACTTTAAAGTTTAAAAGAGGGCTTTATTGTGGTGTTTAAACTAAACTAGCATAAAAAAGACATTATTAAAGATATTTAGGAAACATGTTCTAAACTTTATGACCATGTAAATTCATCCTTATTATGAGTTTCGTAGTCTTTATCGTTTCTCGACAATGCCAATCATCTGGGTTCTACATTTGTAAAATAAAGTGAAAGTGAAATTTTCATTAAGTTTGTGTTCTAAATTTTGTGAAATTGATTTAAAAAGTAATATATCATTTCCGGTTTGCTTCATCGTAGAATAAAATTTTTACTCGTTTTGCAGAATGCCGTGAATTTGTCTATTTGGAATACAAACCGATTTCAGTTTCGTTGTGGAATATAGAACATAGATGAATGTATAATACTTTGTTTTATTTTATAAGTTCTTATTTTCAAAATTGAAACAACAATTTAAGAAAACGATTAAATTATAACTACATCATTCATAATAAGACTGAATATTTTCTTTTTCAATTCCTTAAATAAGTAACAACGGCTACTGTCCCCCCTCTAAAAACATTACCCTTCCCAGGCTTTATTTTTAGACTAAAATATTTCTTATGTTCCAATAAAATATTTTGCGATCTAAAATGTGTTTTCTTACTTTTATTTCGTTTATTTTATCGTCTTTAATAACAGAAAAATAATGTTTTTAAAATCATTTGAACAATATATTTATAAGGGGGAATACTTATGTATGTACAAGGTGGCGCAAAAGTAAACTTCCGATGTTTTTTGGGTGTCACCGACCGATTATTGGTCAAATAAACAGTCAGCAATATTCCGCGTTCTGGAGCAGTGTAGCGTAACATTGTTTATTAACGTGTATTTCGCATGTGTTTACTACACAAATGTCAAAACAGAACTGACATTAGGGGCCTCGAAAAATTTATAGCATTTTCTAATAGGAGGATTACTTTTGCGCCACCTTGTATATATATTTAACAGTCCGCCCAAGTATTCGGTTTCGGATTGGCCGAATAACAAAATTCGATTATCGTCAATATTTTGACCGAATACAGAAACCGAAACTTTTATAAAGGAAAAACACGCTAAAAAACACGATATACGATTTTAATATAATTAACACCCCGTTTACATTATGAGATTTTTGTCGTTGCGATTCTTGCCTTGTAGGCGAGAGCGGAGAGACGTATTAAAAGTACATGGATATGTGTACATCCATATACTCTTGAGACACGCTTTGTTCCCTCATTTGTAGTTCTAAACGTGAAGAAAAATATAAACAGATTTATACACCCACAAAAAATCGCTGCAACAAAAATCTCATAATGTAAACGGGGACTACTAGAGTACAAAAAATTATATTTTATTGTAAAATATTTAAGAATACGTTAAAAACTGTTATAGAATTAAAATAAATAATTTTTATTTTTAAAAGTTAATGGTGTATTTTAAAAGTTTCGACGTGTTTTGGACTGGGCCGAATATTTTGGTTCGGTTTTGGCCTAAAAAACGTTAACGGTCGAACACTAATATTTTTTTAATTCCGTAAATAAGTGAGTGTGGCACATGTCCATCTCGTTAAGTGACTGAAAAAATTTGTTATATTTCACTAAAAAGTTTTGCGATCTAAAAAGTGTTTTCTTACATTTATTTCGGTTATTTTGTAGTCTTGAATTACCGGAAAATACTGTTTCTACATTTAGTTAAACAATCTATTTATAAAAAAAAAACCAAGAATAAAGTTTTTTAATATTCCAATAATTGTTTAAGCTTAAGGTCTTTTTGAAATAAAATCAGGGGGTGTTATTGTGTATTTAGAATTTGTATACTTTTTATATTGTAATCAAAATACACAATAACCCACAGGAACAAAGTAGCGAAATATGGAAAATAAAGATTTTATTTTAAAAAGCTTAAAATATTAATACAAATTGAATTACATATTAATAAAAACATGTCAAATAAACTATAATAAGAAATATAAAGTTTTTTAAATAAATTTAATAAGATAAAAACACTTTTTAAAGCCAACTTTTTGTGCTTACTTAAAATTAAATTTTTAAATTAATTCTATCAATTTTAAAAGTAGAATTTATTTAAGAATTTAAAATATGAGTGAAAACTGTAAATTTACTATTGGACTCTCAAAAATATCTGACAATACTCGTATGCTTGTACATGAACAAATTTCTTAATCTGTTCTGTAATTATAGTGATTTGAAAAATTAGCACTTGTTAAAAACCAATAACTGACAAATTGTACAATGAAATAGATATATTTACTCGAAAGTTAAATATGTAAATCGTGTGGAATGGATTTACTGAACAGGATGGAAAGAAGTAAGTGGTAAACACTAACCAAAAATACATTTTCTTACAAATATCACTACTGTATAATTAAAATGAATGATCCATATCAAAATTTTGGATTTCTTGCTAGAATTGGCTTTAAAAAAACCGACTTTTTTGAAAACCGGGTTTTCGGTTAACCGAACTCGAAAAACCCGGTTAATCGGTTAACCCTTAATGAAGGGTAAATAAATTAAACGTAAAAAACAATTCATTTGAATTTAAAAAAAAACAACAAAAATAACTTAAAAAATAGCATTTGTTACACAAAATTTGTACTTTGTGGTAAGAAACTCAGGAAGGTTAATCGAACCAAGAAAGGTGACGGAACCAAGACGAAGGATTTGGCTGATATATAATTTATTTTTTAACTAATAATACTAATATTACAAATAAAAAATATTAAATATAATAAATATAAAACACAGAACAATTCTTTTTATTCTGTAGCATATTTTAGGATCAATTGAAAAGCTTCTTGGCGATCGTTTCAAGACTCTTCTTTGGCGCATCGTAGAAGACTTATTAAGGCGATTGTTTTAAGGCTCTTTTGAAGTAGGAATAAAAGAGTATTACACGATTCATTTCAGCGCATCGTAGACGACTCATATGGAAGAGTCGCCGTCATGACACAGTTTCTCCCGTTGCACTAAACTTCCGCGATCGGAATATGACATCGCGGGCGATTAATTTAATCGCCAGCTCCGATCGCGGAAGTGTCATCTACGATTAAAAATGCTAGCTGGGATATACATAGGTATGTATGTAGGATGGCAACACTGGGTTTAACAATGTATGTATGCATGATAGAATGTACGACATAAGAGAATTGGACTGACTGTTTAAAGAATAAAAATCAGTTGTTGAGTGGCACGCAACGAGTGCGGTTGTCTTCTTTATTTTAAATCTAAACAATAAGCTTTTAAATGAAACTCTGTGAATACAATTTTTTAGTTCAATAAATATATTTCGTGTAACAATTAGAACTTCTGTGTCCCAAATTATTTAGTGGAGTCCTAACAGACCCCACATTTGGGGGCTCAACCGGGATCACAGATAAAGTGAGTTAGTGGAAAAGTTTGAAATCCACATGGAAAAGTGACTGTGCCAAGAGATAGAAAAAATTTTGAGAAATAAAAACTAAAAATTGTGTTAAAGAAAAAGAATATGAGTGGACATGTTGGAATTTGTTTGTTCGTTAAAACAACAAATTAGAGAGAGTGTGTTATGAATTAGTTATACTTTATTTGTTGTTTAAATTTATAACTGATTTTTTAAAAAGTATTTAGTATCAGAGTTGAATTCGATAATTTTTATGTTCTTTGTTTATTGTTACGGGTATTCAGTATAAGTATTTTTAGCGGTAATCGCTTGGTTGCACTAGTTGCAGTGCCTTCCATTTTATTTTAAATTCAGAAAAGAAAGAAGATAGAATAGAATAATAAAACACGCCATTTTGCATCACGATCGGATGCTATCATTCAATAAAAAAATTGTTTTATTACTATTCAATCATTGAAATTTAAGTTGCAGCCGCAACATTTTTTATTATTCTATTGTCGTACGGAATAAATGCCACGCCGCAGCAAACGTTTGCTGGAAAAGAACATGTCTACAGACGAAAGAAAAACATCGGGAGATTCTCCAGCTGATATCGATAATGAGAAGACAATTATCGAACAGGATGAACCATCCGTTGCCGAATTGAAGGATGAGATTCTTGCACTGAAGAACTCCCTTAAACAATTATTGGACCGTTCCAACAATATAACCCTAGCCGCCGGAACGTCTACATACACCCAACAGCCCGGTGTAACAAAGTCTGAAAGTATTTTGCCAGATACGCCTAATGTATCACACGCCGTAGCAGCCAGCTATTTGTCAAATATAACCACTATGCCAGCATCAACAGCGCCGATGCAACAACAAAATTTAAAGATAAGTGAGTACAACATGCTACCTCAATATAATTTGCCCCAATTCTCTACTGCCGCACCTTCATTTGTGCCTTTAACCTCTTTGCCCTATTCTGCCACACAACCATTTGCCCCAACTACTTTGCCCTACTCTGCCGCTCAATCGTTTGTCCCCACATCTGTCTCATTGCCCTATACAGTTCCATCTTTAGCATCAACAGCTACAAGTATGCCATTTTTGCCAACTTCATTCGACTATTTACGACAACCTTCGACGCGAATTTATACGTCAGCCCCATCGCGAGTGACACCGGCAACATCAGCGTACATGAGTTCACATGTAACAGATACCTCAAATATGCCCGAGTTGCATCATGCTAATGATAGTCGACAACTTCGTAAACTCCACGATTTACCCCAGTTTTCTGGCCAGCCCGAACAATGGCCTATGTTTATTGTCACGTTTAGAGAAACCACAGGCAATTATAATTATTCAAATTTGGAAAATTTAATTCGTTTACAAAAATCATTGAAAGGTGAAGCCAGGGACAAGGTAGAGGCATTTTTAATTCATCCCGATAGCGTGAATCATGTCGTCAGTACACTTGATTTCCACTATGGTCGCCCTCAGGTATTAATTCGCAGCCAGATCGCTAAGGTGCGCGCCTTTCCCTCAATACCTGAAAGAAAAATGTATGAAATTGTGAACTTTAGTACCATGGTGTCAAATTTTTCTG
Organism: Bellardia pandia; assembly: GCA_916048285.2. Classification (NCBI taxonomy): domain Eukaryota; kingdom Metazoa; phylum Arthropoda; class Insecta; order Diptera; family Calliphoridae; genus Bellardia; species Bellardia pandia. Next base: position 98,506,149 of record OU696530.1, on the reverse strand, counting down.
TATTTTTAAGTAATGCAAATGCTACAGTTCACATGAATAATCCTACACTTTTGGACGAGTTGGTCTGCAAGTTGCCGCTTCATAAACGAGAGGAATGGACAAAACAATAACCAAACTTGGCCCGTATCCCAGTGTACACGATTTCAGTTTATGGTTGCAGGAAGTCGCAACATATGTTTCCCTTTCACTCGAAGCAGACACAAGTAAAAATGAAGTAAATAATAAGAGAGAAAGAATAAATCCATCATTTACAATATTTAATATTCCAGCTAGAACTCGAAATTTTCAACTTCTAAGACTGTCGCATAACAGATCTGTCTACGCTAATAATGATTCGTTCCGTAGCATTTGGAAAAATTTTAATGATTGCTATAATGTTATTGATATATCACATCCTATTAATGTTTCAAAGATAAATATCATTATATTTTTAAATATGTAAATCTTTAGTTTGTAAGGATTTTGTAAATATATAGACCACATAAAAAAAAAATAAAAAGGCACTATAAAGAAAGTCATCGGTGCAAACATGTACATCATAGAAACAATAAAAGGAGACATTAAAAGACATAAAAATCAAATCCATTTATACCACGGAGACCAGTGGTCACTTGATCAATAGCAGTCTAAATCAGATGATCCTTTTGAAATAGATTTCGAGGCAGATATGGACCCTGTGGAAAACTAAACAACAGTTCCTGATATAAATACGAATCCACATCCAGTGGAAACGCCTGTTTCTACACACAATGAAAATCAGATGCCGACACTAAGAAGATCATCAAGAGTCCGAAGACGGGTGCGTTTTGATCCAGAAGTTTGGGTTACTTAAAGGAAACAAATTTTTATATTTTTGTAATTTTTCTATTTTATTTTTGAATTGTAAAATTAAGTCCAGAGGAGTGTTAGAAATGAATAATCTGGCATCCCTTTGACATATTTGTAAAATGACATTTAATTAATGATATTTGCACTATAATATGTTGAAATATGGCAACCCTTTATATTGCAACATGTACGTTCTCTATTTTCTTTTTACTTGTTCATTCTTATAATGTAGTTACATTATTATTACTTTCAACTTTGTAATTTAGTCTTAATATAAAACTCTGATAATAAACTTCAACAGGTTATGAGCCCAGCGTTCGCGAAATAGAATAAAATTTAAAATCGTTTTTTGAGACTAGTTGAGAAGGAACAAATAAGATGAGTTCGTCGTTATATCAAATTGAGAAGCTGGACGGCAACAACTTCGATTCCTGGTCTATCCAAATGCGTAGTGTGCTGGTGCACAGCGGCTATTGCAAGACAGTTAGTGGTGAACTAAGAGAGGAAGATGGTATGGATGCTGCCGTGCTTGAAAAAATTAAGTGTGACGATGAAAAGGCGTTGGCCACTATTTGTCTTAGCGTGAAGCCGACACAGTTGAACTATGTCAAGAATTGTAAGACGTCGTGTGAAGCGTGGCAGAAGTTACAGGAGGTGTACAGACCACGGGGACCTATACAAAAGGTGACGCTCTACAAGAAATTGCTGAATTTATCTATGGTTGCAGACGGGGACATGGTGAAGCACATTAATTTGTTTACTGAAATTGCTGACAAGTTGGAGGAAATTGGTATTTCTCTGCAGGAAGAGCTGTTGTGTATAATTTTATTGTCCAGTTTACCGCAGCAGTATGAAAACTTTGTCATAGCAATGGAGACTAGAGACAGTTTACCCAGTTTGATTTCTCTGAAACACAAACTTCTAGAAGAAGGTGAGAGGAGAAAGAACGAGAAAATGGACGTTACAAATCAACAGGCGTTTGGTATTCGTACGAAAGATGAACGACGATTTGAAAGAGAATCACGAAGTAGCAACAAACCGAAATTGAAGGGGAAATGTTTTGTGTGCGGTAAAGCCGGTCACTATGCGAATAAGTGTGAGATGAAGAAACAACAAAATGAACAACAACAATCGTTTTCTATTTTGGCAGTAGCTGATACGTTGCAGAAAGAACGGTGGTATGTCGACAGCGGTGCAACGGCACATATGTGTAATAATCGCAACATGTTTACGAACTTTGAGCAACATGATGAGAAGATATCGTTAGCTGGCAACAAACATGTTATGGCAACAGGCAAGGGTGATGTCAAAATAAGATCGTGTAACACTGATGTTCTTTTGAGGGATGTGTTGTATTCATCGGAATTGCAGGCATGTTTTGTTTCGATAAGTAAGGCTGTTGAAAGTGACTATGTGGCTATGTTTGACAAGAATGCTGCTTGTATAAAAGACAGGAATGGTAACATGGTGATTAAGGCTGTAAAACATAACAATTTATTTGTCGTTGAGTGTGATGTAGGAAAGCAGTTGTGCGCTACGAATTTTGAATGGCATGATCGATATGGTCATTTGAATGACAAAAGCTTGGACCTATTATCGAAAAATGAGATGGTCATTGGCATGAAGTCTAAGGGGAATGATACAACAGGGAAGTGTAAAACATGTATGTTGAGCAAAGTTCATGTTACCCCTTTTCCTCAACAATCTACGTCAACATCGAATGAGTTATTGGAACTGGTGCACACGGATGTCTGTGGACCAATGAAGGTTCAATCTATTGGCGGATCGAGATATTTCTTAATATTTATCGATGATAAATCCAGACGGACATTTGTTTATTTTCTGAAGCGGAAATCAGAGGTATTGGAGAAATTTAAGATTTTTAAGGCACAAGTCGAACGACATCTGGCAGAAAAATAAAATCTATTCGCAGCGACAATGGGGGTGAGTACACAAGTAAGGATTTTGACGATTATTTGAAAGAGTGTGGCATAACTCGACAGTTAACTGTACCCTACACGCCTCAGCAAAATGGCGTTTCGGAACGGATGAACCGAACAATAGTTGAGATGGCGCGATCGATGCTGATCCACGCGGGGATGTAAATTGATTTGTGGGCGGAGGCTGTTTGTGCGGCGGTATATTTGAGAAACCGATGCTCCAGTCGTAGTGTGAATAATAAAACTCCATATGAAGTATGGCACGGCAAACGACCTCATGTAAACCATTTGAGAACATTTGGATGCTTAGCAGTGGCACTTAAGAAGCCACAGAGGTCGAAATTTGAAGCTAGAGGTGATGAGTATATCATGGTTGGTTACTCATTGGTGTCGAAAGCATATCGATTGTATGATATGGCAACGCATAGCATTGTTGAACGTCGTGATGTCGAATTTGATGAGACAAAAATTCCACGGAATATTGAGAATGGTTCTGTTACGAATGAAAATGATTTTGTATTTTTTGATTTTCAACATGGAAATGAGCACGAAGTTATTGGTGTCCATGGGGCCCGACAGGATAGCTGCAGTGAGCACGGTGAGAATGCTGAAGGTAACAATGATAATGCAGACATATTTGACACAGCTGATGAAGACTCGGAAAATGATTTTCTTGGGTTTAAGGCGGGTCCTGGTAGACCTCGAATTGTGAGAAGTGGTGAACCTGGTAGACCACGAAAGGTGCGAAATTTGGTGAGTCAGTTATGTAATGATTTTATTCCACAAAGCTTAGACGAGGCAGTATCATGCGATGATAGTCCCAAGTGGGAGGAGGCTATGAAGGCTGAACTTAATGCACTGGAGAGGAATAGCACATGGAGCCTAGTCGACTTACCAGACGGTCATAGGACCATTGGATGCAAGTGGGTTTTCGCTATTAAACGAAATGGAAACGGTGAGATAGAGCGGTATAAGGCGCGTCTAGTTGCCAAGGGATGTAGCCAGAAGTTTGGCATCAACTATAATGAGACATTTTCTCCTGTGGTGCGATACGCTACAATACGCATGCTGTTGGCATTGGCGGTGGAGGAAAAAATGCATTTGCATCAAGTCGATATAAGCACGGCATATTTGAATGGTGACCTGAATGACGAAATTTATATGACCCAACCAGAAGGCTTTGTTAATAGGACCGATTCGTCCAAGGTACTGAAATTGAATAGATCTCTATATGGATTAAAACAAGCCGGAAGGAATTGGAATGAGAAACTTGATGGTGTTTTAAAGAAAATGAGCTTTAAGGCATGCGAGAATGAGCCATGCCTATATAAAACAACAATTAACGGTGACATGATGCTAGTGGCTGTATACGTTGATGATCTAATAATTGCGAGCAAGAACAAGGAGGAGATTTTAAGGTTTAAATCTAATTTGGCAAAGGTATTTGAAGTATCCGATAAGGGAATTCTACGCCATTTTCTTGGAATGCAGATAGAACGTGACGGTGAGGTGGGTGTCATAAAGTTATGTCAAGGACGATATGTGAGTGATCTTTTGATGCAGTATGGGATGGAGAATTGTAAAACCGTGTCTGTACCTCTCGACCCTGGTTTACAAACCCATTGTGCTAATGATTGTAAGAGGGCTAGTAAGGAGGAGTATCAGTCGATAATTGGTGCTTTAACTTATCTCGCGATAACTTCTAGACCCGATATTCAACATTCTGTATCGAAGCTTGCACAACACAATCAGGATCCACATCTCGAACATATGACCGCAGTGAAGCATATACTGCGATACCTAAATGGTACTATAAATCTTGGTTTGATTTATGAAGCTGGTGATGCCTGTGTTAGAGGTTACGCTGACGCTGATTGGGGTAGCTGCGCTACGGATCGTAAATCGTATACGGGATATATATTCTACCTTGGGAAATGCGTTATCTCATGGGAATCACAGAAGCAGTCTACAGTGGCTCTTAGCTCCACTGAGGCAGAATACATGGCTATGTCGAGCGCTTGTAAGGAGGCAATATATCTAAAACGTTTGTTGGCTGAAATTGGTTTTAATGGTAATAAATCTATTTTGATAAATGTGGACAATCAAGGCGCAATGAAATTGACAATGAATCCAATTTTTCACAACCGTACGAAACACATTGATATTAGATATCATCATATTCGTGAGGCCGTACGTAATTCAGAGGTTACTTTGCAGTATTGTTCAACAAATGAAATGATAGCCGACATCCTGACGAAGAATCTTTCTAAGGCGAAACATATGTATTTTGTGAATTTAATGAATATGTCATGAATTTATTATTTTGTATAATTTGTATAAAGGATATACATGTTGAGGAGGAGTGTTGAAATATGGCAACCCTTTATATTGCAACATGTACGTTCTCTATTTTCTTTTTACTTGTTCATTCTTATAATGTAGTTACATTATTATTACTTTCAACTTTGTAATTTAGTCTTAATATAAAACTCTGATAATAAACTTCAACATAATATTGGTGCATTGATATCACTGAAGTTTGGCGTTATTGCACATGCAATGAAAGTCACTTTGTTTCACTTCCTTTTTAGTATTGCGCACAATACCTTGTAATCTTAATAAAAAGTAAATGAATTTATAATACGAATTCGATTTTTGATTTTGGAATTAACAGTTTTGCTATGGGAGAACGCAACCACAGTTCGTAAAGAATCACCAGTAAACAAATCAACAATCAGTTCGGTTTTGCTATGGGAGAACGCAACCACAGTTCGTCAAGAATCACCAGTCAACAAATCAACTATCAATTCGGTTTTGCTATGGGAAAACGCAATAGTAGCCTTCTTTCAGGTATGGGGAGCTCATATTGGCAACCCGGAACTGACTTATGTTACAGCAATGTTTGCTTTGACCTCAACAATATCAAAGACATCGTTTACCGATTAGTGGATCAACTCCCGATGGGAGGTGCTATGTAGACAGATACCACAGCTATCAGAGACAGAACAGATTACACGATCTGCTCTCGAGCAATATGAACGTATATTTCAAAGACAAAACAAAAGTATAGAGTTGAAGGTGAATAGTTTACTAATAAGTAATTGGATCACATCCAGCATCAATCTCGATGGAATCTCGCGCATCGTATCCCAGGCTCGAGCCCCACATGTTAGTGGCTTAACTGCGTTATGTGACTTATCGCTTAAATACAACACAGTCACCTATACTACATTAGCTCAGACCTTTGGAATTCGTCAGATAAAGAATGTAATAACATTGGCTTTGGAGCTAATTCACAATCCATACTGTACCCTAATAGGGCCCCCTATGGCGGTGACTTCTTACGCCGATATTGCTTTCGTTGTTAAACAGTTAGCTTTCTTGATGTACACTCTAGTTTTATAAGTGAATAAATATATTGAATTACTGAAAACATAACAACGACAATAATCAATACGTGGTCAACGATCGCCTTTTTAAAGTGTCGTAGGACGCCATATCCAAGGTAAATGCAATAGTGGCACGATTCCATAATGAGGTCAATGCGACGAATGTTGAAAAATTTATAAACCAAATCCTGCCATCCGTTCATCTCCGAGCCTTGTATGCAAATCAACAATAATACGGTGTGTAAAGGAAAGAGCTTGAAAAAAGTTTCTGAAGACGATTGTATTTCAACCCTAATCAAAGGAGGTGAATCGAAGTGTTCGATACCGATCCTGTGAAGATGAAGTTGTTGAACTCGTCATGGAGGATACCATCTTCATTACCAATTTTAAAGGTAATCTTCAGAGTAGTAATGCTACTAAACACCTTTAGGGAACCTACGCAGTGCGTCGCAATAACAAGGAAGTGAGAATAAAAAACTTAACTTATTCCAACCGAAGTGATACATCTATCCAAATCCTACCTCAGATCGTCACAACCCTCTTAGAGGGAAGGCGGCAGCTTGACATAGGTTATCTCTACAATATCAGTCTGCAATATCAGTAAGCAAAACTTAAAAAATCTAGATAACAGATACCGCTACTCTATAGTATCGGACTGCACAATTTTTTTTGCTCTTATCCTTCCTAGGTTACCTATGCTGGAAAACACCCTATACTCACTTGTGCGCCTTCCCTCGTTACAGAGCACGAAAATCACAGCTCCGAAATATCAATCTGCGGGACGCAGATTTTTGGCAAGGGAGGAGTTAACACCATCAGGTATACATGAGCTAAACTCATGTCCCCAAATTAATGCTGACGCTGCACACGCGCAACATGGTGGAAACTCAATGTAGGATCATATTTCGTCTGGCAATTTGTAACTAATGTGGGAATGGAAAATGATTAGTAATCATGATTTTATTATTTAAGTATTTCACAATTGTTATTTAGGCTAGTTTTACTTGGGATTCGGACGAGTGTTAATTATAATAAATTATAAAATATTGTTAAAAATCTTTCTATTTTATTAGTCGGCTTGAGGTCCCTTTTATTAAAAATATAAAAACTCTTGTTCGTTTTTAATATTTAATATTTTATTTATTTCCAATATTTCGACCAACTATGTTCTCCGCTGCAACACTTGCGCACAGGGCGGCGGACAAGAAGTACACGCTCAACAACAATAATTTTTAAACTTTTTTATAAGTCTTAAGAAAATTCAAGCAAAAAAATTAAAAAATTATTTCTGTATGTAGAATTTAGTTATAAACAATAAAAACAAAAAAAAAAAAAACAAAAAAAAAAAAAAAATTATATGAAAAAAAAACATGATTTACAAAAAAGGTCCGTAGGGACCTTTTCACACGGCCGTGATGTTCAGAACTGTAACTCATCGGAGGGATATCATCTAACAAATGAACAAACTCCACAATGCATACCACAAAGTATAACAATTATTGAAATACAGAAATACAGAACAGAATTTCGATTTAAATATTCTAATTCAAATTGTTTTGTTTATGTTAGGGTCAACCCTATAATCAAATAACAATCTGGCATCTTTATGCAGATTGTAATAGTCTATAATGAAGTTCTAGAAACTTCTCAACTTTATTCTCGACCACGCGCTTTTTCTCAAACCTTGCATTTTTTATTACAGTAGTTTTATACGTAGAATAAACATGAATTAAACAAACATTAAAAGTTGACTTTTTATTTTCAAATAGAGTACAACAAAAGTGGCGACGAGGACTAAAAGAAATTAATGACTTAATTTCTCAATACAAAAAAGTTTAATTTAATTTAAAAAAAAAAAGAACTAAGCAATTATGTCCGACGACAAAATTGTCAAATTAATGGAGCAGCAGGCGCAGATGATGGAGTTTCTATCAAAATTGCTAATCAACCAGGAAACATCAAATTCATTATCGTCCGATCAACACGCAAGCACTTCCAGAGCAGCATTAATGGAGTCCCTCACGCACTCCATGACAGACTTTATTTATGAACCAGAAAGTGGACTTGTCTTCCAGGCATGGTACAACCGCTACACACACATATTCGAAAGAGAGGCTAGCGCTCTTGAAGAAGAAGATAAAGTGGCACTTCTGTGGAGAAAAATGTCCGATCGCGTACACGAACGTTTCAAAAACTACGTGTTACCCAAAAAACCCGCTGAGATGACTCTCAAGGAAACTGTGGAAAAACTCAACAAGCTATTTGGTAAAGTAGACACGGAAGTTGGCCAACGCTATAAATGTTTACAACTCACAAAAAGTGATAATGAAGATTTTCGTGAATACGCCAGTAAAGTAAACTTACAGTGTGAATTGTTCAAAATAACAGAAATGGGTATTGATCAATTTAAGTGTTTAATTTTTATTCTGGGTCTCAAATCAAGTAAAGACAATGAAATTCGACTACGCCTACTCAAACTATTGGATGACTCGAAAGATTCAATGAACCTAGACCATCTTGTAGATGAAACCCAAAGAATCTTAGATTTGAAAACGGATAACACAATGATCCAGCATCAAACAAAAGTCGTATGTGCCATCGACAAAAACAACAATAATAATAAGCCGAAATCACAACTTAAACTCCCAAAACTACTATGTTGGTTTTGTGGAGACCTACATTACGTTAAGTTCTGCCCCTTCAACAAACATAAGTGTTCCTCATGTCAACAAGTGGGACACAAAGATGGTTATTGTCATAGTGCCAAGAACGGGTATACTCCTAAAACACCCCAGGTCAACAACAACAACAATACCAACACAAACAGAAAGAAGTTCAACATTTCAAAGCCTAATTATCGAGCTAAAGCCGTCTTTTCTACAAAACGTTTACAGTTCCAAGAACTACGTAAGTATATTGAGCTTAAAATTAATAACAACCCTGTTCGGTTGCAGATTGACACTGCCTCCGACATTTCAATCATGTCCATATCAACTTGGGAAGCCATTGGTAAACCCGAAGCATATACAACCACTGATAATGCCAGCGATGTTAATACCAATAAGATCACCATTCTTGCAAAATTTGACGCCAACATTACTATCGGTGATTCTACAATGCAACTCCAATGTTACATTACTGACATTGATGATCTGAACATTATGGGAATCGATTGGATTGAATCATTTCAACTGTGGGACCAACCAATATCAGCTTGGTGCCGTCAAATAAAATTTGATGACTACATCGCCAATCTCAAAAACAAATACCAAGCCGTATTTGATACCTCATCGTTAGGACTTTACACAAAAACCAAAGTTCAAATAAAGCTACTACCGAATTGCAACGAAGTATTCGTTCCTAAACGACCTGTACCATACGCAGTCAGAAATGAAGTTGAAATCGAGCTTCAAAGATTGGAAGACGCAGGTATCATCACTCCTGTTGACACAGCAAAGTGGGCTGCACCTATCGTTGTAAGCTTTGTACACAAAATACTTGTTGTATATAGTGCTTTGCTTTTTCACATTACCAACATACTACCAGTTGATTATAGCTCTTTTGAAGCGTCAATATTGTCACCTCTGTATACTCCCTCTGTGGTTGCTAGTTAGCGCATGTGCAAGCAAGGTCTCGCTATGCAATTTTTTAAATGTTTATGATTTTTTCTCTTAATACACAAAACTCTGTGTTGCTTAAACAACACAAATATAAACATCATAGTATGTGTTTGCCCATCAGTGCTTTAAAACGATCGAAATTTATCACACCATTTAGAATCTATTGATCACAGTCCTCATAATACATATTATAGTAAAATGGGGCAAGAAATCTGATACAAATTAATTCAAAAGTATCAAAATAAAAGTAATAAAGAAAAGAGTTATTTTTATAAGAAAACTATCGCATAAATATCTGTAATAATTACGTCTTTTTAGATGGGGGGTTAGGTTATTTTGTAAATCAATTCGAAAGAAAACACGTTCGAATTTGTATGCTTTAACATTGTATTTCGAAAATGTTTGCTTTAAAATTGAAATACACAGCATGCATTTCTTTGTGCGAAAAAATGTCTAATAATAATATAACATTTAACTTTTTATCTGTAATTTCTAATTAGTTTTAAATACCTGTAAGAATTATTTCTTTTATGTGGAAAATATGAAATCGTTCAATAATTCTGCTTTAATATTTCAAAAAATACCAGCTTAAACAACGTTAATGAAAATGTTTTAGCCGCCTTTCGATGTATGGTTATAAAAATATCAAAATTTAGTTGGTTAGTTAGTTAAGAATTTAAATTAAAAAAAAAATATTTTAAAATAAATGAATTTTTCATTTACTTTTTAAGTTTTTACCAATAATTACAAATTGAACATCTGTAAGCTGCCTTTTCCCTTACGTTTTAAATTAAATTAATTTAAAATTTAGTTTTTTTAACAAATATTTTTCATTATCGTTCTTTATGACTGGGAGATATTTGAATGGTGTGTTTTTTTTTAATGTAAGTGGGAATATTTTATTCATTTGACGATACACTTAACTAAGAATTTTTAGTGGTGAAATATAAATACAAAAAAAAAAAAATTAGAAAATATTTCAAATATATTGTAAATGTATGTATGTACGATTAGGTATAAGTGGTAAGGATGAAAGTAAATGAAATGAAATGCTAAATAAACATACAGATTTTGTTCAATAATTAAACATGACTTTGAGAACTTAAAGAAAAGTTATATACAATGTGAATTAAAATTTTCCAACGAACAAATGGTTTCATAAATACTTTTTAATTTAAATATATGTAAATATATATTTTGAGAATATTTAGAAAATTGCTTACATTTTCATGAAGAGGGACGGGGGAGGGTGCGGTGTAACTAAAATTAATACTTGTCTTTAATTTATACATCATTAATTATAATATAGCCTGATTCGAGTTGGGTTTTTCTTTGTTTTTCTTTCATTTATGTTAAATAACATTAAACAGTTTTTTCTTTGTTAGTGCTGAAAACAATAATATGTATATCAAAAAAAAAATCTAATTTATATTATTAGTGTTCAAAAATAGAAAGAAATGTTTTAGAATTCATTATAATTATTTAAAAAAAATTGTACATTTTGTAAGTCTTTTTAAAGATTTCTTGGTAAATTTTAAGTATATGTTTTGTTTTAGTTTGATTTTCTTTTTGTTTCATTTTTTGTAAATTTGGCTGAATATTCTTTTGATTTCTTTTGTGGTAAAACTTATGCTTAGTAAAAGAAAATATATATTTTACATAATAATATCCCAAAAATTAAATTATCATATTAATATGTATTGTATATATGTATAACTATAAGAAAAAAGAGTATATAGTAAAAGATAATTTAAAGTAAATAGAAATTTGTCTGAGGACAAAGGTCTGCCTGCAGATTATTTGATTGGTTTTAGGTTTTAAGCGACAAATTCAAAAAATGATCCTTCATACATCATTATCAATAACATCATGATCATACATTTATGCGTTTTAAAACATTTTACTCCACAACCTTATTTAATTTTTTATTAATATAATATATATTTTCTTTGAAATAAAAACATCAATTTGGCATATATTTTCTTACTTTTTTCATTAACTAGAGTTGGGAAAAAGGGTAAATAAGTTACTTATACATATATAGTTAAACATATTTTAGTTTTAAAAACTTACCATTTTATATTTTTATATATAAAAATTTATTGGTTCATCGGTGGCATAGGACACATGGGACAACCAGGAGCACCTTTAGGGAAAGAAAAGAAATTCAGAAGAAAAGTTCTAGTAAATAAAGAAAAGTGAATTAATAATAAAATTAAAATAACAAAAAAAACTTAAAAATTAATGTAATACATAAAATAATTTTTATAAAATAGTCTAGTAACCAAAAGATAACTTATTTGTCAATATAAATTTTAGAAAAGCCTATGAATTGCCTTTAATTTTTTTCTAAATATTGTATATAAAGAACATAGTATCCGAGATACTGTGAGCGTAAAAACAAAGTCAACACCACATACATATTATTAAGAGAATAGTTTTAATAATTTAATATAAATTTGTTCTCTTTTCCCATTTTTACTATTCAAATTCGATGTTAAATAAATAAAAAGAGAAAAACTCCCGCGGATTTTTTGTTAATGATTGGGCCGAATATAATATTAGAAAATTTATATATGTACATAACTTATATATATATATTACATTTATATACATATTATGTTCAATTCACGTCTGATGTTGTAGCGTCGTACGAGTTGTAGGGGAGAGGGGAGCACGTTTATACCCGGGGCACCTTTGAACTATGTTGATAAAATCTCAGTTTAATATATTTTCCGACTCTTAACCGAGTTTTTCACATGGCAACCTTATTTTCTAGCAACGTTAACAACTTTTACTAGTTTTTTCAGTCGTCGACCGAATGTAGTTGGGTGAACAAGTTTTCGCAGTGCCATTGTAATTTTTTTTATTATTTTTTTTTTTGTAAGAGTGTAAGAAGTATTCAGTAATCGTTTTCTTTCGTGAAATAAATTTATTGCAGTCCAAAATTCATTTCAAACAAAATTAAGTTAAGTTATTTGATATTTATATAAAAAAAATATTTATTATAAATTTCCGTAAAATGGCATGCCAGTTCAGGTTTGAACAAATAAAAAGGGGGCACCTTTGAACATGTTAATTTATCAACCGAAGTACCAAACATTGTTGATTCTATCTTATTTTCTGAAAATGACGAATCCAATGCTGATCATGATGCTTTAAAGGCAAATGTAATGTCACCTGAAATCGCAAGGCCTTTTCCGTCTTAATAATATAAAACTTATTTTTGATCTGAATTTTTTTTTATTTTTTAATTGTTAATGTTTATGTTTTTCTTAATAAATACTTCATCCATAAAAAAAAATATATATATAAATCGAACTAAAAATAAGTTACTTGTAGACTTAAGCTAAAGGTTATTTCCATATATATTAGTTAAATTATGTAAAAAGTCAATAATTCAAAAATATAAATTTTTATGTGGCTTGAAAGCAAAAGTGTTCTAAGGTGCCCCCCTCTCCCCTACGTCGTCTGAATTTACAATAGTTGTACAAATATTGTTGGTAATTTCTATATAATTCTACAACACCTACGGAATTTTTACATATGTTTTTCGAATGTTGTATGAAAGTTTAAGTGTTGCCAAAAGTATCTGAATGTAACTGAATCAAAAAATTACTCACTTTGGGTAAAAAAATAACCAAACGGTAACACTCGAATCATAAACTGATTGACAGATTTAGAACAAGAAAATAAAATTAATAAACAAAAAATTACATTAATGTAATTAATGGATATTGCTTTTAATTTTGGAAAATATTCATATTTTGTTTTTTTTTTGTATTTAAGCTGCCTAAGGAGGAAGGAAAATTTTAAATATTATTTTTTAAAAATTTGAATGTAAAAATTTTTAAATATTATTTTTTTAAAAATAAATAAAAAATAATAAAATAAAGTGCCAAAATGGTGATTTTTTTAAATGTTTGTACGAGACAAAAGTCAACAGTTGAAGGGTAGTAGAGTTCGTTTTAGAGGTATGGTTTCTTCGGCAAAGTTTCTTATTTTGATCCCTAGAATACGATTTTCACTGAGCCATGGGCGATTATTAAATCGACCCGCCCTAATATTCATATTTTATATTTTGTATCAAGGTGAGTGCAGTAGCACTCAAGTCACTCAGCTGACTTTGTTTACAATTTACTTATGTCAAAAGTAATATTTTTCAAGTGTTTTTGACAGTACATAGTACATTATTTTACACAAATAAAATACCTGTTCTTTTGTGTGTTGTATTCGTTGCCGATTTGCACTCACATTGTATAATTACACCATGTTTTGTATATTTGTTTTTAAAATATTTTGTAGTCATTTTGAAGATTTGACAACATAAACATAGGACTTTGTTCAAAATTGTGTTCACAATCAGATAGTTTTATCATACAATGCACAACATGTAACTTGTGAATTTAATAATAGTTATTTAAGTAGAACTGAATTCACAAAAAAATACAAACAAAAGCGTATAAAAGTTTAATTGTTAAAATAGAACAATTTTTACGCGCAAAAATAAAATAAACAGTGGCTTCATCCTTATGCAAAAAAAAAAAAAAACTGTAATTCCGAAAGTAGTAGCAATTCATACATTTTTATCCACATATAAATTGTATTGTATGACTTTATTTACAACACAGACTTAGTAGTTTAAAATATAACTTTAACAAATAGGTATTACAAAATAATTTGCAAGTACATTTTCTTCTTAAATAAAACACAATATACCAATAAAATAAATTCCTTTTGAAATACCTTTTTATTACTCATCTCTTTGTTCAAATTTCATCAATATCATTATCCTGTTACCCCAAAATGTCCAACCTCAAAACTTACCATGCATATTGGAATGTCTATGATTATGATGTAGCATAGCGGCCGCTGTGGCATAGGGTGGTGGCATATTTGGCTGTTGTAATGGTGGCGACAACGGTCTATTGTGTAGATGTTGTGGCGGTGCATGTGATACACCATTAATAGCATTATTGCCACCGTTCGTTATGAACATTTGTAAATTTTGACCACGCATTAGATATGGAGGTGGTGTTGGTGTCAAAGTTGATGGTGGTAGTTGTTGTTGTTGTGATTGTGTTTGTGGCAGTAGTTGTTGTGGTGGTGGTGGTGCATTCATAGTTGTTGCAGTTTGTGTTGTTGTTATTGTTGCTGGGTGTAAGGTATGTGGTGATAAAGCTCTGGTGCTACACTGGGTATTTATATTGCGTGTAGCTGCCGTATTGGAAATCTGTTGTAACAAACGGCAATCAGCTGCTGTATACACAGACGATGAAGAGCTGGTATCATGTTGGGCATATGAACAAAGCCCACTATCATTGGAGGATATGGATCCTACACGTACACATTTAGGAAGAAATTCGAAAATACGTAAATTTGTACAATCAAATTGTAGCAATTGATATTCTTCATCTACTTTGTTTTGTTTTTTGTTGAGTTTATTCCAAAACAAAACAGTTTATTTTTAATGTTTTAGTTTTTAAATAAAGTGAAAGTTGTACAAATACGTTGCAGTAAACAATTTGCAATGTGCAATATTTGTGTTTAAGTAGATAGTAGTTGGTGTATGAGAGTAGAGTAAACAGATAATAGAAGAAGAAAGTGTTGAAAAGTATTTAGTTGTGAAGATAATGTTAGCACCACACCATTAGAGTAAAACAAACATATTTATTTGTGATAGCAATACATAGCAGTATTTTAAGGCAGTAAATTTGTTTTATTTTGCTACTACCAACCAAAGCCATTCCAATATGCAAAATTTTGTAAGTTAGGAATTCTGATTTCTATATAGAGTTTTTCTATATGGTTTTTTCTATATCTAACTTTTATAAGAACTAATTTTATTAATTAAATTTTAAGTTATTCTATAATATTATTGTAATAAGCAAATTACTACTTAAAAATAGGTATTATAAGATTAATAAATTTTAAAATATATAGTTCAAAAAATAGTAAACTATTTCTGGGGGTTATTGTGTAACTCATTTCGAAAGGAAACTCGTTCGAATTTGTATGCTTTACACATTGTATTTTGAAAATGAGTTCATTCAAATCGTATAACACAATAACCCCCTATTTTCACAAGTTTCATTAAAAGAAAACTAAAAAAGTATGAAATGCTTTGCAATTAATTTTCCTTTTTATACAACAGAGATGCAAGTACGAGTATGATTCCAGTTCACACAATCCAAGACTAACTGCAGTTTCAAAAATATGCCCTTTTCGTATGAACTACATACATACTTTGTCACTTCTCATTTTGCACAACTAAGCACAGCACAAACAAAATAGCTTAAAAAATTCCGACATTTGCAGATGCACTGATTATACTCGTAATTTCAACTAATCCTTCACCCTGATGTAAGCTAAACTCTTCCAAATTACAAACTTATAGATTGTTTGTCAGAACATGTTTTACCGCATTATCAAAGCTTAAAAATACTAAACACAAAACTCTTTTATTGGATTTATAACTTACAAAAGCGGCATTTATAACAGATGGCATCTTTTGAACGCGTTTTTTTTCTTCAGTAACTTATATGTAATTTTAATATATACATATCTCTCATTTATTCTCACTTAGTTATTAAACAAGAATGTTTTTTTTTTTGTTTCGAAAACGTAGTATTTAGTACAAACAAAGCGTCACATTGCCTACCGAAGTATATAGGAATGTGTTCCATTGGTTTCAACGTGCGTGAGATGGTTTGTGCGGTTCATAAATGTTAATTTTTACACGGAAGCCTAAAAACGTCGACGCTCTCAAATATGCAATCTAGTTTTAGTGATCACCGGACGCTGTAAAACTCTTCCATTATTTTATCTACCGCACCAATCCTTTATCCCTATCTCTCTCTTCTTAATCATCTTTTCAGGCAATACAAAGGGACCAAGCACATGAACCAAAGTGAGCTGTATTTCTGATCGGCGACCTACTTAACTAAACTAAAGACCGTCTAGCCAGCCAAAAAAGAATTGTAAGCATTTCTCAACAACATGTGAGAAATGATTAGGAGCTACTGAAGCAACTATTTCAGAAGAAATCGTACCATATGAATTTATATGAATTTAAACCGAGACACATGCTCTGTATTTGGTGGGACCAAAGTGGACCTATCAATTAAGAGTTGCTGGAATCTGGCCTGCACCTGGGGAACCTGCATCGAATGCAACTGATTCATTTAAAGCGGGCATTGGCTGCAATAACCCCCAGAATATGCATAATATTCCATTATGACAAAGATCGTTCAAAAGTTACTATTTAGAAATAAGTGGTTGGGATGTTTTGCCTCACCCGGTCCAGACCTAGCCCCGTCCGACTACTATATGTTTTAAACGATGCAGAACGCTCTCTCTGGGATACACTTTATTTCAGAACAGGATAGCCGAAATTAGCTTGATTCGTTCATATCCTCAAAAGATGAGCAGTTCTTTTGGCGCGGAATCCATATGACGCCAGAAAGATCGGAAAAAGTCTTAAAGTCCGAAAAGATTGACAAAGGATAACAATCGCCGCGTTATTGCCGATATACGGCCACAAATGTTGTAAACCTTCAGATAAGAATACGTCCAATCCAGCCGTGTCGGTCACATGCCAGAAGTCATAGTTAAATTTTAATGCCAGAAGATTATCTTTCAAATAAAATTGATGTCAATTTAAAAAAAATCATCTTTGGTTAATTCCATTTCAAAGTTCTATACATCTAAAAAACAAACACACTCGATACGTATTTCAAACAGAACCATGATTTTTAAAATAAATTTGCACAATTTGTAAGCGTTGTTCAGGCGTCAGTTTATACATGTTGAAAAGCCAAACCAAATTAAATCACTAACAGCTGACACAATGGACGCCAGTTAAAAAAGCCTTGCCAACTATACATCTAAAAAACACCCTATATAACTCATTGGCTTTTGAATTCTTAAGCCCTTCTCAATAATCTTCGGTTTTTCTATTCCGAACTAAATGAGAGACGTATACCGTCTTTTCTTATATTTTCATGTATTTTCCTACCTATAATTGTCATATAAATCACTAAATTAGTAACACTATTGTATTGATCGTATGGCAACTTTATAAAGTGTAAATGTAGAGATAGAAGAAAAGAATAAAACACGACATTCTTATTAAAACCATCAAAAGCAACGGGTCTTATTTACAACAATTCTGGCGACGAGGATTTTTTTTTGATTAATAAGAAAAAAGAAAAACGGCATTTTTTACAGTACAAGTGCAAAGTATTTAAGGCAGAAAAATAATTTTAAAAATTCAAGATGCCGGGGGATGCTGTTGCAGCTGCGGCTTCTGTGGAAAACAGAAATGTTTCACTATTTAGTTTTGAGCCCTTTAATTGCAAGAAGACGACTTGGTCAAGATGGGTAAAACGTTTTGAGACAGCATTGGAGTTATATGAATGCGGCAGGGCGAAACACCAGAAGCTTCTACTACATTTTATAGGGGCGGATACGTATAATATACTGAGTGACAAGTTAGCCCCACGAACACCAGAGGAACTACAATACAACGATATTGTGGTTATGTTACAAGATCATTTCGACCCGAAGCCAAATGAATTATTGGAAAATTTTCGTTTTAATATGAGAAAACAAAAAGAGGGTGAGAAAGCGGCGGATTTTTTGGTAGAGCTTCGAAAGTTGGCAGTCAATTGTAATTTTGGAACACATTTAGAGAAAGCATTGCGAAACCAATTTGTTTTTGGCCTGTTGGATAGTAAACTGCAAAGCAGGTTGTTGGAGAAGAAGACTCTAAATTTGGATGACGCAATAACAATGGCGACCGCAAGCGAATTAGCTGTGAAAGGCGGCAACGAATTACAAGGTAATACAAAAGAGGCAATTAGTGTTCACAAAATGGCGGAAAAAAATAAAAGACCCAATACTAGAAAATGTTTTCGTTGTGGTGACCCGAAGCATACAGCGGATAAATGTAAATTTAAAGAGGCGATTTGTCATTTTTGCAAGAAAAAGGGACATGTAAGAAAAGTTTGCTTCAAGGAGAAAAAACAGCTACACTACATTGATGGTAATACGGAAAATAATTCAACAGTAGAGGACATATTACAAATAAATGACCCACAAGATGCATCAGGATGTCGTAAGAAGATTATGTACAAGTTGGAGGTTAATAACAAACTCATAGATTTCGAGGTGGACACTGGAGCCCCTGTTTCAATAATCAATCTTGAGGATGCCAAAGTATATTTTCCTAAGTTAGAAGTCAAAGCCCCGGACATGGATCTAATAAGTTACTGCGGAAATCCGTTAGAATGTGTTGGATATATATGGGTAAATATTGAAAAGGTAATAGATACTAAAGTCAAATTATACATTGTACGATCAAAGCGCAAACCATTGATGGGTAGAGAATGGTTATACAAGATAAAATTAAATTGGAATAATGTTATAAATGGTAATAATATAGTGAATACTGTGGAGGCCAAGGACCCATCACAACAGATACAGCTGTGGAAAAAAAAATATCCAAACGTTTTCTCAGAATCTATTGGAAAAATTTTAGAACTTCAGGCTCGACTCTACCTTAAACCTGATGCGACCCCTAAATTTGTGAAGGCCAGACGGGTACCATTTCCTTTAATGGAGGCAGTTGAAAGTCAATTGCAAGAGCAAGTCGATGAAGGTATGCTGGAAAAAGTAGAGCGTAGTGAGTGGGCCACACCCATTGTAGTAGTACCGAAGAAAAATGGCGCAGTAAGGATCTGTGGCGATTACAAAATTACTTTAAATCCAGCATTAGTGGTCGACGAGTACCCATTACCCACTATTGAGGAACTTTTCAGCAAAATGGCAGGCGGCGTAAAATTTTCTAAGATTGATTTGACTAAGGCATACCTGCAACTAGAAGTTCATCCCGACGATAGACATTTCTTGACCCTCAATACACATAAAGGTCTATACCAACCAACACGTATGATGTACGGAATTGCGAGTGCTCCAGCGAAGTGGCAGAGGCTTATGGAGCAAGTGCTGGGCGATATTCCTGGCGTTTCAGTATTCCTGGATGACATTAAAATTACTGCTCCTGATGATACAACCCATTTGAAGAGAATTGAGGAAGTACTTAATCGGTTGGAAAAATTAAACATGCGTATAAACGAGGATAAATCTGAATTTATGAAGGAGTCAATCGAATACTGTGGTTACATGATAAATAAAGAGGGTATACATCGAATTAGGAGCAAAGTGGAGGCCATTCAAAATATGAAACAACCACAAAATAAAGATGAAGTACGAGCTTTTCTTGGCCTTATTAACTATTACGGCAGATTCATAAAAAATTTGAGTGACGTACTATACCCACTAAACCGACTTTTGCAGAAGGATGTAAATTTTGTATTTGATGAAGAATGCAAAGAATCTTTTGAGGACATCAAAAGGCAAATGCAATCTGACACTGTTTTGACCCACTACGACCCACAATTACCGTTGACGCTGGCGGTGGACGCAAGTCCTACAGGCGTTGGCGCCGTGCTTAGTCATTGTTATGAAGATGGAAGTGAAAAGCCTTTACAGTTCGCTTCACAGACACTTAGCAAAGTGCAACAGCAGTACTCGCAGATCGATAGAGAAGCTTATGCTATCATATATGGCGTTCGTAAGTTTTACAATTATTTATATGGTAAAAAGTTTACTCTAATTACAGACAACAAAGCTGTATCACAAATTTTCTCACCAAGTAAGGGTCTACCAGTACATTCAGCAACTAGGATGCAACATTACGCATTATTTTTGGAGCAATTTGAGTACGACATAAGATGCAGAAAATCGAAAGAAAATGCTAATGCTGATGCGATGTCTAGACTTTCAAGTGCAGACACATATAATTTCATAGAGGAAGTTCACATAATCGAGGTGGAAATGATTGATAATCTACCTGTGACCTTGGAGGAACTCAAAAGACAGAACCAACACGACAATGAAGTTAAAAAGCTAATTCAATGTTTACAATATGGTCGCGATTGTGAATTGAAAGATCGTTTCGGAATTTCTCAGACGGAATTTAGCCTACATGATGGATGTTTATTACGAGGCATAAGAGTTTATATCCCAAAGCCGTTACGAAGAAAAATTCTGGAGGAGTTACATTCCGCGCATTTTGGTATATCTCGTATGAAGAGTTTAGCAAGAGCTTACGTTTGGTGGAACCAACTGGATAATGAGATCGAGAAGTTAGTATCACAATGTGCAATGTGCCAGTCACACCGATCTGACCCCAAAAAGGTAACCCCTACTCATTGCTGGACCAGACCCAACAAACCGTTCGAGCGTGTACATGCTGATTTCGCCGGACCATTCATGGGAAAATATTTATTTATACTTGTGGATGCATATAGTAAATGGCCGGAAGTACATATTATACCCAACATGACAACAGAAACGACAATACAAAAATGCCGAGAGATATTTTCACAGTTTGGAATACCAAATATATTTGTCAGCGACCACGGAACGCAGTTTAATTCCTTTGAATTTCAAAATTTTCTTAAGGTAAATGGAATTATGCACAAACAAGGAGCCCCGTATCACCCCGCAACGAATGGGCAGGCGGAAAGGTACGTGCAGACAATTAAGTATAAATTATTAGCATCTGGATGTACTCCAAACACTATGAATGCAGAATTAGCAAAAATCTTACTGGCATATAGGCGTGCGATTCATCCCGCAACTGGTAAATCACCCGCAATGTTAATGCTGGGTCGTCAAATTCAATCACGCCTGGATCTTGTTTTACCGAAAAGTGATGGCAACAAGCAGTTACAGATAATCGCGAAAAAAGAATTCCAAGTAGGTGACAGAGTATCAATAAGAGATTACATGTCAAAGAACAAATGGAAATTTGGAGTGGTGGAGGAGAAGATGGGGGAGTTACACTATAAAATTCTGCTCGATGATGGACGTAAATGGAAAAGGCACGTAGATCAGATGCGGAAAATAGATGTGGACCCTAGTAGACCATCGACACAACAATTAGACCCAGACCCAACTCCCGAGGCAGAGGAACCAAATGAACGAGTGAATAATGGCATACCTAATTTGGTTTTACAACAACGACAACCAGAAGTCATTCCACAACAGAACGCAACACAAACACCAATCGGAGACGACACAGGATTAAGGCGCTCTCAGAGACAACGGAAAGTTCCTCAACGATTATTGGACTGATTGGAATATAGGTATATTTTTACAAAATGGAAACTTTGAAATGTATTATTTGTATCGAGTAAAATTGAAATAATTAAGGGGGGGAGAAGTGTCATATAAATCACTAAATTAGTAACACTATTGTATTGATCGTATGGCAACTTTATAAAGTGTAAATGTAGAGATAGAAGAAAAGAATAAAACACGACATTCTTATTAAAACCATCAAAAGCAACGGGTCTTATTTACAACAATAATTCTCTAAAGAAATATAATATTTATAAAGTTTTTAGAAGGAAATATTCTAAATAAATATTTATGTTATTAGTCTCTCAAACTAGACTAGATAAACTTTGGGCCCATTGGCCTGTTGTCCGTTCTCATGAAAACCATGCAAAAGATAAAAGACAAGCATTTACGATTGTCAATAGATTCAGCCTTTCAGCATAAAAGGGCAAATCTCTTACCGGAGTATACACGGTATACAGATAGGAATATGAACGCCAAACATCTCTTAAAGAGAAGAAGAGACATTATATCCTGGATGAAAAGTCATTCTTGCTTGCTCTTGTCTGCAAGACGACTAGATCGGCAATGGCGTGTGGTGTGAAGCTTTCATGTCTCAAATCACTTGCACAGTGTCCAACACCTCTTCTGACTCTGTCCTGCTTTATCGGGGTCTAAGACTCAGACAATGGGTTTATCAAGGGTGGATATTAGAATGATGAATTCGTTCATTCGTGCTTCCACGGACATTTAAAGGTCATGACTTCAGTTTCTGACAGGAACTAGTTCTTTTAGAATATCACAAAGGAACTAATCTATGAAACCAAGTGATTATGTGTAAATGGCAGCCATTGTTAACAAACATTGTCAATATTGGAGCATTACATTAGTAGTAGGTATTCGTTAATTGTTGCATTTTAGATTGTAAAATGTTTAAAAACCAAAATCACTACACTAAATGTTGTAGTAAACACCCGTATTAAGTTTTCAAGCGCTATATATACTTTAAAATAAAAACATGTTTTTATTATTTTATCTATTTCACAGAGCACCTCACATTTAAATGTATTCTGTAGAATAAATTTAGCTTTTAATTTCTTTTGAATTGTATTTTCTTGCAATATCTAAAGTTAAATATTTAAACCTAAAAATAACTGCTTACAGCCAATAACATCTGACACTGTTTAGACCTTTAGTAGTTGCGCTTTGGAAGTAATTATAGAAATAAGTGTTTCTAATGCTATTGACTTTTGAATGTCAACTAAAGTACTCAACTTTATACTGATTAATTATAGCGTATGATAAATATAACTACATACATACTTTTATTAAAAATAACATATAAAGTTCATAAACCGTTCCCTTAGCATACAAGTACAAATGAAACAAAACTAATTGAGATGTTTTAGCAAATAGCGAATTAATTAAAAATAGTTAGTAAGCCTACAAATGAAACTAAACTACTTTTTATTTATAACGAGCAATGTTATTAAATATAGACTACATTAAAATACAAATAATAAAATATTTTTAATTCAACTTACCAGAGGTAACAGATTTCCTTAAAGGTAAATCACGAAATGTGGTAACACTACTACTTTCTAAATTTAAATCCACCGAAGGCAAAGGGGGAGGTGGTGCCGGAGTATCAGAATGAGAACGTTCGTGTATCGAGCGTGGAGGAGGGATCATAGAAGCTAAATTTTAATATTAAAGTTATTAGTTTTATCTCAATTTTATTAACATGTGCATATCTACCTGGCATGGAATTACTACCGGAGGCTAAACGTCTATGCGAGCAAGGACTTGGTGTGGGTGTAGATGCAGCCGCCAGGGCTGCAGAGGCAGCTGGATTAAATCCATGACTGTGTAAATGATGAGGCTGCGCCAGTAACGGTATGTTTCCAGGCAAAATAGCTGCCGGCCTGGGGAAGGGTTGATGTGGGCGTATTTTAGTAGATTCCGATAGCGATAATATCTTACGTACCGCTTGTGGTGAAGCTGTGCCAAATTTCGGACAATTTGGATTCATGTTGTTGCGACGATTGTCACTAGTCGACGAGGTAGAAGAGGTGGTCGAGAGGGTTGGTGACGACGGATGTCTTCTTCTCAGCGATAGCGAAGAATTCGGTGCCGACGAGGAGTTGGAAGTATGAGAATAAATGCTTAATTGATCGCCACCCGTGCGCGAAGAGTTGCCACCATGCTGAGAAGAGGTGGAGTTCGAGGAAGTATGTGCGGGCTCACATTCCAAAGAAAATTTATGCAATATATCTTCATCATTTATGATTTTCAAATTGTTGAGATAAGCCTTTACACGTCTAACCATTTGGGCCTCTTCAAACATTTTCTTGGGGTTGGGTGCTGCAGTTGACTTTTTTCGCCGTTTAATGGTGGCATTACCAGCATTAGCCGCTATTATGGTGGGACCCTGGTTGGAACCACCGTGTGAAGTTGACATTTGGTTTAGGGAAAACATAGCATTGGAAGGTGATTGCCCTTTAAGTTCCAATATGGCTAATAAATCATAGGGAGAGGAACACATGTGCGAAAGCAGTCTCACCTCTTTGGCTATCATACGTAGTTTTTCGAAGTTTATTAAATCCTCAACCAAAGTATCATTACCCAAATGTATGAAGGTTAAATCTTTGCGTACTATTGGATAAAACGGTAGTATGGGATGTTGGTTGAGCAATTCCGATGAAACCAGTTGTCGGTACTTGGACATATTGCGTGAGGGATCCATAAGATCTTGTAGGTCTGAGAATAATCTTTGATATTTCGAGGGCAATTTTTCCCAGGTCTGCCTTAGGCGAGAAACAGCAGCATGCCCTAGACCAGATATAATGGCAAACATTGAATTAAAATTACGACATTCTTTACAGTGTCGGGCTATTTTGATAAATTGTTTAACAATTTTCATGCGACGGACAATATTGTGTTCACCACAAATTTCAGTTACCACCCAGAACATTTCACGATTCACCAATTCGGAAAATTTACTTAACATCGGTACGCCATATTTAGTTTTTAAATTGAAAAGATCATCCACATATTCGGTAGATTCAATCTGTCGGAATATGCTGAAATCTTGTAGTGTTAGTTGAATTGCCAATTCATAGGCATTGAGTTGTAGGAAATGAACATTTGATTCTCTAACCAATTCCAATGCTAATTCATCGGGTACCAGGGTTTCGGAAATGCCATTTGTTTTCAAATAATATCTGGAGGCGAAACCTATGCGTTCTGCCAAATTCTGCAATTGATCGGGTAATCTACGCTGCTTGACCATGCCTCCTTCGCCCACACTAACCTCGCACAGGGAGAAATTCGAACTAGGATCGTGTATGCCGAATTCTTGCAGAGCCAACATAACCACCTCATGAGCTGTTGTTTCTTTGTTAATAAGTAAATATTTACAAGTTTGGTCGGCTTTGAACACCTTCAAAACATGTTCCGGATAATCGGGTACCAAACTGCCAGTTGTTGACACAGCTGAAGGTCTGTGCACAGAAGCCGATAGATAGTTGCCAGGATGACAGATATTTAAAACGTTATTATTTGGTACTGACGATTCTTCATACTGCAGAGAGGTCAAATCAGGATTTGACTGTGATTGATAAAGTCTACCCGCGCCATGGGAAGAAGAACTGGCACTGCTTAAAGAACCAGATTTATGTTTCTCATTGCAACCCACACTAAGCAAAGTATCGCTGGAGTCATTGAGGTTGGATGCTTGTAAACCAGTAACATTTTTATGCAACAAATTCATTTTGGCCAAGGCTATCTTCAGCCGTCTCTTAGGAGCCAGTGTCATGAAGCCACCTCCCTTGGAGTCTCCCTGCATGCCATTCGAATCCTTTTTACCGGAAGAATTAACACTTTGCAAAAGATTATTCATGAAATTAGAAGCCATATTGCCCGAAGACGGTGTTTGTATGGGAGTGCCCGGGCTTTGTACACCTCTATCGGTTTGATCTTCTCCTGAAGAAGTGTGTAACAGCATATCCACAGAACTTAATCTTACAATATGAGCACGATTAGCGGCTGCAGCCGATAATTCATCATTAGTAGAATCAGCACGACCATGGAGTTTGGCCACATCATTAGCACAAATACGTCTAGGACTTCGTAATGACTTGGAACCCAAACCAGCTGCATTGCCATTAGCCGAATTAATGCCGCCATTGGCTGTTAATTCAACGGCTTGCATCATTTCTTTGAAACCTAAAAGATTACTTTTTACCGTAATACTTAAATGGGTGCTACCCATAAGAATTTCCAAAGCTCGTTTACTAGTAACATGTTCAAAACTTTGCCCATTAACTTCATGTATTTGGTCTCCACGCTTTAAGCCTGCCTCTTGAGCTTTGGAAGCACGCTCCACATGTGATATATAAATGCCACAGCCTCCAGTAGCCACACAAGCTCCTCTCATTTCATAGCCTCCTATAATTTTGAAGTTCAATGACTCATCTCTAGAGCTTCGTGCCAAAATGCAAGATCTCATGCGTGCTTTTGCCGCACAGGCTATATGTAGTAGTCGTAGTTGACTTAACAATTTCTTTCTTTCTAGACCAGCCTCAAATATTTCCAAAAATTCCATCATTTCATGATCAGCCTCAAAATCGGTAAAATGATTATTTACCCACAACAATACCACACGTGTAACACGATCTCTTATTTCCTGAGCCGTAGCATGACTGGCAAATCTGGGCACCGTTTCGGTTCCATTTGCATCCGCCTCAAACCAAGACAACAGTTTATCCGTTACTTCTTGGGAATTTTTTATAAAAATTCTATGTGTCAAAAGAAAATCTTCCACGTAAAAAGGGTCAGTCATGGAATTTTCCTCCACCAATTGCTGCAACAGTCGATCCGGTGAACCTCTAATAACAACATGTCCCCGTTTGGCATTGGTACCGGCAGAATTATTTGCCGCCGTTCCGTGAGCATCATTTGTACCTATTTGTCGTAGTTCTGTTACCATAACCACACGACCCTCTTCATTTTCGTGACGACGTATATTCTCTTCACCCTGATGTTGTATTCGATAATAATCCGTCTGCGTAATACACACGAACTGGCAATCATCACATTTGGTACGCATAACACCCTTGTGATACAGTTTATCCATTGTGGGTAAAATACCAAACGAATCGCCCACTTGTAGCTCTTCACGTTCCCCATTGGCATGTTCGATTTCCACCACACCATTGATTAAAACAGACCAAGAATCTAGCTCTTCACCATCGGACATAACGACAGTGCCGGCTTTATCGACTACAGCAAATACCATAACCGAGCAAAGAGCTCGCCGTACGGCCAGTGTGATATTTGTGAAAGCCTTAAGACCTTGTGTGAATTCCAATAAAATTTCGACATCTTCTTCTGTACGCTCTGAAGGGTCTTTCTCCAAACAATCACGTACTGCATCACGGACATTGAGACTCTGCAGAAAAAAAGTAGCAATAGTGAAAATTTTAAAAATTATAATGACTTATTTCTTAAAAATTTTTGATTTGGTATAATACGTTTTGAGTGAAATAAATTTAAGGAGTTTTTAAGCTTTTTAGGACTTTCAAATGAAATTGGTAGCGGTCTATATGACTAAGGATCCCAAGATTTGATTTCATTTTATTTTAATGATTTGAATTGTGAGTGAACATATTATTTACATAATATTGAATTGCAGAGTAATGTTTCAAATATTTGAAGTGTTTAAATGAGTGGTTATTCTATTCTTTCAATAAATTTTTAGTGTTTAGGTCATAACTAATTGCTTTTTCTAATTTTTTTGTTACGAAGTCATGGATTCTAACTGACGAATTGTCGATGTTGACATGAAATTCTCTTCCTACTCTCTAACAAAGTATTACATACTAGGAAGCAGCAGTACAATTTTCATCATTAATTTTAATGGCTCTGTTTTTTCGGCAACAACATCTAGTAATATATTTGGTTGTTCGAAATGTTCCACTAGCACAAACATCAGCAATTTTCTCTACGCGATTTTGGGGATTAAACCACCACAGCCTAAAGTTCCAGATAAGACACTGGTCAGCTTCGAGTTTAAAAATTCTTATCAGTTTAAGGATCCGTGCATCCTTAGCTACTAGTGTCACCTTATATCCTCTGGATTGCAATAATATAAAGGAACGAAGATCACCAAGATAATATGCCTCAGGGGAAACCTCATCGGACAGTGATAAGAATTTATCTTGGTCGAGCTGCTTGCTTTTATATTAAAATGGGGCGGGTATTTCTACGCATGTTTGCAGTAGACTCTGACAATCATCCTTACCTAAGCCTATGAACTCTCATTTTGTTTAGATAGTTACACATTTTGATTTCATTTTTGTGCTTGCTCAAGTAAAATCCATCCCATGCGAGTCCAATAGTTACGCTTATTCAGCGTGGTAAGTTTAGTAATCTTATATAAAGGTTTGAAAATAAATGTCAAAAAATGTTTAATGAATTTGTATTAACAAATATTAAAATTTTAGCAAATTGACTGTATGAGGATCCTACTAAAAGTATTCGATAATGACCTAAATGAAGTTCTAATCAATTGATACAATTTTTTTCTTGAAATTTCTTCGGTGTTCACACAGCACAATTCTTATTGCTTAAAACGCTCGTATTTTTATTTGAGAGTATACACACATTTGTATCCAAAATATGCAATACGAATGCTATGTACAATCAAGGTATACTCGTTTTATCTTCCCTTTACCACGATGTGTAAAAGGTAATCAGCTTAGCTCAAAGAATTGCTTCGTGTAAATTGGGACCTAGAATTGTTAATATACAGAGTTAATCAAGTTTAAAAATGTTGAGGCTGGAATTACATATGCAATTTTGTTTGATAATACCAATTTCAAAATTATACAGGCTTCGAAACGACTTTTGTCACCAACCAACATTGAAACTTTCTTTTCAATTAAATGCATTTAATTTCAAATTTTTTTTGTTAAACTCGCTTCAATACTAAGTAGTCATTGTGGTTGTCGTCGCCAATAATCAAGTCTTTTCACAGTTTATTTTTCTCATATTTTGTTATTTTACTTTTTGTTAACTAATTTAACTAAATTAACAAAACATTTTTCATATTCTCATACTTTTTTTGTGTTGTTGTTAAACATAAATCTATCTAAAGGTCTACCGCGATATACAACTCGTAATAAAAAAAAATGGTTTTCTTTGCATGTTGTTTGAGTATTTGATCGGTTTCTTTAATACCTACATTAAATACTGTTACTATATTTTATGATCTTTTTTCTCTTTTAGTATATTGTTGTTTTTATAAACATACATACGAGTATATACAAATGTATACATATATTTCGTTCATTGTCCTACTTTAGGTTAATCTTGTATGAGTATGTTTGTTTTTTTTATAAAATTTTACACCATTTATTATTATTTTTTATTTTTGCTACTTTTTTGTCATTGGTCGTCATTACTGTGGTTGTTGTTGCTGTTATTGTTTAAGTTGCTATTATTGTTATTGTCTTTTGCTATTATTCGTACATTTTATTTAGTCTTTTTTATGCTTTTCTGTTGCTGTTACTTAAAATGTATGAGAAGACTAAAACATCAACACGTACATGGAACAATAACAAGTCAGCAGCTACTAGTTTAAACAAAATATGTATAATAGTAATAATAATAATAGGCAACATAGTTGTATATTAAAAACCGACATCATTAACATTATTATTATCATTCATATTAGGTGCAATTTATACAATTTACTACATAATTTAGGGTTTTGCTAAACATATAGCGAGATACATTCATTCAGTGTACATACATATAATGATTATGGCGATGATTATATAAATATCACTTAAAAAACTATGCGTGAGCGTCAAAATAAAGTCAACACCACATATTATTAAAATAAATGCTGTGCCGAATCTTAAATATAAAGATAAATACAACAAGTAAGAGTTTATATTCGGCTGTGTTGAATCTTATATACCCACCACCACTTTGTTTATATTTTTGCAGCGTGTAACATAGAGAGATTTACTTTAACAAACTATAAATTAAGTAGCCTAGGCAACTGATTTTGGCTTCAAAAACGTCAAAATTGTCAACTCTGTATACTCTGTGGTTCTTCTTGAAAAATTATCATGTACCAGATTTGATCGAAATATCTTTAAAATTGCGATTTGTACTCTGCGCACAAGCTTTGCATGGACTCAAGAAGTGATTCTGAGTTGATTGGTATACTTTAAGATGGGTGTTGGACCAATATTTATTGGCATTACAAAAATCATCACAAATCCAATATACCCTTCCCACTATGGCGGTGTAGGGTATAAAAACAATGTAGCCCTTAGTATCAAGAAATTAGAACTAACGCAGAACAGGATTTTCCAAAAGGATATAATCCTAAGCATGTCTCCAAAATTGTGAATGAGTGGTTGCACAATCATTGTCCAATACCTTTAGATCATACTCCTTAGTAGCCAGACCTCAATCCAATTGAGCAACTGTGGGAATATCTCGACAAAAAAAAATAGGCAAAGAAATCTTTTTTGCAAGGATAAACTAAAGGCAATAATACATGATAAATGAAACAAAATTTTGCCTGATTTCACTAAAAAAACTTGTTGATTCTTAGTCTAGATGATTAGCTGTGATATAACCAAAATGACTACAAACAAAATATTAAATACAATGTTTTACATAATTTTAATATACCTGCTTACTTACTTTATCTTGACGCGAAAAAATTAATTTATTTTTTGTGTTCTTTATTTTTCTAGTTTTTGTTATATTTTGCTTAAGTTACTTATGGATTATATTTTGGTTTAAATTTGTACTAAATAAAACATGTTTTTAAACAATATTAATGTACATATGTATTTAGACAAAATTTTCATACAAAATTTTCTTACATTTGAAGTCTACTTTAATTTTTTATAAATACGGCAGTAAGTGCTTAGTTTATTTTGACGCTCACTGTATATATGTAGTAAAATATACAAACTACTTTTGTTTTGTGTAACACAATGTATATTTATCTAATTTGAAAAAGCTACACGTGATTATTTAAATCAATTTTCATTTATTTATACGAAATTTTAATTTAGTTTTGTTATGCAGTCCAGCCATCACCACCAAATGTAAATAAACAATGCGCAAATTATATAAACTGGGCTACATTTTGTACATAAAATTGTGTTTTATTGAAAATTTTAGATATGTAATTTTAAAATAACAATTTTATCGAAGTATTGAAATGATTTCAAAATGATGTCATATACCATTAGTAGAAGCATTCGAACAAGAAATAGTGTTAATCACACTTTTTTACCAAAGCTTTATAAAAAAAATCTTAATGGAATAATACTAGAAACTCTATTCTCTCTATTCTAGTATGGCGATGGAAAACTACTAAACTCATAACTCAGTAATTGTTGATTTTTGAAATTTTTTTTTATTTCTAGGATTTTTTGTGCTGAATTTTGTGCTATACGCAGAATTTTTTACGATTATACACAAAACCGATTAAAAAATTATTCGAATAATTGAATAAAAATTATTCTTACATATGCATAATTTGATTTTACTAACAAAAATATCGACTTAATACGAAATTTAAACGAATGATCGCCAAACCGAATAATCGATTAACCGAATAACTCTGTATAAAATAAAAATCATCTATACAATGAATTTTGCACGATTATTCGCAAAACAGATTAAAAATTATTCGATTAATTGTATAATAATGTATCCTAAATATGTAATATTCGACTATACATATTAATGTAATTAATATTAAATAAATAAATAAATATTAACAAAAACATTGATTTATACTGAAATTTAAACGAAATCGGTTTAAGAGATTAATCGATTAAACGATTAAATGTATATAAAGTAATAAAATTTACTAAATTAAATCAGAACTCAAAATAAGTTAATTTTTTCCACTAAATTTATATGAATATAATGAATTTTTAACGATTAATCGTAAAACCAATAAAATATTTAAACGATCAATCGAATAAAAAACACGCAAATTTAAAAGAATAATACAATCGCTTTAGAAAAGATATATTACCGTCAAAAAAGTTAGAATAAATTGAACCGTGTTTTTCTCAAAACAAATTTTTTTTATTTAAGTACAAAATAATCAAAAACTTACGTCCATAGACTCTGCCAAATCTTCCTCATCTGAATCTACGGTTGATTCGACCAAACCAGAGAAATCAATCTCTTCACCATCCAGTGATGAACCGTAAACGGATGCCATTGTATCACTACCACTGTATGCTGAACTTGTATCACTTGAATGAGAACCACGATTGCATTTTTGATGCAATTCTGGTCTAGAGGGTGGTTGATACTGTGAAAAAGCAATAAAAAAAAGAAAAATAGAAAAAAGTCAATTAATAAATATTATGTTTTTTTCACTGTTTATTGTTACAAAATAGTACAAAGCAAACTCTCTCTTGCACATCCAATTTTCTCTTTGTGTGTGTGTGTGTTTAAATGACAATTACTTTACAACTTACATGTTGTCGTATATGATGATATGGATCCATTAGTTGTATAGAGGCCAAAACTTTTTAAATATGTTGTTGGTTTTTGATTTTGTGTTTGTGTTATTTGTAAAAATTTATTAAACAGTAAAAGATTTATTTTAATTGTATTTAAAATACATTAAATTTAAGTTTTATTTATGAAGATTATTTTTTCAAAAGTTACTTTGTGATATGTTATGGTAAAATTAGTGATTGATTTTTTTATTATTTCTTTAATCTTAAGAGTTATGTTGAATTTGTACGTTTAGCTTTTGTTCTTGCTTTTAGAGTCCTTTTTTGGATAAAACGACTTTATTGTAGAATTCTTGTTTTGTTTGGAAGATGATGTAGTACTGAAATCGTTATCTGAAATTATTAAAATAAAGTATTTGTTAATGTTAATTAAATATGAAAATAAGATAAACACATAAACTAGTTTTATAGGGATGGACAACACTTGTGATGGTTGTTGACAGTAATCAACATTGTCCAATATGATGAATTATATGTATTGGTGGTTTAGAGCATTGGTCGGCACAAATAGAACATAAAACATTGACTATAAGATCATATTATGTAATTTATGTAATTTTTCGATAATCACTTCATCGACAACTGCATCAATCAAAAGTTCTATCAAAGGGAAGAATTTTAGCCAACAGCAGATCAGTTACAACATCAACAACCTGAACGAAAAGGTAAAAGTCGTTGTCGATGTAACTCTTCCAGCGTTTTCGAGCTTTCCTTCCTCAATGAAATTAAAATGGTTTTTTTTTAATATTTTGTGTCTGTGTCATTAAGTTGTAACGGGAGCCATATAAATTGTGCTAACGGTTTTATGCATAGCTCTTATAAAAATCTAAACAGAAACCACACACAAATAAAGGATACATCGAGTAATCTGAGACGTGTATAGAGAGCACTGTACCTTTTCTAATTTATACCAGATCCTACGTGGCAGCATTGACCAACGCCATCAATAATCATCGTGTAATTCGTGGAAATGTCTCAATTGTAGCCCGCTTAAAGCCTATAGCAGATCCTATTATTACTATGCCGCAGAATACAAGAGTAGTTTTGAGGTCAGTATGAAGCAAACAGCCTTAATGCCTGTTGATTTCGTAGCAACCCACACCGAATCTCCACAAACCCCTATTTTGCTACATCAAGTGGATTTATAAGCATTAACAAGCATAAGGTATTAAATTCATTGACTGAAGATAACGGGTGATTTTTTAGCAACTTATTTATGGCAATACTATTTCTGGCAGCTCAGCTGTTTTCGTGTAAGATGTTACTGTTAAACATGTGCACTGTGGTCTATAATTTAACTATGAAACGACTTACAAACGAACAACACTTGCATATTATTGAATTTTATTACAAAAAATTAATGATCTGTTAAGAAAGTCTATCGTGCACTTTTTTTTTATAGGAAAATTAGCGAGAAAGCTCGTTTCTGGTTGAATGGATAAGTAAAAAAACCAAATTGTCATATTTGGTGTGAAGAGCAATTATTTAGAAGCATTGCAAAAACTGCCAATGCATCCCGAAATTGGGACGATCACATCGTTAACATACTTTTTCAAAGACGTCGAATGCAAAAACGTTACTATGATATGTGAACGCTACTGTGCCATAATTAAAATTTTTTTTTTGCTCAAAATGAAAAAGCTGAACTTGGCTGATATGTGATTTCAACAAGACGGTGCAATATGACACATAGCGAAAGAATGGGTCGATTGAGAGGAGAGTTCGATAAACAGTTTATTTCACGTTTGGGGCAGGTTAATAGGCTGCCTAGATCGTGCGATTTAACGCCTTTAGAATATTTTTGTGGGGTTATGTTAAGGCTTATATCTATAAGGACAAGCCCGCTACAATTGCCGCACAGAAAGCTAATATTGAATAATTAATTCGTAAAATACCCGCCGATATGTTGGACCCAGCATATGAACCATTTGAGGCTAAGCCGCGGTCAACAGTGGCGGTCAGATTTCATGAATTTCTATAACTTTTAAGTATTGTTTTTAAATCGAAACCCAAAGCTTTTATCAGTCTATAGTATAGTTCCAGCTGTTGCAACTATAATGCAGATACAAATGTTTAACCAAATATGTTATTTTTGCATTTAATGACTATAGGTTTCAGAACTTTAAAAATTGTATGAATCAGTTTTATAATTAGAGAGATCTATAACAATACGACTGCTTGGTAAGTATTGAGAGCAAAGGGTTTACTTTTGAAACTACACACTCATTCCAATAAGTTATTATTATTTTTATTAAACTAGTATTAGCTAACAAAGAAATTATATTAAAAACAAAGCACACTTATTACTTTATAATTTGCTAAACTTGCACTTTTTCTTATAAAGCTTATAAAAATTTAATATAAAGACAATTCGAATTAAAGCACTTATGAAACTCACATTTCAAAGAAATAATACCACATATGTACATATATGTATCTACATTTAAAAATAAATTTAAATAAATAAAGAAAATAACATTGACCATTCTATACAATACACAAAAATTCTGTTATCTCACAGATAATACTAATTCAGCAGAAATAAACAAAATTGCAAAACTGTAATTCTCTCAAACAACCAAGTAGAATGAATCTCATTCATATAAAAACTACCCTACCTGCGGGAAAATACTTAAAACACAGGCATTTTTACACACTCATACATGTATTCCAAAAACAAACAACAACAAAAAAATGAACACACACAACTTAAAGAGACACAAAATTGTAACCCTAATAACAACTATCCCTTGTTAATAGCACAGTCGTTAACATTAACACTTATCAGCACACTTAACAATGTGCTTAAAAGGTATGTACTTAGAAATGAAATTAATCACAAAACATAGAGAATATATCTAGTATGTACAACGACTCATTCATTTATACCTACATATAGGCAATATGGCAAATATGACTTTACTTCAAAGATAATTTAACTTAATGAAGTCCCTACCAAGTGCAACAGAGCAACTAATAAAGACAGTTGTCAGAAATTAAAGAGAGACACATTTGTTTAAATATAATTATTAGAAGTGGGTTTGCTTGTTTATGAATATTTATTTAAAGATTTAAGGAAATAACATCTTTATCTTATAAATTAATACTGCCAAAAATAAAACGGGTTAGAAAATTATTTATTTTTTGTTGAGTTCGAAAATTAAAAAAAATTTATTTGATATTTTGCTAAATTAAATAACTTGTTTATATGTATAAAATTGCAACTAAATAAACTTGTATTTTTATATGGGTCTTTTGTTGAAATTACTATAATTGTTTTTAATTACTTATCTCAAGTTTTAAAGCAGTATTTATACAATAACAAAAAACTTTAAAATATGCAAATATTTCTAGCAATACAGCATGTAAATATAATTATCTCGATTGAGCTAAAACTACAATTAATTCATAAGAAATTGAAAAGTTTTTGCACATGTTTAAGTGATATATGGAAAATTGAGTATAATTACAAATATAAACAAACAAAATTATATTCGCAAAATGCTAAAAACTAAAATAAATAAAGAAATTAGAGATCCAAAACAATTTTGTGATGGTTGAGTCTTTCAAGATGAGATAGAACTAACAGATGCAGTAAACTCTTTAAAATAAATGAACACATTGCTCTTAAGCAAACTGATCATGGGACAGAAAGGTCAATTTAGCAAGCAAACTACAGATTTTTTGACAGCTGACTTTAGAACTATAAGAAACGAAACAAAATATTACTGGTACACAGATTTTTTTTTTTTATAATTAGCAAACACAAACTGTGAAGTTTTTTGGTTTATCTGCAGAAAACTAATTAATATTTTACAAAATTTGTACAATGGGTACAAATCTAAGAACAGTTTATTCGAAATGATTTCCGTTTGCCTTTCAGCACGACTTGAGACGATGTGGCCACTAATCGATCACGATACACACTTCATGCATGAGGAAAATGTCCACAAGACGAGCAAGGGCTTGCTTCAACGACTTACTGCCGTATTTATAAAAAATTAAAGTAGGCTTCAAATGTACTTTAAGAAAAGTTTCTCTAAAAGCATAATTCAAGTCTACTTTAATTTTTATAAATACGGCAGTTAATATTTAGATGTTAAGTAGATCAACCAATGCCCTTTGATACGGATCACAACTTGTAATTAAACGGGTTGAGGTCTGGACTAGCAGCTGGTCAATCATCTCTTTATATGAAGTTCGGAAGTTTTTTTTTGAGCCACAGTTGATTTGATTTTGCTTTGTGAGCTGGAGCAGAGTTTTAGTGCAAAGTCTATGGTTTGTTAGTGAATATTGATTGATTGAAGAATAAGTTCCAAGACGGTCGATTGATAGAATATGGCCGATGTTTTCAATCCTTTTTCACAAATGTGCAAACCTTCAGGTTGAGTTAAGATGCTTCTCTAGATGACCGAGTATACACACGATCATTCTGTTTATTGAACGACTCTTCCACGTTATAGATTTGCTCCTCAATAACAGAATTTGTCTACGAGTGTTCTTCGCGTATCGCATTCGATTTTCTTTCAATGCAGCCGTAAGCAGGTGTCCAGTGTGTCACTTGTACGCTCTGAGTCCCAAATCTTCTTTGATAATGCGAGACATGGATTTTTGCGAAAATTTAATTTCCCACGAAAAGATTTTTTGTTTCAGCAGTGGTTTTCGGTCTATTCATATCTTCACGGCTTTGATCGCTTTCGGAGTACACACAGTGCGCTGATGGACGTATCTTTGACGGTCTCTAACTCCACCAAACTACTTCACAGCACCATATACAAATATGCGAGTGATTCCAAGCGATCGCAACGTCCTAAATATATCGCCTTTTTCCATGTTTCATTTTAGTAGGCCAACTATAACAATACCATTTTCCATGTCGCCCCATTCGATGATTGTAAACAATTAATGTCAAAAACGTTTTACGTCGCAATGAAGAATAAATGTCGTCTGTTAAATCGCAATCAATAATAAATGGAATTCGTAATGAGTGTGTTCAGTTGTGTACCAGTATTTATGACTTGACTATCAGAACTTGTTCTAAAACGAGTGCAATCACAGCTACTTCATATTCTTTGATGGCAGTCTTAAAACTATTGGATATCGCTATTACATTTATAACCAGTTCGGTGGTACCCTATAGAAATTCTTAAATACTTCTTCAAAATACATTGGTTGACATGAGGTTAGCGCACTTGGTATACATATGTTGCTAATTAAAGCAAATATTTTCTGCTGTTTATTTTTTAAAACCCTTTATTTTTTAAACGATTTCTATATCACCCCACTTCATTTTTTGTTTTAATAATTTGTTGCATTCCGGTAATTTTCTTTCCAGAATGCAGCTACACAAAAAACTCTGGACAGCAATTTAGCACAAAATATAAAATTTATTCACAAAAAAAAAAACTTTATTAAAATCCAAAATTTTGTAAGATATCCTTTATTAGAGCTGCACATCTTTTGGGCACTCCAGCAGATACAGCGCTCGGCCAATTTTTTGGGTCTGACTGCCGTTATATGTATATCACTCCACATCATTCCATAGGTTCTCAATTGTATTGAGATCCGAAGATTGAGATGGCCATTAAGCAACTACTCACAGTGCGTGTGGTTTGTTTTGTTGTTGTTGTCGTGCATATATTAAATAAATTGTATTTAAAAATATACTTTGATAAGCATACTGATCGATTCGTATATCGAGCTTATGCATAGAACCAACACCATGCCCAAAAAACGCTGACCACACCATTACATTCCCACCAACGTGCTATATGATCTTAGAAGTATACTTTGTTTGGAGGACGCGATACGTATCTTTTTCCAACAGATCCAAACCTACAAAATTCTGACTCATCGCTCTAGAGGAAAATTATTGGTTTTTCTAAATGCTTATGAGCGAAATAAATCCGGAACTGTAAGTTCTATTTTAAAACATGTGGCTTATGCTGAACAATGTATCCACGCATGCAAGTTTTTTCATTGAGTCTTCTTCTTATAGTTCTAGAGGAGACGTCATTACCAAATTTGCGGCGGGGCTCTTAAATGGTCACTGCCACTGACTGTAAATTAAAGTTGACTACAGGTTTTTTTTACATCTTAGATACTGTGCAACATTCATATATGTTCCAAAGCTTCAAATATGGCCTAATAGGATGTACTATCTTTCTTGAGCAAAAAAATACATGCAATCTCTCCAATGTTGCTACCTCTAAAGTTTATCTGGTGAATAATATTAGGCTGGACTTCTTTCCACCATCTATTTTTAGCCTTGTCTAAATAGTTTTTTATGACTCTTAATATTTTGTTTGATAAAATATTTTTAAAACTTTATATCCGCCACTGTATATTCAGAAGACACAAGCTTCTAAGGCTAATTTGATAATTTTTCCATAAAATTGATAAAAATGTTCATATTCTTCTTGAAATTAGTTCTTAACGCAGGTAGATAAATTTCCTAATACCAAACTGCTAAAATCTTATTTTTAATGGGAATTGCCTTTGTTTGGTTATAAATCTGATCTAATTAATGACATATGTACTATTTAAATATTGTTAGTCCATTCAAATTGTTTATGCAAAACACATCTTAAGTTAAATTCAATTATACCTACTTAAAGCTATATATAATCAAATTCCTTATTATTATATAAGTATAGCTTTCAATAAATTATAAGAATATTAATGATCATCCCATAAAATTTTGTCGGCCATAAATTTTCCTAAGTGTTTTCATATGAATTTTCACTTATTAACATTTCCAGCACACACATTTCAATTATATTGTATGTATTTATTTTAACTATTATATGAACATACATATGTAGGTACATACCTATGTATATTTTAAACATTTTGAAATCTTTACACAAATATTATTTACCTACATATTTTAATTTATGCAATTTATCACTAATAAAAAAAACTAAATACACACTGTGTACATGTTGATGATAGTTTTCCATGCCTTTTGTGTATTTCCTTTGTTTTTTTTTTTGTCTTTATCTTAATGTCACTATTGAGAGAGAGAGCACTAGAGATAGTAAGAGAGCCCTTTTAAAACAACACTTGTTTGATTTTTTCCATTTGAAGTATGCGGTAAAAAAGAAAATACCCGCAGCGTAAAGTTATCGATAACAATTATACCTTTATAAAAACATTAGGTAACATCACTAAATACATTAAAGGTAAAAAAACACATCACTAAGACGATTTTTTGTTGCTTTATTGTTAAATGTTAACAATACAATTTACTAAATGCAACCATATTTTAACAATTGTGGGAAATTGTTGTTAAAGGCATACAGTAATAAAACACAGTAAAACCAACTGTAAAGCTAAATTAAAGGTGGGCGTTTTTTGCTTACTACTAGACTTTTATAATAAAAAACCAAAAGTAAAAAAGTCAATCAAAGAAACTAGGGCGTTATGCGGGGGTTTAGTTTTTATTTATAAAAAAACATATGTTAACACACAAACAAATATAAATTACTCACTTTGTTTTAATTTATTTTTCAACAAAATTGTTATAATTTCAATATTTCACATTTTCTTATTTTTTAATTCATTTTTCTTCTTTCAATATATATTAAAACGATTAACAGCGTTTAATCTTTTATTTTTGTTTATAATTTTCCCATTTTTTATATATATTTTTGTTGTAATCAAAGGAATTTCTCTACATTTTTTCTTTTCTTGTATTTGTTACATATTTTCGTAGCTTTTTTTATATTATTTAGATATGTATGTATGCATGTATTTATTTTAATCACTGCGTTCACTTTTTCTACTTTACTTCACATCCATTTGCACCACACAAAACTGTAGTGTTTTATACAACCACCAACAACAATAATAAACTACACACATCTATTATTGTTACACTCGCACACAATACGGGTTTTTAATTCATCTACTCTAATGCCACAACGTTACTAATGAAGCAAACGACACACACATCTATAGAATATTAAAACTCTATGCATAAGCACTTCATCAGAAAAGAAAAAAATTCATGCAACCCAAAAAAATGCGTCTCGTTTTATTAATGTGGCATTTGGAAAATTTATTAATTTCTTTGTTAAATTCATTTATTTTTTAAATATTTTATATACTTCGTTGACATTGCACTTTACTACATTTGTTTTAGGTATTTTTAATAAATAAAATGCAGTTAAAAGCTTAAATATTTGTAGAAAATAAAGCAACACAAAATTTTTCCTTTATCGACGCGTCGACGTTTTCGTTTTCTTTTATCACTTTGTTCTTTGATTTTCTCTTCTGCTGTGCAAGAACAGCGTTGTATTTTATGAAAGCTTATAGAGATGCCGTATGGTTAGCGTTTCTATAACAAACACAGGGTGTTGTAGGTAAGATAAATTGAGAGTAGTCTTAAAATTAAATAATTTATATGATAGTGTGTTTGTTTAAGGAAAACCTTATATATATAAATCGAATATATATATAAATGTTTAAGTAATATTTGTTGTTTTTACAAGTATTTTTTAATTAGTTATATATATATACATTTGATTGAAATGCAAATATAATTATATTT
This sequence comes from Bellardia pandia, assembly GCA_916048285.2. Classification (NCBI taxonomy): domain Eukaryota; kingdom Metazoa; phylum Arthropoda; class Insecta; order Diptera; family Calliphoridae; genus Bellardia; species Bellardia pandia. The sequence goes on along the minus strand of OU696530.1, from coordinate 98,465,049 downwards.
TATATAAACAATATGCTCCTGTTGGAAAACGAAGTTCTAGAAAAACTCGTTTTCACAATGTTTACTGCCAGTCAATTATTTTACCAGACAGTTTATTTAAATGTCTGTCATTTGAAAATAAATTTGTTTGTCGATTAGGTATAATAATTTCCAACTTCACGGACAGCACAATGGGTGTGCAAGAAATTAATATGCTAACTTCTAAATATGAATTTTTCTTAGGGAAATAAGAAAAAAACATAACAAAACGAAAGGATACTAAGAAAATTGACACCAGACAGAACCAGTAAGAGCATAAAAAGAAATACAGAATATGAAAGATATAAAAATTATGTAGACACATAATCAGTTGGAATTGAGTCACAGCTGTGTATAGAATTAATTTTAGACTGTAATCATTAGTTTTTTTTTCCTTTTTACAAATTTTTAAATAATTTACATTTCATTTCTGTTGCGTACACAATAAAAAACTAATTGGAATATTAGAGATAATGTTTATGTGTTTTACATTGTTTACAATTTATTGACATGTGTGTTGTTTGGCTATGTTTTTTGGGTGTGAATCTACATACATATGTATGTATTTGTTGTAAAGGAGAATAATATTCAAACAAAAATATTTTAAAAACATGTATCAATAGAAAGAAGGATTTTTTAAGAGCTCTCGTACTTGATCAGAAAAACACATAATATTTAGAGAAATGTATGAGATCTTTTTTTAAGTTGATAGAACGATTTATATAATTCAATGTTTGACTGCGGCTACGCCTCAAATGGTTCATATAATGGGTCCAATTTTGACTACTCTCTTCAACATATCGGCCGGTATCTCACGAATAAATTCTTCAATATTAGCTTTTAGTGCGCCAACCATGAGCGTTAACATAGCCAGACAAAAATATCTAAAGACGTTAAATCGCACGATCTACGCGGCTAATTGACCGGCCCAAACTTGAAATAAACTGTTCACCGAACTCGGCTCTGGTAAAAAAAAAAGTTTCTTTAATTACTTTTGGCTACTTTTCACAATAAATTAGCTTCGTCACTTCGTAGAAGAATAGCAAAAAGCACTTTCTTAATCGAGCATAAATTTTGTCAATAAAATTAATCTGAAATAATATAATCTGCAAGCGTTGTTCGTTTTTAAGTCCATTCCTGGTTACATTATACACCAAGCGGAACATGTTTAACAATAATATATTACACGAAAACACCCGAGCTGCCACAAACAGTCTTGACCAAAACAAAGTTGCTAAAAATCACACTTTATATGTTGAATAAAAAGTGATCTATCGCCTACACTATAGCAAGTAATATCCGTCCTCTTAATTGTCAAGAATTTTCATCTGATTGATTATTATATTTCAAACTTTTGAACTCCATAATCAAATAATAATCGTTTATCTTAAATTATGATGAACATGAAAGCGAGTATTTAATCTTAATAAAAAAAAATTCGTTTATTCGAAATTTACCAATATGTATTTATAAATCCAACAATGTCTTGCAAATAGTTGGCAACACTTTTAACACGTGTCGGCCATTGAAAATGTAAATATTTACAGTTCAAAAAAGCAATTGATCTTAACATACGTATTACGTAAGTAAAAGAGTAATCCTTATGTTATTTTCTTTTTGATTAAAAAGGGGAGTTCTTCAAAAGAAAAATCAAAAACAATTCAATAATTAATCCGTTTGCGGTTTATTATAAGAAAACAAAATCATGTTTTGTTTGTTTGTTTAAATAAAACCACAAACACTTAAAAAACTAAATTGATTTTAATTTTATGTATTTCCAAAAAAATTCAAACCATTTTATTTGCTTTATGAGAAATACCCTGCATTTTCTTATCAATTTCTTAAAGTCGAAATCCATTAGGCTTACATATAAAGTAAAGTAAAGAAAAATATACCCTTTTTAGCTGTACTCAACATACTGCATCATACAAGTAAATCGTTATGGGCAATCAAAATCAATGATATTGGTTTTTGATAAGTACCCATCTTCCTTAGCATCTCAGCATCATTTTATGTATACAACCCCAATCAAACAACCAGCTGCAGGCTTAATAAATGAAAACACACCAAACATACATACATATGTACATGTGTGTATGTATATTTATAGCAGTGCTGTTGTTGTCTGTCTCTCTAATCTCTAAACAATCTTTGATTTGTTTTCTTTAAATAGCCATAGAATAAGAAATACAAATATACATACATATGTATTTACTATGTATAAGAAAATAGAAAATAAAGATTCCTCTAATACCGGTATCATAAGGGTGATAAATGAAAATATACACCAAAAGTAACCAAATGTACGACTGGCCTAGTAACGTTAATATCCCAGAGGAATTGCAATAAATAGAAACAAATATGTAAGTAGAATTGAAAGCAAAAATAGAAATAAAACAATAACACACGGGTTAATTCTAGGATATGGATTTTCTTAAAAAAAAATATCCTCAAATCTTGGCAAAAAAAAACATAATCAGAAAAAATAAACAAACAGTAGTTAGAAATCTTCTTAGAAGTTGCATTAACAAAATTCCCTAAAGTGTAAAAAGAAGTAAAAGGAAAAATATTAAATATTAAGAATAACGTAAAGTCTCAACAAAATGACATAGAATTTGTCAAAATTAAGTAAGATTTCAGATGAGTTTTGATAAATGGTTCCACATATGTACATATGTGTGTAGTTTCAACCAAGGCGAATTAAGAAGGTGACCGCAATACGTCAGCTGATTATTCATTCGCTGTATCCATCTGTCAAACTTTATTTAGTTTACATTATTAGATTTTTGTAAGATTATTATTATACTGAACTAAGCTACGATCATATTTAATTAGGTTTTTAGATTTTGCAACAAGAACATTGTTTTACAACAATTGCATATTGAAATATCATGATAGTTTTGACATTTTGCTTGTTCGACAATTATTACAATGAATGAATTTAAAATTCATTATGAAAATTCATTTGGGTTTTTGAAAATTCAAAAGCAATTGTTGAGAAGCCTTTGTATGCTGAATATGTCACTGTATGGAGCGCTAGCTATGTGGTCTTTAACCGTGATTGGATTTTTTTTTAGAAAATTTGACTGAAAAGTGTTGGGGGTAGGATCAAGCTATCAAGAGATTTAAACAACTAAATTTTAATTTCTATAGAATGATGCCACATGTCAAACAGCCATTGAAACAATGAAGTTATTAAAAACTAAATTTTCTAATACCCTTCATTAAATTTTGCTGTTAATTGCGGGGCTATATATACAGATCCAATCAAATGGACCAGTGTATTAAAACCTAAAACCGTGACGTGATTAACAAAACTGTTATTGCAAATATTAATAAAAGAATCGACATCAAATTTTAATTTGTAATTGTCAAAACTTACTCTTTCATATACAGGGTGGGCCAAGTTTGACTGAATGATTTGAACTCTATTGGCATATTGTAGCCGTTGTGGTGCATCCCTCGGCAATAATTCTTGGGCCAATTGAATTTTATATGGAAACATCTTCAGATCAACTTTTAGAATACGTCGTAGCGATGTTCTGGAGATGTTCAATTGAGTATTAAATTAAAAATGCAAAAGTTATAAGCATTTCAAATCAGTCAGTCCAAGTTGGCCCACCCTGTATAATTAACATTTTAATGTTTTTCATATATGTACATACCTGGAGCTTCTCAAATATTAATATAGATTTCTCCCTGGCATATATGTATGTACAAATAAACGAGATATGACCTTAGTTGAAATTCAACAAAAATTCTTGGAATTAATTAATATCAAATACTCAAATCATGGTCAGTTTTTTACCGATGGTTCTGCTATGAACGAAAAAGCTGGCTTTGCAGTTTTCGGAGAGAATCTTATCATATCTAAACGTATTCATAACTTTTCCTCTGTATTTACTAGTTAATTATTAGTAATTAAACCATGTCTAGAAAATCTCCAAATCGTTCTTAAAAAATACTTATTATATCGGACAGTAAAAGTGCCCTTGAAGGACTACAAGATCCATAACAACATGATTATACAACAAATAAGAATATTAATAACTTTCCTTCCTAATCACAAAATTACCCTTCTATGGGTTCCTAGCCATCTAAATATAGGTAGAAATGAGAAAGTTGACCAGCTCGCCAAAAATTCTTTAAAAAACAACATATCTACTGAATACAAATTTCAATGCTCAAACTATAGGCAATACATGGGAAAATACATTTTTGACATCTGGAATGATCATTGGAAAGATAATAACGAAACAATATTATTTAAAATTCAAAAAAATATATCGCACAAATTTAGAGTAGCAAATATATCCAAAACAGATTTTATTGAGCTAAATAGACTAAAAATAGGCCACTGATTATTCTCACATAAATATATTGCGGGTAAACGCTAACCATCTTTCACATATTTAATGATTGCAGTCTTCTGCATGACAAACGTTTAAAATTTAAAATAAATAACATTAATATCCTTTTACAAAAAAATGAATTTGAAAATATTAAAAAATTTTTATCTGAAATAAATATCTATAAGTCGATTTAAATCTATAAAATAATTTAAATATATGTATATTAAATAGAATATAAGTTGCTATGTAAAATAATTGGCCTATATAACCTAAATGTCTTGGGGCCTTTATAATACCAAACAAATAAATAAATAATTTTCATATAAATTCTTTGTTTTATTTTATTGCGAAAAACACAGTTCTCATCATGGTGTAACTATACAAGGTGAGTGTAGTAGCACAGCTGACTGACTTCGTTTACAATTTACTCATGTCAATAGTAATACTTTGTACATTACATTACATTATTTTACACAAACAAAATGTCTGTTGTTTCTGTCTTGTGTTGTATTTGTTATCGAATTTCACTCACCTTGTATACTTACAACATGGTTCTCATTATAAAATATTTGAACTTATTATTTGAAAGTAATATTCCAACATAATTTAAACTTTAATACTGACATTCGCCATTGATTATTTTCTCAATTAAATAATAATGACACAATTCTCCATCCCTAAAGTAAGAACACTATTATTAACTCGTAAAAAGTATCAAATTTAACGAAAAAAATTTAACTTATCAAAATATAAGTGTTACCAGGACAACTATAAAATTTCCAAAAAAACAATTTCATCTAATTTTTTTAATGTACATCATATTTTTTTCAATTACGAAACTGACAGCGTTAAAATAAGCCAACAAAGACACAAAAAAAATCCTTAAATTACCACCAACAAACAACAAATGAAATTTAATTCAATTTTTCATTTTATATATGTACATACATACATATGTATGTATATGTATGTAAATATACTTTTTGCATTATAAAATCTGACTTTTACCACTCTCCCTCACCAAAAAAATAGAAATAAAAAACATTAGGTTGTTTGCCAGCTTCCAGGATGCTTTTTTCACCCATATGCTAGAATTTTTCTAAGTATGGACTTGTGTGAGAGTAAGTACATGTTAAATAAACAGCCAACATAATGAACAGAAGTCATAAAATGAGAGAAAAAGATGTTCGGTGTTTAACATACATAAACAAAATGGATATAAACATGAAAATCATACTATAGCACGAATATAAGTAAAATGGAAAAATAATACAATATAACAAGGCTATCCTAAGGCTACTAACCCCAGAAAAGTCTTAAGGAGGACAAACAAACAAAAACAAAACTACGACAGTCTCAGCATAACGAGTCAAATGCAACAGACATAAATCGCATAATTTTACACACCTTTGGGAATAAACTTTCGCCCCCTTTCCTCCTTAGTATGGTGGAATACACCAACAACACGAGTGTGTAAAAAAACCGAAGCTTAAGAGACAAAAAATAACTGTCATTTGATGTGTTTTTCTGTTGTTTTTGCCTTTTGCAACAGTAATTTGTGTTGTTTTTTGAGGTTATGTTTTTTTAACCACCCCTTAGTAGGAATTTATTTGCTGCTGCTGTGCTGCTATTGTTATATTATTTTTTCTGTTTGTTGTTGCAGACTTAACCAATATCCTTCCGTTTTATGTACCCCCAGCTATTTTATATTTTAATGCATTAAGAGTAAATGTTATAAACAGAGGCGTATGGGAGATAAAAGTGAAATTGGGATTCGACCATTTCAAAGTAATAAGTGTTTTTTTTTTTTTTTTAGCAACTTTTCTTTTGCAAGAATGTGTTCGTCAACTTAGCTGTTTTTGTTACTGTTAAACTTGATCAGTTTGGTTTAAAATTTAACCATGCTTCGACTTATCTATTTCAAAACATATTCTGTAAAAAAACTGTAAATTTCTAAAATTACACGTTTTTAGATCACTGTGCAATTTTTGGGATTTTTCCTTCTGATAGCATAACTAATCGGTTCGTCTGTCTTTGTCTAAACTCAGGAACAGGTCTTCTCTATTACCTACATATATATACTCAGGAGACAACAATATTTTGTTGTTAAATTTAAATAAGAAACACACAGAACCAGATATTTAAAATCTACATAAATCAGCTGTTATTTTCCAATTGGAAAACATTTTTATATTAATAGAAATAATTTAAAGGATATTTGTTTAAGAAAATTGTTAATTTAAACAAGTAAGAGTTTAAACTTGGCTGTGCCGAATCTTTTACCAAATACCAGTAGTGTGATCTATGAATACTTGAAAATAATTTTTGTTACATTTTGTATCGATACCGATAACTACGAGGGCGGCCCAGAAACTTCTTAGCCTAGCACAGAAAGAGAATACTTATTTTCTCAAAAACATTTTTATTTTGCTATATAATCCCCTGAAACTTCCCCTGGATTGAAATAGTTTTCCTCAAGGCCTTCAAAATAATGGTTTACAACGTTAACAAGAATTTTATGTTATTCCACAAAGTATACGGACGTGTCACGAGATGGGAGATAATCACATTTTATATTTTTCTCTTTCTTTTAGAACTACCCTTTGTTTATATTTTTGCAGCGTGTAACAATTTACTTTGACACTGATTTTGGCTTTTTAAAACGTTAAAATTGTCTTTTATGTATTCTCGGAAGTGGATGTCGTATGGGAGTACCTGACCAATTATCGACTAATAATAATTTATAATATAATATAACTTAATATAGTATAATTTCTAAATACTTATAACTGATCTGTTTAAAGTTTTATGTGTATTACTATGTGAATGATTTGTATTGTATTTCAACTTTGTAGTGATGTTCATAAGAGATTTATGCGCATTTAAGTGATTTTCGGTAATGGTCTCATACAAAGCCCACTATGTCAAAATATGGACCGATGACAAAATATTGTTTTGAGATTTCTCGTTGCATGAAACTTATTAATGCTGAATTTTGTATGGGTACTGCTTTTCTATATACATTTATGTACCATAAATCTATTTTCCGGGAAGACATTTGTATAAAGGCTATGGGAAGTGGTGCACCGATTTTTGCCATTTTTAACAGGACTTATATCCCTCTATGATAAAAATAAGGTGTGCAAAATTTAATAATATTATTTGTATTACATATGAAGAAAATTTACGAAATACCCGAAAAACATCGAGGTTGTCTGAAGAGTTGGTAGACATATAACTCGGATCCTACTGGACCGATTTTGCCAAACATTTTGGTAAAAATTTCATTGTTCTATGTCTTTTTTGTGACTTCAATAGACAGACTGTTATGGCTAGATCGTCTTAGAGAACGTCTGGATATAAGGATCCAGCATACACGCAGAGAAAAATATAGTTTTTTTTTTATTTAAAACATTGTTGTCACTGTAATCATTTATATGATTTCTGCCACCCTGATATAGTTAAGTTACCATTTAAATGATTATAGCAATCATATATATGATTATAGCAATTATGTAATGTTTATGTTGATCAGTTTCATGATGAAAGATTATACCATATTATGTTGTTCTCTATCATAATCAAAAGCAAGAAATTATGATAAATTTATTCATTATAAACATGATTGCAACAAATATATATGTACATAGTTACTAAAATCGTATATATGATTGTAGTAATCATCTAAATCGTAACTTAACCATATTATGGTTATCGAAATCATATAAATAATTACAGTGACCATAACATTGTTGAAAAACTTGTAAACATATTGACATTGTTGTGGTTAACATGTACAACTATATTTTTTCTCTGTGTGTATATAGACTTTGGTTCTACAACCAATATTTCGATGTATGTATTACAAACGGAATGACAAACTTAATATACAACTTTTTGATGGTGGGTATACAAAAATAATATTACTTATCCCCAATTAAGGTTCTTTCTTCATAACAGCTCTTTAAGAAATTCCTCTTACTGACGCCTCTGCTCAGTAGGACAAAAACAACATATGTGTGTATGTTTGAATTTGTGTTGAAAGGTATTGTCTATATATACATTGTTTGTAGTTGAGGCAAGTAAAAGTAGTGGTAGTTGTACAGAATATGCAGAATATTTTCTTATTCTTAAGCCTTATTTTGCCATTTTCGTTGTCACTACCAAAAATAAATAAATGAATGAATAAATGACACAAGGAGTTGGGGTAGGATTTTCTTTTAACATGTCATCAATAACACTAAAATTCATTCGCTTAATCCAGTGCTGTCTTCTTATATCTACGAACTTTGTTAAGCAGATCATTTTCTTAACTTTTTTGTTTGTTTGCATTTTTATCCTCTTGGTCACATTGGTTACCGTTTGTTTTTATTAAAATTAAAATACATTTCGTTTTGTGTTCATTTGTTTTTTGCTTTTAGTGGCTGTATGTTTTAACGGGGGGTGGGATATACCTTTGTCACTCGGTAATACTTATTTTATAGATATAAAATCTCCTGGGAGCTACTATTTTCAATAAATAAAAATTTGTATACATTTTGGATGTTTTATTTTGAGTATTTTATTATTTATTGGTTACATTATTGGTTTTTGACAGTGCTGTAAAATAATGTAAAATATAGGTGGGTTTAAATGAAAAAAAGGTAACGTTTGCTAGTGTACTTTGTAAATGGGAAAATGTCAATGATTTAAAAAGAAAATAAATACATAAATTGTTGATATAAAAGAGTACAAGTATAAATGATTAAAAAGATTTCGTAAATGGTAAATATAAGGTAGAGGTAGACATTTTTAAGTATTGACATTAACAGAGGAAAGACAGAGTTTGAAACATGAAAGCAGTAATATTGGCTTTCAGGGAACAAGTTTTTAAAAATTTAAACATTTTTAAACTTCTAATTTTTTAATTTATATTTTTTTTTATCACTACTAAACAATTTGTTTTACAACAAAACATTTTAAACCTAAAATGACAAACATTTTGTTACTAAAAGTCCTATAAAACAAACCCCTTTAAACTCCAAAAACACAGATCACCAGCTGAGTTTTATACAAATAACAATTTATAAAATATAAATTACATTAAAACAAATGATTAGGGCTTCTTGTATACTCGTACAGCCTCCAAACAAAACTAATCCTAAATGAGACCACAAAATTTTATGCAAACTATCCACAGTAAGCAACAGAAAAAATATAACGATAACCACAAACAAAATAAAAAAATAAAAACAATTCTCTCATTTTATAAACAAAATCTTAGTTGGAGTTCATTTTTATATATTTTTAAATAAGATAAAACAAAAGCAAAACAAAAGTTCCACCAAAAACACAGCAGGTGCATGATAAAAATTCAACCTCAAAAATTGAGGAAGTACATTAAAATCCAACAATATCCATAAACCAGCAACAACATTAATACAAATAAGCCTAAAATATAACAAAGTTATATAGTTAAAGCTTACAAAAAAGAAATACATATATGCAACAGTTTTCCCAAAAATTAAAACAAAAATCTTTGCTGTTGCTCCCCACAAAGTCATTAAATGAGTCCCCCAACTTCTTCTCATTCCATAACTTTTAGTTAAATCAGCCACCAACCCAGCATTTAAAGAAACATCTATAACAATAACAATGACACTAATAGAAACAAAAACAGACAGCAACCAATACGCACACACTTACTTACACAGCGGCCTTACAGAGAGATAGAACAGGATATAAAAGGAACTGTTTATTATTATGGAATATTTGTACTTTCTGAGCGTACTACTGAAGCAAGAAAAGTACTATAATTTTAAGTTACCCCTGATTATACGACCAGAAAATAATTAGACTATGATAAGACTTTGATCACACTATGATCAGACTGTTACCAGACTTTGACCAGACATTAATCAGACCAGACCCTAAGCAGACTTTGAGCATACCTTGACCAGACTTTGGCTAGACATTGATTAGACTTTGACCAGACTTTGAAAATACTTTGACCAGACTTTAACCAGGCTATGTTCAGACTACGACAATACTATGAGCAGACCTTGATCAGACTTTGGGCAGACTTTGTTTAATTGGTCAGACTTTGACCAGACTATGGTCAGACTATGACCAGATCCTAAGCAGACTTTGAGCATACCTTGACCAGACTTTGGCTAGACATTGATCAAACTTTGACCGGACTTTCACCTGACTTTAACCAGGCTATGGTCAGACCATACTATGAGCAGACCTTCAGCAGGCTTTGGGCAGACTTTAAGCAGAATTTGAGCAGATTTTGGGCAGAATTTGACTCGAATTTGCATATCGACTATTGACTAGGTTATTGACTAGCGCGCTATCAACTAGTGGCCCTACTCCTAGTTACCCACTCCACTAACACCCACTGGTACTACTTTAACAATTTATCAGGACGGGTAGTTTTTGTTCAGTATCACTCCTTTTTATTGTAAGGAAGTTCAGAACTAGTGCGCACCTCTCTTTCATTATTTTATTGATGAATTCTTCACACGATTTTTATGAGTTTGCGGAATGTAGCATTACGTTCACCATATTTTCAGGTTTTAAGGTCAGCACTTGTGTTAATAAATAACCAACGTTGCCATGTTATCAGGATTTTATATTTGGGAGCAGGTTGTATGATTATCTTCCATTCACTTCTTGGTTTCTACATTCTTGCCATTTGCTTATTATTATTATTATATTGTTTCATATAATTTTCCTCATTTTGGAAATTTCTCTAGGTCGCCCTGCAGTGTTATTATTGCGCAGTATTCCTCTGGTGTTTTGGCTTGCATAGCTTTATTGCAAATTTCGCTTATGGCGAAGATTTCTACTGAATCTAACATGCACAGTGGTCTATATGTACGAGTACTAGGTTCATTCAATGGTTTATTTCCTCTTTGTAATAAAACAAATTTGTGTATCTTGCATTTAGCTGGAAAGACTATTGACTAGACTATTGAATGGACTAGTCTCGAGTATTGACTCTTCAAAACGGATTCAAAATATTATACTTGAATGCTTGCACGTAGCAAACAACCACATAAGCCAGACTATTGACTAGACTATACGTTCTACGCACCGAGATCACTCGGCCAACTACTGCTGTTACAACAACATCAACAACTAGACTATACCAACACTATGACTAATTTTGTAGTTTTTATTTAAATTAGTTTTCGTTAAATTACAAAAAGTACATTAGTACCATTTGCAAAATTCTACTTTCGCAACATTGGTTTTCTATTAGTACTCGTACATACGCGAAGTAGTAGTTGTAGTAGTGATTGTTGTAAATATGTATGTATGTAGTGTGTCATCAACAAAAAGAGCTTATGTATTGTAATTTAACTTCCGCCGGAAATGCTTGCTGGCTGCCTTATTTTCTATACTCATTTGTTTGTGTAGAAACTAACTGTGCGTGTATGTCTGTATGTGTTGGTAACTTGGCTTAGGATCAAAATGACAAAACCATGATGATGGCATTGTTGCTATTGCTATATTGCTGATGGTGTTGTATATTCTTTTATGTTGTTGTTGTTGGTGGTGGTGTAGTTATTATTGCTGTTATACTTTGTAGGTGGTATACAACCAAAATGAGTATTTGATCCCTTTTATATCCTCAATGTTTGACAAAACAGATGAGGTTCACCATATAGACAGGCACAAGTACACGTTTTATGTATATACATATGTATATCTAACAACTCATACATACAATTACATTTGTAAGTATATGTTTATGTAATGGTAAGAGAATTGTTGGTTTTTTTATTTTTTTTTTTGTTATTGTTTACTTTTTTTAATATTTATTTCCAGCGACTTTGAGTAGAAAATACAGAGATACATTAAAGGTTTTAAAAACTTGTATTTTCAAATAATTATTTAAAGGTAAGGGAAGTTTAAATAGTGTTGTGTGTTTATGACATGATATATATACTACATGGCTGGAGAGGTTTCTGGCTAAACAAGGTAGAAGTTCAATTTTCATTAATACTCTCATCTAATGAGAGAGATTTGTGTATTGGGAAGAAGTTGAGTAGAAATTGTAAAGGACTGAGTTGCCAGATTAGTAAATCATTTGTCAGTGATATTCATATCATCAGTAATTGATCAACATTCAGTTATTAATATCACTCAATAGAGTGATTCATTCAAAGTGTACGCATTTCCAGCAGAATTTTTAGAAAAACTAGCCAAATTACTCGTTCAGCATGTAACGGTCCAAATGTGTCTATTATATCAACCATATTCTTAATAATTTTTTACTGATCTTGTTTGTCTTTTTTTTAAGAGATCGTTTGCATAGGTGGGTTGAATGCTGAGAGTGGAATGCCACCCACTTAGCCAAAAAGTCCGTTATTTGTTTTAAATTATTTAAAAATTGTAACTTTTATTTTGAAAAATTTTCAATACTAATAATGTATTCAAAGTATTGCCCGTTATTAGCTGTGACATTTTCCCATCTTTGTGGCAACATATAAATAACGCCTCATATTTTGAGGCCAAGAACGAAGATAAGCCAATTTCGGATACGTTGTTCTGAAGTAAAGCATATTCTAGAGAGAGCGCTGTATCTGATGGGGCAAGGTCTGAACTATAAGGCGGGTGAGGCAAAACTTCCCAACAAGTTTTTTCTAAATAGTTTTAATAAATAGTTTACACCATGTCGTTCGTTGTCACAGGTACAGGAAACCTGAGAGGCTGTAATTAAGCTGCATGGAGGACCAACAAAATATTAAATTTAAATTTTTAGATTTTGGTAATATAAAATAGGATGTTGGCTTTCAACTGTAGACTAATTTTTGATTTGTTCCGAAGAAAATATTTGTTCTGTAAAAGTTTTTTTCATATGAAATTTGACGCCTCTCTTTTTAAGAGTGAGAAAATATTCATATGAAAAAAACTTTGTCCGAATAAATATTTTGTTCGGAACAAATGGGTGAATCCACCTTTAGTCTCACAAAATTTCCATGAAATCAATTTTAAATTTAAAAATTGTTTAAACTAAGAAAACTTTAAACCTTAAATTAAATTTTAAGTTGATTCAAACTTATATATTTCTTATTATAATAAAAATATTTTGCTTCATAGCTGAAAAAGCGTGCTGTATACTAACTTTGTGTGACTGTAATTAGTGACTTTAAAGAGTGTACTAACTAGAGTTTTTGTCCCGGGAATTCCCGGGAATCCCGGTCATTTTTTATTCCCGCAATCCCGGGATTTCATGCGAAATTTCCCGAGATTTTTTTTTTTGTTTTGCACTAAAAATATTTGTTGGTTTATATATAATATTTTGATGGTAACTCTTTTTGTTAGTAAGATTAACACCTGATCGTGACTTGACATTCACTACTTTTTCATTAAAAGGTTGTTTTTCTAAGATTTAATTGCTAAAAATATTTTTCGGCAAGGTAATTATACCGTAATTTGTGTTATTATAAACATATTAATGATTTATTGCCTTTTTATTAGATGGAAAGCTCTTACGTGTGGAAATACTTCAATAAGAAATCCATTGATTCAGCAGCCTGTGCCTTATGCTCCAAATTGATTTCTTGCAAAGGGAAAAGCACAAGTGGCCTCATACGGCATTTGAAGAATATTCATAACAAGCCATTAGAAAAGCAAGAAATACAAGAAGTGCCACCAGAGAAGATTAAAAAAACGCAGACCACTTTAGAGAGATTCTCCAATAAAAACGAAGATTTGTGTATAATAGTGTCAAAACTTGTTACGATTGATCTGTTGTCAATTCGGGCCATAACAAGAAGTGAATTTATAAGAGAATCTATGAATATAAGAGGATTTAAACTTCCAAAGTCAGAGCACGATGTGCAAAAATTGGTTGTTCAACAATATACGATAGTTAAAAATGAAATAATAAATAACATTCAGAAGAAACTAAAGGAACAGTCTAGATTCTCTCTTGTAATGGACGAATGGACAAGTATTAAAAACAGACGATATTTAAATGTATGTTTACATGGAAACGAAAATACATTTTATAATTTAGGAATGGTATATATACCAGGAAAATGTGGGGCTGCTAAAATTCGAATTTTAATGGAAACTCGGTTAAATGAACTTAAAATAAATTTCGAGAAGCATATTATGTCAACAATTACCGATGGTCCACACGTGATGAAAAAATTTGTAAGAGAAAGTCCGGTTGATGGAGTATTTTGTCTTAACCATGGTATTCATTTGGCAGTGGTAGAGGTTTTCTACAAAAAAAAAACACAAATACCTCTTCTGATATTTTTTCGGAATCAACGGATGAAGATGATTTTGAAGACGAAGATGAGAATAACGAAGGTATAGTTCTCATAAATAATTTTAAAACAGTATTGGACCAAACACGTACCATAATAAAAATTTTTAAGAAAAGTCCAACAAAGAATTGTGTCTTACAAAAGTACATAAAGGCTGAACAAAATAAAGAAATAGCACTTGAGCTAGACATTGTTACTCGATGGAATTCCATGGTTCCAATGTTAGAAAAATTTTTGCTTCTGAAAACATGTATAAAAAAGAGCTTAATTGAATTAGATCTTGGAGAGTTATGGATTGAAAGTAACATACTTATCTTAAATAACTTGTTAAATGTTTTAAAACCGATTAAAATTGCAGTAGAAGCACTTTGTCGTCTTAATATGAATTTATTAAAAGCTGATGTTATAGCGAATACTTTATGCCAGCAAATTTCATCAATACGGACTTCTCTTGGCCAACAAATGTTTGAAGCCCTAAAAAATAGAATTGAAGAAAGAAGAGACAAAAGGCTGTATACACTGATAAAATTTTTAAGTAATCCTGATATTTTTACCAACGTTGATGAGGTAAATTTATTTTCGTACGCTTCCAAAACTTCAATAATTTGTTATGCAGAATGTCTTTACAATCGTCTTTTTGGAGATCCAAATATAGATGAAGAAATTGAAAGCAGTGATGATGAGTGTGACATAGTTGAAAAAACATTTGAAGAAGTTTTAAATAGTGCAATAAATACCGTTAACGATATTGTAAAGGCCAAATTTAAACAATGTTCAACATATTCCATTAAAAAGGACTTGAAATTTTTTGAAGGCTGTGGTAAAAAAACCGAAAACATACAAAATTTATTTGATGCGCTTCTTACAATACGCCCAACTTCTGTTGAAAGTGAACGGATTTTTTCGCTCTCAGGACTTTTTATAAATAAAATTCGAAACAGACTTTCCGACGAATCTATAAATGCTTTTTCAGTTTTAAAAACTTATTTTCAAACAATTTAATTTTTTTGTATTATTTATTTTAAAATATTTTACTTATTACTTTTAATTTACAGATAATTTTCAGAAAGAACTGAATTATTATTATTTCTTATGTACCTTTATGTTAATACAAACGTATTATATACGTTTTTGTTATGTCTATGCTTTTAAAAGCATGATCTCATGGATTAATTTATTTTCATTACAAAAAATAAAATTTTTAAAAAACATTTTAATGGTTTTTATTATTTTCTAATATTGAACGGGAAATCCCGGGATCCCGGGAAATTGGAAAAAAATCCCGCTGTCCCGGGAAATGAAAAAGTCCGTGAAAAAAAAACCCTAGTACTAACTAAAGCAGAAGATACGTTACTGCCTGCAATTCTGTTATTATATCGTGATCTTAAAGTTAAAGTCCATATTTTAGTAGAATTTACATTTATGTTTGCTTTCACACCCAATAAACTGAATATTAAAATGTTCTATATAAAATCATATAAATAATTGTGTGCTTGGATATTTAAACTTTATTGTTTAACTATGGTCTCATTATTATTTCAAAATTACTTTTACATTTCCATTGTACTCGTAAATGTTCATTTAAGATTTTTATTGAGCTCATTTGTTTCATGTCATCTCCCCCCCGTCTTTAATATATATTTATAATAACAACTCCCACCAAAAGGAATTCAAACGCGTCGTACTTTTCTTTCATTTTTAAGAGATTATATGGATCTATTATTGTTTGTTTGTTTGTTATTTTAACAATTGCGTGTCTTGTTATTTAGGAACCTCAAATGTGTCTGTTCTTTTTTTCAGTATTTCATTATACCATGATGTTCTTGTTGCTTCCTTGCTGTGTTTGTGGCAGAAATGAGTGCTCCATAGTGCCATTATGCGTATATCTATTTAAAAATTTTTGCTTTTTGTTAGTGCCCTTAGCTCCTGTGTGTTTGGTTGTGTTTGTATTTTCTATTAGTTGGTGTGTATTAAAAAGGTGTTTACCTTGTACCTTACCGTGATGGCATTAGAAAAATTAATCAAGCACAGCTGTGACACATCATTGTCTCTTGGTTGGTAAATAAATATTTTTAACATTATATGACTACTACGTGTGAAGGTGGTTGTGTTCTATTCCCAGAACCTCCTTATCATAACACTTGTAATACAACTAACAGTTAAATTGTTAGATGACTGGCTGGCTGCCTGACTGCTCATTGCCAGCCGTCATTGGGGATTTGAAACACACAAAGAAGACAGCTAACCAACAGCAACAGCAGCAGCGGCTCACAAACCATTTCTGACTGTTTGTAAAACTAAAAATTTAAAATTTTTGTGGTTTTATGCTGCTTTTTTCCACGTATTTCATTTAGTACTAACTTTCTTGTTGTCTTTCTGCCACACATTGCTCATTTTATATTGAATTAAAGGATTTTTCTTTTTCTAATTTAAATGAAGTGGTTTTTATAATGAAGTTTTCTTTGTTTTGCTGTTTCATATTAAATACTTAATAATACTAAATAATGGGGGGATTTAGTTGGGGAGTAAGGTGAAATGATTTGATTTTTTTTGATGAAAAATACTTAATGGTTTAAGAACTGTTAAAGAACTAATAAAATATGCACTTATATTTAGGAAATAGACTTTGTGAAATGAAACATTACGAGGAATATTCTAAATCCCTAATAATTTTGAAATTCTATATAAAACATAAAGCAAATGCAAAATAAACAGGTAATATTTACTGCCTAATAGTATAACATAAGAAAGATTTTCTTTCTTGCCTACTTTCAAAGTTAAGAGAGAGTACTTTCAAGAAAGAAAAAAAGAAATGTTTGATGTAAAGTGAGTAATCATATATCGAATGCGGTTTTGTTTTTAAAAACTGATAGGCCATTTTGAAAGAAGACACATCTGTTGTTTATTTTTACTTAATTGTTGAACATTATAATGTTAGCCACAAAGTTTTGGTTGGCTTTAAAAATGGCGAATTTTATGCCAACAAAGCGCCAGATGCAGAAAGAAGATTTTGCATGTCAGTAACGCTGGTTAAACGCTATAAAAGAACATAATTTTTGTTCCGAATCATTACATATGATTAATAATGGATCTATGGCTATAACTCGAAGCGTAAGAGATCATATGTGATGATCGGTCAACCAGCTGAACTGACACCAAAGCCAAATATACATGATATTAAAGTAATGCTCTAAATTTAGTGGGACCAAATGAGCTGATCATTACAGGAAACTTGTAACGAATGGTTCGAAATGATTCGTTTGATTCAAGCATTGACCGAAAAACGCTTAGAATATGCGACAAGACATGAAAGCGTAATTTTCCATTATAACAACGTACGGCCGCATATTGCAAATTGCAATAGCTTTTAAAAACTAAAAAGAAGTGGTTGGCAAAATTTGCCTCATCACATTTCATTATAAAATTAAGTGCTAATTTTTTTTTATGAAAAATTAATTTTTTTTATGAAAAAAATTAAAAATTTTTATGAAAAATTAATTTTTATAAAAATTTTATGAAAAATAAATTTTTATGAAAAAATAATTTTTGTTTATTTTTTTATGAAAAATTACTCCAAGGTGGCCCCAACTGTTGTAGCCATTTTTCATAGCGAAAAATTGCCCCAAATATGTAAATGAATTTTCACCACAAATATTTGAATTAAACAATATTTCCAAATAATAGGTCCCAATTCACACGAAGCAATTCTTTAAGCTAAGCTGATTATTTTTCAGACATCGAGGTTAGGGGAATATAAAAGTTAAACCTTATTTTTTTTTAAGAAAAATCACACCAACTATTAGGAAAAATTACCCCAAGGTTAAAATGAAAGGTGACCCAAATGTTGGAGCCATTTTTCAAAGCGGGAAATTTCCCCAAATATGTAAAAAAATTTTCAACAAAAATGTTTAAATTTGTATACATACAATATTTCTAAATAGTAAGTTCCAATTCACGCGAAGCAATTCTTTCAGCTAAGCTGGTTACATTTTTCACATCGTGGTGAGGGGAAGATAAGACGAGTACAAACTTGATTATACTAGCAATTCGTGTTACTCTCTTATTCGTATTACATATGTGTATACAAATGTGTGTATAATCTCAAATAAAAATACGAGCGACTTAAGCAATAAAAATTGTGCTGTGCGAATACCAAAGAAAAAAAGGAAAACATTGCATCAAGCTTTTCAATAAGAATTGCTTCGTGTAAATTAGGACTAATAATGAAAACTCCAAAATTTTGCATTGGGTTTTTGGGGTAATTTTTCTCATTATTATATTTTTAGTATATTTTACAATATTAACGAATGAAATTTAGACCCCAAACAAAAACAACATTTTTTGGGTTTTTTCATTCTACGATTTTGGGGTAATTTTTCGTTGCTATTAAAATGCAAAATTATCCCAAAGAAAAAATGCATTATAACCCGAACAAAAATAATAATAAAAGGCACAAAAATTTTGTGTTTTTGTGGTTAGTGTAATATCTAAGGTTATTATTATTCGTTTTTTTTGGAGCCAGTATTCCAGCGCCACCTAATATATATGATTGATTTAAAACCTGAAACAGATTCTGAATTAAAAATTAAACTAGAACAGTACTAGAAGCTGAAGTATAACCTGCACTAGAACCTAATCCTTATAAACTACAATCTGAACTATAATTTTAGCTAAAACTGAACTTGAATCTGCACTAAAAGATGAACTAAAGGCTGTAGGAGGGGTTATTGTGTGAAATCAGAAGCTTTCGAAAAAAGTAAACAAATTCTAACGATTTGCTTTTTGAATCGAAATAGAAAATAACCCCTCTAAACTAGCATCTGGACTAGAACCTAAACTACTACAACTACAAATTCAACTAGATCTTGAATCTGAACTAGAACTCAACTAAAACTTGAACTAGAACCTGACCTAGAAACTCAACTAGAATCTAAACTAGTATCTAAATTATAGCCTGAATTAGAATTCAACTAAACTAGATTAGATTCGCATCAGAATTAAATCTTTAATAATTATAAAAATAATAAAACTCCATTGATTTTTTTTACTTTTCTTTTTCACTTTATCATTTAATGATTTGTTTTTATTAATTTCAATTTTAAGTACTTTTAATGTTTTATTTCAATGCTTTTTTATCTTTTATTTTTTTTTTGTTATTTTCTGATTGTGCTTAACAATTAATACACCATTTTGTTTTTATTTACTCATGTTTTTATTATTATTTTTTTTTAATAATTTTTTTCTGTTTTCAAAATATTTTCATGTGAATTGCTGAGTGTGTCAAATACACAAATGTCTTTTTTGTTGTTGTTGCTATAAACATATATGTGTGTATAAAATACTAAAGAGATTTAATAATTTATATTGAAATCAAACAATAATAATGTATAAATATTGACTTGAAAAATGACACTTGAATTAAATAAATTAACTGCATGGAAAAAAAGGATTTTTATATACTTCTTTGTACAAATAAGTAGAGTTTATAGTATGAGTATTTTAATGCATATATAGTATGTATGAAGCCATGAAATACAATAATAATAATAATGTTTTGAATAACAATTTATATATGTAGATGAAATATGGCATTGTGCAAATATTTGTAAATATTAAATGAAAAGAACATTGGGATGAAAGGGGATATGAAGTATAAACTGCACAAAAATCTCAAATAGAATCGTAACCAGACTCGGAACTAGAATCTGAACTAGAATCTGACCTAGTATATGAATTGGAATCTCAACTAGAATCTGAACTAGAATTTGAACTGAAAACTCTACAAGAATCTAAACTAGAATCTGAATTATAGTCTAAACTAGAATCTGTACTGGAATTTGAACTATAATCATTAAAAGAATCTAAACTTGAAACATTAAAAGAATCTGAATTAGACTCTGAACTGGAACCTAAACTGGATTCTGAACTAGAAGGAATCTAAACTAGATTCCAAAATTCTAAATCTAAATTGGAGTCTAGACTAGAATCCTTAAAAAATACTGAATTCGCACCCGAACTGAAATTTAACTGTGCCCATGTTCTGTAACTTTAATCCATCGTTACTCGAAAAGTGAGAAAATAATGTGTCTGTAACTTATGTCGAAAACTATCAATGTGTTATTATTCATTGTGATTTAAATATTTTTTATTTTTAAAATTATACCTTGCCGTATTTTTATTTGTGAATATATTTGACAGTACAAAGCGGAAACCTTTCTCACGAAAATTTTACGGACACACTTTTTCTGTAAACTGACGAAAAATTTTCTTACGTGAAAGCGATTACTCACCAAATAAAGTTACAGACACAGTTTTTTGAGAATAACAGCTGTTTGTTTTAATTTATGGCATTTCTGTTTCATTTCACACATATTAATCGAAAAGTATCTCGATGCGGGGGTTACAGAAAATGGTCACTGAAGTGGAACTTGTATTAGAACCTGAACGAAAACCTGTACTAGAACTAGTACTAGAATTGAAATCTATTGTTTTCATTGGCTTTGTGTTCCTTGCAAAAAGCATGCACAAATTATAAAATTAAGCTATTGACCTATTAGCAGGCGGTCATGCACAGTGGCTCTCAGCTTATTTTATGCACTGTATTTTATTGTACTCAAAGCTCCATAAAAAGCAAACTAACAGGAACTTAATAAAGAATTTATTATCATTTAAAAAAAAATTTACAGTCTAACAAACAAAAATACTTAACAAAAATGTACATTTTTGCAATAAATCCTTTTTTTCATGTTACATTTAATTTTATGCAGGCACGTAAGGGTTTCGAAAACTTGAAATCAAAACTGGCAATTACACGATATAATATTTGGTGTGATAGCCTTAAATCAACACTGTATTTAAGGCGATTTGTCATAGATGCAAACAGTTTGTGGATAATGCTTGGCGAAATATTCGATCACTCCGTCAGTAGCGCTTTTTTTTAAACCATTTGGTGGCGGTCTCATCAAATGTGGACAATTATATATTAGCCACGTGTGCACATTAGCCAATTTGTGCTTTGGATCGTTATTCTGATAAAATCGAAAATCTGATCTCTGCGCTTTCCATCAAGTTGTCCTTCAGAATCTGAAGGTCCTTAAACTTGTCCATGGTTGTATCAATAAATGTTAAATCCCAGTACCAGCAGCTGACATACATGCCCAAAATATGACACTGCCACCACCATGCTTCACTGTTGCCTTTAGGTTTTCTTTGTTGAGTTCTGTATTTGGTTAACGCCAAACATACGAGTTGCCAATTGAACAGAATATGTTAAAATTAGATTTATCGCCAAACATGGTCAAATTTCAAAATGCACGTTCCTTGCACACATGATCTCTGGTAAAATTTAGCCGAGTTGTGTGCAACTCGGCCATTAAAATCATGCTATTTCTCGCTGTAAGTGGCCATTTTATAAATGGCTTAAAACCAAGTCCCGTTGTTCATTTCAAAAATATTTGAAATTGGCACCTGAAGTTACAAAATAGGACTCACAATTTAACAGAAAATATTTATAGAAGTTCTTATAGAAAAAACGGAAAAACGAAAAACCAACAACGCTTTATTGAACTATTGTTACAGTAGAAATTGACTGCATAAAATAAGCTGTGACGTAAAATAACCAGAATTATTTTTAGTTTTTTTTTTAGTTCTAATATATTAAAATGTATAATTTTGTAATAAATGTTTTTTGTTTGTTAAGGTATGGTCACATTTGGCAAATATTTACTTAACAAAGCGTAAGCACTTGTTTTAGCACAAGTTGTTTACAAGTGTTTTGCAAGATCAAACGGCATAAAATAAATTAAAACATATCCCCTGGCTCATGATGTCGAACGATATCGGTAGCTTAGATAAGACTTAAGACACAAACTTGATTGTGGAATAAACAAAGTTGATTGAGTAAAAAATAGATACGATAAAAAGTTTGTGTCTTAAGTCTTATCTAAGCGAACGTTATCGTTCGACATCGTGGGCCAGGGGGATAATATTTGTAGTGCTTTGAACTAAATAAGAAAAGGTTTTTTTTTAATAAATAAACGAGTTCAAATATATGTTATCTAGCGGTTACGTCGTTTTCGCCAAATATTTGCCAAGTGTGATCGTACTTTTAGACTATAAAATGTTTTCTTTTATGACACCAATTTAAGTTCCTGTTAGTTAGTTTTATTTTTATGTAGCTTTGACAACAAAAAAAAAAAAAATGCACGACATAAAAAAGCCGTGATACACTGTAGCTTGAAAGGTAGAGTGACAAATTCAAAATCTTTCCAGCCCAATGTCCTGTTAAATTATCATTTCATTACAAAATGGCCTTTTTTCCAAAGATTAATTTTAATTAATAATGTCATGTATTTTGGTTTATTTTATAACACAACAACATAAAAAAACGTATTTTTAGCCAATTATTACAATAAATTACCCATTATAGTACATGTTAAATTAACAACAGAAAAAACTGCAAGAAATATTAACAATATTTAAATAAATTAATTAATTAATATTCGTTGTAAGTGAAACTATACATACATATATATCATCATCATCATCGTCATTGTTTAAAAATACGCATATTCATAAATACAAATGAAAGTAAATGTTAGTAAACATTTGTTTAATTGTTTTTTTTTATTATTTTTATTTTTTTTTTTCATAATAATAATTTATATATTTTTTGACATTTGAAATTGTTGTGTCTGTGTGTTCCATGAAAACTGACCTAAATTGTGTGTCAAATTCCTTTTTTGTTATATGTAGCTTTTCATTTCGTTATTATTATTATTATTACAATTTATATAAATTTCAATTAATATTTTATTATTTTTCGTATTTGTTTAATATTTAAAATGTAATCATTTTTTTAATTTAGTTATTTAATACCTGTTCTTTGCAAAACAATATCAATATGAAATATTATACAAAAAATTGTTTTTTTTATTGAATTTTTTTTCCTTATACCATTTAAAAATATTTGTTTAATATTCATTTTCATTATGTTTTTTTTTGTTATAAAATATTCAGTTTTGTTTTGTTTAATTTATATGTAAAAATGTTTAAGCAGTTTGTTATTAGTTGTCTCATATTTCTTTTGCTTCAAAGAATTTTTAGTTAAGATTTTATTAATAACTTTTCTTTTCTTGCTTTTCATATAATTTTAGCAAAATTATAGTTTTGAATTAAGTTGTGTTTTAAGTGTATGTAAAATTTATTTATTTTCTTTTCTTTTTTTAGTTAGCGAAACCTTTGATAATAAAGCTTTAATATACACAAAACTGATTTTGAAATGTAACTTAAAGTAAAATTATTGTTTGGAAAATTTTTTTTTGAAAATTTTAAACTGAATAAAAGTTAAGTTTGAGATAAATTTTTTTTATTAGCAAAAAGGCACCAGGGAATAAGTTTAGCTCAAAATTTTGTTTGCGTTTTAAATACTTAAATGTGAATTGAAGAAAATTGAAGTTTAATTTTTAACAGTAGATGCTGATAAAAGAGAAATGCTAGGGAAACTTTTTCTTTTATTCTAAATTATTTAACTTTGTAATATAATAAGCATTTTTAAGAAATTTCGAACATTTCTGTAAAAGCTAAATTTCATAGAATTCGTGATATTTTAGATTAAATGGGTCGATTATGTATAGCAACCAAACTGGAGTTGGCTTGCCAATAGGCAACGCAACTGACATGCAAGTTCTTCATGCAACTTTTTCAAAACAAAATAAAACACATAACGCATCATATCGAATCACGTGCGGATGCAAAGGCTTCTCAGCAAATGCTCTTGGATTTTTAGAAGCCTAAAATCTTATGGGTCGATTGCGGATGGCAACCGAACCTCAGTGGAGTTGACAGTTGCCAAAAAACATATTACAGATGGCAACTGTAAACTTTTAACTTCAGTTGCCGAACATGGCAACCAAGAATTTTTTGGAAAAAAAAACTCCAATATGTGTTTGTTTTTTTTTAATTGTTGTACTGAAGTCAATAGCTTGTTCTTGCAATCTCCTTAAAATAAGTACTTTGCTGTGCTCAATTTTATTATCTTCTGCCTAGTTGATACACGTTTGGAAAACATTAATGGTATTATTTGTCAACAAATCTCGTTCCCTCTGTGTAAGTGCACAAAGCAAACAAACATAAAATAAAACAAAGCATAGAAAAAGAAAGCATTCGTTATATAGAATACTTAATTTGTCAACCGTTCGTTATTTAGAGTCATCAGTGGACTAGAAAACAAAACGTTCGTTATACTGGACCACCACTGTATAACAATTATATTGTAATTATAATGGTTTATAATTATAAGTTATTTTTACATATAACAAAGAAATGAAAATATACAAACTCTTGTCATAGCATCTACTGTTGATCTACATAAAATTTAGCAATACAATTTTTTTTAAACAAATTTAAAATGTAAATAATTCTAAATCATTGACTAGAAGCTTTAAAAATGCAAAAAATTTGTTTCAAAAACAAAAAAAAAATCATTTTAGAAATCATACTTTACGATACTTTTCATCTAAAAAACAGTTATTGTCAAAAACGTGAATATGCAGGTTTTAGATGTTTTAGAAGTTATGAGTTATGGTTAGAGTTATGTATATAATTTTAGAATTTTATGACTACATAAATATACAATACATAGTTGTACATACATACATATGTACACATGTATGACGTACGAGTATGATTATTTTGATAAAACCTAAAAAATAAAGGAGTTTTTTTTGTTTTTTGTTTTTTTTATTTTGTGGTTAAGTTTACTATTTTGTTGAAGGATTTCAATATGAGGTTTATGTTTTAGGATATATGTTTTAGTATTTGTTGTTTGTTTTTGTGTATATTTAAGTGAGTGAAATGACAGGTCAATAGTAGGATATAGTTTTTGTTAGAGGTACTTAATTTATGACACAACTAGAAAGAAAACACATCTATGTATATAATTGAGTTTTGTTAAGGTTGTAGGCTAAAAATAGTTATTTTTTTATATATACAAACTAAAAATGTGTTTAAAGTTAAGCGTTAGGTGTGTTTTAAATCTTATAATTAATACAACTATTAATGGTGATTGCTTAATACAAATTGTGTTTGCTAGTCCTTTTTTAAACTGAGGACCATGTTTTAAAATGTACATTTAATAAGTTCTTTTGCTTAGTTTATAGCAATATTTTTTAGAATTTGTTACTTATTATAAAGGATTTTAAACAATTTGAAAAATACCCTTAAAAGTATGCTTTGCTTTTTAATTATTGTTTATGCCTAAATTACTATATACTGGTTTGTTGTGTTACTAAAAAGCTTAAGTTTAGAAAATATTTAAAAACTATATATAAACTTAATTTAGTTTATTAAATACTTGAATTAGTGTTATTTAACTTTATTACAAAAAATTGTCAATTCATAATTGATATTTTCGTTTGCTTTTAGTGATATCTTGCTGTGTTAAGTATTAAATTCGTGTTAGTTTTAATAATTCATTAAGGTCGGCTTAAAACCTAGATTTTTTCTTTGCAAAAACAAATGTATTTCTCTAAAATTAGGACGATTTGATTCATTGCGCTGCCAACATTCACACATTAAATCATAAATTTCACGGGGGCAATTCAAAGGAATAGGCAAAAGTTGCTGGAAAACAAAAAAACAGAAAATTTGTTGTTAAATATTTTAATTGTCTTTATAATCTAAACTCAAAGAAAAACTTACATATTGATTATCATCTTGATAGATATGTCCTATATTTTCTATAACTTTAGCATCATTTAAATGTTCATAGGGTTGTTCTCGGGCAAAGGTTAATATCTCCCACAGAGTTACAGCAAAAGACCAGACATCCGATTTGGAGTTAAATTTACCCTAAAAATAAAAGAAAAAAAAAACATTTGTTATAAACCTCCAACTCTTCTTTTAGTTTGCACTTAATTTCTTTTTATTTCTCTACCTAAAAAAAACACTTTATAATTTTCAAGTTTAAAACGCACTTTAATCATAAATTACTCAACTAAAATTAACTTTATTTTTTGCTGTTTTAATCAAATATTATCCTTGAAAAAATGTTTTTCCCCTCCCTTCTTCATTGCTATAAAAAAAAACCATATGAATACCATTGTTGTGATAAAACTACCAGCAGAAAGAAATAAAAATAATGGCCATTTATATGAAATATATTGCATGCACACATAGAAAACACAACACACAAACATACACTCTCTCGCACATCCTTGTAAAAAAAGGATAAATTCCCAAAAGCGAAAAAAGAAATAACCACACTAAATAAATTAATTAACTACACGATAACAAGCAAAACGCACACGTTTACATACTTGAGTATGTATTTTGTTGTTAACGTTAAAGGAAACGGAACAATGCAGACATACACACTAACATACAGAAATACTTATGTTGCGACACACACACGCACGTACAAGAGAATTCTTATGTGCAAATAAGAATGGCGCGCACATATGTACAAATGAAGGCAAACACAAACAATGTCGAACCAAATGTTGATGCGGTTAAAGGGGAATACTTGAAACCCTACTATGGCCAGACAAAAAAAGAATAAAGAGGTTTTCATAAAATTCTGTTGCTGTGCTTTAAGTTTAAATTTTCTATATCTCCTTGGTAGTTGATGAGTCTGTTTAGCTAAATTTGAATTAAAAATTCCAATTGTTCAGCCATCACTTTTTTTTAACCAAGGAAATACGAATACGAAAAGATATGAGGAAATTAGAATTCATTAATAGTGAATTCACTATGAGTTGTTAAATATTTCCTAATTAATTTGACACATGAAAAAGATATTATATATCACTGGATAGGAAATTTTGTCTATTTTTTTAAATATAAAAAAATAAAATATTCACGAAAAAGTTTTTAAAAAACAAGGAAAAAATGTCTTATTTTTTGTTTTTCAAAATTCCAAATTCCAAACTGAAATAAAAATTTTATTTATTAACATGTTTAAATGTTTTTTAAACAATTTTTTTTATTCGGTTTATAAAATGCTGTTAATCATTAAGAAAATATTCATAGAAAATCGGGAAATATTTTGACCCGGTTTTAGCTAACAATTACACTAAGGTGGTACAAAAGTAAAAAAATAAATTTTCATATGGGAATATCTCGTAAACTATTACAGATAATATATAACTAGAACGAATTTTTTACTACTCGAATGGTAGAGCTTTGAAATCGGACCACAAAGAAAGAATTAAAAACGTTTTCAATATCTCACATATCCGCTGTGGCCGACTTTGAGAACCGCTGGCACAGCTGCTGGTTGGTTTATAAGATTAAAATTCAAAACTTAAGCTCGACAACACCTCCTCTCTACGCACGTGAAATTTTATTGCGTTTGAACTTGGCGAAATTACAGATTTATTTCCCTTTTTCCAAATTTGCCCACTGTGCATCCAACTACAAAGTCACTGAACTGTAACTTTCCTGTGACAATTGCTCAATATTGTTGAATTGCCTAAAGCTGAGGACATTTCTTTATATTTTTATTGCTCAGCGATCATGCAAATATATTTGGACAGATTACAGTTTTCGACAGAATAACAAATCACTGAAAAAGGGAAATGTTGTGACCGTTTTTTTCGCAAATATTTGCCAAGTGTGAACGTACCTTTATGATTGAACGTTAAAAAAAGCTCAGATAGTGCTCCGGTCTTTCACGGTATCTGTGATTTTTCAGGCAACACAACGGCCGTCTGATTACCTAACCTATTGCAATCTAGAAGACTTTGGCTAATCTTTTAATTGATTGTTAGGAAAAGCTCAGATACTGCTCCGCTCTGTCTTGGCATAGATTGGTATCATGACAGAATGAAAGATAATAACTCGGAACAATGTTCAGCCAAATTTAACAATACTGTCTCCAGTGTGTTTATGCAAATCAAGTTAAAGGTCTAAAGAAATGATCACATCACCAACGCAATAATAGTTAAAACCAAAATAATATTACAGCTTTTGTAAAGAAAGAGAAGATTCAATGTAAACTGAAATAATCCAATTTGGATAAGCCGGTGGCATGCTGCCAACACTAAACTAGATTAGGTGACTGCAGACCCCTCCTCATTTGTATAGATGTTAACAGACAATATGTTGGTAGAGGTTGGAGAGGTAACTTAAAAGCACCAAGAGATGCATTACCTCTAAAAATATGATGCGATGGCAGAGGCAAGGTAATAACTTTGGTCAAATTGGGGTTTGGTAGAACAAATACTTCTTTGGCTGAGTATTCTCTGACCATGGACAGCCATGCCCCATTTACCTATACCCTGCATTGATGAGAAGATGATTGATATTTTTGGGACTTATGCTAAGATTAACTGTCTGACTTATTCGGAATTTTGTGGGAGTTAGTTATGAGAGGCTTGTATCAGTTTCACATAATCCTAACCTTAACCTTAAAAGTTATTTTGCCAAACCAGAAGTGTAACTATAGTAAACCTCTAGCTGAAACATAATAATAGTAATATGTAGGTACTATGTCATCAATAGATTATAACCAAATTAAAAAATGTTTAATAATGCATTGTATTTATAAAACCTAGTACCAACGCCATAAACTGTAGGGTATTGCAACATGCAAGAGAGACACAAACATATGTGTAAACATTATTATTTTTGCTTTTATTGTTGTTAAAATTATTTTTTTTTTTTGGTAAACTCAAAGCCAGAAACAAAACGCAGCAACAAAAAAGTTGGTAATAAAATGTAAAAGAGTATAAAAAGACCAAGAGCAAAAACAACAAAAACAAGAAAATCAACAACATATATAACAACAACAATAATAACAGCAGCAGTAGTACCAACAACAACCAACAGAATATATAACATTATTAAAGCTTACGGGCATGACTTCAACCGGAAAAAAGACAAATACACTTACACTTCCCCACTACTACAAGTACATACTTGCAAGTACACACACAAATACTTGTGTGTGTGTGTGTTGTTATCACAAAATACAAGATGCACGCAATATTATTCACATACATAAAAACGAACTAACGAGGCTAAATTGAGGAGTGTTTTAGAAATCTTAAAGAAGCTGATAGTTTTTATATAAGCAGCATTATATTTGATTCTTTGGCACATGTAACCGATTTGGAAAACCACAATTCTTTGACAAGTTTGAAATAAGTTTAGTTTTAGCTTGAATTTGGCGTTTTGTAGGGCACTAAAGATCTAGATAGATTTTAAGTCGACAAGGTGATAAATAGGGACATGACCATGCACGAATTGGATTGCTCCAAATACATTTCAAAACAAGATTGATTTTCCATGTAAACGCTTATAATTCAGCCCTAGTATCTTTAATATAGTAAGTTTCAGGAGTGTAGTGTAGTTTTGTAAATATTTTCAAGTATAATGAAAGTGTTTAACAAATGAAAACCAACTTTACACACAGACACAGATGTTTTTAAATAGACTTTCATTTAACGAGTATTTCGGAAAATGTAAAAAGCTTTAGTTTTCTCCATTTCTGTTCTTTTTTTGTTCTGCTTTATTGTAGCTGTTGTTATTATTTCTTCAAAAGAAAAAGTACAAGGAGAAGCCAGCACTGAAATAGTCGTGAACAAAAGGTCGTTTTAAGTACCCGTAACTTGGGGTATATTTATTAAAATAATAACAAGAATGAACAACAAGCACAAACAAAAAATGGAACTCAAAAACAGCAGCAGCAACAACTAAAGGTACCAGATATTACACTACATAGTTTACACTCAAAGAAAGTTGTTTTTTTTTTTTTTTTGCTACATATCATCATATGTTCATAAACTATATTAACAACTGGAAGGCAAAGAGAAAAGGTAACAGTGGAACTAAAATATAAGAAATTTGAATATGAATAATAATAAATGATTTCTTATTGCTAATGTTATTTTAGGTCAGAATCATTCTTTGTTAAGTAAAATTTTAATTTGAATCGCGGAACTTTATTTACTGAAATTGAATCGTAGAATCGTGAATATTAATTTCGTGAAATTTTAGCTTAAATTATGGATCTTTGCTCAGTCAAATTTTAACTTCAATCGTGAATATTTTTCCAGTCAAATTTTAGCTTCAATCTTGGATATTTATTCAGTCAAATTTCAGCTTCAATCGTGGAACTTTATTCAGCCAACCTTTAGTCAAATTTTAGCTTAAATCGTGGAAATATATTCAGTCAAATTTTAGCTTCAATCTCAGATATTTATTCAATCAAATTTTAGCTTTAATCTTGGATCTCTATTCAGTAAAATTTTAGCTTAACAATTAGATATTTATTCAGTCAAATTTAAGTATAATTTGTGGATCTTAATTCAGTCAAATTTAAGCATCATTCGTGGATCTTAATTTAGTCAAGTTTTAGTTTCAATCTCAGATATTTATTCAGCCAGATTTTAACTTTAATCTTGGATTCATATTCACTAATATTTTAGCTTCAATTGTAGATCTTTATTCAGTAAAATTTTAGCTTCAGTCTCAGATATTTATTCAATCATATTTTAACTTTAATCTTGTATCACTATTCATTTAAATTTTAGCTTCAATCTCAGATATTTATTCAATCAAATTTTAGCTTTAATCTTTGATCTCTTTAGCTGAAAACTCAGATATTTATTCAGTCAAATTTAAGCATTATTCGTGGATCTGAATTCAGTCAAATTTTGGCTTCATTCGTGGAATTTTAATCAGTCAAATTTTAGCTTCATTCGTGGATATTTATTTAGTGAAATTTTAGCTTCAATCTCAGATATTTATTCAGTCAAATTTTAGATTTCATCGTAGATCTTTATTCAGTTAAATTTTAGATTTAATCTTGGGTCCTTTTTTAGTCAAATTTTAGCTGCAATCTCAGATATTTGTTCAGTCAAATTTTAGCTTCAATCGTGGAAATTTATTCAGTCAAATTTTTTTTTCGTGGATCTCGCTATAATAATTTTCTTTTTTTTAATTGTAGATCTGTATTTACTAAAATTTTAGCTTAAATCGTGGATCTCTATACTAAAATTTATGCTTGAATTGTATATCATGTTATTCTTTCTACTCCACTGTTCAGTAAACCCACATTATTTAAGTAACCTGCTATTTAGTTTTACCCTAAAAACGCCAAATGAAAATCTCAAAAATAAATAAAATTAATATAATTTTTTGTTCATTCTCCTTTTACATTTTTGGTTAAACACACAAAACTTGGCTGTTGCTGCTGTTCATCTAGTGAGGGTTGAGTTTGAAATGGTTTGTTTGTTTGTTTGTTTTTGTTATTTCATCAAAGTTAAAATTTCATACATTTTGTACAATAAATAAGTTTAGACCTTTGCAAATATGATTAAGTATACAAATAAACACAAAAACAAACATACTACTCAGTAATATACAATTTTTGGGCAAAAAAAAAATTCAAATATTCTATCATTAAATAAGTGTGTGTTAGTAGTAGTTAAAACACTACCACACACACTTATTTACACGTAAGTGTGTGCAAAAGTTTCATATTTATATTCCCTGCCAACATTTTCTATTGCGGAAGTGACTCAGAAGTGACGCTAAGAAGTTGAAACTCATCTTCTGCGATACCATTTTCTGATCGTAGAAGTGTCTTCCGTATTGAGAAGTTGTACCCCCCGGAAGTAACTTCAAGAAGTCACTTCAGCGTAACTTCAAGAAGTCACTTCTGCTTAACTTCAAGAAGCCGCCTCTCTTTTGCTTTTGATTTTTTTGCCTTTACAGATAATACACTCATATTGACTATGGGACAAATATGTAAAAACTACAACAATAACAAAACAAAACCACACTTTACCACTGACCGACCACATCAAATGACAAAATAAAACTAATTTCGATGATGTCGAAAACTTCTTTTTGGCATTCTTTTCATTTCTTTTATAACGGGGCATGTCACTTTCGGCTGGTGTTGTAAACAACAAACAATCTTCCAAACGTCGCCTGGATGATTAAAAGACGACTGCAATGTAAATTGTTATTGTTATCTTCCAATTAACGTCTGGAAGTGAGTAAGACGTAACGCCTTTGACGATGGACGATGAAAGAAACTTCCAATTGCTGGCAGGGTTTATTCGATGTGTGTGTGTGGGTGCTGAGCAACTAGAAATGTATACTTTTGGGGGAGAACTTTTTCGGTTGGTTTTTGTGGGAGTAGCAACTTTAAAACATCTGTTCCTTTTCGCTTCGTTATAAGCATTGTTCAACTGAATGACAAAGAGCTCCTTTTAATGGAATATTTGAAGAGGACACTATGAAATTTATATGATAAATTAAAATATGTATAAGATAATTAGCAATGATATGGTTAAAATTATGTGGTTGGGTTAGTAGGGAAAGGGGATGTTTGGTATTTGTTATTTGAATTTATAATAGTAATAGAGGTAAAGAAGGAAAATAAAATTTTAATAAAACAAGATCTACGATTTAAGCAAAATTTTACACAATAAAGATAAGCGATTCAAGCTAAAATTTTAGTATAGCGAGTTGCACGATTCAAATTGAGGTAAATAACGAAAATAAAATATTAATAAATTAAGATCCATAAAACAAGATCCAAGTTAAAATTTTATTAGAAGGCGTTGCACGAATCAAACTAAATTTTAGTATAGAGAGATGCACGATTTACGCTTAAATGGTGCTAAATAAAAATCCACCTTTCAAGCCAAAACTTTGGTAAATAAAGATCAACGATTCAAGCTAAAATTTGACCATGATTGAGGTTAAAATTGGACTAAATAAAAATCCACGATATAAGCTTAAATGTTGTTAAATAAAGATCCACGATTCAAGCGAAATTGTTACTAAATAAAGATAAGCGATTCAAGCTAACATTTTAGAATAGCGAGTTGGACGATTCAAATTGAGGTAAAGAAGGAAAATAAAATGGTAATAAATAAAGATTCATAAAACAAGATTCATGAAAGATAAACGTTTCAAGTTAAAATTTTATTAGAGGGCGTTGCACGAATCAAACTAAATTTTAGTATAGAGAGATGCACGATTTACGCTTAAATTGTGCTAAATAAAGATCCACCTTTCAAGCCAAAACTTTGGTAAATAAAGATTAACGATTCAAGCTAAAATGTTGTTAAATAAAGATCCACGATTCAAGCGAAATTGTTGCTAAATAAAGATCCATGATTTCAGCAAAATTTGACCACGATTCAAGTTAAAAGGGGACTAAATAAAAATCAACCATTCAATCTAAAATGTTTCTAATAAAGATCAACGATTCAAGCTAGGATTTGACCACGATTCAAATTAAAAAGGAACTAAATAAAGATCAACGATTCCATCTAAATTGTTGCTAAATAAAGACCAATCAATTTAAAATGTTGCCAAATAAAGATCAACGATTCAAGCTAAAATTTGATCACGATTTAAGTTAAAATTGAACTAAATAAAGACCCACGATTCAATCCAAAATGTTCTTAATAAAGATCAATGATTCAAGCTAAGATTTGACCACGATTCAAATTAAAAGTGAACTAAATAAAGATCCACGATTCCATCTAAATTGTTGCTAAATAAAGACCTACGATTCAATTTAAAATGTTGCCAAATAAAGATCAACGATTCAAGCTAAAATTTGACCACGATTCAAGTTAAAATTGAACTAAATAAAGACCCACGATTCAATCCAAAATATTTCTAATAAAGATCCACGATTCAAGCTAAAATATGACCACGATTTAAGTTAAAATAGGACTGAATAAAGACCCACGATTCAAGTTAAAATTTTAGTAAATAAAGATCCTCCATTCAAGCGAAAATTAGACTAAATAAAGATCCAAGACAAAATCTCAAATTTGAATATTCAATTGTACTACAAAACTTAAATTTTTAGCTGTTTCAAATTACTTTAAACTTGCAGTAGCAAAGCTAATATTGCCTTGAATAGTTTCAACCCTTTCTGTTTTATTTTGTCAGCTGTATGCTGTTTAATAATTATGGTCAAATTCATATTAAAAACCATTTTATGTAAATTTTATTTGCTTTTTTACTCTATATCTAAATCCTTTTAAAAACAAGTGTATTTTTGTTTGCCAAAACTAGTGTTGAACTGGGGGAAAAGAAATGCTTATAAAAAACAAGAAAAAATATACTCTACTCGGTTTCAGAGCAGCAAATAGTAGTAAGTAGTTTACGAACGAATGACTTGCAAGTGGAAAATTAGTGAAAAAATTAATATTTATGGTTGCTGCGGAAAAAGGATTAAGGACAGCAACTACACTTCGAACGGAAATATTCATATACAAATTACTTGGTTTTGGTGATGGGAATACAAACAAATATATATAACAACAGCAAATACTATGAAATAACCGAAAATATTAAAATAAATATAGCAAATCCCCTCAAAAAAAAAAAAAAACTTAAAAAATGTGAGTTTAATAAAAAAGTAATAAGAAAAGGGTTTTTAAAGAAGAGCTGTTATATATATTTTTATAAATTACTTGGTTTTGGTGATGGGAATACAAACAAATATTAATAACAACAGCAAATACTATGAAATAACCGAAAATATTAAAATAAATATAGCAAATCCCCTCAAAAAAAAAAAAAAAAAACTTAAAAAATGTGAGTTTAATAAAAAAGTAATAAGAAAAGGGTTTTTAAAGAAGAGCTGTTATATATATTATATACATATATATTTATTTAAATATTTTTACAAGAATATTCTTTGGAATTTTTGGAATTGTTGAACCGTGTTCTTAAATTTTTTCTAAACTCCAAAAATTGTATTTTTTGTTCCACCCTATCTCTCTATTTTACACATGAATGAATTTATAAATTTTACGGTTTCCTAGCAAAAAAGAGATTATGTGAAAATAAAGGCAACAAAAACTAAATTTCTAATAAAAATACAAAAATTATTTTCTAGCTTTCGGCGAAAAGCCCACATAGTTTTCTTTGTTCCCTTTAAAAGCTTTATTTTATATTTAAATCTAAAATGTTTTTTTTTTGATATTTTTTACAAAAAAGTATTAAATTTAATATTTTATTAACTTACCAACAAAACACTTTCCCAGGCCATCCAACGTATGGGCATAGGTTGTGTCTGACGACCAGCCAAACCCTCCAACTGACAGTAGTCACTCGTATAGGCGGAACGATTTATCACAGTACC
Source organism: Bellardia pandia (assembly GCA_916048285.2). Lineage (NCBI taxonomy): Eukaryota > Metazoa > Arthropoda > Insecta > Diptera > Calliphoridae > Bellardia > Bellardia pandia. The sequence goes on along the minus strand of OU696530.1, from coordinate 98,429,275 downwards.
AATTGTGCAGACTTTAACGCTGAATTCTGGACCGATAATGCAACTTCTGAAATAAGACAGAAATGTAGAGAAAAAAATTAATAAAATAATATTTCTATTAACTAAATACAGAAAATAATTTTTAATTTTCTACACTTAAGTGTCTTCTTAATGTCCGTTTTTTGTAACATGCTTCAAAACACACTTAAAATCAAAATAAACATTTTCTATTAAACCACAAAATTATTATTATTATTATTTTCAAGTGACGTTTGCCAAGTTCCTTTAAAACAACTAGAAAACATCCCTTAATTTACAACCAACCAAAAATCACCCTTCATACAATTTTGTTTCCTGCTAGTAGTATCTCAATCATCTTTATTATAAGTGTTGATTTTCATTAAACTCCCTTTGAATTTTCGACACAAAAAGTCAGCGAAACAAAACGTTAAACAATCTTTATTGTCACAGTTAGTGCCAGTTTTGCAAACAGCATTTTGGAAATGATTTAATGTTTGTTTTGCTTATTCTATTTCCCCTACTAAGTTTAATTTCTGTAAATTTTCGGTTAACTTTTTTTTTGGAGTATCATCATTAAACTTTTTTGCTTACTAAATACCTCGCAGACATATCACTCTCTTGGTCTATACAGGATTTTATAAATGTTTTGTGCCTAAGGCCAAGGAGGTTTGGTTTTGTTTAAAATTAAAAATAGCAAACGGAATGTGAAAGTAAATGGCAGCTTAGCAATTAATTAAGTCGAATTAAATGAGCAGTAAGCTATAGATCAGACTATGACTGGGCTATGAAAAGACTGTTGATCAGACAATTGATCAGACTACTGACAAGATTACTGACCAGACTACAAACTAGACTGCTGACTAGACTACTGATTAGACATATACCAGACTTTTATCCGACTTTGACCAGTAATTTGATCAGACGTTGATCAGACTTTAATATGAATTCAATCAGACCTAGACCAGATTTTGACAAGACTTTTATCAGACTTTGCCCAGACATTGACGAGACTTTGATCAGTTTTTGATCAGAATTTGACCGGATTTTGAATAAACTTAGACCAGAATTTGATCAGACTTTGAGTTGACTTTGACCAGACTGTGATCAGACTTTGGCCGAACTTTAAACAAACTTAGACCAAACTTTAATCAGATTTTGATCAGACTTTGATCAGACTTTGCAGTTTGTGTTTGCTAATTATAAAAAAAAATTAAAAGCTTTGATTAGACTTTGGGATGACTTTGGCCAGACTTTATCAGACTTTGACCGGACTTTTATCAAACTTAGCCTAGACTTTAATCAGATTGTAATCAGACTTTGATCAGTTTTAATCAGTCTTTGATCAAACTTTGATCAGATTTTGATCAGTCTTTGATCAAACTTTGATCTGACTTTGAACAGCCTTTGCTCAGTCTTTGATCATTCTTTGATCAGACTTTGATCAAACTGTGATCAGACTTTGATCAAGCTTTGATCAGACTTTAATCAGACTTTGGCCGGACTTTAAACCAGATTTGGACCAGACGCTGACTAGACTATGACCAGACTATTAGAGCAAACTATGACTTAAAAGTTACAAAACGAATGTAGACCTAAAGTTACCTTTTTAAAATTAAAATTCCATTTGTCAAGTGGTTAGCAGATTTTTCTCATTTATCACAATTTTGAATATGCGTCACAATTGTGAAATATAAAGGGTTGATTTTAATTAATTTTGGCTTTAAAATTTTCAAACATTATCAATTTTATACTTTAACCATAACGAATGTCATCAAAAGTCAACATGATTGTAATTATGTGCAGATAATTTAAATCATGAGCAACATATGCTGGAAATAAAGTATGACAAAAACTAAACAAATGAAATGAATTAAGAAAACATTTAAGCAAATTTATTACCAAAGTATGAAATTTCAATTTCGTTGTAAGTTTTATCAGTATTTTCAAACCCATTCCCCTCTTAAAATAAATATTGCATATTTAATACTTCACATTGATGCCATATTCTGAGACAGTTGCTTTTAATTCTAAACATATGTTACCAAATATGCCAGACAATAGAGTCAAACTCCTTCCTAGTTGTTACACGTTTTTTTCTTCAAAATTTCTTTATAAAGAAAAGGAAATTAAAAGTAACAAAGGATGTACTCTTGATATCTTCTAAAATGCGAAGAAAAGGTTGAGTGGTTTTCTGGTGCAAAAAGTATTTAAATATTTATTTGTTGTATGAGAAAGAAAAATAAGTAGATGTATGAATATTTAAATAACTAGTCTAGCTGGAATTTTTTGTGTTGTTCTGTAAAGGAAATTACTAAATTAAATGAAGGAGAAAGATAGATAAAAAATAAGTTTTATTTTCTTTTTTGTAAATTGAAAAGGATGTTAAAATAAATTTCAAAATTTAGAAAATTTTGTGAAAAATTTGTATAAAAAATATTTGGGAAGAAATATGGTTGGTTAAACAGCCGATGACAAAAATTAAGAGAGAGAAAAGAGAAACAAAATATATTTTTAATTTGTGATATAAAGATAGGTTTTTGATCCCATTATCCATTCAGATTCTTTACACTAATTAACCAGAGACTAACTACAATTAAAGGTAATTTTGGACTATATTAAGACCAACAACTAAATCATATTTTGGAGTATAATAAGATCTAGATTGAAGCTACTTTTGGAAGATATTAAGACTTACAATTAAAGCTTATTTTGGACTATATTAAGACCTACGATTGAAACTTATTCTGAAGATTAAATCTAATTTTTATTGAAGCAAATTTTGGATTTATTAAGACCTACAAAACCCTCAACTATATTAAGCCCTAGATTAAGGCTAATTTTGGACTATATTAAGACCTACAATTAAAGCAAATTTGGAAGTATAATAAGATCTAGAATGAAGCTAATTTTGGAAGATATTAAGACCTACAATTAAAGCTTATTTTGGACTATATTCAGACCTACGATTTAAGCTAGTTTTAACCTATATTAAGACCTACAATTAAAGTAAATTTGGGACTATAATAAGACCTACAATTAAATAGATTGAAGCTACTTTTAGACTATATTAAGACCTACAATTGAAAGTTATTCTGAAGATTAAATCTAATTTTGATTGAAGCTAATTTTGGATTTTATTAAGACTTAAAATGAAAGCTAATTTTGGACTGTAGTAAGGCTTATGATTGCGAAATAATTTTGGCCTATATAACCACCAACGACTAAATCTATTCCAGGACTATTTGAATACCATGGTTTGTAACTAATTTAGTGCTTCATTTGAGGTTTCGACATATAAAGGTCTTATATTTAAAACAGTTTATCTATTGGCTTATTTATGCTGCAGATAACCCTCGATATAATGATTTTTATAACCACAAAAGTTTAAGTAATTCAACTGAAAGATATAACTGTCATATGCATGTCAAAATTTCTTGAAATTAAATTATATTTATAGACACTTTCATTAAAAATATTCAATATATATACATTTATACATATATTTCATACTATGTACATCAAAAATTTTTGACAGTTTTCAATTATCTATCTGCGTTGAATTTTAAGCTTTTACATAATCCCAAACATGATGTTGAAACCATAATTCAACTTATGAACCCAATCCAGCAGCACACCACCATCATGTGTGCATGATCCCTTACTAAGCTTAACAAAAGTATTGACACATTCAATTATCATCTCGAAGAAGAAACAATTCAGCAGGAAAATCTAGTTTGCCAAAATAATAAATATAAAACTAAATTCCATTCAAGCATAAATATTCTAATAATTAAGGTAATTTTAATGGTAAACACCCTTATAGCAAATACAATATAGAAACACAAGACAAGGAATTACACGCTTTGTCAAAACGTTAATAAATAATACAAAAAAACACTACAACAAAAAATCTTGCAACCCTGTTAAAATTGAAATAGCTTTCCACTGTGTTGAGTAATAAGAACACATAAGATGAGCTTACAAAACTAATCTCATACACTTGACAGGAGGAAATAAATAAACAACACGAAAATACATACATACTTAAATTTTTTCTGTAACACTAGAACTAGACATGAAATACAATAAATTATTAACAATAAAATGTGTAGCATATAATATGGCGTGCATAACCATTTTTTTAAAACATTTGTTTGTTTGTGTACTGGTCTGGGTTTTGGCTGAAGTATTTTATGTTGATGAAAGTATCATATGAGTGGAGAAATTGAAAATTGAATTTATACGATACATTATCAATGCAGCTTAAATTCCAGACATATTTATAATCCTTGATCTCATCAACATAACAAACGTCATCATAAGGATGTAGTTGTTGTAGATGATGTTGATGGTGGTGGAGTTGATGATGAGAAGAACATTGTGTCTGATGAGGACCTTCATGTAACATGTGCATGTTTTAAAGGCATCATAATAAATGGTATACAGTTAAAGAAATTGCTAACAAATAAATATATATTTGAATAAATGAAAGTAACTATCGGTGGACTTTCAATTGTTTGAAACCCAAACAAGGGCCTTGATAATATCACTATTAAGGCTTGCGATTGAAGCTAATCTAAAACTATATCAAGACCTGGGTTTAAATCTTGAATTATGACAAGACTTACGATTAAAGCTAATCTAGGACCATAACAACACCTACGATTGCAGCTAATCTAGTACCATAACAAGACCTTCGATGAAAGATAATCTAGGACCATAACAAGACCTTCGATGAAAGCTAATCAAGTATCCTAACAAGACCTACGATTTAAGCTAGTCTATCCTCATATCTGGACTTATGATTGAAGCTAATTTGGAACTATATAAAAACCTATGATTGTTGCTAATTTAGCGCCATAACAAGACCTACGATTAAGGCTAATGTATCCTCGACCTACGATTAAAGATAATTTGTTATTATTTAAAGATTAAAGCTAATTTAGTATCCTAACAAAAACTATGATTGACCTTGATGTCAAGAGAGTTCTAGGCAGCTTTATCCTAAATCGTGTGGGCAAGTGATTACAATCTTTTGTTAGTCAAGTTACTAGATATTAGTGAAAATTACTTTTTGAAAAGTATACATTATCTTTTGTACTAATCAGAGCAGAACTGCTGGGTCTCTTATCCAAATAATACCAAATTTTTCTCTACGTGTACATTCCCACATGTCTTCTTATATTCAAACGTATGCATATCCAACTATAGGGGTTGAGTTGAGCAGATTTTGACACATAAAATAAAAATCCTTCTTTTCTGTTATGTCTCCTGCTCTCCATATTTTGCCTTGACATAACGCTACGCAACTTAAAGCAACACAATACTTGCAATGAAAAAAAAGGAGGGAAAATTGACACGTGTCAGTGTCATTGTCAATACTTGTCAAAATATAACGTAGTTTATGTTACTTTCTTCCTATAATAACCAACGAAAAATGTCAGCATGATAGCGTGCGTTACTGTAAAGTAGCTCCACTATGATTCGTCCTTATTTTTGGCTCATCACCAACATCAGCATTGTCGTCGTCAGGATATTTTGTCTGATGGAATGTCCTGTATTAAAAAATTTTTCATTTACTTATTTTTATTTTTTTGTAAAAGCGTGTTTACATTTTATTTTTTTTCGCAAATGTCTGCATTTAAAACATTAAAAATTGAATAGTCTCTCAATGCCCAACATGTGAACAATTCTTTTTGAACTCTTCGTCTTTTTATGTTTTTTTTTTGTCAGGTCGTCATTTTGTAAATTAAACCTTTCACTCAAGGTTTTGGGATAAAAGTAAAAATAACATTAACGTTTGTGTGTTGTTTGATTTTATACATTTATTAGTTGTAACGCTCTTTATTTATTAATACAAATGTATTATAATTAATTGGAAATCTGTGAAAAAAACTTAAGAAAATAGACAAACAGATAATGATTTTTTGGTAGAATTATTGTTAGTAATTATGGTTATTGTTTGGTAGATACAAATATAAAAACGAGTGGTCAGAAAACCAATATACAGCTGCATTTCGTGAAATTAAGAGACCAGGAAAATTGGATTACAATAAATTCATTGGTTGGTGGCTGTGTGACATGTGGCACAACTATATATCATTGATACCCATACCATCAGTTATAGAACAAAATTTAGTGGTTTCACTGAAATGTTTGGTACTGAAAATCGATCCGAAAAACAGACCAAAAATCTCGATATTTTTCAGATATATTTTGGTATTTTTTTTTTCCAATATATTGCAGATAATATCAATTTTGCACAGTTTATTATTTTTGTTATAAAGAAAAAAGTTCTGTTGTAAATGGTAATAATCGGTCCACTATTTCTCATAGCCCCCATACAAATGTCTTTTAGAAAAGAAGCAATTATTAGTTTCCCGTAAAGATAAATCACAAGGCGGTATTTTGTTGGAATAAATAATAATTATAGCGTAAAATATTTCCTTGTATCAGTTTAATTATTATTATAATATTCGGTACAGCCGAATATAACGCTCTTACTTGTTGTAATTATTTTTTAACAAGTGTTGCAAGTTGTGGCCTAGCGCTGTCGAGATGAAATGATATGCATGTTCTGGGCGTTTTTTGGCTAATGATCGCTTTATAGAAATTACTTGCATACGGTTAAGGTTCCCTGTGATCGTCTGATCAGATATCAGCGGCTCATAATAGATATCACCCTGTTGCTCCTACCAAATATCCAGTATTACTTTAAGCGTCCTGGAGACGATCAAATAAATCAATGCATATGTGTGAGTGTCGTATGCTTGTAGCTTTAAAGGAGACGTACAAATAATCACGATAATCACCAATTGTATTTTGAGTTCGTAGCGTTTCTATTAAATCATGTCGTCGTCGGATGATGATTATTTGTTATTGACTACTTGTGCTTTTCATTCCTGGCAAGTTTTGGTAATTTTCAATAAAAGTGCTCGTCGATGCACTTTTGCATTCTGTATTACCAAAAATAAAACACACCATTTTTTTCAGTTTGTTAAACACGTAAAATACAAAATATGTCTATTTTTCATCCGTACACTTTTTTATGACGGCAAATCCAAAGCAAATGAATTTGTTTTATCAATCACAACCGGAGACGTTCAAATAATCGGCCTTATTCTATTTTCTTCGATCTTTTTTTATGATTTTATATCAAATAATTTTTAAGCTTGAGGTCACTTTTTGTTTTTTATAAAATATTTTTTATTTTTATATATAAATTACTCGATATTTCGATTTCCTTTGGAAATCTTCTTCAGGAGTTATTTTATTTAAAAAATCTTTTATAAAAAACAAAAAGTGACCTCAAGCTTAAAAATTATTTAATTAAAAAATCAATCATTACCGACAATGTGTATGTGTAGCTGAAAAACAACGATTGCACTCACACAACTATGTGATTAAAGTGTTTTATTTGATCGTCTCGAGGGCGCTTTGTGGATGTTTAGCATTCGTGTCGATTCGGCTGGTTGTTCGAACTTCACATACGATCTCTTACGCTACGGTTTATCGTAATGGATTAATTTTTCATTGCATGTAGCGATTTCATCCAATAATGATTTCCTTTTATAGCATTTAAGCAGCTATACACCCAATGCAAAATTTACTCAAAAGTTTACAATATGTAATACAAACTACGAATTTATTAGCAATCAAAGTCTTTTCATCACGAAAAAATCTTGATAAGTTGATATTTTTTTTTTCAATAAATTTTATTTACTATAATTTAATGCAATTTAGTGTTGAGTATTGGTGTATTTTTCATACAATCTGAAAGAGCTAACACCTACTCCATCATTTATAATTCCCTTAATGTCAATGCAAAAAACACAGGCCCTGGCAGGAAAAAGAAATAAGCCAACACAACTGGTAACATTGTATATGTACATATGTATGTGTGTGCACTATGTTTGTAAGTATATAAATAAAAATTTTTTAAACATCATTCGCATACAACGACCAGCCAACCGAGACAACAAACAACATGGGGTATCAGAGTTGGGAACACAACAAACTTTTATATCTGTACACATTTATGCTGCAACATGAGTATAAAATCGAATGTCATATGTCAGTTATAGGCTGCAATGCCCGGCAGCCAGGGTAGAATTAAAGAGAAAGGTAAAAGTAATATGACTGCTAAATATTTATGTATGAAACAGCATGTTTATAACATATTAAATACACACTGTTACTACTATATACTATAGCTGCTACCTCGCAAGCACTCGCACGCATCCATAGCTAAATAGATCTCATGGATGGATGGCCTTGTCAGCATCCTTCTCATACCATTTAAAATATGCATGCAGTTGAACATGTATGTATGTTAAAGCATATTACAGCAGTACGAGTACACCCCATTTAAACTCATTCACTCACTCACTGCAGAATCCTGTCAAAGTTGAGAGTAAAATAGTTTGGGGCACAAACAAAGAATAACAACTGAAAGCTTATGATTCTATTTAGTTTATTTTTTCTCATGCAGTTTTTGTTTCTGCTGCATATTATGTGGGGGTCTACCAAACAGTAGTATGATTGGTTGTGTTGGATACGGTATGGTTGCTTCCCCGGCTGGATGGCTGGCTGGCTCGCTGATATTATTATATGCCTTATGCATTCCATTTATGATGGTTTTTAATACTAAATGTCATCAAAGGTACTCTGCGTAGGATGAATGATAAAATTGCAATGAAAAGTTGATTCATACTGATGGTGTTGTTGCTGCTATTGCAACTATAACAGCTACTGCAATTTACGCCGTTGTTGTTTTGTTGCTTTCATTTTATGTTGATGACGTTGGCATAAGTGTCAAAATAAGAGTGAACAAAATAACACTTTCAGTGTAATAAATTTAACCCATGGCGGGTTTAAATTTGTTAAATGTATATGAAGAAATCCGTGCCAATTCAGTGGAAAAATGTACATTTTTATAAACTTATCAATGTAATGGAGATCATACACCAGTTGACGACAGTGCCAGTGTGTTTTCCAACAATTTTGGACACACATCAAGCATCAGGAAAAGGGGTTTAGTGTGGACGATGAAAATAGAAAAGAAAGCATGATGTGAAATCAAAATTCCTCTGAATTGTTTTTAAGATGTTATAAAATATGGATAGATGCTAAAGTTGGAGAATATAGCCATACTTATGCTTTCATCAGTAATCGTCACATGAGTTGGTTTTTGTACGGATGATAGGGTGAGAACGCATGAGGATTGTGGATCCTGAGAGCTATGAAAGCCATCTGGTTTCTACTGATTAGCTTATTTCGTTCGCTTATAAATTCAATGATCAATGACGCTAATATCCATTACACTTTGTGTGGGAGTTCAATATCATAAATACACAATAATTTTACAAAGTTCACTAGATATTTGTAAAACGATAAGTAGACTTAGGAATGCTTGACATTTGATATGCAATTCTCTTGATTACTCATTGCAACATATTAGTTTTTCAACCAATGATAACTATTATATACTACACCGCCAAAAGTGGTGAATGAGGGTTTATTATCATTTGTCATTCCATGTGTAAAATTTAGAAATATTCTTCTAAGAACCAACGAAGTAAAGCGTGATCCATTTCAAGGTTCCCTAATTTTTTAAAGAAAAAAACACAGAAAATTTAAATTTAATGGGGAATGTTTATTATCATTTGAACGAACATTCTTTGGCATTTATTTTTTGAAGATTATGTCTATCAAATGTTGGCCGTTGCTACGTCGCAGATGGTCTATCCGTTAAGTCCAACTTTCGATGACTCGTTCGATCATTTCGACTGGTAAGTAGCGAATGACACGCGTGATGTTTTCCTTCAAGTCCTGAATCGAAGCAGGTTTGTCTGAATAAACCTTAGACTTTACATATCGCCACAGGAAAAAGTCTAACGGTGTAATATCACACGATCTTGGTAGTCAATCGACCGGCCCAAAACGTGAAATTATGTGCTCACCGAAGTGTCCTCTCAATAAATCCATTGATTGATGCGAAATGGTGCCGCCTTCCTGAAACCAAATGTCGTCGAGATCACGAGCTTCAATTTCAGGCATCAAATAGTCGATTATCATGGCACGTTAACGGTCGCCATTGACGATTACGTTCGCACCGGCATCAAACACCAAACCGTTGTTTTGTCTGGATGAAGTGGTAGTTCTTGAATCTCTTCAGTTTGCTCTTCGTCCCAAATGCGGTAATTTTGTTTGTTTACATACCAATTGAGCCAGAAATGGTCCTAATCGCTCGAAAACGTTGAAACACATTCCTCACAGAACGTGAATTTTCGTAATAAAGTTGAACGATTTTTAAACGTTGTTTAGGCGCAAGTCTTGCCATTATGAAATACCAAACAATACTAAACAAAAATAACATGACAGAATGACATGACTCACACGTCATCAAAAAAGGCTATTGAAAAAAGTATCTCTACTTGCATCACCCTATATATACAGGGTATTTCTTTTTAGATGTATAGAACTTTAAGTAGGCAACAGTTTTTTATTTGGCGGCCATTTTGTCAGCTAATAAGTGATTTATATTTAGCTTGGTTTGGCATTTCAATATGAATACTCGTAAACTGAGGCCTGAACAACACTTACAAATTCTGGAAATTTATTTTGAAATTCATGGTTCTATTCACAATACGTATAAAGGGTGTTTTTTTTAGATGCATAGAACTTTAAAATTTAATAAAACAAAGATGTTTCTTTTAAATCGATATGAAATTCACTTTATTCGAAAGATAATCTTTTGGCATTATAATTTAAATACATATGGCTGCTGGCATATGAATGGCTCAGACTTAGTCTAATTCGCAGGTCCAATTTTTGATGACTTTTTACAACATTTGTGGCCGTATATTGGCAACAACACAATAATGCGAATGTTGTCCTCCAAGTGGTCAATCGTTTCGGGCTTATTATCGTTTCGGGCTTATTATCGTTTCAATAAGACGGCACAACATGTTACACAGCTCGTGTCGCAATTGATTTATTGCAGGAAACGTTCGGTAACTGCATAGTTTCACATTTTGGACCCGTGAATTGGCCTCCAAAATCGTGCGATTTAAAGCGGCTGGAATATTCTATGTGAGGATATATAAGTCGCTAGTCTACGTTAATAAGCTCGAAACGATTGACCATTTGGAGGAAAACATTAAGCTCTGTTCGTCTGTCTGTCTGTCTGTCTGTTTATCTGTGTAAAACACTCTCACTTCACTCCCTTTATCATTCTCCTAAGCTGTGTCGGTATTGAAAATCAGTAAAACAGATTCGGTAGAACGAGATATATTTTTTTTTGTACTTTTGTTTGTTTATTGTATCTTCATTAAAAATTATCTTATCTTATATCTAAAAAATATTAATTATTAATCCAGCCAATACCGGACGAAAATTGTTGGTTATAAGTATTAAGTAGGCATTCTTCCTTCTTATCTTCGGCTCATATCCTTCTGAGTCGAATATAGCTAATATTATTTAATATGTTGCGGGCTAATGGCTTTGGGTGTACTTCAAGCTTGTATAAGTGTTTTTCTGCATTTTTTTGGATCTAAGTTTTTACCCAAGGTACGTTTAGGTCTTTATGGATATTCGAATTTTTAATATACCATGGGCAATTGTGATCATTCGTTGTAATTTGTTTTGGCGTCTTTAAATTCTGCTTATATTTGAAGCTGAGGCTGTTCCCCATAGCTGTATTCCATAACACCATATAGGTTTTATGATTGAGTTGCAAAGCAGGAGTTTGCAATTTAAATTGAGCTAAGAGTTTCTGCCAATCAGCCCATTAATTGGGATCAATTTCAATCTAATTTGTGTCAATTTTGCATCTATATGGGATTGTTAGGATTGTTGTGTTATTGCTTGATAATTGATATAAATAGGAGAGCATGATGCTCTGCGCATTGTTAAGGTTATGTGTGCGCATTTCTGCTCATTAACTTTTATCCTCCATTGCTTTAACCAGTTTTCTAATTCAGATATATGATATTGTATGTATGCTCTTGAGGGTTTTCATGAATGCTTAGAAAAGCAATATCATCAGCAAATATAGATATATAAGCACGATTGTTTGTACGATGTATATCAGGTATAAGAAGGGTCGCAGGATGCTTCCTTGACGTACTCCTGCTTCAATAGGCTGTGCGTAGCTTAAGAAATTTCCTTGTATCACCATCATGCCACACTTTATCAAACGCTTGAGAAGTGTCAATGAAAAGAGCGGAACAATATTTTTTTTTCTTCAAATGGTTTTTTTTGACGATATTGACAAGTCTATGGGTTTGTTCGGTAGTACTGTGTTTTGTTCTAAATCCAAATTGATTATTCGGAGTACAATTATTTTCAATTAAAATCAGGTACAATTTGTTCATGAGTATCTTCTCGAATAACATCGATATATTCGACAATATATATAAACGACGAGATATATAGACTATCATGTTTGGCCCCTGGTGACCATGAGTGCCGATCACAAACTTAAATATTCATGCACACTATAAAAAATGCATAAAGTCCTCTGAAATTTACTGAATTATTTATGGAAGATTTATATACAAATGTATGTATTGTTGTTGGCATAAAATCTAATACATTTTTGAACATGTTCTTGACTTATATTCCATATTGCAAAATATTTTATTAAAAATGTCATTTTAAAGTTTCCCACCTCCGTTAGCCAATCGTTATTTATTGTTTTCCTCATTGAGAAAATACGTTTGCATACATTTTGTTGCTAAAATATGTTTTAAAGGGTTAATATTTTGTTTTAGCTTTCAATAAATTTATGACTTCATAAAACAAATACATCTATGCAGGTAAGAGTTTTTAGTATGAAAGTGAACGCGTCGGAGCGTTATGAACTCTGAAGGAATGAATGTATGGGTGTGTGTGTTGGTAATGATAAAGCTGTAATGTTATAAAAAATTAAGTACATAGAGGTAGGTATATTGTATAATTTTATGACTTTGCTGTAGTTATTTGTGCTTTGACATAACAGTGCATAGAGCCAATGATGGTAATGATGACATTAGTTTTAACAGATCACCAATTTTAATTTTTCACCTGTATTAGTTTGTGTTTTAAACTTAAATGGACAAAAGGTGTGTTCACAATGAGGCGATAGTGGCAGTAATTTAGGTGAACAATTAAAGCGGTTGGGTTAAAAAAGAAGGAATTTTTATTTATATTTTCCTTAAAAATTTTTAATTAATCTATGTTATTTTTTTGTAATATGACCTACTTTTAATATTATAATATTTTTAATTGTGTAAAATCTACTTTTATTGAATAATACTGTTAATTGCCTGTATAAATTTAAAGCATAATTTAAGGCTTTTGTTGCTCAAAAATAAATACTATGAGAAATCCTTTTGAAAATTGTTTTTAAATCTCATAAATTCTTTTCATAATTACAAAAGAAATTTCTAAATCCTTTCAAATTTATTTTGTGTAGTAAGCTTTTTGCTAAAACAAGCAATTTAAATTTCAATTTAAAAGTTATATATTTTACAAACACACATACATACATATGTATATATAAAGCCAATAAGAAAATACATACAAGTTTTTAAACAAAACTCTTTGCACCATAGTATACTATATACATATATACATACATACTTTAACTTTCCTTTCAGTTGGTTTTTTTTTAAATATTTTTTCTTTTTATAAAAAATGCTCTGTGAAATAAATATGTCACAAATGAAAATTGCAATTAATTTTTGCCAACAATACAACATACTAAAAAATATCGCATTACGGTAGTTTGAAAGGGAAAAAATATATACATACATATGTATGTACGAGTATGTATAAAGCTACTGACAAAATATTGTTTTGTATGAGCCATACATATTGGCAAAAATCAAAAAGAAGAAAATAAACTAGCAAAGAAACAAGCAAGCTCAACAAAGAATCATTGCCAAAAACATAAAGATTTTTTTTATTGTTGTTGTTGTTGTTTTTGTTGCTGTTCACCCATACCCCGTAACAAGAAAAATTCAGTATGACACACTTATTACAAGGATTTGTAAGGATTGAAAAGACGTACATGAACACAAATTTTTTATGTGAATTTTTTTTATTTTGATTTCATTGTATGAGAAAATTTAATAAATTTAAAGATCTTTACTCATTCTCATACTGGTGTAAGAGAAAGGCACATTGGCCTGGGTTAAGAAAAAAACTAAATTTAATTTCCTCTTAAAAAACTCTGTGCTGTAATGTATCACGTTGCACAATATTTCAATCCACCTAAGCTGCTTAATTATTAAAAATCGAGAACCGCATAAATACCCCGCTTTAACTTGCCTTTAACAATAGCTCAATGTTCTTTAATTGGCCGAAGCTGGGCCTAATTAAGAGGGTTCATATACTGTGTGCGCTAAAATAAAGTCAACACTACATATTATTAATAGAAAAACGTAACTATATTCATTACAAAATTAAATTGCATTTTTATATATTTGTTAAAGTAGAATTAAATTCACAAAAAAAAGAAGCAAAAACAACAATTAATAGTTCATATTCTGCTGTGTCGAATATTATATATCCACCACCAAACACCAGTAGTGTGATCTATGAATACTTGAAACTAATTTTTGTTACATTTTGTATCGGTAACGATAATTATATTGGTTATTTTATTTTGCGCCACCCTTACATGAGTGCTATCAACTACTATAAAGCGATCGTCATAAAATATTGGACAGGAATTTCTATTTATTTGAAGTTTATTTCGTTTAAATTTCAATAACAATAACAATATTTACAAGAATTTAACATATTCCAGTTATTTCAAAAAGTGTTACGAGATGGAAGACAATCACACTTTCTTTCAGAACTGCTCTTTGTTTAAATTTTGGCAGCATGTAATGATATACTTTGACACACAATAAATTAGATACCAAAAAGCTTTAGGAAACTGATTTTGGCTTTTTGAAACATCAAAATTGTCTCCTCTGTGTACTCTGTGGTTATTCTCGGAAGTGGACGTTATATGGGAGTCCATGGCCAATTATGTTTCGGTAGGTTAATGATTTTTTCGGAAATAGTCCTCCTCAGCTATTATGAATCGTTGAGCAAGAAATTATTTACGACGACGAATTTCAACTCGATAGTGATGTTAATAAGAGATTTATGTGCATTTAAGTGATTTTCGGAAGTGGAGTGGGCTACAGTTAAATATGGACCGATCAGCATGAACAACAACAGCAATTACCCTTCTATAATAAAAATAAAGTGTGCCAAATTTCATGATATTATCTGTATTACATTCGAAGAAAATTGCTAAAAATATCGAGGCTGTGTGAGACTTTGGTCTATAACTCAGATTGTACTAGACGCATTTTGCCCATTTTCAATACCAAGCATTTCGGTGGAACAATTTTGGCAAAAATTCCATTGTTCTATATCTTTTTTTCGAAATTCTACAGACGCACGGACATGGCTAAATCGTCTTAGAATCTTATAAGGACCCAGAATAGACCATTATTTCGATGTGTTACAAATGGAATGATAAACTTAATATACACCCCAATTTTTTGGTGATGGCAAAAGCCATGGTGATTTAATTGATTTTTTGTTAAAGAAGAATTTTTACGCGTCAAAATAAAGTAAACAGTGTTATGGCTGCCCTTCTTTTCGCATTGTTTCCGAATCAGAATTAGTCATACAAAAATATTTTTAAAACATTCACCTTAACCAACTATGTCACTTTTACATTTTTTATATATGCATATCTTGCCCACAGTGCACAAAGTTTTTGTTAAGGAAAATCTTTAAATTTATAGTATAGAAATTGCTTAACTGAACGTTTTTTTTTTTTTTTTTGTTAACATGTCCTTGCATGCTTTGTTCAATACAAACTCTTGCATGTATACCACACAAACACACACTTACACACACATAAAGACATATGAACAATTTAATACTTTGTTACAAATTTGTTAGATTTTCTTCACGTTCTTCTTCATGCAACATTTATGTGTGTCTGCATGAATATGTTGCGACTGAAATTTGTAGCCTGAACAAATGAAACAATGGTACGAGTGTTAAATATAGAAAATCGTTAAGAAAATCTAGTAATAACAATAAATTTAATAGATTTTAGCAGTTGTTTTCTTTTCTGCTTTTGGTTCATATTAGACTGCTGTTATATGTGTCCCTAAAAGTATGCTTTAGTTTCATTTTTTTATATATATATAGTATATGGCAAACAATAAAACGAACTTCCCTGTTAAATCCTACAAATTTGCTGCCAGTATAAAAACCCACGTTTTAGCGACATAGTTATGTTGCTGCTGTCGTGCAGCATAAAAAAACAAACATTTAATTTCTTTTATATTAACAAAACGTGCTGTTTTCCACTAGCATGCATTCATGCATGCCTGCATACGTGATGATGATGGCGATCATGACGTTTGCTTTTGCTGTTACTATTCTTTGCCTGTACGAACGAGGTGTTTTATGTGTAACTGGCAAAAATCTAATTAATGACTTGTGGCAAGTTTGTGCACTTGCTGTTGTATGACCAAACGTTAAATTCTGGCAGTTATATGAAGAAAATTTTAAATAAATAATGTTGAGTATTAACTACATATATGTAGTTTTTGGTTTTGTTAATATTTTATGTAGTTGTTGTAGTATAATTTCTGGGTCATGTAGGTATATAACTATAATTAAATATTAAGTGAAACGCACGGAAACCGGAAATGGGCTTTAAACATTTTAAATAAATCTTGAGGAAATAAAATTCGTTTTACAATAACTTAGGTTATAATTTATTTGTACGCATTTCAGTACAATATCCTGCTGTGAGTTTAGAAAAAATGTATGTATTTTAAATTAGGTTTTATTTTTAAGAAAATTGTAAAAGTTTTAGCTAACAAATTTTTATAACATACACCATCAGGTATATTAGTTTTGTGAGGATGCTTGTAACGCCCAAAAATATTAGTCCAACAGCCACCTTAAAGTATGACGATCTCTCTAAAACGTTTTAACAATGTCCGTCTGTCAGGCTGACTGGCTGTCCATATAAAGCTTGTAAGCAAAGTACAGGTCACTATTTTGAAGATATTTCGATAAAATTTGGTACATGATATTTTGTCGTCACAAGAACGATTGTGATTGACATACAAATGCCATTGCGAAATGAAGGTTCATCATTCATAAGTTGTACATAAAGTTTAATCATAACAAAAAATTTTGTGCAATCAGTATATAATTAAAGCTCCCATATAAGGACCAATTCACTGACTCTCTTTTGTTGGTATTGTTGGTATCCAAATTACATTCAACATAATATATATGTACCAAAATTATTTGGCATAATTTTGTGATGATCGGTTCATAATTAGTCATAGCTCTCATAAAAATATATGGTCACACATGGCAAATATTTACTCAAAAAACGTAAATACTTGTTTTAGCACAAATTAGATTGACGTTGTTTACTCCTAAAAGAGTTTTGCAAGATCAAACATCATAAAATAAAACAAGACTAAATATTTGTTGTATCTTGTCCTAAACAAACAAAGTTTTTTTTTTAAATAAATAAACGAGTTATTTAGTGGTTACGTCTTTTTCGGCAAATATTTGCCAAGTGTGACCGTACCTTAAGAATCATTTGTCAAAATCAATTTAACATCTATAAATATCTTAATAATATTAGTATCTAAATAAAATTATACACAAATATGTTTCATTTCTACAGAAAGCATTCGTCCTAATTTTAAAGTGATTGGTTCATAATTAGTCATAGCTCTCAAATAAGACCCACTTCACTATGGTTTTTTCCCTTTATTTAGGCATAAACTCTAATTTTAAAGCTATTGAATTGAAATTTGGTTCGTGTATATTTTTTATGCTCCCAAGATGACCTACGAAGTTTCATATGATTTGGTGCACTATTTCATATAGCTGCTATATAGCCGATCTGGCCGATTTGCCCGAACGTTTTGTTTATGAAGCTATTGAATTGAAATTTGGGTTGTGTACTATTTTTATGCTCCCAAGATGACCTACCAAGTTTCATATGATTTGGTGCTCTATTTCATATAGCTGCTATATCGATCTGGCTATTTTTAAGGTTTTACCTTAAATATGCGATTATTTTTAAATGTAGCAATTGGAGCAATAATCTACACAATTTAATTAATAAGTTGCCATTTGCAAGTTTTTTCACTGGTTTGCTCTTCAAAAATTTTAATCCACGAAACATAAATATAAATGTTATGCTCAATCTAATATTATACATAAATAAAACATTGCACAATTGGACAACAACACATAATAATGACCAAATTGGTGGCAGGTAATAATTTAACATACCTCCACTAATATTTTCCATAACAACACTTTTTAATTTTATTCAACTACAACTTTTACAAGCAATCGAACTCAGCTGATGTTTACCGCCAGTTGTACCAAAAAAAAGTGATATTTAATCAGCTGACTTTAAAAGCATGCCAGCAAGAAAAGGTTGTCACCCAAATTTGTATTTAATAATTTTTTTTCTAATATGGGTATCTAGATTAAAAAAATCAGTTAAATTTCAAAATATGAATCCAAAAAAAATTGACTTTATGGCAAAAAAAAAACTACTTTTTACCCACAGTGCACTTCCTAAAATTACTTTAACGACCATAATTTTCATAAAAATGTTGGTATCCAAATGGAATTCAACACAAATAAGTTTCATATATAAAGTAATAATGACACCTAATTATATAACAGTCGGACCAGTCGGGTTAGACCAACTCTTTTTTTTGGCATAATAAATAAGTCAAAGGACTTATTTAAAAAATATGAAATTTTTCTTCTCTAATCTTATGTTTATGATTACCAAATTCGTTTCCCCTTTCTGCTTGAGTTTTATAGCTAAAAATCTCTTAATACCACTTGTATGTGAAATATTTTAATCTGTGACCTTGTTTGAATCCTTGTTTCTCTTATTTTTTACTCATAAATTTAGCTTTATTTTGTTTGTTTATCTTTTCTCATAATAATTTCACTCAATTGAATTCTAATATTAGCATCATCACCCAGTTGTAGTTTAGCTACTTACAGCTTTAGCTGTGCCAGTAGTTTAATATGCAACATTTTATTACCAAAAGAAACAAAAAAAAAAAAAAAAGATCTTTTAGCATCATTACAAAAATAGCAAACTTGTTGTTCCTAAGCAGCTGAAGGAATACAACATCAACATGTTGAAAATGTTTTGTACCATTTTATGAGTACAAGTTAATATTTATTTTTTCGTGCATCTTCCTTTTTTTATCATCTCCAAACTATCTCATTTATAAGCTTTTATGAGTATGTATCTTCTTATAAAAGTATTAAATGTTTTTTTTTGTTGTTGCTGCTGCTGTTGTTGACTTGTTTAAGCCATAATATGGGACCTCTTATTGAAGTCACATACAACGAGTACAACCAACTACAGCTAACAGTATCCACTTGTTATATATACGAGTATATACATACTTTTATGATGATGACCTTAACATGGTCATAAAATGAAGTGACCCTGATGTTTGAATATGTTAGGGAAAAAGAGTGGGGGGTATCTGTGTGCCTTTGTGCATAAGTCAGTTGTTAATAAAAAAAACCGAAAACAATTCACACACATATGGAAACTCTTGTTAAAAAAAGCAATAGTTTGTTAGTTTATTATACAAAAGCTAAACATACGTATTGAAATTTTTACACAGTTTCCTTTAGTTTTTAGAAAAATAATCAAACACTAAATTTTAAAGAGCAATTTATTTTATTCGGAAAACTTTAAGAAAAAAAACATAAACATGAGCCAAAGATTTAAAAAATCAATTCTTTAACGCATAAGTTAGCTTACATTAAACTAATGAGAAGCGCATAGTAGTCAATGTTTAATATTAAGCAAAGCTAAACTAAATAAGCGCAACTTTAAGACAACAGTTTTCAAAAAAGTTAACTGTAAATAAAAAACTAGCCATAATTGCGCCAAGTTATCCACTACATAAACAAGTTTATACAATAAACATATGATATTTTGCTGTGCGAGTATAATATTTTTATTTTCGAATTTCACTTCCTTATACACTGAGCCTTGGTGTCGCCCCCGTTTAATATTAGTATGTGTGTTTATTTTATAACAACATAATAGGCTTCTGTTCTCTGTTTTTTTAGCACAACTTTTTTATATTTTTTTTACAAGTATGATGATGTTGACTTTTTCACTATGCTTAAGGTCAAGGATAATGATTTGGGTATGATGATAACAAATGACTACAAAGCGATGATGACGACGATGAGGATGGACATTGAATGTGAGAATAAAAATATATAAATGATATATTAAGTGCGTATATTTCGTTAGGAAAATATGTTTGTTAGACCAATTTAAAAAGTAAGAAAACGCAGAAAGTATATCATATTTTAAAGCATTTTAAGTAAAATTAGAAAGTTTTATATAAAAGGCCATACATTTTGAGAGGTTTAATTAAATTTGGGTTATAGTTGAGGTTCTAGTTAAGTATCCAGTTCAGATCCTAATTCAGTTTATAATTCAGGTTCAGGGTCCTGTTCACGATTAGGTTATAGATCAGGTTTTAGTTCGATCTGTGATCACTCATATTTCTTACCAAAAATCGATTTTTCATATAAAAATTTAAAAAATCTTTAATTCTTCTTAACTTTGTAAATAAGCGTTTAAATTAGAAAACGGTCTCATTTAGTGATCACTCATATTTCGGACCAACAATTTAATTATACCCTACACCACAATAGTGGGGTGTAATGTAAACAAATATGTTGATGCGTATATCTATAGCCCAATTCTATATTTTAATAGCTCTGTGGGGGTCAGCTTATAAATAGGCGTTCAAAAGAACTGCCAAAATATTGAGATCTATCGAAAGTAACACACAGGCACTTGTCCCGAATTGGAATTACAAAATCAAAGTCTGTTTTATTTTCAGTTTATTAGTTCTTATATATTACTTTTACAAATCTAACTTATTATCTAGTATTGAGTGATTTTTAGGAATCACTCAATTTATTTTTATTCTTATGCATTATTCTCTTATTACCGATATACGGTTACCAAATACCTACTACGTATAAGTGAAAGAAAGGAGTCACAAGTTTCTGATTAGTCAGTGCCGCTTGACTGTCACTTGATGCCATTTGTAATGTTCAAACACATTGTGATGTGTGTGACATTCACTCTACCATATCTGAGACCGTATGTTGGGAAATCAATATTAATGCTAGGTATGCAGTAAGGAGTACATTACAGGGGAGTGTATATTGGATATGTGATGCTGTTTGTAATGCCCATAAATATTGGTTCAACACCTATCTTGAAGTACACCGATCTACTCAGAATTACTCCCTGAGTCGATTTAACGATGCCCGTCTGTACGTCCGTCCGATATTTAGATATTATAATAAAATTTAGTACGTGATATTTTTCTTGGTCCTAGGACGGATCGAATTGAAACCTGTTCCCCATACAAATGTCCTCCCGAAATAAGAGTTTAACGATCATAAATGTTTGAAATTTGAAACTATCCAAACAAATTTCACCACAAATGAGTAATAAATGAAGATAAATCACATCTACAAATTATGTGAAGATCGGTCTATAATTAATCATAGCTCCCAAATAAGCCTCACTTTCAAAAATCACTTTAAAGATCATAACTCTTTTAAAAATGTCGGTATTCAAATTATATTGAACACAAATATGTTTCGTATATATACAAATAATATGGTACAATTTTATGATGGTCGGTTCATAATTAGTCGTATGGGAGCCACTTCCGAAAATCACTTTAACGACCATAAATCTCCATATATACAGAAATGATGACATCTATTTTTATAGTGGTCGGTCTATAATTAGTTCAAACTCAAATATAAGACCTCCTAATTCACTTTTACGTCCATAAATTTCTGAAAAACTGTTTTATTTATATACTGGGTGTAGGGTATTAAATGGTCAGGCTTGACCGACTATACTTTCTTACATGTTTTTAATATAAAAACTTAAAAAATCTTAAACAATTTATAACTTTGAAAAATACACCTAATTCTGTTTTTACACGGTAATGGTTTCAGGAAACCTCGTGTAAAAAAACCGTGTACAAAATGACATTGATCGTATACAAAATAGGTGTTTGATATTTCCTTATCTCTGCATGTGACAAGTTCATTTAATTGTATGCACTAAAAAGGAATTACCCTAAATTTGTGCTATTTGCAATTCATCTGACCAGTAATTTTGCTTGTATCCACAAAAAGGGCATTCCCCTAAATTTGTGATATGAATATATTTCGAAAAAATTAAAATAAAATTTGTTTATTTTTAATCCGTATTAAATCAAAACCGTGTAAAAACAGAATTAGGTGTAAGCTTTTTAAAGACAAAAGGACCTTGTTCAGTAATCACTCATATTTCTGACCAAAAATCAATTTTTCATATAAAAACTTGAAAGTTCTTAAATCATTCATAACTTCGTAATTAAGCATTTAAATAAGAAAATGACCTCGTGATTACTGCTTAAAAATAAACACAAATTGTTTATTTTATTCCTTCTTGAAATAAAAAAGAATTGACATAATAATTGTTTTAGCGAATGTAAAAATAAAAATCGCTATCACAATTTTTATAAGAAAGAAATAAATAAAATTTCTTTCGCGGTTGGAAATTTTACCAATCCTGCTTAGAATCATACTTTGTGCTGCATGTTTGGAGGTTACACCATACGTATCTTTTGCCATGGGTTCTGAAGGCACAAAATATTGATACATTGCTTCAGAGGATATTTATCCACAAAGGGCTGTAATAGTATTAAAGAAAAATACTTTAGAAAAGAGCATACACCAATACCTCACTTTGCGTCGGGGTTACGTTTCAAAAAAAAAAAAAAAAAAAAAACACGACGCAAAAATCAATCGCTTTCAGCTCTCTTCTTGTACTCTCTTCTAACATTTTTAATTCTTCTTTACATTTTACATGCTACTTGCTAATTTACTTAAATCATATACTTTCTACAGTCTGCCTTTAGGCTGTGGAACTTACTTAACTCTACTGCATACTTTTAGGAAGCCAATTAAAAAAATATCCTTAACATTCCACTACTTATTTTGTTTGATTATAAATTTATTTACCCGCAAAAAAGTGAAAGTTATTTAACCAAAAATTCCATTTAATTTCAGTTCAGTTGTTACAACATTTCAGCCACAAAAACCCATTATTATAAATAAAATTACCAGTGGCAAACTTACAGATTGCAGTTAAAACAAAATTGTAAAACTTTTTTTCTCTCTAATACAAAATTGCATAAATTTAAACGCAAAATATATAAATAAAATTTACTACTTACAACAAAAACAGAAAATAAAACACAACAATAGCAGCAAACAAAAACAGAAATATCAACTGTTAGAGAAAATTGCAGAAAATAGAAACTAAAATGATTTCACAACAAATAAGATCCAAAAAAAAAAAAACAGCACAAAGTAAAAATTGGCTTAAAATAACTTTGAATTTGAACATGCCAAAACAATAAAACTTTTAAACTGCTAACGAAAAAAAAAACAAAATATATGAAAGAAAGACTGAATGAATGGAAAAAACCCTTAAAATTGAAATGAAATGCAATTAAACCACTCGACCTAGAGGAATAACTACAATAGACCCAACCAAGAACAAGAACGAGTAAAGATAAAATGGAAATTCGCTGCACAAGAAAGTAAAACACTTTGTCGAAGACAGGGATTTGGGTTTTTTTGGATTTGTTTGTAATTTGTTAGTAAAAGGAGAGCCCCTACAGTGGTAAAGGATAATGTAGGATTAGGGGGTTAAGTTGGAATGAAATAAGGATATTAGAGTTTAGATTAGAGTGTGAGTGCTCTGGCAGGGTAATCTATAGTGTTGGATAGTTCCTGAGCAAACTTATCATAAAAGATACTAAGTGACCCTGAGAATTCTGAAGAATTATTGAATCTAAATTCCAAAATAATTTACTAAGCTTAAATGTTCCACTAATTTATGAGTTTGTACGTAGCCTTCACTAGAAACCATAGTTGACCCAACATTCTCGCTTTCTTTTATAAATTTCAGTTAGTTCTTTTGTTGCTGCTGTTGTAGCAGTTTTTAGTACAAATCCAAAACTCCAGACAAAAAAAAAAAAAACAACAATTGAGGCATAATTCATTGGTGGTTTTTGCATTTTTCTGCCATGGGTAATTGCTAAGATTTAAAAACTAAAACATTGTAGATTTTACAAAGCGTAGAATTTTGCAAATTTTTTTCTTTCTTATAATTGCTATGATGATTTTGATTTTTGTGAATTTTCCTTTTGCCGTGACGTTATCGTTTTTGTTTTCTTTTTGTTCCTGTACATGCAACGAAGACAAGTCAAAATGTGTGGCAACAAAAAAAAAAAAAAAAAAAAACAGAAGAAAAAATATGAGTTGGTAGAAAAAAAGCAAAAGTGTTGCATGTTGTATATTGCATAAAGTTGCCGTGATTTGCATATATGCAAATAGATTTTCTCCACTTGTGTTTTTTTTTCTGTTTACTTTAGCAATTTTGTTTCTGTTGCTGTTGTTAGACTCTTACGTTGCAAGTTAAGAAGCCATAAAGGTTGTTTCAAATTTATGCAAAATGCTTCTTTTTTTTATTATTTAGTTTTATTTTATGTTTTTTTAGCTGCTAGTTTTATGTTTCTTTTTTGTATTTAATAAAATGCAAATATTTATTTATGAAACTAGTCTCAACGTTGCATTGTAAGACATAAAGGAAATTAATATTTTTTTTTTCAGTTTGTGAAATAAGAAAATTCAAAAGTGAGTTGCAGTTATTTGTTTTAATTTATGCCAGAAATTATATGAGAAGACAAGGACAAAAGG
Source organism: Bellardia pandia (assembly GCA_916048285.2). Taxonomy (NCBI): domain Eukaryota; kingdom Metazoa; phylum Arthropoda; class Insecta; order Diptera; family Calliphoridae; genus Bellardia; species Bellardia pandia. Next base: position 98,404,369 of record OU696530.1, on the reverse strand, counting down.
TATTTCAAATATGAAATTTCAAGCAAAATTTAAGACTATAAATAAAGAAAATATGGAAAAAGCTGAGATTTGGTATGAATAAAAATTAGCAAGAAAAAGTTTCTCGATTGATATTCACAATAAGACGGATTTCGTGGAAGAAGCCTATTCAAAATTGCTTATATGTTTTTAATAATTATAAGACAATATAGTAAATTAATGCACACTTTTCTTACCGGAGCTTTAACTATGCTATCATTGCTTAGTAATGAATGTTTTTGTTTTGAAAATAACTTTTTATTACTACCGTAGCTAAAATTAATCACTGTCATAATTGGCAACTAATAAAAAACAAATTTCAAACTAATACTTCTACCAAACTTTTTATTATTAAAAGTAATTTTAATACAAAAAACAATAAATACCAACAACTAAGAACACCACACATCCTTTTTACTAACTGTCAGGATTAAAAACTTCTATGTAATTCTATACTTTTTAACTTTCTATTCCACTCTACTCTCTCTATTCTCTTTAGTTATTATGGGCTTAATGTCTTCAGTTATTTTTTTCATTTCTTTTTTTTTTTTATCAAACAAACAATTTCCAAAGCTTTTAGCATTAAAATCAAAAATAATCTTAAAATGAGTGCATAATTGTAATACAAAAAAAAAAAAAAAAAAGAAATTACATTTAAAACCTCATGTGATAATAATGAAAGAAAATGGAACTTATTGGTTGGTGCGGCTGATGGTCATTTAAAGTTTTGCAATTCATTGATTTACAATTATTACTAAAAGCTTTCTGACACACACAAAAAAAAAAAAGAAACAAAATAATCAAGCTAATCACCACGTATGTGCACATAAATACTTGGAAAAAGCTTAACAGACCGAACTGGCTAATGCTAGCCAAATAAAATGAACGAGGGAGCAGGCTGTTGAGGGAATTATATCGAGAGTGTTGAACACTAAATAGAAATTTGTTGCATAGAAGCCTCGTACTAAACCGATTTTCTTTATAAACATATATTTCATGTGATTTTGTTGTTTTTATTATTGCTATAATTGCAGCTATGGCTACTGTTTTAAAATAATCGTCAATGTTCAGTAGGGTGGTCGAAAAACTTGAAGTATAGAAAGAGCCAGGATTGAAGTAATAAATGAAGAATAGAAAGATTTAGGATTGAAGTAAAAACTTAAGAGTAGAAATAGCCAAGATTGAAGTCAAAACTGAAGAATAGAAAGAGCCAAGATTGAAGTAAAAACTGAAGAATAGAAAGAGTAAGGATTGAAGTAAAAGTTGAAGAATAGAAAGATCCATGATTAAAGTAAAAATTTAGTAATAGAAAGAGCTATATTTAAAGTACAGAAAAAGCCACGATTGAAATATAGAAAGTAAATCTCGAAATAGAGAACAAGTCTAACTGAAGTAAAGTTGAAGAATAGAATACGCCACAACTGAAGTAAAAATTGTAGAAAAGGAATGTAAGGATTGAAGTAAAAACTTAACAATTGAAAGAGCCAATATGCAAGTAAAAATTTAAGAATAGAATAATATTGAAGTAATAGTTAATGAATAGAAAGCGCAACAATTGAAGTAAAAATTGAAGAATAGAACGAGTCAGGATTGAAGTAAAAACTTAAGAAGAGAAAGAGCGAGGATTGAAGTAAAAACTTAACAATTGAAAGAGCCAGAATTGAACTGAAAATTAAATAATTGAAGTAAAAATTAACATATAGAAAGAGCCACAATTAAAATAAATATTTAAGAATAGAAAGATCCAAAATTGAAGTAAGAACTGAAGAGTAGAAAAAGCCAAGATTGAAGTTAAAACTGAAGACTAGAAAGACTCAGAATTGAAGTAAAAACTTAAGAATAGAAAGAGCCAGGATTGAAGTAAATGGTGAAGAATAGAAATAGCTAATATGCAAGCAAAAATTTAAGAATAGAAAGAGATTGAAGTAAAAGTTGATGAATAGAAAGCGCAACAATTGAAGTAAAAATTTAAGAATAGAAAGAGCCAAGATTGAAGTAAAAACTGAAAAATAGAAAAAGTCAGGATTGAAGTAAACACTTAAGAAGAGAAAGAGCCAAGATTGAAGTAAAAACTGAAGAATAGAAAGAGGCAGGATTGAAGTAAAAACTTAAGAATAGAAACCGCAACAATTGAAGTAAAAATTGAAGAATAGAGAGCGAAAAAGGGCACGATTGATTGACTAAATAAAGATCCACAATTTCATCAAAAATTTTAGTAAATAAAAATCAACGATTCATAATTCTAGCTAAAATTTTAATTAATAAAGATCAGCGATGATGCGATGATGATTCTAGCTAAAGTTTGACTAAATAAAGATTCAAGCTAATATTTTACTAAACAAAGAGCCACGATTTATTATAAAATTTTACTAAATAAAAGGCCACAATTCAAGCTTAAATTTGCCAAAATAATCAGCTACGATCCAAGCTAAAATGTAGCTAAATAAAGAGCCACGATTTCAGTCAAAATTTAGCTAAATAAAGAGCCACGATTCAAGCTAATATTTTACCAAATAAAGATCCACGATTGAAACTTTAGCTTAATAAAAAGTAACGATTCAAGCTAAAATTTTAGTATAGAAAGAGCCAGGATGAAAGCTAAAATTTGATAAAATTTTGAGCCGCGATTGAAGCTAAAATTTAGCTAAATAAAGAGCCACGATTTAGGCCAAAATTAAGCTAAACACAGAGCCACTATTAAAGCTAAAGTTTGACTTAATAAAAAGTAATGATTCAAGGTAAAATTTTAGTGTAGAAAGAGCCATGATTCAAGATAAAATTTGACTTAATAAAGAGTCACGATCAAAGCAAAGGATCAAAGACAAAATTTTATTATATAAAAAGCCACGGTTTAAGGTAAATCGAAATAAAGAGCCACGACTCAAGCATACATTTTAGTATAGAAAGAAAGGATTAAAGCTAAAATTTAATTATATAACGAGCCACGATTCAGGCTAAAGTTTGACTAAATAAAAGGCCACGATTCAGGCTAAATTTCGACTAAATAAAAGCCCTGATTCAATCTATAATTTGTGAAAATAATGAGCCAAAATTCAAGCCGAAATTTCACTAAATAACGAGCCACGATTTCAGCTAATATTTTACCAAATAAAGGCACATGATTCGAAATAAAATTTGACTTAATAAAGAGTCACAATTCAAGCAAAAATTTTATTATATAAAGAGCCACGATTCAAGCTTAAATTTTATTAAATAAAGATCCACTATTTAAATATGGACCACCCTAATTTTCTGCTGTTATAATCCCACCCACAAAAGCACATGCACAAATACATACAATTAAACATTCTATATATAATGCACATGGATGTGTATTTATTCATTAATATCAGTATATATGTATGTATATTGGTGTAAGTACATAGGAATATAATTTCTCACCATTAGCTTTTAACCTAGAACCTTTTTTCCATCTGTGCGAGTGTTGCTGGTATAGCTGGCTCAGTTTGGTTTTCACCAAGTATTTAAATAGCCGTAATACAGTCATACAATTGCCCAGACATTAACAAAAATGTTGGACACAGAAAGAGCAACGAGAAAAACAGAATTGAAATTGTATGACTGAATTCATTGTATTTAATGACAATATATGGCTAAAAGCTTAAGCATACAAAAACACAATACCATATACATACATACTGCATATATGTACATACTTTCAATATTTGTATAGAATGTTATGTATGTATGTTGTATATGTTCGAATGAATGCGTATAAATTCAATGTTATGCGACATTAAGCGATTAAATTAATGTAATGTCAGCTTAATCAAAGGTTGATCTATTATATATTTTTTGTTCTTGCAATAATATGTACAAACACATGACCCACGTATGCTTAAAGTATGCAGCAAAATGTTGCCTCTAAAAGGGAAAAAAGGAATTTGTTAATCAATACAACTATAAAATACACAAGGTCTGAATAAAGTAATTTAACTCGTACGCAAAAGGCCTCATTAACTAGTAGTTGTTAAGCCTATTTAAAGCTTTTGTGTAACTTTGTTAAAAAGGAAACAATTAGCTTTAATTTTTGTTTATATTAAAGGTAAAACGGAAGCTTTTGAGGAAACAATGGAAAATTAAATGTTAAAGTAAAATTCTGCACTAGTTATCAACACGCAGAGAAAAACATGGTTGTGGTAAACATAATCTAAGAGCAACATATTATGATAAGATTTATGATTGCCGTCAAAAAATATTATGATGAATATAAGTATCACGAGGTATCATATTATGAGCAATTATCATCTTAACATTACATCATAATATTTTATAATTAATCATAACCTGATATTATAACATCATATTATAACGCAATATAATCATAAAATTGGCATACATGATCATATTATGAAACAAACTAAGAATAATATGAACACAGAGAAAAAACATGGTTGTGGTTAATACAACTTAAAATAAAAGGATCTTCCTGTAAAGTAGCAGAGAATGATGCTGATAAAATAGTTCCTAGGAAGAATTCATTCCAGCTTTACCATCATAAAGCTGGAGTCTTCCCCCAGGAATATCAGCAAGAACCTCTTACAGAATATGCATGAATGTTGTACTGGAAAGTCAGTAGACGCAAAAACCAGAATAGTTCTGGCACAACTGAGATTGGTCCTGCATAGATCCTGCGGTCTTAATTATTAAATATATTGACTTATGATCAGGGTCATGTTGCAAACTTGCAACTCAAAAGACAAAATGAAATATAGAATGGTTATAAGTTAACGTGAAACTACTACTACTCTAGATTCTACATAGAACTGATTCGGACACAACGATAGTTGCCACAAATAAGTTGAATCAAATAAGTCATTGAATGAAAAAATTAAACGAAATGAATTCGTTGAGGCCCAATGAACTAAAAAATTACTCATTATTAAATTATTAAATGTATTGAAAATTTTTTAAAATTAATTACAATTTAAACACATCCTTCCACTACCACTGCAAGCCTTTTAACATTAAAATCATCAATAATTTACATAAAATTTTGTCCTTGTTTTGTCCTTGTTTGTTAAACATTCTTAAACTTGTCAAATAAGCATTTACATTTAAATTTTTTGCCCATTAATCTGATTAGCTTTTGTGGTGCCTTTATCATTTAATTTTTCTACATTTCAGAACACTCTTTTATTCCGCACTCTATAAACTGTCATATGAAATAATCTGGGGAAACTTTATACCTAAAAGTATGCTTCAACAACTAACGACTAAAACTGCTACTGCTGCACTATACACATACATATAAAAAACAATTTCTAAATAATATTATAGCAAAAAAGAGGAAGCCCAAAGAAGACAACAGCAACAATAACTACCTTTACAATTACCAACACCATTTGTGGCCATCAAATTGTATGATTGATCACAATTTTCCAAAGTAATTATCCGCTTATATACTGTTTCTATAAATGGAACACACTTACACCTACAAATATGATACATTTGCAGCAAACACATAGATACCTAATGCTTATGGTAGGTTATTTTGTTAAGCTTCAAATACATGTTACGAATAGGTACCACCTGCACTCCTTCCACTTTCATAAAATACCTACTAATACACAGAAAACTTTGTTAAAAGTAAAGTTAATACATTTATATATGTATACATATATGTAACTATGTGCTAGTGTATGCATGTGTGTGTGTGTGTGTGTATCTATAAAATTTTGTTGTCCATCTATTTTATGTTTTAGTCTGCTATAGTATGTTCGTTCATTTATTCATTCGTTCGTACGTTCATTTTGCCCTCTATTCATAAAGCTTTGTAACATTTGTGGCTAGATTTTGTTGTTTGTGTCACTAATCGTAATTACTTTGTAAATAATTTCATTTTTGTGGGCTAAAGAGAAGTGGGCAGGCGAAAAACGGGGGCAGACAAACATAAAGTAGAGTAGATTATAGCAGAGAAGTATAAGCTTTAAATGACTTTAGGGTGACCAGCAGTGCTGGGTTTTAAAGTTAGATATTTTAATGTTAAATAAAAATTTGTGATTTCAGTTTCATATTGTTTGAGCTACATCAAACAAAAAAAGTTTGGTCAAATTTATTACAATTGTTTTATACAAAACTATAATAGTGGAATGATTTACTTAAAGGTAGACCATTTCCATAATCGCGTGTTACGAACATTAATTGGCTTTTTACTCAAGTACATGACTCTCGTATTTTATCAAGAAGGATTAAATAATGAATGTTATAGCAAAGTTGATGGCATTTGCAATTTCAGTTGGGTGTATTACTGTTGTGTGTCAAAGATTAGAAGATTATGAAGTTTTCGAACACCAATTAAAACACTTCGTGTGAACAACGATTACGATTGACAAATATGAAATAAACAGATCCCTAATAGTCATCGGTCCCGAATATCATAAAACAACTGATCTATAGAGTAATGTTAATCTAGTCACTCTTTAGCTGAATGGAAGCTAACCTGCTTAATTTTAATAGTCTTACATACTCGATCAATGGAATACCCCTTGACTTTCATTCCAAATGAAGGAAATGCGTTACACACTAAATCGAAGGTTTTTGGACCAATAAGTTTATTGACACTTATATACGATTCTCTACCTTTAAATCGTTTAAGTTTTTAAGTTTTACACAGTAGCCTTTCTGGATATTGAAAGAGCTTTGAACAATATAGAATATGTAACTACGGAATCAGCCATATATGATCTGGGTCTAGAACAGTCAACAGTTAGGTTTATTAAAGACTTTGTAGAGACTTTATATGATCATCCGTTCTGTAATGGCAACGAATCTTGCCCACAGCGACACCTTATTCTAATTTATTTAAAATGTAGACACATAAAAGTCTGTTTAGGAAATTTGATTCTGTGAGCTATAAAACTAGACATCGGGACCCAGCCTATGAATTCTATTTCAGGTAAACCTGAAATCCTTCAAATGATTGGATTTTAAAAATTTGCTTTTCGACTTCTTAATAGGAATAGTATAGAAAAGCATGGATTTGAACAAAGAAAATGGTCAATATTTTCTGGCTCATGTCCACAGCTTGCGTATATGATTTTTTAAGAGCTTTCGAGTTTGATGTAAAAACAACACATACAATTTAGAGAAATGTATGAAATCTTTATTTGAGTCGATAGAATGATCTATATAATTAAAGTTTAAAGGTGATTTCAATTATATATTGACCGCGGCCAGGGCTGCCAGAAATGTTCAGCAAAAAATCTTAATTTCGCTAAAAAAGTCTTATTTTTGGAAATAAGTAGTTTTTTATTATAAATAATAAAAACAATTTATATTTTATTTAACTCTAACCAAAAAAATAACAGCAAAAATTCATTTTCTTCTACTAAATTGTATATTTTTTGAGATCGATTAATTTAAAATTTTTCAAATGGGAACAAAGAAAATTTTTTTAATTGAACCTAACCTTCGTCTAGACAAAACAAAAACTCTTTTTTTTTTGGGGGGGAAAAAATCTTAAAATCTTTTTTCGGTTAAAAAATCTTAAAAAATAAGGTAAAAATCTTACTTCTGGCAGCGCTGACCGCGGCTACGCCTTATGCTGGGTCAAATTTTGGCATACTCTCTGTAACATATCTCACGAATTAATTATTTAGTATTAGCTTGTAGTGCTTTAACCGTAGCGGAATTTGAGATATGAGCCTTAACATAGCCACACACAAATAGTCTATAGACGTTAAAGAGCTCTATTTAGATGGCCAATTGATCGACCTCAGACGTGAAATAAACTGTTCACCGAACTTGCTTCTCAATTGGGATATTGTTTCGAATGCTGCGTGTTATGTGGCACTGTTTTGTTGAAACCACATGCCAGCCAAATCCAGCTCTTCCATTTTGGGTCAAAAAAATTATTTGTAGGCATCTCTCGGTACCTCTCGCCATTCACAGTAATGTTCCTACCTTCGTGATGCCACCGGCCTATAATTCACACCAAGCACGAATTTTGACAAGATTGAATAATCTGAAAGAGTTGTTCGTTTGTAAGACTGAACATAAAACTGAACATTTTAAACAGTGTTACAAGAAAACAGCTGTGTTGCCGAAAACAGTCTTGCCAAATAGAAAGTTGCTAAAAAATCACCCTTTATTTGGGTTAAAAATTTAATCATTTGGTTATTTAAAACACTTTTACGTAAATTTCCTTTCTATACAAAGCATGAAGTGTTATGGTTATACTATGTTTCCACGGTACATGCTTCGCTCTCTATTCATACTTCACACCCCAATCATGTGCGAAACAACTTGCTTCACCATACAAAATTTTAAGAGCGAATCAAGTAGATTCATATTGAATCTACTTGCGAAGCACGAAAAATTGCACTCTTCTCTAATTTTTATCGCAAGTTTATCTGCACTATGTAAAAATTTAATATTATTGTAAACAAAGCAAATTATTTTCTTGTTGCTGGAAATAAAGAAAGTAAATACGTACGAATGTATGTTTTTTTTTTAAATAAGCTAACTAATTTCCACTCACTTCTGTTTGTCCATTAAAAAAAATTATTTTCCACAAATTGTAAATTCTGTTTGTTTATTAAAGACAACTGTCAAATCGAATCAAGTTTATTAGTCATGTAAACAGCATGATTCATAAACATGATTCAGAAGGCGAAGCAGGTGATTCAAGTCGTCGTGGAAACATAGTATTACTCCTATTGTAAAAAGTAAAACGACTCGAAGCCTGATTTGAAAGAAGCTTCACTGCTTGTTGTAATCACTTTTGAAACAGTTAACGAATTAAGAGATCTTTTCGTTTTTTAACAAATAAATTTATTTTTTAAAGTTTTTGCAAAACTGAGAATTGTTGAAGTTCATAAATGTTAAACTAAAACTTTATTAGTTCGTCTTATTATTCTCTTCGGAAAACTTTTTTATTTAAATTAACCTCAGGTTAGTCTATGTTTTCTACTTCCCCTCGTATTCCATCCACCAATTGTGAAATACTAGGTACCATCCATTATAATAATCTTGTTTGGTCTCCTTGTACTTATAATTCCCCACATTTTGCCAGCATTTAAAGCTTTAAATATTCTAGTAGAATTAAATCTTCTGGAGAGCCAATGGTTTATATGAATATAAACTCTACTACCTACAAATATAAATATATTTGCTAGTTATATATGTATGTATGTAGTCAAGTTCATGTGTGTGTTTTGAAGTGTATGCGTTTTGGTGCCAGTATGTACGTATGAATGCGTGCATGTATTTCTACTTGATTTAACACTATTAAGAAATTATTTTTATGCTATTAAAGATTGATGTAGTCGTTAACAATTTTCTTTTGCTTACATTTTTTGTACTTCATTTTTGTTTTTGTTTTCTCTCTTTCTGATATTTGGCTTCTTTTTGGTTAACGTTTATTTTATTTTTATACATGAATAAATGAAACAAAGATGAGTAATTGCAGCCTTTTTATGAAAGCAACACAAGCCATGTGCCACTAAAGTTGATTGGCTGTTTTCTTTGGCCACAATAAGTTGAAGGTTACAAATTGGGGCAATATATTTTATACTATGTTTTTAGTTAATCAAAAAAAAAAAAAAAAAAATCAAGAAAATTGTAGAATAATTACCTAACATTTTAAGGTGATTTTAGGTTGTTTAGAGAAATTGTTAGAATCTTTAACAATATATATATATACAAAATTTTTTTCTACACAAAATCTAAACAAAAATTTATTTATAAAAAAATGTGAGAAAATTAATTTAAAGAAAATTTCTTTAAAAATTTTATTTATAGAAACTTTCTCACAAACATTTTTGCACAGAAAATTTCTTACAAAATTTCATTAAATTTTTTATTTATTTATTAAAATTTATTGAATTAGAAAACTTCTTACCGAATTTCTTTAAACAGAGAACATCTCACAAAATTTCTTCAAACAGAAAACTCACAAAATTAATCTGAATAGAAAGCTTCTCAAAATTTCTTTAAATGGTAAAATCTTCCCAAAATTTATTTTAATAGAAAACTTTTCATCGAATTTATTTAAACCAAAAACATCTCACGAAATTTTTTTATATATAAAATTTCTCACAAAATAACTTTGAATAGAAAGTCTCTCAAAATACCTAGAATTAAAAAATTTCTCACAAAAAAATCTTTAAATAAAAAAATTCGCTCAAAATTTCTTTAAATGGCCAAAATAAACAAAAATTCTTTAAATAGAAAACTTATCCAAAAAATTATTTAAATAGAAATCTTATCCCAAAATTTTTTTAAATATAAAACAGCGTTTAAATTTTTTTTAATAGTAAACATCTTACAAAATTTCTCTAAACAGAAAACTTCTCATAAAATTACTTTGAATAGAAATCTTCCCACAAAATTTCTTTATACATATATAAAATTTCTTTAAAAAATGTTGAAATAGACAACTCCTCACAAAAAAATTGCTTTAAATAGAAAACTTCGCTCAAAATTTATTTAAATGGACAAAAATAAACCAAAATTTTTGAAATAGAAAATTTCTCAAAAAATTTCTTTAAATAGAAAACTTCTTATAAAATTACTTTGAATAGAAACCTTCCCACAAAATTTCTTTGCATATAAAATTTCTCTCAAAATATGTTGAAATATGAAACTTCTCATAAAAAAATTCTTTAAATAGGAATTTTTGTTCAAAATTTCTTCAAATAAACAAAAATAAACCATAATTTTTTAAGTAGAAAACTTATCCCAAAATTTATTTAAAAAGAAAATTTCTCAAAAAACATCTTTAAATAGAAATCTTATCTCAATTTTTTTTAAATATAAAACTGCGTTTAAATTCTCCCAAAATTTTTTTAAATAGAAAACTTCCCAGAAAATGTATTTAAAAAGAAAATTTTTCACAGAATTTCTTTAAATAGAAAACATCTGAGTTTAGTTTCTGATTCAGGTTTTTGTTCGAGTTCATATTCAATTTCAGGTTCTAGCTGAGATTGTAGTTCATGTTCTAGTTCAAGTTGTAGTTCAGATTCTAATTTTTGTTCTAATTCAGTTTCTAATTCATGCATAATTTACTGCAGAATCTAGTTCAAGTTCTAGTTCAGATCCTAGTTCAGATTCTAGTTCAGATTTTAGTTTAAATTCTAGTTCAGGTTATAGTTCAGGTTGTAGTTTATATTAAAGTTCAGATTCCAGTTCAGATTCAAGGTCAGGTTCTAGTTCGTATCCTAGTTTAGATTTTAGTTCAGGTTATAATTTATACTCTAGTTTAGGTTTTAGTTTAGATTCTAGTTGAGGTTGTAGTTCAGGTTCTAGTTCAGATTCTAGTTCAGTTCAAGTGCTGGTTCAGTTTTCAGTTCAGTTTCTAGTTCAGCACCAAAATTTCCACTAAATTAAATTTCTTTACGCTTTTCTTTAATTAACCGTTTCATGTTAGGTATTTTCTTAATTGAAAATAAAACAAAAATTATAATTTAATAGATTTTCCTAAACAAAAATATTTAATGACATTTCACTTACAATACAACATCCATCCAACATTGAGCACGTGTGAGCGACAATGTGTGCAAGTATTACCATAATACATCATATAAAATTTTCATCAATTCTGAAAACCACAAATATCCTTCAATAATAATTTTAATCAAATGGTAAATATTAAATAAGAAAAATAACAACGACAGTAATTGGAAAGTCGTATAGATGAATGAATGAACAACAAACAGCACACTTTACACTTTGACACTTGTAGGTTGCAAAAATAGAAAAAAAAAACAGCAGGGTGGGAATTCTCGTATGCATGCAGAAAAGCATGTAAAATTGCAAAAAGTCACCCTTAAGTGACAAAAAGGGATAGAGTAAAAGCAAAGTGAAGGGCAAACAATTGGCATTAAATGCAGTTTAAAATATCTTATTACTTACCGATTGTTATAATAAAAACGTATGTTGGCTGCTATGTACAGAGTACGTATCTATGTATGTGTGTATTTGTACGTGTGTTTGAGCTTAACAATTGTAATTTTGAAGTGAAATGGAAAACCATGAAAAAGGAAAATGAGTAAAATGAATGGACATAAAATGAAATGTCTATTGTGCAAATACAATTGTTAAATTGCATCTTTTAACAAAAACCTTTGCACAAATAGCAGCAGTAAATTTAACCAACACATGTACTTACATATACATACATGCATACATCAACCAACCGACATTAAAAGCCTATAATTATGCTACATTATTGTTGTTAAAAGTTATACTCGTATTGTTATAAGAACTCGAGTACGAGCGTTTAAGTTTTGGTGTTGCTGTTGTTATGGGTGGTTGTTATCAGCACTACTTGAGGAATAGTAATAGTAAACATATGCAGTTTGTCTTTTCTAGAATATATGTATGTATGAATCTAGTTCCTTATGACAATAAGAAATATGTAATTGTATTGTCTTAATAGCAAATGAGGGGAAAGTTATAATTTCCTGCAAAAATTGTATGCCGTAGTAATGATGATAAATTTTTTGAATACAGCTTGAAATTTGAGAAAAAATAAACAGTAAATACAATTATTGAAAAGGAAATATAAGACTATACTTTACGGTAACAAGGAATTGTTTTTCCTGAAGAGGAACCCCATTTTTAGAAACAGCTCGTAAATGGCATTTTTTTTAATATAAGAATGATGGGAATTGATTCCAGCATTGTCTTAAGGTACGGTCACATTTGGCAAATATTTGGCGAAAAAGACGTAACCACTTAATAAAATAGTATATTTGAACTCGTTTGTGTATTAAAAAAACTTTTCTTATTTAGGCAAAAGCAAAGGAAATATTTAGTTTTAATTTTTTTGATGCTGTTCGATTTTGCAAAACTCTTGTAAGAGTAAACAACGTCAAACAAAGTTGTGCTTTTCTGAGTAAATACTTGCCAAATGTGACCGTACCTCTAGTAACACATGCCTTATTAAAAACTTTTAAAATATTTTAAAATTATTAAAATTGAAAGAACTAACAATAAGTTGCTAGCGTTTAAACATTTTGTATATCTGAGGTGTCGTACTTTGAAATAAAATAGCGATGCTGCTGAGGGGTTTAATTTGTTGGTCATTAAAATGTATACTTAAATACTCTTCTGCTATAGATACGGGAAATTTCATATCAATCGAATATGCCAGTTAGAAATAGCAGAGTTATTTTAAAAATATTTCGATACTGTCCCGCAATGCATTATACTGAAAAAGTTAAGCCTCATTATCTTTTAACAGTCTGTAGTTTTTCTTCTGTTTAATAAAATCATAATTTTGGGCTTCTTTTTAATTAATTGACTATATATAATTTAACCAGCACTTGACCTTTTTTGTTTTGGCTGTTTTTAACCCTTCTATCCTACAAATATTTATTCATTCATTCGTTTATTTATTGCCCTTAATAATTATTATAGCCACAGAAAGAATTCAATTACAAAAGCTGTCATATTAATAACTCTCCAGTAACCAATAAATCAAAATGAACAAAGGAATAAATTATACCAAAAAAAAACGTTAGTCTTTTTTCCAAGTCCTTTAAAAAAAACCCAAAATCTAAAAAGCTAAAACTGTATTAAAATATATCTGGGGTTAAAATTTTATTAATTGAGGCAAACAAAACACACAAACAGCTAAATTTGATTAAGGAACAACCATAGCTGGCTGCTGGCAAAAACAGAAAACGGAACGCCTTCATTTATGCTTTAAAAAAATTAATTACCACAAATTGTTAAAAACGCTTATTTGAGTGAAATGAAAACGAAAGTAATAAAATAATAATAATAAGCCAAAGAAATGAAAAAATATTTAAATGAATGGATTTAAAAGATACTAATACAATAATTTATGCACAGATTTCATACAGAAAATAAATTTTAAACGGAAACAATAGAGTTTAAAAATGGTTTATAAATAACATTAATACTTTAGAAAGGATAAATTAAAACAAATTGTGAATGGTAAAAGAAATATTCAGCAAAACAGCATTCAGATCTAAAATTTTTTAATAACAATGATTTTCTAATTGCAAATGAAGTTCTATAAATTCAAATTTCAAAAAAAAGAACAGAATATCTTTTCTATTGACATAAAATTAAAGGATTTAGTTTTTGTGTTTAAAAGAGCCCGTGACTTTAAGACAATATCTCCTCGCTTTGTCTGCATACAGATTTTATAAATACCTTTGTTGTTTGTTTTATGAACACAAACCCAAAATTTGTTAAATGAAAATCAACATATTTTTTAATTAAAAATTTGTTTCCACTAAAATCCTTTTATGCGTAGCGTAACAAATGAAAAAATGGAAGGCAAAAAAATTGCACTTTTGCTCTTTTATTTCCTAAAAGTAGACAACAGTATTTGCTCTAGAAGTGCACTAAATGAGACCAACATTATTTTGGTTTTCAGATAGTGATGGGCAAACACATACTATTATGTTTTTATATGTGTTGGTTAAGCAGCAGAGATCTTTGTGTTTTAAAATAGAAAATTATTAATATTTAAAATTTTTTTTAGCGAGATCTCCGAAATTACAACAAAGCAAGATATTTTATATATTATATATTTGTTTTAAGACTATTTTTGACAACATAAACATACGACTTTGCTCAAAATTGTGTGTGATAGTTGTATCATACAATGTACAATATACAACAACACTTGTGAATTGGACAAATATATTTTATTCGTTATGAGTTACAGTATCTTGACCTAAAACTTAAGATAAATCTGTTAACGCAATAGTTATGAAATATGGAAATAATAAATTTTTACTAATTTCTTCATAAATATTGTTAGTTTTTGAATGAAACTCTTGTAAAAGGATTTTAGGACCAATTTTTGAAAATGTCAAAAAGTTTACTATGTATAGTACTTCCAAGTTTTACTGGATTATCAAACTTGGAAGTAATTTAGCAAATAATGAGTACAAGAAGGTTACTGAAAAAAGAAATTCTTAAACAACAAAGCCATCCAAACTGCATAGGGATAAAATCTTCAAGACTTTTCAGAGCTGATTTATTTTAGTTAGAAGTTTTAAATACTTTTTAATAGAAAGATTATAAAATAATTCGTTACAAAATTTTCTACAGATGCAATTTGTTCCAAACAATCCCTATAGACAATTTATCAAACAATGTCGTGTACGAAAATTGAGGTCTGTAGAAAGTTTACCTTTCAATATCCTTTTGCGGGTATTTTCCTTTAGTTGGTCCCTTTAAACTTAAAATTATTGTTCAAACTTTAATCCATACAAGGTGGTTCTTCTTTTTTCTTTTGTTTTCCCATGGAGGCTATGGCAAAAATAACTTGGTGTTTTTCATAACTTCATATGTACGTACATATATGAAATGTAAAACACTCCTCATACACCCAGTTTAATAGTATTAAATGCATCATGTGTTTATGTCTGTGTTTGAAAATATCTCCATGTATATGGGTGCGTTTTGAATACTGCATCTTTATGTATGTATGTAACATAACATGCAACATTGCCACACAAACAATGAAAGAAAAAAAAAAAAAACAGAAAAAATAAATGTGTTAATATCCGGGTGTGCGTTTCAAATTGAGCGGATTAAGTTAAATTACAATCTTGTTTTATTTTTGTTGTTTTGTTCTTGGTTTCATATCTCTTCACAACTGCTTTTACTGCCTTTGTGTCTATGTTTTGTGGGCCAGACAAAAGTGAATATCAAACATTTCTGCTTTTCCATAGCAGTATTACTTTTATTTTCTGTCTTATTTTCTTGTACTAGGCACTTTCATTTAAATGTTAAATTAAACATAACACCCTTGCAAACAAAAAGACCACAAAATATATGTGGAATGTACAAGCAGATAGACGGAAAGACAGGCACTGTTGTTGGCGTCGCCACTACTTGTACAAGTTCATGCATAAAATAAAAGCTTTAACGGTCTAACTGAACAGCGTTACTAATATATAATTCCCTTTGGTGTAATTGTTAGAAATGTCTAAAAGGTTTTCAGTTTTTGGATTTTTTTCAATTTATACTTGATCTAATGTAATGCATTTTAGGTATTAGACGAGTTGATTGCATGTCCTTGGCCATCAACAATGTTAAATCCCTGAAACAAACAAACTAACCGACATACATGCACACACACACACGCTCACACATCAAATAAACAATATCACTACACATTTATAAAAACAGACACACATGTACAGACAATCACTAGAATTGAAATGAAAATTCGTTATGGCCACGTGTTTGTTGTTCTTTCCACATTCATTTATTTATTCATTCATTCATTGGTTTGCTTGCTTGCTTATTTGTTTGTTTTTTGGTTTGTCTTTATTGTTCTTTATTATTTCTTTGGCTAGAGGTGAAATTTCAATTGTTTGTTTGTATGCATGGCTGGCATTAACGCATGATTATTGAAATGTTTATTTAGAGGTTTTTCTTAATCAACCACTTTATTTTCTTTGCATACTTTTTTTTTTGGCAGACAATTTTATTTGTTTTGTTTGTTTCGTCTCAAGTATGATTTTTCTTTTGTGGATGCTGAAAATTTAATTAAATAAAAATGCTTATTTATAAGATAGATTTATCTTTATATGGTTATTAAGGAGTTGTAACCCTAAAAGTATGCAGAAAAAAAAGAAAATTAATTTTAAAAATTTATCCTCTATGTCACAGCTGATTGACAAATTAATTGCCATAAGCAAACAATAAATCATTTACAATATATCAAATTTCAGCTTTTTTTTAATTTTGAAAGGCATCCTGAAATCACTTGTCTGCTAGTTTTCATAGTCAAAATATAAGAAAAGTTTAATTTTATGCAACAAAATCCTGCATAACAGGTTGAATATTTTAGGTGACATCTTTCTAAAAACCGCACAAAAATCATGTTTGATTTATTTCCTTTTCACAGTAAAACTTTTAATTGACAGGACAATATTACAATTTAACAAATCAACAACTTGCAAAGATGTTTAAAACGAATTGAAATATTCTCTCTTTAAATGCAAATAAATAATTCAATAGAAAAAGTTAAATTTTTTGCTATAGTTGAGGTTATAATAGATATGTCCGTTTTGGTTCCACGAAATTTTGAGCTGGCTGGCCAGGCTTCACATACAACCTCTTACGCTTCAGCTTCTCATAATAAATACATTTAAAGTACTACATTGTGCTGAACATGATTTAATTTATAGTGTTGAAGCAAAATTTTGGCCATGCATAATCGCCTTTCAAGGTATCTCGTCTTCAATTCATATGGCACAAAATTTCTCTGCTTTTGAAAGAATGGGGGCGATTTTTGTCTTTCTTGTAAAAATCACACATTCTTTACCGCCCAAGCTATCTCTCGCACGTTGAACACATACCATAATATTACCTTAATCCAAATAATAAAGTGAGTCGCATAATCACAGTCCAAATTCATTCTTTAGACTATTTAACTTCCTCCCATCACAACTTGTAGGATAGTGTCATGTCTAAGATGATAATTTCTTAATTCAATCGGCACTCTTAGTCGTAAAGCTTACCTGGCGTACATAGATTTTAAATAGAACTAAAAGGTAGCCAAATGTAGCGTTGTGAGACTAACTTGTGGAGTAGATACATATAACCATAAAAGTGTTATTAATTAATTTGACATCAAGAGGACTTTTTGCGTTGTTTATGCATAAATTTAAACGACTTGGTTGGTTCGCCTCTATATTACGATAATTACTACTGCTATCTAAATTCTTCCTTAGCAATATATACAGATTCCAGACTATCTACAAAAATCCTAGTAAACCGTGTCAAAATTTCTGGCATAACGTCTATCAACAAAAGCTCATGCATTCGGGATGTATTGGACAGTGTATGGAACAACACTCAATACAAGAAAAATTCGTTCTTGTACTATAGCGTCCTTATAACTTCTTTCCTTTAACATTCAATAAAGGCGAAATGAAATTAAATGTCCCACAAAAACTACCCCCTCCCAATAACAATTTAATTCCCCAGGAATAAAGCTATAGAAGACCGACGGTTTTGGATAAAACCTAACTACATATAGTTAAAGCTAAATTTAACTAGATAAACTTTTTCGATTGCAGAAAAAATTTAACTACATAAAAACATGCAATTGCAGCTATAATTCAACTTAATAAAAACCTACAATTGCAGCTTAAATTGTTCCATACAAGAATGTACGATTGAAACTTAAATTGAGCAAAACAAGAACCTGCCAATGAGGTTTAAATTAAACCACACAATGATCTATGATTGAATTTTAAATTGAGCAAAACATGAATCTGCCAATGAAGCTTAAATTGAGCCTCACAAGGACCTACGATAGAAGCTTAAATTGAGCAAAACAAGAACCTGCCAATGATGCTTAAATTGAACTACACAATGATCTATGATTGAATTTTAAATTGACCTACACAAGGACCTACCAATGATGCTTAAATTGAGCCTCACAAGGACCTACGATAGAAGCTTAAATTGAGCAAAACAAGAACCCGCCAATGATGCTTAAATTGAGCCTCACAAGGACCTACCAATGAAGCTTAAATTGAGCAAAACATAAATTTGCCAATGAAGCTTAAATTAAACCACACAAGGACCCACGATTGTACCTTATATTGAACCTCATAAGGACCTACGATGTATCATTAAAATTTACAAAATTTTTAAATTTTTTAAGATTAAACTATACAAAGACCTACGATTACAGTTAAAATATAAATACATATGTATATAAGTTTCTACGATTGCACCTAAAATTGAACCACACAAAGACCTACGATTGAAGCTGAAATTTATTTACACAAGTACCTACGAATGCAGCTAAAATTGAACTACACTAGGATCTACGTTTGCTGTTATAATTGAAGAAGAAACAGGAAAAAAAGAAAAATATAAAGTTGTTTTTACTTCACTGATAGTCTTACTAGTTTAAACATTATTTTTTTTTTGTAGCAAAAATAGACATGAACTTGAACTGATTACTTAAGGTACGGTCACACTTGGCAAATATTTACTCAAAAAAGCGTAACCACTTGTTTTAGCACAAATTTGTTTGAAGTTGTTTACTTCTACAACAGTTTTGCAAGATCAAACAGCATCAAATAACGTAAAACTAAACATTTATTGTGTATTGTCCTAAATAATCGAAATTTTTTGTAAATAAATAAACGAATTCAAATACATTTTATTTAGTGGTTACGTCTTTTTCGGCAAATATTTGTCAAGTGTGACCGTACCTTTAGTAGCTCAAAGTTCCACAAATTACTTTTGTGTTAATGAATGCTTTGCAATTTATTTAAATTTCTAAAACCTCAAAGCATTTAATTTAACATTTATTACTATGTAAAAACAAATGACACAAACAGCTGTTACTAAAATAGCAAATTTATAAATTTATTAACGAAAACCTAAACAACAATTTCAAAAGCTTTGCAAAGATAAAAATATGTTTTATTGAAGTTGCCTAAAACTAGAAACAATGGTGCCAATGATAAAGCATGTTTCTAGTGTACATATTATTATTGCTGTAAATCTAGCAGACCAAAATTAACATAAATTTAAACATGTCATTTAGATGCTAAGCAAACGTTCAAAATTTTCTCTGACCCAAATAACCTTTGCCAGGCAAACAACTATAAAGCGAAAGACTGAATAAGAAATGAACATTTCTATTACTTATTAATATTTTATGAAAAATTATGAAAATGTTATTTTCTTTTGCTCTTTATTAAAGAAAAGTAAAGTAAACATTTGTGTTAATATTAATATTAATAATGTTTCAATGCAGAATGTTTGATTTTGTTTGCCTTTGAATAATATTAACATAACCTCAAAGTTTTTGACAGTATTATTAAGCTGTGTTGACAAAATGTCTGTGAACATTTTTATATGAACAACAACATAAAAAATAATAACAATTTTGAAAAATGATTTAACGATTTCTTTCAACTTTTCATTTGTTTGCCATGAGCTAGAGGTGTTAATTTTCGATTTGTTGATTTATGTTAATTTTAAACAGTGAAATTTCTTTGTTAAAAAATTCTAAATTTTTAATAAAGAAAAATTTGTTATTTCCTTTTGTTACTTGTGCTGAATTTTAAATGTGTGTTTAATAAATTTTATAGATCGTCAACAGTGTGTGAGTGTGTTTGATGTTTGTTGTCAGAAAATTCTAATTAAAAGTTGCTAAAGTGTTTAAAAGTTATCAATCATTGGATAAGCTCTTTATTAATATTAAATTTTAGTTAATTGCTAAGGGAAGCCATTAAGTACTTAAATATGTATAGTAGGGTGGACCTTATTTGGGAGGTTTTTAGAGAACTTTTCAAACACTTCTTTGTAGATAGTTTTTAACAGTAGTTTGCAACATGTGAACAAGGAACGTCATGATGAAATATTACGCTTTCATGTCTGGCCACATATTCTGGGCATATTTCGGCCAATGCTCGCTTCAAACTTAACAGTTGCAGTTGGTACTGGTTGTCTGTGAGTTTGATGTCGATTCGAATTAAAGGAGCTAGTTTTTATCTCTAGTAATAATTCGGTGCAAATATGATTTCCTTTTTTAATGTTTAAGCATGACATGTAAGTTACAAAAGTCAAAAACCACGTTCATAGGCTATGTCATTTGTTATGAATACCGCATTTTTAAATTACTAGGGCAGTTCAGAAAGCGCGGTATAAACAGAAAAGAGTTAAGTGTTTTGGAAACTTCCATAAATTTCTTTTCGATCTGCCAACTCCTTTAAATAGAAACAGGTGTTCAAAAAAGACACATTCGCGATTCTTTTACAATGGAAAAATTAGAAATTCATGGTGTAATTAAATATTTAAATAAAAAAGGTTTATCGGGACAAGAAATTCAGAATGATATGATGAATGTGTTAGGTGAAAGTCCACCTTCATATGCAATAGTAAAAAATTGGGCTGCTGAAATTTGATGAACCACGTAGTGAATGCCCAAAAACAGAAACAACAACAGAAATTGTAACCAAAGTGCATGATATGGTATTAAATGATCGACGAATAAAAGTGCATGAAATAGCTAATATCATGGGCAGCTCAAATGATCGAGTCCATTTAATTTTGCATGAAGAACTACAGATGAAAAAGTTTTCTGTAAGATGGGTGCTGCCTTTGTTAACAGTCGACCAAAAACGCATAAGAATGAAAATTTCTCAAGCTTGTTTGGATCGTTTTAAGAAAAATAAAATGGAAAAGACGCTTTTTCTTAACTGTGCATGAGACATGGATGCATCACTATACTCCAAAGACAAAATAACAATCCATTTAATGTATGGAAGCTGGAGGAAGTGCCCCAAAAAAGGCAAATACTATTCACTTGGCTGGTAAGGTTATGGCAACGTTTTTTTGGGACTTCAAAGGTATTTTATTGATTGACTATCTGCAAAAGGGCAAAACAATAGAGTACCATTGCAACATTTTGGATCAATTAAATGTAAAACTTCGAAAAAAACGATCTGGCTTCCAACAAAAAAAAAATAATTTTTCATTAAAACAACATATCAGCGCACAAGAGTGTTTTAACAATGGCTAAAATCAACGAACTGAAGTATGAGTTGCCTGACCACCCATCTTATTCTCTTGATTTAGCTGCCAGTGAGTTTTACCTGTTCCCAAATCTAAAAAAAATTCCTAGCTGGCAAGCGTTTTACCTCAAATGAAGATGCAATTACAGTTGTTGGCAGACGATACAGCCTTTATCAGCGTCCATAAGGACCACCAAGTTGCATCACAGAATTTGCAGAATTATGTTTATAAGCTAGAGAATTGGCTAGAGCTTTGGAAAATCAGGGTTAACGAATAAAAATGTATTCATATAACTTTCACATTGCGAAAAGATACCTGCTCGTTCATCAGAATAAATAACCAAATTATCCCGCAACACAATGAAGTCAAATACCTCGGAATCCACCTCGATCGTCGTTTAACTTGGAAGTCTCATATTGACGCAAGACTTACACAGATGAGATTAAAAGCAGTGCAACTTAATTGGCTAATCGGCAGAAATTCTTCACTAAAGTTGGATTGCAAACTATTATTGTACAACGCAATACTAAAGCCAATCTGGTGCTATGGAATTCAATTATGGGGTACTGCCTTAGCATCAAACATTGAAAAAATTCAAAGGAGTCAAAATAAAATTCTACGTATAATTACTGCAGCTCCATGGTATGTTAAAAATTCTCAAATCCACAAAGATCTAGGCGTGCCATTAGTAAAAGTCGAATTTACAAAATATGCGTCAAAATATGTCAGCAAACTTGAACACCATCCAAACCCACTTGCACGAGACATCCTTAACTTTACTGGCCACAATCGGTTGAGAAGGAGGGATACCGTTGCTTTAACTCAAACGCAAAACAGATGACTGGATCAGTTGATGTGAAATTTTTTTAGTATCATAAAAATTTTTGTCTAGCACTGGCTGGGCTTATTATTTTCTTTTTAGTATTAAGATTTGAATACTTATTGTCATTTCAATATATAAAGATTCAATAAATAAATAAATAAAGGCTAAAAAAAAATAATAAAAAAAAAACTGAATATTGAAGACTTAGTATTGAAAAATGAAAATGTGTTTGAAAAACTAATTATTCTCTTTCTGTGCTAGGCTAAGAAGTTTCCTAACCGCCCTCGTATATACCGAATGGTTAAGTTTATTGACAAGATAATGATATTTATGTTTAAAATACAGATCACTGAAAATCTTTCGAAAATTTCTGTTTTGTGTTCGAATTTTAAATGAACCAAATTTAGAAAATTAATAACAAAATATACCTCTGCCATCATATTTGTTTGTATGCAGCCAATGCAATAAGCTAGTCAACTTAACAATCTGCATTTAAACATTAACTCAACCTAAATAAGTTTTCTATTTTGTGTTTCACTAAAACCACAAAAGGAAATTTAACAACAGAAAAAGTTGCAACAATAAATCCCTTGATTAGCTTCTTTAACAGCAGCACTTGAAGTTTCCTTTTAAAATCATCATGTTTACTTATGTTTTATGTTTGCATATACACAAGTAAGTATTAATGTGTATTTTTGTCAATGTTGTTATTTTGCCTGTAAATTGTAAATGTTAAATTAACAAACACTATTGTTAATAACAACTGACAGTATAACTTCCTAGAAAAACAACAGCCATACAGCAAATCAAAAAAAAAAAAGAAAGCAACAACAGCACATAAACTAACAACGACAGAAACCCTTCACAAATATAGAAACAATATACATCCTTATATTCCTACATACATACTTACGTATATACAAAAGGAAACACCACTCAATATGCCAATGTACTCGTTCGTTAGTACTTTTCTATACTTAAACATTCATAATTACTTTCATTTAGATTAACTTTCTAAACACACAGACGACATACTTACCCTGCAGGTTTTTAGTCAGCAAAATGTAAAGTTTCCTCAGCAACATCTCCTTTAACCACTTTTGTCCTTACAAAACCAGTCCCAAGAGCTGCAGGGATATATCATTCAAAACATACAAATAGACCAGTACTCATACTTAAAGCAAAACCTACTACCCACACTCCTAGTTGCAGTTGAAAAAACGGTAAGAGTTTCCAGGAAACAAGAAGCAACAAAATGGAGAGAAGAACAACAACAACAACGAAAAAACTAGAAGGATGGCAAACTTTAATCCCCACCCTGAAAAAATTAAATTATTGAATACAAGTAGTATTTAAAAACAAAAACTGCATGTAACTAAATTAGTACAGTGGTGGTTGTAACAGTAGGGAATGTGTGTGTTGTCCTAGAATTAACAGTAAAATATCTTTCTCTTTTAGTTCAGCCACCACTGTATGTTTGTAACTAGGAGCCACATTAAATAGAGTACAAATCAAGTTGTTAAGCTTTGTATCATATTAAAGATTTTATTTTTCAGATGCAAAAAAAACAAAGAATGATATTAAAAGAAAAAAAATTTTTCTATATAAATTACAGTGCAATTTTATTAAGTCGCTCATTTATATTTCTGATGTAAATACAGGGTGGCGCAAAAGTAATCCTCCTGTCAGATAATGCTATAAATTTTGCGAGGCCCCTAATGTCAGTTCTGTTTTGACCTTTGTGTAGTAAACACATGCGAAATACACGTTAATAAACAATGTTACGCTACACTGCTCCAGAACGCAGAATATTGCAAAATTTATAGCATTTTCCTGACAGGAGGATTACTTTTGCGCCACCCTGTATATATTGAAGTGCACAAGAAATCTGCGTGACATGATAGAGTGCGGTTTTCTACTGAGAAAAAATATAGTTGTACATGCTTACCAAAACAATGTCAACATTTTTACAAGTTTTTCAACAATGTTATGGCCACTGATTACGTTATGACTAAGATGATTACTACAATATGTATACACGATTGTAGTAACTATGTATATATTTGTTCAATCATGTTTATAATGAATCCATTTATCATAATTTGTTGCTTTTGATTATATAAGAAAGAACAACATAATATGGCATAATCTTGCATCATAAAACTGATCACCATAAACATTACATAATTACTGTAATCATATATATGGTTGCTATAATCATTTGAATGGTATCCTAACCATATTATGGTTACAGAAATCATATAAATAATTGCAATGACCATAATATTAAAAAAAATGCTAAAAATGTTGAAATAGTTGTGGTAAACATGCCCAACTATATTTTTTCTCTGCGTGTATTAACCTTAAGATAAGAGTTGATTTTTTTTTTTTTTGAAAATTTTGTGGTAAGTTTTTAGAAAATAATAAATTTAATATTATTTAAATATACCAAAAATAAGGCTAGACCCGGACTTTTGCCGAAAAGGAAAAAGATTTGTTGGCACTTGATCGTGGAAATGGAATGAAACACAAAGCTTTTAGTTCTAAGTATAAGATATCGGAATCTAAGGTCAGCAAAATAATTACTTTGTATAAAATAAGAAAGTCAAACAAAAGCCTAAAGAACTTATTAGGCAGAAAACGTAAGCTAGACAATGATCATATTGCAATTCTAGCAAAAAGAAATTCTTTTACGACTTAACAAAGCGGTCTAAAAAGTACGTGCGTGAAAATGCCTCTTCTACGAGCTGGAAATATAAAAAAGCGGTTGAACTTTGCAAAAAAGTACAGAAATATTAGATAAAGGAGTAACAATTTTTTATAAAATTTTTTATTCGAAGGTTTACTTCTAGTTAATTGTAAAAAATAATACTGGCATGAGGAATAATTCTCATTCAGTAAATAAAAAAGTTAAACATAAAGAATTTGAAAATAAAAAATATTAGACACAAAGAATGCTGAGGAAGGCTTTAGCAGGCCAGAAAATGCATTACATTTTGCTAGTGTCTCTTTGTATATTTCTATATGATTTTACATTTATGTTTTTGAACGGAAAGCTATGTAGAACATATAACAGAGGAATACAAAAATAAATTTCAAATAAATTTTTATGTTTAACTAGAAGTAAACCTTCGAATAAAAAATTTTATAAAAAATTTTTACAATTAACACTCGCAAGAGGAATAATTCTCATTCAATAAAGGAGTAACTAAATTAAAAATAAAACTATTATTTTTAATTATTTGAAAATAATAAATACATGTTATACTCAAAAAAAAAAAAAAAAAAACAGGAAATATTTGAAACCACACTTTATTTTGTCCCACAGTGTATATACAAATATTTATAAGTGCTGATATACATGTCTAACGCTGAGAGTTAACAGCTGTTAGGAAAATTGTATAAATGTCTATAAAGACAAATTAAAATGCACTTTTTTCTCACAACAGTTGATTTTGCTGTTTTGCCGCACAGTATGTAGACAAAAAGAAAAAAAAAACAACACTAAATTGAGATCTTTGTTGCTTGAGAATTAAAAAGAGAAAATTGAATGAATTTCAAATAACCAGCGTTGTCAACTTTAAAATTTAAAAACGCACCAAAATGGAGAAAAAAGCCAACCATTTACAAAAAAAAAAAAAAAAACGCATCAAGTTAAGAATTTCGTTTTTGTTTCAAATATTTATTGAATTAATTTGAAATTTTTTCATATCATAAATTCTATAAAAAACTTTTTATTAACGATTATTAGTAAAAGTAATAATAGTTAAAGCCTTTTTTTAACAAATGAGCTAATAAAGATAAAATACGCATTTAACCACTCAAAATTTAACTCACAATATGATATTCGGAACTAAAGTACTAATTGGTAAAACAGCTTATTTCAGTATATATATTATTAAAAAACTGCAATTAAAAATTAGTAAAAATAAAGATTTCATCACATTTTCGAAAAAATTAAAGACGCACCGATATACACAAAAAAAAATTTCCAGTGTTGAATGAAATGGTACTCAAACAGGTGTATTTTATTGTAGAACGATTTTTTCTCACACTGAAACAAAAAGTTGTGTTGAATTTGCTTTGGTGCCACCAAAAATTAAAAAGCGCACCAAAATTTAACATAAAGCGCACCACGCACCAACTAAAGAATTTTTCGCACCAAAAATTTAAAAAAGCACCAAAAATGGTGCGAAACGCACCAAGTTGACAACGCTGCAAATAACACTTGCAAGTTTACTCATTGGAAATTGGCAAATTGTAAGAGTGTGTGTGTCTGTATAGATTTCAAAGTATGCATGTGTGTGAATTTGTGTGTTTAAATAGTTAAAAACTTCATGTTTCGTTAGTTACGTTTTTTTTGCATTTTGATTTCCATGGTGTATTTAAAATCTGTATTAATCTGTTTGCCTGTGTATTTTGTCTAACTATTTATGTATATGACTGTGTCTGTCTTACTGTTTGACGGTTTTCCTATAATTTTAGTGGCAGGGTTGGAGTCATTTTGTTTTTCTATTTCTATTTTTTTTATTTGTAGTTGTTGTTGTATAAGTATACAATTTATTTTAAGAGTACGTATAAGGTAAATGCACTTTGACAGCCTTTTAGCATTTTGTTAAAGTTTGAGCTTGTGTGCTGTTTGTATATTAAGGGCTGTAGGCGGTGCTTTAGAGAGGGTGTGCATGTGTGTGTGTTTTTACTTAAGAGGTATTTGTAATTAGTAGTTTAATGTGTTGCTTCGACTTCCGACTTAAAATTAAATTCCTGACAATTTAATTGTTTTTTATGTTTTTATGATGTCGTTAAGTCTTTTAATGTGGTTTCATGTAAATTGATAGTGTTTATAAGGTTTCATAGGGAATTTATTTAAAGAAAATTATTAATTTCTTTAAATTGTTTTTGAATATGACAGTTTGTATAAACAGTGTTTTGAAATGAATTTTACAATTATGTAATTTAGTGTAATTAAGTGGTGTGAAGACTTAATTGTATTGTAAGAAATCATAAAGACTAAAACTAGCTTTACACTATTGAAATTTTCTTCAAAATTGCTCTTCAAAATGCTTCAAACTCGTGTAAACAGCAAAAATTCCTCAAAATTTATTTAGTTAGTAGTTATTAATAGTTATTAAATAAATAAATTTTTAAGAAATTTTGCTGTTTACACGAGTTTGAAGCATTTTGAAGAGCAATTTTGAAGAAAATTTCAATCGTGTAAATCTAGCGTAAGATATTTTTAATTATTATGTACTCGTATATATTATTTAGGCAATAAAATGTTATATACTGGGAATTAGCAAATTCATACATTTTATATATAGAAGAGGCCTTAGGAACTTAAAAAGAAAAAGCATTTTCAGTATGTACATTGAAAGACAAAAATATTGTCAGACATCTAACAATCGTGTAAACACACAATTTTGTCATTGTCATTGTTTTAACACAATTGTCAAACACTTTTCATTGTCAAATGTTCAAAGTTTATGCATCTGCCAATGGCAGCATTGTCATAGAAATTATTTTTAAATGCAACTCTGTATATACATAAATAAACAAACAAGTGTGCATTGATAAAGTTTTTGAAAAAGTAGAAGAAAAGTAAAGAATTAAATTAAAGTGTGCATTAGGACATAAGCATATAAAATGGTTTCAATTGCTCTTTTATTCCAGAGCTGCAAAACGAATTTGACAATGCCACACAACAATCTGACAACCGTGTAAACTGACAATTTCGGTTGACACATAAATTTATTGTGTGACAATTGTGTGCACATGAAATTGTTAGTTTTCTTATAGTCGTCTGAACTGACAATTTACCTTTTGCTAAAAAATTTTCAATGTACATTGCTAGATATGACAATGTTGTAATATCTGACGATCGTGGAGACATATTGTTATTTGACAATATTATTTTAAGTGTTTAGGCATACGTAATTTTCAGCTTGCTCAATAATCATTTGACAGTTGGAAAACAATACAAAAAATACTCTAAATGGTGGTTGTGTTTCTATGTAAACAAACTTACCTTCACATTGACTTTTCAATGATTTCTTTTGTTTTCTTTTTTTTGTTAAAAGTTTTCGATATGCTAATTCAGTGTAACCGCATTTTAAGCTTAATTTTCAAAAAATAAAATTCCTAATCATATCTAGAGAACACATTTTACACCATACAGTGATACCTTTTGCAAGCACAGGCCACTTGACAGTTAATCTTGGATTCTCAGCAGCCCAAATTCGGCACTTTTTTGCTAAATGCAGAAAAAAAAAAAAATAAAAATGAGCTTCGTTTTTAAAACTAATTTTTCCAGAGAAACCAGCTTGTTGTATGAATTCAGTGAATGGACGGCTAAGTGAAAGAGAATTTTTACAATTTTTGTCAGTATGCAGGGCATAGAAACTTTTAATTTCTGGAATTTATGTAGTACTTTTTCATTATTGAAACCATATTCAAGAATGCACTTTTTTTCTAAAGTCCTTTTCATAACTTTCTTTTGTAAAAAAAGTAAACCTACTGTGTTGTGTTAATTATTTATTTTTTTTTACATAAAACTACTCAAAGTACTTTTTATTTACTTTCATTTACCTTTGCGTTGGCCTGTACATATTCTCTCTTATCAAAAGTTTGGGTTTTGTATTATTTTAGCAAAAATTTTCCCACAAATTTTATTCACTTTGTAGGTAAATAATTAAAACTCTTATATAAATTTATATTTTAAGGTTCATTGGTAAGATTTTTTCACTCTGGCTTTCTGCTCTGTAATTAAAAAGTTGTTCAGTTTTTTTTTTCCAGCTCAGAGTATTTTTTGTTTTAAAAAATGTTTCCCCAAATATTCTCGACATTTTTTTTAACTGAAATGAAGTATTTTGTTTTAATTTTCTCTAGGAAAACATATACATCAAAAAAAGAAAAAAAGAAAAGAAAAAAGTAAGTGGGAGTTTAATGACATGCATAAATTATTGACGTTCATTGAACTTGGCACACGACCAAAAACTTTTACAGGTTGTTCTTTTTCATTTTATTTTCTGCAGTTTCATCGTCTTTTTTATGCCACACGCTTTTTTGCTGCTGGATTATGTTTCAATATGGAAAAAGTTAGTTTTTTTAAGAGTACTTAATGTTGCTGGGTAGTTGCTGGAAAATGGATGGAAAAATTAAAATTAATTTCAAAAAACTTTAAATGAAAAAATACAAAAAAAAAATCAGAAAGCAAATTTTATAACTTTTACAAAAATAATTTACAAAGTTCAACAATGTTATTTTTCTAATAAAATATAAAAATTTCATGTTATTTTAACATTAATTAAAATATTTCTATATTTAATATTTTCTTTGAATTAAAATTTTATTTCTCTTTATTATTTCTAAAAATTTTGTCTTTAAATTTGCTTTTGTTTTGTTATTTTTTAATTTTTATCAAAATTTCTATTTCTATGTTTTTTTTGTGGTTGGCATTTAACGCTAGAACACCTTTAAAACTGATGACCTAAATTTTTGCTGTGCTCAGCAAATGTATGAGAGGAAACATAAATTCTAATAATTCTTTTTTTTTGTTTTGTGAAAAATTTATAGAAACTCTACAGATATACGTAAAAGCAGAATTTATTAAAAAAATTTTGCAATAAATCAAAGTTTATATTTTTAGAAAAATAATGCAACATATTCATTCGCTTCTACAAACATATTTATATAAACAGAAAAAAAGCTTCAGTTAGAACGAATATGAGAAAGACTTTTGTATAATTTTGAAATACTGAAATACGAAAATACTTTAATTGAATAATTTTCAGCAAATGAAAAATACAGCCTATGAATATATTCGAGAATTGGAATAATGAATCTATAATCAAAACAAAATTATTTTCTGCGCCAATTTATCGAGGTTCGTTTGTCCATTAATATAACCTATACTACTACAAGTGGCGATTGACCAAACAATTAAATGAGAATTACTGTCTTGATTTAGAGTTTCTCATCCATCTATCACCTTGCTATCAATCTGCTATTGCTATTTTAAAGGAATGCAATTTAGTAAACTGCTTTATATTGGAACAAGAACTAGCCCTTATTTATTTATTTATTTTACTTGGATGACAAACTTGCTGCCAAATCTGGAAATTTGGGAATTCATGCTATAAAGGAGTAAATATTAAAAAATGCATAGAATTGTAATATTTAATCAAACGTTTTTGCGATATTTTCAATAGCACCAAACAGACTGTTTTATATTGGAACAAGAACTACCCCTTATTTATTTATTTTATTTTGATGACAAACTTGCTGCCGAATCTGGAAATTTGGGGATTCATGCTAAAAAACAAGTAAATATTAAAATATAAATGTAATTGTAATTTAAAGAAAAAACATTTTGCTATATTTTCAATAGAACCAAACATGCTGAATACATTTCAAATCTACGTTTTCATTTAATTATCCAAAAACCAAGTACGAAGATGTCTTATTTAAAACTTCCGATGCCACCAAAGAAACATTTTAAATAACTAGATATTTTGTAATTAAACCGTATTAATAGTTGATTCTAATCCTTAATAAATAGCCTTAACAAAATCTTTTCATTTGCTCTATGTTTGATGGGCAGACAAGTTTTCTTTAAATACATGAGCATTTCAATTAAAAGCAGTGTCAGTTATAGCTGGAGAAACCTATCAGCACCAATTGCAATAAATATATTAATATATATTTGGTTGTTGATCAGTTTGATGCATTCTTTACTGGTGTTTTATAATATCTTTGAATCACGCATCATATCAGGTTTTTGGAACATCTATTGTTTAGCTGACTTTCTGCACTATCCGCTATAAAATTAATATTAAAAAATCAAATAAAAGTAGAAAATATATATTTTCTGAGGTATTATGATGCGTTGTTTTTTTATTATATCTTTGAACTAAATCCTTTTAACTTTACTTTTTTTATATATTTATTTCTTATATACAATTCGTTTTTTATTAATTTTTCCATTTTCTATAATTTTCTTTCAGTGTAAAAAATACATAGATACTAAATAAGTAGACCCAAGTGATCATGATTACTACCATAATAATCGAGAAATATTAATCTGCAACGAAATCTCTCATGTTATTTATATTATACCCTACATTTATTACAGTTTGTCGAATACGGTATTTAAAGTTTCCACACGAGTCTCTTACTCAGAAATAAACTTGTTAATTTACTGTATGCGATTCATAGCTAAAGAGTTTTCGGTTGTCATTATAGCCGCTAAGAGTTAAATTATCTTCACCAGTTCCATATAAGGAAAGCATATATAAAGGTTTCTGAATGACAAAAGTATGAAAAGGATATGTTTGAATCTTCAAATTATAATAAAAAAAAATTGTTGTATCCAAACTTCAAGTAGCGCGTATATTTTCTGGTATTTTTGAAAATATTAATTTTTAAGAAGAGATCGTACCCATTTGACAAATATATACCGAAAAAGACATAACCACTGAATAACATATATTTGTAATCGTTTATTTATTTAAAAAAACTTTTCTTATTTAGGCCAAAGCACAACAAATATTTGGTTTTAATTTATTTGATGCTATTTTATCTAGCAAAACTCTTGTAAGAGTAAACAACGTCAAACAAATTTGTGCTAAAACAAGTAGTTACGCTTTTTTATTTATTTATTTATTTATTTATTTATTTATTTCCAATTCTATACACAAGACTTAAAGTCTCTTATTGCAGTATAGAACATTGTTTTAGCAGAAACATTAAAAAGAAAAAAAAAAAAAAATTATAATTCTTAAAGATAAAGTGTTTAAACTAATTAATTTATAAATTTATAAAAGAAAACAAAAAAGAAAAAGAAAAGTGTTTAGTTAACAAATTAACATGTAAAAAAATCAATAATGCATTTTTTAAATCTCATTGCGTTACTTATTATTTGTATGTTGTGCGGGAGTAGATTCCAAAGCCGGATTGCATTAAGAAAAAATTGCCAATCAGAAGTTAAACAATGATGTCTAAACAATAAGATTCGCTTTCCTCTATTAGAACTCAATAGGGTTAAGCGGTTATAGAGATGTTGTGGTTGTTGGGTATACACGATTTTGTGCATGAACAGGAGTACTCTTGTTTTGAGTATGGCATCAAACTGAATACCATATAGTTTTGCCGTAAAAGGCGAAACAGAATCAAACCTTTTCACGCCATATACATAGCGCACAATACTTTTGTAAACTGAGTTTAGTTTTCTTGTACTTGCGGTATCGCATTTGGCAAATAATTCGCATCCATACATCAGAACTGGCAATAAATAGGTTTTTGCAAGAAGTACTCTTATTTTGACAGGTGTGCAATACTGCGTTTGCCAGAGAGTTCTAAGCATGGAATACGTACGGCCACATGCATAATTAATATGATTGCTCCATGTCAGGTTCTTATTAAAGATAATTCCAAGATTTTTTGCTGAGTTTACCCTTTCTATACGTGTGTCATTAAGAAAAATATCCGGTATATGATCACTTATAGTAGTCCGTTTTTGGATTAGAAGATATTTAGACTTTTTTGGATTGATACTAAGACCATTAGCAGTAGCCCATTTATAAATATGTTTTAACTCAGTATTTAGAGTTAAGACACACTGTTCAATTTTAGATAAATCACAACTGATGTAAATTTGTATATCGTCAGCATACATTCTGATTTTACTGTGCGTAAGTTGACTCGGCAGGTCATTAGCATAAAGCGAGAATAGTAGAGGCCCAATAATTGACCCCTGCGGTACACCTCTCATAACAGGTAGTAAATTTGATTTATCGTTACCACTTTGAACATACTGATGCCTGTTGGTAAGATATGTAAATACTAGTTGTGTAGCGGCTGTAGAAAACATAAACATGTGCTGTAGTTTATAACATAGGACGTTATGATCGACTGTATCAAAAGCTTTCGAATGGTCTAAAAGTACTAAAATATTGGTTTTTCGTTCATCTATCTCACTTCTTATATCTTCCGCAACATCTACAAGAGCAGTTATGCAACTGTGTTTTTGCCGAAACCCAGATTGCTTATCATTAAGCAAATTATGATCATTTACGAAATTAGATATCTGACTATGTATTATCCTCTCAAATATTTTGGACATAAAGGGTAAAATAGCGATTGGCTTATATTCTGATTTAGTTTTAGGTATTGGTATAATTTTAGATTTTTTCCAATTTGAGGGAAAATGACTAGTGGTAATTATATTGTTGAATATATGTGTAACATAGGGCAATATTATTGGAAGAATTATTTTAAAGAATCTTGGGTGAATTTCGTCGACGCCAACTGCATTTGATTTTATTAACATACAGTTCCTTATAACATCGAACTGATCTACGCAATCGAAAGAGAAGTTATAATGAGGTTCACGATTGTTATGGCTATGATTGTAAAAACTAATATCAGCTTCTACAAAAGGAATATTCAAAAATTTTTCATTAAGAACATCTGGTACAATAAAAACAGGGTCATAATTTCTAGATTTACCAACACCAATTTCTTTTACAATATCCCAGGTTTTCTTTGATCCCAGAGCCGTGGAGAATTTTTCAGTGTAAAATTTAGATTTTTCCTGCTTAATTATTTTGTGTACTGTCTTTCTTGCTGAACAATATTCAACGTGTAGATCGTTTGTTTTAACCCGTTTCCAACGAGAAAAAGCTAAGTCTCTTTGCTTAATAGCTTGCTTAATATATGGTGAAAACCATGGTCTATTTTTTTGACCCACTATTTTGGTTTTTATTGGAACAGATTTATCAAACAAACATAATATATTACGCTCAAGAAAGGCTAGTTGATCCTCTGGTGAAGCCATAAAATAGATTGCATTCCAATTAACTCTGAGTAATTCTAGTTCCAGTGTGGTGTAATTAATATTTTCGAAATCACGAAAAGTTATTGAATAGGGTGGTACTTGCAATTGAAAATTATAGGTCATGAACAATAAATCGTGTTTCGAAAAACACGAGGCAGACAGTTGGTCGTAAAATAGAACATTCCTGTTATTACCAACAAAGAGAAGATCTATTAGGGTGCTATTGGACGAGGTAAAGTGAGTAGGTGTTGTTACGTTAGTTGGAACAAGTCCTAATGGTGCCAAGATGTCGATAATGCTACTGTCAGTCAAAAGGTTTGAGTTGAAATCACCCACAAGAACAACGTCATTATATAAAGCTGTGAAGTTCTCCAAAATTGAAAAAAACGGTTCCATTGGTATATTATTATTAGGCCTGTACAAACTTCCAACCAGTAATTTTCTTCTATCGGATATGACTTCTATTAAGACGTATTCCACCAAGCAATTATTACTAGAAGATGTGCTTTTAATATTGTAAGCTATGCCTTTTCTAATATAAATAGCCACTCCACCACCGCGCCTAACTCTATCAACCCTTATTAAATTGTAGCCACTTAGAGAAATTGAAAGATCAGTGATACTTGTATGAAACCATGTTTCTGAAACGCAAACAATATCAATGTTGGAGTTCTCAAATATGTACCGGAATTCTTCAATTTTAGACGCCAAACTCTGAGCATTTATATGACAGATTTTTAAACCGTGTGCTTGTTTAGAAAGAATTTTGATCATATTTGCAGTACCGTATATGGAACCATCCCTTAAATTATTTTGAAAGTTCATTTATATATACACAAAAATAATAATAATTTGAGTAAATATTTGCCAAATGTGTCCTTAAGTTTTCTGGCAATTACGTCAAACATTGATTTCGAATATAGATCATGTGTATCACTTAGCTTAACATACCCTAAGACGTTAGTGTACAGCACAAAAATATTATTACTATAGTTTCTGGTTACATGATTTTCTAAAAGAAAAAAAAAATACTAAATCAAAAACATTGTGAATGTTGGATTTTAGGCAAAAGTTAAAATGACGAATACAAAACAATAAACAAATTATTATGCTGGAAACTGCACTGTGTGGTGGTGTCCTTAAAAATGAACTAATAAATTACCAGTATTTTTGAACTAGGTATTTTTATTAAAGTGTTTTGCAAAAAAAAAGGGCATAAAATTCAGTCAAAACTAAAATAAAAACCATACACACATACATTTGTATACATGTATATAGTAAATATACTCTTTGTAATCACAAAAGGGTGTTATCCTATATGAGTGTGTTTTAGACATGTGTATGTGTCACTGTTTCCGTTAAAAACATGTCATCATTTAAACGTGTTGGTGTGTGTTTGTGTGTGGACCAAAAATGAAAATAATGGCAACAAAATTTTTAAGTAAATGCGAAAATAATGCCAAAAACAAAGTGTAATAAGTGTGACACTAACTACAAGTACATACTTTCAAATACATACACTTACTGTTTGTTGGTGTTTGGTTTTAAGCCCACAGGATGTAGTGACTAAGCATATATACAGATACAACCTCTAGTGTAGACATATTTTGTTTAACATACATACATACATATATACATACGTACATATTTACTGCTTATATTTTTATACATATTCAAAATTTTCACAGTCCTCCCTTTTGACTGCTGCCATATCCGCTTTAGTTTCAGTTTAGTTTGCATTTCAGTTTGTGTTTTATGTTTTGAGTGTGTTAAGTTTAAATACATTTGCATTTAAATGCATTTAATTAAATCACTTAAACTACTACAGCAAACAAACAAATAAAGCAGCGTTATTTGAAAAAAAGAAACAAAATGCAAATAAGTCGGCAGAAATTGTTACTACCAGTTGAGCTAGAATAATTACTAAAAATTACAACAATACAGCCACAAAAAAATTTAAACAAAACTATGTAAGAAAGTATAGTCAGTCAAGTTCGATAATATAATACCCTACACGGAGTATGCCAGTAAAAACAGTTTTTCAGATGTGGGATAATAAATAAACTTATTTGCATTAAATTTTACCGCAATATTAACACTTGTAAAGGATCTATGCATGAAAAAAGAAAATTTTTGGAAGAGTCTTTGGTCCGAACAAAGTCGTACTAAATTTTATCGAAATATCTGCAAAAGTGCGACCTGTACTCTGCGGACGGATGGACGGACATCGTTAAATCGACTCATAAAGCGATTCTGAGTCGATCGATATACTTTAAACTGCGTGTTGGCTAATATTTTTTAGAAGAGTCTTTGGTCCGAACAAAGTCGTACTAAATTTTATCGAAATATCTTCAAAAGTGCGACCTGTACTCTGCGGACGGATAGACGGACATCGTTAAATCGACTCATAAAGCGATTCTGAATCGATCGGTACACTTTAAAGTGGGTGTTTGCTAATATTTTTTAAAAGAGTCTTTGGTCCGAACAAAGTCGTACTAAATTTTACCGAAATATCTTCAAAAGTGCGACCTGTACTCTGCGGACGGATAGACGAACATCGTTAAATCGACTCATAAAGCGATTCTGAGTCGATCGATTTACTTTAAACTGCGTGTTGGCAAATATTTTTCTGCGTTACAAACATCAACACAAATCCAATATACCCTCCCCACATTAAAGTATTTTACTAGCCGCTATAGAAATGAGTAATTTATGAGCAACATTTAAAAAACTCCCTTTTTTGGGATTTTTGCCTAATTTTATGGGAAATCTATTTCTGTACTTTTTATAAATGTGTTTGTTTACAACTGCTAAATTAAGTCTACGTTGAAAATTAAATTGCATTATGTTAATAAAGATCTCAAATATTTGTTAATTGTCTAAAAAACAAAATAAAAAAATTAGTTTAACAAATTTTCAAATACCAGAAACGATTTGACCTACACTATATAAGACATAGTCCCACAAAAATAATCCAATGGTGTTAAATGACATGTTATAATTACGCCGATTATGTGTATATCGTAAAATTATGCGATCGAGAAGTTTGGTTTGCTAAAAATTTATTAGCTGTGTGGCACGACGGTGCCCGGCGGAACCTCTTTTCAGCATGCAAAGACTTCTCAACAATTCTTCTTGTATATTCAGCAGTCAAAATGCGGCAGTTTAGCTTGTTGAGATATTGAGGAACTTACCAATTCAAATCTTTTTCACTACTGCGGTTTGGATACTATATTTTCAGTAGAAGAGTCGACTTTGGAATGGGCACATTCTGTAGCAAGCGAGCCCACTTAAAGCTTTTACAGATGCACCGTTTTCATAGCGACTTCTTAATATTTTAATGCGATTTTCTAGCAAAATTTAATTCTTCCTAACATTGCTAAAGCTTTTACGACTCATATGCCAACAGGTAACATGTCAAAGCGTTCATGCTTTCATGAGAAACAATGTTCATGTTGAAAACCCCTTTTATATATATTTTTATTAACACGATTTTGCTGATTTTTAATATCAAACTGTTTAGTTAAAGTAATTTTCCAGCAACAACTTGGTAAAGATATGCAGAGCTACTTACTTTTCACTACTACCTACCGTTGGCATGACTAAAAAATAGTCTTTTAAGGACTTACTTAGAAGTTGTCGTATAATGGCTTGTTTATTATCAGTTATATAACTGCTTATGATTTTGTCGTTTGACTGAGCATATTCTCTTTGTACTAATAACGGGTTCTGTCTATAAATAAAGCTAGATTTACACGATTGAAAATTTCTTCAAAATTGCTCTTCAAAATCCTTCAAACTCGTGTAAACAGCAAAATTTCTTCAAAATTTATTTGTTTAATAGTTATTAATAGTGATTAAATAAATAAATTTTGAAGAAATTTTGCTGTTTACACGAGTTTGAAGGATTTTGAAGAGCAATTTTGAAGAAAATTTCAATCGTGTAAATCTAGCTTAAGTTATCTAAGTCATTACTTGTAACTAGTTTTAATGATATTAATGTAACAACATATTTATAAGCGGTTGGTAAGTACTTGTCTACAATGAAATCAACGTTATAAACTTACGAGTTAAATTGTCATGTTGTAGTGAAGTACCGAAGGGTCAGAATCTAGCATTTTAAATCATTACCTGGAAATGAAAGTTATTTTGAGAATTGAGTAAGTGTTTTTCTCATATAGGCATGCAGACATCGGGAAATACATAGCTAAATTGAAGGGCCTTGGAATGTTGCAGACGAAACTACAAACTTATCTATAATACCATCAGTTACTATAAGAGTAAGTGAATAGTATCAAAAAATCTGCCAAAAGCATGTTCATCATCAACAACAAGCATCACCGCTGCCGCTATCATCCAGGGTGAACAAATAAAACAAACAATACAAATTCTCATTTTTAGTGTTAAGTAAAAATAAAACAACAACTGAACACAAACACACCTTGGAAAAAAGTTAGTTATAAAATTTAATAAAGTTTCTAAAAATCTAGTATTAAGCCATACATAAATTTGCTCCAAGAAAATGCATTAAACGCATTTTTTTCATACAACTAGTCCCTTATTAAAACTTAAATTTAGTTTGCAATTTTATAAATTGCAATAAAACATTTTCCTCGAGTGTCTGTTGCTGCTTAGTCAGCATTTGTTGAATTGCTAAAGGGCAACTAAATACAACACAGATAGAAATTTGCAAAAAAAAAAATATCAGCAACAACTACAACATAAAATTAGTTTTTGTGTAAATTTTTAGGTTCGTTAGTTTGATTGTATTTTTCATTTTCATGAAAATTAGTGCAAAATGTTGCACAACCTACATTTTTTGTTTTTGTTTCCAGTATTTTTGTTTTCTATTATTTAAAGGGAAAATAATACATTTATAATGACAACTGCGACAAACAAATGAGTGAAATAAGTTGAAAAACAATTTGCCAGCAAATGGGGGTTACTAGCGAAAGGAAGCTGTTAAAAATAAATTTTAAAATTTAAAGCGCATAATGACGAGAGCTAAAAATTGACACTTTAATTTTAAATTACACAAAGTAAGAAGAGAATTGGAATTTTAAATATAGCAAAAAGTGGTTAACTAACAAATTAGCCTTAAGGATAGAAAATGTTCTATATATACAGAGAGAAGGACATTTTTATACTCTACACTTTTATTGGAAGTGTATGAGGTGGTAAATAAGGAATTTGGTAGAGACGTCCCTCATCCACTATTATTATATTATTCTCATACTAAAAAAAATAATTTTTCGAAACTCGAAAGGTTGTTAAGTTTAAGTAATTCAATTAGAATTTCAGTGGTAACTCAAATATTTTTACTTTTTAAATTCTCTATAAATCATTATGAATTCAAATAAAATCCTCAAACTCTTTATTGCTCTCAAACCAAACAACCCCACCATATGTCGCTTTCCCAAAATAACGAAGCATCAGCTAAAAATATAACAAAACCAATCAAATCATAACGAAAAATTCTATTCAATTCAATTCCATATTTTCGAGTTCAATACCTTCAACCACATGTTGCCTTTATCAGCCTACATAATTACTAAACATTTGCAATAAACGATTTGTGTTTGTGCAAACATATACAAGATTTAGCATGATTTTCGAGCAGAGACCCTGAAATAAAAACGATTAATAAAATAAGTTTTTTTTTGGAATTTTGTTGATATAAAAATAAATATAACCAAACACGCAAATATAAAATACTGTTGTCTAAATGGCCATAATAAATGGTGAAACATTTAGAGAATGTAGATATATGAGGGCAGAGGTGAGTTGAACTGGAGTTGAGAGATATTTAGACATTTAAAGATTAAGATATTAAGACATGAAAGGAATCAAAGAGTCTACTTTATACACTTTATAAATAATATTGAAGAAGTCATTTTGGTTGCTTTACAATGGATTGAAGAAATATTTTTGCAAAAAGGTTTAGCATATTTTTGCAAGTGCAATGATGCAATACCGTTTGCACAAGATTACGAATTGCGCTAAGATTATAATGAAATTTCCTTATTTCAATTTCAATAAACCTATACTGAATGATCTATACGAGATATAGGGCATCAGATTGTTTAAACTAATTGCATAAGAACCTAGTTTTCTATTCACTATTTTATAAAGATTTAAATTCCTACATAATTTTGTTGTTAACTTAAAACTATTCAACAAAATTTCATCCTACTCTATCCTTACAATTACACACAGTCGCACACAAAATCGATTATACATAATTTATGAAAATTTGCATTTAATATATGAACATCCTATAAAATAAAAGACTCACTCCAGAACAGCTCAAACAACAGACTGATAAAATTAATATAAAATGGTTCTTCAAACAAGGAAGCAAACTCACAGACTTATAAAAATACATGTAAATAAAAGAACACACTGAAAAAACGCAGGAGGAAAGAGTGAATGAGGGTGTTATGGGAGACAGAAAGCAATTCATGCAAATGTATAGATAAGCAGTCAATATGTATGTGTATAAATGTATTGATATGTGTTGTGTGTATAGCACAGTGTAACTCTTTGACTAGCTTGGTGGCAGTCAGTTTATTTTGCTTTCATTTCCTGTTTTTGTAGAAAATTAATTTACTATAATTCATCAATTTGACTTTAAGCAAAGTTCAACAAATGGGGTTAAGTGTGCTGGAAGTATCTTACTTTTTATACAGCAAAGAAAGGAAAAGAACAAACAAATCAAAAGGGTTGTTGCTCCTGTTATTGCTGTTTGGTTTTATAACAACACAACACAAACACACGCAAACATATTTCAATATAGCTACTACAAAAAACCAACACACCGAAAGTAAAAGAGCATCACTTGTTTTTGACAGTTGAGTTGGTATGGCAAAAATGGCAAAAACAAAACAGCTGTAACCTGCAGCTAAAGTAAGCAGGAAACTTTAAATATATTGATATTTTATGATGCATTAGGGGGTTATCTTTGGAATGGTAACATATCTACATAAACCTACATACATACATATGTATATGAGTACTAAAGTGTATATATAGACTATTTGCTATTTATTTATTTTACCACATTTATTTTATTGAGTTTTCTAGCAAACTTCAACTATATTTGTGTTTGTGTTTGTGTGTGTGTTTTTTCAACAAACTTAACCAACGGACTGGGGTTAGAGTCACTAACAAAAACAAGCACACACACAAAAAAAAAAGGTGTAAACAAAATGGTTTTGTGGCAAATGTTACTCTATAAAAAATGTATATAAGACTATAAAATAAGGGTAAAATTGTATATTTAAAGGAAAATTCAATATAAAAAGGTTTGATCGATTTGGTAATATACAAACATTTTACTCAAATAAATAAAACCAATACAGCAATTTAAATCATATAAACTAAATAGTTATCACATAAATATCATGAAGATTAGTATTTTTGTATTAAATTTAAAAAAGTTAGAAAGTTATGTTTGAGCTACGGCAGCTAAATAACCATAACTATATTAAATACGAGGATGATTCGCAAACTTCTTTGCCTAGGACAGAAAGCGAATAGTTAGTTTTTCAAAAACATATTTCTTTTTCAATATAATCTCCTGAAACTTCAATATACGTAGTCCAATGCTTATCTAGCAATTCTATCCCTTGATAAAAATAGTTTTCCTCAAGGTCTTCAAAATAGTGGTTTACAACTGTAATTGGATCTTTATCAGCTAGAATTTTTT
The DNA here is from genome assembly GCA_916048285.2 of Bellardia pandia. Lineage (NCBI taxonomy): Eukaryota > Metazoa > Arthropoda > Insecta > Diptera > Calliphoridae > Bellardia > Bellardia pandia. The sequence continues at coordinate 98,362,474 of OU696530.1, read as the reverse complement.
TTATATTTGGGAACTGGTAAAAGTCACTGAGAGCTAAATCTGGACAATAGGGTGGCTGGTCAAGCAACTCGTTTTTTAATTCATTGATTTTAACCATTGTTAAAACACTCTTGTGCGCTGTTGTGTTGTCTCAATGAAAAATTATTTATTTGGGTTGTAAGCCAGGACGTTTTTGTCGAATTTTTACATTTAATTGATCTAAAATGTTGCAATGGTACTCTATTGTTTTGCCCTTTTGCAGACAGTCAATCAATGAAATACTTTTGAAATTGTAAAAACCGTTGCCATAACCTTACCAGCCGATTGAATTATTTTTTGCTTCTTTGGGACACTTCCTCCAGCTTCAGTCCATAGCTTGGATTGTTCTTTTATCTCTGGAGTGGAGGTGGATCCATGTCTCATCAACAGTTATAAAGCGATGCTTAAACTTTATTTTATTTTTCTAAAAACGATCCATAAGAACTTTCATTCTGTTAACACATCTTGCAGAAAGCTTTTTCTGCTGTAGTTCTTCATGCAAAATTAAATGCACTCGAACATTCGGGTTGCCCATGATATTAGCTATTTCACTCACTTTTATTTGTCGATCATTTAATACCATATCATATCGTGGTTCATCCTCAATAATTGTACGACTACGTTTAAATTCATCATCCCAATTTTTTACTATTGCATATGAAGGTGGACTTTCACCTAACACATTCATCATATCATTATGAATTTCTTGTCCCGATAAACCTTTTTTATTTAAATATTTAATGACACCATAAATTTCTAATTTTTCCATTGTAAAAGAATTGCGAATGTGTCTTTTTTGAATAACTGTTCTCTATATGAAGGAGTTGGCAGAACGAAAATAAATTTAATATTTGTTCATAGCACAGATGGAAGTTTTCAAAACAATTAACTTTTTTCTGTTTATACCGCGTTTTCTGTTCTAGGCTAAGATGTTTCCGCCCTCGTATTTCGATATGAATTTCTTGTTTAGAACAATTTGCAAGTGTTTTAAATGTTGAAATGTTCTATATAAATTGTACAGCCCAACACGAAAAACTGTGCCTTAATTTAGGGCGCAATTCCTATAACTCACTTTTTTTGCATCAGCTCTAGTTTTCGAGATATTATTTTTTTTAAATTACGTAGTTAGACGATTTTGAGTAACCTAACTGAATAATAGTTTAACCTATCAAAATTTAGCTAAAATATTACCTTCATGCTTTCCGAACATAACATTTATTCCACTCTGTAGTTTTGGAGATATAGGCGTATATATGACGAAAAAAATATTATTTAAATTTTTTTTTTTTAAAAATTAAAAAAAAAACAAAGATAATAACAAAAGTTACAATATTTTTATCTTTGTACTGTTGTATGTATAACGTATTTCCTTTTTCCAATTGTACATTGATTTTCACAAGATATAGCTTGCTATATGCGTTACATATTTTTCTATATGACTAAATAAGAGATTATATTTGAAGCCAGGCAAACCGGCCGAATCGACACCAAAGTCATGATGCTGCATTTGAAATCTGGCCAGAACATCTTAGGAAACCTGTAACTTGCTTCGTCCGGCTATTATTTGTTATTAATCAATGCGGAGCGCACTCTTTGAGATTTCAGTTAACCTTTCGGTTAAACTACAGAACTGTGTATCCGAAATTGACTTAAAATTGCCAGTTCTTTTGGAATGGTATGTTGCCAGAAAAATAAATAAAGGTAATAGCTAACAATGGCCAATTCTTTTATATTGTAATTAATTTATATTGTACAAATATTTTAAAATAAAAGCTAAAAATAAATTTTCCAATTTGGTTCTAATAAAAAAACAAATAAAACAAATTTTCTCTCACAATTAAAATAAAAAAAAAAAAATAAATTTTGTTTGTCCAGTATTTTTACGTTTATTTCACATTGAAATTTTTGTGGCTTATAGTAGATGGCCAATGTAAGCGGCATGAGGCCGCGTACGGCAGAAATAGAATTTTGTTCAACTTTGCCGCTTAAAACGATGCTGCCATACACATGTACTATATAATATGTGACATATTAGTTTAGTTAAAAATTAAAATTTATTTCCATTTTCCTAATTTTTTTTACACAATATAGACACTAATAAATGTTTATTTAAGCTGATTGCCGCCCGCGGCCGGATGCCGCTTACATTGGCCTTTCACTATTAATAAGATGAATTGTAAAGGCCCAACCATAATCTGCATAGTTAAAACATTTGTTTCTAATGCAACAGTACGTATGAGTCATAAATTTTACATATTGTAAATTAAATATTAATCATACGTACGTATACATAAAATTAAAATACACCTAATTCTTTTAAAATCTTTTGGGCTAAAATTTTTTTTGTTAAATTTAATTTTTGCGAAACATGTTCATATCAAATAAAAAAATAACCGTTATTTTCAAATTTCGTGAGTTACGTACATATGTTCGATTTTCAAATTTTTTTCTGTTATGTTGGTACACATGTCTGTTATATATGTTGGTAATATCAGCCATTTTGAATTGTCAGTTTGTTTTTGACAGTTAAAAAGATTAGTCGTGTTTTGGTGTGCTCTTAAGTTTTTTACTATTCGAAAAAAGGGATCAACGAAACTGTATTAAGTTTTGTGTAAAAAATTAAATTAAATGCGCAAGGACATTTGGGAACAAGTCGGTTTTAGTTATTTTGCTCAAAAAAAAAAAAAGAGAAATTTCATCAAATAGGGCTTTTAGAGGAGATAATAGGCGGTCACGCATTGTACAAATTCCCTGTATTAATTTATCTACTTACTCATATAGACATGTTTCCCGGAAAATAATTTTGCAAAATTTATCAATAGGTAGTCCATATAAATAGGTTTTTTTTAACAAACATAAACTGCGAAGCTTTTTGGCTTATCTGCAGAAAACACCCAGAGTCTGTGGCGGGAATCGAACCCGTAACTCTTTGACTGTTAGTCCGGCACTCTATCGCCTAGTCTATTGGGTCATGTTATATATCGTTGGAAAGGTCTTTTAAATACCTATCATTTGCTATATATATTGTCTTACAAAAAATTGTAGTTTTCATGATATAGCTGAATATATTAAAAACTTTGGAGCCCCACCCACTCGAAAATAGGCGCGACCGCCCAAATTTTATTTCTTTATTTTAATCAGAATTTAAAATTCTATTAGTGGTAATATTTTGACAGTGATTTGAAAAAAGTCACTAAAACCGACTTAAGCCGACATTTGAAATGTTGACTGTGGCGTTTGGCGAGTCTACTATAAGCAGAACACATATTGAATTGTTCTAAAACCGGAAGGCCGAGAAGATGTCAATGACTCTGCTCGTCCTGGTCGCCCGAGCATGGAAACAACCGATGAAAACATTGAAGCAGTGAAAAAAATGATTATGGATAATCGTCGAATCACTATCAGAGAAGTTGCTGATGATGTTGGCATATCGTTCGGCAATTCTTACGGATGTTTTAGGCATGAAACGTGCGGCAGCGAAGATTATTCCAAAATTGCTAAATTTTGAGCAAAAACAACGATGCATGGACTTCGCACAGGAGCTGTTGAACATCGTCAACGACGAACCAGATTTCCTCAAAAAGGTCACAGCTGGTAACGAGTCATGGGTGTATTGAAACCAAAGCCCAATCATCCCAATGGAAACGTCCAGAGTGCCAAGACCGAAAAAAGCACGTCAAGTTCGGTCAAATGTGAAGGTTTTGCTTACTGTTTTCTTTGACTGCAATGGCGTGGTGCATCATAAATTCTTGCCACAATGTCGTACGATGAATATTGAATACTTCCTGGAAGTAATGCGGAAGTAATTGTGGAAAAACTAATCATGGATTTTTCACCATGATAACGCCCAGCTCTCACATCGATGTTTGTGCGTGAGTTTTTGGCCAAAAACAAAACCGTTATCATGCCTCAACCGCCGTTTTTACCGGACTTGGCCCCCGCTGACTTTTTCCTCTTCCCAAAACTGAAGACACCGACGAAAGGAAAGCGTTTTGCTACGATTGAGGAGATAAAAGAAAAATCGAAACAGGAGCTGTTGGCGATACCAAAAAGTGCGTTTCAGAAGTGCTTCGAGGACTGGAAAAAACGCTGGCATAAGTGTATTATATCTGAAGAGGATTACTTTGAAGGGTGACAAGATAGTTATTGATGAATAAATAAACACTTTTCGAAAAAATTTAAAATAACGGTTATTTTTTGATCAGATCTGCTTGTGTAAAAACACAATCTACTTAATAAGTATGTGTGTATGTATGTATGTATATGTGAATAGTTGTTCTTAAAAAAACCTTGTTCTTCACTAATTTCAATTGGTTTTACAGATAAGTAACTAATCAACAATTTTGCATACAATCAATTGTTTTTTTTCACGGGTTTTTTACACGGGATTTTCGTGGAACCAATTACCGTGTAAAAACAGAATTAGGTGTATAAGAGTTTCTGTCAACAGTAATATCTTCTGAATTCTTATACAAAAATTAGGTGTTACTAAGAAACCATTTTGCAATTATCAAAAAACAAGACGAAGAGAAGATTTTAAAAACATTTAACAGTTATCACACAAAATTAAAATTTACCATGGAAAAAGAGGAAAATAATTCAATACCATATCTCGATATGAGGCTACACAGGGAAAATGACAAAATTTTAACAGACTGGTACACTAAATCGATTGCGTCTGGCCGCATTATCAATTTTCACTCTACTCAACCAATGACACAAAAGATAAACACAGCATTAAATATGATTAACAAAGTTTTCCAATTAAGTGATAATAAATTTCTATCAAAAAACATAAACAAAATTAAAGAAATGTTAGTAAAAAACAGTTTTCCGAAGAAGATAATTAATAATTTAATACAGAAAGCCACAAATAAAAACACTGGGGAAATTAGCAATACCCAAAACAATAACACATCTGGCAGCACGAAATTCTACAGCTTAGCATTTATCCCCAAACTTACAGAAAATATACAAATGAGAGAGATAATAAAAGACAACAATATAATATTGGCACACAGAGCAAACAAAACAACGAATTCACTGTTCACGCAAACAAAAACAAAAATAGAAACAAGGGATAAAAGCAACGTAGTATATGAAATAAAATGTATTGGAAACGACCAAGAAAAGTGTGGAAAAATTTACATAGGCACAACAAAGAGATGTTTAGGTACGAGAATAGACGAACATGAAGCTGACATTAAAAAGAAATGTAACGGTTCGGTTTCCCACGTCACCATAATTGTAATGGTTCGGTGGGTTTATTTTTCTGAATCCCGCATTCGCCTCTAAGTAACCGTGATCGTTTGCACGTGCTTGCTAGGGTCTAGCTCGTCGGATGGGGAGGGGTTTTTGATCAGGTCACTCGGAAACCGCACTTACAATAAGATATCACGTGCAAAGATAGATAAGGTAGGTGAAATAAAAACAATCTTACATCAGATGCTCAGGAACTAGATGGAAGAGTTCCCTTGCCCATATCCCTACCATGTTACCAATGTCCTAAACTAGATTTAGTTGGTAACCCACTAAAACACGGAAATTGATTTGGTTACATAAGGTTATAAGAAATTTATTCCATATTAATTTTTACGTACATAATTAAATTCAAAAGAAAAGAGGGTCAAAAATAATAACATTTGTAAAATTCATTTTAAGGTTAATTATCTCGAACTTTAATAGAAACTCTAATATTAAATATTTTAAGAAAAAAATAGCGAAGTTAAATTCAAATTTAAAATTCAAGTATCATTGTTTCAGGCCTGAACTGATATTTAAGAGAAAAATATTATAGGACTAAAGCTTAACTTAAAGAGTACAATAATTATTTTAATGATTCTTACAAATATACAGTTTTTTATATTTTTTTTTTTTTTTTTTTATTATTTTATCCGAAATAAAATATGTTTCATTCCCATTTTCTCTTCTACCTTCATTCAGAGATTTTTGTAAAATTACAACAAGAACTTAACTTAAAAATTGTGATACATAAAAAAATAGATATGTATGTATGTATATAAAAGTATGAATGAATGCGACCAAAGAAAAGAAGAATGAATCTTACATGCGTTTTACACTCATATAAAAATGTTGGTGATTTATAAAATTGATATATTTTCTTTTTCGTTTTTATTTTTTTTTTTTTTTTGTTTTAATAGGTTTTATCTTTGAATTTCTTTGAACTTATTTAAATTTTATCGTTATATTTCTTTTAAAATCTAACTGTATGTTCTTCAGTTATAGAAAATATGAATTAAAAAAAAAAACAATTATTATGTGAGGAATAGGTATTTAGCTTAATATGGCGGAATTATGAAAAGTTGAATTCTGAGACAATATTATTAAAATGTGTGCTAGTCGATGGGCAAGATATTTTAGCCAATAAAATAATATAATATTGAAGATAATTCTTATTGGAAATAAAAATGTTACCAGTTTTTTTTTTTTCTTCCTTTTTTTTCGGGATTATTAGATGAAAACCCACGAGGAGAGCCACCAGAATTTGAAGAAGTTGTAGCTACACCAGTTAGGGGGCTGAAACACGAGGTTCCGAAGCACATGGGCTGAACACCTTCAGAAATCCTTTTTTTTTTCAAGCACTGCTTCACACAAATTAATTTAAAAAACAGGATAATTCAAGTTATTGTAACGATCTTTGTCCTTTGTCCTTTCTTTTTTCTCACTTATAAGGTACAACTGGAGCCGACTTTAATATATTGATCATGTCACTTTGACTGTCGCAATAGCCATAAAATTTAAACCTAAAATATTTTAATAGCTAATTCTTTTCTTTACATTTACTTTGATTAGGGTTTCTCTTTACTAGAAAATCGGATCGTAAATTGAGGTTTTGCCAAGTATCGTTAGAGTGTTACTTTTCCCAAATACGTATACTAAGGGAATAAGCTAATACATGGTTTATACTTTAAAAAGTTTTAGCTAAGAACTTTATTTCTTCTCTCTTTTTTTTTCTTTTCTTCAAATATGTATATTTTTGTATTAATAAAATTTAAAATATTTGGGACATTTTCAAATAGTAAGTACGGCAATCTATGGAATCCCTATTCGTCATAAAAGTGTGAATGAAGTAAATCATGAATGAAAACGAAATTTGCAAAAGTTAATTGAGAAGAATATGCCCTTGAGGAATGTCAAGTATTGGAGAATTTAAAGGAGAGATCAAAGAGAAACGATATGAAACTAGAACTTATACCTATAGGAGACGAAAATTGAGAGAAATGACGTACTATAAATATTCTTCGTACAATGAGGTTTACATTTATAGCACAACCGTCACAAAACAGATGATTTAGAATGAAAAGCAATTTTATATGAGAAATCGTCTGGAAACGGGTTTTATATCTGCAGTTTTTGATCGTAAGATTTCTGCAGGTCTTTAGCATGGTAAACACCTACTTCTTTCCCATTCATATCGGCTATCTTATAATTGCAATACCCTATTTTCTTTATTACTTTCGACTTGAGAAATTTTGGAGCAAGCTTAGAGTTATAAGATAAAGATTTGTTGCTTAAAGAAAAATTTCGTCTATACACTATTTCGCCTTCAAAAAAAGAAGCTGGTCTAGATCTCATATCATAAACTCTTTTATTATTTTCATAAGCCTTTTCTAAATTCTGCTGAACCTTCTGTCTGATAAAATGCAATTTGTCGGAGTCACTTATTATGTCTAATCCATCTCTCATTACATCTAACTTTTTCAAAAGTTCATATGATTGGCCGTGTGTGATCATCTGCTGGCCGAATAAAACATAATACGGTGAAAACCCCAAGGAGCTATGATGTGAACTTCTTAATGCCACACCTATTTCACTAAGATGGGTATCCCAAAACCGATGATCCTTTCCTAAATAGGAACGTATTCCAGCTATAATTGATTGGTTTACTCGCTCGGAGCTGTTAGCCTGGGGAGAGTAAATAGCAGTAAACATATGTTTTACATTATATTTAGTTAGGAAGCTGGCAACCAATGATGAACGGAATTGGGACCCATTGTCTGTTACGACTATTTCGGGTACTCCGAACAAATGAAACACATTTTTTTCTAGAAATTCTATCACGGCAGTAGTCGACATTTTACGAATAGCTTTAAATAACGGGAATTTAGTAAAGTGATCTAAAACAAGAAATATTGCAACATTACCTGCTTTAGAGCGAGGATAAGGCCCAATGAAATCGAGATATAGTCTCTGAAATGGTCTATACGATTTTGCTTGAGAGCCCATTGGTGGTCTTAAGATGGTGTTTGGAGCTTTACTCTGTTTACATATATCGCAATTTAAAACAAATGATCGTACTTCAGAAGCCATGTTAGGCCAATAAAAATTACGCCTAAGCCTTTCAAGAGTTTTGCCTACACCTCCATGTGCACACATAGGCGGGTTATGAGCGCGTTCGATCAAACAAGAAGTAAGTCCCTGTGGGACCCACAACTTCCATGATCGAGCCTCTGAAAAATCATCACGCGCAAATTCCGTGCGTTTATAGATGAAGCCATCTACAATTTTAACATCAGGTAAACTGTTTTGCTTAATTTTAATTTCCTTGCAAAGCTGTAAATATTGTTCTGATGCAAATTCTGGGGAGGATAAATCTATCTCAGGTTCTAAAATATCTATACTATCAATGTCATTTTGTACTAAGCTATTTTCATTATCAGATGGTAATCGCGATAAAGCATCAGGTACTACATGCTGACTTCCTTTACGATGAAAAATACTAAAATTAAATCCCTGCAGTTTTAAGGACCAGCGCGCGAGTCTGCCATTTAGATCGGATTGTCGCATTAACCATTTTAATGATGCATGGTCCGTTATAACGCTAAACTCGTGGCCTTCGACATATTCACGAAATTTCTCAATGCTTAAAACAGCGGCTAAGCATTCCAATTCAGTTATTGAATAGTTTTGTTGAGCCCTATTCAATTTACGGGAGAAAAATGCAATGGGTCTTTCAACACCACCGTCATCTTCTTGAGCAAGAACACCACCCACGCCAGTTTTACATGCATCGCAAGAAATTATAAACGGACGGTCAAAGTCTGGTGTGACAAGAATGGGAGCGGTCGTCAATTTTTCTTTAATAAGGTCAAAAGATTTTTGGGCTTCCGCATTCCAATGAAATGTTTTGGACTTTTTCGTGAGGTCTGTAAGTGGACTAGTTAAAGAGGCAAAATTTTCCAGGAAGCGCCTATACCAGCCTACTAGGCCTAAAAACTGGCGAACTTCCTTAACGGAACGAGGAGGAGACAATTTCTTAATGGCTGACACCTTTTCCTTGTCCGGTTTTATACAACCAGATCCAATAACGTATCCGAGGTAACGTACTTCTTTAACACACCATTTACACTTGTTAATATTTAGTGTGAGACCAGCCTTACGCATTACATTAGCTACTTCAAACAATAAGGACATATGCTCTTCAAAACAATCACTTATTAAAAGCAAGTCATCTAAGTACACGAAAACTCTGTTTTTTAGATGAGGTGGAATGATGGTATCCATTAACCGGCATAATGTCTGAGGTGCATTTGTTAAGCCGAACGGCATTACCTTGAATCTATATAATGGTCTATTGGGTACAGTAAATGCCGTCATATCACGAGAGGATTCCTCTAAACCTACTTGCCAAAAAGCATGCTTTAAGTCAAGGGAAGAAATTAATTCCGCCTTGGGTAATCTTGATAAGATACCATTAATTTTGGGCTGCGGATAAGCATCACGAACTGTCACACTATTTAGTTTGCGGGAATCTAGACAGAGTCTAAATTTGCCTTCTTTTTGAACACAAGCTATAGGACTACTCCAAGAACAAGTAGGTGGAGCTGGTTCTATTACACCGAGTTGTAACATACGGTCTATTTCCCCATGTATTCTCTTTTCTACAGCCGGAGATACCGAAAAATATCTCTGCTTAATGGGTTTCGTTCCTGGCAAGACTTCGATCTTATGTTCCAAAACAGTAGTCTTTCCTAGTCCTTCTTTACTAAAATCTGGGAAAAATGATATCATCTTATTAAGCCTATATCTCTGTTCTTGGGTCAACAAGTTTTCCTCGCAGGTTTGATTAAGTTCTGCGATCTCAAATGAAATATTTTTAAAAATCATGCTCGTAAGTCCAAATGAATGCCAAAAGTCAATACCCAAGTATAAATCCTGCTTTAATTCTGGTATTATGTATAATTTTATTATTCTATTCATATTTTTATAATTGATATTAGTATCCACATAACCTAGAATTTTATATTTTTGACCTCCTGCAGTCTGTACAAAATTGGACAATTTTCTATATGGATGATTTTCCTTAATAAATCTCTCTGCGGCAGAACCACTTAAACACGATACTGAAGCACCAGAATCTAATAGTCCTAGTAATTTCATTCCAAAAATATCTACTTGGATGTAGGGTCTAATGTCAGATTCAGATTTTCCGATTGCCTCAATACAAGATTTAAATTTGTGTCTATTTTGCTTCAAAATTTTATAGAAATGTCTTATTCTTCGTGTATTTCTTTTACATATCTTTTTTTCTGTATTATTGTGATGTGATTTCTCTATGGATTCACAGAATATTCGTTTTCTGGCTAATTCATATAATCTCAATCTCTCATGGTATGGTTTTAACGGAAATAATATTGGCTTAGCTCTCTCTGGTAATGTCTGTGTTTGAGTACTAGAATCTAATTTGAAAATATTCAGAATTTCACCTTTCTGAACAGAGGTTGCCTTTTCAGGTGGTATGTCTATTGGGTTTTCGAGCGTAAGCTGATGTTGGTGCTGACACTCTTCTTGGCGTTTCCCTGACAATTTTCACACTGAGGTCTATAAACACCTATTGAACCGCACCCATAACAGAATATTGTTCGGTCTTCTAAACAATCTATATACTTATGGCCATCCTTTCTGCAGTTCCAACAAATTGTTTTTTCATTTCTTACCTCTTGCTTTTGTTGTCTAATTTCACATACGTCTACTAGTAAATTGCCATCTTCCAAATTTCCGTCCAAATCAATCTCATTAATTTGCCTTCTAAATACTTTTTGATTTCTATCTAATTCTACACTCAAAGTTTCTCTTCTCAAAATCAATTGCCGTAAATGGGAGACACTGTTTATTTGCAGATAAAATAATTCCTTTCTTAAATAAGGCTTAAGGTTTCTTCTTAAAATTTCAATTAATTCCTGTTCACTTAGTGGATATTTAAGTCGATCGCAAAGTTGTAAAATGGAATGATAGAAATCATCGAAACTTTCGTTCATATTTTGTTTTCTTTCTCTTAACATTTCTCTAACATCAAGATCCGACAAATGATCATTAAAATGTAATCTAAGAGCACTACATAATCGATCCCATTCCATTTGAGTTACAGTACTTCGGTAACGCCAATACCACTCTTTTGCTCTGGAAGTAAATAATACATGGCTATGTTCACATAATAATGTAAAATCTCCAGATAAACAATCTTTTGTCAATGAAGTTATCATATAAATGAATTTTTCTACAGGCATGTTTGATCCACTAAAAGTAATATTCCAGCTTGTTATTAGACCGGCAATCTTTCCGCTATTGTTAATAGAGGTAAGGGAGAGTGAGGGTCTCTCACGATTTGCATTTACTGAAGGATCTGTTGAATGTATAACATTTGCTCGTTGAGGAGGAAAAGGATATTCATTTGGAATAATATGCGCAGAGGCTGCTGTCGAGCTCGGTATACCTGAACGATAAGAAGTCAAGTTCTGTCTATTTAAAGGCATATGAAAGGGCTCTCTAGGCCATTCTGGCTCTCTAGATTTATTTAAGTTAAGGTCAAGGAATTGCTGTGACAATCGTTCTACCACGTTCTTAAGTTGGGATAATTCCTTGTTTAAACTATCTTGAACATTGGAGCGAATTCTATTTTCCACAAGAGTCATGTCTGGGTAATCGTCAATAACTTCGCCTTCTTCAGTACTATTCTGTTGGACAGAAATATTCCTATTGTCGTTAAATTGTTTATTGCGTTTCTTTTTTCCTGATAGTATTCTTTCTTCGTGTCTATTAATCGTTCCTGTATCTTGTCGTATATTAGTATCGGTTCCAGTAAAAACGACATCTAATAAACTAGTCTTTGTAACTGCATTATTGCAAATTGGACAATTAGGATTACTTTTAAGGAACTCTAAAACACATTCACGATGGAATACATGCTTACATCTTGTAGAAACTAAAGTGCTAGTTGAATTATAAATTATACCACAAATTAAACAAGTATTGCTTTCAGTTTGCAAATCTGCCACTAGATATTCAGGGCTATGTCTAACTGCCATTTTTAATATTTAAATAATAAATCAGTAAAATTTTATACGATTAAAACTAATCGAACCCACGAAATTTAAAATACTTTTTTTTTTTTTTTTTTTTTTTATCAAACTAGCAAAACAAAACCTATTGTAACCAAATCAAATCCATTAGCAAAGTCTGATGTAAAATTGATCCCCTAAAATTTTATAAATTTTCCATTAATCTTGTACTTTTAAAGCATACCAGCTAAATAGTTACCCAAATCGACAGAAGTCAAATCGTCGTATAACTAATTCGGACAAGCAACCAGTTCTTTTAGAACGAAACTCTTGTTTTCCTGATATTAGTTTACTAGACCGAACTATAAATAAAAATAACAAAATCAATGAAATAGGTTTAAAAATTATGTGAAGCATAAGTTCCAGACCAGTGTTAATTTGGTATAATATAAATAGTTCAAGAATCTATTTAATTATAAATTCCTAAATTTAAAAAAAGGTAAGGTTCTTAAGAACACAAAAGATTTAATTGTGGAACAATATGTGGTTTTCACGGTATTAAGATGTTGATTAAGTTTTATTATATAAAACGAAAATTATATTCTCCATATTGCCCCACGTTGGGCGCCACTTTTGTAACGGTTCGGTTTCCCACGTCACCATAATTGTAATGGTTCGGTGGGTTTATTTTTCTGAATCCCGCATTCGCCTCTAAGTAACCGTGATCGTTTGCACGTGCTTGCTAGGGTCTAGCTCGTCGGATGGGGAGGGGTTTTTGATCAGGTCACTCGGAAACCGCACTTACAATAAGATATCACGTGCAAAGATAGATAAGGTAGGTGAAATAAAAACAATCTTACATCAGATGCTCAGGAACTAGATGGAAGAGTTCCCTTGCCCATATCCCTACCATGTTACCAATGTCCTAAACTAGATTTAGTTGGTAACCCACTAAAACACGGAAATTGATTTGGTTACATAAGGTTATAAGAAATTTATTCCATATTAATTTTTACGTACATAATTAAATTCAAAAGAAAAGAGGGTCAAAAATAATAACATTTGTAAAATTCATTTTAAGGTTAATTATCTCGAACTTTAATAGAAACTCTAATATTAAATATTTTAAGAAAAAAATAGCGAAGTTAAATTCAAATTTAAAATTCAAGTATCATTGTTTCAGGCCTGAACTGATATTTAAGAGAAAAATATTATAGGACTAAAGCTTAACTTAAAGAGTACAATAATTATTTTAATGATTCTTACAAATATACAGTTTTTTATATTTTTTTTTTTTTTTTTTTATTATTTTATCCGAAATAAAATATGTTTCATTCCCATTTTCTCTTCTACCTTCATTCAGAGATTTTTGTAAAATTACAACAAGAACTTAACTTAAAAATTGTGATACATAAAAAAATAGATATGTATGTATGTATATAAAAGTATGAATGAATGCGACCAAAGAAAAGAAGAATGAATCTTACATGCGTTTTACACTCATATAAAAATGTTGGTGATTTATAAAATTGATATATTTTCTTTTTCGTTTTTATTTTTTTTTTTTTTGTTTTAATAGGTTTTATCTTTGAATTTCTTTGAACTTATTTAAATTTTATCGTTATATTTCTTTTAAAATCTAACTGTATGTTCTTCAGTTATAGAAAATATGAATTAAAAAAAAAAACAATTATTATGTGAGGAATAGGTATTTAGCTTAATATGGCGGAATTACGAAAAGTTGAATTCTGAGACAATATTATTAAAATGTGTGCTAGTCGATGGGCAAGATATTTTAGCCAATAAAATAATATAATATTGAAGATAATTCTTATTGGAAATAAAAATGTTACCAGTTTTTTTTTTTTCTTCCTTTTTTTCGGGATGATTAGATGAAAACCCACGAGGAGAGCCACCAGAATTTGAAGAAGTTGTAGCTACACCAGTTAGGGGGCTGAAACACGAGGTTCCGAAGCACATGGGCTGAACACCTTCAGAAATCCTTTTTTTTTTCAAGCACTGCTTCACACAAATTAATTTAAAAAACAGGATAATTCAAGTTATTGTAACGATCTTTGTCCTTTGTCCTTTCTTTTTTCTCACTTATAAGGTACAACTGGAGCCGACTTTAATATATTGATCATGTCACTTTGACTGTCGCAATAGCCATAAAATTTAAACCTAAAATATTTTAATAGCTAATTCTTTTCTTTACATTTACTTTGATTAGGGTTTCTCTTTACTAGAAAATCGGATCGTAAATTGAGGTTTTGCCAAGTATCGTTAGAGTGTTACTTTTCCCAAATACGTATACTAAGGGAATAAGCTAATACATGGTTTATACTTTAAAAAGTTTTAGCTAAGAACTTTATTTCTTCTCTCTTTTTTTTTCTTTTCTTCAAATATGTATATTTTTGTATTAATAAAATTTAAAATATTTGGGACATTTTTAAATAGTAAGTACGGCAATCTATGGAATCCCTATTCGTCATAAAAGTGTGAATGAAGTAAATCATGAATGAAAACGAAATTTGCAAAAGTTAATTGAGAAGAATATGCCCTTGAGGAATGTCAAGTATTGGAGAATTTAAAGGAGAGATCAAAGAGAAACGATATGAAACTAGAACTTATACCTATAGGAGACGAAAATTGAGAGAAATGACGTACTATAAATATTCTTCGTACAATGAGGTTTACATTTATAGCACAACCGTCACAGAAAAAACTAACAACAGGTCTCTCTCAACATTGTTTTGATAAAAAACATACGGTCGACCTTAAAAATGTGCGGATCTTAGAAGTAGAAAAGAAAGTTGGGAAAAGGTATACATTGGAAAGTTTAAGAATCCAGCAAAAAGCAGATCAAGTGATGAATAAGAAGGAAGATATAGACGGCGCTAACTCTAACTACATAATAGCAATAATTTAATTTAGTTTAACTTCAACTGTGATATTAGCGATAGGATAATTACTGTAATATTTTATTTTAATTAATTTGCATTAATTTTTTATTAATTGACTCTGTGTTTGTATCGTATGTTAAATGTTGTACAAAAAAGGTGCAATATATTTAAAAATAATGTATAATTGACGAAAAGACTATATGTAAGTGTAATTATTTTATTGTTAAATTTATGGTTGTTTGTTATTAATATTGTTATTTTCCTTTATATATTTATATGGTTGCCAGATTCAATAAAATTAATCCCTGAAGAGGTCGGAAAAATACCAACGAAACGTAGGATTGGAGAAAATGAATTAAACTAGTCTTTTATTTATTTTATAATAATAAAAAATACCTGACCTTGAAAGCCCAATTTAGAAATTTCTAATAAAACATTTAACAAAATCAAATTATAAAAAGGTCGATAAAAATTAAACATTTCAAAATAACATTTTACTTAAGATTTTTAGATTGTAAGCAATCTTTCTAAGATATCATCTAAAGAACAAAACTTGCTTTAGCTAATAACCTCTTTTAAATCCCATTTCCCTTTTAGTTTCTTATTTCCAAAATTTGTTTTCTTCAAGTCACCAATTCTTTTTCACTATTCTATTCTACTATTTTGTCAAACTTTTGTTTTTACCAAAATATTTACCAAAAAAAAAAAAACGACAAAGAGAAAACAATATTTTGCTTTTGATTATTAACTACTCGTATAGAAAAATCTCTTTAAACCATATTTTCTTTCCCCTACCATTATGGCTTACTGTGATAATTGAAAATATAAATTTTTTTTTCTATTTTTTAGTGAAAAAAAGAAAAACAACACAAATGAAACTTGTGGCCAAAAAAGAAAAAAAAACACACACAAAATATGAAAAGTCTACTTAATACAGACTTAACAGCTTTTAAGTTTTTTTTCCAACTTCAACCAGCACTGTTCCTCATCCTCACTAATACTCTAGGTTTGATATTTTTATATCAACAAAAAATTAGAAGAAAAAGAAGAAAAGTTTAATAAAACTTTTGAGACATTTTCTTAAGCACAGATTATCGTTATAATCAGTAAAGTAGGCGAAAGTTGCTTTTAGTTTGTTTTCACTTCCCTGCTTTCTCTATGGTTTTTTTTTTCTTGTTTCTTTCTTGTGTATCTATTAGTTAGTTTAGTTATGTTGTGTAGCTTTTTGCTCATCTTACAAATTTGTTCATATTACAGTTTCT
The DNA here is from genome assembly GCA_916048285.2 of Bellardia pandia. Classification (NCBI taxonomy): domain Eukaryota; kingdom Metazoa; phylum Arthropoda; class Insecta; order Diptera; family Calliphoridae; genus Bellardia; species Bellardia pandia. The sequence continues at coordinate 98,345,992 of OU696530.1, read as the reverse complement.
TTCGGTTATTAGTAGATGTATGTTATAGTTTTTTTGTTTTTGTTGGAGGGAGGGGAAGTTTCATTTTGATATCTTTGGAGATTTCATAAAAATTTGTTCTGGGATTATGAGCTAGAAAAAATTGTATTTATATGTAAAAGAAACTTGCAAGAAATTCTAAGATTCTCTGTTCTGAGTTGTTAGTTTTTTTTCTTGTAGGGGCAATAGTATTTATATAGAATGTTTTAGTTTAAAAATGTTTTTTGTCTGTAGCTAAATTTAATATATGAAAATTGATTACTTGTTATATATGATGATGTAAAAGTTATTATTAAGTATATGAGTTTTGTTAAAAGTGAGTACAATCTAGAAAAAGTTTTGGGAATAGAAAAAAGAAAATAGCTAAACATTAAAAATATTCCTTTAAGTTTTAATATAGTATTTAATTAACACTAGAGTAATGATTAGAAATATGTAAAAAAGTGAATGACCAGAAATGGACACAGCTAGCAGTTAAAAAAAGTAAAATTTTTCTTTGTTTTAGTGACATATTTGAATATTTATCATTAAGTCAAATATCTGTTTGTTTTGTGTTTTTTTTTTAGAGGTATAGAACTTCGAATTGAAATAAAACACAAGAAAATCGTTTTAATGACCATCAATTTGGCTTTATTGGAAGGATAATTTTATGCCATTAATGTTTAAATATGATTTCAGGCATGTGGCCGCCGCGGCTGGCTCGAATAAAGCCAATTCTACAGGTCCAATTTTCAACCACTTTTTCGAGCATATGGGGCCGTATGTCGGCAATAACGCCACGAATGTTGGCTTCCAATTCCCCTAACGTTTCTGGTTTGTTGGCGTAGACGAGCGACTTCACATATCCCCAAAGAAAATAATCCAATGGTGTCAAATCACACGATCTTGGTGGCCAATTGACAGGTCCATTCCGCGAAATTATGCGCTCATCGAATGTTTCCTTCAATAAATCGATTGTGGCGTGCGCTGTGTGGCATGTAGCGCCGTCTTGTTGGAACCACAACTCATCCACATTCATGCCATCCAATTCGGGAACAAAATAGTCCCGAAAAAATAGGTTATCATGGCTCTATACCGGTCTCCATTAACGGTAACTGCCTCTCCAGCATTATTTCGGAAGAAGTATGGCTCCACCAGCCCATAGAGCACACCAAACAGTCAGTTTTTGTGGATGCAATGGCGTCTCAAGGGTCTCATGTGGATTCTCTTCACTCCAAATGCGGCAATTTTGCTTGTTGACGTAGCCATTCAACCAAAAATGAGCCTCATCGCTGAACAAAATTTTGCGATGAAAACCAGCATCGAGATCAATCTCATTTTCGGCCCATACACCAAAATCACGACGCATTGTATGGTCTTGCGGCTTTAATTCTTGCACAAGCTGGACCGTGTAAGGTCGCAAGCCAAGATCTTTGCGCAAAATCTTTCATAAAGTTGATGGACAAAGCTCCAATTGCTGTGCACGGTGGCGAATCGATTCATTCGGGTCCTCTTCAACACTTTGTTCTATAGCGGAAATTGTTTCTTCGGTGCGCACTGTTCGACGTCTCTGCGGATGCGTATTATCACATAGAGTAAACGTAGTGCGAAAACGATCCATGGTTAACCGAATTAATTTCTCTGATGGACGATTATGTCGACCATAAAATGGACGGAGATTGCGGTAAACTTCGCGAACTGAACCGTTATTTTAGAAATAAATTTGCACGATTTGCAAGCGTTGTTCTTTTGTCAACCTGTTCATGATGAAATGGCAAACCAAACTGAACATAAATGACATTAGAGTTGCCAGATTTGACCACAAAATGCCAGTTTTATCTCTTTTCGAAAAACAAACCTGTAAAAAAAACACCCTATACCATCATATCGAATTCGCTGTCCTGCCCATGTTTAGTATCGAATAATTTTAGAACATGTCATTCGATTTAAATAAATGTTATTGTATGTCATATGAAAGAACTTTATAGAAATATTTAATATTTTTCAAGCAGTAGGACTTTTAAAATAAGAAATTGTTTTTGCGTGTCTTGGATAACCAAAGCAATTTTTTTATTTTTTTTTTTACAGAAAACACACAAATGGTTCACTGCCCAGCGTGAAAAAGATGCTAGAAGGTCTTCTTTGGCAGTCACAAGTACTTACAGCCGTATTGCCAAATCCTTTCAACTTTACATGGCGTATCATTGTTAGTTAAGGCCTGACCTACTTGCTACTGGTTACATGCTTGCTAGAAGGCCTACTTGAGAGGGGCAATTACAAGGTCTACCAACAAATTCCTCATACAAGCCGCATTTAAAGGTCTGCTAAATTAATAATTATACTGAGGAAAATAAAAGTAGGTTTTTAAATTAATTTAAATGAATTTAAAAAATCACATGTATATAAAGTACTGGGGTCAAATTACCGCATTCGTGATCGAATGAGCTATCGTATCGAAAAATGATTTCGATATCGAAATTATAATAAAATGTACTAAATTTCTTGCTCGATATTGAATGCCATAATCTAAAATAATAAAATTACGATAAATTTTACTCGATATCGAATGTGCTAATTTGGCTCCTGCTTTACGCGTACTTTACACCATAAACTTTCATGAAAGACTAAATTTATAGACGCTCCTTTTAATCATTTTCATTACTCGTATAACAAAGTGAGTAAAATAATGTTTGTAGTGTTTGCTATTGAAATAATGATTTGCTGACATTCTTTTGAAATTAAATTTTTAATGTGTGGAATGAGTATCGTATCTTTTAGAATGTATAAACTGGCCTTCTAAAATGGCTGCAAATGAAAGCACTTGCTATTTTTCCCTCTGGGTGGTTAAGACGCTACAAATAAAAATTAATAACTCGATTTTTGAGTCAATGAACATCGGGAGTATCCTAATATGGCTTACCATTCAGAGTAGAAGTAAAAGAATTAGTTGCATATAATATTTTAAACATTATATTAAATTATATTCCATTAAGTAATTCATTAAGAATTAATTCAAGACATGATCTTTGGTACTTCGCTTGAAACATGTTCATTCTTTAGAGAATTAATTCTTATTGCGTCATATACATACGTTTTCTTTTCAAATTCATTACAAAATGGTTTAATAAAATTCTTTGAATGATAGAAAATTTTTTCTAAATTTAGGACGACAAGGCTTTAGAATCATTAGTTCAATTGCAAGCAAACGCTAATTTTTCAGTTTTTTAAAGCTCATTTGAGATGAAGCCAATTTATTTCTTATGCATACATATTTCAAGATCTTCAGATCAAACTTGATTAAATGTAAAAAATCCAATAGTTAAGCATTCTGGCTAAGAATCAATATAAAGCACTTATTTGTTAAAAGTTAAATTCAGATAATACTTTTTCAACTAATTGTTGGATCTAACAGCTAACTATTACATAAACAACTCCCAGTTGGGTTAAACAAAATGTTTTGTATTCTAATTATAAATAGCTGTCATATTCACATATACTTCTCGATATAAATTAGCTGCTAAAAATGTTTATGTAGTTAACGAAAATTAATTACGTCTGGTTTCTGTAAGAACTTTTAAAATTTGCTTTGATCATTACCAGCAATACAAAATGATAAAGAGATATACATTAAAACCACTTGATATCTTTTATTTAGATTTCGATTTTTTTCAGTTTGGCCATTTACCTGTTCAAGCAACTTAATTATTCAACATTTAATAATAATCATCGTCATCAGCAGCATCATCATCATCATCATTTATAATTTAAAAAGTAATTTTTCAATGTCCACAAAATATAATTAATAAAATTATTTAAAATTTACTTGTTAAGGTGGATCAACAAGAGGAATTGAAGGTGAAACAAAAGCTTTTGCATTTTACATTTTACGTAGGCTTGAAAAATGACATGGAAACCATTTTTGGAAAACAAAAGCCCTTTTTTGACAGACACACGCAGCTATATTTATACATATTTATATATGTTGTTCCCCTTCTAAAAAAGAAGGGGAACAACAGCATCAGCAACAACTTTAACAACTTGAAAACAAAGTTATCACCTGAATTCAAGTCCTTTTGTTGTTGCTTTTATCTTTTATTGTTCGTGTTGTTCGTATTTTGGTAACTTTATAAGGGCCTAACTTTAAGCTATACACAAATTTTATTCCAGAGTTTTTATTATTCATACTGCTGAACAATAAAACAACAACAACAACAGCAACAAAAGGAAAGAAAGAAATCCTTTACAAAAGAGTTTAAAACCAGCCTTTTGTTTGCAAACATTTTTTTGGTTTTTGTTTAATTTTGCTGTTGTTGAGTGAGTGATGATGAAAAAAGGAATTTAATCATTAAAACCACGCAGCAAGATGGCTTTGTCTCCTGCACAAACCAAAAAAGGATTATGATAAAGTTTTCTATAGAACACAAGCTTGTTGTCTACATAAGGACTGAGATTAGTGTAACGAATGCAGCAACAAAAGAGCTGTCAGTTTTAATAGAAGTTTTGATGAATATTTTTATAAAAAATTTAATTTGTCTTGCAGAAATATATTTTTAACTTTTAAGCAACAGTTAGTGTCCTTCATAAGCTGTACCATGCTAAGTTGCTCTAACAATTACACTAATTTCAGTCCTCTTACACAATTTATATGTGATTGTGTATCTATTTTGTGTGATTAACACAAACACACTACTTCAACAGCAACAAAACTGTAATGCAAACTATGCTAAATAATGAAAGCAACCAAACAAAAGCAACCAAAAATAAGAAAAATAAGATTTTAAAGTCTTTAAAAGAAACTAAACATGTTGAGCATAATTGTGTATACATCTCCTTTTGCAAGGATTCTAACAAAAAAAAATGCACACACTCTCACACAAAACCGACAGGTAAATGAGTCTTTGAAACAAAAAGATGAAGTGATTTTTCACTGCCAGTTTTTGTTGTCCTTGTTTTGTTTTGTTTCATTTTATTTTATTTCTTCCTTATAAAGATGCAAAGAGGAACAAAAAAAAAAAAACAGAATCTCATCTTCCTTATTATTTGTTGTGTATCTGGCTGCATGTTTATGATGAATAAATAATTAATAGATGTAATTTTAAACACAATACAACAACGCTAACAAGAGATTTTGATTATAATGGATGTAATTATAAAGTGCTGGAAAATGGTTTGCAATGAGTTTTAGCGTGTGCTATTTTTTGTTTTGGAGAAGAGTTTCTACTGAATAGAAAAGACATCTTAATGAACGGTTTAAATAGTGATTTTTTGGTTGTATTGTTTAGTTTAATTTAGAAAATTTAATATGGCTCAATTGAAGAAACTCCAAGATTAGTTTTAATCTTACTTTATAACTCAATCATAAAACCTATATGGTGTTATGGAATCCAGTTATGGGGAACAGCCTAAACTTTAAATGTAGACAGAAATTAAAGACGCCAAAACAAATTGCTACGTATGACCACAATTGCCCCCGCCACACATTCTGATATAAAAAAATGCAGAAAAATACTTTAAAAAGCTAGAATATGTCATCATTTTGAAATTACCTGTTTTTTTTCAAAATTAAAAAAATTTGTCATTTGATATTTTGATAATAGCTTATTTTATGCAGTTGATATTTTTGTTTTCAAATCTCCATAAAAATAAACTAACAGGATATTAAAGAGAAAATGGTGTCATTTAAAATGTATGTATGTATATGTGACCCGGCGTATGAAAAGGTGGCTTATGACTCAAAAAAATGCTTTCCACTTTCACGTGGTGAAAACTAAAAAATCATAATTTGCTTAGAAGTGTACTAAAAATGTAGAGAAAGAAGAGCACAAATGAAAGAAAAACAGATACAACTTGCAAAAAAGTAAACAATGGCGTTTTTTTCGGTCAGAAAGTGGTTTGTGCTTTTCATTGAAAAAAACATCGCTCTTTATATACACACACGAACTTATCTTATTTATGCTCTTTTGCCTTTTTTAGTTGCCTTTTGGGCATGACTGTGCATAATGCAAAAGAGAAACTACTAAGAAACTGACGAAATGCATTGTTTATATTTAACAGCTGTGTCTCGCAATTTCTTTTTTGAGTCATAAGCCACCTTTTCATAGGCCGGGTCACATATATAGTTGTGCATGTTTACCACAACTATTTCAACATCTTTAATTTTTTTTTAATTAGTATGGTCTCTGTAATTATTTATTTGATTTCTGCAACCATGATATGGTTAAGTTACCATTCACATGATTATAGCAAATATGTAATGTTTATGGTGATCAGTTTTATGATGAAAGATTTAGCATATTATGTTGTTCTCTATCATAATCCAAGAGCAACATATTATAATAAATGGATTTATCATAAATATTATTGCCACAAATATATAAATAGTTACTACAATCGTTTGTAGTAAGATGATTGTAGTAATCATCTGAATCGTAACTTAACTATATTATGGTTACCGCAATCATATAAATAATTACAGTGACCATAACATTGTTGAAAACTTGTAAAAATGTGGAAATTGTTTTGGTAAACATGTACAACTATATTTTATCTCTGTGTGTATATTTGAATATCTACATTAAAGCTAAAAAAAAAAAACAAATAATGCTCTTTTTTCACGTCATAGCTTAGTTTATGCAGTCAATTTCCACTGACCAATCGCTACACTCAATGCAGGGTTTTTGGTTTACATTCTTCTTTTTTTCTACGTCCATCAATATTTTCTGTTGAAGTGTGTGTCAGATTTTGTAACGTCATATGCCATTTTAAAATAGTTCAAATGAGTCCACGTACAACGATAGAATAACGAGAATGGTTTTTAAACCATTTCCATTAATGAAGATAACAATTTGTATGGCCATGTATCTTCCTGGGAGATTAACAAACTAAGATGGATTTTATAACACTTTGTATTTATTCTAATGATAACACACAAACTTGAATGAATAACACAAAATTTGAGAAATTTGGGTGTTATTGTCGAGAAAATTGTGTTATAGCAAATTGTGCTATTGCTCCACAATAACACAATAACATTGTAAAACCGGATTTTGGAGGTGTCCGGCATATTTCACTATTGCAATCTTCTTTTATTCGACAAGCCCTACAATAAAAATAATAGCCGGTCCAAGGTTTTGCAATTTTATTCAATTTTGTAAAACTGTGTTAATTGATTAATACAATTTGTATAAAATGTTTAAAAGTTTATTTTCATGAAAACTTAAATAACTCAGTCAATTTATTAAACCAAAATATGCGTTGTAATCGTAAATAAACGTACTTTTTGAATAAATTCAACAGCATTATAGTTTCTTAATAAAATAATGTATTAAAACTTCACCAAAGTTGAAATTTTTTTGAAAAATCTACAAAATTTGTGTTTGCTCGACAATAACATTAAAATTTCTCAAGTTTTCTTCGATAGATTATATATCATTCGAAAGATCTCAGTTTCTTCTTTGCAAATCTAGTAAGAAATTGAAAATCGGGTCATTATCAACAAAATGACAGGCTTATAAGTGCGCAAAGGTACAAAAACCGGTTTTTTAATCGTACAACCGGATTTTGGGGGTGTCCGGCATATTTCACTATTGGAATCTTCTTTTACTCGACAAGCCCTACAAGAAAAATAATATCGGGTCCCAGGTATTTTGGACTGTCGCACCGTGTAATTCTAAATATTTTTAATGAAGCGAATCCTGCAAATTTAAAAGTAATAAAGTTGCTATTGCAATTCCATACTGTAAAAAATTTCTATCAAAATTTAATCTTTACCCAAATAAAAGTTAAAACACAACAGACTAATTAAGTTCTAAATAACGGGTCCACCATCTAACGTTTTTTCAACTAGTGCTTATTTCGTGAATGGTAACACTTAATTAGTTTTATCCTTCCGCTGAACGAATATGTTTGTGTATACGCTTGAACAACGCTGGGAAATATTGCGACATTACTTTGAAAATCATGGTAATGTTAGCTGTGCGAAAATTGCGTATGAATTTTGGAAGAAGAGAAGCACCATCAGCTCCGTATGTTCATTATCTTGTGGAAAAGTGTTACGCCGAAAAGCCAGAGACAATTGAAGTTTTAAAGGACAATATTCGTCAAGCCATTGGTAAAATACAGCTGCACACAATCGATAATGTGCTTAAAAATTAGACCGATTGAGTAGGCTACTGCGTGGCCAGCCAAGGCAGCCATTTGAATAAAATTCTTTTCCATTATTAACCGGAAGGATTGTACTTTCAAATAAAAAAATAAATTTGAGAAAATATTCAATAGTTTTTTTTTATAGCATTTTCAAAAAAAAGTTATTTGGCGGACCCGATACATATCGATACATTTGCATTATCCATTTAAATATACAATATATAACATCTAACTTATTAATGTACAATTTTTTATTTAATGTACAGACTGATAAGGGTTTTCTGTATTCTTATTTTTACAAGAGCTTTGAAAACAAATATCGATAAAGAAAAAATATCTATTACGTTATTAATATTCCCAATTCAATTTTGCTGTAAGAAAACCCGAATAAAAAATTTAGAAGTAAAATGAACAAAAACCTGTCCTCTATTCAATGACCTTCTGCTCTCGACATCATTTACATTTGCGTGTGTTTGTTTTTGCTGCTGTTGTTATCCATAAAATTCAATCAATTGTAAATGATTTCATTGTTTTAACCTCTTTTTCTGTACTTTAGTTTATATCTACATATATATATATATATATTTGTTAGCCTCCTGATACCCTTGGCAGACCTGCTACACTTTCATGCTATAAATTGATGCGAATAGATTGTGCTAAATGACGGCAATCTAATAAGGCTTTTATACATTTACCCTCTTATTCATAAAAACTTACAACAGGTTTAGAAAGCAAATTTCCATACAAAATTTGCTTTATAAACCTCTTATAAACCTGTTGTAAGTTTTATGAATAAGGCCATTAGAAGATAAGAAATGCTGTGTAATCCCTTACTTATACTTAGCTATACGAAAAAAAGCTGAAAAAAGTGTTACTGAAAACAATAATTTGTAAAAGCAACTGCGCTTTAAAGTGAAATCTAAATGAAAATGTTTTGCTTCTATTTCGCAAGAACTTGTAAGTCTGACAACGTATTGTGTAAATGTGTTGTTAACCTTTTGATATTTCTTTTATTGTTTGGAGAGCTCGTTTATGTTGTCTTTTCACTAACATCGTATTGTTTGTGTGTTGGCTTATTTTCTTGCCTTTTGGCCATAAACTACAGAACAGTTTTTGGACAATCTTTTGTGCTGTCAATTGTAGATAATGAAATAAATAAGTTAAGTGATGTTTTGCTTACATACTTACGTACAAAAACAAAAGAAAACCAAAAAAAAAATAAATATAATAAAAAATTAAGAAGCAACAGAAAAATAAGCTGGAGGTAAAAATGGAGGCACAAAATTGAAAATGTGTGTTAGAGTCTTTTCTTTTTGTTATTTGTGTTTTTTTTTGTTTGCTTTGTTTTGTTAAAACACACACTGACAGTTTTATAACGGGGTTTTGTCTTAATGAACAGCTAATTGGAGAAAAAGTACAAACCATTGTAAGTAAACTTTAATTTAATTCTTAACAAACATAATCAGAGAAAACCAGAACAAGAAAATGTAAAAAGGGTTTAAATGCTGGTTAACTGCTATTTATGAGTTTTTTAATTAATTAATTTTTTTGCCTAAATATGAATGAATAATACTGTAAGTTTAACCTTTAACTCGTGGAGATAACAAGGATTTAATGAATCTATTTTAAGAAAATTCAACCAGAACTGACGCTAGTCTTAATATGAAATGAAACCAGCATTGAAGCTTTGAATATAAAGTCAGGATTGCAGTTTAAAATCAGCAGGAAACAAACCCAGATTAGAACCAGTTTTCAGTATGAAATGAAACCAGCATTGAGGCTACTTTTTAATAGGAAATGAAATCAGGATTAAAGGTAGTTTTTAATATAATTAAAGTTTAAAATTCAACATGAAATAAAACCAGAATTCAAGCTTGTTTTTAATATGAAAAACCAGAAATGAAGAAAGTTTTCAATATTAAATGAAACCAGAATTAAAGCTTAAAAACGATAAGAAAAATAACACGATTGAAGCTAGAAATCAATATGAAATAAAACAAAAATTGAAGCTAGTTTTCAGTATGGACTGAAATAAGGATTGATCTTGAATTCAACCTAAAATAAAACCAGATTAGATATAGTTTTTAATAGGAAATGAAGCAGGGATTCAAGATAATTTTCAATATAAAATGAAACCATGATTGAAGCTAGAAATTAAAAGTAAATGAAACCAGAATTGAAGCTAAAAATCTTTAAAATTTGAACTTGTACAGGATTAATGCTAGATATTAATATAAAATTACACCAGGATTGAAGCTAGTTTTTAGTATGAAATGAAACCAGGATTAAGGCTAGTTTTTGTATGAAATGAGGATTGAAGCTAGTTCTCAATATTATATAAAATCAGAATTAAAGCTTAAAATCGACATGAAATGAAACCAGAATTGAGGCTAGTTTTTAGTATGAACCCAAACCCGGATTGAAGCTTGAAATCAACCTGAAATCAAAATTTAAGTTAATTTTTAATAAGAAATGAAACCACGATTGAAGCTAGAAATCAGTACAAAATGAAAACAGGATTCAAGCTAGAGATCAACATCAAGTGAAGCCAGGAATAAAGCTAAAAATTAATAAGAAATTGAATAGGATTTAAGCTAAAAATCAACATGAACTGAAAGCAGGAGTAAATCTACAAATCAATACGAAATGAAACCAGAATTGAAGCTAGTTTTTAGTATGAACTCAAACCAGGATTGAAGCTTGAAATCAACCTGAAATCAAAACCAGATTAGAGATAGTTTTTAATACGAATTGAAGCAAGGATTCAAGCTAATTTTGAACAAGAAATAAAACCATGATTGAAACTAGAAATCAAAATGAAACCGGGATTAAAGGATTAAAATAGTTTTTAATACAAACTGAAGCAAGGATTTAAGTTAATTTTTAATAAGAAATGAAACCACGATTGAAGCTAGAAAGCAGTACGAAATCAGGATTCAAGCTGGAGATCAAAATCAAGTGAAGCCAGGAATAAAGCTAGTTTTCAATATGAAATAAAACCAAGAATAAAGCTAAAAATTAATAAGAAAGTGATTAGGATTTAAGCTAGAAATCAATATGAATTGAAACCACTATTGAAGCTAGAAATCAATATGAATTGAAACCAGGACTGAAGCTAATGTTCAATAAGAAATTAAACCAGGCTTGAAGCTTGAAATCATTATGAAATAAAATCACTTTTAAAGCTAGATTTCCACAGTTCCCTTTATGACCCTTTTAACTGTTTTTGGTTTAACAAACCCCAATTTTTCATTGTTCATAATTTTCCTTAAAATTATTGCTCATTTCTTGCCCTATGATTAAGTGAAACTTGTTTCCTATTCTTTTTCTTTTTTTTTTTTGTTCTATTTTTCCACTTTCTTTTGCTTCAGTCAATATCACTAAGAGCTTGTATCTTTCATTCCTTGTCTTATCTTTTTGATCTTAATTGTTTGCTTGCGACTGTGCACATGAAATGTAATATTCATTAGATTTATAAATATTTTGGTCATTATATGTTTTGATGATTTTTATCATCATATTACATTAATTTAATTTTATTTATTCATGAATGTTTTTAGCAGTTTCATTAATTATAACAAAAGCTGTTTGCCAAATACAAGGGTATATGTGAGAGTTTGTTTTTGGAGTTTCAAGGGGTTGGGTTAAAAACATAGGTTACACTAAAAGCATAAAATGTGACGGCAGAAAAGTTAGGGAAGCTTATTAATATAACTGATTTAAAATTCAGATAATATTTTTGTATTTAAATGTTTGAAAATTATTGCAAGATCTTTGTCGAAAGATTATTTCTTGAAATGTTTTTCTGCGAAATAAATTTACATTTGTATACTTTCGAATATAGTTTTTAGCTTGTTTTTTCTTTTCAATATAGATTTTAGCTTTTTCCTTGAGTGTAAGTGTTAGTTTTTTTGTGTGCCTTTCATTTATCAAAAAACATAATAATTATTTTGTTTTTGCTACAACAATTAATTAATTTTGTTAATTGCTATTTGTTTTTTCAAGTACATTTAGAAGTGTGTCTTTTTGTGTAAAAAAGTGTCGTGTGGTTTGCAAAACCAGTACAGGAGTTTGAAGTGTATTTTAAGCTTCTGAAATGAATCTGGAAATCCTTATTTGCTTGAGGCTGGGAATAGAAACATAACTCTGATTTGTTTTTAATTAAGAAAGTTCCATATGAATTAAACCACATTGGATTTGTATTGTCAATATTCAAATTATTGCATAATTTGTAATAGATTTGAACAAGATTTCAATTAAGATGAATGCATTCACGTTTAAACTGCGATTTTATCCACTTTTGAAATTTCAATAAGAAATGAATCCATGATTAATTTTGGATTTTAATATAGGTTAGGTTAGGTTAGGTAGGAAGGCTGGTGTGAGTCACCGCACACCCCCACCCAGAGACCAGTATGGTCTATTGCGATGCCTTAGATTCTCTACCAAAATGTCTGACTGGTCTACCAATGTGTGACTTATCTCCATATGTCTGAATGGTCTACCCAGAGTCTTTGGCGGGAATCGAACCCGCAACCCTTTGACTGATTGTCCGGCACTCTATCGCCTAGTCTATCGGGGCACCTGGATTTTAATATAAAAAGAATCCGAGTTTGAATTGAGATTTCAGTAAAAAACAACATTTTTTAATTATTTAAACTTTTACTCATTAAAGTGGATTTCAGAATGAAATTAATTTACGTTTGAATTGAGATTTCAATAAGAAATGAATCCATGATTGTTTTTAGATTCCAGTATGAAATGATTCCGCGTTTGAATTGAGATTCCATTAAGAAATGAATCCATGATTGATTTTGAACTTAAGTATGAAATGAATTAACGTTTGAATTGAGATTTCAATAAGAAATTAATCCATGATTGATTGCGGATTCCAGTATGAAATTATTTTACGTTTGAATTAAGATTTCAATAAGAAATGAATCCATGATTGATTTTGAATTCCAGTATGAAATGAATCTGCGTTTGAATTGAGATTTCAATAAGAAATGAATCCATGATTGATTGCGGATTCCAGTATGAAATGAATTAACATTTGAATTGAGATTTCAATAAGAAATTAATCCATGATTGATTTTGGATTCCAGTATGAAATGAATCTGCGTTTGAATTGAGATTTTATTAAGAAATTAATCCATGATTAATTTTGGATTTTAATATAAAAAGGATCCGAGTTTGAATTGCAATTTCAATAAGAAATTAATCCATGATTGATTTTGAATTTAAGTATGAAATGAATTAACGTTTGAATTGAGATTTCAATAAGAAATGAATCCATGATTGATTGCGGATTCCAGTATGAAATGAATTAACATTTGAATTGAGATTTCAATAAGAAATTAATCCATGATTGATTTTGATTTCTAGTATGAAATGAATCCACGTTTGAATTGAGATTTCAATAAGAAATGAATCTACAATTAATTTTGGATTTCAAAATGAATAGAATCCGCATTTAAATTGAAATTTCAATAAGAAATAATTATATGGTTGACTTTGGATTGCGGTATGAAACGAATCCGATTGATACAATTGATATTTCAACAAAAATGATGTGCATCCAAGTTTTATTAAAGATTTTATTAAGAAATAAATCCATGATTGATCTTGTATTTCGCTTAAGAAATTAAACAAAAATGTTTAAATGTAACAAAATGTGTTTCTAATATACTTGCCTAGTTCTTGAGAAAATGTTTTGCCTGATATCTGAAAGCTGTTCATTTGAACTGTTTTGCTATTTAAAATAATAAATACTGGCTACTTAACTGACCAAGCATTATTTGTAATCTTTATAACCTACTGGCTCATTTAATTCTTAAAAACTTACAGCCATTTGGCGATTTAAATTTCCGTCTTATCATTAATATTTTTCCAGCAATTGCCTTAACAGAATTCCTTTTCTTCTAATTTGTTTTCACATTCATTTATTATTCAAATTTCTGTCAGAAAATAAAATATATTTTTTGATTTTCTTATGAATAATTTAACGTTTGTCATCTGCATGAATATTTCTCGTGTACAAAAGTGACAACATATTGCTTATTTAACCAACACAATACTTGTAAAATAAATTCAACTGATATTTAATAATGGTTGTAGCAAATTCCTAACAAAAACAAAATGCTATTCAAGTTGTAGGGGAAAAGCTGGAACAAAAACAATGAAATATTTTCATTTGTTACAATGATAGGTATGCTTTACACAGAATTGTAATATGTGCGTATTTAAGTTCTTTGCTGGGTTTGGCAGGCATGGGAAGTTGTATGTTTCGTTTAGTACTTTATGCGAGCTCTTTTATATGTTTACTACTATTACTGGGTTGTTAGGTTTAGATACTTGGTTGCTTGTTCTACAAGTCTTTTTATTATGATTATTGTCTTTCTTTCTTTAAGATGTTAAAGTCATAGTCTTGTTTTGTGTGTGAGCGTGTGTTTTTGGCAGTGTTAAAAATGGTAAGATGTTGAACGCGTGTCTAACATAAATTCAATTTTCATTTTGCTCTTTTAGTTCTAAATATTACAACTGGAGTTTTTTTTTATTATTTCATTTCATTTGATGACATTATCATTTGACTAGCATCAGCATGGTTGTTTCTCTAAGTATATACACATATTTACGTACTCAAATAAATATTATTTATTTTACTTTAGAATATTATTACACAAATTGTAGAAAATATTATAGAAAATTTGTTAAGTTGTCAAACTGGAGACATTATTGTTATGGCAAAATGAAAAAAATTGCTTTCAATAATGTATGCGAGAGACTACAAAGGAAAGTGGTTGTGTTTAAACTAATCAACAATTTATTGTTTGTTTGTTTTAATAAATGTATTCAGGTTTTCTTGACATAAATACGAAAAAACTGAAGAAAAGGAGGCAACATGTAAAGAAATGAAAAATGATAATTACAGCAAATTTCGAACCACCGGTAACACTGGTTAAAGGATTGATGTTTGACTGTTGGCTAGCAAGCACCGCAGTGTTACAGAGGGTTAGAACGCAAAGAATTCTGATGAGAGAAAGTGGTGTTTCTCGAAACATATGTAAATTCAACCAACAACCCAGGTTCGAATCCCAAGCCAAGAAAAATTATGAATAAAATTTTAATAATAATTTTCATGTAACAATTCCTACCTTCAGTAAAAAATAATTTAATAAAAATTAAATTTAATGAACTGGAGCCGAAATAAAAGAAATATCAAAGATTTATTGCTTTGTTACTTGTTTCTCGTATTTTAATAACTTTATTTTGTATATAAAGTTTCAGATCAACAATAATTAAATTGGTTTTATTAAAGAATTGGAAAAATTAGCTTCAACCGCTTCGTTTAAATTGTAGCTTTAAATATAGCTTCATTCATGATTTCATTTTATATTGATTTTTGGCCTCAATGGTGTTTTTATTTCATATTGATTTATTGCTTAAGTCAGGTTTAATTTCATATCGAATTCTTGCTTCAATCGTGGTTTCAGTCCTTTACATTTGTATCTTTAAACATGAGTTTATTTCAGACGATTTTTAGCTCCAATCGTAGTTTCATTTTGTACTGATTTCTAGCTTTAATCATGGTTTCGTTTCGCATTGAAAATTAGCTTTAATCGTGGTTTCATTTCATTTTAAAATCTTGTTTCAGTCGTAATTCTATTTCATACAGATTTCTTTCTTCATTGAAAAATGGTTTTTAGCTTCAATCGTGGTTTCATTTCATTTAGATTTCTAGCTTCAATCGTGGTTTTATTTCTTACTGATTTTTAGCTTCAATCATGGTATTATTTCTTTTGTATATCTAGCTTCAATCATGATTAGATGATTTTTAGCTCTAATTGAAGTTTCATTTCTTACTGATTTCTAGCTTTAATCGTGGTTTCGTTTCATATTGAATCGTGGTTTCATTTAATTTTAAATCTTTGCCATTTTATATGCATTTCTAGCTTCAAGCGTGATTCCATTTCATACTGATTTCTAACTTCAATCATGATTTAATTTTACATCGACAACTAGCCTCATTCTTGTTCTCATTTCAAATTGGGTTGCAGCTTCTGTCACTGTTTCATTTCAGATGATTTTTAGTTTCAATCGTGGTTTCACTTCAATTAGGTTTCTAGCTTCAATCGTGGTTTCATTTCTTATTGATTTTTTGCTTCAATCATGGTTTCATTTCTTATTGAAAACTAGCTTTAATCTTCCATATTTAATATTCATTTCTGGCTTCAATTCCATTTTCATTTCGTATTGATTTATAGGTTGAACCGTTGTTTCTTTTTATTTAGATTTCTAGCTTCAATCATGGTTTCATTTAAGATAGATTTCTTGCTTTAAACGTGGTTTCATTTCCTTTAGAAATCTGGCTTTAATCGTGACTCCGTTTCATATTGATTTTTAGCTTTAAATGTGTTTTCATTTCATTGAAATTGAAATCTGGCTTCAATCGTGATTCAATTTCATAATAAGTTCCAGTTTCAATCATAGTTTCATTTCATACAATAGTACTGACTTTTCCATCCCCGTATTAAATACACTGAAATATTTGTGTTGCCTGCTTTTCGGATTTTAAAAACTTTAAAATTTAAAGTAAACTTTTAGGCTGACTTTTTTTTTTTTAATAAAATATTGTTGTTTTAACATTTACGCTAACTTTTTTTTTCACTAGTTTTGTTATGTTATCATTTTGAGTAACCATTTCTGCCACATGACTGGTTTTTTTTATTCTTATTGCTTTTCCTACGACCAAATTCCAGCTAAATTTTATGTTTATTAATAAATACATTTAAGTGCAGAGAGGCTGATTATAATATTTTGTTTTCATTTCTTTTTCATTTTTAAATATTTATGGCCTTTAGATAAAGCATAAATACATTTTTGATTATGATGACTATGTTAATGAGGGCCGCCAACTGGCTGTATATTTTGTTATGAAATATATAAAAAAATAACAAAATAAAATGAGCGGAAAGCATGAAATCTATAAATGCAGGCTATATTTCTTTAAATTTATGAAGTACTTAATATCCTTTATAAATCCTTAATGTTCTCAGGTAACCACGAAATTTGCAAGTATATTTATTATTACTACTTTCTTGAGCTTTTGGTTAAGCAAACCAATGTTTGCAAAATGAAACAAAACAAGAAAACGGATGAAAATGTCACCATGACCACATCAAACAGTAAGACAGAAGATAATTTAACAGAAAAAAAAACTACAAAGGATGAAGGATGTAAACGAAAGGTAGAAGCAAAAAGAAAAAAGAAAAACTTGAAGAACATTAAACCTTAACATAAGAGATTATTAAGCAACCCGGGAATGATTAAACTAAAGATAAGTTAACAAAACATTATGAGTAGATCACCGGCATTAAAAGTGAAGTAAGGCAACACATCATGATATTTTGTTTGTTATTTACAGTGTCTTTTAACAGAAAATATAGATAAAGTTGTTTTCCTGTTGTGGCTTTTAAGTTTTTTTGTTTAAGTTTATTTAGGGTTTTCATAAACAAAATCTTTCTTAGAAGTTTTATTGATTTTTTGGGGTAAATTTGATTTTCAATTTCTTACATAGTATTCCTAGAAATATATAAGTTGCAACTACTTACTAGTTGTTATAAGGATTAAAACTTACCTGAAACGATAAGAAATATTTAGAAAGTTTAAAATTAGTATTAATATATTAAATGGTATTATGGTTTATAAGTAATTATAATTTTCCTATTTTAAAAGGCAATTAAGTAAATTTTAAATACAATAATTAATTAATCCCTATAGCATGGTTTCTATTGGGTAGATAAGAATATAAATTTTATTAAGGTTTGAAGAGAACGTACAGAATACAGAAATTATTTTTGAGTTCATAATTATAAAATGAAATAAAATAAATAGATTTAAATAAGTTATTATATGCACGTTTATAAATCATTTTGCAGTTAGTTTTCCTAGTATTTGTCATGTTTGTTTATTAATTATTTTGTTCAGCTTACAACTACATATTTATACCCTACACCACCATAGTGGGGACGTGCTGATGTTGTTAACGCCCATAAATATTAAAGTATACCGATCGACTCAAAATCACTTCCTGAGTCGATTTAACGATGTGTGTCCTTCCGTCCGTCCGTCTGGCTGGCTGGCAGTTCATATAAAGCTTGTGAGCAGAGTACAGGTCGTAATTTTGAAGATAATTCAATAAAATTTGGTAAGTAATATTTTTTCGGACCAAGGACGGATGGAATTAAAACTGGTGAAAATCAGTCTATTATTTCACCTGGCCCCCACACAAATGTCTTCCCGAAATAGGAGTTTAACGATCATAAATGTTTGAATTAAGCAAGTATCCAAACAAATTTCACTACAAATGAGTAATAAATGAAGCCAAATCACATTTACAAATTTTGTTAAGATCGGTTCATAATTATTGGGTGTAGGGTCGGGCTTGACCGACTATATTGTCTTACTTGTTTTATAAAACTTATAATAACTTATACGTAAGTTATTAAGTTTTTGCTTGAAAGTGGCAAAATTATAATGAATTACTTTATGGTCATCTGTGCCCATGTTCTGTAACTTCCGCGTCGAGAAACTTTTCGATTAAAATGTGTGGAATAAAACAGAAATTCTATAAATTGAAACAAACAGCTGTTTTTCTTGCAAAACTATGTCTGTAACTTTTTTTGGCGAGTAATCGCTGTCACGTAAGAAAATTACTCGCCAGCTTACCGAAAAAGTGTGTTTGTAAAATTTTTGTGAGAGAGGTTCCCGCTTTGAACTGTCAAATATACTCACAAATAAAAACGCGGTGGGATATAATTTTAAAAAGAAAAAATATTAAAATCGCAATGAATAACAACACGGAAAAGGTAAGTAAAATGTTCTTGATTGTTTTTTTTATTTATAAATTATTTTGTTTATAATTTTAGAAAAATATGCGACAAAAAGAAAAATTGGTTGATTATATGTGTAAAAACTTAGAATTCGCCAGAAGGCAATTTGATGGCATTAACTCTAATGCAAACTCTAAGGAGCATTGGAAAATGCTAAAAAACTCCACTTTAAAAATTTATATGTACAACTTTAACCGCGAAACTATTTTTATTTAATTGCAAATTGTTTGTAAACAACACACATTAAAGTCGTACTATAAATTATTTTGTACAGCCGACGGTTGTATTTTTGCCGCCGTCGTTGAAATTTTTAAAATTTTAGTAAGTTTTGTTCGCCGTCAACTATATTTGTGATAAGCGGTTTCAAACACTGAATTTTCACAGCGTTGTATTTTTTGACACTTATAACGTAACGACGTAATTGCTTTTGTTAGTTTTCGATATAAGTTACATACACATTTTTTTTATCACTTTTCGAGAAACGATGGAATATTTTGTTACACTAAAGTTACAGAACATGGGCACTGGAACAAAAAGAAGTACTTTTTCTAGTAGATTTGCAGGTAGTCTGGTCGACAATTTCCTATTAGTTTTTAACTTAATTTGTAAGTAAAGTTCTTGCTGGGATGTTTAAAAAGTATAAGAGGAATTAATTTTGAGTTGTTTGATTAAATAATAAAGTGCAATTAAAAATGCTATTCATCATCACCATATGTATAAATTGTAGTTTACAAAATTTTGTCGTATGATCAGTGGTATTCAGATATTCCTTTTATTCTGTTTGTTTTTACTTGAGGTTTTAAGACACTCACAATAATAGTGTAGTTACATATACTACCATTGTATGACTATGCAGACTGACCAACATTTTGATACTGACATATTTTGAATAGAATTTCTTCTTCTGAGTTAAAAACTGTTTTGTTACAGTGTATATTTTATTATGAATTCATTGCACATTTGAGATAATAAGAAAATCATTCGCAAGAATATTTGTTACTTGTTTCCCGTATTGTAATAACTTTGTTTTGTATTCAAAGTTTAAGATCAAAAATAATTACTTTATTTTTTTTTAGAGAATTGCAAAAATTAGCTGCAAACGTTTCGTTTAAATTGTAGTTTTAAACTAATATACATTTCCTATTGAAATATAGCTTCAATTATGGTTTCATTTTACATTGATTTCTGGTGTCAATGGTGGTTTTATTTCATATTGATTTCTTGCTTAATCATTGTTTCATATTGAAGACTAGATTCAATCATGGTTTCATTTCCTTTGTATATGTAGCTTCAATCATGAGTTGATTAAAGACGATTTTTAGCTCCAATCGTAGTTTCATTTCTTACTGATTTCTAGCTTTAATCATGGTCTCATTTTGCATTGAAAATTAGCTTCAATCGTGTTTTCATTTAATTTTAAAACCTTGTTTCAATTGTAATTCCATTTCATATTCATTTCTGGAGTCAATCTTGTTTCCATTTCATACTGATTTCTTACTTCAATCATGGTTTTATTTCATATTGACAATTAGCCTCAATCGTGGCCTCATTTCAAATTGGTTTGTAGCTTTAATCATGGTTTCATTTCAGATTTCATTTAGATTTCGTGGTTTCAATCGTGGTTTCATTTCATATTGATTTCTTGCTTCAATTTTTAAATGTAAAATCTGTATTAAAAGAGGCAGTAAATGCAATTTTCAGCACTCTTCTGCTCAGTTTTTAATGTCATTTTATATTTTTGCTTTTTTGTTAATTATGACTTAAAAAGCGATTTTTTTATTTTTATTTTGAAATATTTGTATATTTTAAATTGATTCAAAATATGGCTTATTATTAGCTAACATCTTTCTGGCATCATATGTATTCGATGCCAAAAGAATTGCTCAAGTTTACCAGCAAGAAAGAATCAAACCAATTTCGGATACTCTGTGCTGAAGTGAAGGATTTGCCAGAAAGAGTGTTGTGCATTAATCCAAACAAATAGTAGCCAGACGGTGCAAGAGCTGGACTGTAAGATGGGTGAAACAAGACTTTCCAACCACTTATTTTTAAATTGTTTTTAACAGCTATTGCAACATATGACCGCGCATGTTGTTATGTCTGGTCGTCATATAAAGGTCTACATAAAACCATCATTCTATTTATGACATTAAGTTTTATGAATAGTCATCTAGAAAAGGTTTAAATTTAGTATAAATGGTATTAAAAATTACAAATAAACATTTTAATTAAAAAAGTACTCTGTTACAAGAATTTCTTACATTAACTAAAAAACTTAGTTCCCTGAACTTTAAAGAAAGTTTTTTTTTTATTTTATTCCTGCTCTAGTTCTTTACAGTATTTTATAGTTATATAACTATATAGAAAACTTTATTTTAAAAAACTTGTCCAGTTTTTAGTTCTTACTCTCCATTTTCTAGTCCTTATAATTTTTAATCTTTATTCGCTCTTAGTTAATCATTTTAAATGTCTGTTTTAATGTGTGTTTTTTTTGTTTTTTTGTTTTTTACTTTTTAATTTACTAGTTTTTCTTTAACTGTAAACATTTCAGACAACAATTTTTCTGTTGCGTTTAGTATTTTATACATATTGCTAAAGCTTAAACATATTTACAACTTAAATGTGGAAAAGTACATTTTACATGATTTGCATAAAAATTAGTTTTCGTATTCTATTTTATTCTTTTAAACTCTTTTTTTTTCCTAAAAGTTGCTGTTTTTTTTAAAGGTTAGTTTACAGAAATGTGTTGCTGTAAGTAAGTATTTACTTGTTGTTTGTTTTTGCATGTATATCTGTATTTAGATTTTCTATTTTAGAAAGTGTTTTTAATGTTTTTAAATGTATAGTCTGGTTAGAAATGCTGCGAGCTAGAGATAGGTTTGCATGAAAACAACACAAAAAAAGGCAAAAATTTTATTACTAAACCGCAAAGAAGATATAAATGTACTTTAAACATAAACTTTTATTTTTATGCGATTAGAATGGAAAAAAATCTAAATTAGAAGAAGTAACAAAAAAATAAATGGAAACTGCAATCTCACTAAAACATTATAAAAGAGAAAAAGTATGCAAAAGAAAATAATTTAAAATGAAGCCATAAAGTAGGCAACATAATTTAAATTTAATAAGAAGAGGTTTCAAATTCATTAGAAAAAGCTAAATTTAAACAAATTTGTGTAAAGTCTAGTGAAATATATTTAAAAGCTGTTTAAATTGGGAAAATAAAAAATATGTATGAATTTACTAATAAACAATTAAATTAAACTCTTTAAAGTAGGCAATACAAAATAAACTTTAAGACCCGAACTTTTAGGCACAATAAATAAATATTTTGGTTTTGCAAGGCTGTTTCATAACTATCAGTATCAATGTTCCTAAATAAGACTCAAAATCCTTTTAGCATTATTACAAAACATTACAAAAAATATACAAGTACCTTATTTTACTTTTATTTGTTTTCTCTAAGAGACAGTCTCAAGTGATTATTTTAATGCATGCACTTTTTTCGCCTGCCTCCCACTCTCCAACAATTTTTCTAACTGCTTTAAAGTCCTTGTTACTTTGCTAAAAGTACCTTAAGGACTTAAAAGACTTTTGAGCATTTCTGCAATCGTGCTGCCATACAACATTTCAAAAAAAATAAAAAAACAAACTCAATTTCTTCAATTTTTTTCAAGGTTACACATTCTCTACAAATGATATTATTTCGATGAAATTATGAAACTTTTTCAACGTCATAAATATTATTGAAATGTTTTTCAAGTTGGTTTCTTATTTTAACTTGCCTGTAGCCATTCGTTTATTCAATAAGTCTAGAGAAAGGGGCAAAATCTATACTCTCACACACACACACACACACACACACGATTCTTAAACTCTCTTTGAAAATTTGTTATGAGTTTTTACAAACATTTTGTTTTCTTAACTTTCTTTCGATTCCATAATGCAATATTTTTGTGAAAATCTTACATTTGGATTTGTTATGACTTTCTCTTATATTTATTTTTATATTTTTGCTTTCTTGAAAAGGTTAAAAAATAACCTTTGGCTATATTTTATTTATTATAATCATTTTTGCTTCAATATATTCCAAAATTGTTTTGTTTTGAAGGTCATGTTTTATGTATTTTATTTTATTTTGCTTCATATAATGTTATTTGTTATATGCTAAGCCTTACATATGAATTGCTAATTTCGTTTTCGTCTTTATATATCTGTTGTACGAGTATAGCAAAAAAAAAAAGTTCAGTCATTTGAAAACATTTGAAGCCAGTTTTTAGGGGGGAATATTATAGCTAAAAAGATTTAATTTAATACAATTTATTAATTTATCTAAAGGGGTTTATGGCTTGTAACTATTATAGAAGACGTTTTGGGCAAGGTTAGAATTTCAATTAGCTTTGGCAGTAACAAAAACAAGTAGTGGTTAATAAAAATAATTTTTTTTTGAAGAAATTTATTCACTTAGAAGATGAAACTTTGTAGGTTATCAAATTATGTGTAATTTGCTGAATTATTGTTAAACGGAAAACGCCTCAAAGTATGCTACTTTATAAACACTAAATAAAAGTTGTGCTTAAAGGCAGAGTAAAAAGTATTAATACAATGATTTGTAAAACAATTTCATGTCACAATCTCTTAATAGGTCTGATCGAATTGTGTTGATGTTATTTTAACACAAAAACTATAGATCGTGTTGCTTAATCTGGTGCTGTGAGCGCTATAAATATTAAATAATCAAAACATCTTGATTATGGATGCAAAATAAGATTTTACAAATTGTACTAAATATTAAGAAAAAGTGTACTTTTTTACAGCCCAATTGTACTAAATTCTTTTCGTATTTTTAATTAAAAATTAACTGAAAACGTACATAACAATTCATGTGAACATATACGAGTATATGTGTGTAAAAAACTTCACAATTAATAAAAAATTATCTTTCGTACTAAGTATTTACTCGCACATATATGTAGATACGTTTAAAAAATAATATTATTGTTTTAATTTCAAAAGGTAAATAAGGACTATTAGTTGTTGAGGTCTGTATAGAAAAGTATTATGTATGACATACTTCTTGCTAACAAATTCTAAATTGTATTGTATAATAATTTTAAATAGTGCTAAATTAGTCTTTGGAGTGCTATTGTACTTTTGACTTTCAAGTAGTGCTAAAAAAGTACAATTCTACCAAATTTTGCATCCCTGATCTTGATATTATGGACACGAAAGTATAATGTGTTGTACGATGGATTTTTTCTCTGGTTTTATATTGGACCAAAAATGGAATATAACTCTCATGAGGCGATGCACAGTGGTTTAGAGACATTTAATTTTGAAAATAATTAAGTATCTCGGGAGCTCTAGGTATCGTCAAGAAATTTTGGAGCTGAGGTGTTTTCGAATTGATTAGAGTCGTAGGCCGAAGAGGGGCCAGTACGTTGCCCTTAAAGTTCGTTACTTTGGGTCTCACAGTTTCTTAAAGAATCGCCAAAAAATACATTTATGACCCGAATAAGCTGAAATATAAAATATAAATATTCTTTCAAAATATCTACGTGTGTATGTTCTCACTTTTATTTCAAGAGATATAGAAGTTTATTTTTTATATTTTTTTAATTGCGCTCGATCTAGTTTATGTTTTTTTTTAGATATGACAGGCCTACGGTTGCTCAAAAAAGTTTTCTAAAATAACAGTTATTCTGATAAAATTCCAAACAAAACTAAAGAAACTTACAAGCAGTTATATTTTTCCTATAAAAAGTTACACACATCCAAAGTTGGTCAATGTCAAGAAAAAAATATTCTTCAAGACTATATATAGTTTGTATATGATCTCGAAAAAGAACTTAATGCATAAGCGAGTAAAATAAAACTTGATTAATTTCAGCAGACATAGGTCTTCCTAGTCCTATCCAAACTTGGCAATTTAGGAGAAAAAATTGGGTAAAGTAAAAAATTCTTAAAACGTTAAGCACCGATTTTCTAACAAGTTACATATTGATATTTCGAACCTGTTGAAAACAAATATTTGCTAAGTAGGTTTTGGTTTATTACAAAAATTTTCAATTTCTTTGAATTTAATTAAGTTTTTGTATAAAAGTATAAAAAATAAACGATGGATGACGAAAAACTCATTACTTTAGTCGAAAGTAATGACATATTGTATAATAAAAAAACTTTCATTTGTATTTTTTGATTTTTTTCGCGGTGTGTTATCTGTTTAGCTAAAACAGCTGATACGTTTATACGGAAAAACTAACTACAAAAATTTACCAACAGAACGACACGGAACAGAACAGCAACAGAAAGTAAATACTAATAAAGCCCCCCCAGCTGGGTTACAGTCTATTAAAATATTTTTTTACTCTGCTTGCAAAATAAAAGTAATACACAAAACTGAAGCCTACTTTTAGGTGAGACAATGAAATTAATTTCAAACAATTACAAGTAAGTATACTTACTGTAGATTTAACTATGAATTCAACTTAATGACTATTTCTTCTAAATTTTAAATCTTTTTTAAATACCAACAAAATAAATATATAAGAAAACTGGTCTATTTGATCTGAATAGTTTTTTTTGTGTATTTTCAAAATAAAAAAAAAAATCATTTGATATACATTCAATTACATCTTCTTTATGCTAAACTTATTTTCAACTTCTCTACAAAAGTATATTTTTCTTTTACTGCAAACTAAAGAAAACAAAATCTATTCAAATTTGTTTTTTTTTAACAAACAATAAGACAGTTTTGGGGAAAAAATAAATAAAAGGAAACTAGAAGTAGACAACATAACGAGGATAAAATGTGTAGTACAAAAAAAAAAAAAATAGCATTTAAAACTGGCCAAAATAAAATAAAATAATGTTAAAAAAGGCTTATTTTATATTGTTAAACATGCCAAACTCACGTAGTTAAATAGATAAAAAAGCGGCTCCTTCTTCAGAACTTCTAAACTTTTTGTATAATTTTTTTTTCAATGTTCTATTCTGTTCTTAAACAAAATTGTAAGAAGATTGAAATGGGTTTAGAAAGAAATGTTTTCTTTTTCTATATTCATTCTTCTTTGCAGTTCTGTTGTTATACCGTGTTTTGTTTCCTCAACAAACAAATTTGTAACTAATGGCTGACAAATGTAGGTTTGAAAATGTTATTTTTGTTTTGTATTCTTTTTGCTTTTCCTTGAAACAGCAAATTTAAATTTAATAAAAATTGATGCTATATGATGAAAAAAAAACTGCTGCAAAGACAAATTGCTAACAAGTAGACAACTAAGTTCTTTTTGAAATTGGCAACTAAAAGTAGGTTTAAAATTGTTGTTGTTTTGTTGTTTATTTAAATACTTTTTTAATGATTTAAACGATAAAAGTTTTAGACCTAGTGAGTATAACAACCAGATTTTGTTTTCATTTTAATGAAGGCTGTTTAATTAAGGCAATAAAAAAATTTAAATGTTAATAAGGTTTCAAACAAAATTTTAAGTGTTTTATAAACAAATTACTTCCTATAAGCTGCAACTTTTTTTCTACCTTTAAAACAAAATTTCTTCTCTAAATTCTCTTAAATTTTGTTACAAAACATGATAAATTATGCTTGAAAGTATGCAACAATTAACTTTAATTTATTTTTGCCTTAAAGTATGTTCTACTTTTTGTTGGTTTTCCTGTTGTTGTTTGTCTCGTAGTATTATGATTATTATTATTTATCGTTAAAATTAAATGCTGTTTACTGTCATAATTACACACTCATTTTCTGTATAAGAAGCAGTGTAAAACAATATAGTTGTCTGGTAGTTGCACTTCATTTGTTTGCATTTTTTCTACATTTTTATTTTTCTTCTCATTTCTTGAGTTGAGTTTTATTGTTTACGACAGTCCAAGGCAGAGCAAAAAAAAAAATATAACTGAAAATGTATACTACTATATAAAAATACACTTATTTATTTTAATTGTTTGCTGCAGTATATACAGCAAAATAAGATGAATTTTTTCCCACACTTCTTTTCTTTTTTGTGTAATAGTGTTTTATATTATTTTCTTGTGCACATTACAATCTTCTGTTTCTTTATATATTATGTTGCCTACTTTAAGGCTAATGTGCTCATTTTTAGGTTTTTTGTTGTTGTTTTGTTACTGTTGTTATTGTTTTTTTTTCTGTTTTGTCGAATCTTATGTAAACAATGATGCATGCTGCATTTTACATTACAACAATAAGCTAAGCAAGCAACAGCTTGTGTTTATGATGAATACAACACAATATAACAAAAAAAAAGAAGAAAGCAGCGTGGAAAAATTAATAATGAATGAATGGTTGGATAAGAAAAGAAATAAAATTTTAGTGATGAGACCAACAAAATTTAAGTGAAATGAAAACAAAAAGATTTTTTAAATATAATTTTTAAGAAAAGTGTGTAATGTTTATGGGTATAATTATATTTGTATTATGAATGTAAATAAGTATTGAAAACTTTAAACAATTTTTAGTGAAACCATGCTTCTTTTTAAATTTTAATTCTATGACTTCTAATAAATCAAACAGATCACACGAACAGAAAATACCATATGCAGGATTTAAAATGTTTCAAGTGCTGTATGAAACATTTCAATATAAAAAACTAACTTCAAACATCCTATAAAACAGCGCAAGAGGTCCACCAAACAACAAATCCATAAGTCACTGTAATGAAAAGTGAATCTATTACCATTCCCCTAGCGTAAGAGAATGTGCATATGTATGTGTAGCCCGGCCAACCAGACGAATCGACAGCAAAGCCAAATATCCGTGACGCTAAGGTAATGCTCTGTTTTGATGGTACCAAAAATGTTAAACTGCTGAAAAAAGTTTTCCCATCCTGGCTAAAACAATTTTGATATCTGCCAATAATAAATGTGGGATAGAATTCTAGGTTTTAGATTTTTATAGAAAATGTGATCAAAACTTTATAAAACATGCCCGCAAAGATAAAGGAAATAAAACGATTGGAACAACAAAGAAATATAAATATTATTTGAATTATTTAGTATACACAAAGTAACAGAATAACCCTGGGATTCCCAAAGAAAATAATTATTCTGCTAAAAATATTAAATGAATTGATCAGAGACGATAAACAAAATCAATTATTTTTGAGAGATAAAAAAATGTCTGTATGGAATTAGTGTATTTGTTTTAACCACTTTAATCGACACAGTGGTTTTAAAATGTTTTTCTTAGAAATAATTCGTAATGATTCACAAGGTTGGAGCTGGATTGCTTTAGAGAGATTCTTTGGCAAAATGGAAGTCTGAAAGTTGGTAATCTCGGATTCAATATTTTTATTTTTTTTTAAATCGCCAAAAATCTATTTATGATCCGAATGAACATTTAAAATATACCCCCTGGCTCACGATGTCGAACGATAACGTTTGCTTAGATACGACTTAAGACACAAACTTGATTGTGGAATAAACAAACTTCATTGAGTAAAAAATAGATACAAAAAAAAGTTTGTGTCTTAAGTCTTATCTAAGCGAAAGTTATCGTTCGACATCGTAGGCCAGGGGGATAAATAGTCCTTAAAAAGGTCTATAAAACATACGGTTAAGATACTTAAGTTTGTTTTTATACTTTTTTCGATCTTTTTTGGTTTTTGAATGTTTAAAAATGTTTCTCAAATTTCGGCTATATTTGTGATAAAATATTTTTATTTTCTCGAAATAGTTACTATATTTTTACTTTTATAAAAAATATTTTTTTTCGAAACTATATATGTATACATTTTATATGACCCAGAAAGAGACCTTAACGCTTAAGTGTATAAAATAAAATTTCAATTATTAAAAATAATAAAATATTCTAAAAATACAAAACAGCCATCCTCAAGCAAATTCTACATTTGTATAGGCCTATATGTTACGTAAATACATAGAAAGTTTTTTTTACTATCACACTCTAAATAACGTTAGAGTGGGCACTTTTATCAAACAATTAAAATTTTTGCACATTATTTTCCCATTTTAAAAATTTCGGTGTGTGAGAATAAAAAAGGCGAAGCTTTGTATATCATTGATTTAAGAACATTTGGATTTATGTTGAATTAAATTTTTGTTGTGTTGTCTTTAACATTTAAAATTTTACAGTAATTCAAACTTTATATATTTCTTAATGGAAAATAGCATATAAAATTTTTTAAGTTAACTCGAAGAATACCATTGTGGAACTATATTTTCTAGACAAATGGCACACTGAAATGTATTTTCTACCCTACCAAGGGCTCTGGCATATCAGTGTGCTATTTGTCTAGAAAAATATAGTTCCACAATGGTATTCTTCGAGTTATTAATTAAAAATATGATCTCAAGCCAAATGAAAAATTTTCTCTATTTTTTTAAGTAAATGATGTCCGAAAAATTTGTAATATTATTTCATTAATAACTCTAACTTAACTCCGAAAACTTTCAACAGCACTAAATACTTATGCAGAAACGTTATACTTACTTTTCAGAGACTGCACAAACTTTGTCCTTTCAAAAATAATGACGTTTTTTGTATGTACACACAAATAGGCGGAATGGATATTTTTTTTGGAAGTGTATTTGTCATTTCTAAACCGCTGTTCCGATTGAGCTATAATATTACATGAGAGTAGCAAGGGCGAAAACGTCTTTAAATTTTGTACCCCATAAACCCTACAGGGGCGAAGCTGTGGGGTATCAAAATACGAAACCTTTGACAAGTAACTTGTTTAAACATATGTAAATCCAATTTCTAAGATTTTTACATTTTCTGACAGTCCTCGTCTAGTTCTTTAGAAATTGTCAAAAGTAAAAATATCGCAGGCGAGGGCTATGAGTCAAATTTTATTCTTCACTCTTAGGCATTAAGTTCTCTTTCCGGAGCATATAAAAATTCAGCGCAATCATGAATAAAAATTCCGCGGGAGATTGTTCCCTTTTTATTTTTTCAACATTGAATTTGAATAGGAAAAATGGGTAAAGGGAGAAAACTTCCGCGGAATTTTTATTCATGATTGGGCTGTATATAAAGTGTCGGTAAAAATTATTTTCTATAAAAGCAAACAAATATAAAAAGTTTTCGAGAAAACTTTATTGATTTGTTTCTCCAATTGCTGCAGGATGCAAAAATTCGGAACTAATAAACGTTCCATAGAAGTAGTCAGGGAGCAATACACAACTAGTGTTAAAGAATTGTTTCCTTGAAAATTTCATAGAAGTATTTTTTGAATCACAATAGCGTGCCACAGATTTAAAAACTTTAAGCATTACTGATAACACTCGTAATAGAACTGGTTATTTTAGAGCTTGTTTTTTATAATAAATAAATCGTTATACGAAATTTGTAGAAAGTACAAGAAAGACAATTTTTTTGGGGCAAAGTGGGCGTGACAAACTTTTTATAAATATACGCCTATGTTTTATATTCCACTACGAAGTGAAACTAAATCGTTTTCAATTCCACATGGACAAATTCACGGCGTTCTAGAAAACGAGGTGAAACTTTTAACTACGATGAACGAAACGAAAAGTGATATTTTCCTTTTCAAATCATTTTCACAAAATTTAGAACACAAAATTAATGAAAATTTCACTTCCACTTCATTTTACAAATGTAGAACCCAAGTGATAGTGGTGATTTAACACTGAATTTGTTAAGACTATTATCTAATAATAACCCTTTAAAAAGTCTGCTTTCAATAGAGCTTTAATTAGGTTTTTCTTATAGATATTTAAAAGTATATTTTGTGATTTTTTAGAGTCCTTCAATGGTAGATTTAATAGCCCCTTTTAAGTTGCGCCTCATAGGGAGAAATGCGCCTGGATTTCCTTTTGTCTACAAAATAAAACTTACAATCTGGAATAGGTTTTGTTTGCTTCCATGCAATGTGTGCCTAGATTTAAAATGGAACTATAATATAACTATTATATATATGTAGGTATATCCTTTATGATCAAATTCATCAGACAATATTTTTCTAATTTAATTTTTTTAGTATAAAATTGTAATAGTTCTACCCAGTTGTTATAAAAACTATTCCTGCAGTTTGTCATATTCTTTTGTTGTTTTAGTTTTTGCAAATATTTATTATACTTTTTCCATTCACACTTTTTTTGTCAAATAAAACTGATTAGAAACGTGACTAAGAGCTCAACTTTAAAAATTGTTAAAAAAGCAAAAAGTGAACAAAAAAAAAAAAAAAAAATCATTGTAACAATATTTACTTATCACCCCACAACTAAATCTCTTTGTTGTTTTTTTTTCAACTCCACTCTACTGTTGCTCCTGCTGGTATTACAACACTCTATTCTTTTATAGACTTCCGTTTTTTTTGTTAAAAAAAAAAAATTCAACTTCCCTCATATGTATGTTGTTAAAAGTTTAGAATAATAAAGAAAACAAAGCAATCACCAAAAAATATGTATATAAAAACACAGAAACAGAATTTTTTCCTAAATTCCAAATAAAAAAATAACTTGTTTGTATTTAAAATGTGTTTGTCGCCTTTGGGTTATTTTGGATGAATGATAAAAAATACAACTTTTTTTTTTGAAATGTTGGTTTATTTTGGGGGGTGGTTTGGGTTTTTTGATGCTTTTTAGTTCACAAATTTTTGAAAGGATATTCAGAAGGCCAACTTAGTAGCAAATATTGGGGATTTAGATTTCATTGATATAAACTGTTGCTTATGAGACTGTGAGTAGCCTTAATAAACATTTCAAACATCATCAGTTAAGCATATCGAAAGTTTTACATCACACTCATATTGCACTGGCTAAGGCCATTTTTTTTAACAAAATTTTTTTGTGGTCTTTTTTTTTAAGGGGAGTGAAGGTTTTTTAAATTTGCATAACAAATTTGGCCAGCAATATTTTGATTTAAAATTTCTTTTCTTAAATTGTTTAAATAATTTTCTTGCAGTTTTTTTTGTGTGCTTTCTTTTTTAACATTCAATGCTGCTGTTGTATGTCTAATTTTTATGACATTTAATTATTCACCTCACATTCCGTTTCAAATATCCTTTTTCTATTAGTTAAAATGTCTCTGAAGTAGTTTTATGGCCCAACTATAAATTGTTTTAAAACACATTTCTGAATAGTTTCAATTTTGGCTGGAAGCCAACAAAAACTCCACTCTGCTCTTCTTTAATTTTTGTTTTTGGGTTTTTAGCAACTTTTAAACTAAAATACCAGTTAGAGCTTTCTGCTGTTAGTTTCGTTTTTTTATTTGTTTTTAAGCCATTTAAAACTTAACTACATATTAACGAAGTAGAAAGTGGTAGAAAGACAAGGAAAAATAATGCTGCTGGTACAAAGTATGATTTCTGTTGGAATTAGGAAGCAACTTTATTGGAAATTGAGGAGAGAAAGGCTTGTATAAAGGGGAACATTTAAGAATTTTTGTACTATATCTTCATACTTAATGTTATAAAGGAAATTCAAACATGTTAGAAATTGCAATAAATCTCATATTGTATTGACCGAAAACCGAAAAGACTATCATCTAGACATTTAAGCAAGCCCTTGAACTTCAGCTACAACTGGAAGTGGGGTCAGATTAACCCTTCTTTGCATGATGACTAAAAGTTCCATTATATTTCTTTTTGTTGAATTTATACTATTTATAAACATATACTAAGATTTTTTTTTAATTTTTTTTTTCCTTAACTTTGAACATAAATTACATCACCTGGATTTATTTCACCGTCAAAGAAAAAATCACACAAAGAAGGGTTAAAGAAATCTTACTGATTACTCATGGTCTCAACCATTAACCAACATCACGTCATAGCAGCTGCATTACTGTCAATGCTGTTGTTAAACTTTCTCCTATCATACACTTGCATGTGCTTCTCTTATGAATTTTGCTTACAGAAAGTGTATCAGTTGCATCGTTGTCATATTCTCAAACATATCAGGTAATATGTGGTTAGAGAAGCTGCACTACATAAAATTACGTCTAATATTTTGTGTACAAATTGCCAGCACAATGACGGACAAAACTGTGTTACGTTGATGTTCAATGTCATAAGATTTCTCGTAATTTTTGAAAATGATGATCTTTTTGTATGATATTGACGAACACATGAAAACGTTTTTCGATGAAGAACACTAGAGGTCTCCGTCTCTAAACTAGACAAATATATTCAGATGCAGATACGAAATTGTTTGCTGAGTTAACAAATTTATGGTTTGTGACATATTTATCTACCAAAAACTATCATATTCACTGCATAACTGAGTCAGATAAAAATCTAGTTCATGCTTTCTGTTAAACAAAAGCTAGATTCACCCATTTGTTACGAACAAAAATTTTGTTCGGAGAAACATTTTTTTACTGCATATAAAAATGTAAACATTTTAATAAAACCGCCAAGAGATTTCTCAAAAGTAAGAAAGTGAAGTTTGTAGGGATAGATCGACAGGCTGAATTTCAGTTTATGGGGGACACCCCTAGAGAAAAAATCTAAATATGCCATTCCCTTCAGAATGTTCCCAGGAGTACGAAAATCATAATGAAAAAGGGGGCTCACGCCCCCTATGGGCGTGGCAGTCGAAAAACGACCCGGCCCACCTACGTAGACAATATGGGTATCAAATGAAAGCTAATGTCTTCACGATTCCAAAAATAGCCATAGTTGCCAGATCGGGCGGTTTTTGCAGCCGATACGGCCATTTTTGTTAAATAGGGGCGGGGGTGAAAAACGACCCATGCCACCTACTTAGGCAATATTGGTATCAAATGAAAGGAAATGTCTTCACGATTCCAAAAATACCCGTAGTTGCCAGATCGTCCAGAATTTGAGGAAGATATGTTAATTTTTATAAAATGGGGGAAGGACTTTTTTTGTTTATTTCTTTTTAGCTCGGCCAGAGGCCGAGCACTCGAGATCCCCGCCGTCTAGAATTAAGACATACTGGAGTTAAAAACCCCTAAGCCCGGCCGTAGGCCGGTCACGCAGAAAAACTTTACTAAGCGAAGCCAGTATAACAAATTTTCATTAATCAATCAGAAGCTTTCAAGAGTTTTCCTCGTTTCTTAATTTTGTACTTATCCTCATTTATGATTTGACTCTTGACACGAGAACATCACTAAATATGGATTGCGTTACTGCCTTTGACATTCACGACTGGGGTCGTGAATTGGACGATACGGCTATTTTTGGAATCGTGAAGACATTAGCTTTCATTTGATACCCATATTGTCTACGTAGGTGCGCCGGGTCGTTTTTCGACTGCCACGCCCATAGGGGGCGTGAGCCCCCTTATTCATTATGATTTTCGCACTCCTGGGGTCATTTAAGGGGGCGTGGCATTTTTTTTTTTCCCAGGGGTGTCCCCCATAAACTGAAATTTTGCCGATCGATATACCAACCGTAGTTTTACACCAGGACGCTATCAGGACGCTATCAAAAAATAGTAATTATTAAATATAATAATATTGAGTTAAGAATAAAAGCTGCATGATTTATTTTATATAAAATGCCTTCTACGAGTGCCAAATATTTGTCGAAATGATAAATTGTACTTGTAATTTGTCTACAAATTAGATGATGGCCAGAAAAATGCTACAATATTGTATTATGGTTGGCTGTAATAAAATTTCCCTATTTCAGCTGTACGATTTCACTACTACTACTAAAACTTCAAAAACTCTTGGCAAGAAACGTCTCCAAGGTTAATTAGAGCAGTATTGTGATTTGTGTTAAAAATTAAAGCTTTTTCAAGCAGAAATCATTCAAAAACTTTGATCTTTACCTTTTTTTTTAAACCTATTTTTCTTTTACTTGACATTCACTACAAGCTAACTGTAGGTCCTTAAAATACAAAACTGAATGTCCCTACATAAAACATAAACACACACACACAAAATAGAAAATAAGGAAATACTGAAAAAATTAAACTTTGTTTAACTTCAAACAAATTGTCAGTGTGTGTTTTGTGTAACAGCACTTGTATAACCATGACCAGACATGGTTCGAGTATTTACTCAAAACAAAACAAAAAATAAATGCTTGCTACTCATATGTGGTTTACTTTGGCATTTTACTAAAATTAAGTACTACTCTATTCCTAAACCATTTAAATGAAGTAGAGTTTTTGTGTTATTTCTTCTCTGTTCGTCTCTATATATGTGAATATTTAGCAAAAGGTCCTACTTTGGTTGCTGCTGGCCAGACAACTGCATGGAACTCCTCTGAACAGAACCTTCATGTATGTAAGTATGTATGTATATATGTATATTTCATGTGCTTGTAGGAGTATTATGAGGTTTTAGTGCATTTGTTCATGTATACAAAAAGTAAACTAAAATATTCTATATTTATACAATACATATACATACATACATATGTATGTATGTAAATAGATAAATGTATCTTCTATTGATGTGTGTTCACTTACGCATACTCTAGAATTCAGCACATTTACCGTTTGGTTAGTTTTTGTAGTAATTCCTAAAATGTTAAATCAAACAATGTCGAAATCCTTTTGTTAAATGAATTCATGCTGAAATCTTTACTTAATTTTATATACAAATACTCGTTACTACAGACAGACTTATGCTCATAAACCTAACCCTCATTTGTAACGCAACATACTCTTTTATACCAAACGATGGCCGGTAAAAACTGCTCAGGTGCATTCTTTTGCTTTGTTATATTTAGTAATAGTTATAGTTAGAATAGATATGTATTTCTATCTTTACTGTATATAGCTGGTTTGTTTTGTATTATTATAAATGTGCATCTATACTTCAGACTTGTGTATTTAGTGTAGTGTATTTTTGGTTAAAGGTATTTTCAGTGAAAATCTTAAAATAAATGTAATGGTTTCTGTGGTTGTTAGTTTTTTTTTTACAAATTTTTTTAAGCTGGGATTACTTTTCTCTCCTATATAAAATGGGTAGTAGAGAAAAGAACTTCTTATTATGGCTGAAAACTTAAACATGTGGTCTTTTATTACAGGATTTTCAATCCTTCTTTAATTGTGCTGAAGTTATGTTTAAGTAAAAAATAGGAGATAATAGTTATGGAAGAAGTGTGTATCTAT
Source organism: Bellardia pandia (assembly GCA_916048285.2). NCBI lineage: Eukaryota > Metazoa > Arthropoda > Insecta > Diptera > Calliphoridae > Bellardia > Bellardia pandia. The sequence continues at coordinate 98,309,909 of OU696530.1, read as the reverse complement.
AGATATATTGGTATAACTAAACGTGACCATACCTTCGGCTTTTAGAGGAAAGTTTTTTTAAAGCTCATCCTGCCTTAATTATTTGTCCTGCTTGTTAAACCAAAATTCCGCTTTTTGGTAATTTGGCAAAAAAAAAAAAAAATATATAAATACTCAAAACTGTGATCTTTGGCCTCTTCTTTAAACGTTTGCCTTTAAGTTACGTTATTCTATTAACAGATTTTAATGACATTATTATCGTCAAAGTATTTTAACAGCAACAAATGAGAAGCATAAACGCTGTTTTTGGGTTTATCATCTCATTATGTGAGTATTGCAAGATTTTTCATGTACTTTTGTTTAGAAGTTTCTAAATTATCTTCAAGTATAATTCAATTTTAAAAAATTTTCTCCTCCATATTTTTGTTGAAATTGCTCCTAAATAAAGTAACACTCAGGCAATTAATATGTTTATATATTAATTAATTAATTGTTTTATGTTCTTTCGAAAGGGAGAGGTAGGAGAAGAATATGTGGTGAAAGTAGAGAAAAGCTTTTTCATATGACAACACTGTAATTGCGCGTTATGTTTATTAGTAGTACAGTTATGCAGCGCCTCTGGTGGTGAGTAGGTGCATTCATCAAAGCTTGATTTATAGCCGTTATGTAATTATTTTACTTCGGTAGCGTTTAAATGCTATACCAACGAAGGAGGGCGTTGTGATAAATATTAGTTATGATAGGATAGAACGAAAAACTAATAATTATCAGAAACTGATGTTGTTTTGAGTGGCAGCGGCTGGGAATCGAACCCAGACCACAAATACCAATTCATGCTTAATGACCAAACGCGCTAATCAATTAAGCTACCTTTTAAATATTACCAATTACCTGCAAATATAGTTTGAAGAAAAAACTGAAAACTATTCAAACAAAAATCGTTAATTTAGCAACAATTTTAACAAAAATATCGTATAAATATACATAAAACTTTATAGCATATTTTAAATTATTAATTCCTCTAGAATCTATTTTGTTAAACGGTTGTCATTTAATATGCAGCAACAATTCTGATTTTTCTAGTTTACGAAAAAAACATAAACAATTGTAAAAGTTTAAAATTAATGCATTTATATCATAAATTTCAAAATCCTTTTTCATCCCTAACATCCTGCTTTTTAATATAAACTCTCTGGTCACATTAGGTATTGCTGATAATGATTATTAAGTTTGCCTTTTAAATGCTGTAGATAATTATTGGTTATTTTTTTGGGAAGGACATAAGTTTAACAAATTTAAACCAAGTTGATTGATATCTTGGGATCAGGATTGTTATAAACCCGATTACAGTATGCTTAAAACCCAGTACTGTATGCTTTTTATACCACTTACTAAAATATATGACAATGACAGGATTTTTAATAAGTACTTTGTTTTACAGAAAGGGCATATTGAAATAATAAAACAGTTTTGGCATTGGCACATGGTAGTAGTGACAATATGACAATTATTGCAATAGTGCATCATTACATTTACAAAAAGGTTTAGCATATTTTTGCTCTACACTAACAAAATACACAGCAAGAGCAAAAATATGCCAAACCTTTTTGCAAATGCAATGATGCAATACAATTTGCACAAGATTGTGAATTGCGCTATTAATTTAAATTTGCTGCGTAAATTGCATTGAAATAATAAAAATTTACTATGTAAATGGTGGATTTTTAAAAGCTACATAATGCAGAATTTGTGCTATTTTCGTTTCTCTGAGACCAAACTTGCTCGATAAATTTGATTGGGTCGACACTCTTTGTTAATGTACTGAATATGACGGACGATTGGTCGTTGAAATAGACGGCACAAAGGTGGTCAACGTTTAGCACTTGTAGTATATTGTCTAATTGACGTCTACGTTAACCACAGGATGCCGCGTGTCTCTGAACTAGATAGAGAAACATTCTAGAATAACGCTTACGTATGTGGATCTCTGGACATAGTATAATGAAATTGCGCAAGAATGTGTACAATGATGACCCAGTAGACGATTGTGCTCTTTACTGGTATTTCTATTAGGGGTCTTAAAATTAATATTCAGCAATAACTGTTTGGGCTTTCTCAGGCAAAGTGGTGGAATGACATAACTTGTTCTACTGCGAGGTCAATTTGGCCAGTATGTTATAAAGGCAGGACGAATGACTGATTAGCTTTCGTTTCGCTAATTGTTTCAGTATGCATGCCAGGCAATTGGGCCTACGGTGCAATGATTACAAGAGCAACTAACACAATGAGGAGGACAAAGAGACAATAACTAATCTACTCTGCCAATGCCCGGCCCTTTCAACAATTGGGGTCTCTTACCCAGCATGCTTAGAAGAGCTAACAGGAATAAACTTCAAATACATGTACACTTTCGCCAAGCAATGTGGGTGGTTTGAAATGGAAACAACCACTGTTGATTGACCAACCAGTGGTTTACCTAATAGCGTGTTCAGATATGACCCTTAATTGCGTTAATCGCAATTAACGCCATTATTGAGCTCAATATTCCATATAAAATCTCAATTAATTATTGCGCAATAAGTACGAAATTGTTATAATATTAAGTAAGATTTCGAATGCAACACTATTTACAACTGTGTTTAGTGAACATAATTGTATAAAATGCAAGTGTCAACAAAAGAAATCATTAAAAAATCAATGTGAAGGTAAGTTTGTTTACGTAGAAACACAACAACCATATAGAGTATTTTTTGTATTGTTTTCCAACTGTCAAATGATTTTACATAGAAACACAACAACCATATAGAGTATTTTTTGTATTGTTTTCCAACTGTCAAATGATTATTGAGTAAGCTGAAAATTGCGTATGCCTGAACACTTAAAATAATATTGTCAATTAACCGAATATTGTCTCAATTAAGTTTCATATCTGAACACAGTATAACGGGCAACGCAATGGAATTAACTGAATGGAGCCAAGTAAGCTATTGATGGCTGCCAATGGAACCTAATCTAACTTACTAATATGAAACTAAGATAATTAAAGTCACATTAAAAATTGTTATTACCGTTTAAAACAAAATGCAGCTGTTATTTAACTTCGAATAATAATTTAATTAGACTCTAATAAAAAATTTCTTTAATTAGTTTACAACGCCTTTTAATCACACTTTTTCCCACATTCATTGTTCTTAAATTAATATTCAAATTTTCTATTAACATTTTTCTATAGCTTGACAATTTTCTAACAAATTCATTTTTATCATTTACAAAATTATGCACAACACAATATTTTTTATAGCTTTTTTGCCAAAGAAAACTTACAACATATTTTTTCATTGAAAAAATGTGCGGAAAAAAGAAAAATATTCTAAAAAAGAGAAAACCAAATTCATATAATGTTTACTTTATTAAATCTAAGAGAAATGTGCACACATGTTCCAATTTATACGCTACACTTGTAATACAACCAACCATTCACCATAATTTTCTTAAACGGATGCATGATTGTCAGTGTAGTTTGAGATGAGGGTGTGTGTGTAGTTTGGTATATGTACAAATAAATATATTTTTGCAAATGATAGTGAACTTCTATGACTAGAACATGAGAGTAAGTACTAGTCCTAAGAATATCAGCAACCACATGCATTAAACGTAGAAGCAGATGAAATGACATCTAACTACCACTCATGACAGCCAGATATAAATATATAGTAAAAGTGTGTTATTAACAAAGAAATGGGCAAGGAGAAGGGGGGTTGTTATTAAAGAAAAGATAAGCATAAATGCAAGGCCTGAAAAAAAACAAAACCAAGTGATAAATGTTTAAATAAAATCTGCAACGAAACCTCACGAAAATTGCATCAAATGACACAATGTACAGGCACAAGAAATATACATGCATACATACGTGATTATACAAACATATTTAAATATATGAAGGTAGTTTGGGAAGTTATGTGATTTGCTATAATAGTGTTATATACCCAAATGTCACTTCACTTTTGAGCTCCACTATATGTAATCGAGATAATTCAAATGCCTTTTTTTTAATCAAAATAATCACTTGAGTCCAAAAAAATTAAGTTTTTGAATTAGTAAAAATCTTTTTACTTTTTTGAAAAATATAAAAACTCTTGTTCGTTTTTAATTTTTGTTATCTTTTATTAATTTCCAATATTACGACCAACTTTGTTGATCATCTACTTTTTGAAATATTTATTCGACCTCAGCATTGTATAGCTTGAATACTTAGGGAATTATGTATCCAAATCTAAAGAAATTACTCAGTTTTACCATGAGACCATTATTTGCACAACTTTCTATTTGATCAATCCATAGTTGATTAATTCATTTATGATTTATTCTGATAACAAATGAAAAATCATTTATAATTTAATATTAAGACCCGATTCTAATCCTTTAACTAATACTGCATATCCTAAAGTTTGAATAGTATCAATGGCTGCATAAAATATTTTATTATAATTAAAATGACTTTTCATGCAACCTTCGTTAATACCTGCGAAAAAAATTTACACACTACACTACTAAATATTCTAAGTGTATGTATGAGTGTATGAATGTGAGTGTGTAGTATTAATATATGTAATTTAGCTTTTGTAAGTATATGTGTGTGTGAGAGTAAGAAGAAAACTGTTGCCACTTCACTTGATGTTGATGACGAAAATTGTCAACGCTTAAACGTGATGGTAAATAGCAACCAATCTTAAATAATTTGTTCTTATTTTTTTTTTCAACAAAAAAATAAATATTTTGTTGAAAAGCAGTAATGCAACCAGCTAAAAATTAAAGTTTTGGAGTTAATCAATGTGTATACTGAATTACATTTTGCATTTCAGTTGTCTTTAGAAACAATTATGATTTTCCACTTGATTGGTGCATAGTAGGGATGCCAAACGGGACTGATTTTTCAAATCCCGAGAATCAGGATTTCATAAATGTAAATCCAGGGATTTTTCAAGATTTCGTTATTGAATTTAAAAAATAAAATCTTGCATGTTTTAATACAACCTCTTTTAACCGTGTATTTCGATTATCCGTGCTTAGCCCGGTCTCGAGCGAGCCGGCTAATCGAGGTTCAACTGTATTAAATTTGAAAAAACCACACCATCAAAATCGTTCATTAAGATTAATAATTCGATTCGAAAAGATTCGGTTGTCACAAATAATTATTTCTCTGTGTGCATAGGTTAAGTTAAGTTTCATGGGCAGCCATTCTTAGAAAATAGCTCGGTTGGGTCCATTATGTTGATTCCATTGGTAGACAACCTGTCGATCACTCGGCACTGGTTGTTGCACTTTCAAACCAGATCCAGATTATTTGGCGAAAGTGTAGATGCATTTTGGATTTATCCTTAATAGTTTCTCCAAGCATGATAGGTAAGGTGCCCCAAATATACTCTCTATGTGTATATGGGCTGGGAAAATTATCTCTGTTGAAAGTTCACATTATATACTGCTTTAAAACAATGTATCCGAAAACCTGATATGTTCTTGGCCTCAAAACATAATCAATATTCTAAATACATTTACATTATACAAATGTTTCAAAATAAAAGTTAAAAAAAAATCCCGCAGTTCACATTAAATCGAATTCTCCTTGCCTACACCCATGTAAAATTTTATACCGCATTAAAAAGTATAAAATCTATTAACACAATGTTAAACTAAACATTTGTTAGCAAATATTAATTCTAAGATATGAAAATTAAAAAGTCTCTGCATATTTAGTAGTGTTGGTTACATTACATTTCTTTTGTGCAATTCCTTTAAAAAGGTAAATAAAGTATACGCCTGGTTGGCATCTGCAATTTTTGCAAGTACATAGCGTATGTATGAGCGTATGTTTTTATACCCTCCACTACCACAAGTGGTGAATGATGGTATATTACGTTTGTTATTCCGTGTGAAACTTTGTTAATATTCATCTGGAACCCAACAAAGAATATATATTCTTATTATATTTAGTTGAAGGGTGTTGAAGATTCGGCACTGCAGAATATTGCACTCTAACTTGTTATTTAAATATTTGTATGAATGTGGTTGGTAGGTAAATGTGTGCGTTAAAATATATTTCTGTAATATAATGTGTTAAACATTAAACATTATGTTCGCTGCTTTTTCGTTGAGTACCCTGGTGGTTTAGAGCTTGTTAAATACTTGAAAATTATACATGTTTCTCATGCTCTTACTCTCACTCGTCGCTGGTGCCAGAGTAGATGTTTTTTTGTTTAGAATTTTTTCCTTTTTTGAAAAACCTTCACACAACTACTCAAGTAAAGGATTTAATATAAAATATATGTAGGTTTGTTGAGATTGTCGGTGAATTTTTTTAACATGCTGTTATTCTAAAGAAACAACTAAGAAAATAAGATTTTAAATGCGAGGGTGGTGTTGTATTAGCGGGTGACTGCTAGTTACATGTCCATGAATTAAGAAAATCTCAGCCAGAAATAGTCATTATTTTTAAACCCTGTTAAGCTTTCTAAATATTAAAACTATTTCTTTTATAATTTTGTAACTCACAACTGATGCTGTATGTTGTGGATTGTATGATACAACTATTTAATTGTAAACACAATTTTGAAAAAATTTGTCAAGCCTTCAAAATGCCAAAAGTGAAGAAACAAATTCCATATTTTTCATTAACTGTCTGAGGAGGAAGGCTGAAAAATTCAGAAAAATTTTTGAATATGTATACTTTAGTTGTTGTAATATTCATCTAAAATTGTGAAAATCTGCAAAATGGAAAAGAAAAGTTTTGAAAAATTTATATGACCATCGCTTAGCATGCCGCCGTACGGTGAACATAATTAAATACGATGAAGTTTTAATACAAGATGCTGTAAGACGCAATTTCTAACTTAGCTGCTGCTGAAAATAGTCCTTTTCCGCGTAGGATCATCAGACCATGGAGAATAATTTAATTTTGTTTTAACTTACAGATATGAACTTTTGGTAAAACTTAAATTTTCATACAACTTTTGAAAACCCCTGTGTAAAAATGTCGTAGGTGCTGTACAAAACATTTATATAGAAATTATCAGAAACATTTGTACAATTATTGTAAATTTATACGACTTACAACTTTTACAACACTACAACATGAGTTGTGAATTGAACAAATGTTAAGTCATATTTTTCCTTTGTTTGTTTTTTTAACAATACCACTCTAGCATTTAAAACCAAACTTATATATATTGTAAATTTGGATGACTTACAACTCCTACGACATGTTTTATAAAGCTTAAATCATATTTTTGCTCAATAATTTCCTCCTCATTTCATAATCTGCTGTTTAAATTTTGTTTGTTTTTTAACAATACCACTGTCGCATTTAAACCCAAACTTATATTATATTGTAAATTTATACGCCTTACAACTCCTACGATACTACAATATCAGTTGTGAATTGAACAAATGTTTTATAAAGCTTAAGTTATATTTTTGCTCAATAATTTCCTCCTCATTTCATAATCTGGCGTTTAAATTTTGTTTGTTTTTTTTTAACAATACCACTCTCGCATTTAAACCCAAACTTGTACTCATTTAATATCTGCTCTATAATACAAGTAAGTATTTTTTCGCCTGCATGTTGTTATTTAAGGAAATATTATTGCTATATTGCTGAAGCAATGTTGCTGCGTTGCGCTGTCATTGTGAAATGTTGTTACTTTTGTTATTGCAAACAAGTGGCTTAAGGCAATTTTAATGTCTGCAATTTTCCTACTTTAAGCATGTTGCACTTGAGATTCTTGTTTATTTTTGCCCCCATTACTCAGCAACTGCAAAACTTCTTACTTACCCTTTTTGTAAGCTGCCTCTTTCTTATACAACATTTTGTTTTCAGTGAGGAAAGTAAAATGTACGAACATAAATACACACAGCATAAAGCACAAGTTAGTTGCTGCTTTCTTTAGAATTTATTTTATTTATTTCTATATACATATTGTTTTCTTTTCATAGTTGTGCTCCAAGTTTAGCTTTAATAATGACAAAAAAAAAGTCCGTCAAAAAAAAAAAAATAAATAAAGCTGTTGTTCTCGTTTCTCTGAAAATTTAGTTGTTTAGTTGGTGTTTTTGTGTTTGCTTCAAATTCATGGCAGTACTGTAGTAAAATGTAGAAAAATGTGGGTGAAGGAAAATGTTGTTGACATTTTTTTTTATGTTGCTGCGTTGCTCTTGTAGTGTGTGTAGTTTTAAAGTCCATTTTTTCGCTTCATGAGTGTGTTGTGCGTGTAAGTGTAACAACAATATATTTTCCTCTTTCTGAATTGTTATGTTGTTAACGCTACACTTAAGGAAATGTTTAAAATAACATTGTTGTTAGTTTTTCTTTTATTTTCATACTCTGACTATGACGAAGAGCTACACAAATTTTCTATTGTTTGTAAAAGGCTAGATGTATGTATGTATGCAAAAATTGTATAGTTATTATATTAGAAAAAAAAAATGCTAATAATGTACATTGAAGTGGAAAAATATCAGCAGCAGTAGCAGTAGCAGTAGCAGTAGCAGCTATGATTTCTTTGGTCTTACAATAGAAAAATCTAAATATTTTGACATTTTTCGTCTGAGAATTTTGTGGAATTATGACAAAGGCTTTAGGGAATTTACACTGTCGAACAAAATAAAGTGCGGTTTTGTAACCTTCTTCATTCCTTTCTGATATTTTTGTCTACAAATATTATTTACTATTTATTTACAGTCCTGGGGCCAAATTACCGCATTCGATATCGAGTAAAATTGATCGTAATTTTCGTATTTGAGATTATGGCATTCGATAACGAGCAAGAAATTTAGTACATTTTATCATAATTTCGATATCGAAATCATTTTTCGATACGATAGCTCATTCGATCACGAATGCGGTAATTTGGCCCCTGTTCTTTGTTGCACTATTCGAATTATTTACATAAACATTGCAATTTTATAAAGTAGCTCATTTATATTTCTGATGTAAATATGTACTATATCAAAAAACAAACTAATTGTTTACCTTTTATAAATAATCCCTGTTTTTGTTTTAACGGTCGCATAACATTTCTATTAAACTACGTTCCATAGGTTCCCCAAATCGCTAACATAATTTATATTGTCTAAATTTACAGTATCACTGTAATTAACTTTCCTTTGACAATAGACTAATATTGTTCAATTGGTTAAAACTGGGTACTATTTTAGTTTAGTAAAGCTTTGTCTGCTCTTTTATAGCAAAATCATTCTCCTATTCACTACGATTTCTATATTAAATTAAACGATAGGCTTGACAAACAGCAAAGGTGTTAAATCGCACGATCTAGGCGGCCAATTCTGGTCTCCAAAACGCGAAATAATACGACCGGGAAATGACTGATGCAGCAATTGAATTGTTTCTCTGGCTGTATGGCATGTGGCGCCGTCTTGTTGAAACCACATGCCCTCCACTTTCATTTCTTCAAAGCTAGGCAAGAATCATTTCACGATACCAAGCGCCATTGACTGTGCTTGACCTGCCTCATTTTCATAAAAAAAGTCCAATGATTCGTCCAGCCTAAAAACCACACCACACAGTGACACGTTGAGGACGCATTTGCTTCTCGTAAATCACTCGAGGATTTTCCTCACCCCAAATGCGACATTTCTGCCTATTGACGAAGCCATCAAGATGGAAATGGGCCTCGTCACTGAAGATGATTTTATCGACAAAATCAACATTTTCATGTTGTCTCTCCAATACTATTTTGTTAAAACAATTTCGCAATGAGAATGCTTTGTTAATTCATGTAGCGCTCCATTTTTACTAACCTCGTACCTTCTACTAGCAAACAATAATAATTGTTCAAATGTCAAACAATGACACTACGAATGGCGCCAAATTTAAAAATTGCGTTCTAGTTGGGACACCCTTTATTAAGTATAATTTTTGCTGTTATTTTTAATTTCTATTTTGGGGCCACTATTCCATTTTTCCTGGGACCCTTTTTACAGCGCTAAACGAAGCTACTGGAGCAATTTATTTAACATCCTCAATATCAAACAAATTAACCCAGTATATCCAATCACTTTAATCTTTTTATTATTACCCCAAATCCAACTAAATTAAACAAAACTTTCAATTAACTAAACCTTAAATTGAATTTAAAACTTTACCTGTGTGCGAAGAATATCACTCAATCTAGTTACAATCTACAATTTGAATGACAAAATCACTAAAAATTCTGTGAAATGTATGAAACATTTGATGTCCCAGCTCGTATTAGTAAAATGTCACTCATGCTTGCTGGGCCAATAATAAATTAACACTCTAGAGACCACCACTAGCCACCTGCAAAAAAACAAAAAGTGTGCTTTGCATAGTTACGAGATATAAAATGCCAGGATTTCTAAGGATTTAAACGTAAATGCTCTATATCTCACAACTGGCAGCAGCAAGGTAAGTAAATCTACATTAAAACAGCTTTGGTATTGCTTTGCATACGATTAGCAAGACTTTTTGGTCATTAGAGAATGCTTTTTGACGATTGGACGGTAGGCCGTTTTGAAGGCAGTAAACAGCAAAATAGCAAAATAGCAACATGCAGTATTGCATTTATGCAACAAAGAATGATAAATGTATGCGAATACATCAAGTAACAGCAAGCCAACACATTCATTCGCAGGCGAATTCCTGCAGTCTCACTCTTGAGGACACACATGCATGTTTACACATACACATGTCTCGTATTTGTGAGTGTGGTAGTAATAGTTTTTTCTCTTTCCTGATATTTTCTATTTCGAATGAAGGCACGAGTGGTTGAGTGAGTGAATGAATGAATGAATGTATGTGTGCTGCTAGTGTATGAGTGTGTTATTAATTTACATTTTGAATGACATGCTGACAGTTACTTTGACACTGACAGCTTCACTTGTATAAAATGTAAAACTATTCTTCCTCATTTTACTTGCTAAGGCCACTAAAAGTACAGACATTTATATGCAGTAAAAGGAGGTTTAGTAAGATATGTTACTTGAAGGACAAAATACTAAAAATGTCACAGGATATTTTTTGTGAGCGTCAAAATATGTTCAACTGGTGTTATTAAAATAAGAGCTTAATTATATTATTATAAATAATATTATATTAGAAAATTGAATAATTGAATTCAATAAAAAAGAAACAAAACCAAAAGTGTAAACAAATTAAATTGATTTATTGATAAATTATACAAATTTTTACCAGTCCAAATCAAGTAAACAGTGACCTCATTCTTATGCAAAAAACCGTGTTATTCCAAAAGTTGTGGCAATTCATTTATGTAGTTCTTTTTTGGTTGAAAGTATAAAGGTAAAGTGCCATTCAAAATCATTGCAAATTTCGTAATTAAATTAAAAGAGATTGAAATGAAAAGAGATTAAGTTGTGATGTTAAGTAGTGAAAAATTTACAATCGAAAGACAAACATCAATTGAGACTCGGAAAATCATAATAGACTTGCATAGAAAAGGTAGATCCCTGCGTAAAATAGATGAGAAACGCATTTTGTAGCTTTTGAATATAAAACGCAAGGACATCTCCAGAATTATAGCGGTGCTAACTGATTACTGTAAGCCCGCAGACAGACTTGAACTCGCTTTCGATAATCACTGCCGCAATTGCCAGGACCGTGAGAAAGCGGAAACAGTATGAAGCAAGAGATTGATTTATGTTTAAATAAATTAAAAAGTTTGCTTGTTTCTTTTTTTAATTTTCTAAACCAGAATAAAAATTTTATTATTAATGAATTAATGTTGCTTGCATACAAGTATTTCATATTCTCTGCCAATGTCCGGCTCTTCAAAATACTAAAATTTTCCCCACCAATATACTAAACAATCTAGCGAAGATATCAAGTATTAGATCGTGCGTTTTCATCGGATAGCTGAACGCAGCAGACTGGAACAAAAGCAAAAGATTTCACTTAAATGCTCTGCCACCACATAAACAAACCAACCATTCCAAACGCAATACCGTAGAAAATTTTTCTGGTCAAATCGTCAAATCGATCAAAGTGTCTTACAAAAACTTAAGAGATGTAAGTACTGGTAAAAATAGCGACTAGAAGAGCTTTGCATCAAAATGGCCTACGTGGTGGAGCGCCACCTAAGAAGCCTTTTTTTTTATCAAAGAACAACCAACCAAAACGTTTGAATTTGGCAAAAAATAATACAAAAGCCCCTCAAATTTTTGGGAATAATTTTATTTTCTCCGATGAAAGTGAGTTTTTTATTTGGTGGCAAAAACCCCAAAAATATGACGTACCAAGCCTTTAGTAGTAAATATGTTATCAAGATGGTAAAACATGGCAGCGGTTTATTAATAGTCTAGGGTTGTATGACGATGTCAGGGGAATAAGTTAACAACTGTAGAATCTACAATGAAAAATATAGATTATCTCGACATTGTAAAAAACAATGTAGCATCTATAGAAATTAGAACTAAAGTAGAAATGAATTTTTAGCAGAACAATGTTTCTAAGCATACCTCCAAAATTGTAATAGGGTGGTTGTTCAATCATTATCATCCTCAGTAACCAGACCTCAATCCAATTGAACGACTGTGGGAATATCTGAACAAAAAAATTAGGTAAAGAAAGATTTCGTGCAAGGATAAACTAAAGTCAGTAATACAGGATGAATTGAACAAATTTTCACCTGATTTCACTAAAAAAAACTCGTTGATTCTTTGTCCTTTTGACAAAGGCAAAAGGACTACAAACAAAATATTATATACAATGTTTTACATAATTAATTTTTAGAGTTTTCCGTTTTTTCTTAATGGAAAATGGTTGAACATTTGATATTTATGATTAGAGAAAATTTTACTTGGCTTGAGTTTTTGATTTTAATAATTCAAAGAATACCATTGTGAAGTATTATTTTTAGACAATTGGCATATTGCAATGAATTTTCCGCCCTGCCAAGGGCTTCATCAGCAATGTTTGTTGATTGTAAGCATCATCTATTTAACTCACCATTATTGAGGAATAGATATCGAAAATTAATCATATTTCCTTTTACATGTTGTGAGTTAGAAAGAAATTTACATTTTATAGTTATACATAATTTTAATATATCTGTTTACTTTATTTAAAATCTGTTAATTTTCCATTAAAATTTAGTTAATTTTTATGCTCCTTATTTTTCTAATATTTGTTAATGAGTTATATATGGCTTAAGTCAGTTATGAATTATACAATATATTTTGTTTTACATTTGTACTTGTAGTATATAAGAATATATTTTTTCATTGTACAATACATATTAGGTGTTTACTTTATATTAACGTCCACTGCATTTGTAAATGTTATAGTTTTATGAAGAAATACATGAAAAGCTCTATTTAAAACAGAATTTGTTAAATAATTGCACTAATTTGTTTTGTTTTTTTAATAAACAATGTATTTACACCACTTCTTAAAACACCCTGTTTATGTATTTATGTTTGTTATGTTTACTCAAAATTTAAATGACTTAACACATACGAGTACAGAATTGCTGTTGAAAATTTGTAGAAAAAAAAAACATAAGTATGTGTGTGTTTATATAGACGAGCTCAAGTAACGAACGTTTTTGAACAAGAACTTTGTCTTCAATAGGGTAATATTGGAATAACATGAACGTGTTGACTTTGTTGTCTTATCCTTAAGGTTCGGTCACACTTGGAAAATATTTGCCGAAAAAACGTAAGCACTAAATAAAATATTTTGAAACTCGTTTATTTATTAAAAAAAACTTCGTTTATTTAGAACAAGACAAAACATATATTCACCCATATCGTAAATAAAAATTCCACATGAAATTTGTTCCCTTTTATTTTTTTAACATTGAATTTTAATAGGAAAAATGTGAAAAGGGAACAAATTTCATGTGGAATTTTTATTCACGATAAGGGTGATTAAGTCTTATTTTATGTGATGCTGTTTGATCTTGCAGAACGCTTGTAAAAGTGGTTACGCTTTTTTGAGTAAAAATTTGCCATAGGTAACCATACCTTAAGTAGAAGCTTTGATTGCTGTATTTCGTAAAATTTCTGATATTTTTAGTCTATAATATCGCTTTCAGAAACCACATGAAAATCTGAAATTCAAAAACAATTGTTGATAAGCCTTGACATGTTGCATGTATCATTGTGGTCATTTCTTATCGAACGTTTAGCTGAAGATGGTGTTACGTTGAATCACATGGCAACATCATGTACTATCAATAAGTCATAGGCACCGAAATAATGAATTTATTGCATACGAAAATTTCCAATCAAATAATTTTGAGAAATTCTGCTCCAATAACACGATTTAACATTACTGTATTATTTGTAGTGGGGCTAAATTAAAGATATAGTCTATACAGGGCCAAGCGAATACTCAAAATAGCCCCGTTATTTTTCCAAAATGAGATTGAGAATCGACACTTGTAAGCATAGTAGTAGTGAACATCTGTCCAAAATTTTTTATCATTTATAACTGACAAATCTTGCTCTATACAATGCAATATAAAATTTAAATTATATGTACATAAATTCTTTGCTTTAGTTTGTTTTGCAAAACAAAGTTCTTTTTGAAAGGCCTTGTATATAATGCAAATTTGTTGTAATATGTATTTTTCATGTTGTTAGTGTTCACATAATATTCAGCATGTTTATGCTGTGTATTTTATAAATTTTTATATTCATCAAAGCATGTGTTATAATGCTGGCATGTGAGTTTCTATTTGTAAGTAGATGTTTATATTTGGACATTGTAAGAAGTGATTTTTTGGTTTTATTACTAAAATCTATATGGAAGCATGTTTTTGCACGTTAAAGTTATTTAAGCTCTTTTAGAGTACTACTTAGAGTCATGCAAATTCCTGCATATTTGTTAGGGCAGCAAACAAATATGAATATATTGAAGACTATAGTTTTCGTTTTTTTTTTGTTTGAAAATTTTAAACTTTTAGCGTATGTAAGTAGTAAAAATGTTCTAAACACAAGCAATCTAGTAGAAGTCTCCTTTTGCTAACATCATATCTACCCATGCTCTAAAATCTCTTACGATTACTTAAAAGGGCGGTTCGGAAACTTCTTAGCCCAGCACAGAAAGAGAATAGTTAGTTTTTCAAAAACATATTTCTTTTTCAATATAATCTCCTGAAACTTCAATACACTTAGTCCAATGCTTATCTAGCAATTCTATCCCTTAATTAAAATAATTTTTCTCAAGGCCTTTAAAATAGTGGTTTACAACTGTAACTGCATCTTCATTTGGGGTAAAAGGCTTGCCAACTAAGAATTTTGTTAGATTTGGGAACGGGTAAAAGTCACTGGGAGCTAAATTAGGAGAATAAGTAGGCTGGTCAAGCAACTCGTAATTTAATTCGTAGATTTTAGCCATTGTTAAAACACTCTTGTGCGCTGTTGTGTTGTCTTGTTGAAAAATTATTTTTTTGTGTTGTTTATATTTAATTGATCCAAGATGTTGCAGTAGTACTCTGAATTTATTGTTTTACGCTTTTGCAGATAGTCAATCAATAGAATACTTTTGAAGTCCCAAAAAACCGTTGCCATAAACTTACCAGCCGATTGAATTGTCTTTGCTTTTTTTGAGGCACTTCCTCCAGCTTCAGTCCATTTATTGAATTGCTCTTTTGTCTCTGGAGTATAGTAGTGGATCCATGTCTCATCAACAGTTATGAAACGGTGCTTAAAATCCATTTCGTTTTTCTTAAAAGGATCTAAACGATCCATAAGAATTTTTGGTCGACTGTTAACAACTGTTAACACATCTTGCAGAATGCTTTTTCAGCTGTAGTTCTTCATTCAAAATTAAATACACTCGAACAGTCGGGCTGCCCATGATATTAGCTATTTCACGCACTTTTATTTGTCGATAATTTAATACGATATCATGCACTTTGTCTACAATTTCTGTTGTTGTTGCTGTTTTTGGACGTCCGCTTGTGGTTCATCCTCAATTCTTTAAATTCAGCACTTTCACCTAACACATTCAGCATAGCATTCTGAATTTCTTGTCCCGATAAACCATTTTATTTATATATTTAATGACACCACGAATTTCTAATTTTCCCAACACCTGTTTCTTTAGGGCGACAATTCTTATCACCAATTCTAGAGAATACACAATTAGGAAATGTCTCATGCAGTAATTGATTTAAGTTTCATAATTTGTACGGCTTGTGCCACATGTCATATCATCCAATTTAGGCAGAAAGAACTATCTGCATGACCAGCCTCATTTTCGAAGAAGTATGATCCAGCATAAAATCCTTTTGATTTTCATCAATAACATCTGGGTTTTGAAAGCCATAAATGCAGCAATTTTTACAACAAAGCCATATTCTGAAAATGCGCTTCATCGCTTAGGATGATTTAACTCGAAATACTTTTATTGTTTTTTTGGTATATTGTTTAATAATGAAAAAGTGTGATTTTCTCACATAATGCTCCATATTTATTAAACCTAAAATCTCGCCTATTTTAATTTTCAACATCATACGGCTCTCTTCTAATCCTACGGACACGATATTTTCTGTCTTGTCTACATCTAACTTACTGGCTAGCTCTAACCAACTTTTTCTCTTTTTCTCTTTCTTACATTTCCAGACAACACAAAAGGACCAGTGATCATATGGACCTAAGTGAGCTGTGTATTGTAAGGCCGCCTGCTAACCTAACCTAACTGAATAAATATAAACTTAAAATAATGCATATTCTTTCCCAATTCATTGAAAATTTCCTTCTCCACTTGGGTGCCCCGATAGACTAGGTGATAGAAGGCCGGACTATCAGTCAAAGGTTGCGAGTTCGATTCCCGCCAAACACTCTAGGTAGACGAGTCAGACATATGTAGACCAATCGGACATATGTGGACGAGTCAGACATATATAGACCAGTCAGACAGACATATATAGACCAGTGAGACATATGTAAACTAGTCGGAAATTTGGTAGAGAATCTAGGGCATCGCAATGGACCATATTGGTCTCTGGATGAGGGTGTGATGTGACTCACACCAGCCTTCCTACTTAACCTCCTTCTCCACTTTATTTTTTCTTGGACCAGCACTCAGATGATGACCCCTACTTATGCAATGCATTGTGTTGAAACGAGGAAAATAGGTTATGTGAGGGAGGATACAGGGAGTAGTGTTTGTAAACATTTAATTTGAATTTTCCTATATTGAAAGTGGCAGGGAATACTTCTGCTGGTAGTTTGTTCCACATACGGACATTATGGCTAAAGAACGAATTTTCCCTGTAGTGTATTGTGCTATCCACTGTCCAATCGACCACAAATGGATGAGCCCTGTCTGAAGAACGTTTATTACATAAAAAACTGCATGTTTCAGGAACAAGTTCCCTGATTTCAGCAGAACACATTCCGTTATAGTATCGATAGAACAGTGAAACACAACCCACATTGCGATGATGCTCCAATGAATTAATAGAGTTGGATACCCTACTGTCACCGATTAACATTTTCGCCCTCTCCTGTACGCGGTCGAGTAACTCCAAAATAGACTTCGAAGCACTGGCCCATCCATACATGAGAGTTGTATACATTTTCGGTCGAATATAGGTGGTGTAAATAGTAAGAAGATCATATATACTATGCTGTCTTTATTATTGCCTTTAATAACAACCTGCACACCTGTACAGATGTTTTTGTTTGTTGCACTGTAAATGAGTATGTTAATAGTTGGGTGTACGTGTATTTGCACATGAGTTTGTGCAGCATATACTGTGTTTGTTGATGCCATTCACTCAATTTTCATAAAAACCACTGTAGTATATCAGTATACTCGTATATAGTACATAATTGTATACATAATTTATTGTTTTTGCTTTTGTAGCTTTTGTTTTTGTTACTCCTGTTGACATTGTTAAAGCCTCTCCTTTAAATGCATGAAAATTATGATGAGTATGGCTTGCTGTTTGTATGCAAAGTTAGTTAGTTCACATTGTTTATAGAAAAAGAAGTAACACTGGGTTTGTTTGTGTGTGTGCTCTTACATGAATGTATGTATCTTTTATGGTAGACAACAGCAAACGTATGCTTCAGCATTTCCTCCACATTTAATCATCAACTTTAAATGAGAGTTTTAGTTTTTTTTCTGTGCCAGCCTGTGCTCATACTGATAAGAATTGTGTATGTCCTGCTAGAATATACTGGGTATATGATTTGACAGTTTGTCATAATAATCTGATTTTTTTTTTTTTGGAAGTGTGTTGTGCATTTTTCTTTATTAATGGAAGTTAATGCATAAATCAAAAAAATAATTGTGTTAAACTGTAGTTCTCAATGAAAGGATGTCCAAAGGAGTTTAAGAATGAAAAAAAAAATGCTGATCTTAGAAAAGCTGTAAGACTTCAAGAGAATTATAGGTGAAGCATTGTTGAGATTTTGTTAAGATCTGGGTGAACAAAATGGTTAGAATACATGATGTAACATTAGAGAAATATACTAACAATTCTCATTTTTTGTCTAAAATAAAGTCTTAAAAGGCAAATGTAGACTATAAATAAAGACTTAATAACTTATGCCCTTATTCACAAAAAATTAAAGTAGACTTCAAATGTACTTTAAGAAAATTTTGTATGAAAATTTTGTCTTAAAGCACACTTCAAACCTACTTTATTTTTTATGAATACGGCAGTTAATAAATATTATTACGGCATTGTATTTCAATTTAAATTGAACGGCTGGCATCAACATACAACATGTTTATCAACATTTGTATTAATAAAATTTTCTATTTGCAAACACTGTTGATAACCATGAATGAAAGAAACAAGATTACGCATTGCACAGGTCTGTTAGTTTTGTTATTCTCACTCAGCTGATTGAGTGACGTAGACCGAGGGCATTGTGGTTTATTGTGAAAAGTATCAAGTTAAAAAAATCGTATAAATTAAAAACTAAAATGTGGTGTGCAGTGAAAAACTGTTGTAACAATAACAGAAAAAAGCCGTGTATAATCAGTTTATTTAACTTTCCGGCAGATCTAAAGTTATGAATAAGTTTTTGTTGCCGGAAAAATAAAATAAATCCATAGCAGAAAACGAAAAATGTTCATCGTATTCATGGGTTGACCATTTGTCTGAGGGCGGACTATCAAAGCCGACTCAAAAACTATGGAACACATGCAAGACCTTGCTAATTAAGGACAACTTCATAAATGCTTGGGTAGTCATATGGCGTCATCTATGTTTGCAATCATGATTGTATATAAATTAAAACTAATTATATGACCCGTTTTCATACAATTGCCAACAATTTGGACAATTTGACAACAAAAATGACATAGTGAAAACGCGGCTAAAGTCTCACGTGCCACAGGCTGATCATATTGAATTTGACAAAAAACAAATAAAAATCCTTTCGAGTTCGAGAAAAAGAAAATATAAAAAAATACTAAATTAAATTTCTTATTTTATATTAATAACATAATTATTTAAAAATAAAAATACCGGAAAAAAGTTTATTACAACGTCTCAATCTCAATATATTCAAACACTAAAAATCAATATATCAATTTATAAATAATAAAACACAAACAAGTATAAAACAATAAAGTGTTTTACAAACAAAATAAAATATGTTTATAGCAATAAAATTAAATATGAAAAAAGAAAATTCTATGATTTTTCGTTTTATTTTATTAAAAATAAAAAATAACCATAATATTTTTTCATTTCCACCACAAATCTCATACTGTTTTCATAACATACAAACAGAAAATTTTTTAGAAGAGAGGAATGCGCCATGTGTGTTTATTGCATCATAATTGATAACACCCTTTTATAAACATAATTGAGCAATATGGCAACATAAAGATTTAACGGCTTTTGCTGAACATTCGAGATATAAACATTATAGTATCTTGGATCCGAATAATCTAAAAATCAGGATTATAAATAGCATAACAGAGCCACTCAGGTTAGTTTATTTTATTGTGAGTCATCATTGAGTAAACATTTAAGCGTGCTCAAACTGTTATCTATGTGTGGTGTTTAAACTATAATTTAAGAGTAGTAAAACACAGAGTATTCATTAAAATAATTTTTGTTTAAATTTTAATAAAGAATGACGTCTTATATATTCTTTAAACTACCCGACGCTTTTATTTTGCAATTAAAAACAATCCGGTTTATTAAAAGGAAATAAACCACCGTTTTAAAAGGTAAAAACGTAACAATAGAAAGGGCTGTTCAGGAGAAAAAATTTAACTGAAATCCTTTCAATTTGTATTGTCTTGGAAGAAGTAGGGTTTGACAATTATAAATGAAAACTGACAGCAGACATATGTACAGCACAAAATCGATTCTATTTTGTTAATCACATTACGGATTTCAAGTTTTAAGGCTGTAATCGATTGCATTGTCTCTGTATAGATTCGATCTTTAACATAGACGCACAGATATTAATCCATTGGTATGAAATCACATGATCATTGAGCCAATTGAATTTCATGCAAACGCGGATTATGCTTTGCAGTATATTAATTGTTTCGATGGCTGTATGGCATGCGGCACAGTATTGTAAAAACCACATGCCAGTGATAACCATATTATAAATCATAAGCCAAAATTTAGTTGTTAACATCTCCTGATGGCGTGATACATTCACTGTAATCGAATTTTCAGCCGATTTTTCAAGGAAAATATAAAAATTTTATTATTAATTTTAATGACGGGATTCATTAAAATTTTATTTTTAGCCGAATTAAAAAAAAACGCCCCGAGACCACACAGTATGTTTCTAATACACTCACGTATTTCATCCTTCAACATCAAATAATTTAATTAACAATTGTTATTAAACTAATATAAATCACCTAAAATTCAAATTATTTTACAAATAATGATCACTCGTACGTATGGGTAATATTTAATGTGAATTACATTGTTAACACAGTGGCGTATGATAATTATTTAAAACACCAAATATTTCTTTATCAAAATTTGGCTGTAATATTTAGAACCACCACCAAAATGGAGGGATTGTATATTAAGTTCGACCGAAATAATGGTCGTAGATCGAAAAAGTCTAGATATTCTGGTTCCTTAAAAGATTCTAAAGGCTCAGTTAGCCGATTGTAATGGAATGTAACTGCAACAGTAAGAAACTGCTGATGGATATTGTTATGTGTAAAGTAATGTAAATGGTTATGGACATGTAAAGTAACGCAACACCGTAATGTATGGATCTGCACATTTACATTTTTACATCATTACACAACATTCCGCTACAGTCGACTAACTGAGGCTTAAGACGATTTAGCCATGTCCGTCAGTCTGTCAATCTGTTAAATTAACGATAGAGCTTTGAAAAAAGACATGGAACAATGAAATTTTTCTTTGATCCACCGCAATGTTTTGTATTGCACATCGAAAAAAAAAACGGTCTAGTAGGATCCAAGTTGTAGACCAAAGTTCCAAACAACCTCAATATTTTTCAGATATTTTTGACATGAATCAATTTTAAACACTTTATTTTTCTGATAAAAGGACAAGTCCTGTTGAAAATGGTAAGAATCGGTTCACGACTTCCCATAGATCCCATACAAATGTCTTCACGGAATATGGCTTTATGGTACATAAATGTTCATAGAAAAGCAGCATCTATACAAAATTCATCAAAAATAAGTTTATAACAGCAAGAAATTACAAAAAGATATTTTGTTTTTCATCGGTCCATATTTTGACATAAATCTCTTATAAAAACAACTAATAATTCGAAACTAAGCACATATAATTCCTATATACTTATAAATCGTTGTAACAAATTTCATGCTGACCGTTCTATAGTTGAACGTGCACTTACGAAAAAACACTTAAATGCGCAGAAATCTCTTATAAACATCACTATCAAGTTGAAATTCAACACAAATTTATCGTTTGCTTATACATTAATATCATCATACATAACTCCATGCTGAAAGATTCAACGGTTCAGGCCTGCTTCTAAAAAGCTCATTTACTTACATAAACATTCATATCGAACCGAATTTTTAAGCAGATTAGATATAACTATGTAAGAATTATATATATGGCTTTTATGAAAATTAGTCCATAATTCTTCCATACAACGTCCACTTCTGAGAATAACCACAGAAAATGCAGAGGGGACAATTTGTGACGTTTTAAAATAATTTAAAATCAGTTTTCTAGGGCTTTTTTGTATCTATTTAATTGTGTGCCAAAATAAATTGCTACACACTGCAAAAGTATGAATAAACAGTTCTGAAACAAAGAGTTAAATATAAAATGTGATTATCTTCCGTCTCGTGAAACCTCCGTTCACTTTGTGGAGTAACTGCAATATGCTTAAAATTCTTGTAAATATTGTTATTAAGATGAAATTTAAACAAAATAAACTTCAAATAAATAGAAATTACGGTACAATACTCAGCAAGCCATATGAGTCCAAAACAAGACTTTTCTGACACCTTTTTCGGAGCGTTAACGATCTTTATGAGCCCAAAAACAATCATAATTGCTCCGAAAGCCTTTAGAAAAGAGGGTCATTACATTCGAAAATTGTCCGTCAGAAAGAGCTCTTAGATAATGTCAGAAAAGAGGGGTTTTTTGGGCTCTTACAGAGATCTTATATAATGTCAGAAAAGAGTCTTTTATGAGGGGTTTTTGGGCGCTGTGTAGTCTTGTTTTTATCATTCTTGTGTGGTACAGCTATGTTTTTTTTTCAAAGCACAAATAACAGGACAACAACGCTTTGGTACACACATAATTAAGTGGAATTTCTGAGTCATACTGCGTGCCCACTCAGGACAGTAACAATCAAATTTTTCTTTCGCTCTTTAGTTGAACTCTTTTCGGACTCCTTTTTTCGGACCGCTCCGAAAATGCTCTTTTGTTTGACTCTTTTCTGACTCCTTTTTTGGAGCGCTCCTAGAATGGTATGCTGGGTAGTTTATAACTGACGACAGCCCCATATCATAGTTGATAGCACTCATGTAAGGAAGCCGTAAAATCAAATAACCAGTACCGATACAAAATGTAACAAAAATTTGTTTCAAGTATTCATAGATCACACTACTGGTATTTGGTGGTGGGTATATTAATATAAACTCTTACTTGTTAATATTCTTTACACTGTTAATAAAATCATGAGTTGTTGCGGCTTTATTATAAATACCCAAAGCACAAATTCAAAACTTTTTGTTTAAAGATTGTGTATTTTAACTTGTTACTACTAATTAAAATTACTTAATTTTATGTTATACTTTGCTTGTATAACATACAATTTGCTTGTAACTGTATTCTGAAATATGTGTATTTGAAGTAAAACTCTGCATGTTTTTAACTTCTCTTACATCATGTACCCCCTTACGTATGATTAATATCAATTTCAGCTTGTAACACCTTGTTGTACACTCAAGCGTATGATTATTATACAATACACACAAAAACTGTAATCATTACAGCGTAAAAATTATTATCAATTCCCATACTCTCGTTTGCATTAAGAAGTATACATTTCATTACTTCAATACTCAGCAAAAAATCCCACTCCACTAATGTAAATACACAAAAAATGAATACAAAAAAAATTCGTATATAAAACTTTTTCTCCTTCATCTGTTTCAACCTGGTCATGGTTAAATTGTATAGAATACGACTAGAAACAGTATTAAGTGAAAAATAAACTTTCATAACCATGCTAATTGATTACATTTAGATATAAATAAACTACATACATAAATTTAATAAAAAGTTTTTTATTAAAAACTTATTAAAACCGAAAAAATTAAATAAAACCAACCAACCAACAAAAGAAAAAAAAACGCTTACAATTACCTGGAGAGTAAATTGAAGTGGAGAAATGAAAACGTACTCTTGACTACCTATTTATAATGTGCATAAAAAATATTTAAAACTTAAATAAAAAAATCAGAAAATCATACACTAACATGAATATTTATATACTAATTCCCAATTGCTGACGATTTCTGAACAATGCCTGGAATGGTTTCAAGTTGTATGATGTTGATGTGGTGTGTGTGTAATGGGTAGGGAGAAAAAAATTAAAAATGTATATAAATTGGAAAAACCATAAAACATGCACAACAACTGTAACAAATTAACAAACTGCTAACAACAACTGTAGTACTTGCACAACTACAACAATGGCAACACAAAACCTGCAACAATTTTTTCTTGTTTTGCTCTTTCTTTTTCTACATTTAATTCTGTGGAAGTTGTCGTTGCATGTACAAAAGTAACAAACAACATGAATTTGGTTCGACAACAACATGAGGTTTAATAAAAGATATTTATCTCAGAAAAAAAAAAATACTGCATACTACACTCAGAGAAAGTCATTTTGTTTAAATGAATTCCAAGTAGAGAATAGAATATAAAGTTTAATAGAGAAAACTTTTGTAAGCTGAAATTAATTGCATTTTGAACAATAAACAGTGTAGCGGATACTAATCATTCTAGTTGGTTTAAAAAGAAGCAATAATTGTGAAGTAGTTTTGGAGATATCAGAAAATTGAATTTGTCAACACTCGGCTCACCACTGCGAGAATATACTAATGCATGTCGTGAGAAAAGCATGTTATTCAGGCATGTGCTGGAAATCGATATCGAAAACGAATGAGTTTTAGAAGGCAATTTTTTTTCGTAATATTTCTGTATTGAAAAACTTTTATCACATAAAATATAAAGATATTGGGCTACTAAAGAGAATATTAAAACAAGAATTGTAAAAATTAGATTACACTGTACAACACATAAGTTCGGGACTCAATTCTGATAATTGTTTATGAAAGTAGCCCCAAAAAGAAGAACTTCTGCATCATTCGTTTGTTCATTTTACGTGAAGAAGTAGTTTAAAAACTAATTTGAAGTTAGTAAGTATCGTACAGGGAATTTGTCACGTTTATTAGAATTGAGTCCCGAATCAATCACCTGAAAAATGTTGTACAGTGTTATAAATGCATTATAATGTATTTCCAAAACTGATTCGTTTTCGATATCGATTTTCATCACATGCCTGATTGTATGACTTGCATGGCACATGCATGACTGGAACGATCATTGTACAAGCATATTGCTAAAAAGCTTGGACTATCTAATCCCTGCCGTTCATAGTTTAGTCAATTAGCATGACACCGGAAAATTAGTAGAGAAAACCCAATCGCTTAATTTTACTGACGGCCTACTACTGCTGCCAAGAACGAGAGATTACTGCGGTTATCATAAGCTACTATATCAGGCTATATAGAGCGGATCCTTCCTGAGCATAAAGCCAAGTGTCAGCACTACTTTAAATGAATCTGCTGTTTCAGCAATAGCAATAGCTAGATACAGTGTGGTCAAACGTCAGTTATTTAACCAACTGCCATATTTTCCGCTTTCGGTTCCAACAACAGCCACCATGTGCCCCCAAAAAGACCTCAACAATTATCAGTTAGGGAACAAGTTCCCAGGCTTTTAACTAATACCTGTGTTTCTAGTTATAGACTCTAGTCAATTTGCACGGTTTCTTGCGTAAACAATTAGACTCTATTCAGTTTGAAGCTTGTGAAAGCTCATGGCAAAGTTTTTTTCATATCTAGCCCTGCCTGACAATAACTGTGAGATATCAATTGCTGCATTTGGCATCTGAAATTTAAGAGCAATTGTTGAGAAACCTTTGAATGCTGAACGTGTTACTATCTGCATATATATATAAATATATATATATGTATTTAGTTTGCTATGTGGCTTGGAGTCGTGATTGGTCTATGTTTTAAAAAAATTTGGCTGAAAATGCGGTTACAGTGAATGTATCATGATATTGAGGGATATTAGAAACTAAATTGTGGCATATTATTAATAAAATGGCCACCACTAACAGGTGGTTTTAACAGGACGATAAGCATCATCCCACAGCTACCGAAACAATGAATTTATTGCACAACAATATTCTCTATAGCATAATTTCATGAAATTTAGCTATCCAATCATGCTATTTAGCACCACAGGATTATTTGTTGTGAAACACTGTTAAAGAGACAGTTAATCGAAACGATTGCAGCTTTAAAACTTAAAATTCGTGACATGATTAAAAAATAGAATGCTTGATCATGGTGAATACCCTTCCGATATTATCTTTATTTATATTTTTCAAATTAACATTATTTCACTTAATATTTTAAAGTGAACCTGTTAAATTTAAATTTTAAATCCAAACTAAGCGAGTAAAACAAAGGAATATTACTACAAACAATTGTTAAAAAAAAACAATGATTTACCATTAAACTGGAGGTGTTGTCCATTGATTGAAAATATAGTTCCAGAATAAAGATAATTTCATGTATGTGTTATTAAAGATCTCTAGCGCTCTTATAAATGAATTCTGATCAGCCCACATCTCTGGCTATTTTATACAAAAAGTTTAATTTAATGAAGGACAGAAAACGTATAAAGTTCAAATTTTTCTAAATGGAATATTGCAAATAAGATTTATAAGAAAAATGAATCTGCTTTATGAATAATAGACAATGAAATATAAGGCAAAGTTTGCAAATGCAACATCAAATGTCGTTGTGAAAAACTTCTATAAAAAAATGTCGCTTAAAAAAACTGTCTGCCTCCAGTACAAACATTTAGTATTAAGAAAAGCCAGCTCAATGTGTCCTACTGATTTCTGGCTAATTTGACAGTAACCATGTGTAAGAGCAATACCATGGTTAATGTTGTAAAAGAGAAAAGTTGTAGCAATTCCCTAAATCTCAGAACAATATTAAATACACTAATCGTGTTGTTGTAACCCATTCTGGAAATGGAGAGACACAACAACTAATAGAAAGTTTTAATTATCAGTTTTGTTTAGAACTATAATTGCTATAATTGAAAGCTACAAGTAAAAATTAAAACTTTTCGTTTTTAATTTTAATTTTTATTAAAATCTGTATCAAGATTCACTGTGTTTTGTCTGGTTTTATCAACAAGTAGAACATTTTACAAGAACAAGCTTTTTATTGCCATTTTTTTTTATTTGTAAGAGTAATTTTTAAATATTTTTACAATTAGTTTGGAATAAAATTAATTATTATGCAATTTATTTGCAAAGAACAAATAAAGTGATTAAATTTAATTATAACTGCTAAATTTCTAAGTTTTAAACTGTAATTGAATCTTTTCAAATCGTACAGCTAGGAAAGTCCATTTAACGTAACAAGCCGTTAAACTTATTATTAACACTTGAGTAAAGTCCCACTGTGACCTTCTCTATAGCATCCTGTATTACAACAATAAAGTTTTTTTACATTTGTTTTTTAATCAGCACAATAATTTAAGGAAAATGTTATTATTGGCAGTTTTCACAATCATACATGGCGTATGATTGTTAATGAATTCTTAAAAATTGTATAATAATCATACGCCACAGTGTAGGTCTTGTGATTTTTTTTTAAATGTTAACATCAACAAAACTTTTAAAATAATGCACGGATCTTTACAAAACTTGAAACATTAATAGAAAAGAAGGTATATTTTCGGATTGTTTTATACAAATTTGTTATTTTGGGGTATCGAAAGCACAGTGGGGAACCAAAGACAACTATTTAAGCTGTAAAATATTTACACAATTTTCGTTTTATACCAGTAAATTGGTGAAAAATTTATAAATTTATTTATGGTTTAGAAGATCTAAGCATAAAAAAGTAAATTTTAAATTATAACTTTAATTTAAACACAACCCTAGCATCTAAATTATACGAAAAAAACTTGCGAATAAAATTAAAAATAAACAAAATCTCTCACAATGCACTAAACTATTCTACGGGGACATACCAGCTTTATTGAAATTTGTGACAAATACCAATACAATGCAATAACAGCAACAGAAAAAACAACTACTAAAATGCATATACACCTCAGGAAAATATGTTAAAAACTACACCCTATCTAACCCTTTACACATATCAATGGAAAATACCTTTAAATATATCTGTATGTACGTATGTACAGTGCAATGTTTGCTTTATATTTTACATACAAACAATTTTATTTCTAACTTTTCATGTCGAACATGAAGAAGCACCTGTCAGTGAATAACTGTAAACTGAATAGATCTATGAGTACAACTCCCCAAACTTTGTTCAAGTAGCTTTAGGAGTTTGTTTTGTTTTGCTGTGGCTGTGACTCTAGTTTGCAGTAGCAGCCAGCGGACAAAGTTTTTGTTACTTGTAGTGTCGCATACACTAACATCTATAAATAAACGCACTTACACTTGCACAACATATGTATTTAGGTACGAACATTAGGGTGTCTGCTTTTGTATGGACTATAAAACGAATTGCGATGGAAGGCTAGATTTGGACTATAAATCGAACTAGATTTGAACTATAAAATTGCCTAAATTGAAGCTAGATTTGGTTTATAAAATAATCTTAAACTGAAGCTTGATTTAGACTATAAAACGAAATACGATGGAATCTAGATTTGCATTATAAAACGAAATATAATTTAAGCTTGATTTGGGATATAAAATTTTTTTTTTTAAATAATTAACAAACACAAACTGCGAAGCTTTTGGCTTATCTGCAGAAAACACCCAGAGTCTTTGGCGGGAATCGAACTCGCAACCCTTTGACTGCTAGTCCGGCACTATATCACCTGGTATATCGAACTACAATGGAAACTAGATTTGCACTATAAAACGAAGTGCAATGGAAGCTAGATTTGCATGTACAGATTTGGACTATAAAACGCACTACGATTGAAGCTAGATTTCGACTATAAAATTAACTTAGATTGAAATTCTATAAAATAAAATTAAATTTAAGCTAGATTTAGAATTTAAAACGAAATACGACGGAAGCTAGATTTGCATTTTAAACCGAAATAAAATCTAAGATAGATTTGGACTATAAAGCGAACTTTAATTAAAGATTTGGGTTATGAAACGAAGTACAATTGAAGGTAGATTTAGATTATAAAAACAACTATAATGGAAGCTCGACTTGTATTATAAAACGAAATAAAATTGAAGCTAGATTTACATATGCAGATTTGGACTATAAGACGCAATACGATTGAAGCTAACTTTGGACTATAAAATTAACTTAGATTGAGATTCTGTAAAATGAAATTAAATTGAAGCTATGAATTATCCCCATCCTAATGCGCATTAAGTTAGACGTAAATGCACAAAATCATAGTGAATTTATACTGCCTTAAGCTATTTCAATATGGCAACATCGTCGAAAATCAATAATATGTTATCAAATTGTTTACTATTCTAAAAGAAGAAGAAGACAATTGTAAAATTAAAATAATAAAAAGAGATTTTCACAATTGCCTTTCTCTTATTTCAGAGTGTCCCTCTGCGGTCACAACATGTAGCAACACGTTCAGATTGATGGTTGCTCTTGCATGAACAATTTTTGCATTATCAAGCAGTTTCAGTAAAAATAATTTCAGCATTTTTCAAATAAATACTGATTTTTCACCAAATGTCAAACAAATGTTTTCATAATTAAACAGTTGTTTACAAGCAAACAGCTGTTTAGATGCTGTTTTAAATGCAGAAACTGTCGTCTGTAACGGTAAAATCTTAATTCAAATTAGTGAGATTTTAATGCACATTAACGCTGTCGTCTGTCTACGCTATTAAACTTTAAAACGAAATACGACAGAAGCTAGTTTTGCATTATTAAACGAAATAAAATCTAAGATAGATTTGGACTATAAAGCGAACTTTAATTATAGATTTGAGCTATGAAACGAAGTTATTATGAAGTCACGGAAACTTATACAAGAATATTCAAAAAAGAACACAAAATATGATCAAGTCTTTTATTTATTTATTTAAAAATTCAGCTACAAATATTAGTAAAGTCCATCTGACACTACATTTTTAATGCATTGTTCAAGTTTTAGTGAACAATACAGTATTAAGATAAATGGCAAACTGTCAAACATTTTACTAAAGTTATCGATAAAAAATAAAGTTATGTCAAAAAAAATGTAATATTGTTCAATATTTTTTTAAATTCGTTTTTATTTGCAAACTATTTTACAAAAAAATAAAATAATAAGCAAATTAAATAATAAAATAAAAATTAACATATATATTAAGTTCCAATGAACTCAATAAAAAAAAACAATTATTAGTTTAATTTAATAAAAATTACTAACATTTTTCTATTTTCTAAAGGGAATTCCAAGAACGTGATATCGTTTTAATCTTTGTATATCTTCACTATCATCTAGTAGGTTAATTGCTAACACATTTGAGTGATTGCTGAGTCGATTTAGATATCTTTCACTAAAATTATTAATTTCATCTTTGACTCTTGCAATTTTGAGATCGTTATGTATGTTATTGTTATTCCCAAACCAAGGCGCATTAGTGATTAATCTTAGAGTTTTAGATTGATACCTTTGTAATATTTCAATGTTTGAGTTGCTGGTAGTTCCCCACAGCTGAACTCCGTATGTTCATATCGGTTTAAGAATTGTTTTATATAGCAAAACTTTGTTTCCCAAGCTTAATTCAGATTTTGGCCCTAATAGCCAATACATTTTTCTTGTTTTGATGTTTAATTGTTCGCGTTTCTTTCTTATGTGTTCCTTCCATGTAAGTCTACGATGAAGGGCAATCGTGTTTTCTTAATGTAAACGTCACGTGCACCGAGTTTGATGCATTTACTTTAATGTTCCACTTCTGTAACCAATCTTGAATAGTATTTAGCTGATTTTGTAAATTTTCAGATGCTATAATTGGTGACTGGTTGGATGATAATAGAGCAGTGTCAAAAAAATGTCAAATTGTTCAACTTAAAATTGACATTGCAAGCTTGGAATATTAGAAGTGTTGCTGAATCAGCGGTTTATGGGCAAATTTTGCGTTTAACCGTTTTTTGTTTGCTTTGTTTTTATGTTTCTCATAAACAAAAAGTTGACAACATTTAATAAAATATACAAAACCATAACAAAAGAAAAAAAACTAAAAGGCTTTTTTGTTTACATTTTTTATAATTTGCTTTTTCTAACATTTTCTGTTTCTTTCTATCAATTCTATATCAATGCAATGAACAAAAAATGTAGTGTCATAAGGGCTTAACAGCTGCGCATTATATGAAGTACAATAATTAACTAAGCACAACACTAACACTATCAAAAACAATCATAGTTATAGTTATAATCATTTGAATTCAAGCAGTACGTCAGTCTGCTCTTTATTTCCTCAGTTGTATCAGAAAAATCAATTAAATCATAGAATTTGTTGAATTCTGCACATATTCTTCGAATAGAATCAAAATTAATAAAGTTCGAACTATGGAATTTCAGATAGAGTGGAGTGTATGATCTTAGATGTCTGATTGGGACATTGAAGCAAACTTTAGAAACAAAATATTCGAAATCAAAAGTACCTTTAATTGTGTTCAATAAAAAGGTAACGTTTGCGATTAATCTTCTACTTCTTAATGTTGGCAGCTTTATGAGTGCCAGTCGACTTCGGTATGTTGAAAGGTTTATTTCAGGATTCCATTGCAGATACGTAGTCTTACAATTAAAAATTTTTAAATTATGAAAGTAACCCTGCAGTTTCTTTTTATCTAATGCAGTCCGTTAAAGGTAAACAGCCGATAAAAATATTTTTCCCATTCGAGGTGCTCTACTTTGATCTGCTCTATCTCATTCCGTTTTACAGCCATAACGTCACGAGTTACATTTTCCAAAAGCATAGGTCCTTGTCTATAAATGTTTGTTTTTAATGTTTTTTATTTTTATTAATTCAAAATTACAATTTTACATTATAATGTAGTCTCAGCGACCCTAGGGCATTATTGAGACTTCGTTGGCAAAATGATTACAAATTATTTATGTTTATTTGAATTATTTCTAAAATTAAAAAAAAATACAATAGAATAGTTAAATTATACTACATTAGAAGCATTTCAATATTATTAAGATAAAAATCTTTTAGCTTTTTCTTCAATAATGATATTGATGTACAATTATTTAGAAATTGGGGCAAATTATTGTATTCCAAAGTACCTAAGTACTCTACTCATTGTTTAGTGATTTCTAGACGACATCTAGGAATTCTTAAATTTGAATTATTTCTTGTATTAAAAACAGTTGGTTGACAGATAAACTGATCGTGTGATGTCCAATTTTATGTATGGTTTCATAAATATATATCAATAACTGCTGGTAAAACATTTTAAGTAATGCCCTTATAAAGCAATAAAGTGGGGTATAATGGCGGCAAATTAAAAACAGTTTTTAGCGATTTGTTTTGTATAACCTGTAAACTTTTTAGGTCAGCATTTCTTTTAAATCCATATACAAGTGTAAAATAATTAAGATGACTTTGTATAGATTATTGAAAAATTAAATATTTAGTTTTTTCATCAAGTTTATGACGTAGTTTGAATAAAACACCAAGTGCTGCAGATATTTTTGACCGAACATATTTAATGTGATATTGCCAGGTTAATTGTTTTGCAAGGTAATTCCTAAACACTTTATAGAATCTTCTTCAGTAATTTGTTTTCCATCTATATATAATGGATGTTCTCCTGAAAAACGACTTGATTGGAGTCTAAAACGTACGAGTTTTGTTTTATTGTGATTTAGCACTACTTTATTAATTCTCAAAAATTCTGCAATTAGTGAGGCATCTCTTTCTCCAAACTTTCCTTATAAGGATAAAGTAGGCATAAGTCATAAGCGTACATTAAAAATTTTCCATGCAATCGCAAGTTATTGATATCGTTAACATAAATATTAAATAATAAAGAGCCTAGCACACTTCCTTGGGGAACTCCATGCATAATAGCAACCATTGACTTGTGCTTTTATTTATTTAAACATATTGCCTGTGATTTTCTAAATTTTTTTTAAAATTCCAGTTCTCTTTCTCTTACACCATGGAACTTTAATTTTTCAGCCAGAATTGAATGATTAACTAGATCGTAAGCTTTGGAAAAATCATAAAAAATAGCACCAACTCTAGTGAAACCTCTATTCAAACCATCACAAATATAATTTACAACATTCACCACCGCTTTTTTATTTATTTATTTATTTATTTATTTATTTATTTATTTATTTATTTATTTATTTATTTATTTATTTATTTATTTATTTATTTATTTATTTATTAAATTCAGAGATTACAAGCCCAAAGGCCTACTTAATCTAGATATCTTATGACGAAAGAAAAAAATTCCAAAATATACATCTAAAAAGATAAGAGATATTCATATAAAAACAGTTTATGTACTTAAAAAACCCCCCACTTCTGCACAAACATTAAAGTTAAATATATTCTTTTTTTTTTATATTTATATATATTATTTATAGTGCTTTTTTTTTTTTTGTAAGTTAACTATTTAAGAACAAATATTATTATTGGAATTTTTTGCAACCAATTGAAATACTTGTCGTATGAGTATTATTGAATTCTTAGAAATTTTTAAATAATAATCATACGTCCTGTTGTATAATGTGGTTATCTGTTTTGTAAATGGTGTATGCACATATACATAACTTTTTAAATAGTGAATCGATCTACACAAAATTTGCAATATTAATAGAAAAGGAGATATATTTTCTGGATATTCTATGGGCAGTTGTAAATATCAGACATTGGCAGCGCAATGATATTTCAAAGTGAACTACCTTGAGTCTAACATATGTATACAATACAGTTGAAAGCGGATGCGTTTTGTTTTTATTTTTTAACTTTTTGAGCATTTTATATTTTCTAGTAATTTTTGTTATTTGTGATTCGAACTCGAAATGAAAACATCAACAATTATTTGTATATCAACTTTGACGTATTTTTAAAAACTAGCCTTTTTTGTATTACCCTAATAAGTAAATGTATTAACTGTGTATCAGTGTGTGTCTTTGCAATGGTATGTTGTCAATAAACTCCATAAAATATGCAAGGTTTTGAATAATTTTACATATGAAATTTTTTTGGTGTGCATGTTGTGATTTTTGTAAACTTTTTTTTTCTTCTGGTTTCGTTTTTTGTTTCCCACTGCAGCCAGCATTATATACAATAGTTTTACAAAATCTATGCATGAATGTGTAAATATGCTTGTATACATATACATACATAGTTTTGTTATAATGTGTTTGGATAGTTTGTACGTGTGTTTTGATTGCATGTGTGTTGTACCCCAAAGGAAATTAGCCTGACAGGAAATTCCACAACGTTGACATTTCATACTTTTGAATTAAGCTTAAATTGACAAATGTAGGGGAGTGTGTGTATGACTTTGTATATGTATGTATATGTATAGTGGTGTGGTGGACTATCTATATGAACACCCTTTCATATGTGTCGTATGGGAACAGAAGTATAGTCAAATATTTTACGATTAAAATTTGTTTGTACTGCTGCGTTATTGAAGAATTATTTTTCTAAATTGAAAAAGGGCTTCCGAATTATAACTGTATTACATAGTTGAAACAATTTTGTATTATATTTATATCAAAACTTTTACAGTCTTATTCAGAAAAAATTAAAGTAGACTTCAAGTGAACTTTAAGAAAATGTTGTATGAAAATTTTTTTCTAAAAGCACACTTCAAACCTACTTTATTTTTTATGAATACGACAGTTAGTATATCACCATAAAAACTACATTTTTAACACTAGCTTAGCTTGTTGATCTCAGTTTATTAACCCTACCACCATAAACTATTAAAATCAATATGTATTTTATTAAATACACAAATATTTGCTGTTAACTACTTTTAAATTTAATATTTGTTAATGACTATAGAGTAAATTGCCCAAGTGCTTTTATAAAATATATATAACAAACATTGCAGCACAAGTAGGAAAATTTATCAAATTTTCCACATCACCATCAAACTATTTATTTATTTTTTGTTGTATACATTTTTTTTACTTAAGTACATATAGGATTTTTTGTAATATAGTGAGTGTTAAATGAATTAAATTTTATGATGTTGGCAAAAGGAATTTATGTCATAGTCAGCAAAAAGTTGGCAGCAGAGAAACGAAATAACATGTGAAAGAAATTGTGCATAAATTAAATGAAACAAAATATTTGGGGTAAATATTTAAGGAGTCAGTTGGTTTGAAATATTCTTCAAGTAGGTGCTAAATAAAAGCTGTGTTGTTAAATGTGGAGATTATGTAGTTCATTATGTAGGTCTTATAAAGTCAGCAATGATATGTATTGGTTGAGACATATATCGAATATGAGCGCAGATCACAAATTATTAAAATCCAAAAACTAATTCAAATTGATAACTCACCAAGTGTGATTCTAAATGGTTTTGTGGGACCTGTAAATTTTCCAACCAAGTTTCAAAACAACTTGGTTTGTTTTAATAAAAAAGGGATTCCTTGAAATCTAAACAACGAATAAATAACAAAATGGCTCGAAAATCTAACGTAATGTTAAAATAAAATTTAACGAAAAACTAACTTAAAACTAAATATACATAATAGCAGCGCTCTATGTTTTGTCGTTTCTTTATATTGTTGATGGTAACATCATCTCCCAACAGAACAGAAACGGGAACACCAATACCATCCTTTAGACATGAACACAAATAATTGCCTAAGCTGTGAAAAAAATGGTCACAATACCAAAATATGTGAAGAAATTATAATTGTCTACTATGTAGTAATAATATTGAAGATTACGGTTCTACATAGTGAAGTGACTTTAGTTATTCAGCGAATGGCAAAGCTATTTCTTGCGATTCCTGACAATGGTACTGTATAGTGTGCCAGAACCTGGTGCAACCAGTTCTTCACAATGCTTCTGGTGGTTTAAGCCCACGTCAGATCTGTATAGTAATGAAGATTATTGTGTGCTAAGTAAGGAGGAGAGCCTCAAGTGTCTTTGCAACAGCTGCGGTTGCCTGTTGCAACCAGTTCTGGCACACTATCATATGGCAAAGTAGCACACAATCCACAGCTTTATACAACAACTGAAGTTAAAAATGCCATTAATCTAGTCAAAGCGGTTATCGGTAAATATGTTGAAATAGCGAGGGCTTGACTACCTAACAATGGTCTTCAATCTGCCTGCAAGGAACCTAAAAACAACCAGGAAGCAACAGGATGTTGCAATGACACTTAAGGCTCTCCTCCTCACATAGCTGGCCCTTTACCAGCAACCACAAACTAATCTTCATTACCACATATATCTCAAGTCATTTTAAACTACCAGAGGCGCTGTGAAAGAACGATTCTTGGACATTGTCAGGCACGGTACAACCTGCAGTCCACAATGCCTAATAACATGAAGAGATAGATCGTAAATTATTTGAGTTACTTGAGTTAAATCGTTCGTAGACTTTAGATTTTATAAATTATACCCAGTAAAGGAAAATTCACAGTTAATAATAAACTGTTATGGACTGCATACAAATAACATCAACACGAAGAAACGAAGGTGCTTACTGTAACACGACACAAGCCCTGCTAAGAAAACAGTTGCTCCTGGGTTATTATTGGGGCTTGACAGGATGGACCTCACGTATATGACGAGAACATTTATAAGCATATGCATGATCTAATGCATCTAAATGGTATACAACAGCTTTGATCAACATTTGTATAGGTACTATTCAAATATAATCCGCAGTATACCGCATGTATGTCATACTAGGAGGTTCCACATAGAAGACTAGAAGAAAAACAGGCCGCAGCAAATAGTATTTCTGGTAAAACTGAGGTTAGAATGATACACTGGGTTTAATGCATAGACCGTATCTACATATTTACTGTGAGCGTCAATATAAAATAAACACCTAATATTGTTTAAAAAAATGTTTTATTATATATACTACAAGTATAAATTTAAAATTTATTTTATTAAATTTGAATAAAAATATAACTCATTAACAAAAACAAGGAAAATAAAAAACATAAAAAAATAATTATATTTTAACGGAAAAGTTTTTTAAAATTATGTAACACATATTTAATATTTTGTTTATTTGCTTTTATAACAGATGACAGACTTCTAGACATGGAAATAACAAGTTTTTTTGTGCCTTTAGGTTATTTTTGCTAGAAAATTTCCACAAATGCTCCATTGGATTGGGGTCTGGCGGCTGCAGAGAAAGATCACAATATTCGAGGTAGGCTAGGAGCATTTTCCTATTGGAAAATTCATTTCTCCGTTAGTTCTAGTTTCCCTAAATTAGGCGCCTGCTTCTTACTGCTTCTTACTTTCTTATTGTAGATTATATAAATGTAAGATTACCGACTCCTGACGACGCCACTGTTCATTAATGAGCAGCTGTTTTAGCGTCTTGGTAACATATTTATTACTGAAGGCTTCGTTGTTGGTTCGCCATATTTTTGGGGCGCTTTTAACTCCAAATATCTCCAACTTACTTTTATCGCTGAAAATAATATTATTAAAAAAAAAACAAGGCTCCCTTATGTTAGTTTTCGAGAAATTCAAACGTTTGGTTTGGTTCTTTGATATGAAGTGCTTTTTACGTGGCACTCTACCATGTAGGCCATGTAGGTTTAAAGCATCATTTGTTCGGTATTCGGCAAGTCGAGTCTGTAGTCTTTTTTAAAAGGTGTGGGATGAATCAATGCCATAGACAAATATATTGAAATAATATTAAAGCTAATAAGTGAATTGTATTTTATTTATTGTACTATTAGCAACGCCTATTGGCAAGTTAATAATCTGAAACATATCATTGAAATTATTTTTTACCCTGTGTATAATTTAGAATACGTAATGAACTTAGTCCCGGTATACATTATAAAATTTTTGATGCTGCGATTCTTGCTTTGTATGACTCACCGCTCTCGCCTATAAAGCAAGAATTGCAGCGACAAAAATTTCATAATGTAGACCGGGACTAAGTTCAGCACATTCTAATGGAACTGTGTAAGCAAAAGGAGTTCTGAAAACAAATCAATTTATTAACGGGTGGTTTTAATTGAGATTGCATGAATTCAATAGTTAAAAGTGCTCTATACCTATGTTTAAGAAATATCTATGTCTGCCTGTACATATTGTATATATTTTATTTCTACCCTTTTTGCTCTGCAAATTTGCACTGGCATTTGCCACTGGTGTCAAGCTAAAATTGTTGTTGTACTTAATAAAACTTATGCATGTAATTTTGAGCTAAAAAAATTATATAAAATTCCCAAGTTTATGAACAGTTTAGGGTTGAGTAAATTTAAAATTACAACAAACTTTTTATTTCTTTTTATAATAACTAGAAAAACTTTAGATAATATTTTGCAATTTTGTTTCGTAAGTAAAATTTTCATAAAGAACAAATGCATGACACAAGTGGATAGTTATGGGCAAATGTAACACTTAGTTTTTAAATCTTTTTCGCTTGCAGAAGTTTTTAAAGGAAATCATGTTTGTTATAACAAGTATTTAATTTAATTTTTTATTTTTTTTTTTAAATAAAATTAAATAAAATTGTTGGAATTTGTAAAGTTCCCTTTGATTTCTAGTATAGATATATAAATATGTTATTATTCTTCTCAGCCTTACACTTGCATTCAGAATCCACGATTTATTTTGCTTCTTATAGTGCAATACTTGTTTAGTTGACACATTTTTATACCCTACACCACAATAGTGGGAAGGGTATATAGAATTTGTGCTGGTGTTTGTAACACCCAGAAATATTGGTCCAACACCCACCTTAAAGTATACCGGTCAACTCAGAATTACTTTCTGAGTCGATTTACCGATGTCCGTCCGTCCGTATCCAAATAATATTTAACACAAATATATCTCATATGTATACAAACAAGACGGTACAATTTTATTGTAATCGGTCCATAATTAGTCGTAGCTCCCAAATAAGAAACTAACCGTAATCAAGTTTAACCTTTTAAAAGTATTTATATCGAAATAAAGTTTAACATACAAAATATTTATATTCACAAAAATCATGACACTAAATTTTGAGATAATTGGTCTATAATAGGTCATATCTCCCATATAGCGCACATTTCTGTTTTATACATATACTGGGTGTAAGGTATTATAGGATCGGGCTTTACTTGTTTTCTTATAATTTTTCTCCTGTTTTTAATAATGTTTTGCTGTGTTTACTATGCACAAAATTCTATAGCATATTTATGGGAGCGATGACTTAGTATGCACAGAAATAAAGTAGAAAATCAGAGAAAACAAAATCTGAAATGCACGTACATTCATTGACTTTGTTTTGAAGTATTTATTTGAAGATTTATTGATAGAAATAAGGAGAAAAATTTGTAGAAACAACAACTCAAAATATATTTGAATTTAATAAAAATGATAAAATAAATATTGTAAATAAATATGGCCAAATGCAACGACTAAATATGAAAGAGATTTGTAAGGAGAGCAAAATACACTGGTGAGTTGTTAAATATGAAAATTTAGGTACGGTCACACTTGGAAAATATTTGCCGAAAAAACGTAAGCACTAAATAAAATATTTTGAAACTCGTTTATTTATTAAAAAAAAACTTTGTTTATTTAGAACAAGACACAACAAATATTTAGTCTTATTTTATTTGATGCTGTTTGATCTTGCAATACTCTTGTAAGAGTAAACAACATCAAACAAATTTGTGATAGAACAAGTGGTTATGCTTTTTTGAGTAAATATTTGCCATGTGTGACCATACCTTTATTTTAGTGTTTAATATTGGCAAATACTGGATAGAATTAATGAGGCCTTTTAATGTTATATGGCTTTATGCAAAGCATTGGAAATTTTTGGTAAAACTTTTAACTAAACGATCTTAAATTTATGATAATATTTTTAGCTCAATTTTGTTCAACAATTTGTCAACAAAAATTTGTTCAAACTTCTTTTTTTACTTATATATTTGTTATGTTTTTTAAAGCAACATTTCTTTCGTTTTCATTTGTAAACAAAACAAAATTTCATTTGGTATTAACAATTTTTTAGTAAAATGTCTTTGCATTCTTAGTGGCGAGAGTAACAACTGTAAAACTTTCAGTTACATTTGAAAAAAATATCTATTTGTTGCTTCAATGGTTTGCACTGTCATTGCTGTTGTTATAACGTTTTTGTTTTAGCTACTTACAATTTGCTATTGCTGTCGTTTATGTTGTTGTTGTTATTACTACAATTGTTTATCCTCATGTTTTTCTCCTTGAAGCATTTATATGGCTTAATACAATTCTAAATTGTGCTTTTTTTCTAAAGTCGTGTTGTGTTTTTATTTGTCATGTAACTTGTATTATTCGCCTGACAATATGCAATAGTAAATGTTGTACAGTTTTATGCTTTTGTTGTTTTAAGGGGTGTTGGGAGGGAATTGAGTTTGTTGGTATGAGAGTTAGTTTTTATTTTATTGTGAAAAATATGTACATGTCGTCGCATTTTCTCTACTGTTTGTCACGCAATTTTGTGTTACAAATATAAATTTTATTTTATATAATTTTTTTTTCTTTCCTTCATTTCAATTGTTTCAGAATGAGCTGTGAGCTATTGATATTAGGGTTTGTAGAGAAAGTTTTTAATAAATCTTAGGGAAAGCTATTTTTAAGGTTTCCAAAAAGTTTTCAACAAAATTTAAGTTTTAAGAAACTGTCAAATCACTTTAAGTTGTCTATGTCTAATGGCAAAAAGTTATTGAAAAATTTGTATTGAATATAAGCAGGCATTTACATAATTTTTAATTCCAGTGATTTCTTTTTGGGCAAACCCTATCTACATATTTCACAAATAGCGTGCAGTTTTTTTGTGTTATACTTATTTATAGACTGTATCTAGTTTAAACAAGTTTCGTTTTTTTCCAGTAATTTTCTTTTAAAAGCAAAATGTACATGCATATGCTCTTTTTCTTAAAGGTTGCTTTACCAAGTTGTTGGTTTCCTAGCCTTTAGGTGGTTTTTTAAATGTATTTTTTTTTTCTTTTAAAAATTTCATTTCTGCTAACAATTTTGTACAGTAACAATTTTTTTTACTTTAATTCTAAAATTTTGCTGCTGTTATATTTTTAGTTTCTTTTTATATACTTTCGAAAAAAAATTACTATTTGTATTTTATTTTTATTTCATTTTAACAGTTAAAGAAATTGTGTCCTTGGGGTAAATTATTTTAGCTTTTTTTCTTAATATTTTCCGTTTATTTGTTTTTATAA
This sequence comes from Bellardia pandia, assembly GCA_916048285.2. Classification (NCBI taxonomy): domain Eukaryota; kingdom Metazoa; phylum Arthropoda; class Insecta; order Diptera; family Calliphoridae; genus Bellardia; species Bellardia pandia. The sequence goes on along the minus strand of OU696530.1, from coordinate 98,268,777 downwards.
AAAATTTTCTTACATTTAACATGTTTTTTCCATCGTTTCGTTTGTGTATGTGGTTATTACTTGGCTCATGTTTAGTCTTTGGGGAAATTATTAAATTTTAATACGAATTCAAATATTTGTTAAAAAGATTAAAGGACAATTTTTCCTGGTAATGAAATCAACAACACAAAAAAAAATGGGGAGAAAATATGTAATAAACATAAAATTATAGACAAATTCTAAGCACATAAATTTGGTTGTTAGAAAAACACACAAAAACAAATAATTCCTAAAAAATCAGTTCAAAGGGATGGTGATTATTCAAATGAATTCGGTTAGTAAAATCAGAGATTTTTGTGAGCAAACAAAAATCTGATCCAAATTGTTTATAGTTTTTAAATAAATACATCTTTTAATTTGTGACACTTATGGCCGAATTCACAGTCTTTAGTTAGCTAATGACAAAGGCTTAACTAATGATTCTTTATTCGCAATGCTTAGTTTGCCATAAGAATAACAAGTATTAGTTAAAGAACCGTTAGTATATTAGTTTACTAATGGTTAACTAATGACTGAGAATTCGGCCATTAGTCAAAGAAATTACGTAAAACCAACTCGAGTTCAATATAACTGACAAGAATTCTGAAAGTTAAAGTTAAGGTAATGTTAAAAATTACCAAGTTAATTTTAATGAAAAACTTTTACGTCTTAAAATTATGAACATTAAAATGGACAACATAAAATATTGCTTTTATTACAAACATTTACCATCAATGCCAAGGTTTTTAAGCCTCTCAGCCTCTCCTTCTTGCTATTTAAACTACTGCGATCATCAAATTTTCCATATACAACATAGCATACGATTTCTGATCAATCTGCATAGAACCCATCTAACAGACCTCATGACAGTCATTGCTGGACATTGAGTTTAAATTTACAAAGGTCAAGAAACGCTGACAATGAAGCCAGAAGCTGTAATGAATTAAGTCATGATTAATTTTGTTGACAACTTAAGGCGGTATTTATTGCCTAACTAACTTGATGCAGATTGAACTTTGCCAATTGCGGCAGGACAGGGTGAAAATTATTGTTTTTGTAAATTACCCCTAGGATTAATATGTCCTAGTGTTATTCCATCACCATGACACTGTTACCATTTGGGAGAGAGATTGCGCCACCGTTGCCATGAGCTTGCACGGGCTCGAAACTGGTATGAGTTTGATATTAACACCGCTTTTGAACTCGCAACTGAATAGAATCTTATCTAGAGCCACGGGATCAGTTAGAGGCCTGGGGATTCGTCCCCTAACAGCTAATTGGTTGTAGGTTCCTTCGAAGTATACGTGCTGGCTGTAGTTTAAACCTAAAAACACAGATATAGTTGGTTAAAAGACTGATGTTTGTCTCAGTGACAAATTTCGGTCTGACAAATTATCTCTAGGTGCTATTGCCGAATTAACAGGGCCATTGAAAGTAGTGATGGCAATTGACCATATGCTCAGGAAATGTATGTAAGTGAAGGCATTCTTGGCATAAGTGCTGGCAACGCGCCTTGGAAAGGGTAAAAAAAGCCTGTTTCATAGCTCATAGGCATTTATCGTCCCTGACAGTAGTGGTTGGGCAATGACATGTTGAAGCTGAAGCGATTGATACATGTCTAAAAATTTTCCTGGGCTTTATTGATTGACTATGCTATGGATGGCAGGGATTAAATAGCCCAAGCTCTTAAGCAAGGCGCTCTTTACATTTATCATTGCAGTCATGTAAGAGATTTTGCATGTTCCTGGCAAGTTTATACAAGTATACTCTGGTGAGACATACATAAATGTATGTTTTTGCAGGACATACAACAATGTTCATCAGCGTTAAGAGCACCGCGAATTTAAGACATCAGGACAGGTATTCACGTTAAGCAATCGGATTTAGAATAGTATTTAATTGTCACATAAAAGTAAGGTAATAGGTTATTCAAAGCCATTACATAACAAGTTTTTTCTATAACCCTAAATATCTGTCCGAATATCTCTATATCACTTTCACACCCTTCGATGCTTGGATAAAAGCTATAGACGAATTATATGGGTTGCGATTAAATGGGTTACTCTGGTTGGTTTACGAGGTTGCCTGCTGCCTGCAAGAATTCAAGTGGAATCTTTTTATTCCATTTTGAAAATGAGTTACTCTATTACCCAAATATGATGATCAGTGAAGGATTGTATTGTTAACACCTACCAACTGGACATGGTTCATTTATGATCATTTGTTGCTCAGACAGTCGCAACTGTCTGTCAACCATGAACATTGTTACTTTAATGATATCGTGACAGAGAATAACGTCCAACGTACCATTTTAAAGGTCAGTAGGGGATTTTGTGGGGCACCAGTTAGCGCCACGATATCATACAAAACGCTAGCTTCTCTTATGGCGAGAATGAAACACGCCAAACATCCGAGTATGTACGATGTGGAATATTACCTGAGGGTTGATAAGGAGCTAGATGCACTCTATTACCCAAATATTACTTGCAAACATTTCACCTTTTATGACATGACTTGTTTGATATTTAATAAACTAATAATTCTTAATTATTTCTTTTTTTTCTGCGAGAAATTTGTAACTCCAATTAAATGTTTTAGAAATATTTTCAAACGATTTCCATTCAATTTATGGTTCATCTCTATACATACTTTCCAAATATATCTATATCAATTATAATCTAGTTATTGCTTAAAAATGATTCTTATTTAAATAGTATTTGCAAATTGTATACAAAATACTCTTAGGAAGTCAATGACTTCCAAGACTCTTTAAAAAGATGTTGTTCTTAAGACAGGAAATATAAAAAAACTCAACATAAAATGCGCACGTAAAAACAAGAAAAGCAAATGCAAACTTACCTTGTTGCTAAATCTCGATGAACAAAGTTCATTTGTTCCAAATATTTCATGCCCGATGCAATTTGTGTGGCGATATATACTAGGCAGCCATAACTGTAAATAAGGAAGACAAACACATAAACATACAGAAATACATACAAATAAAGACAAGTAGAAGTAGGAAAGAATAAAAGAAAGCAGAAGAAGTTCTATAAGAGCCAAGAGGATAATAAAATATCATATGGATGTTAAGGGATTCGAAAATAACCAAAAATGCAACAATATCAGCCAACATTAGCAGACATTTAATACAACAACAACAACAAAAAAAAAACACAAACATAAAAAGAAGAAGTTGGCTAAAATAGTAGTAGATGAAGCAGCGCACAACAAGTTAACAAAGTTTGCACATCCGTTAAAGCAATTTTTGAAATGTATGCGTGTTTATACGAATGTGTTAGTACAGGCAGCAGTATAAATGAAATCAACACGAGACCGGAAATTTTAAAAACAGCAACCAACACCAGCCACACCATAAAGCAAAATTGTAACCAAAAAATAAAAAAAAATACAAAAAACAGCAGCAGTATTTGTAACATTTACAATATGCAATCCAATGTCATCTTTGTCACTGCCAGCATCATCATCATTATGGACGTTGTCGGTTTGTAGACGGTTACCGGAAACAAGATAAAGCGTGTAAAAATACAAAAAGCAAAAAAACTAACAAGGGAGCAAGAGAAACATAAGAAAACGGAAATACATAAAATGAAATGAAAAGTTTTGTAGTCGAACATAAAAAAATTTAAAGAAAAAAAAAAACGCAGTTTTGCTTTAGATTTGCTACAATTTACCCCCGCCAAAAAAAAAAAAAAAAAAAAAAAAAAAAAAAACATAAAATAAAGCATAGAAAAGTGATAAAATGTAATGCGTTTTTTGGTTTCTTTTACTAGTTACATACATTTCTCTTTTGTTTTGCAAAAGTTATTTTTTTTTAGTTTTTTTTACCCACCTTAACGTTTGATATTTCGTTATACTCTGCTCCTGTCCCGTTGTAGTAGTTTCAGCTATATGTTCTTGCAGAAATTGATTTAAATCACCCAGACAATTACTGTAATCCAAAACCATACAAATGGGCTCATCACGCAGACAGGCGCCTACCAAAGGCGCCACATTTGCATCTTTTAGACGCGATAATTGTTTGGCTTTCAGGCGAAATTCCTTGCGCATATGATCGGCAGCACCGGGCCGCAATGTTGCAACAGCTACTAAATTTGTGCTGTAATGTAAGATGTACACAACAGATATAGTTAATAAGAATGTGAAATAAATTAATAATATTTATGTAAGTGTTTATGCAATATAAACTGTTGCCTAATTTTAGGTGCAGTTCTAAATTGAATACAAATTCCCCAAATAAACGAAATATTAAAATTTAATTTTCTGCAGAAAAGATTTTGAAAGTGTAATAGCTGCAATATTAAAGCTGAAATTTTAAAATAGAAGCTAGTATAAGTTTACATGTTCTTTGTTAATTAAGATATGTACTACCGTGGCGTATGAATAATATTAATTGTGGATTGTTTTTAATAAACCGCTGATAACTTTTGAATTATGTAAAATAATATTAACGTGTTGCAAGTTTTTTAAAGCTAACGTATTAATAAATAATAAGAGTTTGTAAATACACCACTTGCCATCGAAGTTACGTTACGGCTTTCTTTCAAAAAAAAAAAAAAAACTGGTCCAATGTTTGCTGAACAAATTATATTGTTATGTAATATAAATTTTCTTGTAGCAATTGTCTGTATTACTATCACTAGCATTATCGTTGGATAATGCTTTACTTTTTATGTTATTAAATAAGCTTCTTACTTTTGTCTGAAATACCATTTTACCTTATCATATTCCATGCTCAACTTGATTTTTAATCCAAACAGGAAGAAATGACTCCATTTTGATCATTAACCCTTTAACGCCTAAGACCGTCTATAGACGGTCATCAGTTGAGTATTAAAAACGGGGTTTTATCGTTTAGCCACTAAGACCGTCTACAGACTGTCTTCCTTGTTTTTGTCCTGGAGCCTTCCAGGTGTATTTTTTTCTGAATTGGAACTGAAATTCGTAATTTGCAGATGAAATACATGCTAGAACAAAAATTTATTTCTGCAATTGGAACGTATTTTTAATTTCAGGTATTTAAGGGTTAAAGTGCTTCTCGTACGGGTCATGGTTTTAGAATCTAATGCTGATGCAGATTTTGCAAAAATTAAAAGATTTGAAACCAAAGCAATGCAACCTCGAAAATCTAACGGCGCACAGCAAAAATTAGTACTAAATAAGCAGCGACGAAACGAAACTATAATTTTCTTATGCATATTGAACAAATTGATTAATTTTTAAAACAAAAATATGCCTTTAATAACATATTAATAATTGAGATAAATTTTAAACGTGTGTAGTTCCCTTTGTGTTAAAAATTTTAACTTTTCTGCAGTAAAACTATTGAAGTCATAACAGCTGTTTTATTAATGCTCTAATTTTCAAAGAAATCTTAATGAAAATTTAGATGTTATATGTATCTTAGTCTTTTTAGTGGTACATGGTACGTATGATTAATATTAATTATGTAGAAATATCAATAAACAGCTGGTAACTTTTAAACACAGCAGAAGAGCATCAACATGTAAACATTACTTAAAAGCTAAGACATTAATAATAACAGAGATATGTAAACAATACTGATTTTCTTGCAGAAAATTCAAAATTATATTAGTATAAAAATAAAAAAAAAATAACAAGTCAGATATTTATTATGTAGAATTTTTAATAAACGGCTGACAACATTCAATAATAGTTTCTTAGAAGCCAAGACAATGCTGATTTCCTTGCAAAAAATCCGTAAAAAATGCACAAATTAACAAGCCAAATATTACACAATCTAAAAATTTGCTTGATATTTTCCAACCGTACAGCTATTAGCAATCACATGCTTTAATAGTGTAGGAAATGAACACTTAAAGTTATTTAGGGACAACAAATGTTTGCATACTAACATGACTATTCATGACTATTGATAATTTTTAAATCCTACGCAAAACTATGTAGCGCTCTAAAAATCAGTTCAATGCATACTCATTTTTGCAGTCTTCATGTCATATCATTACAATAATTGCAGACTGGGTTTCTAAAATATCATCCATCCGTATTCTTCTTGAGGTAATTTTTGCACTCATTGAACTAGTGATTGGTGAATTTTCAATGAATTAGTGAACGAATTGCTTTCAGTTTTGATTTTCTATTGCTAAAAACTTGCAGAAATATATTCAGAAATATATCAATCACTAAAAAAACAACGAAAATCTTGCCACCAGATTCTGAAATATAAGAGTTTTAAAAAAGATTCAGACTGAAAAAACAAAAGTCTTGCCACAAGATTCAGTAAAGTACACGGAGTTTAGATTTGGCCGTGAAGTTTACGTGAACAATGTTTTATTGAATCATATTGCCTATTTCTAGGCGTTGTTTTACTAAAAAGCAGTGTAAAATGAGTCAAAACTTTAATATGCAGTAGTTATTTCGTCATACTGTTGAAAAACCAAGTGATTTTGGTAGAACAGAGCAACTGCAGTTTTACCCCACAAAACTATAATTATATTTATTTATTTTAAATTCCTAACCTATGGCCATAATTCAGATATTTTAAATGTTATATGTATATGTACACACATATGTACATACATTTAATTAAAAACAAAACGTTAACAGCTACTTCAAAAACAACTATTATATAAAATTCAAATGTCAATCAAAATCATTTTAATGAAATTCCACTAAAATAAAAAATAATGAAAATACTTACATAAAAAAATCCCTATTTCAATTAATATAATTTTCAACCAAAAAACCACTGCTACTACATTTAAACTTTTTCATATTTATGTATATACAATATACATTTAAGCGAACACACGAGTCCCCATATAAATATATACATATATGGAAATATTTGCCAGAAAGTATGCTGAAAATTTTGTGGTTTATGTAAAAATTAAAATAACAACCAGAAAAAAAATAACATAAAAAGAAATAAAATTTTAATGGAATTTTTGATTACTAACAGACAGTTAAAAGTTGTTGCTGTATATATAGAAATATATATATTTCTCTTTTTATTTATTGTAAACATTTCTTTATATAACTGAAGTCATCATACCAATTCAACTAAGAACTCTTCAAATATTCATCATCCTGTATGTATGTTTGTATATATGTCTGTGTAAGTTACTATGCCAGTGTTTGTGGTTAGTTGCCATTGTTGTTTTACCCCGAAAAACTTTAACAATTGTTTTCTTTAGTGTTCTTTGGGTCTGTTTTTATTTTATTATTTTCTTTCTTTTATTATTTTTCATTTACGTATTACTAGTATTTTCGCCCCGTACTTGGCAACAACTCATCAGCATCATAGAGAGAAAAACTTCTTAATTGTTTTAAGGTATTGTGGTTTTTGTGTGCCATCAGCAAAAACTGTTGTCTCTCTTGTAATAGTAGTGGGTATGTTGATCATATCCGGCCCATCCAGGATATCATTTACTATGTTGAAATATTCGATTACATTTTTATGACATTTTCGGTTTAGTTTTTAAGAGTTTATTTGAAAACCAAAACTAAATGCTTAAGAAATCACAGGTTTTATTTTCATATAAGTTGTAAATAGTTAAAAATATAGTCATGGTTTTTATTGTGATGGATGGCAGAGTAGAAAATAAAGGTCTACTATGATTGAGAGACAAAATGTAGCATTAATTAGAAATTGTTCTGAAATGTTTTTAAATATTACGTTCTAAAATAATTGAATTCAATTATATAGATAAGATTTCATATATTTCCCTAAATTTTATGTGTTTTTTAAATCAAATCTGAAAGCTTTAAAAAAACCACTCTTATTGAAAATTCGTTTACTTTTAAATCAATTAAATGGCCATGTAAGACTTGTATAGTGTCCTCCTTGTTTAATTTACTAAGAGAGATTGAAAAGCCTAAAATCTGCTCTATTAATGCTTCAAGTTTCAAAAAATCCTAGTAGAAGTTTAGAAGTTCTATTAAGATTTCTAGTGCCTGTGACGTATGATTAATATTTATTATAGAGTGCTTTTAATAACCTACTTATCACTTTCACATTAAGTAAATAACATTAACATATTGAAGTTTCACAGATAAATAAACAACACTGATATTCTGCCAACATATTAAAAATTATATTGTACTAGCGGACCCGCCGAACTTTGCCCCGCCCTAATTTTAAGCCTTCAGACAAACTTTAGAGTAATAATATAATACAACAGAAATAATTTCACACAAAATTTCGTACAAAAAAATCAATTTTCAATTTATCCAATTTTCCGACTTTTGCGGAGAGATTTTCCAATTTTCCGCATTTTTCGCAATTTTCCATGATTTGCACCAAGAACTTTCTATTTTTCCATTAAGGAATAATTCCGCACAAAATTTCGTACAAAAAAATCAATTTTACATTTTTCCAATTTTCCGCATTTCGCGTTTTCCACAATTTTCCATGCTTTACACCAAGAACTTTCTAGTTTTTCATTTGGAAAGCCATTAAGGAAACATTTCACAGAAAATTTCATACAAAAACTCGGTTTTCGAGATTTCATATTTTCCGACTTTTGCGAAGAGATTTTCCGCGTTTCGCATTTCGCACTTTTTCATGATTTACATTAAGAAATTTCCCTTAAGAAATAATTTCATACAAAAACTAGATTTTTTCAATTTTCGGACTTTTCTGGAATGATTTTCCAAAATTTTCTTCCGTAAAAACCTTCTCCTCGAAAATACGAACAACCGAATAGAAATTGTACAGAAATCGGCCCAACACTTCTCATTTTATGAATTACTATAATTTTTTTACACCATTTTTATATATATAGATTAATAAGCAATTAACAAAACAATAATTAAAATCTTACACAATTGAAAAAATTGCTTAATATACAACGAGTTTTAGAATTCACTAGTAATCACTAGTTCAATATTTTTAATATACTAACGGAATATTGAAATAAGTCGTTGTAACTATAAGTGAATGTTTCACTGATTTTTGATAGCTGGATATTTAATATGCAAAATATGTTCAAAAGACAAGATATACAATTTTGTTTTGCATATTTATAACAAATTCATAACTGTAGCAATTGTTTGTGTTTACCAGGCTAGTTGTAAAATTTGAACCTGTGTAATTCTCTCTGTATTAAAAACTTACTCTTTTTTTGAAAAAAGTTTTTGAAAGCTTTGTAGCTGCTCTATTAATGCTCAAAGTTTCAAAGAAATCCTAATTGAAATTGAGAAGTTGTATGTATTTATATCAATATTTCTAGTACCTGTGGCGTATGTTTAATATTAATTATGTAGTATTTTTAATAAACGGCTGACAACTTTCAAATTAAGTAAACTAACATAAATATTTTGCAGTTTTTTATTAAAGCTAAGACCATAGCAATACCCCAGAAATTTAAATTTATATTAAATTTAAAATAATACTTGTATTCCTGCAAAAAATTCCAAATTTATGTGTCCAAACTAGTTTGAACACTAAAATTATAAAATGCAAATTATATAATTTTTATATTAATTATTAAACCGCAATTAATATAAGCATTTGTAGTGTAAGCTATATCGTAAAAGACACAAAATGTGGCAGCGCTAAGTTTTCAATCGCCAGTTTCCGTTAAAAACACGAAGTTTTAACGTACTGGAAATTTAATAACTAACTAACATATTTTACAAGAAAAGAAAACTCACTTGTCTTAAAACCATCAAGGAGCTCAGTTCTTACTAAAACCTAAACTTATCTTAAAACTAAAAAATTACAAATTAATATACACATACACATTTATTTGAAAATTAAAATTTTATATACTTACCTTTGCCTTTACATTAAAAACTAAAATATCGAACATTGAAGAATTTAAAATAAAGGAAACTTAATTATAATTATACACAAGCTAAAACAAAAGGTTATATTTATTCTATACGAACCAGCCTATGAGTTTTGTCATCTAATCCCTTAATTTCTCTAAACCCACAATTATAATTATTCAATTTCTGAGTAATTATAATTGTATCTTTATTATAGATTACCCCATTTAATCCTGCTATAGGTCAAACCCTTTTTTCTCATCATCACTTTGGTTAACATCTATAATAAAGATATTATAATACTCGCCAAAAGTATTCATTATGTGTAAAAAGAAAATATAAAAATTAAAAAACCTCAAAAAGTGAAGTTTTACAAAATCGAAAAATTTGTGTTGATATATTTATTAGTAAACAATGGCAGCAATGTGGATATATTACGCTATGTAGCTAAAGAACACCTAAAGTTATTAAATCATATGATATTGGTATACGCAAAAACGTTCTTTCATTTAATATAAAATATAGCAGTGCACCCAAAAACCTATAATGCCTACACATATCTTCGTTCTTCATATCATGTCATTACATCTATTTAAAGTTTGTTGTTGTGTATTATTATTTTCATCTTGATTTCTTTATGATTTGTTAACATTTGAATGGATTTATTGAGTTATTTGTGATTTGATGATGACATTTAAGTTATTTTTAGTTTTTATTATATTTTTTTTTATTTATTTTTTTGTTTACTTCATATAAACGTTTGAGTTTATTGACAAAGTTTACTGTGGTTTTTGGCTAAAATAGTTTAGTACAGGTTGTGGCTGTGTCTGTGTCAAACAAATGAGAAGTTTTTGATTAAATTACAAAAAAAAAGTTTTATAGGAAAAAGAAAATATTTAAGTATATAAGAAAAATATTTAGTTATGTTGTATGTATAGAGTGGGAATTATTTGTCATGAAACCAAAAAAAAAATCGAAAACAGTTTTAGATAAGTAATAGAATTTTATGATTGTCGTTGTACGAGAGCGGTTCGGAAACTTCTCACCCTAAAACAGAAAAAGTGAAGGGGTTTGGAAACTTTCATCTGAACACATGTTAAATTTCTTTTCGATCATTCAATTCCTTCATATAGTAACAGGTGTTTATAAAAGACGCATTAAATGATGTCATTAACTATTTAAATAAAAAGGTTTATTGGGACCAGAAACTCATAATGATATGGTGAATATATTAGGCGAAAGTGCTCATATGCAACAGTAAAAAATTGGGTTGCTGAATTTAAACGTGGTCGTATAAGAATTGAGGATGAACCACGTAGTGGATGTCCAAAAAAAAAGCAACAAAAACAGAAAACGTAGTCAATAAAAAGTGCCTGAAATACCTAATATCATGGGCATCTCGAGTCCATTTAATTTTGCGTAAAGAACAACAGATGAAAAAGCTTCTGCAAGATGGCTGCCGCATTTCTTAACAGTCGACCAAAAACGCATAAGAATGAAAATTTCTCTAGCTTGTTTGAATCGTTTTACGAAAAATAAAATCAATTTTAAATGCCGTTTTATAACTGCTGATGAAACATGAATCCATCACTATACTCCCAGAGATAAAATAACAATGCAAGCAATGGACTGAAGCTTGAGGAAGTGCCCCAAAAAGGCAAAAATAATTCAATCGGCTGGTAAGGTTATGCTAACGGTTTTTGGGACTTCAAAGATATTTGCAATAAATTCAGAGTACTAATAAACAACGAAAACGTCCTGGCTTACAACACAAAAAAATAATTTTTCATCAAGACAATACAACAGCGCACAAGAGTGTTTTAACAATGGCTAAAATCAACGAATTAATATACAAGTTGCTTGACCGGTCACCTTATTCTCCTGATTTAGCTCCCAGTGACTTTTATCTGTTCCCAAATCTAAAAAAAATCCTAGCTGGCAAGTGTTTTACCTCAAATGAAGATGCAATTTCAGTTGTAAACCACTTTTTGAAGGCCTTGAGGAAAACTATTTTAATCCAGGGATAGAATTGCTAGATAAGCATTGGACTGAGTGTATTGAAGTTTCAATAGATTATATTAAAAAGATAATATGTTTTTGAAAAACTAACTTTTCTATTTTTGTGCTAAAGTAAGAAGTTTCTGAACCGCCCGTATAAAAAATTTAATTTGCTATATAATAAATATAATCATCGTTTTCTGAAATTTCAAAAATTGATTACTTATATACCAAGCATTATATAACTTAAGAATTCCAATTGGAATTATTTGAAATACTTTATGAATATACAGAATGGCACTTTTTCAAAATAAATCTTTTGCAACAGAATGTATGCACGATATATTCGATAGGTCATTCAGAGTAGATTTATACCATCTGAAGCATTTTTTTTTGTCTACGAAGCCGATAGCCATTGATGCTAGTGCTTTTCGCCTTAGATTTATTGTAATTTTAATTATAATAAATTTTTTAATAAATAAAAAAAAAAATAAATTTTATTGCACGATTAAATATATTTTAGGTTAATTGTTTTGATATTTCAAATCTTTGAAAGCAGTACGTAATGTGAATGAAAGAGGGTAATTTAAAAAAGTAGGAACTTTTAGATAGAAGAATGTAGTAGGTATAATTGCACACGTCTTCTTTCATTTATGTATGAACAGTGTTCATTGAACACAGAAGACATAATATGTATGCAGCTCAGAAGTCTCCAGATTTCTAAGCTTCTGCAGATGTGAGTGCCTTTTCAAACTGCTTACTTTAAAGTTTTTTAATTTCTGACATTTTATTTTTTATTTCCCTAAGAAGAATATATTCCCTCTGCTGTATAATAAATAATAAACTATTTCAATTTTTTTACTACTTATTTTACGTTTTTCTATACATTTTTTTATACAATTAATTGGTAAAGCTTATTAAAGTCACATTAACATCAATGCATTTAAATATTTAATTAACAAACCAGACACTTTTCATTTGCAAAACCCACACCCAGCTAAATTATTCAAGCAACTACAACTGCTTGCTTACATTACATTTGCATTTACATTACACATATTTACACGTTTACATAGACATATATGAGTTGCTGGGTATAAGTGACTTTATAAAAACTATAAAATAACCACAACACATTATTATTATCAGCAACTACTATGAGTTATACGACTACAACAAATATACATAGAAGTTTTGTCCCGTATATTTGCACAAAAATACCTTTGAGAGTTTGTTAACAAAACAGGACATGGACAAACATTAAAAATTATTACACTTAAATGTCTGAACAAATACAAAAAAGTTTTTAGTTTGTATATGCACACATAATAATATGTATATTAGGGTGGCACGTATTTGCCATTTCTTGAGTTTTTGTGGATGTCAAGGTCTAAATTACTAGTTTTGCCCAAAACTTAAAACAAATAAATTTTACAGCTTTTAAAGGAGAAACGTTTTTGCGACAATTTTCGGCATTTGACTTTTAGATGATTGAAAACTTTAGACATTGTGAGCATCGAAATTGGTGTCATCCTAATTTTCCTACATATACACCCTCTTATACCAACTACATACAGCGAGAGAGTGCGGCAGAGACATGTGCAAAAGTAATAATTAACATGATTACATACCTTAGAGCTGTATTTTAAAATCGTAGGAAAATATACAGACGGTATGACTTTTAGAAACATTTCAAACATGTCAAATGCATTATTGACAACCTTAAACACTGATGCCTGTTTCCAGTGGGAAATGTGTTGTGGTAAATTAAAGTTTAAAATTAAATTCGTATTCATTCTTCACATGAAATCCGGTCTTATGAAATTTATTAATAGTTAAGATAATATTAAATTAACTCCTGAAGAAGATTTCCAAAGGAAATCGAAATATTGAGTAAATTATATATTAGAAATAAAAATCTTTTATAAAAAACAAAAAAGTGACCTCAAGCTTAAAAATTATTTAATAAAAATCATTAAAAAGGTCGAAGAATATAGAATAAAATTATTTAGTTAAGATAACTTAAAAGCAGAAACTAAAATTCAATCAATCCTGTAAAAAAACTATATTTTTCTATAACTCTTATTTATTATTATGTATTATTATTAAGTGAGGCTTCATGCACCACGACCTATGAGATCTTTTGTGCAGCCTTGAAGTTTCATCATGTTAAATTTAGGCTATGTATAAAGCCAATTATTTTTTTAGATGAGAGATCAATTACATCCCCTGGGGCCATAAAGGCCCTTCCGAGCCATCTTGCTCTGCGTATTGCCAGCATTGGACAGTCGCAAAGAATATGTTCAGAGGTTTCGGCTTCAAGTTCGCAAAACCTACACTGATCATTCGCAACATTACCTAGAGTAAATTGGTGATATCTAAAGCTACCGTGTCCTGTGAATAATCCAGTAAGTAATCTCAATTCGCCCTTTCCGAGCGATAGCAATAATTGAGATCTTCGTTTAGACAGAGTAATAAACCTTTTGGACTGTCTAAGTCCTGACAGGTTGTTCCAACATCGGGAAAATTCCGATTCTACCCAAGAACTAATTCGTTCCATAGTGTAACCACGTGGAATGCCAAAGAATGGTTCCGGGCCTATAAATGAGCGCCGAGCACCTCTATTGGTGCTATAACTCTTACTACGTGTTGTTTTCTTTGATAGCACAACATTACAGCATTTAGCTAACAATAGCCCCAATTGTTGAATTGGCAGAAGCCGATGACAGTTAATGCATTTCACATATCTTTCTATTAATTCGATCTAAAGCTGGTTATATACTGTTTGTATTTTGCGGTGTACTTGTCCGTTGTACGATACATTTGCAATTGTTTCCAAATTGGCAATTTGCAGGCGGTTTATAATATTTGTTTCACACGTCAGTTTTTAGTTTTATGTGACATAATGAACAATAGAAGACAACAGCTGTCTTTGTTATGATTATTTTCGCTGGAGTTTTCTGTTCTTGCAAATATAAATAGTTCGAAAAAAAGGATTAAAAAATGTAATAATTTTAACTTGCAGAATTATTGCAATAACAGCAATAACATAAAAAAATTAAGCAAGAGTTAAACAGAAAATGTGTCATGTGAAGCCAAACTTCTTGTATTTAAATTAAATAAAAATTAATATGTGTAATACGTCTTTTCAAAACATATTTTAATACAAATTTACTCCCTGTCCCACGATGTCGAACGATAACGTTCGCTTAGATAAGACTTAAGACACAAACTCGATTGTGGAATAAACAAATTTGATTGAGTAAAAAATCGATACGATAAGAAGTTTGTGTCTTAAGTCTTATCTAAGCGAACATTATCGACATTGTGGGTCAGGGGATTATTGTTTTGTTTAATACAATTTTTCTAAACATAAATTTGCTGATTCACACCAAGGTATCTAAGGTACCTGTGATGTTTTCAGTCAAAGTTTTTTCATTGCAATTGATAACTTGTATATCTGAAACTTTTTGAGAACTACTAACTTTCAAATAATTTAGTTTTTATGCAGCCTTGACTTTTTTTTGTAATTTGCCTGAGAGACGAATTTACTTTTAACACCCTTTAATGCGCATCAAGGTATACCCGGGTACCTGTACGTGTTTTATATGAGAAAACGACCATTGCAAGTATATTATTTCAAGTTGTTAGTAGCTTTGCATTTATAAATAAAAGTCTGTATAATTTATAAACAAAAACAATTTATTACATCTTATTCGGAAACAGAAACATAAAAATCACAAAATTCAATAAGTATTGAAAACAAGAGTAAAAAATTTTTAGCGCAAATTTATTGAGCAGTTTGTACATATGGGTCGACTAATCGAGTTTTGATTGCAGCTTGGCTTTGATCAGCTGTTAATTTTAAGCTTTACGAGTCTTTCTCTGCTTCATACGTAGTTGCGAGCACTCGTAACAACTTCCTACTACTGGAAGGCATCCGCTAGTGTCTTTTGTTTGTAAAGGAGATGTTGCACTTTCAAAGTTTAATATATAAAAATATTGTATTACAGATGATGTCGATGACTGATAATTTATTTTTGTATTTTAGCCCGATGCTCAATATTTTCCTGACACATACCAATGCTTAGATATTTGAAGAATTTTCGACGACTTTCACTAGACTAATGTTGCGTATTAAATTCCATATATCGGCAGTTCAATTCCAAACCATGCTATGTCGACTTAGCCTGTTTTTAATTTTTTTACGTTTTTGAATTTAGATTCTTTCAACTTAAATTCTGTCAAATTTTGGTTGTGATTGGCTAGTCCAATCAATAGTTATAAACAACAAAGTTCTACCTCATGTGGTGTTTTAGATATCGCCTGTAAACTTTAGGAGCTTTTCCTGCAAAACTCACTTTTTCGACTTAGCATGTTTTGGAATTGAGCTGTCGATATATCAAATATAGGCTATATTTAGTGTGAAAATACTTCTTCTCTACTTAACTTTCATACATAGTAGGTACCCAGGTTCCTTGCGGCGCATTATAAGGTGTTTTTTTCGCCGCACACATAAGGGATAAATGTGTTTTTCAAAATTTAAGACAATAGAATTGCGTTTACTATCTAAATTCTCAACGGAGTAAAAAATCTAAGAATTGTAGAGGGAGTATATTTGTTTATAAGCTTAGAAAATTTTCTTAAAATTTTAGTTTATTTTGATAAACGTGTATGCATTTTGCAGTGGAAAATTTGGCAAGTACACTGCAAAATACATACCGTCTAAAACCACCTTTAATTAGGCCAAAACTTGGTTTAAGAATTTTGACGACTAACTGATTTGAACGATTTCTGTAGACATTTTTTTACAAATAGCAGAAGTCAGACCTCAAAACGTTGTATTAATAGTTGTCGACAATCAAATATGGAATAGTCTGTACAGTAAACAATTTCCCCATGTATGAAGTGCGTCTCGCGATCGATGATCTCAAGTCCTGCTGGAAGACAAGCGGAAGTTATCTCGAAGTTGTTCTCAGGTTTGTAGCCATTTATGACTTGACTAGGTAAATTCACCATAAGATGATTATTGGTTTGACAATAAAGTTTAAAAAGTTCTGCGTTTTGAAAAGTTTTTCTTCTCCGCATATGAAGCTGTTTCTATTATCCTGTCAAAAGGTTCTTAAGTGTGGCCAAATGTTAAGTACAAAATACTATATTTACAGTAGGTATTCAGATATTTGTTTGTGGTTCTTAAATAGTTTTAATTTAAAGATTCTTTTTATTTTTTTGTTTTTTTTTTTACTTTAGGAGCTTAAAAATAAATACAATTAAGGTCTATCTCAATTGACCATTGAAATGGTGTAACAAAATTATTCTACCTTTTCAACTCTCTTTGTTGGCTTCTAAAATCCCACCGTAATGAGAAAGTCAAAAGTTATTTACATATTGAGTTGTATTATTGAAAATAATAGTAATTGACAAGGTATCTGGGAAAAATTGGAAACACACAGCAAAACCTTCAATCAAGCCATTAACATACAATACGGCAAATATTGCTGCTTGTCTCAGACAGAAGTCATACACTAAAGAATGAAATGTTAAAAATCCTCAGCACAACAATTGCTAGCTTCTCTACCACAATAGGGAGGAGTATTTATGTTGCAGAAGTTTTTATACTCTGCCCCAGCAAATCAATGAGCAACAAAACGAACAAGAATATTAAAAAAAAAAAAAATAATTAATTTCATACTCATGCAGTTATAGCCAAACAGCCAGTACAACTTCGTACGTCTGTTAGTGTGCCTGTGACTGTTTGACAGAGCCACTGGTCTGGCAATGCTTGTATGTGTGAAAACTTTGCGTGAGAGTGTTTAACTTCACAAGGATATAGTGTATCTGCCTGTATATTTTGCTAAGTTGTTGTATACGTCTGCAACTGTATACGTTTTTTATATGTATGTGTATGTGTGCTTTGTTGTTATTTTATAGTTTTGAGAATATAAAATGCGACAGTGTCTGATAAAACATTAATAGACATTCGGATAGACAGTTATCAGACAACAGATGGACTTTATTGTTAGACCACAGATGAAAATTATTATAGACAAAATACATACAACAGAAAAGTTGTGAAGACAAACAACAAAAATCCAAGCACAACTGAAACAAATAAACAAAAATTAAATAAATATATGCAAGAGAGAAATGTGTAATAAATAAGAAATATAGAAGAAACTTTAAGATAAAACTGAAAGGAGAAAAAACTAGTAATTAAATAATAAATTAAACGAGAGTGGTGTGAGAAATTTGTTTTAAATGTTTGTAATTAACAAGCATGCATTGAAAAATCTTAATTAAATAAATTGTATCTGAATGCTTTTAAAGCGATTCTGATATTCATCCTTCACAAGAATGAAATTCTGTTGTCCGTTAAATGGTCTTTTTATTTAAATGTATTTCAGTTTCTTGTTAAATAAATTTTTAATTTAAAGCCTCAGCACATGCCCATTCTGAAATCCCAAACAGGAAAATACCGGGATTTTGGTAAATCCCGAATCCCGGGATTTGTTTTAAAAACTACCGGGATTTTTCGGTATTTAAATCCCGAAAACTAGTATTTGTTTATAAAGTCATAAACGAAAATTTAAATTTTACAAAAGTGTGTCGAAGAAATGAACGCGAATGAATTAAAATTAATTTTGGATTGCTGAACTCGAACGCAAAAACGGATTACAGATAAAGAATTTGGTTTACTTAAACAAATGGTTGTCATTTTAAATCAGGGGCTTCCATTTCATAGCTCAATTGAGCCTACCACTACCAAGACATATTTTTATGCTCTTCAATTCAGTCGTCGATGTGACTTCGACAAGTGCACATGTCTAGCGGATGCTATGTTATTTTTTTTCAGGTTAACAGATGATGACACTCAAAAAATATTGTGCGATCAAAAATGCTTTTGGTAACATACATAGCAAATTATAAAATATGTATATTACTAACATTTTTTGCGGCTTTAAATAAATACATTCTCTCAATTTTATTACTCTCTCGTACTCACTAATACAGTACCAAAAAATTTTTGGAAGCCTCTGTTTTAAATCCAGTTAAAGTAACAGATTAAGCCCTTTGTAGCAGTGGTATGAATCTCTGCTGATGTTGCAGTTTTATTAAGGCTCAAATAGATATAAAAAAGTGATTTTATATTAAGCGATGAATTGAAGAGATCTCTTTTTAAAAGAAACTAAGAAAAAAGCAAAAGCGAGTTTGATAATGAGAGAGAAATGTTTGTTATTAGACATGATTGCGTTGATTGCGAAATCAATGAATGCATTTGAAATATGTAAAAGCAACCCACAACAACTAATAATGTCTATTATGATATGACAGGAATAGATTGTTTATGTTATCAGCATACAGCAATTTCCTCACAACCTATATTGGTAACATGGTATTTATAAATCGATCGTTTTTAATTTGCTTTCTCTAGAGAGCGCTAACAAAGAAATTTTAAATGCCCCGAATTTAAATTCCTGCTTTTTTAAATGAACAAATACATTAAAACGTAGTTGAAAAGTTACGAAGAAGAAATTTAAGGCATGCATCTGATCCTCTGTAATATTCTAGAGCTGTATAAATATTTTTTTTCTTGTTTTCTTGTTGCTGACACTAACTTGAAAATTGTTTACATTTAATTTAAATCTCAATAAAATAATTAAAACAAACAATGAAATCATAAAACTAATCCCCTGGCCCACGATGTCAAACGATAACGTTCGCTTAGATAAGACTTAAGACACAAACTTTTTATCGTATCGATTTTTTACTCAATCAAGTTTGTTTATTCCACAATCAAGTCTGTGTCTTAAGTCGTAGGTCAAGGGGTAATTATTCAATTGTCGTTATAAATTAGTAGCATGAGTTATTTTTTTTTTGTATAAAATCATAAAAAATAACAATTCCACTTGCACAATCTGAAGTCGCGATAAGTAGTTTTTATTATAAAACAAAAATGCCGAATAATATCGGGATCCCGGGGTATAAACAACCAGTCCCGTTTGGCATCCCTACTCAGCATCTTATAGGTTTTACTATATTATGAAATATTTATTTACAATATTCAGTTATATATACATACATGTATTTATTAAAAACAAATAAATATACATACATATTGAAGAAAATTATTGATTGTATTAGAAGTGTTTCTAAATTGTTTAACAAATATATTTGATGACATACAATATACATATTTTGTAGTCTAAGTGGTAAATTATTGTATTTAATTATACCAGCAAAAGCAATACATTGCTTGTCTAGTAGTTCTACCAACATGTCTCTTATTTGGATTAAAATTTGACTGCTTTTGGACTAAATCCTCGTATGCACTTAAATATGTACAATAACATTTGCTGTTTATATTAACCCTGAACTTTTAAGATATATTTAGCATTGTATTTGTATAAATTCACATAATGCAGCATAACGTAATGAAAGGTTATAGACTGTTTTAAATAACTTGTTTTGAGCTAGTTGTAAGTTTTTTTTTAAGAATTTGTCATAAGACATCCGTATATTAATGGCAAGTAAGTTTAACGTGAGTGTACAAGTAAATTATTAATTTAATCAAAAAATCGTAATCAGTAATCAGACAATTCTTTTGACGTTGTTTACTGTTACAAGAGTTTTTCAAGATCAAACAGCATCAAATAAAATAAAACTAAATATTTGTGTTGTGTCCTGTTCTGTCCTCAATAAACGTGTTCGAATGTATTTGATTTAGTGGTTACGTCTTTTTCGGTAAATATTTGCCAAATGTGAAAGTAGCTTTATATAAAATTCCAATAGCCGCTGATTGTAGCAAATTGTAAATTAAACCTTAATAGTCATGAATTAAAATTCTTCAAAATTTATTTATTTAATAGTTATAATAGTTATTAAATAAATAAATTTTAAAGAAATTTTGCTATTTACACGAGTTAGAAGCATTTTGAAGAGCAATTTTGAAGAAAATTTCAATCGTGTAAATCTAGCTTTAGTTTTGTACAGGAAAAGCTGAATATTTCTAACAGAAATTTTTGTCATTTGTCGCATTGAGTATTTCAAATCAATATATAACAATCCTCGCCCCAGCTTATCACACGACTTTCCTTGGTAAAAGTTTAAAATTTAAATTATTCTACCCTGCTATCAAACCTCACTCAGCCTCAGACTAAAACAATATTAAATAATTTCTTTCTTTTTTTTTTTTGTTCTTTCTTTACAAAACCAAAATTCAACTGACACATAGGCAATGAAGCACTACAGACTGAGAGAAAGACAAACAGGCAGACTGACAGATGGACGGTCACTTTACACATACAGTCTGACGTATATGGAAATTCATTTATAGCAAAAGTTATTGTATGACTGTGAATTGCCTGCAATAGCATGGCAAAAAATAAATTATATAAGAACCTCACACATATGTATGTATGTATAAATAAATATTGCTGCAAAAAGTATCTATAGAATGTTTAGTACAATTGGTAAATGTTTCTTGTGTACAGCATAGAAACCACAAAACAATTTGTAGAAATATTTTGAAAAGTTGTAGGTTGGAAAGTTGTGAATATAATGGAAGAACTAAAATAAAACAATATTTGTGATAGAAAAAAAAAACCAACAGAAACTAAAAAAAAACACAACAAGTTGCAACAACAAAACTTAATGAAGTAGACAAGTAGATGTATCGTAGTTTATGCATTTAAATGTTACAATTTTCTGTTTGGAATATTAATTAAACAAAAAACAAATTTAAAACGGAAAAGGGAAATTAAGGGATAAGCCTGAAAGTAGACAATAATACGGACTATATATAAATACACACATACATATTTAGTTATCTTGCAGGAGTTTTATTAGTTTATTAAGGGAGTTTAACAATTAGCTAAAAATGTTTTATAAATTAAAATAAGCAGCCTTAAAATTGGTTAATAGTATATTGGGAATAAAGTAAAACAGACAATCGTAAATTGTTAGAGGACAGTATATACAAATTCGTAATAACTTTGTGTGACTAAAGTTCAATCAAGTCGAGATTTAATGGAGCTTTAAAAACTATTAATATTTGGCTTCAGTATTGAGTGAAGTTATAATACTAGTAGTCTACTTTTGCACAAGTTCTGATTATTCATACTCATTAAAGGAATCACAGTATTCCATGATTTTAGATTTGTATGTAATTATACATACGAGTACTATTAACTATATTGACTGCTGCATTGCTTTAAAATAAAATTGTTCCTATTTAAAGCAAAAATGAATATTTGGCTCAGCAGACTCTACTCCCCTGATAAGAAAAAAAGCGAAAGGATATGATATATACTCATATACTGCGGTTATGCTGCTCGAATAACTGGAGACACTTGCGCATTTAGTGCACATAGAGACGATATATAGTTGTACGTGTTTACTACAATAATGCCAACATTTTAACAAGTTTTTCAACAATGCTATGTTCACTGTAATTATTTAAGTGATTGCAGTAACCATAAGTTACTATTCAGATAATTACTACAACCATATTTACGATTGTAGTAACTATGCTTATATTTGTTGCAATCATGTTTATAACGAATCCATTTCTTTCATCATAAAACCGATCACCATATACATTACATAATTTATATGATCATATACATGATTGCTATACTCATGTGAATGGTAACTTAACCTTATCATGGTTGCAGAAATCATATAAATAATTACAGTGACCAAAATATTTAAAAAATATATTGAAATAGTTGTGGGAAACTTGCACAACAATATATTTTCTCTGTGTGTGATAAATTAAAGTGGGATCTTCTCTACCTTTCGATTAACCGACATTCTTAACTAAAGTCTCCACTAAGACAATCGTATAGCCAATAAAATTATCAAACGGTGCACGATATTGGACTATAAGAAGTTTGCGCCCTTTTCATGCATTTATCTCTTCTTTGCCAACTGTGAAACATTGTATAGAAAAATCTATTTGTGTGCTCCAATGAAACCACTTGTACAATCGATTTTTCAGCTTGACAAAATATACTTACAGGATTTTGTCGTTAAGAAATAATAATTATGATACAGTGCACTCGCGGTAACATGAACACCGTCTAACGTGAATATCGTCTAATGTGAACAAGCTTTTGTTTAAGTTGACTACTCTGTAACGTGAACAAAGTCAGAAAGCTCTATAACGTGAACAATTTTTTTTAATTGCATATGTTTCTAAGCTAGCAGACAACACTGAAATACATTAAAGTCGATGTTTAAAGTTTAGGGAATTCCCTTATATAAAAAATGTGTGTATCCTCTAAATTAATTTTTTTTTGGTATCAAAATTTTATTTTAAATCTTTTTTTATGCAAAGTGGTCAATCAGTCGGCATGAGTGTTAAAAAATCTAAATGTTTGGAGGTAGAAGAAAAGGTAAACATTTTAGATAGTTTGCAAAAAGGAACAAGTGTTACTAGTTTAGCAAAAATGTGTAATGTCGCTAAGTCAACAATATGCAGCATTAACAAGAAAAAAGAAGCAATTTTAAAATGTGTAAACCTCACATACCAGGGACTGGGAAAAAGAAAACCTTAACACCATCAGAATTTCCAGTTGTGCAAAAAACTCTTTACCGTTGGTTCATCGGAATGCGTAAAAGAATTGGCATGTAAGTGGGCTAATGCTAAAAGAAAAAGATACGGAATTACATTCCCAACTTAAAACAAAACTAGGGCGGGTTCAATGCTAGTGACGAATGGCTTCAGCGATTTAAGAAAATACTTTTTAAAGTAACAGGATACAAACTCTCATCGCAGCCTGAATTGGTGGATCCATTTAAGCTAAAAATGAAACAAAAAATTCAAGAAATGGAGTTATGTAATGACCAACTCTATAATGATGATGATTCTGGTTTATTTTCCTATGTATATTATTTCAATGGATATTTTCTCGTGATCTCTATTTGTTATGTAATGAATTTTAATTAATAATTTTATTTTTATATTTTTACAATGCAAATGATAATAAAAGAATTTCACGTTAAAGCGTGTAAAAACACATATATTTTTTTTGCATGCCATTCGCTAACGTGAACAATTTCGCTAACATGCACACCCTTGGTTTTAATTAGTTCATGTTAGCGCGAGTGCACTGTATAAACAATTACAGGATATTATATTGATATCTAACAGGGGTCTAGATTCATCGACTACTTTGAAAAATGTCTTAATAAGAAAGAGATTGTGGCTCAGCTATTCTGTTACTGTACCATAGGGGTGCATAATAGCCTTTTAGACTTTGTACCAACTTATATAAATAAAACATACTTTTTAGACCTCCACGGTACCATTTTGAATATTCGTTAAATAATACTAAAACTTAGCTCCAAATTTACTTTAACGAAACATTCTTAAAATTAGCGTACATAACGAATGTTTAAAAAATTTTATATTCGATAGACTCGTTAAATTGTCGAACTCTAATTAACATGGATATTTGGTGTTGCTTTGTTGACAAAAGGAAAAACTTAAAATATTTTAGTTAATTTTGTTGTTTTAAAAATCAAAGCCATGTAAATACAATAAGATAATGCCTTATTGTATTTATATGGTGGATTTGCTGCAAGTGATAACAAAATTATACGTTGTAAGACTTCTTCAAAGTATCACAATGCAACTTCTAGTAATATTCTTAATGCGAAAAAATTGGTCTCTATTGGAAAATGCTACCAGTTAAAAAAAAAACTAGTGCTAGAGGGGCAAGTGGTGGATTATTAAGCGGATGAAGCAAAACTTGCCAAACACTTTTTTCTAAATAGTTTTTAAAAGGTATTGCAACATTTGGTCGATTGTTGTCATGATGGAATATTAAGATTTCATTATGGGTGTTTTTCGGTCAATGGCCGCTTCTGATGAACCGGTACGGGTTACCTGTAAAGGTTTGGAAAGATTTCAGTAGCACATAATAGGCCAATTGACTGCCAATTTTGCTTAATTATAAATTATTGCCTCGTTGGTGTGTGACATGTAACACCGTCCTGTTGAAACTACTTGTCAGAGATAACCATTTCATCAATACAATTTAATTGCTAACATCTCTCGTTACAATCAAAGTAATCGCATTTCAACTCAAATTTGTTTAAAACAATAAATGGCTCATAAACTTTTACCTTCTTGATTAATATGACTATTATGCTAATATAAACTACTTGTGCAGACAGAGCAACTTGAGCGATTTTAAATGATCAAAAATTAATTAATTGCTTTGTTTTGTATATTTTTATATCTTAATATAATTTATATTTATGTAGACTGCACCTTTATTTAATTTCACTTGCAAAATATAAGCTGTATTCCACAAAAAACAACAATAACTACAACAAATTTAAGCCCAAAATCCCCTTAAACCTAAGAAATCCACTTAAACAAACTTTATGCAATATAATGAAAGCTCCCTGAACTTACCTCAGACCCTTTGTTTCGCATAAATGATATTCACCAAATACACCACAGCCTAATTTTTCCACAATAACAAGAGAATGTCTTGGAAATTCTTGCAACTGACAATTGGCCAGTTCATCTGCAGCATCTACATTATTCATGCAATCATTCAATTCGGCCAAGTTGTAATGATGTGGTTTTGTCAAAGTTAAACTCGTATTAGTAACAGTACCAGCACCTGCTGTAGCACCTCCCACTCCAGTTGCTGTTGTTGCTGTATTGCCACTACCAATGCCATAAGTTGATGCTTCAAAATTTAGACTGATATTTGTAGGCAGAGTATGTGTATTTGTGGAATTTCCTTGTAGAAAACCACTTTTACCATTTGGCAATGTTCCGGTGGCAGTTGGTATTGCTGATGCTGCTGCTGTTGCTGGTGTTGGTGCTGTTGTTGTTGTTGTAACTGCTGCTGCACCTACTTGTATGGGTTGTTGGGTATGTGCGTTAAATTGTTTTTGCTGCTGTTGCTGTTCTACTGCATTATTGCTGCTGTTAGCCAATGTTGACGCCATATTGGCTTTACAAATTGCCATTGCAGCATAATATTTCTCTGAGGACATTGTTGCTGTTGTCGTTGGTGCTGGCGGTGGTGGTGGCAGTACTGTTGTAGCACCTACTACTACGAAATGTGATGATGCTGGTGATGTTTGCGGTTGCTGTTGGTGATTCTGATGTTGATGTTGATGTAGTGCATAATGTGATGATGACGCCGACGATGATGATGATGGTACCGATGTTGTTGTTACTGCTGCTGTTGTTGCTGAATACTGTGATGTTAGGCGTGTTGGTGCTGAGGCAGCTGGTGGTGGCGGTGGTGGTGGTATCTTCATATGAAACATATTGTTGAGAGTATTGTTGTGGTTTGTAGTTAATGTTGCACTGTAATTACTATTGCTACAATTTGATGTGGCACCACCACCGCCTAAAATACTGCCAGCACCACTATATAAAGAATTCGATTTTTGGGTTGGTATCAAATCTTGCATATGCGGCACAGCATAATCTTGACAAACAATATCAGGAACGTCTAGAGGAGAGGGAGTAAAAATAGAGAAATTTGTTGATGATAAAACATATTAGAATTTCATTATAAATAATTCAACTTGCAAAACAATACTTTTAAAAGTGTTGGCAGTTACAAACGTGCTGACTTTTTTGAATACTTTCTGACTATTGCAACTTTTGCATAAATTTTCTTTACTTTCTTCACATCCACACGAAGGAAACATAAATATGTATAAATGGCATACATGCCCTGTCAAAAACTTTAGTCATTAACATTTGTTGTTACTTTTTTCTAGATTTCAGTCAATGTGTCTCTTTTTGCTCTCTCTCTCTCTCATTGATATACATTTATTAAGAGAATAATTTGAAATTCTAACAAAAAAAAATAAAAAAATTATAAGTTGTAGAGAAAGTCTGACAAAGAAGATTAAGAAAGAAATGCCAAAGACCAGAAAAAAGACTTTTGATTTAAAAAAACAACACTAAATGTAAATATGTAATAGTATAAAATAGTAAGAAAACACATTATGAGTATGTGTCTTAAATAAACAGTTGGTTACATTACGTTGGTCTTTATTTTACAATATTTCAATGTCCGCAATTCGGATTTAGATAACGGGAACTTAGTTATATTCTAGTCCGCAGTCCACTCCATATACTAGTCCATAGTCTAGTCTATAACCTAGCCATAGTCTAGTCTATAGTCTTGTCCATAGTTTTGTCCATAGTCTTCACCATAGTCTAGTCTATAGTCTAGTCTATAGTCTAGTTAATCGACGAAATTAATGTACACCCAGTTTAGCTTCAATTGAAAGTCCTTATGAGGTCACAGTTTAGCTTTAATCATAAACCTTTATGTAATTCCAGTTTTGTTTTAATTGTAGGTCTTTATGTAATCCCAGTTTTGTTTTAATCGTAGGTCTTTATTTACGCAGTTTTGTTTGTATCGTAGGTGTTTATAAGGTCCGTGTTGAGCTTCAGTCGTAGGTCTTTATGCACTTCCAATTTTGTTTCAAGCGTAGGCTTTTATGAGATCCCAGTTTAGCTTCAATCGTAGGTCTTTATGTTATCCCAGTTTTGTTTTAATCGTAGGTCTTTATTTACTCAGTTTCGTTTGTATCGTAGGTCTTTATAAGGTCCGTGTTGAGTTTCAGTCGTAGGTCTTTATGTACTCCCAGTTTTGTTTGTATCGTAGGTCTTTATGAGATCCCAGTTTAGCTTCAATCGTAGGTCTTTATGTAATCCCAGTTTTGTTTTAATCATAGACCTTTATGTAATCCCAGTTTTGTTTTAATCGTAGGTCTTTATTTACTCCCAGTTTTGTTTGTATCGTAGGTCTTTATGAGATCCCAGTTTAGCTTCAATCGTAGGTCTTTATGTAATCCCAGTTTTGTTTTAATCGTAGGTCTTTATTTACTCAGTTTTGTTTGTATCGTAGGTCTTTATAAGGTCCGTGTTGAGTTTCAGTCGTAGGTCTTTATGTACTTCCAATTTTGTTTCAATCGTAGGCCTTTAGGAGATCCCAGTTTAGCTTCAATCGTAGGTCTTTATGAAATCCCAGTTTTGTTTTAATCGTAGACCTTTATGAGATCCCAGTTTAGCTTCAATCGTAGGTCTTCATATAATTCCAGTTTTGTTTTAATCGTAGG
This sequence comes from Bellardia pandia, assembly GCA_916048285.2. Classification (NCBI taxonomy): domain Eukaryota; kingdom Metazoa; phylum Arthropoda; class Insecta; order Diptera; family Calliphoridae; genus Bellardia; species Bellardia pandia. Next base: position 98,240,871 of record OU696530.1, on the reverse strand, counting down.
CCTTTATGTAGTGACACGTTAACTTTAATAGTTAGTACATATTCTGATCAATATTCTAGTCCATAGTGTAGTCGATATTCTAGGCGATTGTCCAGTCCATAGTCTGGTCCACAGTCTTGTTCATAGTCTAGTCCGTACTCAGTATTTGTTCCAGCTAACAAAGACCTTGGTAGCTTCAAAAATTCAAAAAAAAAGAAACAAAATAAGGACCATCCTAGGACATGCGAAGACAAAATAAATTCACAAGAAATGATGACATTTCAAACAAATTACTTCAAAACATAAAAAACAAGATAAATTTGATTATTAAACCGGACATTAAAGACAATAAGATGAAAGAATTATAAATTTTACAACTTTCTTAAATTCAGATTTTCAGTTGCTTTAAAATGTATGTATACACATTTTTGTATTTACATTTTTATCTTGAAATATTTCTGCTTTATAATTTATTTATATAAATCTCATTTTATTGATATATGTTACCAACTTTCCAGCTTAACTTATCTCCATATTTACACATACATACATATATTACAAAAAGAAAAACAAGCAATATTTAAGCGATTAAAAATTCATTGCAATTTTTGACCCATATTTTATCAACGTTGAATAATTAAAAAAACTATTGCAGCGAAAAAAGTGAAAAGTTTTCATATCAACCTATAATACGTATTGACATTACATATACCAAATGTTTTGCCATAATGATGTGACAATATAAACACGATACAAAAAATTAAACACACATTTAGTTATAAAACTGGTAGTGTTTGTAGATATAAGGGAATGTTAGCACCTCATATTGTCCTCACGATTCTCATAAATATTTTATCATGTTGTGCCAAATAGTTTTTACTACTGTTTAGTTTTTTTATTGTTCTAAGTTTTCTGAACTTTGATTGTGTCTGTAGTGAACATAGTACATGATGTACAGTGGGGAATTTGCTCATACAACAAAAACAATTATTTTTTTCTTCTACAGCTGATTTTTTGTTAATTTGAGGATATTTTTTGTAGGAATTTAACACGATTTAATAGAGTAGCATGGAAAAGGTTAAAATTGTAATTAAAAAATAATCTTCTTTTGGTAAAATATGCCACTGTACTACGTATAAGTAACAATTAATACAAAATATTACGTATAAGTTCAGTTGCAGCAATTGTAGTAGTACACCTAATTTCGTTTTTACACGGTAATTGGTTCCAGGAAATCCCGTGAAAAAAAAACTATGTAAACTAAGACGTTGGTAGTATGCAAAATACCTATTGAATTAAGTGAAAAACAATGCTTGTGTCTTTACACAAGCATAGTTATTAACCCGGCGGAGGAGGGGATGGGTCATAATTACCCGTCACTTTTTAAATTGATTGTAGCTTTAAAACTGTACTTCTCTTCTCTACGCTCTTCTCAATAGCTGGGGGATATTGAATCTCTCTGAATAAATTTCAAAACAGTCACATAGCGATTGTACTTTGAGTAACACGTGCTTAAAGTTAAAAAATGTAAATATGACCAACCCATTAATATGACAATAAGTGTTTATTATATTTAAGCTAGCAGAAGCCTACTTTGTTAACTTTTTTAATATGAAATATATTTTGTTTAAAATGAAAAATAAATACGTTATTTTTTAACAAAGTCATGTTTTATTTCTTTAATAAGGTTAGATTCAATCTAAATTGTTTTCTTTTCATAAATACAGTAAAAAACCCGAGTTTAATAAGTGGGATATTATGACTCAACCCCCATGTCCGTGTAGCTAAAATCCACCCCCCGGCGCCGGGTTAAAGAAAACAAGATATGCGCTCTAAGCTTAAAAGTAAAGTAAAAAAATGTATGACAAGATCATTTGATTGTATGCACTAAAAAGGAATTCCCCTAAATACATATTTCACAAAAATTTAATTTAACCAAAAAAATTCAAGTCCAAAAGATTTAAAATCGTGTTAAATGGAATAAAATCGTATAAAAAATTTAAAATTTGTTAATTTTAGAACCATGTTAAATCAAACCCGTGTAAAAAAGAACCGTGTTAGAACAGAACTAGGTGTTTCTTAACATTATTTAACATATGGAAAGCTTAAAAATTGTTGTTAAATTATGTCCCTCTTTTGATTACCTATTACCACTGTATGCGTATAAGTAACAATTAATACAAAATATTACGTATACGTATGTAAGTTCAGTTACAACATTAGTAAAAGTTAAAGAATGTATTAAAAGGAGATGTTATTTAGAATTTAAAGACGTTTACTAAATTATCAATACATAATAAGATTAAAAGAAAACCTCACGAGAAACTAATTTTACAAAAGTATTCTCAATTATTTAAAATAATGTGAGAAAAAATCTTTAAATTGAACTCAACAGGAGTCAAAGAATAAGCTCTTGACTAATTACAGCTGCAAATTTATATATTTTTTTCAAGCTTTTTCCTTATTTTATATGAAGGTATATATTACGGATAGAAAACTTTACAAATTTAAGAAGATTATAACTGAATGAATGTATGAATGCATCAGTTATACTAAGGGTTATCATGATATCGTTTAAAAGTCTCGAAAACTGTGCAAAGTGTGCATTTTTACGGCCTCGTAAATTAATTGTCAAAAATTACATGAACAATTATTTACACATACATATGTACATACTGCGTAGGTTTGCCCACTAATTTTGGCTTGCGTTGTCAATTGTGCATTTAACTAAACAGCTGAGTTTTATTTATTTTTGAAAAGAAAGACATCACAGAATAAGATGGCGGCGGTAAGTTCTGTCTAAACATAGTACTGATAAAGAAAATGCTTGCAGTAATGAGGTCTCTGAAAAACTTTGTCATTTTTAATTAAATTTAAAATTAAAATTAAAATTTTTTTTGGCCAAAGTTAAAATTTATTAAATATTCCTTTTTTAAGCTAATCAGACCTAAACTTTTCCAATGTATTTAAAAACTTTTATTTACATTTTTTCCCGACGTTTCGTAGATGTTTTGTCTACTTTTTCAAGGGATCGTCTATTTAAAAAATAAAATAAAAACTTAATTTAGTTACAATCAAAAAGTAGACAAAACGAGACGTCGGGGAAAAAAACGAAATATTTAAAAAATTAAAATTGTTTGAAATGCCAATTAACCCGCACAATTTGTTTATATCTGCTCTCATCTAATTTAGGCAACACATGCAATAGAAAATTGTGCGATTTCGAAACAAATGGCACTACATAGCGAAAAAATTATCCAGCTGCAAGAACATAACTGAAATCTTCCCAAATCTTTTCTTCCGCCTTATGTTGATTATCTATAAACAACCAAAATAGAAAAGTAACATAGTGACATACACAAAAGGATTAAAAGCTTACTATTATCTTTGCCAAAAAATTCAAGTGTTAACCCAGTAAAAAAAATTCGTGTTTTTTGAAGCACTTAAGAGAAAAAGCGCATAATCGAGCGCTTCAATAAAAGCGCTGTTTTGAAGCAGTAAATGCTTACGAATAAAATATACAAAAATATGCTTTTTTAGTGCTGACAACGTAGAAGGTTTTAAAGCGATAAAACAAAAATGAAATTATAGCCTAAAGATTTACGTACGACAACGAAAGTCAATTACAAAACGAATATCGCGCTGCTCAGTTACTATGAACTTTTCTTAAGCAAAAACATTCAGATAGAATTTGTTCTTTGATTGATGTGCGTAAAGTGATGTAAAACACTTTAGGAAAGTGTTTTATTTGCATGTTTGATTAGGTTAAAACAAGCGCTTATTGCCAGCAGAAAGTAGTCCTACAAACCGGGAACACCTCATACAAAAATCATGCATCCCTAAGGCAGGTTTGAAGCGATTTGAGGTATGAATTCATACATAAAACCTGATCCTTTTGGAGCATATTTTTTACTGGGAACATACCACAAACGGTAGTTTCTTCATATAATCTAAGTAATTTAGTTTTTTGGCTTTCTTTAGGAATTCTTAAAAAGAAATGTCTTTTTTAAAACAAACATTTTAAGTTTATTTTATTTATGTTTCAATTGATGTTTCTCACAAACTGACGTTGTTAGATCCCACAAGACTTAAAAAGGGGCTTCATGCAATAATTGCACATTTTTGGTTTTAAACATTTGTCTCCTTTCACTGTTATCATGAGATGTACTATCGCATTTGTTTCTAGCTTTCTGTAAACTCTGATTTGTGGTTTGGGAACAGTAGATTGCCTTTATTTAACTTTTATGGCCACTGATTGGCTTAATTTAAGCTGTTTATTTATAGTCGCGTAGAATAGATTATTTTTGTCAGTGCTAGAATATTTTCCTAAATGGCTCTTGACAGTTTCTTCATTATTTTACATTGTATTATAATTTGATTTGTGTTGGAAAATTTGCAAAAAGTGTTTACCACGTACAATTAAATTAATATCAAACTAATGTTTTTTTTTAAGTCATAAACACAGCAAACACATACAAATCGAGTGGTAAACTGTGATATTTTTGTGCCAATATTTCAAAACTCACTTGAGTAAAATTAAATACATGCTAGTGTTGTTGTAACAATTGTTTAATTTTCGAAAACTATTATTTTGTATTTTGTATCGTGAATTACTTTGTTTAGTATTTAAACTAAAATAAATGACATTTTTAAATTTTCTTTCTAAGTTTTTTTTTTTTTTTTTTTTTTAATAAAAAGTTCACTAGGCACTTACAAGTACTCCCCACTATAAATAAGGTATAATACTAAAACAGTCATTTAATGGAGACATAAAACAAAATGGTGAAGAGTTAGGTTTCTTGTCTCTACTGCAAACTGTGTGCTTCAGAATTGAGAAATTGGCAAAATCCGGTTTCATACAATGCTACTTTACATTAATCCCATTCCATCTATTCAATAAAAACTGTTTAAATCTCAATAAATTTCAGAAATTGTTTAATTTTTTTACAAAACCAGGTGTTATTCTTATTTAGTTTTATTTTATTTGATGCAGTTTGTTCTTGCAAAGCTCTTGTAAGGGTAAGTAACGACAAACAAATTTGTGCTAAAACAAGTCAAGTGTGACGTTTTTTGCATTTTAAAAACCCTGGTTATTTCCTTTAAATCAACCGGATTCCATTTAATTTTGAAATAAAAGCGTCAAGTAGTTACAAGAAAATATAACGAGTCTTTATTAATTCAAATGTGCATAAATACATTTTTAGTGAACACTCCTGTCTTTTACAGTTTAATTACCACACTTCAATTATAGTTTGAGGACGCTTGATGTTCATTCAACGATGACTCACAATAAACTAAACTAACTTGAGTGGCTCTGTTAGATTATTTTTAAACCAAGCATCATTTCTGGATGGTTTGGAGCTAAGATACTAAAATGTTTATATCTAAAATGTTCAGCCAAAGCCGTTAAATCTTAATGTTGTCATTTTGCTCAACTAAGTTTATAACAGTTTGTTAGTAACGGCGTTATATCAACAATGTTTATAAATAGCAATTTCTCATAAAGCAAATGTTGCTAAACATGTTGTATGTTGATAAACATGCTATATGTACTAGTAGATAAGCATGCTGTATGTTGATACCGGCCGTTAAATTTAAATTGAAATACAATTTCGTTACAATATGCAGAATAATTCTATACTTTATGTGTCTAGGTTATATAAGGTATATTTGGTATCTGCTTGAAGCAATGTTAATTTGGGTTCTTTATCGATATGCCCTTAATCTAATGGCCGACAAAATTACCCATTCATTTTGTATTTTTTTATTAAGACAGTTAGAAAGATATTACTCATAATTATTTTTTAAGCAAAAACTCTGCTTCTCAATTCCCTAAATGTCGGACAGTAGCAAAGAAAGTGTTTTATAGTTTGCTCTATTACAGCTTCCATAGAAGTCCTTGTAAGAAATTCCTAACCCAAGTGCATGTAGGCCCAGATGCCTGTGCCCAGTAATAACCTAGTAATAACTAGGGTAACCTTGGTTAGGTTCTAGATAGATTTATCGCAAAGCAGAAACGCTATGATAAACTTATACGAATCATTACCACTTATGATAAAATGTATGAAAATTTCTAAAAAAAATGCATCTTTTATTGAACTGCCCTGTTTTACTAACTATACAAATCGTTAGCAGCATGTTTGAACTACTACATACTGGATAAATGCTGTGTTCTCCAATAAAACTCCTACAGGGCTTAATAGTTTTCTCTCAATTTTCCCCCAATAAAAATCCACACACAAACACACAAAAAGAAAAAAAACTTTCTAAAACATTAGAATTCAATACAAATTGTACATGTCCAATTTAAATTGACTTTTTTTCTTCCCATTCATTCATGCATATGTTCTTACATTTATTTCATTCCCTGCAACATGTACGAATTAAGCATAAATTCTTTCATTGTCCCTGTAACCAAAAAAAAAAAAAAAAAACTGCAAACCAAAAAATTATATTTTTTGCCAGTAACGAAAACTATGTTTGACTGTTTGTACATTTTTCTATTAAACTGTGACATGGCATTGTTTAACTTTTTGTATTCTGTTTTGTACAATTTTTGTTGTTGTTGTGTGTTTTTTTTATTGTTTTATCATGACATGTCGCGCAATTAAATTGCTACATTGACATACGAGTTGTATCATGTCATTATGAAATTATGTTGCAAAACTCCTGGGGTATAAACGAACTTTATGTTGTTGTTGGGGGTTTTTGTGTTGGTATTCACATGTTTGTTCTGCTTGTTAATTAATTTTTCATAAAAAGTTTTTTAATTGTAAAATTTTGTTCTCAGCTGCATAATAATTGTTTGTAAGGTGTTTTTTTTTTGGTGTAAGTTAATAATAAATTTACCTGTGTAATCTGGCGATACATGTTGTCGTTGCAGATCATTTATGGAGCAAGCACTGGCTGCACTGGTGTACATGTTGACATTAAAGGGCTCATGATATAAACTGGATTTGTCCATGGATTCACTATCGGGTTCCATGGTGACGGCCTAGAAATTGGGTAACATAATGTTGTAGTTTAGTAATTTATTCTTGTAATTTATCATTTCAAATAATTTGCATGTCTTAAGGTACGGTCACACTTTGCAAATATTTACTCAAAAAAGCGTAACCACTTGTGTTTGCACAAATTTGTTTGATGTTGTTTACTCTTACAAGAGTTCAGCAAGATTAAACAGCCTTAAATAAAATAAAACTAAATATTTGTTGTGGTTTATCCTAAATAAATAAACGAGTTCAAATATATTTTGTTTAATGGTTTCGTCTTTTTTGGCAAATATTTGCCAAGTGTGATCGCATCTTTAGTTAAATGTTGCATTATTTTAATTATGCATTATTATTACACAAAACATTGTCCTCTTAATTATCTTTCTGCTCTTAATAAATAGTTTTTTCTTTTTCATTTAATATTTCCCCCTACACTAACATCCTTTGTAATTGTTATTTTAAATAATTACTTTCATAACACTTACCTTCATACCATTACAGTTTAAACGTTTGTTGTCAACGCCACCCAATGTGTCAGGATTAAAATTATGTTGGAAGGCATCCAAAACATTACCACCATGTCCACGTTTATTACGGGCAATTATCGCCAGTATTATGGCAACCAAAAGTAAAATAATTGTTGTAAGGACAGTGATTAAAACGCCAACAAAACTCGTATCCGGTTCCTGGTCGATGGGTTTTGGTGAAATTACTACAAGAAAACAAAAAAAAACAAGCAAGAGAAACAAATGAAAATCTATGCCAGACAACAGCAGGAAAACTGATAATGCAAATATACAAATAAACAAAGTGAAAAATGTATGTATGTAATACATTTTAAAAATAATATAAAGATAATAATTCACAAGTATTAAGCATGTATTTCGAAAAGGCAAAAGTTGTGTATCATAGGTAAGTGTATAAATAAATGTTTACCATGAGCGGTGAAAGGTATATTGGATACTTGTAAATAGTTGCTGTAGCAATGTCCACAAATAACCTTTCAATATGAACATTGCATATTGCTCAAAGTATTTCTGAGAGATATGTATCTCCGGAATTTAGCCGTTTAAAGCATTATTGAAACACTTTAGTGATTTGATTTGACAAATATGACTTTCATTATTCTATCAGAAAATGTAAGCGCTCGGCATATATTTCAATTTCAAATGAATTTATCGTAACAATTATTAAAGCTTCTGATACAAATCTATAAAATATATAAAAATGAAATGGTCCATGTATGTAATTGCATCAGGTGAGAACGGCTGGAGGGATTTGGCTGATTTTTTTCTATACGATTCGAAATTCGCAGGAGATAGTTTGCAAAGAAAAAAATTCAAAAATTCCGGATAAAACTCGGATTTTTTTTGTGAGTCTAGTTAACCTTAATAAAAAATACCCCTAAAGTATGCTGTACAAATTTAGATATTTTATTTGCAAATAAATAAGAACAGGCAGGTTGTGAATACATCTTATTCTATATCTATATAGCAGGAGTGCCCAAAAGTTGCTTATGTAAGAGCAAACACCAATTCATTTAAATAAAAACTAATTTTTATTCAGTATTTTTTTTTTTGTAAAATCCAATACATACAAAAAAACAACACACTTTTTTAAACGGTATCATACGTTAAACAAAAACCAAATCGACATTGACGATCGTAGTCACCAATGTTTACCAGTAGAGCATACGAAAGTGTTGTTGCTTTGCGCTTGCGTGTATAGAGTGAAATACGACAAAAAAACATATAAGGCAAAGTTGTTTGTGTATTTCGTATTGCTAGTGCTGAGTGCTGTAATGAGTATACAAAACACACATCCTATAGCTAAGAGTTTTTACAAATACAAAAGAGCACCAATATTATAGGGCTTGGGCACTCCTGCTATATAGTATACATATATACAAATTAAATGGCAACACGTGAAAACGGCTGGAGCGATTTGGCTGGTTTTTTTTACTATATTTAAAATTTTCAGGGGATGTTTTGTAAAAACAAAATTTCTCATTTTTCTTAATAACAAACATTTTTTGAAGAAACTTGAAGCACTAGCACCAAAGCCTCCTTTTCACTTCTCATTTTTTAAGTATGAACCAAATTTATGAAAACTCAATGAACTAAATTTTACTGCCTCCTTTTCACTACTTATTTTTCTTAATAAGCGAAATTTTTTGAAATACAAATCATTAGTAAATACCGAGCGAAGCCGGGGCGGTAAGCTAGTAAAATATGAAAACGTGTATGTTATTCTAATAACTATGTCCCTGTTGGAAAACAAGGTTCGTTTAGGTCTCATTTCAGTTTTTAAAAATTACACACTTTTATTTTGAAAACAGTCAGACAGTATAAAGTTGTAAATTGAAATCAGTTGTAAATCAGACAGTTTGAAATATAGTTTATATAGTTACAACCTTATTAATAAAAACTTACAACAGGTTTATAAAGCAAATTTTGTATGGCAACCTGATGTAAGTTTTATAAATAAGGGCATTAGTATATAAGTTTTGTTTTGAAACTTGAGAAGGTAAAAAAAGAAACTAAATTCATATAAAACAAATTCAAATTGTTTGCTGAGTGAAATAATTGTTAGCTTAGCAAGACGACAGATTAAGCTTGGATCGTAAACAAAAACTAAGCAAATATTTTATTACAAGAAACCAGAAACTTGCAAAGAAAATAATACATTTAATTAAGCAAAAGCCTGATATAATTATATTAGTGGTATAGCATTGAAACGCCATCGAAGTAAAATAATTAAATAAAGGCTATAAAATCAAGCTGTAAAAAATAATGCACCTACTCCACTTTTACTTCTTTAATTGCATATTAATTGCCTGAGTGTTACTACTCTTTAAAAAAAAATCGTCGATAATTAAAAAGTCCAAGTAATTTTTTTGGTTTCTAAAAAAAAAGCTTCTTGCTTTATTTAAAGCTCGACCATATAAAACAGTTTTTCAGAAATGGGCAGTATATGTGCCATGACTTCAGTGAATATAAATATTATGTATGTTATTTTGTTTCTAAATATAAATACTTTTAAAAGATTTATGGAAGTTTCGACTAATTATGGCTCGAACATTATAAAATTAGGTGTCATGTATATATGAAACTATTTATTTGTATACCAAAATTTTAAAGAAATTTATAGACGTTAAAGTAATTTTCGGAAGTGGGCCTAATGGACCAATTATCATAAAATTGTAGCATATTATTTATATATATACGAGTATGAAACAGAGAGAAAGTGGGGGTTAGTATGTAATGTAGATGTGATTTGGTTTCATTTACCACGCATTTGTAGTGAAAGTTGTTTGGATAATTTTATAATTAAATACTTATGATCGTTAAACCCTTATTTCAGGTGGACACTTGTATGGGGCCCAGGTGAGATAATCGACCGATTTTAACCAATTTCAATCCCAATCGTCATTGGGCCGAAAAAGTATCTTGTACCAAATTTTATGCAAATTGCGAACTTTACTCTGCGCACAAGCTTTACATGGACAGCCAGCCGGACGGACGGACAATGTTAAATCGATTTAGAATGTGATTCTGAGTCGATCGGTATACCCTAAGGTTTAATAAAATATACCCTACCCAGTATTGTATTGTAGGATATAAGAACTGTATTCATATACAAATTTAAGAAAAAAAAAAGTTCTTGGAGATCAACACAAAATTCTTTATAATAAAAAAGGGAAAATTTAAACATGATACAAATACTCGTATGTATATAAATAGTGATCTGGTAATATTTGTTAGTGGGTGGATATTTGGAAAGAAAATGTTGTTAGAAAAGAAGGCTGACCACAAAAAATTATTCATGTGCCAATAACTTGACGTAAAACTTAAACACTAGTCGAGAATTTAAATGACTCTTCTATTGAGTTTTGAAATGATATACTAAATGGAGATTCATAGCTGATGGCGTATGTTTTGTAATAAAACGGCTTAATTTCTGATTCATTTACGGTGTCATAAGTACGTAACCCAACTATGCTTTGTGTGTTAATCTGAATATACAACCCTTACATATTTTGTTAATGGAGGAGTCACATCGAAATGCATATAGAGACAACGCTATGCCGGGTGATCAATTTAGACAACTATTAAATGATACTAAAGTCTATTTCTTAACATCAGATAAATATCAAAGTTGTTAGGAAATAGAGTAATCACTGACTATCCTTTATTTCCAATTTAGGCCATTATTAAAGGATCTAGAGGCAATCTTAACATTCAATATAAAATATCGATTTTTGGTGGAAAATATACGAAATGATGATAATACAGATAGCTAGTACTGTATTTGTTTCTTGTTTCTGAACTTCCTGTGATTCGTACTTAGGTCTACTCGTACAATTAGGACGACTTTACGAGTATATTTTCCAGTTGCCGTGTTCTGACATTCACTAATTTTTTTATGTTTAATATTTATTCCTTTTAGCAGTAGTTCTAGTTCTAGTTGTAGTTATAGTTGAAGTCCATGTCCGCTTTCTGTTTGCAGTATAAGTATGAGTTAGTGTCTGTATACAACATGATGTTATTGCAGGATATATATTGCTTTATCATGCTGCTTTGTTTCTACAATTTATTTTTTCCCTAAGTTTTAAATGTTAGAAATTGCAACATTTTATTTTAAACATGTTTGTAATGTTTATCAAGGAAAGTGTACTAGTATATTCTAGTATATATGTCTGTCTATAGAAATAATATATATATATATGAGCATAAATATGTTTATGCATGTAACAACCCATTTTTATGTTGTTGATTTTTTTTAACGTTTTCCATTTGGAATATTTTGCACTTTCTGTTGCTGACTGTAGTTGAGTTTTGTATATCGTTTTTTTGTTTGCATTTTATTCTTGGTTGTGCTCTTTTTCTTTACGTATGTATATAAGTTTGGCTTATGTGGTGTGAAAATGTGGAAAAAATATTTTTGTAATATTTTCCGGTTTGCTGCGGTTAGATGTCCTGGTTTATTTTTCATGGAAAATTTATTAAAAAATATATTTTTTCTTGTTTTTTCCAGCTTTTATGAAAATTACTATGAAATCAAAAGGAGAGCGCACAACTGCTAGATATAAAAAAGGTACAGGATAATTAAAGAACGAAAAAATGGTTGGGGAGGGGGTTAAGATTTATTTGGATTAAAAAAAAAAAACTACTGAAATAGTTGTATAGTTTTAAGGGAAAGATGTGTTTAATAAAACAAAATTTAATGCAAATATTTATGTAAGCTATTTTTTAAGATTATTATGGAGTGTTTTATTAAAATAAGCTTGATCAATTTTTTAAGTTTTCTTACCTGAGGGCATATTATTGTTGCGATCTCTGCTGAAGGGCACTCTTGCAACTTCATCTCTTTGAAAGGGATATTCAGAATTATCTTGAGATCCGCTGGGACCCATAAATTCTTCATCAGTAAAGTTGCCTATAACAGGAGCTGGAAATACATCAAACAAAAATACATTTAATTACTTTGTAATAATTTACAGACAAATAAGAATATGAAATCTTCATTAGCTGGAGCAACTGAGAATAAAAAAGTCTTATATTTTCTTAAGGAAAAGAAAGAGGAAGTAGTTTTAAGACTGCATATGAAAACGACCTCCTAATATAACTTGACGTTAAAACACCTATAATCTAGTTATTAGTGTAGTCCATAGTCTAGTTCATTGTGTAGCCCATAATGTTGCCAATATTCCAGTCTAGTCCATAGTCCAGTCCATAGTCCAGTCCATAGTCCAGTCCATAGTCCAGTCCATAGTCCAGTCCATAGTCCAGTCCATAGTCCAGTCCATAGTCCAGTCCATAGTCCAGTCCATAGTCCAGTCCATAGTCCAGTCCATAGTCCAGTCCATAGTCCAGTCCATAGTCCAGTCCATAGTCCAGTCCATAGTCCAGTCCATAGTCCAGTCCATAGTCCAGTCCATAGTCCAGTCCATAGTCCAGTCCATAGTCCAGTCCATAGTCCAGTCCATAGTCCAGTCCATAGTCCAGTCCATAGTCCAGTCCATAGTCCAGTCCATAGTCCAGTCCATAGTCCAGTCCATAGTTCAGTCCATAGTCCAGTCCATAGTCCAGTCCATAGTCCAGTCCATAGTCCGGTCCATAGTCCAGTCCATAGTCCAGTCCATAGTCCAGTCCATAGTCCAGTCCATTGTCCAGTCCATAGTCCAATCCATAGTACAGTCCATAGTCCAGTTCATAGTCCAGTCCATAGTCCAGTCCATAGTCTATAGTACAGTCTATAGTACAGTCTATAGTCTAGTCCATATTCTAGTCCACAGTCTAGTCTAGTCCATAGTCTAATCTATAATTTAGTTCATAGTCTAGTAGATAATCTAGTCCATATTCCAGTCCATAGTCTAGTCTATAGTCTTCTCCATAGTCTAGTCCTTAGTAGAGTCTATAGTACAGTACAGTATAATTTAGTCCATATTCCAATCCCATAGTCTAGTCCACAGTCTAATCCATAGTCCATTCCATATTCCATGGTCTAGTCCATAGTCCAGTCCATAGCCTAGGCCATAGTCTAGTCTATAGTAAATAACATTTAGATAAGGCACTATTACACTGAGCGAAATATTTATAGCTATTAAATTCTGAACTTAAAGATCTCTTCAGCTTCAAATATTTGAAAAGTAAAAAGCATTCTGCCTTCCTTCACACTTAAGCATAATATTATTTTCCATTTCTCTGTTTTGAGTTGTTAATATTCAATGTCAACATTTGCTTTTTATTGTTATGCAGATTTTATGTTATTTTACTTTTATTTGTTATCAACTCCATCAAAAGTCTTGGAAATGATTATACATACATTTTCCCTAGCTAGTCGCTTTTTTGTTGAGCGTAAGACTAACGATTATTTACATATAGTTTGCATATATTTACACTACTGTCTTGGATTTTTCTTAAACAAATGAAAAATGTATGAGTAGAAGGAGACGATGCAAAAGTAAGCGCTACTACATAGTTTTTGTGTATGTAGTAAATTGAAAGTATTATAAAGGATAATATATGTATATATGCATTTATTTGTATACTTTTAAGGAAATACTTTTACTTACTTATCTGTGTGTTTGTATATAAAATTGTTTATGTGCTGTAATTTTTTTTTATTTTCTCATTTGTTGCTGTTGTTGGTCTGTATTTTCGTATATATATGTATTTTTATTTTTTGAGAAACGCATTTATTTTAGAAGGGTCTTTTGTTTTATCAAATAAGTCAACAATTTTGTGCTTTAGTTTTTATTTTCTTTTTGTTATTTTTGTGCTGTCTAGAAATGTCCTTATGCAAGTTTTTTGTAAAATATTATTTAAACAAAAGTCTGAGCTGTAAAGTACCTGTTTATTTATATATTTGATTTTTTGTTGGGACAGGACTTAACAGGATTTAACAGAAAGTTGCACAAGGTTCTGTTTAGTTTAAATGAAAATAAAATTGAGTTTTTTGTATAGAGATTAAGAAAATTCAGGGTCAGGTCACGTTTGTTAGAGATTGGCAAAAGACCCAAGTTGAAAATAAAATGTGGTTTGAAAACTGAGATGGGTATGTTTGAAAGATTCATGATTCAACAAAGATTAGCCTGAAGAACTGCAATTAAAGCTAAGGTTGTAAAACAAATGTTGGACAAACCACAATTTCAATTTTGGATGTTTAAAGCCGCACTATTGGCGCAAAGATTTGGATGTTTATTGGAATTACCATTAAAACTAAAAGTTAAAGCTGTAAACAGTCACGATTGCAACGAATGTTTGAATGTTAAAAATTATATGATTGAAAAAAAAAATTCATGTTTGAAAGACTTGGATGTTTATGGACGTTTAAAACTAAGATTTGATCATTTCAACATACATGATTGACTTAGATTTGGTTGCTTAAATGTCTATGATTGAAACTAAGATATGGTCGTTTAAACATGAAGGATTTAAACTAAGAGGTGGACGCTTGAATATCCACGAATGAAACTAAGATATGGACATTTAAACATCAATGATTGATATTAAGATTTGGTCGTTTCAACATCCAGGATTGAAAAGGAGATTTCATCGTTTAAATATCCACATTTGAAACTAAGAGTTGAACGTTTAAGCATCAATGATTGAAGAGGAGCTTTCATCGTTCAAACATCCACGATTGACACTAAGATTTGGGTTTTTAGACATCCATTGTTGAAACTAAGATTTTGTTGTTAAAATAACCACGATTGAAACTAAGATTTGGGTGTTTAAACATTCACAATTGCAACCTAGACTTGTTCGTTTAAACATCTACCGCTGAAGCAAAGGTTTGCTCATTTGAAGATCCACGTTTGAAGCATTAGTTTTATCATTAAAATATACACTATTGAAACTTAAGAAAACTTAAAGCTTGGTCTCCAAATTAACCATTTTTTTCACTTCCATCTGATCTTTTTCCCAAGACACTCTGTTAAAAGCTGTACAATTACTAAAGGAATGTATTCATTAGCGTCATTTGCGATTTAAATTTAGCTTTGTTTGCTAGAGACCCACAATTGAAATTAAGGTTTGGTTTAACATTCATGATTGAAATTAAGATTTGTTCAAGCTACCATATTATATCAAAAATTAAAAATATCCAGTAAAATATTGATTGGAGAGGAATGTATTCATTAGCTTCAAACATATAACTTGTCTTTGGACATTTGAGGGAAATATTATATGTTTTCCTTCAGCTGATTTTACATGTCTGTCTTTTATTTTCATTACTAATACTTTCATGAGAGTAGATGATTGTATCTACTTAATTTTCCCCTCTATTTCATAAAAATTACCCAGGCGCTCATTAAACTTACGTTCAGCTAAAATATAACTACTTCTACAACTACTTTCATGACATTTCTATATATTAAAAATAATTTTTTCTCGTCTACTAAAGAAATATGCACTTTTAATTAATTCTGCTCTATAAAATCGTAAATAGAAAATCTTCTACCCCACCTGCTTACTGTTGAAAATCAATTGCTCATAATATTTTCAATATCTAAAATCAATTTTGTTCTTGTAAAACATTTCTTCTTTTTGTTTTTTATAGCTTAAAACAAAAAAGAACTTTCTTTAAATGCTTTAATATTGTTCAGCTATTGAGTTACTTAATGGCAAGTCTTTTGAGTTTTTTTGCAATCGTTAGTTTTGCAAATAATCTGAATTGTTGTGTTGCTGTGTTGTTGACTTGCTACTGCTGCAATTGTGCTTATTTCATGACAGGGAGGAAAAAATCATCAAAAAGATTTTTGCCATTTTTATTGGGGAAAAAGAGGATAAATAAATGCAAGTAAGTGTGCTGAATTTTATAGGGTGGAGGTACTAGTTAGATAATGTTAAGTCTAGCAGCACTAAATGCATCATACTTGTAAGAGAAATTAATATAGACTATATTAAACACATTTACTAATAAATTATGGATTTAAAAAAGATAGAAACAAAAATTTATCATTTATGATTTAGATTAATATAATCCCTAAAAGAAAATCTTCGAAACAGTTCATTTTGAAATGGCATTACAACTGCTACTTTTCTCTAAACAAATCCAAATGCCAGCTATATTTTAGCTAGCAAAACAGCATTTCGAAAAATGCTTGAAAACAATAGAATTTCCATTTCAATATTACTGTGTAATAATACAGTTTCACTCTAACATCCTAATAATATGAATAAATGATGCACGAGTATGTCAGCAAGTGTATTTGAAATCTATAAAATCTCTGCTCTAGATTACAACGATATGAACTGAATTCATTCATACACGTACAAACAAAAAACGTACAACAACAAACACAAAAGAAAAAAACTAGTAACAAATACTAGCTACACTTAAAACGGTAAAAATGAGTTTAGTAATTGTTAATATGCATGCAGTACAACAAAAAATCTAGCGTTGATACTCTTAACTCGTAACTGATTTCAATGGGAAAATAATATAAAAACGAAAATGAAAAAAAAAATTACAGAATATTTCAGTTTAATATGAGCAAATATAAAAACAGTGAGAGAAATTAGAAAGAAGTGTTCAAATATTAAATTATAATCGTATAAATTTGGCTAATACTACCTTTCCACGGTACATGCTTCGCTCTCTATTCATGCTTCACACCCCAATCATGTGCGAAACAACTTGCTTCACCATACAAAATTTTAAGAGCGAATCAAGTAGATTCATATTGAATCAACTTGCGAAGCACGAAAAATTGCACTCTTCTCTAATTTTTATCGCAAGTTTATCTGCACTAGTTGTAAAAATTTATTATTATTGTAAACAAAGCAAATTATTTTCTTGTTGCTGGAAGTAAAGAAAGTAAATACGTACGAATGTATGTTTTTTTTTTCAAATAAGCTAACTAATTTCCACTCAGTTTTTTTGTCCATTAAAAAAAATATATTCCATAAATTGTAAATTCTGTTTTTTTTTTTTATTCTGTTTGTTTATTAAAAACAACTGTCAAATCGAATCAAGTTTTTTGGTCATGTAAACAGCATGATTCATAAACATGATTTAAAGAGCAAAGCAGGTGATTCAAGTCGTCGTGGAAACATAGTATAATACAAAAATATGAATTCATCGATACAAATAATTTTGATTACGATTTGGATGTCCAAATTCCCAGAACGAAACTAAGAAACGATGAAAAAACGCTATTGTGAAAATCACTCTTTGTGGATCTTCTTCCATGAGAGAAACGAGCTTCTCCAATTGCTGTTTTGTACTTACGACCTTAGACCTGCAAGTTGTACTTGGTTGCCCAAAACCAAAAAAAAAAAAAAACAAATTCTTACATTTTAAATAAATTTTGCACTGTTTTATACAGCGTCGATAGTAAATTTATGTTCGATAAAAAATTCGTTTAACAACGAAATTTTCGACAGCGATGCCAACTCATAATACAATTTTCCATTCGATAGTCGATTTTCGATAGCCAGCGAATATCGATTGTCGAATGCAACTCAAAAAGCCATAATTGCAACAAATTGGAAGAATTAGATGTTTAAAGGACTCAAAATGTATAATGTTTAAAAAATACAATTAAAACTAAGTATTGGAAATTTGAACCACTCTGAATGAGATTAAGATTTATTTTAAACAAAAATTCGGTTTTTAGTGACCCACAGTTGGAACTAAAATTTATTTCTAAGAGAAGCACGATTGAAGGTTTACGTGGTAGTTCACTACGTGCGAACACTTAAGTAGAGTCGAAGAGTCCCCGTTTTAATAGTCAATTGAAACTAATATTTATTTTTTAGAGACCCATGATTGAAACTAACATTTGGTCGTTCAAACATCCACAATTTAAACTTAGCTTTGTTTGCAAAAAACTCATGATTAAAACTAAAAATTAATGGACTGAATACACACAATCGAAACTTGGATTTAGTTGTGTAAACAGTTACTATTGAAACCAAGATTTGGTTGTGTAAACATTTGCATTAAAGACCCACACAGAGGGAAAAAAGCGGTAGTATAATACCGAAATTGATACCATTTGTTGTTGAAATTGAGTTAAGCCCGTTTGTGCTTACTTTGATAACAGTTGGTATCACCCTTTCAAGAACAACTCGGTATCATTTTATTACCAATCGTTATTATTTTGATAACTAAATGTTCTTATTCTGATACCGTACCCGTCATATTTTGTTACCGTTTGTTCTTAATTTGATAACGGTCCGTTCTCATTATGATACCATTTGTTCATATTTTGTTACCGATCGTTATTATTTTGACAATTTGAGACCCCTTCGTTATTGATGTAATACCATATGTTTTCTAACTTATTAACTTATGGCATTTTTGTACCATTTGTTCTTAATTTAATGACATATTAAAGTTAACAAAATATTGTTCACGATTCGTTCTCAATTTGATACCAGCCGTTTACGATTTTAGAACGTCTTTTTTCCCTCTGTGCACAATTGAAATTAAGGCTTTGTTACTTTCACATTCACGATTGAAATTAAAATTTGGTCAAGTTTCCACATCACAATTCATTCAAAATATCCAGTAAAGTATTGATTGCAGAAATGTCGGGATGCATGATGATACCACTGTAGGTCAGAACTTATTGCCTAAGGTACCAAGCTATGGCACAAATCAAAGAATATTAAATACATGTTAGGTGAAAATATGCAGACTGGTTAGAAAATCCCTATCAAAGCACAAAGATAATTAGAGCATATATGACTAGAAAGCAAGCCTATGTTTGCAAATTAATTAAAATCTTATTAGCTAGTTGTTAGCTCAGCTTAAACTACTTTCTCTCTGAAACCAGACTGATAAGATTATTAAATTAATGGCTTTGAAATATCAAAGTTGAGTCTACTTGCAGCTTGATGCATATTTGCAGAGGCGCAGCACGTTTCTATCTAAGAGTGAAATTAACGGATGGAATTTTAACATAAGAGCTCAGCCCAGACAAAATAACAATTTGCATACTGGTTGGAAAATCTTGATCAGACAGCAAACGTCACTACCATTAAACAATATTATAGTAGAATCAATTACAAAACATGACGTCAGGAATTGTGACATCAAAAATTTGTGAATATATCTAAATATATTAAACATAACCACAAAGGTAATAAAATCGTCTCTACTATAGAACATTTCTGCACTCAAAAGCAAAAAAAGCAACACACAATGACTGATAATCAGTAAAGTGAATTGGAAGTTGTTCAATGAGTTTATTAAAGAGAAATCAGTAATGATGGGGATCAAATAAAAGTAACTATACCCACCGATAAATAATGAATGTTATGACATAGGCAGACACCAAGACAAGTTTTTAGTGAAGATCTTTTGCAGCGCATACGTAGACTATTATCAATACAGAGTGCAGCTGAAGGCTTCTAAGGAGTTAATTTCCAGAAGGTAAGTCTAAGTTAATAAAGGACTCTAATCATTATTTTTAGAAACATATTTCTTTAAAAGATATTATTAAATAACCCTGACTTATTTAATAAGTTCCAGCGATAATCTGTCATATATTTTTGGATATATAATGGACTTATCGGCGGTTAACGCTGTAGCAGTAGATACAGCTAAGGTCATTCCACAAGCTAAGCTTAAGCAATCTTTAGCTTGGCTTAGTGATTAACCGTATATACAATATCCCGACAAATACGATCTCTCCAAAAATATATGATTATTGCATCTGAGTGCATTTAAGGTGTCATCATTGTGTACGAAACCAAATTGATTAACGGCAGTAATATTCTTGTAAATACAGACTTGGTTATAAACTGTGTATTTTGATCTGTCATTAACACTAATTCTAAATACACCACTACTTGGTTTGTGAATTGACATGATATTATTCTGCGGGTCAGTAGTAAATCTCTATGATGAAGGCGATAATATTCTACTGTAGATGAAATATGATGATTACATACATAATTGTATATTTATAAAAAATATTAGCTGGCTAAAATTTTAGACACAAACAGTACGTAGACCAAGCCAAGACTTTTAGTTACTTTAAATGTTAACAGTCAGTCGAAACCTGAGTAATAAAACAAAGCGAACGAAAGTAAGTCAATGAAAATTGTCTTCCTCTATAATAAACATAAAGAACTTCCTCTCAAATGAACAAGAGTTTGAAAATAGAGAAACCGATTAAGGGTATTTCCACGATCTGGAATGAAAAACAAAGCGCACGAAAGTTGGACCTTCAAAAAATAAAGTATTGAAATTGGTTTGATTTTATTGAAAACAAAGAAGCAAAGGAATTGAAAATATAGAATAACAAAAACACTATAGAGACAACACTGTAGACCAAGCCAAGACTTTGTGTTATTTTAAATGTTGGTTAGTCAGTTTAAAACTGAGTAATAAAGTCAAAAGTAAAGCAAAGCGAACAACGAATGTGAGTTAATGGAAATTCGATTTTTCTATAGCGAAAGCTTTTGTTCGAAACAAAAAGTGTTAGAAAATAGAAAAGCCGATGATTTCGAAAGAAAAACAAAGCACACGAGAAATAAACAGTAAAACCAATTGCAAGTGAATGGCTCTATATTGAAAATAATGAAGCAAAAGAATTGGAAATAGAGTACCTAATCTAATACATATTGTGTAAAGATTTTTAAGTATTCATTTGAGTACTCGTTTGTATAAAATTTGAGTTAAGGCAGACTATGAAGCCGATACTACTTTGTTGGGAAGTTGTTACAGCTGATGTTATATACATAAACCTACACCAACCAAAATATAGGCCTAATTCGAAAATCTTAAATGTGAAATGGTAGAGTTTAGAAGCTGAGTATAAATCAGCTGATAAAGTTGCACTCATAGGCTGACTTTTCCAATAATTGTTTTATTATTCAATTAAAGTAAACTAAATAACGATTGTAGTAATTATTTTGATACTGATATTGCATATACAACTACCAATTACTAAATATATTTCTCTCCGTGTTTCATCAATATCATCTTTATTTCCATTTCAAAAATAAAAAAAAAACCAGAACAAAAAATATAGAACTGCATTTTCATACAATTCATTCCATTCCATTAAAAGGAAATCAATATTAATTTCAATTTAATTTCATTCATTTATTCGTACTTTTTGCAACCAATTTTTTTCATTTATTTTTTCAGCATTCTCTGTATTTTTTGCATGCATAATCTTTACTAATTGAATTTTGAAGAATTAATTTTCATTTTTTTTTTTGCTCATGCCATCTTTAGCAAGTTCATTGGATTGGCCAACAGTGAAAAAAAATTTTGTTTAGAATGTGGTAGATAAACTAGTTAAATGAAAAGTTTGCCTACAAAAAACTATAAAATAAAAATCAAGAGGAAAATATATTCAAGGATTTAGAGATTGAAAAAATATTATGATAATGTTTGGATTTGTGAATAGATATTGAAGGATGCTTGACCTTGTAATATGAACAAAGGCAATAAAAGGCTAGCAAGTATTAAGAAAATGTTAAATAAACATAAAATGAATTACAGAAAATTAAAACAGATTAATGGTTAAATTGAACTGAATTAACAAAATAATCATTTCTGTTTATTAAAAATTTTTAATTTTTCCATATTTCTTGCAAAATTACTACGAGTTTTCTATTTGCTTAAGACCTATTCACAGAAAAACTAACAACCATTTCAAATGCAACAATTTGTTGCAAACTGTTTTATTACATTATAAAGAATAGCTATATCCCCCCAAAACACCCACAAACAAATATTATGCGAGCAGTGAAAATAAAATTGCAAAAAAAATATATGAAAACTAAAAAACTGTAATATTTTACCACTTACCTGATATAAATGTAATCTCACTTAACATCAGCCAACGTGCCGCAAAATATAAATGCAATTGTAGATATTTACCCAAACGATGATGTAATTTGATTGTCACGTCTCGAGCGTGATCCAATACCGTATCAGGCATATAAGAAAATTGTACTGGTTCACCAATATACTGCCGGCCACCAATGCTAAAGAACACTTTGGCATGAACAAACACCTGAAAGATGGAAAATGAAAGGACATATTAAACAAAAGTAAAGCTAGGGAATAAGAAAAATATTTGCAGGAGAAAATATGTGAAAGAGAAGAGTGCACACAATAAAGAATTTGTGAACATGATTTTGAATGCAAGTTAAACATTTTTTTTAAAGTTTTGCAATTTAACTAGGCTTATTGCAACGAAAAAATATGTAAAGGCAAGTCTAAAGTTGGAAACATGAATAATATCACTCAAACGGCCATAGTCGTAAAATCAAGGCAGGTGCTAGATTGAGCAGACAGTTTTGGTTTCATGATCCAGTTGATGTGAATAGTTAGTTATCTAGTATGTGACGTCTTGAGAAATGTTGGCCTAGTTTATCGGTGGTTTAATTTGAATTGATTCTGTTTAATTTTACTTAACAAAGAGGTAAAGAGTGTGCATTAAAATGTCACAAATTCTTGCATTGACAATAAATATTAATAAAATGATACAAACTCTTTAATCGTTTTCTAAAGTATTTGGCAGTAAATTAGACTCACTCCTTCATAATTTTAAAACTTTGTATATTAAAGCTACACGGTGTGGCCTGATCTAAGAAAGAGCATTAATAAACCATTGAGTAAACTTGTCCACCTTATCACATTGAAGTTGTTTCCTTCGATTCTTTTCGCGATACCACAATGGTCAGAATCGAGATTTTTTTTTGAAAAAAATCTGAATTTCTAAACTGCTGATCCGATCGAGATAAAATTAGAAACCTTAGAAACAAAATTGTAAAAAATCTATATTTTTAAAGGGATTTTCAAAGGCTCCCAATTTTTAAGGTGGATTCGCCGATTCGTTCCAAACAAAATATTCATATTTTTTCATATGAATATTTTCTCTCTCTCTTAAAAACAAAGGCGTCAAACTTCATATGAAAAAAACTTTGTCTGAATCGATTTTTTTTTTTGGATATAAATCTGGCTTTTTAAACTGCTGGTCCGATCGAGGTAAAATTTGACATTGACAAAATTGTAAAAAATTTAATTATTTAAAGGGATTTTCAGAGGTTCAATATTTTAAAGGTGGATTCACCCATTTGTTCCCAGTAGAATATTAGTCGCTCCTAAAAAGAGAGGCGTGAAACTTCATATGAAAAAAACTTTGTGAATCCAGCTCCGTCCTTGAAAATTTAAACTAATACTCTTTGGTGGCGTAAGTTACCACTTGCAAAGCACAGTATGCCAAGTTTATCTGAGAAAATATTAGAGAAAGTGTGTCACAGGCACCTTTTGTAGGGTATTATTATACTAAAAGACTTCTCAAAGTTTGTCGAAGTTACAGCTTCAATATTTTTATAGGATGGTGCCACAACCAATTTGCAAGTGCTTCAGTCTAACTGACGTCTTAGACAAGACTTAGCAGCGCTTAATTTCCTGTAGATGTCAAGCAAAGGTATGTTTGGCATCATTCATAGATTAACTGAGTAGACAGTCACAAGAAGCACATTACAACAAGACATACTAAGTATCTACACCATCAACCAATTTTTCATCACAATGTATTCTCTTTAAAAATGTTGTCAGAAGGATATGTTGTAAATATATTGTGCATTAATTTATTTAATTATTACAACGACCTGTTTTCTTCGTGCCAATACATTGCAGCTGGGGATAGCAATACTGAAATCTTTGTTTTAAAAAATGCTTAATTGATTTTAAACCTCAACAAATGACAGATGAAGAATTTGTTTTACTTAAACAAATAGTTGTCATTTTAAAAACGGCTAAAGTGAGGTGGATGCGTTTGTCGCAATAATATGAATCTCTGCCGATGTTAAACTTTCTTATAAGCTAAAAGAGATATCAAAAAGCGATGAACTGGTGAAATCAGAAATGAAGAAAGAATTATGTTTTGCTCAAAACTTTTTTGTTGAAAAAAAAAAATCCAAAATTAAGGAGTGAATTTGGTAATGAACTAGAAATAAATTAAAAACTTTGATTGCGAAACGAATAAAATAATGAATGTATATATTTCTCAAAAAATTTAATTTAACTAAAATAATTTAGCCCAAAAGATTTTGAATCGGAATGAAATTGTGTACAAAATTTTGATATTTCTTTAAGTTAGACTTGAGTTCATTAAATTTAATTTTTCATTAAATTATTTTTACAAAATTTTAAAAGTTGTTTATTTTTAAACCGTGTTAAATCAAAACCGAGTAAAAAAGGACCGTGTAAAAACAGAATCTTTTTGTGGATATGCGCAAATTTATTTGCACAAATTAAGGGTAATTCCCATTTTAAGAAACAGAATTAGTTGTAATTGAAATATGTAAAAGCCTTGTAATGTCTGTAATGCTGTAAAATCAAATATGGAGGAGGGTGAGACAGGATGGTTTATGCAATCATTATGCCATAACTGGCTAACAATTTTGCCCACAAGCGATGTGAACAATGTTTTTCTTTGGTTGGTAACAAACTTAAATCAAGATTCTCTTTACTTTCGATACCTTAATATTTCCAGAAGCTTTATTAAGATCGAACGATAATATTCTATTGCTTTTAAATTAATATGGAAATTAAAGACGAAATTACCAATTATTTATGTCAATATAATAAAAAAAAAAATACAGCCATCCCGGAATTTACATTTTTAAAATCCCGAATCCAGGGCTTTACAAATCCAGTCGCGTTTGCCATCCCTAATTGCAGCTTTCGATTCAGGACAGGAATGATTTACTGCTTAATGATAACGTGTCTTGGTTTAGACACATCATTAGGATATCCACTCAGAAAGATTATTCGTGTGTATAACAACAGTATTCTCTCTAAAAAATCTTGTTCATGACAACAGTATTTTATATAGAAAATCTTCTTCATAACAGCAAATATTTGCTATAGAATATCTTGTTCATAACAGCAGTATTTTCTATAGAAAATCTTGTGCATAACAACAGTATTCTTCATAGAAAATCCTGCTCATAATGACAGATTTTCTATAGAAAATATTGCTAATAACAACAGTATTTTCTATAGAAAATCTTGTGTACAACATATGTAATCCATATAATATCTTGTTAACCACATTTTATATAGAAAATCTTGCGTATATCAAAAAATCAGTGTATAAGTTAAAACAATATTAAGGGTTGCGTTTAACTAAAGAAATTTATTTTCGAAACGCTTGAAAAATCTGGCTTTTGTTTTGTTGTTATTTTAATCAACTTTTTATTACATGCTACAAAATATTTAAAATTTCTATAATTTTTGTCAAATATTAACTAATTCATTGTTAAATAAGCCACAAAAACTTTTACTTTATTTCACTTAAAACCTCATTGTTTTATTATATAACCAAATTTAAAAATTCCCAGCAAGTAAATAAATAAATTTAAAAATCTTTTGTTTATACCACCTGCATTTAATGTTTGATAAACATGAGAGGAAGTTTATTTAACATAACAAACTTATCGGAAAAAATCTTTTATTTTTATTTCATTTAATACTAAAATTATGAATTAATTTAATGGATCATAACTTTGAAATGAAAAACAGACAGAAACAACTTACACATACATACATATATACATACATGCTTTAACCAAAAGCAGTTTTAAATTTTATTACCTGACTTTTTGGTTTTTCTGTTTTTTGTTTTTTTTTTTGTTCACTTCTCTGCATTCAACAAACCAAATTAAGGTTTATTATGCGATCAACACATACATATTAATGACATTTTATGACGTATGCATAAAAATGGTTATTATTACACTTCATTTCCGCTGTTGCCGGCACAAGTACTTAAGTATGGATAAAAACAAACAAACAAACATATGTGTATTATAATCATATGAAAAGCACCGTCTTCATTTTCCTACGAAACTGACAAAGTGAAAGAAAAAAACAAAAGAAAATACGTATGTATGTGTGTTTTGAAAAATTAAGAGACAAAAACTTCCGTAAAAATGCATATTAAGACAGCAGAAGAAAATGAAAAAGAACTATAAAAACAACTATAAATTGGCCATATATGTCTGTAATTATGTAGCCAGTAGTATATGGCCAATAAGCAAGCAAATGAACAGTGCTGGACAGCAAACCGTCGTACACAACGATCGACCAGAACAGACCAGACCAAATGGCCACTACATAAATGTGATTTAATTTAATTGTTAATGCCACTCAGGTTGTTTTCATTACAGTCCAGGCGGTCAGTAAGAACAGCGAAAACAACAGCAATAACAACAAGAAATACCACATTAATGACACAGATATTTGGTTGTTACTTGTACAAGTACTTAGTGCATGGTAAGACAATGCAAACATGACTTATTGGCACCTTTTTAAAATAGTTTTCAAAAATTTATTTAACAGCATGAGCAATAAAAACTCTTTAACAAATTTAAATACATATGTGCATAAGATACATACATAGCTATATATAAATAAAAGTGTAATTTATGGTTTTACTTGATTTTTTTTAACAACCAATCTACAAAAATTGTGTACAGTACAACTTCGACAGTCCGGACATGCGCCAGTGAGGTCACTCCAATAATTCGGACGCTTCTACATTTCGGACAATTTAAAATTTTTACCTCTACAATCTCCGGATAAATTTTCTTATGCATGAATAAATATTAAAATTCGGGGGTTTCCCGTTTTTTACTCACATGTTTTGTTATTCATACTTTGATTTATTTACATTTTGCACTATCATTACTTCGGTTTCGGTTCATTCCTTGGCAAGCGTGTTTGTCTAATTCCATTCCAAGTGTCATGTTTTTAAATAATAAACGCAAACATAAAACACTAACCTTAAAGGCAAAGTGTGATATTTTGCAAAGTCTTGATGAGGGAAAAACTATTAGGCAGGTTGCCGAAAAATTCCATGTTCCTAAATCAACGATTTACGACATTAAAAAAATAAGTAGAAGATAAAACAATTTATTTCGAATACCTATAATTACTTATTTTAATAATTTAATATAATATGTAATTAAATATTATAGTTTATGGTTTTTTAATAAATCATAGTACAATGCATGTATGTACATACAATTAAATTCACTTAGATTATTTCAATATTTTCACCTACTATAGTCCGGATAACTCGTTAATCCGACCGACCCTAAAACTATATGTGTCCGGATTGTCGAAGTTGCACTGTACATATATAAATAATAATATTTAAAATAATTACAAATTTGATGGCAGAAACAAAGAACTGATTATTTTTCAGCATGCTCGAAATATGTATGTGATTTTTGAGCAGGTGAACAGGCTATTACAGACTGCAACAATAACTATTTGGTGTACATTATGGGCCGGTGGCTTCATTGTACCTTACTTTTTCAAAGTCGACGAAGACAGAAACGTTACTGTGAATGGCTAGCACTACTGTGCGATGATTACAATTTTTTTTTTAATGAAAGAGCTGGACTTGGCTGTGGTTTCAACAAGACAATGCCACACTCAATTGAGGGCGAGTTCGGTAAATATTTTATTACACGTTTGGGGCCGGTAAGTTGGACTATTTTTAGTAGGTCCACGCAACGCGCAACAGTTAATGCACTGGAAGCTAATATTGAAGGCTATTTATGCAACTGAATTTTATAGAAACAATGTATTATTATTAAAATTTTCCAGTTCCATAAAACCATTTTTTGGTTCAGCATAATTTTAAGTATTTTGTCATAATTGTTTGTAAATTTCTATTATTCGATAGCTTTTGATTATCTTGTCATGTACTTACATTGCAAGGTAAGTAATCAACTTAAACCTGAAGTATTATACAGAAAAAAATTTATTTATAACAAAAAAAAAAACTAAACTTCTCATTAATTCAAAAACCCTCACCAACCTAAAAAACCCCTTTAAGTTCCAAGTATTTTTGTTATTTTAAATAATCTCATAAAATTCAATTAAAAATATTGCTTTGTTTATTAACAAAAAACAAAAATACACTACAAAATATAAATAAAACTAAACTAAACAACTCAATAAAAATCCAACCAAAAAGAGTAAAGATAAAACACTTCAATCACTATCACCACCATCAACACACAGGTTTGTTTATTGAAGCACTCACTACAGCAACGCCAACGGGCTTTAAAGAGCTAGAGCAGCCCCAAGACAAACAATGCATACATACTTTACATACATACTTAATTTGTGTTCGGATGAGCATGAAGATGTTGGATACAAGTGTTTATGTTTATATATGGTTTGAATGCTATCAACGGAAAGGCTCAATGAAAACATCAACACTTTTGCACTATCAACCAACGAAAGAAATAATTCCCAAAATTTATATTAAATTTAGCCAGCCGTACATGTTAATTTGGTATTGGGGAACTGGCGAGGCAGTTTTTTAAAGAATGAATTAAATTAGTAATCAATTATACCATGCCTTAGCTTTAGCTACTTCAGGTCAGTATTATCTTGAGCTATGTTAAAGAAAAATAATAAAAATTTTTAAAACTTTATCTTCTATGAGTTTAATTAAATCTTGGTAGTATTTCATGTAAATTGTTAGAAAAACAGGGGCCAAATCGCGGCATTCGATATGTATTGAATCGTAATTTTTAAGAAATTGTAGATTTATAGATAGATTTTTTAACATATGTTTTCTTCATGTCAACAAATTATGGAATTGAAAGATTTTTTAGGCAGACAAAAATAAATTTTAAATAAAAAACGAAGTGTGTTAAATATGAACCCTTAAATATTGAGCAGTATTTCGAAATATGGCGGCGCAGCTCATGACTCATTTGTGTGGAGACATTCCGCGAAAAAAGGTTGCTAGAAGAGCTTTACGATAAAAAAAAATTGTACAATTTTTGGCAAAATGAAATATTTTATCGTACTTATTTACCTAAGCTTAATAAATCTAACACTAAAGAATACTCAGGATACGCGCTTGAACAATGGTTGATGACTCCATACAGAAATCCCAGTGACCCTCTGGTGGTAGTCACATTAAAGTATGTGTATAGAGAAATAAATAAAAATAAAATGGAGAAAGGTAACAAAGTAAAAAAACTAAATTATTGCGCATACGACAGTCATTGATGTATCGAATGACAGCACGAGTGCTGTAACTTATTTGATTATTAGATATCGAATACCATCATCTGAAATTATGATACTTTTTATTAAATATCAAGTGTCATAATGCCAACATAAACAATTTCCATACATTTTGCTCGATATGCGGCGAGTAGACTCCAAGCACAAGCGGCAGATAAACCAAAACAGGTCATACCAACTTGAACCTTGCTGGATTCCAAAACCAATTGGCACCCTGAATTTCCTTGGCAGGTGGAAACACCTAGAGTAGAAACGCAAATATTGGAGGTTTTAGAAGTACGCTGGCGTCAGGGGTACGGCCTCAACAGGAGGCAATAACCTTATCATCAGCATAGATGGAGTAAGAGCTGGCAATGGCAGGCAATTTAACGGCCTTAATATTGGCGTTGTAAGTTCTGCTGTTCCAGCCAGAGTTAATGCTTACACCGTTTTTGCTAACGGTATGTTTAACTTCAGTAGAGGTGCATACAATAGCACCCAAGTATACAGTATATGAGCAGCAGTCAATGCCCATTCGGTGCCAATCAAAGAACCACCACACCAGGATGATTTGTGAGGGCCAACTTCTAAGGCTGACCCAACTTGAGTGACAGCAGTATTTTTACAATTGGTATTACCTAACTTTAAATTAGCCATAAGAAAGGCAGAGGCGTTGGACATGCCAAAACGAAAACAACTAAGAATTAAATATTGCTTTAGAAAGCTATACAAGCAACTGCTAAAAAATTATTACATATTCTTATTACTAAAACTAATGACTAAAATAATATGTCTAAACAAAAAATTAAAAACAATTTAATGTTTAATTGTTGATTTAGCTGAACAAACTGAAACTCTTGAATAAGTTTATTTCCCATATTGTATCTTAATTATACTTATTTATTTGTTAATAAGAAATTTGAAAAAAAAATCTAATTGACGCAGATTGAAAGATAATATTTATTAAATGAGTAGATCTTGTTTAAACATTTCCAAAGCAATTTATTAATGTAGAACCTGAGGCGCACTTTTATACAGTAATCATTCTGTAAACATTACAAACCAGATCTTTCATGATCTGAAATATTATTATCATTAATAAATATAACCAGAAAAAAAACAAATTATCTTAGGACTAGACAAAAACTACCTTCAAGTTTTTGTAACATTTCTTAAGTTTTTTTTTTATATATAATTAACAAACACAAACTGCGAAGCTTTTGGCTTATCTGCAGAAAACACCCAGAGTCTTTGGCGGGAATCGAACCTGCAACCCTCTGACTGATAGTTTGGCCCACTATCGCCTACTCTATCGGGGCACCCAACCAATTACACTTCTAAAACTTTATATTAAAAAGATCTCTCACGCTATCTCCAAACCCTTCTTCATTGGTATAGCATTGAAACACCTCCGACACAAAATAATTAAATAAAGGCTATAAAATCAAGCTTTAAAAATAATGCGCCAACTCACCACCAGAGGCGCTGCAATGCTGCACTAAACACAAACATAATGCGCAATTGCAGAGTTGTGATATAAAAAAAAAACTTTCTTCTTTCACAACCATTACTTCTTCAACTATCCCCTTTCCAAAGAAAGTAACGCAATTTATATATTAATTGCCTGTTTAGAAAAAACAAATCGTAAAATATTTTACAGTTTAGGCTCGGACAATAATTTTTAATTTTTTATCATAAACGTTGTACACATTCATGGTTTATTATCTGCTGGTGATACAAATAAAGGCAGCTTTCAAGCCGTTCTGAGTTAAGATATGTTCTTAAACATAAATATCTGCAAACTATTCATAAATAAGGGTGCCTCGATAGACTAGGCGATAGAGTGCCGGACTATCAGTCAAAGGGTTGCGGGTTCGATTCCCGCCAAAGACTCTGGGTAGACGAGTCAGACATTTGTAGACCAGTCAGACATATGTAGACAAGTCGGACATATATAGACCAGTCAGACAGACATATATAGACGAGTCAGACATATGTAAACTAGTCAGACATTTGGTAGATAATCTAAGGCATCGCAATGGACTATATTGGTCTCTGGGTGAGGGTATGAGGTGACTCACACCAGCCTTCCTACCATTCATAAATAAAATGAAAATCTTTTTAAAAAATGACTATACTTATATAAAAACTTATGTAAAAACACTCTCTAAATATAAAAGCAAAAAGCGGTTTCGTGCACTTCGGCAGCTTATTGACAACTAAAATAAATAGCAAGCTAGACGAAGCGGCATCTTAATGAACATTTATTTTATATTATTTAGTTCAAATCCATTAAAAAAAATTAAGTTCAATTGCTTAAATTTGCATGCAATATACCATATATGTTACAGTATGCATTTAAGGGTTAAACAATAAGATCTACGCATTCGATAAATATTATCTTTCAACCTGCGTCAATTAGAATTTTTTCAAATTTGTTATTAACAAATAAATAATAATAATTTAAATATGTACAATATAGAAAATAACCTAATTCAAGAACTATATTTACTTTTTGCTTCTGTTTTTTCAGCTAAATCAACAATTAAACATTAATTTTTTTTAAATTTTTTGTTTACACATATTATTTTAATCATTAAGAATACGCAAATGTAAAAAGCTTTTAAGCTGCAGACTATATAAATATGTTGCAGAACGACAACAAGCATCAGTTGTTTGTATCACTTTCTAAAAGAATATGAAATTCTTAATTGTTTTCGCGTTGGCTTTGTCCACCACCTCTGCCTCACGTATGGCTAATTCTAAGTTGGGTATTACCTATGGTAATAAAGCCGCTCACGGTCAATTCCCCTATCAAGTTGGTCTATCCTTGAATAAAGGTGACAGATCATCTTGGTGTGGTGGTTCTTTGATCGGCTACGAATGGGTATTGACTGCTGCTCACTGCACCGACAGTGTATACTCTGTTACTGTGTACTTGGGTGCCACCGATCGTACCAAGCCAGAAATCGAACATGACGTTAGCAACAGATATATTCTTATCCACCCTGGCTGGAACAGAAATGCTAAGGACGATATTTCCTTGATCAGAATCCCCTACACCTATTACACCCCTACTATTCAACCTATTAGATTGCCTCCCTTTTCCACCTCTAACACTACCTTTGCCGGTAATACGGTTGTTGCCAGCGGTTGGGGTAGTACTACTGGCCATCGGGGCGATCTTCCAATCGATTTGCAATGGGCCCGCATGGGCATCATCACCAATGACGAATGTGCCAGACACCATGGTCCATATATCACCCCCTCCATTATTTGCGTCTCCACCCCCCGTGGTGTTTCGACCTGCTTTGGTGATTCCGGTGGTCCATTGGTATTGGAAGCCAGTAGAATCCAAATTGGTGTAAGTGCTTTCGTTTCTCATTATGGCTGTACCAGTGGTTATCCCTCTGGCTTCACCCGTGTTACCAGCTACTTGGACTGGATCAGATACTACACTGGCATTGCCTACTAAATAAAATACTTTGACTTTGGTTTATGTGATTTCGATATATAATAATGATGTACTAGTTTAAACGAATAAAATGTTGAACATTGATTTTGAGACATAATTTATTGTTTATTTATTATTTATAAAAATTACAAAGTGCGATTTAACGAATTAAAACATGTCTGGCATGTAAGAAAAGAATATCAATGGTTGGCCCCTATTAAATAAAACTATCGGTGCAAACTTTTAAATGCTGGAAAAATATAAACAAAGTTCAGTTTTTAAAGAAAGAGATAAATATAAATTCTTTATTATAACTGCAATATGCATGAAATTCTTATAAATATCGCTATTGATATGAAATATTTTTTTTCTTGAACTTATTGAAATTTGCTAAACACAAGAATACTAAGAATAACTATTCAGGTTTATAATGTTAAATCATATATACAATTTGTTTTTACACAAGCATAGTTATTAAAGAAAAAAAGACACGTACGTATGCAATTTAAGCTTAAAAGTAATGTAAAAAAATCTATGACAAGTTCATTTAATTGTCTGCACTAAATATGTTGTGATATGAACATATGAAGTAAATATTTAATTTACCCAAAAAAAAATTAAGCCCAAATGATTTTTTTTTTAATTGTGCTAATGGAATAAAATCGTGTACAAAATTTAAAATTTATTTATTTTCGAACCGTGTTAAATCAAAACCGTTAAAAAAACCGTGTAAAAACAGAATTAGGTGTATAGCATTAAGACAACAAATCTCAATTATCGGTCATTAATTTTTATACCATTTATATTATTTTATTTACGCAAGAAGCTTTTATAAAAAAAAAAAATATTATGGTAAAAATGTTAATTGAAGGGCTTTCTAACAAATATATTACCACTTTAACTGCAATTTAATAAGGTCTACAACATTTTGAATATAAACAAATAACCCTTACTATTTACCCAACTATACAACCCAACAATTTCCCTCACCTATTTACTATGAATAACTACAGTTTCTGAACTATTTTATAACTAAGACATTCTTTTAATTCACTGCAACTGCCAGAATAGTATTTATAACTCCTTCCCGCAATAAAATCTGCACTAAGAAACCTAATGGTTTTACTTTTATCACAAGGTTTAGTTCAGTTTAGTTTTTTTTTTCCTTTAAACATCAACGCTGCTGTTTGTTTAATTTAGTTTTTTTTTCTGTTTATTAAGTTAAACAAATGAATTCTTTTTTCGTAGATTTAGTTGTACATATAAGTTTTTCATTGTTTTTTATTTACTTAATGCTGCCGCCAAGCTGTCTGGCATGATCAGTGCACGCTCTAAAAGGTGTCATGCAGGCAGACAAGACCTCCAGTCAGTCAGTAACGCAGTGTGCAAGTGCATTGTTGTTGCTGGTTTGTTGTTTATATTAAAACGTTTGATATTCATATCAAGTGTTTGTTTGTTTGTTTGCTTGTTTGTTTTGTTGTTTTTTGTAAACTCTGTTGTATTTGTTTATTGTATTGCCTGCTATTCACCCGCTTTACTGGCGAGTACTTGTACAAAATGTTTAAATGAAAACAATAAAAAATACCTTTTTTAATAAAAATTCCTATTTGTTCATTGTTTTGTTTAGATTACAAATATAGTTTTATTGTTTTCTTTTTTATTTGTTAATAGTTGTTGTTGATTTGTAATCATACAGTCTAGGGTTTGTATACTTTTATGTCGGGAAAAATTTAATTTAATGTTTTTCCTTTAGTTTTTTAATATTTTATTCTGTTGGTTTTTATGACTTATGGAAGTAGGAGGTAGTTTTGAAGTATGAAACAGCAAAAAATAAAACATTTTCTTCAAATTATTGGTTTTGGAAAACCATTAAATAATAAAACTTGTGCCAGTTTATATTGGCTTTTTGATTATTTTATAACTTCAAGTTGATGAGTTGTCGTTTTATATTCTATTGATATGATGTAATTTGCTGTTGTTTTGAAGAAACAAATTATTAATAAACGACTCCAGGATGTCTGGAAATATTTGTGAAGATTTCCAAACGTATGAAAATACAATGTTTGAAATTTATCAATTTTCAATTAGTTTTATTTTGCAAATATTTCATTTATCTCTAGATGACATAAGAGTCATGTAGAATAAACATTCCAAACCATTGCGAATTAAAAACACAGATATTGCATTGTAACTAGCTAAATTCAGTGTTAGTTGCTCAAAATTTTATAATTTTTATATTGCTTAAAACGTTTTGCTGGAAGTCGGATGACTTTTAACAAAAACAATTTTGTTTTGCAATAATTTATGATCCACTTTCAATACTTTATTAAAGGCACGGTCACACTTGGCAAATATTTGCTGAAAGAGATGTAACCACTAAATAAAATATATTTGAACTCGTTTAATGATTAAAAAAACTTTGTTTATTTAGGACAAGACACAACAAATATTTTGTTTTATTTTCTTTGATGCTGTTTGATCTTGCAAAACTCTTGTAAAAGTAAACAACGTCAAACAAGTTAGTGCTTTAAGGCTTCATTAGTCTTTACTTTCTGTTGCTGTTCTGTTCCGTGCCGTTCTATTGTTCCGTATAAGCGTATCAGCTGTTTTAGGTAAACAGACAACACATACCGTGCAAATAAATCAAAAAATACAAATCAAAGTTTTTTTATTGTACAATATGTCATTACTTTCGACTAAAGTAATGAGTTTTTCGTCATCCATCTTTTATTTTTTATATTTTTATAACTTTTATACAGAAACTTAATAAAATTCAAATCAATTGAAAATTTTTGTAATAAACCAAACTTTTTTTTTGTTGTGCAGATGTCAGCTGTTTTGTGCTGTCACTTAAAATTATTTAGCAAATTTTTGTTTTCAACAGGTTCATCCGCAACGGCACGTAACAATACAACTAACGACTTCAACACATTTTCTATTTAACATAATCAAGTCAGCTGATTCGGAACGGCACAGAAAGTAAAGACTAATTCTGCCTTAAACAAGTGGTTACGCTTTTTCGTGTACATATTTTCCTTTCGCAAGTCAGGAACATAAGAGAAACTAAGA
Source organism: Bellardia pandia (assembly GCA_916048285.2). Classification (NCBI taxonomy): domain Eukaryota; kingdom Metazoa; phylum Arthropoda; class Insecta; order Diptera; family Calliphoridae; genus Bellardia; species Bellardia pandia. Next base: position 98,204,844 of record OU696530.1, on the reverse strand, counting down.
CATCTCAAATACAACTCATTTATTCAATGAGTTTTAATATAAAACATCGATCGCTTTAAAGTTTTAATCAAAAATTAAAATATTAACAGTTCAACTAAAAATACTAATTATTCTATAAATAGCTAAGGCACAAGCCATAATGTTTACATGTGTACGAAAGTGGACAACAAACATAATTAACAAATGTATTAACAAAGGTTTTCGAGACGAAGTATTGACATGAATACGAAAGGAAAAAACTGAAGAAAAGGAAAAACAACAACTTAAATAGAAATTAATAAAAATGATAATTACAGAAAACTTCGAACCACCAGTCACTGGTTAAAGGATTGATGTTGTCTGTTGACTAGCAGGCACCGTAGTGGTGCAAAGGGTCAGAACGCAAACAAGAATTCTGATGAGAGAAAGTGGTGTTTCTCGAAAGATATGTAAATTCAACCAACAACCCAGGTTCGAATCCCAGTCAAGAAAAATTATCAAAAATAAAATTTTTCAAGTTGTAAAACAATTCCTACTTCAGTAAAAATAATTTAGTGAAAATTAAATTTAATGAACTCAAAGCCTAACTAAAGAAATATCAAAAATTAAAATATTAACAGTTCAACTAAAAATACTAATTATGTTTTAATACATTTTAATCAATTGCATTAACTTATAGACAACATTTCAATTCAAATGTTCTGCATACTTATGCCCAAACCCCAAAAAAAAAATGTGTTCCATATCAATATTCAAAATCTGGAATAATGACAGGATGTTTAATTGGACGAAAACTTTACTGAAGACTGGGGATGGTTGAAAAGAGGCAGCAAAGACTTCTACTGGCTTGCTTTTATTTAAATATCCCAAGTCATAGTCGAAGAGGTAATGACACTGCACAACTGCAAACTGCAAATTGCTTGCCAACCATTTTTTGTATATTTGTATTTTTGGTCAACATCTTTTCGTTTCGCTGCATCATAAAAAAATTTTCTGCTTGAAATCCATTTTACCAAAAGTTATAAGATCTATAAAAATGTGAAACATAAGTTTCATGATCCATAATAAGACAGCTGTTCACTTTTTTTGTGGTGAATATAATTGACAGTTTTAAAGCAACATTTGTTTGCATTTCTTTACTATTTGGAAATTCAACCTGCATCCACACGTATTTTTCTTACGATGAAATTCGAATTTTATACATTGAACGTAGTATTTCCTTTGTAATTGGTTTTACTTGTAACTTTTGTAATTTAAGTTTACTGTGTACTTTATAGTAATGTTCATGCAATTTAAGGAAATCATATCAAACAATCAATCAAATAGCATTTAAAGTCAGTTATTTATAATGTTAGAAAACAGGCGGTTTTAGAAATTCATGTTGCTAGTCTCATTAATTTATAAAAAACAACTGAAAGTACTGGAGTTTGAAATTGTTTACTTCCATAATAGGTGAAAAACAACAACATGACTTCACTGTAGGGATGCCAAACGGAACTGGTTTTACAAATTCCGGGATCCCGGGATTTCAGAATTTTTGTTTCATATTAAATCAAATTGTTTTAAGAACAATTATTATTTTTATTTGAACAGTTAATTTTAAATCATTGATATTTCTTTTATTTCGGCTCGAGTTCATTACAGCAAATTTCGAACCACCGGTAATACTGGTTAAAGGATTGATGTTTGACTGTTGGCTAGCGGGCGCCGCACAGTGGCTGAAAATCGTTTTTCGTTGGCCAAAATTCTGTAACTTTTGAACCGATCTAAATATTGAAGTTATTTTTTTTTTAGTGGATAGATATTTAGTTCAGCTTGGCTCAGTTTTAATTACATTAAAATTGATTGATGACTTTTTAAGGACTTCTAGGTCAAAGTTGAACTTTTGATTTTTTTTAACTTTTGGAGTGAAATATGGGTTTATTTTTTTATTTACATATTAAAAAATTTAATATTTGGAACTTAATAATAGTTACAATTATTTTTTGTGATAATGGAATTTTTTTAATGTTACACTCAAAAAAATTTTTACACTCAAAAAAGTTTACACTAAAAAAAAATAGTAAAATTCACTGGAGATTTTGCTGTTACTACAGAAAAATTTATTCTTTTTTGCTGTCAGATTTGATAATTTTAAAAAACATTTTAAAAATAAAAACTGCAATAGATTTTATTAGCATTTGTAACAATAGTGGGTTCTATTTATTATTATTTTTAACCGACTTCAAAAAGGAGGAGGTTATCAATTCGAATGGTGTTGCTTTTTTTATGTTTGTTCCACGATAACCATTTCTGAACCAATTTTAAAAATTATTTTTTTTGTTTGAAAGGGTTTGCTTGCAGGTGGGACCCATTTAATTTTTATGAAGATCGGACGGACATACGGTTTTTTATTTACCGTTATCTATATTTTTTCTGTGCTTCTCTTATAAATTGTTGAATAACTTCGTGATTTATGAATCAATTTTAAAAATAATTTTTTTATTTGGAAGATATGGCTTGCAGAAAAATATATTTAAGGTAAAAAAAATGAAAATTTCAGAAATTGATTGAGATATATCGGGGATATATAGCATAAACCGATTTTTAAGAATATATCGAATATGGGTGTCAAAATTTAGCTCTGTTAATGGGAAAACATTATAGATTTAGCATAAACCGATTTTTTAGAAGATTAACAAGATTTTCAAAATTCTTTCTTTCAATCAAAAAAGTGCAACAACATTAGTTATATTAAACATTTTTGAAAGTTAATCCAACATTTTATTTGGCCGAAATTTTGAAGTCGGTTTTTTTTTAAAGAATTATTTATTAATACTATGTTTTTCGTACTTAAATAACAATGAAGGCAATTATAATTATTATTCATTTGAAACAAATATTGATTGCAAATATTCTATATTTTGTTCTGCGCTATTTCTGTTCTTTAGTAGTTTTTTGGCTTCTTCATCTAAATCCCGATGTTCCACTTTCCATTGATTTCGAATATTGGATATGAACGGATCTGATGTTGCCAATAATAAATTAAATAGATCTTCATTTGTGGAATTTCGTGAAATTTTTCTAGTATTTTGCTCTCTATAAAATCTGTAATCCTTGTTCCTTTTTTCCTGAGCCTCCTCTGATAGATCTCCAAGTGACACCAAATGATATTTAATGATATCTTCTCCATGATAAAGGATTTTGTGAACTGTTGCATACATATTTCTCTAGTTGGTAGTTGGTTGTATATATTTTTGCAGTTTCCTTAGCATAATCTCCAAATTGTCTAGCGTCAATTTCTTCATTGCACGCAAGTACTTCTAGGATTATTTTAAATCTGAAAATAGGGTTAAAATCCACTCCTGTTATTTTAGATGCTGTTTCTGGAAAAAAGAATCTTCGTGCGGTATTGTCATCATTTGTATTGCCTGACCCTTGTTTTGGCTGATCTATAATTAATCCAAATTTGCGATATTCATCTTGAACATGTTTCTTTTTTGAACTTCTTAACTCTTTGTTGGTTCCATTGTTTCTTATGGATCCTGAAGACCAGAAATCCAAATCATAACTGATTTTTAGTATATGTTCCATAAGTCGTCATTTGATCCACAATAAAAAGTCATGAAAAAATATGTGATGCTCTTGGTAGTCACAGCTAAATTCAAGTGCGGCCGAAAGGGTTAATATCAGGTAAAACTAATTAGTATCTGGCCAATATTGGGTTTTTTTTCTTTAGTGGTTTAATGTCGCGATTATTATTATAAAATTGTTTATGACTTTGGTTGACCCTAACAGTTGATAACAGGTATATTAGAAAGAGATCATATGTTTACTGTAGAACCTATTGTGATATTTTTATGACTTATTTGTTTTTTGCTAATCAAAACAAAGCCATAAAACCCTTTCGCAGGTATTATATTTAATTATTTTAGTTTTACGTAGTCTAAAGTAAAAAAAACATAAACCTTTAGGCGAAAAAGTGAAAATTTAATACACCATTGTATACGAGTAACTATAGGGCTGTTTAAATTATCGTAATTAGAATTTTTTTAGAGTAATTTCATTAAAATTAAAAAAGTGTTCTACCGGCGGGTCGTGGCGGGTGCAAAAGTATATATAGGGTTAAAGAAGACACTTTCACCTTTCTTCGGGTGGTATACGTTTCTTGTTCCCTTTTGTTCCCTAGAAGTTCTATTCCACTAAAGTTTAAATTTCAGAAAAATATAGTAGTTTCATAAATATTTCAGAACGCCCCTAATATTAAACGCTAGAGCGGTAACCACTTACAACAACTAAAGACTATAATCCTACCAACATTATAAAAAAGACCGCAGGCCATTATCGATGATAGCTTGCGAGTAGTAACCAATTATTTTTGACAAAAAAACAAATAAAAAACACCTTTTTCTGAAATTAAAAAAACAGTTGAGTTTGACAGCATGCCACACCCACAATTATTAGTAGTTTAACCTAATTGTTTGGCTACTTTAATATGGATATATTAGCTCCAAAAAGGTGTAAAAATTTTAAAAATCGGTGACAAAAAAAAAATTCGACTTTTGGCCAATGAAAAACGATTTTCAGCCACTGTGCGCCGCAGTAAAGAATTCTGATGAGAGAAAGTGGTGTTTCTCGAAACATATGTAAATTCAACCAACAGCCCAGGTTCGAATCCTAAGCCAAGAAAAAATATCAATACATTTTAATAATAATTTTCATGTAACAATTCCTACCTTCAGTAAAAATAATTTAATGAAAAATTAAATGGAATGAACTCAAGCCGAAATAAAATCAAATTGTTTTATTTATAATAATATTTCAATCAATTCCGAAATTTTCAGGATCGTGATTTCGGGATTGGCATCACGGTGACGCAAAACTTTGAATACACATACATATAATATAACTATATCCCATTTTGAAGAAAATTTCCATCGTGTAAATCTAGCTTAAGTCACTCAGATACTGGTTGAAATTCTACAAATATACCTACTTTAATTTGTATTAGCATTATATGCAATAACTTTTGTTAGTTTTATTTTTCATTGTGAATTTAACAAAAAAAAACTTTAATTAATTTAATTATTTGTTCATGTTTACCACCCGTTATCAAAATCCAACATGCAGTGTTTGCCAGCTGGCTGTTAGGCATTCTGTAAACAATGTTTGAAAGTATGAAGATTACATTACTCCAGTGGACTCTATTCTGTCTGATACATAAGTAACTTTAATAACAGAAAATATTAATAAATATTGTATTTGTTTATTGATGAAAAGATAAACAAAATATGTTGAAAAAAGGCAACATTTTTATTAATATTAAACATTTTGGGAGGTCTCTTGTTATTTCTTTTTCAATTTATTTTTTCTTAGTTTGTTAGTATGTATTTTACAATTATATTCATTAATATTTAAACAATGATAATCATTAATGATAATGATTATGTAGTGTGTCATAACACCAGGGGTATTATAAACATTATGTGGAGAATTTCGTAAAAAAAGCGCAAAAGTTTGTGTTTGAAAAAGGGTTTTCATTCGGGGTATTAAAACTGACATTTTCAAGTGTTTATGGGACACTTTAATAGCTGTTATCTAGAGTTGTTTAAAAAAAAACGATTTTAACAGGCAGATAAATATGTGAAACGGTTTATGACAGGATAGGGAATGTTTATGTTAATTAATTGTAGTTGTTGGGAGGGAAGTAGTTTATGAATAAAAGCTTCAGTAAGAAAAATTGTTATATAGCTATATGATATACAACAGTTGGAAACATACGTTTTATAAAATGAAAATTCTTCATACTTTTTCATGAAAGTTCATATACTCTGAAAGTTGTTGTATTGTAAATTGAACTTCTAACATTTAATGCATTAATAATTAATTAATATAAAATAAGTCTTTAGAACAAGACGTAGATTTTAGTATAAGATGTGGTTTTAGTATAAAACATAATCTTTAGTACAAGACATGATTTTTATTACAAGACGTAGTCTTTAGTGGAAGATGTAGTATTCAGTACAAGACGTAGTCTTTAGTAGATGACGTAGTCTTCAGTATAAAACATAATCTTTATTGCAAGACGTAGTCTTTAGTAGAAGATGTAGTATTCAGTACAAGATGTAGTATTCAGTACAAGATGTAGTATTCAGTACAAGACGTAGTCTTTAGTAGAAGACGTAGTCTTAAGTATAAGACATAATCTTTAGTACTTGACGCCCTCTTTAGTATAAGACATAATTTTTATTACAAGACGTAGTCTTTAGTAGAAGACGTAGTCTTCAGTATAAGGCATAATTTTTATTACAAGACGTAGTCTTCAGTATAAGACATAATCTTTAGTACTCGACGTTCTCTTTAGTATAAGACGTAGTCTTCAGTATAAGGCATAATCTCTAGTACAAGACGTAGTCTTTGTATAATGTATAAGACGTAGTCTTCAGTATAAAACATAATCTTTATTGCAAGACGTAGTCTTTAGTAGAAGATGTAGTATTCAGTACAAGATGTAGTATTCAGTACAAGATGTAGTATTCAGTACAAGACGTAGTCTTTATTAGAAGACGTAGTCTTAAGAATAAGACATAATCTTTAGTACTAGACGTCCTCTTTAGTATAAGACATAATTTTTATTACAAGACGTAGTCTTTAGTAGAAGACGTAGTCTTCAGTATAAGGCATAATTTTTATTACAAGACGTAGACTTCAGTATAAGACATAATCTTTAGTACAAGACGTAGTCTTAAGTATAAGACATAATCTTTAGTACTCGACGTCCTCTTTAGTATAAGACGTAGTCTTCAGTATAAGACGTAGTCTTCAGTATAATACATAATATTTAGTGCAAGACGTAGTCTTCATTATAATACATAATCGTTAGTGCAAGACGTAGTTTTTACTAGAAGACGTGAATAGTCTTTAGTATAAGACATAGTTTTTAGTTATTAGTATTACAAATAGAATTTAGTATATGACATAGTTTATACTTTAAGACATAGAATTAACTTTAAGATGTAGTAAAATAATGTATACTGTAGGTGATATCTACGGACTTGCTTGTTTAAATGTGTAAAAATCAAATATTGATTTTATACTAAACTTCTGTCATTTCAAGTCATAAATTTAATTCTAACCAACCATATCATATCAATGCGTTTGATTTATGAATGTGTTAACATTTTTAAGTAAGTATGTCAAATTTAAAACAAATTAATCACCTATCTGCAACTGACAACATTATATTTATTAAATAAACTTATAAACAGACTCAACTACATAAAGTTACAATTTAATAAACTTCAATTATTTACACAAAATTATGTTGGTTCACTTGTTTTTCCTATACACTTTAAAGATTTTGAGGGCTTTATCATTAAACAAATATTAACTATGTGGGTAAATAAATAACTAAACAATATTATATAATTTTCAATACATATTTTACGTATGTATAGGTATATATGTATGTATTTATATTTGGTTTAGAGTTAAACCAAAAATTATCTTTATGTGTCACCAATAAATTATAAAAACAAAATATTCTATAAATCAAACCAAATATTTGAAAGAGACCACCATATTAATTTATGATAAACAATAAAATTAATTCTGTTTTTATTAACGTGTACATACAATGTATTTTTGCTGTTAACCACATTTAGCTGATAATTAGTTTTTTTTTTTAGATTTTTTTTTTGTAAATATTTTATACATATGACATTTTATATGAAGTTTTTTATTAACATACCTGCACATCTTTGACATACATGTTATTTGTATGTATAACCACAGCACTAAAATTCCGCACGCCATCAAATTCAAAGGTGATTTCAACGGGACGTCCCTGTAAATTGATGGTATCATTACGCCAACCGACCCATTCGTAGCCTGGAAAAAATAAAAATTGTTTATTGTTGTTTCCTTTCTAAAAAAACATAAATACGTTATTTCGTCTGGAGAAAAATTTTTTTTACTGAAAGTTTTTTGCAGCACGTTCGACCACCCATTTCGTACGATTTTTCCGGCAAATCAAAGCCAGCATATGTAAACAAATTCTATTGGTTTTACAAGTGCGGCCATTGATTTATTTTGCTTTCGTTTTTAAGTGTCAAATTATGTTCATGGTGTAATTTTTAGAAGGTGAATGCAAATCGGCAACAAATACAACACAATACAGAAACAACAGGCATTTTGTTTGTGTAAAATAATGTACTACTGTTAACCCTGCTGTTAGGTTAGGGCCATTTGGTCCACATTTTTTCAGTATTCCCTTGTAACTTTGGAACGGTGATATATACTGACTAAATTTTTCTGCTAATGGGGTCTTTTAATAAAACAATGATAAGTGCGAAAATTAAATTTTCTAACTTTATTCAGGACTTAGAAAAATATAAAATAACGAATCTTATGTTAGAGGACCATTTGGTCCATAGTACATTTTTATAGATTTTTTTCAAAAAAAAAAATACGAATTTATTAGTTGGTTTGAATATATTTTTCATTGCAAGATAACACAATGTTTTTCGGTTAGTTTTGCAAATAAAGTTGTTGCAAATGGAACATTTTATATCAGAATTCGACTTGCAGCAACTACAAATTTCACACTTTCGAGTCCTTGAATGACAAATTGGATTATTTGAGAAAGCCGCTAAAACTGTGCATGTTGTACGAATTTCTGTCAATAATTGTGCTGAGAACCCTTGTTGAGGTAATCTAGTCCGTTTCATCATATGAACCTTAGCTAAAGAAAGTGCTAGTTGCCGCAAAGTTTCTGGGCTCTTTCGATTCCGATCAGTTGGAGCCCATGAAACATCGATTTCAAAAAATAGTATGTACACATTTAAAGCGGATATGTCAAGTATGTTTGCAACTACAACGGTTGGCCATCGATTTGTTTTGCGTTTTGTGGAATAGGAGCCAATCATTTGATTAGCAGTATCCACACCACATACATTAGATATTATAGGCGATCAAAAACTAGCATACCTTTTGTCGAATTGTAATAAGAAATAATCTCTAGTTTTTTCTTAGATCCAATTTCATCATCTTTGTGCATTGTACTAATCAATATCGCCGCTTTGTTTTTATGACTTATGTATGATACTAATGTCGCAATATTATTGAATGCAAATGTAGATGTGTACACTGGGAGTTTTTTGACAGTTAGACATTTTGGAGGAATGAAAGTTTTATTTTTGCGCATGTTAGCTTTCCGATAAACTCCAGCAATAATGAGCACAGCTATATATACGCGCAATGCGTCTTCATCAATATCTGTCCATTTGGCACCAAACTTGATCCTGTCGTGCTTATTAGTATATTCAAAGACAATTCTTTCTATTGGAGGCGGAAAAAACAACAAAAAAGCAGACAGCATGTCATCGCACCTAGACACTGCAAATCGAGTTGGCCCTGCTTGTGTTGTGGTAATATTCTCAGTCCCAGTTCTAATAGACTGAGTGAATGGAGTCACTCTCCATTCCATGATGTTTTTAGCAATAAAAAAACGATCAACAGAGCTAGCTTCAACTGAGATGGTTTCCTGTTCACTTTCTGTTTCAGATGAACAGTCCGAAATTAAATCCGTCTCCGAATCGGAAATATCAGATTCACTTTCTTCATTGAGAATTTCACGTATCTCTTCTTCGGTCAACTGCGCCATTTCGTAACAAAAACACTTCCGGACTATTCAAAGAAACTTTCAAACTGAATAAAGTACTGCAGGTATCTGTGCTTCTTCACGACAAAAATAAAAAACGGGGAATCCCAAAATAATTGTTTACATTACAAAACAACAAGTGAATGTAAATCATAGCAAAAATGGGAAATCCCAAAATTATTTTTTCATTACCAAGAGAATGTAAATTCATGTCAAATATTTAGAGGATGTTTTTGTTATGTCAAATACTTACTTTGGAAATTATTGACCCAAAATAGTTACAATGAATAAGATAAAATTAATATTTTGCATGAAAATTGTATTATGGACCAAATGGTCCCTTGACCTAAGATTCGTAAGTTTTTTCTAACCTAACAGCAGGGTTAAAAACACCTAAAAAAGTATTACTTTTGACATAAGTAGATTGTAAACAAAGTCAGTAAGCTGTGCTACTGCACTCACCTTTTATAGCTACACCATGATCATTTTAAAATATTGTAACGGGTCCGCAATCTAACGTTTTTTATTTCAACTAGTGCTTATTTCGTGAATGGTAACAATTATCTCATGTCTGATTTGTCAGATAATTAGTTTTGTCTTTCCGCTGAACGAATATGATTGTGTATACGCTTGAACCACGCTGGGAAATATTGCGACATTACTTTGAAAATCATGGTAATGTTGCAGAATGCAGAAGCATCTTTTCACATGAAGCTCATTTTGATCTTGGCGGGTATGTAAACAAGTAAAATTGTCGCATTTGGGGCACAGAAAACACGCACGCTTACATTGAAAAGCCGATGAACCCAAAACGAGTCACTGTTTGGTGCGGATTTTGGTCCAGAGGCGTAATTGGGCCATTTTTCTTCGAAAATGAGCAAGGCGTGACCGTTACAGTCAATGGCGATCGTTAGCGGGTCATGTTGAACGAATTTTTGTTCACAAAAATTAAAGAGAAGGATATTGGCAACATTTGGTTTCAACAGGACGGCGCTACGTGCCACACAGCCGAAGCTACACTCGATGTTTTGCGCCCTGTTTTTGAAGATCGCATTATCAGCCGCAGAACTGATGTCGTTTGGCAACTTCGTAGCTGCGATTTGACACCGTTGGCCTGTTATTTGTGGGGTGCCTGCAAAGATAAGTGTTACGCCGACAAGCCAGAGACAATTGACGCTTTAAAGCACAATATTCGTGAAGCCATTGGTGATATACAGCTGCACACAATCTATAATGTGCTTAAAAATTGGACCGATCCTGTAGGCTACTGCATGGCCTGCCGAGGCAGCCATTTAAATGAAATTATTTTCCATTATTAACCGGAAGGATTGTACTTTCAAATAAAAAAAGAAACTTGAGAAAATATTCAGTAGTTTTTTTTATAGCATTTCAAAAAAAAAAAATTATTTGGCAGACCCTTTATATTCAAAATGAATGAAAAAAGAAACTTGCTTTTGCTGATGGTCATGGAAATATATAAGGCATTATTATTTGTAGGAAAAAATGAGAGACATCGAACTTCATATGAAAAAAAAACTTTTTGCGAACAAATATTTTGTTCGGAACAAATGGATGAATCCACCTTAAGTCTTCCTGGATATTTTATAAGTAATGTAAAAAGAATAGAGGGAACTTTTTATGTGAAAAAATTTAATTTAAAAATTAAACACAACTGGAACGAACGACAAAACTTTGTTGTGTATATGAAAATACAGACAATAACGCCGTCGACTGAATTCGTCATATGCGGCGAACTATAAAATCGATTCTATTTCTATTTCAAACGAACGAACAAACAATACGGGGTGACCATGTTTCTTTAAAGGTTTTAATGTTTTACGAAGTAATATTAATTTTTACTTAAAATATTGTTTTATTTGTTTGCTTTATAGAATTTAAAATATATATACAAAATAGTTAACTATGAATATTGTTTTTAACTGTGTTTCTGTTAATTTTTATTTATTTATATATTTTTTAATTATGGTCACACTATTTATCTGCTGTTATAAAAAAAACAGCATTCAATTATTAATAACTATTTATTATTTTTTGTCGTTATTGTGCTTCATAAGACGAATTTACACAGCGAATTGTCACCAATTAGCTCGTCGTCATAGCCGAAATTCATCGTTCGTCCCAGTTGTGTTCCTAGCATAACTTTTGACTGTGTGATGATTTGTAAAAATTCTTTTTTTATTAGATAAAGGTGGTCTTAATCAACAAAAAAATATTTATTGTAAAGTGGCAAATATTTGGATGCACAATTTGAGTTGCTGCAAATGTAAAACATTTAAGTGAAGCGGATTTTTTGTGAAAATTTTGATAAATTTTAAATCATTTTTGGATTTTCAACGATGAAGAAGAAACAAACTTTAGTATTTCCATTTACTCGTTACTCGTTCTAAACACACTGCAATTAAGTTAATAAAACCAAAAACATAACTGTAATTTACTTGTTCTGCACTTAAACGTTTTCCATAAAAAAGAACTTAAATGTTCCTAATTATTGAGTTAATTACAGCCATTCACATACAAGACTACAATGTAAACAGCAACCATTTCGCACAGTGTTTATTGTAAATACAAATTTAAAATTTAAATTTATTTGTTGCAATAACAAAAACAAACAACAACAACAACAAATGTGGACAACTAACTTTCCCTAACAAATCATCGTAATTATAATAATCATCATCATCATGATGAATATTATGATTATTATCCTTTAAACAAACATTTGCTTGTCATAATTTTCGTTTTTTGTCTTGCATAAATATTGACATTTAATGGAAATTTTTCATTCTCTAACCATACGATTTCTTTATTTGTTGTTTGTTGTTGCTGTTGTTGATGTTATTTCTTTAGACAGCAATCAAACGTAAGCCATGACAACTTGAAATAATAATAATAGCAACAACAACAATAAATAACACAACAATCTGTATTAAAATTACTTTCGACAGCAACAAATTCATTACGAAGTGTTATAATGTTTGTATGCATACGTAGTAGAGTGTTCCTTATTTTATGAATATTGAATGTTTCCAAGTCCTTAAGTTTTACTCAGCCATCTGAAGTTAAAATGCTAAAAATTTCAATCATTTCTTTTGATATTATCAGGCAATAGCAATATTTGAACAAGTAAGAAAGTACAGTCGGTCCGACTATATAATACCCTACACCCAGTATATGCATAAAACAGGTTTTCAGATATGGGCGCTATATGATTATCAAAAATTTAGTGCCATGAGTTCTGTGAATATAATTATTATGTACATATATATGGAGGAATTACGGAGAGGGTATTATATGGGAGATTTGACTAATTATGGACCGACCACTATAAAATTAGGTGTCCTTATTTCTGTATATATAAAACTTAATTGTATTGAATTTTATTTGGATACCAACATTTTTAAGATAACTATGGTCGTTAAAGTTATTTTCGGAAATGGGTTATATAGGAGCTACGACTAATTCTAGACCGATCATCATACCATATTATTTGTATATATCTGAAACATATTTGCCTTCTATATTATTTGGATACCAACATCTTTAGAGAGTGGTGCTCTTCAAAGTGATTTATGGAAGTGGGCCTTATATTGGAGCTACGACTGGACCAATATGCACAAACTTTGTAGATGTGATTTGGCTCTATTGACTTGCATAATTCAAATATTTATGATCCTTAAATCCTTATTTCGAGATGGCATTTGTATGGGGGCCAGGTGAAATAATGGACCGATTTCCACCAGTATCAATGCCATCCATCCTTGGGCCGAAAAATATCATGCACCAAATTTCATCGAAATATATGCGCACAAGCTTTACATGGACAGTCAGAAAGTCAGTATGTCATACGGACATTGTTAAATCGACTCAGGGAGTGTTTATAAGTGATCGGTATACTTTGATCTAGATGTTGGACCAATATTTATTGGCGTTACAAACATCAGCACTAAGCTAATATACTATGGTGGTGTAGGGTATAAAAAGATTTAAAAAAAACAATATTTAAACATTTTGAAAGTCTTTACACATTACTTGTTGACATAGCAGTAGTAGAAGCTTTGACAGTTGTTAAATTGAATTAAATTTCACTCGAAAATTACATTAAATTAGCAAAATTCATTATGAAATTTTAGATCTGTAAAATCTACTTTTTGAAAAATTTGTAATATTTGCGGTCTACATAATGCTCTTTCTCACACCTCAATTAAGAATTTAGTCGATAAATTTTGACTCTTTACACCGTTATAACAACAACGCGTATTTGATTGACACGAATTTTTAAATTTCTTGTCTTTGTCTATAATAGGGGCAATCCCCAAAGAATACTGATTTGGACTTAAAGTCTTATGCCCTCATTCATAAAACTTACAACAGGTTTATAAGAGGTTTATAAAGTAAATTTTGTATGGAAATTTGGGAGTTTGTCATCATGTTTCATTAGGCACATCTTCTTTGTGATGGTCTGGCCAGATTTTACCAGCTCATAATAAATAGGACCTTTTTGGTATAACCACATACATAGCATTACATTAGCGCCGTATATATTTGGTTCTGGTAACGTTTCGGCTTGACACTCGATCTCTTACGCTTCGGTTCATTGTAATGGATTCATTTTTCATCGTAAGCAATGATTTCGTTTTATAGTGTTTAAGCAGGTTTTCGGAAAACCAAATTCGTATTTTAAGCTCTCGGCTTAAATGCTTATGGTACCAAATTTCCCGGCTTTTGGGTGAATTCTGCTACTTGCAAACGTTTTGAAATTGCTACTTGAGTAGCTTCCAATAATTTAGCATAATGTTCATAGCTCGCATATGAAAAAAATATAATAAGTACCCACCTAATAAGAACGTATGTTTGTATAGATATATCGTTGTGTATTACATATGACTGTTTTTGCTTTTTCCGTGTTTCTATTTATAATGGTGGTCGCTATTTTTGTTTTTAATTTTTAAAACAAAATGACAACACAAGTAGAAAAATTAAAGTACAGGGTGCTTTAGAAAAACACATATTTTAAAGTTAATTTTCAGACATTTTGATACAAGATTTATTTTCAATCCACAAACCTTAAGTAACAATATGATTATTATTTACTCTTTTTGGGTTTAATTAAAATAGTATTTTATTGAAATTTTGTTTTATTTTTGGGCGAGCTTATAATCCGAAGAACCGCACTACCTATAAGGTAATATTAATAGTTCCGTTTGAAAAAACCTTTCAAAAGAAATCATACTATCTAATAAAATATCGGAGCAAAATACAGTTATTATCATTGCACAATACACATCCCAACAAAATATTAATCGTCCAGATGTTTACAGCACATACCACCCAAAAACAACAATAATAATAATAATAACGATTTGTAAACGGACATTAAGACAAATAGCCAAAACACACAGATCTTACAAACAAACATAAACAAAAGGAATTATATTTGTTCTGTTGACATTTAAAATTGTTTTAATGACAAACAAATACAGCACAAACACACATTCCTATAATAATTTCCAACATAAAATAGAGAACTTAACTT
Source organism: Bellardia pandia (assembly GCA_916048285.2). NCBI lineage: Eukaryota > Metazoa > Arthropoda > Insecta > Diptera > Calliphoridae > Bellardia > Bellardia pandia. The sequence continues at coordinate 98,189,671 of OU696530.1, read as the reverse complement.
GTCCATTAGCATTGAAGAGAAGTTAAAAGCTTACAAACGTTAAACGTTAAAAATGAAAATGAAAGTTTTTCAGGTTTAGATAAAAAAAAAATTAAGTCTACAGAAAACTACCGAAAGAAAAAGAGCGGGAGGCCGTTCTATACACCAGAGACCAACTAGCACAAGACAGGATAATTAGTTTGCTTTTGTATTGAGACAGTTTTATTAGAAAGCAATAGAAATAGAAAAACACAGTTAACTATTTATACAGGTTTTTTTCTGTTTTCTGTTCACATAGTGGTACAAGTATTTACTTTCAGTTTAACCTGGTTTGTGGTGGCTTAAATTAAAATTTTATGAATCATTGACATGCTTGTGCATGAAAGGAAAACATACATATAATGTATAAATATTGTATGAACAGTTGACAAGACATTTTTATTATATTGGCAAAATATCTAACGTGTCTATAAATTTTGTTTTTTTCTTATACCCACCGCCAAACAGAAGGGAGGTATATTAAGTTTGTCATTCCGTTTGTAATACATCGAAGAATAATTCTAAGACGATCTAGCCATGGCACACTACTAGTGGTGGGTGTTTACGATTCGGCACAGCCGAATATAAACTGTTACTCTTTAATAATAATTTAATGTCATTAAGTTATTAAATTAAAACAGAATGAAGACATTTTTATTAAAGCAATGACAAGTTTAAGAAATTATTGCAAAAAAACAATTTAAAGCAATTCAAGGCTGATAGACAAATAGTAGGTTTTACAAAGCATTGAATTCTTAGTAAAGCAAAGTTTTTACTCCCCAAAATCTTCGCAGAACTGTTATCATATTGATACTATATGTATAATGTTCGTGATATTTAAAAATTACCTTAAGATAACAAACAACATTGTCATTTTCTGATTGACAAGAGCTTTCATTCCACTTCTCATTAGAATTTTTACGAAAACATCATCAAAATTGTCGTTGAATGTACACAAAATAAAAAGGAATACTTTGAAATATGTTTTATTTTTATTTTATATAACAAACCCCTATTTGGAAATTTTAAAAATCGACAGCCATAGAAAGAAAACATTCTCTAATATTTCAAGTAAATTTTGAATCAAAAAACTCAACTGAACTTAATCTATATGGTATTTCAAAAAGAACTTTGTGTTCCAATAAGGACATATTGGAATAACATGAACGTTTTAACATTTTAATTGTAGACATAGTAGTAGTACTGGCTTTGACAACTGAATTGGTGGATCTGTAACAGCTATTGTTATATTTTTAGTCAATATAATCCGGCTTCTGAGACCGCTAAGAAAAAGTTGGTAGATAAAATTGCCACATTTGGACTACGAAAAATCCAAGAGCAATTGTTGAGAAATCTTTGCCTAACGAACAATGATGAGGATGAAATATGAAATTAACTACATCATAGATGTTCGTTGTATATGTAGATAAGACCACCTAAAAGATGATAGAATGAGAAGGTTATCAATGATGCGAATAAAAATGATAATTATATTAGATCTACAATAAGATGATATTAATAAATTCGGCACAAATAGTTGGAGGTACATTTGGAATAGAAGATGTCGATGACAAGAAAAACAATCTAGCGACAAACATTTCAATTAGAGCCTTAAATCAAGTAAAGAATCGCCATGATATAAAATACGGATTAGTTTCAAATGCCCATAACTATCAAATATTTATGTATATTATATTTTATAATGATATCTATATGAAGCCATTTCTGTTGCGGAAACTTTTGTGATCGGGCGCCATTTCTGTTCCGTAGCACTTTTGTGTTGGCGAGGTTTCCCACTAGCTCTTGAGATTTATCAGGCGGTTCCAACCCTAACTCACCAACTTCGTATTCCGAACAAGAAAAAAAAGGTAAACATAATGACAATTATAAAAAAAACAATACAATACCACATTCATTTCTGGAGACAGATGTTAGTCTCTCTATATGCCCTCCCTACCTAGTCGCGGTTTTTCCTTAAATTTCCTCATGACTTTCGTATAAAAACTTTGTTTTATTTTGCTTTGAAAAACAAAGTTCTAGTTGAAAACTAAGTTAAAACTTTAGCAAGAATCTTAACTAGAACCTCAACTAAAATGTAACTAGAATTTGTATTTAGCTTGAATTAAAAGGAACTTTAACTAGAAACTGCACTAAAATCAGAACCAGAAACTGATCTATAACTGAATTAGAAACTAAACTGGAAATTTAACAAGAATCATAAATATAAATTGACATTAAAACTGATTTAGAAACTGTATTAGAAATGGTGATATAAAAAGAACTGAAAACTGAACAAGAAACTTAACTGAATTCTGGGGCCAAATTACCCCATTTTACTCGATATCGAATACGGTAATTTGACCCCAGATGAATGCTGAACTAGAAACTGAACTAGAACTCCTGGAGGAAAACATCAGCAAGAAATTCAACTGAATTAAAAACTAAACTAGAAACTATAATATAAACTCAACCAGAACCTAAAGTGGAATGTTAACTGTGACTGTAACTTCCAACTGGGTTACTTAAATCTACCACTAAGAATTTGCTTGTAATAAAAATATTTTTATTTGTTCCTTAGACAACATTTCTCGCGTTATGGATGCCATGACAAACCATAAAAAAAATAATATAATCAGGTTTCGTTACATTAAAGTATTCTTTTGACATGTGCCACACGCACGGTGGCATTATATGACATTTTTTTTATATTTTGTCTTTCAATCCATTTTTTTTTTTTTCATAACAACTTAGGAGCAGCAAAGAAGAAAAAAAAACATGAACTCATAAACATATCAACCAAGGCCAGAAAACAAGAAGAAAAATCTGTTCCATAGTGAGTTTCACTTACAAAACAACTGCAACTGACGATGACTACTCGTATGTAAGATTTGGAACGGATTGACAAAAGCAGCAGTATAGAAGGAATGTGAACAGTACATAGAGAAAATGTTATTTGTTGAATTTGTTTTATTTAAGAAATTTATTGACAATTTTTATTTGCACATTAAAAACTGAGATTTTTTCTTTTTAAATTTCTAAATGTTAATTTTAAGTTTTGAAGCTTTCTGCTGAATTTCGTCTCCCTGTGTAATCATTATTACACTTGTATTTAAGCTGCTGTTGTTTGCTATATAGCATAAATATATTTTTTATTATTTTTCTGCCTTCATGTTCATAAATTGTTATAAATTTTATTATGCTTAGATAAGCAAATATATGTATATAATATGTAGTTACATGTCTTTTCTAAACTTTCTTGTATATACATTTTTGCATTTTATTGAAAAAATTTTTATTATTATTTTTTTTTTATTAGTTTGTGTTGTTCTTAATGCTTTTTGCGTACTTACCTTTGCCAAAACCTTGATCTAAACGAAAATTATCTTTGCCCTTTTGACCATCAACCAACTGACCTAAACCTTCAACAAAACGTTCATCCTCTTCATGGCCATCATAAGATTTATCTGATAAATCGATTTCCATGCCACGTTGTACGCCTTTTGGTATGCTGTACGATAGAATGCCCTCTACAATGAAAGAAAGGCAAGAAAAAAAAGCAAACATAAAAATTAAATTGGTTATTTATAAAGAGTAATATCTATAGGATGAAATTTAAAAGAAATATAAATAAAATTAAGTTAAATTAAATTAAATTTTAAGAGAAGGGGATTTAAAGTGTATTTAATTTTATAATATATTAAAATTGCTTATAACAAAAAAGAACTATTTCTGGTTTATTTCAATTTCAATAAATAAATTTAGTTTTTATTTACTGGCATTTTAACTGCTTACTCCACATTATTATTTGTGACACATTTAAACTATTTAAATCATAATAACCAAAGGAAAACTTTATTCATTAACTTTTAAGAACTTTAAAATTAATTACAAATCATAAACTAATAGAAATATTTATGAATAATTTACACACCAAAAAAAAGCCAATCAACCACAAATTATTATAAAAACTTTTAGAACAAAACGCAAACATTTATTTAATTTAATTTTTACAATTTAATTATATTTAAGGTTTTTCTATGTAGTTTGAATGGTTAATTTATATGCAACTATTATTAAATATTTAATAAATAAAAAAAGTTAAAGGCTAAATAAATATTTAAGTATTTACTTTTACAACTCAAAAACTGTTATAATCGTATGTACGAGTTTATACACCATTACCTCACATTGCGTCGGGGTTACGTTCAAACGACTCAAAGTGAATTAAGATTTTCTATAGCAAATCATATAAAGATCGATAATAGCTTCTAGGTTTACAAAAATAGTAAGTCGTCGGTTTTCTTTCACAAAAAATTGATCCAATGTTTGCTGAACAACTTTTTTCAACGTAAAATAAATTTCCTTGTAGCAATTGTCTGTAAAACATTATCCTTTGATAATGCTTTAGTTTTTATGTCATCGAATAAGTTTTTTGCTTTTGTCTGAATGAACATTTTACTTAATGGTATTCTCTACGCAACTTGATTTTCAATCTAAATAGAAAGCAGAGACTTCATTTTGATCATCACAGTAATTTTTGCAAGGGTCATCGTTTTAGCATCTAATAATCTGTAACATAATTTTTGCAAAAATTAAAAAAAAATTAAAGACTCGAACCCAAAACAACGCAATCTCGAAATCTAACGACGCACAGTGAAAATTAGTACTAATTAAGCAGCGAGGCAACTTCAAAAAAAAAAAAAAAAAAAAAAAAAAATAAAAATTGATAAAAGATAATGAAAATTAAAAATGAACAAGAGTTTTTATATTTTTATAATTAAAGAGACCTCAGCCGAATTAATAAAGTAAAAAGATTAAAAAAAAAACGAAACGACGCAAAGCGAGGTATTGGTGTAATTACAATAAGAAACTTGTAGAATATTGTAATCAATAAATAACAAAATACAGGTAAACCTCCTACAACGCGGTGAATAGGTTCCTGAAAAACTCCGCGCTATAAGAAATCGCGTTGTAGGAGACTCTAACTCCATACAGAAATCAGAGTTTGGTTCCAAAGTGAAAAAATTTTCAATAAAATATTGGAATTTGTATGGTAAAAATATGTGCTTAATATCATTTTGTGTATTTAATTGTTGAGTTATTTAATAACACTCCATTTATTTAAACAAAAACAAAACAAAATAAAATTTCAATTCTACGTAAAATATTCAAGTTGGATGATTTAATAAATTAAAGCCAAAATAGAACGGTAACTTTCACTTAGTACTAGTTCAAAATCTGAGCTTGATCCACTATCAGATTCGGGCATCCTTTCGACGATTATTGGTTAGAAAAAATCGTGCATTGAAGTTTGTTTGCTCTTATTTTGCAAATCTTTATAAATTTCTTGATAGGGAGCTAAATTGTTTTGAAGATTTCATTCTTCCAACTGCTTTACCATATTTAAAACTTTGTCGATATTTTTAGTAAAAAGTTTTTATTTTCAACATCGGAAAGATCGTCAGAGCTATCTCCAACTGATTCTTCATTTGTCATTGCCACTAAATCTGCTTCGTTTATTTCGTCATCCGCAATTAATTCTGGAATACCAACTATTGTTATTTCATCAAATCCATCACCTTCTACTGCATGCGCCAATCTCACTATGTTCCCCTATTCATCTTCTATTGGTGTATAAACAGTGCGCTGAACGTCTATTTCCGGTATTAGTGCTTTCCAGCAAGCTTTTAGTGTTGAAGGACGAATTTCTTTAAGTGATGCATCAACAATTTCAACGGAATTTAAAATTGTAAATTGTTTCCAGACTTCTTTAACCGAAATACTATTTGTTGACTTCATCTTCTGTACTATTACCTCAAAGGATTTAAATGCTGCTATTATGCCCTGATCTAAAGGCTGTAATAGCGATGTGGTTTTGGGCGGTAAAAATTCAAATCATGAACATTAGGATGACTTAAATCTGTCGTAAATGGCGCATTATCTAAAAGTAGTAAAACTTTAAATGCTAAGTTCTTTTTTTTAGATAATTTTCTACGTCAGGAACAAATGATAAAACCAATCAATAAATAAACGGGCACTTTGTAAACCCATGTTCAAGTGTAGGGTGGCAATGCTATAAAAAATATAGGTATCAAAGTATGGACAAAATGCAAAGAACTTTATTTGGGCAAGAAAACCTTTTTCAAATTAAAATAGTAAATATTTGAAAAAAAAAAATTCGTAAAAATCGCGTTGTAAGAGTAGCGTTGTAAGAAAATGTCCGCATTTTGGGAACCGCGTTGTAGCGAAAACGCGTTATAGGAAACTGCGTTGTAGGGGGTTTACCTGTACTCGTATATTGGTAATAATTATTTCAACATTAGCCTTTTTGTTTACTTTTCCTATTGTCATTGTATTTGTCTTGCTGCTGGTTTGAAATAAAAATGAATTAAAATATAGTCTAGCCTAAGGCCTTAACATCTGCTTGAAATTGTGGCTTTTATTGTAGAAATATTTGTAAAGTTTTGAAAATGTTACTAAAGTTTTTTTCCATTTAATAGTCATTTGCATTATTCCAGTCTGTATATATTAATTAATTCTATATTTATTAATGTGTAAATTTTAAAATAAATATTAAAATCTATAAGGAAAAGTTTAAACTATATAATATGTCAACAGGCAATATAAATTGCCCAGAGTATGAACTTAAAAGCAGCTGGAGAAAGGAAATAAAACAAACTTAAGTAATCGTTGAGAATGTAGGGAAAATTTCAATAAGTTGGAAAGGTCCAATATTCGCTTATTTAAGAGTATAAGGATAAGGGACAAATATCAGGCAACTAAACGTACAGTCACACTTGGCAAATGTTTGCCTAACAAAACCTAACCACTAAATAAAATATTTTTAAACTTGTTTATTTATTAAAAATACTTCGTTTATTTAGGACAAGACACAACAAATATTTAGTTTTATTTTATTTGATGTTGTTTGGTCTTGCAAAGCTCTTGTAAGAGTAAATAACGTCACACAAATTAGTGCTAAAACAAGTGGTTACGATTTTTTGAGTAGATAATTGTCATGTGTGACCATACCTTTATAAACCGATTAATACTTAATGTTATCTATACCATCTGTCTTCCAAACCTATCTTTGCAAATGATATTGTGAGATAGGAAGATCGAAAATGCAAACCATAAGTTGCTCAAACTACACGAAACACTTTACTAAAGCTATGTATATACGATCGTCAGATATTACAACGTTGTCAGATCTAGCAATATGCTAGCAATGTACTGACATTGAAAAGTTTTTAGCAAAAGCTAAATTGTCAGTTTGGACGACTGTAAGAAAACTAACAATTTCATTGGCACACAATTGTCACACAATGAAGTTATCTGTCAACCAAAATTGTCAGTTCACACGGTTGTCAGATTGTTGTGCATTGTCAAATTCGTTTTACAGCGTTGTGTGTGTGTTTAAAAATTTTAAATATTGTAATGGAACAAAAAAGAGCAATTGAAACCATTTTATCTGCACTCTATGAAACAGGATTCATCAAAAGATATATTTTTTATTTTATTTATTTTAATTCTTTAATTTTCTTCCACTGTTATCAAAAATTTTTTTAATGCACACTTGTTTGTTTATTTATGTATATACAGAGTTGCATTTAGAAATAATTTCTATGACAATGCTGCCATTCTCAGATGCATAAACTTTGCACATATGACAATGAAAAGTGTTTGACAATTGTCTTAAAACAATGACAATGAGAAAATTGTGTATTTACACGATTGTTAGATGTCTGGCAATATTTTTGTCTTCTAATGTACTGAAAATGCTTTTTATTACAACGTTGGAAGACAAAATTTTTAAGTTTACATGTTTGTTAGACATTTTCTGAACATTTTTCGGACAACGTTGTAATATCTGACGATCGTGTGTACATAGCTTAATGCTGATTTTTGTAATACAGCTGAATAATTCGCAGACGTTGATAAGGCGTGACTCTTTCTGAAAAGAATTATCAAATAATATTGAAAATAAGATGACAGTGTGACAACAGTCACGCTTGATTTGCGGAAAAAACACAAAATAAATCTCCCGGTATTTAAGTTGTGTCTAATACCCTAGCGGTCCGCTGACGAACATGACTTTAACAGTTGCACCACTTTTCAATTACTTTCAATTGAACATATTTTAATTACATTATTGCCAAACCAATTTAAACATTTGAATTAAACTTGACACATCTTCATTGCAAATTAAACCCCAATAAATAATTCATGCAATTCTTTTAACACTATCGAAAACCTTCAAATTTTTGGTAAAAAAAGAACAACTGAATATGTAAAAATTTTATAGTTTTTTTTTGGGTCTTCTAACCAGTGACCACAATTCAATATTTGTTCGGAAAATACTTCAAACAAACACATTGAAATGAGGACATACTATACATACAATCACAATACAATAAAATACATACAGATGCTTACATATAAATATGCACTCATACAAACAAAATGAAACCAAAGTTGAAATGTTTTGTGTACAAGAATGCACGTAAGTTTATAGAAAAGTAGACACATATATATACACTATATAAATATGTGTGTGTATATGTATACATATGAGTTTATGTGTATGTGTGTGTGCAGTTGTGTGTATACATATGTTTAACTATTTGCTGGTGTGCTGTATTGGCCTGTATAAGTGGTATTTTCGGTTGACGTGTATTTTGGTATTGTAATGTTGATGGCCATTGTTGTTTGTGTTGTAGTAATACAATTGCTAGCCATAGTTGTTTTTGTTATTGGCATATTGTTATAGCTATATTGGCAGCAATTCTAGTAGTAGTACCAGCAGTGGTAATGGCTAATTCGGAAATTGTATTTGCTTGTAACAAATATAAATCAAATTTCATGTATTTTGTCCCAACCGTATATTGTGGTTACAGAAAAAAAAAGAAAACTCAACAACAAACAACAACAGCAACATTCTTTTATTTTGGAAAATTATAACAATTTTATTTGTTTTTTTTTTCTTTCTATTTGAGTATAATAGAATATTGAAATTGAAAAGGAAATCGATAAATTGCTATCAGATTTAATTAAAATAAAAATGTTGAAATTCTAATTCTGGTATGTTAATTTTGAGGTATTTTTTATATTTTTTTTTTTTTGGGAAAATTACAAATTTATTTGTTGACATGAATGATGGAAATTTGTTATCGCTGGCATTAGAAGACAGTTTTAATTGAAAGGGAAATGGCTGAAAACTAAACAAAATGTACAGATGAGTTAAAAAGTTTTTTCAAGTAAAAATTAAACGGTAATTTGTTGATTTTTTGTATTGCAATACTAATTTTATATTATAAATATAAAGTACAAGTTTCTAAATGGTCCAGCTTATTATATCTCAAATTTAACTTAATTTAACTAACTAATACAGTAATACTATTTGTTGTAAACTGTCAAAGTGACTGGTTGATACATGACCAAGGTTACATAAAAATAACAACAGCAACAGAAAATTTTTATTAGCTCTAATTTACACGAAACAGTTTTTATTGAAAAGATTGATGCTATTATTTCCTTGAAATTTTTTTGGTGTTCACACAGCCCAATTCTTATTGCTTAAATAGCTCGTATATTTATTTGAGAGTATTCACAGGTGCAATACGAATAAGAGTAATATGAATTGCTCGTCTTATCTTTCCCTCAACCCGATGTCTAAAAGGTAATTAGCTTAGCTTAAAGAATTGCTTCGTGTAAATTGTGACTTATAAATTACTAAAAGTAAAAATAGCTAAAAATTTGCTACTCCAGTAGTTGTCAATATAAGAGCAGTCTGATGACCTGAAACCGAAAATTTTATTATATACCAAATTCACAGTTTATGAATTATTAATGCATTGTTCACATAAAATCCGGTCGTATAACTGTTTCTAAATTTATGTATAATTGAAATCTTTTGCACCACATATTGACACTCACCTTTTAATACTTAATTAAAATTAAAAAAAAAACTATAATTAATTTTCTTTTTTAAAGATTCATGTTGATCCATTTGCGCAGCATACGTTTTTTTTTTGCAAAATTTTATTTTAAATCCATATTTTACAATATTACAGGAGAGACAAAAACAATCAAACTTTTTTTTTATAAACATTTTTGAAATCTGTAAATGCAATTAATTTTTGTATTTTTTTTTTTTTTGTTTTTTATTTGCGTAAAAGCAAAATGAAAAAATAGGTATTTGCCGAGATAAAAGCTTTTTGGACTTAGAGGTTTATCTGTCGCTTAATTTGTATGTCTTCAAGGACTTAGATCTTTTTCTTAAAACTTGTCTCTACTTATATTTCCTACTTGCTATAATGAAAGTGTACTTTTGTTGTTTTTTTATTATTGTTATTTAAGAAGCTAATAATATGTAAAAAGTTAAAGTTTGTTTTGATTATTGTGAAAAAAAGAAACAGAATTTATTCAAAAATATGAATAAAGATAGATTTACACAATTGAAATTTTCTTCAAAATTGCTATGCAAAATGCTTCAAACTCGTGTAAACAGCAAAATTTCTTCAAAATTTATTTATTAATAACTATTAATAACTTAAATAAATAAATTTTGAAGAATTTTTTGCAGAAAAGTACACTGTTTACACGAGTTTGAAACATTTTGAAGAAAATTTTAATCGTGTAAATCTAGCTTATGGCAAATCGTTATAAAATTTATGGTGTTTTGTAGGCAAAGTGGATTTTAGATATTGTAAGTCTTCGAACTTTTTATTCTTTATTTTTCTTCTTTCCCGATGAAATTGGTGTAAATCCGAACACTCTAGTGCGATTACATTTTCATTTATTTTTTGGTGGAAATTGTTCAGTCATCAGGAAATCTAAATTTGAAATTAATTTCAACATTTGGTGTGTATTGTATTCCTCGAATGTCCGTCACTTTGGAATCGTATTTTCCACGGCCAGGGCGAATATTTTTACAAAATTGTACATTGTTAAATTTAAAAAAAAACAATGATCCGAATAAGTAACATCATGACGATTAATGTTATGACTGTCAATGGTCAATGGTTGATACTCAAAACAACGAGAGTGTAGCCAATGAGAAATAATATTATATCAATTGGTTGGACTCTCAGACTATTTCGCATGAAACAAAGATGTGATAAATTGGACTTAGCGCCTTTACTCATCACAACAAAACAACAACAACTAATGAGATAACTGTATTTTTTTGTTGTAATCGATGTATTGTTACTTATTGAATACAACTGCATCAAAATCTCAATTTCTAAAAAAAGTGGACTTAGAGCGTTTAAATGTTAAGCCAGCGATATTTTTATTTTTAAATATTGAAAATAGCACTTGGTTAAGGCTTTTAGATAAAAAAAAAATAATCAATGTAAATTTTTTTTCGTTTAGAATATATCATGCCAACACACTGAATCCGATAAAAACGCATGCAGTTTTCTTCACTTTTCTGACTTTTACACTGTCCAGGAACCGCAAATCTCAACTTAAGTTTTTGACAATTACCAGCTAGATGTAAGATTTTGCTGTCTATCGAGTTGCATACTTAGTTTTAATTTTGATTTCTTTGTATTCATTCTTGTATTTTTGGGTTGCTTTTTGTGCAGTAAGTTTTTTATACTTTTGTTATGAGAGTCATAACCCTCAAACTATAATATAAACTAACTAATATAAAAATATTCCATATTTTCATTGATACCAGGAATGTATTGTTTATGAATTCGAATTATTTTAATGCAAAACTTTTTTTGTAAAAAAAAACGTTTCTACTCAATACTACTGTTTATTATTTTTATAAAAGAATTCTTCATATTTTTCGACAAAAACTGGGTTGTTATGCATGCTTCGGTAATTAATTAAAAGTGTTAATTTTTTATCGCAAAAAATATTGTAAAAATTGCAAACAGTATTATATATCACCATGGTGAATGATCAAAATCTCCCATAATTCCAGCTTGAATATAAAAAGAAAAACTATATTTATTTTATTTAAAAAGTACTAGCCTCAACTGTTAATAACATTTCAATTTAATTTAACTAAATATTTCGATAATTAAAAACTTACACAAACTGCTACAGATATTTTTTTAAATTTTCATACCCCTTGAAAACCTAAGCTAGTTCAACCCAGCCTTAATCTCTGCAACAAAGTTTAACAAGAAATCATTAATCTCCTACTTAATAAATTTAATTTCCTATTTTTTGCTTTTTTGCTTTTATTGTATATTGTTTCTGTTACACACAAATACGAGTATTTAACATTACAACAGTATAAATCGCAATTACAATGTTGTTGCATTTTTTTTTCCACATTTTTCATGTTTAAAATTCATTTTCTGTCAGAGTGTTTCAGTTTCGTTAATGTTTTTCGGTGGGTTTCAATTTTTAATTTTACGATTTTTACCCACATTTGTGGCATACAACATACAGCATATAAGTGTGTTGGTCTGTATGTAAATGTTACGTGTAACATGTATGCTTTTTTGTTTAAAATATTTAAGGCTGTAGAGCAAAAAAAAAAAAAAAAATGAAAATATAAAACAAGAAACATAAATGCATACTTAAGTTTTAACATGTTTGTTAAGCACCTGAACATCGAATCTCAAAATTAGTGGCAGCAAAAGCAGAAAGCGACAGTAGAGAAATGACTGCTACACTAAACCAGAAAAAGTAAACGTGTACATTTGCAAAATTATTCTCAGTAGTTCTGGGGCCAAATTACCGCATTCGTGATCGAATGAGCTATCGTATCGAAAACTGATTTCGATATCGAAATTATGATAAAATGTACTAAATTTCTTGCTCGATATCGAATGTCATAATCTCAAATAAGACAACTAAGATAAATTTTACTCGATATCGAATGCGGTAATTTGGTCCCTGGAGACTCTTCCTAAACTACCGATTTAACTTTCGTAGATTACAAAGAGCCTGTACTTTAGCTGTGAGAATTTATTCTTCAAAAAATTGCTTTTGTTGAGTAAAGTGTCTACTAACTAAAGTGAAATATAAAAACGCGTTTAAACAGATTACACTTTAGATTACTTGGGGACACTTAAGTGGAATATGACTTTAAGCTAAATTACTGGCCATTTGTAAAAAGCTCCCACAATAGACTCTTCAACGTATTACTCCTTGTGATCAAATGTAGTTCAATGTGAAAGTGGTTAAACGGATTATGCAGTAGATTATTTATTACATCTGATTAGTAAAGTATCGACTTATAATAATGTAATGTAAAAATATTTAAACAGGCCACTAATTAGATTACTTGGAGACACTTAAGTGGCATATGACTCTATGCTAGATAACTAAGAATGTATAAAGAACTGTTACAATTGACACTCTCTACATATTACTTGATGTGAAGAAAATAACTACTAACAAAAGTGAAATGTAAAAAAAAATTTAATTGGCTACACTACAGATTACTTAGGTACACTAAAGTGCCACATGACTCTTTGCATGTTTTAAGTGGCAGCTTGACTTTTTCTGCATCATTGAGGATATAGACATGTTAAATGAACATTAGTTTAAAACACTGTCTACAAGGGTTACATTGCCACTATTGAAACTAAAGGCTGAATGTAGAAAATGGCATATAAATGAAAATTATATACTGTCTAAAACTGCAACATAACTTTAAGTTTTATATGTTTAACACTAAAACAACCAAGGAATGTAAACATTTATATATTTGAAAAGTGTAAGCAAACAATTAACTATACACAGTTTTGCCAGAAATGACGATTTAGCGGCTTTTTGCTGATTTTTGATCATAAAAATCACAAAGTGCGATTTGACGAATTCTGCCCTAAAAGTGACAATTTCATTAACTTTGCTATTAATGTATTAAAACAATGTTTATTTTTGTTGATTGTCAACATGTAAGAAAAAAAATATTAATAGTTGCAAACTTTTTATTTCCGAAATGATCAATGTTTATTAAAAAATATTGAGTCTAACACATTCGTTTATGAATTCATTTTGGCAAAGAAACAATCGAAGAAAATTCGCACTATTGAAAATTAAGTAAATCAAATTGCTTTAATAGTCTAATAAAATTACTAAATAAATTACAATATATGTATATGAATAAATGTAATTTATTAAATCAAAGTGTAAATATACGTTTTATATGTAAATAGCTATTGATTTTTTTACATTTGTTTAAAGTTATTATATAATTTTAATTATTTAACACCTATTTATACTATTGTTCAATTCATATTCAAATATTGTTCAATTGAAATCTGGTGCCAGAATTGTAAGTTGTCAGAATTTACGGACTATTTTCATTTGCAACTGGGTTGGAAGTTTTGTCAAAAAGCATCTTATATTAAGAACTTTCTTATGTAATTTTAATAGATGCAATCTCTTTCATTTTATATATTTATAGATGCTTTACTTTTGCCATTTTGAAGGCTTAACAACATAACGACTTTGCTCAAAATTGTATTCACAAGCAAATAGTTGTATCGTACAATGTACAACATCAGTTGTGTATTGAGTTTCAATTGAGTTGTCTATTACTTATATATTTTATTTTTTCTAATAAAAATCGAAAATTTCATTTAATAATAATATATTTTCGTCTTTCTGATTTTTTGAAGATATATTGCCGATTTTGCCGATTTTATATCTAGTTTTGAAGATTTTACGCAAAAATTATCTGGCAACAGTGCCTATATACCGTTCATGTTCTTGTTATGCCAACCTCTGGTTTAAAAGAACCACTTATTAAATTGTTTACAAAAGGTCAGGAAAAAGTTGAATCGAAAATTATATGCTCTGCACAGAGAAAATAACTCTTAAGGTACGGTCACACTTGACAAATATTTGCTGGAAAACACGTAACCACTAAATAAAATATATTTAATTTAAGAATTATTATTTTTATTTTGAACTGTTAATTTTAAATCTTTGATATTTCTTTATTTAGGCTCGAGTTCATTAAATTTAAAGTCTCGGCATGAATACGAAAAAACTGAAGGAAAAAAGGAGGCAACATGTAAAAAAAAAATGAAAAATGATAATTACAGAAAATTTCGAACCAACAGTAATACTGGTTAAAGGATTGATGTTTGACTGTGGGCTAGCGGACGCCGCAGTGGTGCAGAGGATCAGAACGTAAAGAATTCTGATGAGAGAAAGTGGTGTTTCTCGAAACATATGTAAATTCAACCAACAACCCAGGTTCGAATCTTAAGCCAAGAAAAATTATCAATAAATTTTAATAATATTTTTCATGTAACAATTCCTACCTTCAGTAAAAATAATTTAATGTAAATTAAATTTAATGAACTCGAGCCTAAATAAAGAACTATCAAAGATATATTTAATTTATTTATAAAAAAAATCTTCGTTTATTTAGGACAAGACACAACAAATATTAAGTTTTAATTTATTTGATGATGTTTGATCTTGCAAAACTCTTGTAGAGTAAACAACGTCAAACACGTTTGTTGTAAAATAAGTGGTTACGCTTTTTTGAGCAAATATTTGCCAAGTGTGACCGTACCTGTCGCTACAGTCGTAAGTGTTTATGTAGATCAATTATAGCTTCAATCGTATGTATGTCGTTAAATTATTGCTGCAATCTTCGCTCTTTCAGTTGAACGATTTAGCATCAATCGTAGGTCTTTATAGAGTTCAATTTCAGTTTAAGTCGTATGTCTATTTGTATTTAAATTTTAGCTTCAATTGTAGGTCTTTATGTAGTTCAATTTAATTTAAGGGTTGTATGTGGTTTAATTTTAGTTTAATCGTATGTCTTTTTTTACATATGTATCTCAATCATAGCTTCAATAGATCTTTAGTTAGATAAGACTTAAGACACAAACTTTTTAGCGTATCTATTTTTTACTCAATCAAGTTTGTTTATTCCACAATCAAGTTTGTGTCTTAAGTCTTATCTAAACGAAGGTTATCGTTCGACATCGTGGGCCAGGGGGTTAATATTAAATTCAATTGTTGAACAATTTTTGCTTCAATTTTAGGTCTTTTTGTTAAACGATTTTAGCATCAATCGTATTTCTTTCTGTAGGTCAACTTTTGCTTGCATCGTCGATCCTTATGTTGAACAATTTTAGCTTCAATCGTAGGCCTTTTTTTAAACAAGTTTAGCTTCAATCGTAGGTCCTTATGTAGCTCGATTTTGACTTCAAACTTAGGTCTTTATGTAGTTTAAATTTTGCTTTAATCGCAGGTCTGCATGGTTTTCAGTTTTAGCTTCAATAGTAGGTTTTTTTTTTTTTAATTTAATGTTTGCTTCCATCGTAGTCTTTCTGTTGAGTGATTTTAATATCAATCGTTGGTCTTAATGTACAACTTTTTGTTTCAGTGTGAGAAACAATATTTCTACAATAAAATACACCTGTTTGAGTACCATTTCAGTCAACAGTGCAAAAATTTTTTTTGTGTATTTCGGGGCGTTTTTTAATTTTTACGAAAATGTGATGAAATCTTTATTTTTACTAATTTTTAATTGCATTTTTTAATAACTCATAACACATGAAATCTATACGATGAAAAAATGTATTTTAAATACGAATGTATTATAAATGAAATTCTTCAAAAATCATTGTTTAAAAATCAAATTAACATTTTAAAAATGTAAATAAAAGTTCTTGTATAACCTGATGATTTGGTGTACTGAACTGTAGACGAACAACCAGGGTTAGAGTACCAGTGGAATCCTAACAAATTTTATTGGAAAAAATCAAATAAATGTACTTTAACTAGAAAACAAAAATATGTAAAAAAAATACCAAATATGTACTGAAATTAGGTTTTTTACCAATTAGTACTTTAGTTCCGAATATCATATTGTGAGTTAAAATAAATTAATTCAATAAATATTTGAAACAAAAACGAAATTCTTAACTTGGTGCGTTTTTTTGTAAATGGTGCGCTTTTTCTGCAATTTGGTGCGTTTTGAAATTTCAAAGCTGACAACGCTGGTCTTTGACATAATGCATTCGATTTTTTCTTAAAATTTTCAAAATCACCACTACAAATTATTAACATTCAGTTACATAATTTATGACCCCTTACAGTATTTACTAGTGTTAACTCTTTACCATATAAGTACATATTGCATGCCTCTATTTGTTATTGTTGTTTTTCATTTTAATTGTAAACTAACAACTAAAGGCGTGATTGCCAAAGATTGAATTAAATGCTTATAATGCTTAAGTAAGCATTTTACTAAAAAAAGCCATGTACTCAAAATATACTTACAACATAAAATTTTATAAACAAAAAACAATAAAAAATACTAAAAACTGTAAAGATTAAAACATGCAAAATTACAATTACATAAATAAATTTTAAGTAAAATTTTTATTATTATAACAATTGGAGCTTAAAAGCAAAGTCAGGTCAAATGTTAATGGTAAATTTTAAGTGGAATTTTTGTTTTTTTGTTGTTGTTATGTATATTAGTCAAGGTCCTTTTTTTTTGGAGTGAAATTCGTTTTATTTTTCTGGTATTTTTGAGTTTGTTAAAGAGAAATTGTTTTAAAGCAGGCTTTTAGGTTGGTCAACAGAAATATTGTGTGCAGCTCAGTAATAAAATGGGTAAATGACAAATGAAAAGGGTTTAATTATAAGATTTACAGTGGTGGACATGAGATTAGAACTGTTGGGAATTTAAGCAAATATTTGCTATTGCTATTGTTTATTTTTTAAACGTGTTACATGTCACCCTAAGATCACCCCACTACACTTTTAGTTTTATCAATTTGTTGCATTTCGTGGTTTGAAAAGCCAGTATACATGTAACCCAAAAACAACTCTGGACGGTTTAAATAAAACTTTTATTAACAAAAACATAAAAAGCAGAGAACCCAAAAAAAAAACTTTATTTATATCCTAATAGTGGTAGGATATCCTTTGTTTTTATTAACAGCTTCAGGGCATATACTCCCCCAGAGCCATATAGCGCTCTTTTTGAATTGCGTGTCTGCCGTTATCTGTCCCTCCACATCATTTCATAGGTTTTCAATTGAATCGGAAATTAGACTGGCAAACACCTCAATCTTGTTCTGGTCTAACCAATTAATCACAATGCATGAGGTGTGTTTTGGGTAGTTATCATAATTAAAATGCCACCTAAGTGGCAGATTGTCCTTAAGGTATGGAAGCATAAACTTTTGCATAAACCTTATGTGTAAAACCAACACCATGCCCAGAAAATACTGTGCATTTTGGTTTGTGCTGCATGTTTTGAGGAGGCCATACGTATCCTTTTCTATCAAATCCGTATTTATAAAATTGTGATTTATCACTCCAAATAAAATTAAACCAGAAAATTATTGTTTTTCATTAATGTAATAGAAATCCGGGACTGTAAGTTTTTTTTCTTGTTGTTAAAACATGTGGTTTATGCTGAACAATGCATCCACGCAAAATCTTTTCATTGACTGCTCTTCTTATAGTTCAAGAGGAGACGTCAATACCGAATTTTATTAAAATATCTCTTGGATTTGTGGTAGAGCTCTTAAATGGGTCTGTTACTGAGGCTCTCTAATTTAAAGAGTCCTTTTTACGGATTGCTTTTTAAGTCTTATAGTCAGTATAACATTTTAATATGTCCCATAGGTTCGTATATGTCCTAATGCGTTATAGAGCGTTCCTTGATCAAATTAAAATACTCTCAATCTCTACAATGTTGCTACCTCTAGAATGTATGTCAAAAGTGTTTTTTGACTGTTAATCTTTAGTTGCATAAAATATTTTTAGAACTTGTTAATTCCTACAACTGAAAAACGAACAAAATATATGAATTTATTTCTATGTTCTGAATTATTGTCCAGCTCAAATTGCCTATTAACAGCAAGTAACCACAAATAGAAGAATGTTGTTACTGTTGAGTTGTTGTATCTCGTATATGACAGCTTTGAACGACATTTATAGAGACGCGATCAATTCCGCTGTAGTAGAAAACCGCTTGAATCTCGTACTTGGAGTTCGCCTACCGCCATCGAGAAAACTCTGCCACAAGAAACAAGAGTCGTTCTGATACTACTCAGATCTGAATGAAGCAACAGGCTTAATGCCTTCTGCTCTAGCATAGAGCGTGCCCCCCTCAAAGTATGCCCAGCATATGATCAAGGTCATCATGACACTCTCCACATATTCAACTGTCCAGCCAGCCCTACTTCACTTTGTCCTGAAGATCTGAGAACGCACCTACTGGAAGTGGCGCAATTTCTTGGACTAGCTCCGGCATAACCACCGGATTAAATTTTGGAAAATATTTTAGCTGCTACAACAACAACAAATAGAAGAAAGTTTTAAAAGAAGAATGCAATAAAAAATAATTGGCAGTTAATCATTTTAATAATAGGAAAGTAAACTACGTTTAAAAACAGAATATATGAAGTGTGCTAATCTCATGTCCACCACTGTAAGTAAGAAATTTTGTCTTGGTTACAATAGACATCAGAACTGGCTTAACAATATCTAAATGCTCATCTTAGTTAAACAAATAAGACTTATTTAGAAATGTTTTTTGAAGCACTAAATGTTCTGTTTCCGATTGGGGTTTTACTGCACAACCTTCAATTTATTTCATTTATTTTATTTTTGATAATTTTAGAGAGTTACGCTGATATTCTCGTTGTAAACATCTGAATTGTTATTCGCCTTGGGCCACTGGTAGCTATGAATGCCGACCTTCGCTCTAAACAGATATTTCAACATTGAATTTAACTAAAAACTCAAATAGCGGCAAACTAGCTTTAACAGTGGGCCTTAAGTTGCTTGCCACTGTTTTCGCTAGCAAGTCATAAGACATTTATATTTTCTTGAAAATCTAGTAGGTTTTTTATTATAAGGTCTATTAAAATATTGTTGGCATATTTGCATAAATTAATTTTACGCAAAAAATAACTAAATAAAATAAAAATCTTAAATTTGTTCAAGCAACACCTGCTGGCAGCCTAAAATATATAAATTTTTTGTGATACAACAACACGCAATCACCCACCCAATACAGCAAACACAAAACTTTACAACATTTTAAGTATAAATCGATTTTTTGTTAAAGCTTTTAAATCATTTTAAACTTTTATTTAAAAAAAAAAAGAAAAAATCTCCAACAATAATAAAGCTGAAACAATTTTAGTTATTTAAAATTTAACTCACCTTCCCATGGACAGCCCACAACTTCAGCTCTTAAACACACCGTACGATCGTATTGCGAATAGGGATAGATGCGTATTTTTGTGGCAAAAATGATGGGTTGCAAGACATTTTCAACTTCACTATAGGTGTTAATATTACCGGGCAATATCTGCAATAATACCATGAAATAAAAGAAAGAAAGAAAATAAAGATAATCAACTAACAATTTATTGCTTGAAATTTTTCTTATTTATTTTAGTGGCAACATACATATGTATAAAAAATAAAATAATTTATATATAGAGACTACAACCATAAGTACATACAAAAAGTTGTAGGTGCCTTGTTTAAGATTAAGTAAAAAATAAGCAATAGTACCGAAGCTGCATCTTTATGATGCCTTTGAGTTGCATCTAAACATTATAAACGAAAAACTAAAACATAAAAGTATAGTTGGTCTATAGATCCTCATCTCGAATTTCATTCACCATTGCACGAATTTTTGTGTGCTGAAAGTGGGGGAGAAAAACTGTATATATGTATATGAAATAAATAAAAATTAATGTTTTAAAATGAAATAAAAATTATTTCAGTTTCTCAAAGGTGCCTGCTACATTCGGTGTTATATTTAATCATAAGTTTTGATATTTTCTTGAAGTCTTTAATTTTTTTATAGTTTGCAAAAGCATTACCTGGCCTGTGTCTCAATATTGAATAAATGCTAGCCTTTGTTTTCTAACAGAAATAAACCTAATTTGGGTTTCACTTTCTGGCGAACGAAGGACCATTCAAACAAAAATGCAAAATTTTATTTACAGAATCTGATTTTTCTATTTCTTAAACTGCAAACGCAATTAGTCGATCAAACGTTTTAGTTAAAAAGATATTTCAGTTCACTATGAGTGAGACATTCTGCAGCTGGACTTTTCTGGATATCGATATTAAAATGTCCCAGGACATTACATTGCTGATTTATTGGTAAATACGTTTACAAATCGCTCAATTTTATTACGAAAATTCACGTTCTGTGAGGAATGTGTTTCATGCACTTCGCTCAACTTATGGTCAACATAATCAGCCTACTGCGCGTACTATTCTTCGCAACACCATCACCCATTTTGAGACCCAGCATTTATTATAGGATAATAATCGACCGAATAGACCACATCCAGCACGCTGTGAATAGAATATAGCGGCTGTAGCTGAGGGTGTACACAAAGACCGTGGAGAGTCGATTCCGTTAATGGCGACTGTTATCGTGCCATGAAAACCGACTATTTGATGCCTGAAAGTGAAGCTCGTGATCTCGGCGATATTTGGTTTCAGCAAGACGGCACCACTTCCCACACATCGCATCAATGAATGGATTTATTGAGAGAATACTTTGGTGAGCACATAATTTTGCGTTTGGACCAAGATCTTGTGATATCACACCGTTAAAGTTTATGCGGACAAAATAAATGGCAAAGAATGTTCTTTCATATGATATTAAACATTCCCCCTTATAATTTGAATTTTCTGTGTTTTTTTTTCTTAAGAATCACGCTTTATAAGCAAATCAAGTTTGGCTATTGAACAATGACACTTTTTGTCTTACGAATGGTTGGTTTTACTCTTGCCATGATGAAGCAGAAGATGTTACTGTACAGCATCTTCCCTGGCATTGCCCGGCATCGACAAACTTGGCAAAACTTTGCAAAAATATATTGAGCAAAGACTACAAAGACAAGGCGAAATTTTGCTGCACGACTTGGCAGACTTTAGAATCTAGATGACAAACGGCTAGATGCCTTCAGACGTGCACTAAAGGTAGAATTAGCCGAACGTCCACGTATCCGTACTGTAACGTACCGTACTGTAAGCACGTTTGTGTACTTATAGAAAATTTAAAAACGTGCCATACGTTAAAAAAAAAATTAAAAAACACATAGTACAACGATATTGTGTTTGTGTTTAATTGTTTGTTTTCTACTTCAGTTCAAATTATATATGTATTTTAAAACTCAACTATTCTCAATAATAATGGATTCGGAGGATTTATTTACTTATTTAATGTTTTTAAAATTACTATATATTTTCAAGAAAAAAAAAAACAAAACACAATAAATAAACAATCAGCTGTTCGAAACAGTGATGGACATTGAAAAGTTTCTTTTTGTACATACATGCTTGAAAAAGTACCAAAAGCCATTTTAAAGTTATTTTAATAGTAGCAAAATTTTGTGTGTGTGTGTGCATTTACGTACATAATCTAGCACTTTGATAGTTATGTATATTATCAATGTAATATATTTTACTATAATTTATTTCAATATTTGTTGAATTTGCAATATTTATAATACATTGTTATGCGTATGTACTCGTATGCATTTATTTTGTTATATTTATATTGTATGTGATTTTTTTTTATTTTGTACATATGTATAAACATATTCATATATGTATGTAGATATGTACATATTATATAAAATCATGTTGCTCAATTTCAACAAACATTATTAAAAAAAGTACCAAAAAATAGGGCGAATTTACTCCAATACAATTTAGCATGCAAAAAGTCCATCACTGCTATACAAATGTCACGTAAGAACGTTAGGATATTCTATTTTATACAGGTTGAGAGGTTCCGTCAACGTGATATTAATATTCGGTAAGCATTTGCATTGATTTCAAATAACAAAACGGGATCAGCTGTTTCGTTACAGTACAGTACGGGACGTAGACGTTCGGCTAATTCTACCTTAAATGTTGTGTTGTGTCTATGTATGGCCAAAGGAGATGGAACTTTAACCTTATCAATAATTTTTCTTGCTATGATTCCTTAGGAATCAAATTGCTTCATGTGGAGTTACTTATGAATGTTTTACACAGTTCCAATTATATTTAAACTAAGTGACAACAGCTGAACAGTTCTGTAATATCCAAAAATAACACAATAACATTTAAGCAAATTAGTAATACAAATTCTTACTAGATTGAACACAAGCTTTGATATTTAACAATATACACATTTTAACTTACGAATAGTTGGCCTTATATTAGTTTCTACTAAATCCTATAGCCGGCATGTACTACATGTCTTTGTAATATAATATTTTTATTAAATGATAGGGCATTTCAAATTCACCTCTGCTTTAAAACACCAATTTAACTTAGCCTTATTTCACATGCTAAAAACATGTTACCATGCCAAATTGTTAACCATAAATCTGTTTGTTGTTTTTTTTTCTCAACATCTTACGATTAACAAAAAACTACATACTAAAACAATGTTGTGGTGCTACGTTGGGGCAACTGCAACCATTGTGTAGAAGGTATGAGAAAATGTTGTAAAATAATTTTGTTTTTTGAAGATGTTTATCGCTTCCTGACTCCTACGCTAAAATGGCTTATACTTTTTTTAACCACACAATGTTTTTTGTTGCAAAGATGTTAAAGATTAATATAATTAAAAAAAATATCATATCAGCGTTTAATTAAAAAAGAAGAAATTAATTTTAATTGCGCGATTTAACAAGATAATACAATTAATGTGGTAACACCTGTGGAATATTTGGGGAATTTATCAGTTGCGGAAAGCAAGGCAAATGCGGCTATTTAAAAAGACATTAACGAATATTAATAGTTTAGCTATGAGGAATTATTCAGCAATATTTTGTGTTGTACTGAACCTCGCTTTATTTGCTTTTTTATATTAAACCCACAGAAAAAAACTTCCACTTAAATTGCCATTTAATATATTGACTTATCAAAACTTACCTCCTTGCCCTGTATGTTTTTCCAGCGACGCCATTTCTCCATGCCCGGTCTCCAATATTCCAGCACATAAGCCTCTGTATATTCTTGGCCCTGACCCTTGCCAAACCGTCCTTGTGTTCGTATGCCTGTTATCACATGAACTTGCAGCAAATCAACTTGTAAATATTCCTTTAATCCTCGTGATACCATATGTTTTGGACACCAAGCTCCACCATTATTATCGACCTTCAATCTGTCAATTAAAAATGGACAAACAAATAAAATCAAACATATAGACACAAATTAAATGCTTCAATAATAAAGCTCTATCTATGTAAGTGAACGCTTCGTTGAATAAATAAATTAAGAATAACATATTTTAACTTTTAGGGACATTTCAGAAAAAAAGAAAGAATATTAAATAATGATTTTAAAGACAGTGAAGGGCAGAAGTACACAAACTACTAAAATTCTTTTACAACTCAAGTTATCTTAGAGTATCTGAGACCAGGAATCGACTATATTAAAGAATGCATTCACAAAAATCTATACTAAAGGAAAAACTATTACTTGCAAGTTTCTCATACTAAATTAGTAAGCGTATGACTACTTTTCTTTAACACTGTGTACAAATGCATATGTCTGGGTGTTTATGAACACATCTGGTTACTGGTAACTTACATACTGTTGCTGTTGCTGCTGATAATGAACGACAGCAATAGCAACATATTATTGATGATAAATATAAAATATATATACATACTGGTACATATGTAAGTATATATGTATATATATTTTTGTTTGTGTGTAGTTAAAGGATTATGATAAAAACACAACGACATACGTTTTTTCATTTTCATGAGGACTGTTGGAAAAAAAATCAATAATAAATATTGTAACCAGTATTGTGTTTATAAGGCGGAAAATTGATCTAGGTGGTAGTATATTTGTTGTTATGGAGATTGTTTTTTTTCTTATGTTTTTGGCGAGTAATTAAATGTTGTTGTAGTTTTTTTTCGTTCATCTGTTTTGAGCTGATATGTCAAATGATGTTGCAGGAGAAAGATTACAATAGTAGTAGTGAAAATTATAGCACATTGGGATAAGGAAAGCAATGAAAATTTAAAGAAAAACCTCTCATTTTTATATTAAAAATCTTTAACAAAAGGAAAAGTTTTGTTAGTAAAATATTTCATGCAACTATTGATGATATAAAGATAATGGTTTGCCTATTCATATATAATGTATGTGCCGTAAAACTAATGAAATCTCTTGAATGCTGGCAACATTTATCTTCCAAAGAAATATGATATTATTATAGAACAATTGGCATTAATCGAATTCTCTGGCTGGTAAGGCATTCAGTCTCTTGAGCTGCAGGCCAGATTTGATGTCAGACATTAATATGAAATTATACGACGATAGAAACAAAATTTCAGTGTGAAATGATACCACTATTGAAACATGATTTCAGTTTGAAATAAAACCACGATTGAAACAAGATTTCATCATGAAATGAACCTTGGATTGAAACAAGATTTCAGTATAAAATAAAACCAGGATTGAAACAAGATTTCAATTTGAAATGAAACCACGATTTAAACCAGATTTCAGTATGAAGGGAAACCAGGATTGAAACAAGATTTCAATTTGAAATAAAACCACGATTGAAACAAGATTTCATCATGAAATGAAACTTGTATTGAAACAAGATTTCAGTGTAAAATAAAAATAAGAATTGAAACAAGATTTCAGTATGAAATAAAAAAAATTGAAACAAGATTTCAGTATGAAATGAAACTTGGAGGGAAACAAGATTTCAGTATGAAATGAAACCAGGATTGAAACAAGATTTCAATTTGAAATGAACCCACGATTTAAACCAGATTTCAGTATGAAGGGAAACCATAATTAAACAAGATACCAGCATGAAATTAAACCACGATTGTAATAAGACTTCATTTTGACATAAAACCAAGATTGAAACAAAACTTAAATATAACATAAAATCACGATTGAAACAAGATTACAGTATGAACAATTGAAACCAGATTTATGTACGAAATCAAACCACGATTACTACAAGATTTCGGCATGAAATGAAACCACGATTTAAGTAGAAAATTAATTCATTTCATCCACATTTGATGTAAGATATCAGTATGATATAAATCAACGTTTAATAACACTGTTCTAGTTTTTAACACGAAATTTCTGGTACTAACGTGAAAACCATATGGTTGTGTTTGGATGAGCTCCCTGACTACTACTCCACCGATGAAAGTGCCAACTTGGCTCATTGGGAAAAATTTATGGCATTTTGTGTGAACTTCGATCAATTTGTAAATTTTTGACCATTTTCAGCCCATTTAAGTCGCTTTTCGTATTCAAAATTTCCTGTGTTATCTTTAGGCGGCTCGCAATTACTATTTCCACCATTAAAATGCACATTTCAACTGAGAAAATCAACATTTTTGATCTATTTTCATGATTCATGGTACGATTGCATTTATTATTCTTATTTATATTTTATTATTTTATTTTTATTATTAGTTTACAGCCATTTCGTGTGTACATAATTAAAGACGACGGAGTTTTAATACAAGATGCTTAAAGACACAACATCCAACTCAGCTGCAGTGGAAAATGGTCCTTTGCACTCGATGAAGCATAAGCAAAGTTTTGTATAATATACAGATATGTTCATTTTGTCAAATCTAAAATTTTCATACAACTTTTGTAAAGCTTATCTAAAAATATTGTAGGTGTTCTACAAAACATTTATATAGAAATTACCTGCAATATTTGTACTACTATTGTAAAATCGGACGACTTACAACTCCTATGAAACTACATATCGTCTAATTAATAATTCCATGCTACTGCAACAGAACCAAAGCAATGTTCTACAGAAAGAAATGAATGATGCATTAAATGATAACAAAATGTTTTACACTTAAGTGTTTTAAAGTTATGATCAGATAGGTTAAAACTATGATAATTCTTTATCACACCTACTATTTAAATTTGCTACATAAAATATTGAAACTTATTTTGTTTACACAATATTAAGCGAACACCATTACCAATGGCCATGAAACTAGAAGTTCATCAGGACAGCGTCATAACACCACTCCTATTTAACTTCTGCCTCTCTAAACTCCCAACGCTCCAACAGGAAGTGTAGCTAAACATCCATGCTCCATCCAATTCCACAATCATTGCGACATTGAGGATCGCGACGAAATATGTAATTTCTTCACTACACGTAACCTGCAGTTATCGCCAACGAAGTTCTCCACCAACTGGACAAAGTAAGTAAAACTGAATTACTGAATATTTAATTTCATGGTCGATGGAGCACAAATTCCGACAGTGAGCCATTCGAAATATTGAGTGTCACTTTTGGTAGTCTTTTTACCTCTTCAGCACACGCCACTGCAATCACTAACAAATTGTGAAAGAGGAACAAGTTTTTCAAAGCGCAAGCCGGCAGAACTGTGTGTTGGAACATACCTACGAGATTGCTGCGTACCTACAAGATGATTGATCGGTCAATGGGTTATTATGTTACACAAGTGTGGTTGCCTTCCTCGAGTACCATAATTATCATAATGATATAATAACCTCTGAACACCACCTTCAAGAGAAAACTTTATTGTAGCTCGTGCTTTGAATAATATTCATTGATTCAGACGCCACCAATTTCGTGGTAGCGGGATAACACCTATAGCAGACACTGAGAAGATTCTGCTACGTAAAACAAGAGTCGTTCTAGCACAACTAAGATATGTCCAGAAGATCTGTGGACTCTCAATGTGGAAGTTGCACAATCCTCTGGACAACCAATGGCCATCTATCCTAGGAAAAGGTAAAATAGTTTTTATGACGAACAAACATTCACTGGTTCCTAGAAGAATATTTTACAACGCCAACAAATTAACATTGCAAATTTTGGGGATCAAAAAGTCCACTTCTGAATGGTTGTTGTTAATAGCAAGTAGGGTGAGTGCATGGTGAAATTACTTTACAAGGTGATATCAAGATTACAACAATGCAAAAGCAACGGACACAACAGGGTAATTTTGTTTTTGCTTACTGTTTGTAATGTCAAAAACAACTGACTATTGTTTACAAATATTCTAAAAAAAGAGAAAAAAATAAATATGTATATTGTAAATAAAAACACATGTAAATATTTTTAAAAATATAATTTAAAAATTTGTTATTTTACGTAGTATTTAACCAAATATTTAACATGGCTCGGTATGAATGCTATAAAATAATGAACTGTTCTAACAAACGATTTAACTGGTTTGCATCATATTCATAAATTCATATTGATAAATTCATATTCATAAATTCATTCTTGCATTTTGAACACATATGTATGTATTTGAACTTTAAGTACAAAACTCACAAAATTAAAAAACATTTTTATTTTAACAAAAAGTGCAAAAAATTTCGAATTTTAAAAGTTGATATACAGCCATGTCACGGAATTCCGCTCAAAAGCGGAATTATGGAATTCCGTATTTTGCTTCTATAGGAAAAGTGAAATAAACAATTTTTTCGAAATGTAACCTAGAAATGCTTAAAATTACAATTCCACATAGCAAATTGAAAGTGGTTTGATTTTGAAAAAAATTTTCGTTTTGCTTCTTCTATAGAAGCAGAAAACCGAATTAATTCCACTGCTGAAAGGAATTCTGTGACAGGTTAAGAGTAGCACTAATTTAGGCAATAAATAAAATTTGCCTTGAAAAAGGTTTAAATTATTCTCTTTGTATCATGAATTGTTTTTTCTCTTTTTGTTCAAATTTTTGTTAAAATTGTTTATTAAAATTTTCTTGTTTATTTTTGAAAGTATGTTCATGTATAAATACAAACAAAAAAAGTTTGACATAACGAACATGACTAAAAAAAAAAACAGCTGCCTTTTCAACACCACCTTGTAAAGTAATTTCACCATGGATGAGTGTTGTTAGATCATCTATTAGATTTTTCGATTTTTTATTTAGTCCCTATAAGTTGAACAGAATATAAAATTTAGAATATTAGAAAATTGCACTACTCTTGATAAATCTTCTAAAAAAAATTTCATGTTGCAAAATATTTATCCCTCTATTCAAAAACGATTATTAAATTTAACAAACCTTTACTAAGCAAATCTTTATATGGAAAAATGTCTTAATAAACGTTTGTTAAATTTAATAATCGTTTTTGAATAAGGGGGTTATTGTTTTCAGCAACTTTATATTGTATTAGAATATGTTTCCATTAATTTGCCCCCCTCTGTTTCAATACATTTGACTTTTTATTTGTTCGGTTTTATTTTATTGATAATATTGCTAGTTGTTGTTTGTGCCATTATTGTTGTTGTAGCTGTTGCTATTGCTGATGTTGTCT
Source organism: Bellardia pandia (assembly GCA_916048285.2). NCBI lineage: Eukaryota > Metazoa > Arthropoda > Insecta > Diptera > Calliphoridae > Bellardia > Bellardia pandia. The sequence continues at coordinate 98,160,391 of OU696530.1, read as the reverse complement.
TTTTTTATTTATTTTTATTTTCGGTAGTTATTTCATTAATTAAAAATAATTGGTGTTATATGAGTCAATAACGTACTCTACTGTACGGTAAGCGTTAATAAATACATTTATACATATACATATAGACGTATGTATAACTGTGTATGTTTGTATGTATGTATACATTTGTTTGTCTGTATTTATTTGCAAATAACCATTAATATTTTTGTATTAATATTATGTGAAAAATTTAATTAAGAATTATTTTACATAATCCGCACAAGGTGAAATGGAGCAAAAAATAAATACCATGCTTAAATATTCAATAAATATAAAAATTTGTGGTAAATGATTCAATTAATTTGTTTTTAAAACACATAAAACACATATTTGTGCTAAAAGTATGCTGTAATTGAAAACATATTTTAACTAAATGACTGAAAGTAGGCTATAGAAAAGTTGAAACAATCAAACATTAAAAGGGACAAACATGAACATGTATGAACACAAGAGATTTTACATTTTTAAGCGCTGTATTTAATAAAACAACTAGTTTTGAAAGTGTTTAAAAGTTTAAAATAAATTGGCAATTTAAAATATGTTCTAACATGTTAAGATTTTACTCAAATGTTTTACTAAAGCTTTTTAAATTGCAATATTGTGTAGTACTCTTCAAGGCTGACCTTTTTCTTAATTGTAGCTTGAATTTGTTCGTTAAAATAATACGCTAGTGGGTGACAATTAAATAAACAAGAGTATTCTTTCTCATCTTTTACAAGTTACTTTTAACCTTGAAGTGGGCAACAATACTTTTCTTTGCAATTCAACAAAAAGCAAGTGCATAAATAGAAAAAATGCTGGTAGCCATACTCGTTTACTGTATAAAGAATTTTAATTGCATAAACAGTGCTCCAGTTATTAAGTGCGAAAGTGTAGCAGACTTTAAGGCGTGTTGATATATATATATAAACAAATATATATATTTTTAAAAATAACCACGTAAAAGTAGAACTTTAAATGCTGCCTACTTTTAGCCACAAATTAATCCTAATTATATTTCAAGTATTATTAACTATTTTTAATAACATTTTTCAAACATACATATGTACTTTCAAGCATTATATGCAAACCTCCCACTATTATCTACAAAATTTAACCTTGCATGCAAAAAAAAAAATAAAAAATATATACAACCAAAATCTTTGCACTTGTTGCAAGTTCACATAACAAACCATAAATAACTTGTACATAAATATAGAAATTTATTATACACAAGATAAAAAATTAAACAGCATTTGGCCTAATTTTAAGTATGAAAAATTATAGCTCCCTAAATAAAGGTCACTTAAGTACAGCCTGGATTAAATTTAAGCATAAATGGCAAATTTTCCCCACAAAGTATTAATATTTATATTCATATTATTAATTAGTTTGCAATGAATATGTATATATTAAAGGCCATTGTGATTTGTTGTTTTTTTTTGTTTCAAAACTGGTTTGCTAAACAAATTAATTAAAATATGTCTGCGTTTGTAATAAGGGCTTCGTTTTAATCATTTGTGGTATTAATAATTATGTTTTTGAGGTAAATTTATAACTCATGCATAGAAAAAAACAATAATATACATTGCATACTTATAGGCAGTTAGGTGAAATAAATAATACAGTAGGCTTTAAAAGGCTTATAAATTTAATTGCAATAAATTATGGCCATTCTTGAGAAGTTTAAATATTATTAATGAGCTATAACACCTTCTTCTTTACCATTAATTATACGCTGAATTAAAAACATGAATTTATTGTGCTCTAATTGATATTTTTTAATTATTAGAAAAATACATTGTTTAAGGACCATAAATTAAGGATTTGGAAAACCTTTGGCAGCGTACTCATTACGAATGGTAGAGTACTCCAAATGTATTAAATAAATTTAATGGTGGCAAGTATGCCAAAACTTGTAAAAAGTGTGTTACGAAATAAATGTATAGAAGTTTAAGTTGACTACACTTATTTAACTGGCGGCCATTTTGTCAGCAGTCAATTGATTTATGTTTAGTTTGGTTTGGCGTTGCAACAATTCCAAATTGTATAATTTTGTTTTGAAAATCATGCTTCTGTTCGAAATACGTATCGCCAACTACGTCCATTTTACGGTCAACATAATTGTCCACCAGAGCAATTAATTTGACTAACTATGAACCGTTTTCGCAAGACGTATAATACAAATGAAAACACGCATCCAGAGAGACGTCGTACAGTGCGTTCAGAAGAAAATCATTGCTGCTGCAGAGCATAGCCTCGAGGAAGACCCGGATCAGTCAATCCACCATCGTGAACAGCAATTGGATATGTGCCCATTTACTTTATGGAAGATTTTGCGTAAAGATCTTGCTTTGGGTGCTTATAAAATCCATCTCGAGAAAGAATTGAAGCCACACGATCAATGAGAAACACTTAGATTAGGTGAATGGGTCCAAAACAAGATTGCCGTTGATTCCGATATTCATAAGCCAATTTAGTTTAGCGATGATTCTTACTTTTGGTTGAATGGATATGTCAATAAACAAAACTGCCGTATTTGGAGTGATGAGAATGCTCAAAAAACTGACTATTTGGTGTGCTTTATGGGCTAGTAGAATAATGGGTTTATACTTCTTTAAAAACGAAGCTGGCTAGAACGTTACAGTCAATGGTGACCGCTATAGAGACATGATTATTGACTTTTTTGGCCACAAATGTTGGAAAAAGTAATCGAAAATTGGAACTTCAGATTAGATTACGACGGTCATATAGCAGAAGTCATATTTAAATTATAATGCTAGAAGGCATGTCAAGCCATTAGTTAACCCTGCTGTTAGGTAAAAAAAACTCAGGTATAGGACCATTTTGGTCGATATTAGTTTGTTTTGTAATAAGTGAATATTTTTTTTTGCTTTCTACAAAGGAATGGAGCTATTGAAAATAAACAAAAATATTATTTATAATAACAGCCAAATTTTGAAAAGTTTGTCTTGGAAGCGTCAGTTTATATTCAGTGTCTGACTTGTTTACTTTGCTAAAAAAATGGCAAATCGACGACATTTAAATTACCTTTATATAAATAAATAAAAAAAACAATAACGGACCACAATGGTCTTAAACCAAAGATTCGTAATTTTTTAGTTTTCCAACTTCCATTTCAATACTTATGGTTGAAAGTTTTTCAGGAGTAATAAAATATAAAAATACCCCCATAGCAAACGTTTTAAATTGATATGTTGAACCATTTCTCAAAAATTGAGCAAAATGGTGCAAACCTAACAGCAGGGTTAAAAAAAATCATATTTGTTTTATTCCAATATAAAATTCTATACATCTGAAGAAAACACTGTTTACTATCATTGCATAAAGTTTTTCTATATATGTACATTCAATTCTATTGTGAATAACAAGTGGAATTTTTGTTCCCATGAAATTTTTATTCTCCTCGAAGTGAAAAATGCTAACGTGAATCTCCCTTGAAAATTTTGTTCCCTTCAATGAATATCTGTTTAAAATAAAGAAAACTATCAACACAAGTTTAAAATAAATAAATCGCGCAAAAAAATGTTTAGAATTGGAGCAATAATTTTATTACAAGAAAAAGAAAATAGGCATCAACGAACTGTTTGCCGACATGTGCGCGACATCTGACCCTGGTTGGAGCTACGCAATGCCTTGTGACTAATTTAATAAAATAACGTATTTTAAATTAATATTTGTATTAGATTTAAGCAATATTATAGGGTAAACAAAGCATCTTTATCATATATACTAGATTTAAAGTAATTTTTTAAAACTTTTTAGTGTATGTAACTAATTAAAGAAATAAATCCCCATGAAAAATAAAGTGAAAAAAAGGAAGGGACCAAAAAAAATATTTTGAGGGCAAAATATTTTCACGATAAGGGAAATTTTGTTTCAATGTGAAATTTTTCGCAAACACATTTACCCAGTGAATTGTTAAAAAAAGGGACAAATATTTCATTGCAAATATTATTCACGATTGCAATTAGGGGAAACGGGATATTATTTCGAGAGAAAAATATTCCCGCTGGAAATATTTGAGTACATGCAAGTTGTTTTTAATTTATTGGTTTTTCTCTTAGAATTTGATGCCTTTAGTTTGGATTTATAAATTATTTTGTTAAATATTAAACAAAAAATCAAAAAATTTTCTTTATTATTTTAATTCTTACGCAATAACAAGTGCACAAAGTATTAACATGTACTCGTTTGTGCTCCGCACTGTATATGCAGTGCGATTCTCTACTAAAGGCACAGTACAGTTAAATATTGAGCTTCTCCAGCGCCCAGCGTTGAATAACATTTTCTAAATAATAACAATTAGAAGTGTTAGTTAGTGGCGCATTCATTTATAATTTTGTTGCCTCAAGAATCTCGACTAAGAAGTTTGGTAAGAACCAATCTCATTCTAGGTAGAATATTAACTTCATTGGTACTAACTTCAAATCAAGGTCTACCAGTTAAAATTACTAAATATTTTTAAACTAGATGTCTATTGTCAGATATGTATATATTTGTTAAAATTGCAGGCATTTGTAGATCAATTAATATTATAATAATTAATCAAATACATAATTTATAAATCAGTATTATAGAAAATAAACTTCCTATATTTCACAGACAACTTGCAGTAAAAGTTAAATGATCAGCCATTTAAACAAGGTTTTTTAAATTATAGTTTATTCTGTATTTTATTTATTTATTTATTTGCCATTTATTTTACTTTCACCTCTTTATTTTCACATTTATATATTAGTGTATTTATGTGTGTGTCAGTAAACATGCACACAACTACACACAAAATAAATGCTCTTAAATACATTCATATATTTTTATTAACCATAAACATTGACACTGGTACGAAAACGCCCACTGCCTTGTAAAACTAATAGGAATAGCAAACATTAAAACAAACATGTTTATTTTTTTTTATTTTTTACTCTCTTATGTTATTGTTGTGTTGTATTTTTTGCAATCTACCGTGACCTACATTTGCCTGGGAATGCTGTTCCTGTTGTATGTGGCATTTAAACGCTTGTAGTACAGATGCAATTTGAAAAGATCTTTAAAATTGTATGTGTAAGAGTTCTTGGTTATAAAAGAAGTTTAAAGGTTACTTAAATGAAAATACCAAAAAATTTAGATATTTGTTTAAGTTTTCCTTTAAATAACTTTTTAGATGGCTTTCGTATCAAAGTGTTTGTTCTACTATGCCAATGTATTCAATATTTTATGTTACACTTTTCCACACTCTAATACATACAATGGTAATATATGTAAATGGGTGTGTATGTGTGTGTTTCTGTGTTTGTATATGCCAGAGTATATGTGTATAACCCATACGTGCATGTTTATACAATTACACACATATGCACTTTGATGATAATATAAAATTATTGTTCCAATGCATACAAGTACATATGTACATGCATAAAGTCATAATGTTTGTTTTAAATGTGCGGTTTTTATGAACTCATATATAAAACAGTTGTGGCCACATAAATAGAATTGCGGTTTTATTAATTATAAATGGCTGAATGAAAGTACAATAGGTTTAATAGATTTTAAGACTGCAATAGTTATTATTAAAGTAGGCCAATATTTTACCTCAGGGAAAGACAATACTCGTATATAGCTTAATTTTAATTTATATTATAATTATTTTTTTAAAAATAATTACTTTATTTGTTTGCAAATCTTCAGAAAAACAAAACTAATAGGAACTTAAAAAAGAAATTAATGTAATTTAAAAGAACAAATGTTATAGTCTAACAAACACAAATAATTTATTGAAAATCTGTGATATATTAAAACTAAAAAAAAAAATACTAGCTTTATCACGTCACAACTTATTTGAAGCAAGTTTTCAAAACTTAGCAAACAAAACTGAAATTACAAGATTTAATACTTGGCGTGGCAGCGTTCATTATCTACACCAGATTTAAACTTATTTGGCATAGATGTGACCAGTTTTTGGCGAAATATTCGACCACTCCGTCAGTATGATTATTTCTAAAATTTACCATAAATTTATTGCTTCATGAATAGAGTAAAAACACATTCCAAAACCATAACCATAGAAATACAAAAAGGTTCTATAATGATGGATTTGTTGCAAATGATTTGTGGTTACTCTGTAAAACTTCTTTAGGCATGAGCAGAGAAGCTATCATCCTGAGCTGATTTAGTAGAGCCAAGAACTGCCAAAACAATTATAATTTAGCACAATACAACTCCTAACTCTAGACAAAACTGGTCTGTATGGGAAATTACCATACACTAATGCATCTGACATAATAATCCCGCTCATTTCATAAAGTGCTGTCTGTAAATGATCTTATTGTAAGAACAGAAATTCCTTCCAATGAAGACTCTTTTAATGCCTAATAATGTCCCTAGTTCAATAAATGAGCTAATGACACAGCATATAACAAAACTTTCGATTTATCTAATGGACGTAACAACATACTGTTAATGGATTTTAATATGCCTGTACGTCGATTTGATTTCTACGATTGCAGTTTTTGAATAATAACTGGGAGTTAAATCGAACAAGAAATTTACTAAAAAGTTATCACGTCTCTAATAAGATGCAGCAAACGTTTTTGTAGTATGTATTATTTTATATAAATATCCGAAATCAGCATTGAAGAGGTGATAAATGCGATGCTCTTGAGTACATAACTTCAAATTGCTTTGACATTTTTAAATGAAAAATGATAATGGACACATGTTCACCATAAATACGCATACAGTTATCGAATCTTTTATCACTTCAACAATTGCTTTCAGATTTTCAAAAGCTAAATGTGGAAATTTAGTTCAAATTTACACAAAGCAATTCCTTAAGCTAAGCTGATTGGCTTTTAAGGTGGATTCACCCATTTGTTCCGAACAAAACATTTGTGTGGACATAGTTTTTTTCATATGAATATTTTCTCTCTAGTAAAAAGACAGGCGAATAAATATTTTGTGCCGACGAGTACATACTAGATTGTACTTGCAATTCGTTTTACTACCTTATTCATATTACATACATATGTGTATATAAATGTGCTAATAAAACTACGAGCTATTTAAGCAATAAGAATTTTGCCGTGTGAAAACCAAAGAAATTTCAAGGAAAAATTTGTATCAATATTTTCAATAAAAATTGGGACTTAGATTGTTGACGTGTTCAGGCAAATAAATATGGGTTTTATCTAAAAAAAAGGAGTTTCTAGAAAAATCAGTGGGGTTTTTTTTTTGTATGAATACATCAAATCTTTAGCGCAGTGAAAGATTGGCTGGCTTCAATTCATGCAAAAATTGTAACATTACTTTAAAGAATAAACCTAAAGTAAAAATTAGCAATGCGGTCGTTGTTGTTGATAGCATCGAGGACTTGATAAATTCGAATCTTCTTCAATACTGCTCAGAGCTGCATTAATTTTAACTAAATGACCGAGTCAAACAAGTGATGATGTTGGCAAATTATGTCGCGAACAAATCAATTATCCACTAAATTCTTAATAACAGTCTCAGAGAAACGATTATGTTGCACTAAAATATGACAAATCTTAAGAAATTACACACAATTTATTTATGACAATTAATTCATTGTCATAAGATCCAAAGCTTTTACTACTGATATGCCTACAAGAAAAAACTCTCATATTATTAGAATATGTCCCTTATGGAGAACAAAGTTCTTGTTTATATTATGTTATTTCTGTTCATATACCCGATATAGGTTATTAAATGTTCGGATAATTTCTTACCTTTTTACAATTACTTTTACTATCTATACTACTGCCCTCCATTTAAACTAAAACATTCCAACTATTATTATCCACACACCTTTTTGTATGTACATATTTATGCCGTCTATACTACAATTGGTACGTTCACAATCAACTAGAGTATATTTGACCAGACCTTAATAGGACTGTCACAAAGCTGGCATATTCTATATGTACTCGTATTTGTTGCGGTGTAAGTCGGTTTGTATCTGTGTATTAGCAGTTGGTACATATGTGAACAATTCATTTTTTCCATAATGCGACAAAAAATGCAAATAATGTCGTTGAGTTCGTATGCCCTGCTACTGCTTTCGTTTACTCTCACTCTTTCTCTACATAACAAAATAAGAAAGAAAGAACAACTCGAACGGGTTACAACTCACATATTAAATGTAGGTAAAATAAACTTTACCGCCATTTATGACTTGGTTCTACTTAGTTCTTTTTTTCATAGTTTTTTTTCTGTTGCCTTTCCAGTTAGTTGCTGCCTGCATATGCTTAAAAGCCATTTCGCATATGTATATAAAAGAACAAATATATATTTAGTGTATGTGTAAATGTATTTGTTTTAATATAAATACACATACAGATATATGTACTGAGAGGAGCTTCAGATAGTTCCCAGCATACCATTTTAAAGAGTCCAACAAAAGAGCATTTTCGGAACGCTCCGAAAAAAGGAGTCAGAAAAGAGTCCAACTAAAGAGCATTTTCGGAGCGAAAGAAAAATTTGTTGTTACTGTCCTGAGTCGGCACGCAGTATGACTCAGAAATTCCACTTAATTATGTGTGTACCAAAGCGTTGCTCTCCTGCTATTTGTGATTTGAACAAAAAAAAAAAAAACATAGCTCTACCACACAAGAATGATAAAAACAAGATTACACAGAGCCCAAGAAAAACCTCATAAAAGACTCTTTTCTGGCATTATCTAAGAGCTCTTTAAGAGCCCAAAAAAACCCTCATAAAAGACTCTTTTCTGGCATTATCTAAGAGCTCTTTCTGACGGACCATTTTCGAATGTAATGACCCTCTTTTCTGAAGGTTTTCGGAGCAATTATGTTTGTTTTTTGGGCTCATAAAGAGCGTTAACGTTCAGAAAAAGGTGTCAGAAAAGACTCTTTTCGGACTCATATGGCTTGCTGGGTTACTACTACTGTGCTGATGCAGTATTAGATGTAAAGAAAAATTATGAATATACTAGACCCTTTCAGCTGTTCATTACACATTTACTTCTCAAGTCGCTTATATAAAATATCTCTACTCATATTGTTCGGAAATCTGCTCTTATCAATTTGGATAATGATCTCAAACTGGTTGCCCCCCGACTAATCAGATATAAAAAAAATATATTCCGCAGAAGTCGAACGGCTCTTAAATGAAAAAATAAAAGAGTGTAAATGGCACAGATTGCAACAAATCAAATTGGAGTTAAAGTTACTTTGGCTACTCAAATAAGTATCTTTACTTGCTGCATTACTGCTGTGACTTTTGTTTGCTTTCTTTCTTTAGTTCTCCATCATGGTATTTAAAACTATGAATTGAAAGGCTTGAAGAGCAAATACCTTTCCTGCTCTTATCTGGCCGTTTGCTTCTTTGTAAGGTTATTGTTAGAAGTTCCGAAAAACTAAATGTGTAATGACAAGTTAAAAATGTCCAGTCGTGTATAGCTGTATCTTATGCATTGTTAGTTCATGTCTTAATGTGTCTTTTCACATATACATACATATGAGGAATACCAAGAATGTTGATCTATGTCAGAGATTATGGTGGTAAACGCTCATAACTTGCGTTTCAGTTCTGTTTCACTGGCCTATCGACAGTACAAATACATGTTCTGAAACGATCAGCAGCATTTGTTGTCGATAACCACATACAATTTGCACGATTTACTGACCGCTTCTCAGTGGATCATACAGGGGCCAAATTACCGCATTCGTGAACGAATGAGCTATCGTATCGAGAAATGATTTCGATATCGAAATTATGATAAAATGTACTAAATTTCTTGCTCGATATCGAATGTCAAATTCTCAAATAAGAAAATTACGATCAATTTTACTCGATATCGAATACGGTAATTTGGCCCCAGATCATAAGAGTGAATATTTGTTCTATAGCTGCACTGTTTATATGTGGAATTTGTGAATGACTGTTGTGCCTTAGTATTATTAAAAGAAGTATATCCCCAGCAATGTAACTCAGTACTGATGTTACTGAATAACATTTTGCCTGCAAAAAGGAGAACACAAAATTCTTTACTGAGTGAATATGATTTAAAAAATTATTGACAATTTTATAAGTTAAAAACTCTAAATTCCCCTCTGAAACTCGATCTATAAAAATGTAAAGAAGAATGAATGCTAATACATTCTTTTTTTAAGATACATATATTAAGAATGTTGCTACTAGTGTTCAGGCAAAAGATTTATTAGAGATCTATTATAACTCAATAACGTTGGAACTGCGACTATCCAATGATTATAAACTGATTGTCAGAAAGGCGATCGTATAATAAAATTTATTTATAATATATACAAAGATTTCTTATGAATTAATTTACAGGTATATACACAATACAATAAGCTGTACAAAACAAACATATACAATGTACATGACAACTTAAACACATTGTCATGTTATGTTATTGCAAAGCTCCTACAGTTTTTGTACTGTTACGTGAAGTACAAAACAAGCAAATAATTAAAATCCAATAACTTATTTGTAGACCTAATATTATTTATTTTGCATAAACAAAAGACTAGCAAAGAATATAGTTAAACAAGAATATACTAGTTAATAGGTACTACTAATGGTGTTGGTAATATTATGTACGAGTATATTGATGGTAAGTGTTTGTGTTTCCACAATACAAAAATAAACCCAGTAAAGATTATAAATGTTTTAAAATAAAGTAGAAATATAGCATAAATATACATATGTACATGCATGCATATAACTAAATATATGGAGAAAACCCCCAGTCAAACAAAGTTTTTGCATTAATATTAATTTTGTTGTCATAAATCCAATGAAACGTGCCAGTCTGACAGTTGTAACTATCATATGACTTTTGCTTTTTTTTTACCAGTTTTTAATGCATACAAACACATATACATACATATATAAGTAACTATCTGTTTGTTTGTATGCTTACATAGTTTCGTATATGAGATGGCCCACAGTGCATATATACACAAATTTACTAAAACAATAATAAATGAGAGGGAAAGTATGTTTGAAATTGAACTATGTATATGGCTGGGGACAAAGTTTTGCATATGCTGGGAAAACTATGTTTAAATATCGGTCGATTGGTTAATATTTGGGTCAATATGAATATAAATGTTAGTTATAGAGTCAATAAAGAGTTAGTTTTTAGTTTTTTTTTTTTTTGCTTGTGTTTGTTTGTTTGCTTAGAAGCAAGACAAAAATTATGCAAAACTCAAAAAAAAAAAAAAAAACACGAAAAAGACCATAAAGTGTCATGTTTGAATAAATTATGAGATTTATAAATAAAATAGAGCAAAAAAACTGAAATTAATAGAACTTATTTAAATAAAACTGGTAAAAATAACCCAAAAATATTGCTATTGACGCTTAAAAGTATGCTTCAATAGTTTTTAAATATTTATGAATCAATTGAGGCAAGTAATAAAATTTGTTACGGGCCAACTAAAACGTTACATTTGCAATATTGATAGTAGTAGTGTTATTAGAATTTATTAGAAACGTAAAGTTTTTAAAACGATAGAATTCAATCAATAAATCACTGCTATAGCAAACAAATATTTGTCTGCCTGCTTTTTATTCATAAATGTCATACGGTTTCGCACTAATAAAAATAAAACAGAAATTCTGTTTTAGAAACTTTTTTTTTTTTCACTTTTATATATTTTTTGTTTGGTTACAAGGTCAGGCCAAAAATATTTGCCAAGCCAAAGCAAACGAAACCAAACCGCTAACGTTATTGAATTTAATTATTTTAAAATGTGGTTTTTAGGTAAATTCTCAGTTATATACATTTGTGTATATGCATTTAAAATATGTGGCCGCATATCCATAGTTATATAAAGCAATCAAATTGAAAATAATTAGACAACTTTTTGGAGGTTTACGGCAAATGTTTTAAAGTGTATAGGTATTAATAAAAAAAGTTTAGAAAAGTTACCTAGTACAGTTTACAATAGTGAACTTAAACGAATGCTTTAATGTTCATAAATAGTAAATCTGAGAATAAGTAAAATTTTTTTATTTAGTAGTATTCCCAGGTATTAGGGGAATAACTTACAAATAAGAGCTTCATTCAACACAGTTATTTTCTTTAATAACTTATGTGTCATTTTGAACCAGGGAAAGGCAAAACATGGGCGCCGCGTTTTTCATTTACTCTTCTCTTACGTACGTGTACACACGCATTGTAGAGAAATAAACAAAGTTTAATGAGTCTAGCTTGAGCATTCAAACAGACAGGTTGTGTAATTTAAAAATCAGCGTTGCCAGAAAAAAAATGTTCCAAACTTTTTTAAAAATGTGTGATGAATATGAAATGAATTTTTTATTTTCTCTAAATTATTATTATGAAAAAGTTCTTTCTTTTACTGATAAGAGTAAGATTTCCTCTGTATGCACTGATGGTGCCAATGTAATGTTGGGTAAAAAAGAAGGTTTTGCTGGACATTTGAAAATTTAATACGCATAATATGTTGCCCATATGAAATAAATGTTGAAGATGTAATGCAATTTCCTGACTGATTTTCTAATTTTTCGCAAATAATAAAATAGAGATTTTTGGAGATTTTAAATTTTTAATTGGGGATAAGTGACGAAAGTTTTCTGTCAACACCGATTTGTGTTGAGAGCGAAGAGAGTATATTACTAATACAATTGCAAAATGTAATAGTATAGGTTGCCTTTCCCTGTTTTGAACGAAACAGCAAACAACAAAGTATTTTTTTTTTTGCCTCGAATTTATTGCCAACCAAGCATCATAAGCGGAAAGGTTTTCTTTACTTCTTTAATTAACAACAAATATGAAAGTATAGTCGGTCAAGCCCGATCATATGGTACTATACATCCAGTATATGTGTAAATTAAATTTTTCATGATACAGAAACTGTAATATTGTACAAAAGTCTACGATTTATATTTTGTACACTTTTCTCAAATACCCTGTAATTTGAAGTTCACAAGTATTTTGTTATAAAGCGTTATTTCTTCACTCTTATAATATTTATTATATGTGCATATAAGCAGTTGTAATTGAGTAGTATAGTTGAAAACACTTAATATAAAATAAAGAATACACAACAGAAACCTAACAAAATAATTAGACAAAAAGCTGTAAACGAACAAACAAATTGGTATGACAAAAACTAGACCAGGAGAAACAAGTGTATGGAAGAATAAAGGTAATACAAAGTGGGAGATATGGAAAAACAGACTGTTTAAATGGGCAGACGTAAATGATAATAGAGCTTCGCACACATTGCTGATGATTCGGCTGAAACAGAGCACATACAGTTGATTTTGCAGACAGCGAAGGAAGCCGAACAAAACAGGATGGAAAAAACCGATGGTCTCGTAAAAGCAGCTTTTGAATTCAATTGAATACCACCACACTTAATTTCCTATAATTTTTCGGTCTTTCTTTAGACTTCCATACCAACCATTCATCAATGTACTTTTACATGTATGCTACCAATCCCATTCCTTAATTAGAAAGACTTTTTAATATTTGGTTTAATTCTTATTATCCTATCTTTGCTTTTTTTTTTTTGCTTCTAAATATTTTCTGTGTTTAATTTTATCACGATATAAAGACTTTTAAAACAATTAAACATGTTAGAGTGATTTTCTTAGGGTTACTTATATGGAAGCTTTGACTAATTATGTGCCGGACATTGTAAAATTAGGTGACATGAGTTTTGTATATATAAAACTTATTTCTGTTGAATTTTATTTGTACACCAACGTCTTTAAGCGACTTGTGGTAGATAAAATCATTTTCGGAAGTGGAGTTTATATGGGAGCTTTGTAGATATGATTAGGCTTCATGTACAAATTACATGTGGCGACCTTTGGTTACGTGCATTAATCAAACATTTAGACCTATTTCAAATATTTTCCATCCCAACTGCCCTTGGGCCGAACAAATATTAGTTACCAAATTTTATGGAAATATCGTAAAAATTGCAACCTGTACTCTGCGCACAAGTCTTACAAGGACAGCCAGCCATTCAGTCAGCAAGCCATCCAGCCAGAAGGACGGACGGACATCGTTAAATCGACGGTGGGTGTTGTATGAATATATGTTGGAGTTACAAACAGCAGTAGAAATCTCCACTATTCCCCACTATGGTGGTGTAGGTTACAAAAACTGCCGCTGAAACACATCAATTGCCCACTGAAGCTTATGGTGAATGCGTTTAATCGGTTTCAATATACAAGAGATGAATTTTACGGTTCAGATGTGAAGATTTTGACATGGAAGACAAAGATCTTCTAGGCCAGCCAAAAAATGTTGAAGAACAAAAATTTGAGGCATTACTTGCTAAAGATTGTTTGCAAACTCAATAAGAGCTTGCAAATTTGCATGCCCGAAATGCTGCTTCAAGGCTATAAAAGGAAATAATTTTTGCATCGAATCATTATTTGCAAGGACAATTTATCTATTACGATAACAAGAAGCGGCCATTTAGTCGAATCGACGCCAAAGCTCTGTATTTTTTTGTAAAAAAAAAAAAATACTGTCTAATATAAGCTGCGCTGAAATCTGGCCAGAACATCTCCGGGAAGCTTTACAGAGTGTAACAGATAAAAGCAAGCACTAGCCGAAAAACCCTCTTCGACTACAATTGCCGCTATCTGAGATACGCTTCACTTCAGAACACGGTATCCTAAATTGGCTTGATTCGTTTTTGGTCTCAAAAGGGGAGCAGTTCTTTTAGCGCGCAATCCATATGTTCACAGAAAGATTAGAAAAGGTCATAGCTAATAATCGCCATTTCTAAATACAGTGGCTTACAGCTTATTTCATCAAATGCATGCATTTTTTTTTTTGGTTTTCAAAGGTCTTCAGGAATAACTCTTTACTGCATATTTTTCCTTTCGTATATTTTGGAACTGTTATAGTCACAGCACCTACTACCAACAGCAGTACCAAGTTATGTTTCCATATGTTGATGATGGCTAGCAATTTTAATTACGATAAATCATTAAAAAAAAAACAAAATGTTTAGCTTTTATTTTGATACATTTATACAATATACTGTGTCTCACAGCATATTTCATGCAGTACAAGTTTTTGTTTTTAAAAGAATACTAACAGGAACTTAAATAATTATTTTTGTGTCACTTAAAAGAAAATTGTTTATACGAGTAGTCTTATAAACAAAAATAATTTATTGCAAAAATGTATATTATAAGTCTAAGTTCTGTTAGACTATAAAATATTTTCTTTTAAATGACAACAATTTCCTTTTCAAGTTCCTGTTAGTTTTCTTGTTATGCAGCTATAAAAACAAAAACTTGTACTGCATAAAATATGCTGTGAGCCACTGTTTTTTTTTTTTTTTTTTTTTTTTAATGATTTATCGTAATTTAAATTGCTAGCCATCATCTACATATAGAAACATAATTTGGTACTGCTGTTGGTAGTAGGTGCTGTGACTATAACAGTTCCAAAACATACGAAAGGAAAAATATGCAGTAACGAGTTATTCCTGAAGACCTTAATTTGCGGACACAAGGACACCAAACAGCATATATTTTCAATTTTTCCACTGCGCTTTTTTACCTTGTAACCGGCTGCTAGATCTACTGTTGAATGTCTGTTGGAGTCCAGCCAAGTTATGCTTCATAAAAATTATTCAAAGGCCGAACTTGGAAGCTGTAATTGCACTTCTAAGGAAAATCTTTCAAAATAGCTATTACGAATATTTATTATACCTATATGTACATGTCTAGAGCTGAGCTTTCACACAAAAGAATATACCACTCTGACATGTTACAATAAATATGAATTACCCAACATTAATTTGTTTGTATTTAAAAAGATTCCAAGTACCAACAATAAACAGAAAACCAAATTAACTCTTTCGATAAAATTTAATCAATTAAACAAATTAATGATTTTATGCCAGCAACATACTACTGCTGTCGTAAACCTTTGCTACCAATCACCCAAAAACTATGCTTTACAATTTTCTTGACCATTAAATATTTATAGCATAGTTTAAGGTGCTAGAAAAATACCATAAAAACACCTTTAACATACCAATGCTACTACTACTACTTTGCCTGCTATTTTACCTATAATGTTACTACATTTTCTCTTTAAACTTTTGCCATACTTTGGTATCTATAGATGGTTTAGAAAAATACACTACATACATAGAGTTTATAAATGAAGAGTAGAAAGAAAAATCCGATATTTTTTTGCTTGTTAGCATAGTATAATAAAATTGTTTTTCTAGATTTTACGTTTTTGCTACTGCTGCTGTTTCATTCTGTTAACACAACTATGAGTACCACACGTAAAATAATACTCATAGTTTTCTAAATGCAAAGTAAAGAGGATACTTACAGGCGCACATACATGCACATACTCAGTTACACGATCATAAAACCTAAACTCACACATGTTTATTTTTCAATATGTACGTATGTTAGCATGAATGAGTGTGTATTTTTCTGAGTTGGCATATGATTGTTAGACGGGGATTTTTTTTATGTTTTTGTTTTTAATTTTTTAACATACAACATAGTTTTACCAACTCGTTAGCATCATGGTAGGGAAATAACAAGCACATAACATACTAAGAACTTTATGCATGTATCTAAGTATATGTGTAAGTGTTAGTGTATTTTAAAAATAATATACACAACCATATTCTATAGAAATTACGGCAATAGCAACAACAACAACAACTAATAACCTCCTTTAAGTATGCAATTTCATATGCATCAATGCAAAACGAAGCTAATTTAAAGGCGCAAAAACAACTCCAAACTAAAGAACAAAATAATTTGAAATAGTGGAGACATAGTAAGATAGAATTCTAGCAATAACATAAAATAAAATCAACGGAAAAAATAGAGTAAACCACAGTTTTGTTCAATGAATTGGTATTGGTAGTGGTCGGTTTTGAATTACTTAAATAATGTAAATGATTGGATTTTGTGAAATCATTTAATACTGACATTTTTTTTACCAAATGAGGATTCATTTCATTATGAAAGTTTAAAATAACCGTGGATTCATTTCATTCAATTTTACAACCATCTTGGATTCATTTCATACTGAAATCTTTAATCAATATAGGATTCATTTAATAGTGAAATCTTTGATTAATCTTGGATTCATTTAACACTTAAATCTTTAATCCATACTCGATTCATTTTATACTAAAATCATTGATCAAATTCGGATTTATTTCATACTGAAATCTTTGATCAATATTGGATTCTTTTCATACTGAAATCTTTGATCAATATTGGATTCTTTTCATACTGAAATCTTTGATCAATATTGGATTCTTTTCATACTGAAATCTTTGATCAATATTGGATTATTTTCATACTGAAATCTTTGATCAATATTGGATTCTTTTCATTCTGAAATCTTTGATCACTATTGGATTCTTTTCATACTGAATTCCTTGATCAATATTGACTCATTTCATACGGAAATCTTTAATCAATATTGGATTCATTTTATACTGAAATATTTGATCAATCATAATTAAATCTTTGATCAATCTTGATTCATTTAATACTAAAAGCTTCAATCAAAATTTGATTATTTTCATACTGGAATCTTACACAAATCGTGGATTTGTATCTTGTATCAATCGTTGATATATATCATACTGAAATCATGGATCAATCATGGTTATATCATACTTAAATCGTTGATCAATCGTAAATTATTTTCGTAATTCAATTTTAAATCAATGGAAAATTAATTTCATACTGAAATCTTTGATGAATCGTTGATTGATTCTTTGGAATTACGCAAACATAATGCAGATGTTGGATCTATGATCCACTTATAAAAAGGACTGTAAGACACCTCCTCTGCCAATGAGATTGATTATGGAATGTAAATAGTTGCAGTGATGACAGTCGTGTTCATAATAGTTTGCAGGCTACGAGATTATATCTCCTTTGTAACGACTTCTGCAGAGACTGGAGAATCTCCACAACTTGGCGGATCTATCGGTATCAGTGTTAGTATAATAGAAGCCTTCATATAAGCAATGATATGGTATCACTATGGAAGCCACTCTGAACCTCCCTGTCTATCGGTAAATCTTACCTAAGCAATCACCAATTGTGTCTTTAAAGGTTTATAATTTCAATTTTAAAGTACAAAAATAACTGCCTTTCACTCTAATTGAGATTTTTTTTGAAAGACAATCATCATTTAGGGTTTGCTTAATATTTGTTTCCGTTTCCAAGATGTTACAAGTACGATGATAAGCCCATAATATATTTAAAAACTTAAATAAAAACATACAGCATTTACAAACAATTGAATATTTGTTACAATGGTACAGCTGCTAATATTGTGAAACTAAATGGGATGAATAGCCAAGAGAAAGATCCAAAATGTTAGGTAGAGGAAAAGTACAAGCTTCAGAAGTAGTTGACAGTGAAACGAAAGCTCCGTGGATAATATATTAAGGAAATTCGAAATTGGAAAAGTCGAAAGAGCAGCAGAAAGTCACATCACTGGTAACTGCCTAAATTCACTCGTTTTATCTCGAATACCTTCCCTAAAACAGGCAACTCTTATTTCAACAACATCAGTTATGCCTTGATATATGCAGTGATTTTTTTTCTATGTTGTTACTCCAACTTTTATTTGTATTTACATAAGAAAAATACCTATATTTCTTGGGGTTTCTTTTATAGTATATAATATTTTGTTATACACCGTTGTTTTTCTCAAATATTTCTCTCCAATTTCGGTATTCACCGGTAATATTGCATGCATTACTTTCTTTGCACTACTTCAAATAAAAAGTGTTATTTATACTTCAGTATGTGTTGCCAATACAAACCAACACATGCATTTGAGACCCTATAGTGGAGTTTTGCTAAACAACATGTTCTTGAGTAGGAATTTTATTTGAATTTTTGTTAAAATTTTTAGTGTAGTAATTTTCTATGATCCCATTTTGTTTTGTAGTTGTATTACATGTAATTTTCTTTTAAACTACCATACAGTGTCTGTTCGTATATATGTATGTTGTATATAGTTTAGAAATTGTATTGTGTGCTTGCAGGGATTTTCATGAATACCTAAGCTCAAGTTAAAGTAATTTTTCAAAAACTACTTGCATATGTATGTACGATTTCGTTTTTGGGTTAGAATTAGTTATTAGAATGTAAAAAATGTTTACCAGAAAAATACGAAACTGGAAGAACATAATATGGGAAAGGAAATGAAAGTTGCTGCAAGATTTTATTGAATGTTGAAAAGAATGTAAGAAAATTATTTATAATTTTGTTTAATAAGGTATTTAGGTAAATTTAGTTTACATAGTAGAATTAAATTTAGACGAGATAAGTATAAAAAAATGAAAGGTATTTCGAAGAATTTTTAATGCAGTCGTAGTTGTTTTTGTACTATCGTATTATGTTGTTAAATTTTAGCTTAAATTGAAGATCTTGATTTATTTAAATTTTAGCCGCAATCGTAGTTTTTTCTGTAGTCTCATATTTACTTAAGTATTATATTCTTTGCTTCAATCGTAGTTTTTTCTTTAGTCCAGTTCTTGTTTCAATCATAGTTCTTCAGTTCAGTGAATTATTTAAAGTACATAAAGATCTACTTTTGAAGCAAGAATTGGGTTACAAATGGAGCTACATTTGGAGCAAGAATTAAACTAAAGAAAGAACAACGATTCAAGCAAGAACTAGAATACAGAAAAACCAACGATTGAATACGGTTACTTTAATGCAAGAAAATATGAAATAGCATGAGTTTTCTTTAATATTTATACCCTACAGAATCATAGTAGGGAGGGTATATTGGATTTGTGCTGATGTTTGTAACGCTCAAAAATATTAGTCGAACACCCACCTTAAAGTATACCGAACGACTCAGAATCACTTACTGAATCCATGAAATAATCATCGTCCATCCGTCGGGATGGCTGGCTATACTTGTACGCAGAGTACAGGTCGCAATTCTAAACATAATTCGATAGATGTTTGGGATTTAATTTGGTTGCAATCGGTCTATTATTTCACCCAGTCCTCATACAAATGTCCGCCCGAATAGAAAAATATAAACAAATTTCGCCACAACTTATTTTAGTTGTGCAGATCGGTTCATAATTGACCACAGCTCCCATGTAAGCCCACTTCCGGAAATAACTTTAAGAAGCATAACTCTTTTAAAAATTACCAACATCTTCAACACAAACATATGTGATCGAAGGATTTGTGTATATATGAAGGACAAATCATTCGATCCAATTTTATAATGATCGGTCCGTAATTAGGAATATCTACCATATAAGGCCACTTCCAAATATCACTTTAACTAAAAATCCAAAAATCACTTTAATAAAATTCAATACAAATAAATTTCATATACCCAGAAATCATGACAACTAATTTTATAACGATTGGTTCACAATTAGTCATAGTTTCCATATAAGATCCACTTCTGTAAATCAGTTTAACATACATACATCTTTTACACGTTAAAATTACGAGGTAAAATTTAATGCAAATAATTTATATATACTCAGAAGTCACACTACTATGGGCGCTTCTATTTCTGAAAAACTGTTTTTATTCGCACACTCAGTGTAGAATATTATATGGTCGGGTTTGGCCGACTATACTTTCTTACTTTTTGTAGTATTTTATTATTTCAAATAGTGACTGTGTTAATTATACTTAAGTATACACTAGAATTGGAGCGGAAATTGACATATTTATTTCAAATATTAAAGTGCTAAATATATAAATTACACAGCATTCACCTAAACTATCAAAGACTGAATCTATTTTTTGAAAATTTTAATTTCATTTGCTGCAACGTATTCACGTAAAACTATTAACCTTTACAACTTAATTCCACTCCCTAATTTAAGTGTAAACAGTCTACGCCTTAAGTTAAAGTGTTAATATTTAGTCATCATATTTCCCTCATTTTCCTCTAAGTTGAAAAATAAACACAAAAGCTAAACATTTTTTCCACATTTGTTGACCAAACTAACAAATGAATAAAAATTTCATCATTAAATATGATGTCAAGTGTTACGAGGCAGTAAATTGTCAAGATGCGCATGCTTAAACAACAAATGACAAGCGGCGCAGAGCTACTACAATATTATTTAATCATTGCACTCCAAGTTAGTTTTGCCAGCTAGCACTCAGTGAATGCAGTAAGTCAAATACACAGTTGTTTATTCATCAAATATGCAAATATCAGCATAAACCTTTAGCACCTTTAACTAACTAACTAAAGAAAAATATACACAGACGATAAACAAATACACGAAGCTGATAATGATGTTACAAAGATCATCAGTATTGCCATCATGATCAACGTGAACTGCCAATGTTTGTTTATATAATTGTAAGATAAACAAACACACAACGTTAGTGGGTTCACAAAGCATGGCAAGGCAATAAGAGAAGTACACAAGACTCCTGTGGACGAGAGTGTTGTACTGTACTGTAGATATTTGTATTGTCTAAGTTTCACTTATTTTCCAGTTAAATATTAAAATGGATAATAATATAACAAACATTTGAATATTTAAACACAGCATAGAAAAACTGAAATTTCATTACAACTCAATTGAGTTGTCATACCGGTGGCACTGCAGTTGTTTGTAATTCAACTTAATGCTGTAGCTGCTGTTTCTTAATATTTCTTTTTTACATTTCCTAGAAACAGTTGCTGCTTATAATCACTCATAAATGTTTAGTACATATACTACTTCTTTTCTGTTATTTACCTTTCATTTCCATGCACATGCATATTTCTTTGTTAGTCTGCATTGCAACTTGACTGCTCGCTGCTGATGCACAAGTGCACATCATGTCAAGTCAACAAAAGAGTTTTTTATATTCGTGTTTGCTGTTAAAGATCTTTCAACATGTGAATATTTGATGAAATGATGAAATGTTGACTACCAGACTTAAGAAATATGTAGTACTACTTACTATAAGTTATGTGAGGTCAAAAATATGTGGAAATTATTGTAGGAAAATCATGACTTACACCTACAGAAAACAAAAAATACTTAATAAAGTCATGTGTTGTTAGGTGCGGAACTAAGGAGAATCACAATTAACATTGTACCAAAACCATGTAGATAAATAAAAAAGTGAATTGTCAATAAGGTGACAAGTACAAGATAAATAATATTGGAGGTCTCTTACTGAAACAATTCTTCAAAAGCTACTTTACTATAATCTTACTATAGTCATTGATATTTGAAGTAGCTTTCTAATCACAAATCATATTGGTAGTTTACTTAGTGTAGGAAAAACAGCCAATTACAAGATTTTTGCCCAAAGACGTCAATATCTTTTTATACCCTCCACCACCATAAGTGGTGAATGAGTTTGAATATAAGTTTGTCATTTCGTATGTAATACTAAGAAATATTCATCTGAGACCCAACAGAGTATATATACAAGGTGGCGCAAAAGTAATCCTCCTATCAGTTCTGTTTTGACACTTGTGTATTAAACACATGCGAAATACACATTAATAAACAATGTTACGCTACACTGCTCCAGAACGCGGAATATTGCTAACTATTTATTTGAACAATAATCGGTCTTAGACAGCCAAAAAACATCGGAAGTTTACTTTTGCGCCACCTTGTATTGTTGATCCTTATGAAATTCTAAGACGATTAAGCTATGCCCGTCTGTCTGTCTGTCTGTGTAAAACACTCTCACGTCCGAAATACACAACCAAATTCAACAAAGTTTACAAAAAACCGTTTATAGTTGTGCAAAGCAGTTTGGTATTGAAAATGAGCACAATCGGTTTGGTAGAACCAGAGCTATAGACCAAAATGTGAAACAACCTCAATAAAAATTTAATATTTTTAAATATTTTTGTTCCAATTTTTTTAAATATATTGCAGATATTGCCATGAAAATTTGTACACGTTATTTTTATGATAAAATAGGAAACTGTGAGGAAAGTAGTAAGAATCGGTGTATAATTTATTTTGTTTGGTCCATATTTGACCATAGACCTCATATAAAGTCCACATCTAAAATTCACTTAAATAAAATTCGACACAAATAATTCCTGTAGATATATAAATCGTTGTGTCAAATTTTTTTGATGGTCGGTCCATAATTAGTCATAGCTGCCTTATAAGGACCACATATGAAAAATATATTAATCTTTATATATATATCTTAAAAAATATCGGCACCGTCTCAAAGCTTTATATAGATCATTTAAATATACACAAAAATCATTCCAGAAAGTTTTGTGAATTTCGGTCCATATTTGACCGTATAATATTATGGACTATTATGGACTGATCATCCAACAATTTAGTGCCATGATTTCTGTGTTAAACTTGATCTCGATATAAACTATTAACAGATTTATGGAGGTTAAAGTGAATTTTACGAAGAGAATCTTATATGGGAGTTTCGACTAATTATAGACCGATCATTATAAAATTAGGTGTCATCATTTCTGTGTTGAATTTTATTTAGATACCAACGGTTTTCAGAAATTTATCATCTTTAAAGTGATTTTCGGAGACCTTATATGGGAGCTATGGCTAATTATGGACCGATCATCATAAAATTTGTAGATGTGATTTGTTTTCTTTAAGCAGTCATTTATGGTGAAATTTGTTTGCATATTTGCATAATTCAAACATTTATGATCGGTAAATCCCAATTTCGGGAGAACCTTTGTATGGAGGCTAGGTGAAATAAAGGATCGATTGACAACAGTTTCAATCCTATCCATCCTTGGGCCGAAAAAATATCACGTACTAAATTCTATCCAAATATCTTCAAAATTGCGCACAAGCTTTACATGGACAGCCAGTCAGACGGATGGACGTGCGGACGGACATCGTTAAATCGATTCAGAAAGTGATTCTGAGTCGATCGGTGTAATTTAAGGTGGGTGTTGGACCAGTATTTTTGGGCGTTACAAACATCAGCAAAAATCCAATATATCCTCCCCACTATGGTGGGGACATTTTGAAATTAATTATGTTGTTCGTAAAATTGTCTTTCAAACAATATATAAAATGTTAAGCTATTAGCATTCACAAAAGCAGAATAAGGATATTCTTGTCCTATAACCAGTTTAGTTTCTGTATTTCTCAGTATATTTAGGTAGAGGGTATTTAAATTATTCTTCATCAATTTGATGTTGACAAGGATGAGACACAGGATTATTTTGCTTGTTAATGTATTGTATTGACTTGTAAATATGTTTTATATATTTTGTATTGAGACCTCAACTAAAACAAGATGTTTCACTGTCACCTTTAAAAAGACATTTTCTTTGTTGAGTACCCACATGGAGAGAGATTTATGGTTTTTCCTAGAAAATTCAGTTTTTCTTAGTTTGTCAAGTTTCTTCTGCGATATATGCCTACAATAAGCTACCTTGCTTACGATAAACACCATTTCTTGGGCAACATAAAAATCAATACACACACAACTTCAGCAATAAATATTCCTTAGTTCATGAAAATATCCTCATATTTATTATATTTAAAGCTGCTGTATTACCTTTTTTTTTTTTAAAGAAAATAACAAACCAAAGACTTAAAACCCTTCATAAATATAACTCGGGCAGTAGTGAATTGTAGAGTTGTACATATTTTTAAACAGCCATAAAATGTATCGTTGTCTGTTTGAAAGGTCTAAAGCAACTTGTAATATTCAAATTTTTTAATGGCTTTTGCATGTTATGGTTCTGTTCTGCTTGTTTCATTTGTATGTATATTGTATATTTTGCACAATCTAAGCCTTTAGATATTAAAATATTTTAAAAAAATAAAGAAATATATATGTATGCTTAATTTGTATGTGTAAGTGTTTAAAAGCGACTATGGAGACAGGAAGTGAAAAAGGCTGAGAAAAACAGCTTTAATATGAGCCTACATATTGATGGCTGTAAAATAAATAAGTAGATAAATAAACAAAACAATAATATCTAGTAGTACTTGAAGGGGAAAGAAGCCCAGGAAGGCAACATTTTGGAAGTTTCACTTGAAATAATTTCGAAACTTGTAAAAAGTAGAATCTATCAACAAGAACTATGTTTTTGCAAACATAATATAACAAAGAATTTACAGGATGGGGCAAAAGTCCCGCTAACATTTTGATAGCGCACCATGTTGGTTATGTGACAGTTAGCTTAGTTTAGCTTTAAACCAAATTTTATAATGGATAAATATACTCGTACACCAAAAAGAACGTTCAAAATAGTGACAATATTTATTAAAAATAATCTTTTTATTATATTTCGGAAATTGTGCTAAAAGCTGTATGGCCAGACTAAGCCCCAAACGACTCAACATCTTAAAGACAATATTCATCATGAAATTGTAGAACTTCAGCCTGAGCTGTTGCAGGATGTCATGAAATATTATTTTCAATATATGAGTTTTTTAATCTCTGTATGTCGCTTGATTGATACGTTTATTAGGGGCAGATATCAGTATGTATTTCCAATTTTGAAATTCAGTATCATTGACCAACAATCTATTTCGGGATCTGTATTGGGAGCATTTCTATTTTTGTTGTATATAAACGATATTTTAAACGATTTACTTCCATTGAGAGATTTTCTATATGCAGATGATTTACAATTATTGGCAGTTTCTAATTCTGTTCACGAGAACTGAATTGCACGATTAATATTTATATGCAGACTATTGATTTCTGTTGTGCTGAAAATTTTATAATTTTGAAAGCTTTGTAAGAATGGTTACTGGTCTAATGAACTGTTATATGAAATTGTTATTGTTGATACTAAATTTTGTTAAATAATTAATTTTTTTCTAAAACTTATTACGCTTCGAAATAAATATAATTTGAATAATTTAATACTTACAATAGTAAGATTTTAGTTTTGTGATAAAGTTTTGTGTTAAAATTATGTTTTAAATATATAATCACACAATTAATAAATAAATAAATAGAAATCGCGGTCAAGATTTAGCCGATATAATTTTCCAATCATAATGGAAAACAAGTAAGAGTTTATATTCGGCTGTGCCGAATCTTATATACCCACCACAAAATCACCTATAATTGAGATTTATAAGGGCTTTATGCGCAGTGATTTCTAGAAGTGAACTTTATCATGAAATTTGTTACGACGATTTAAATGTATACTTTGATTATGCTTGTCGAATTTCAACTGGATAGTCATTTTTACAAAAGATTTATGTTCATTTAAGTGAATTTCGGAAGTGGCCTTTGAATGAGGCTATGCCAAAATTATAGACCGATGCAAACAAAAAATTGTTTTAAGATTTCACTTTTCATGAAACTTATTATTGCAGAATTTTCTATAGACATTTATGTACCAGACATTTGAATGGGAGCTATGAGAAATCGTAGAACGATTGCGACCATTTTCAACACGACTTGTTCATTTATAATAAAAATAAAGTGTACAAAATTTCATGATATTGTCTGCATTATAAAAACAAATATTATTTTTATTTGAACTGTTAATTTTAAATCATTGATATTTCTTTTAATTCGGCTCGAGTTCATTAAATTTAATACTTCATTAAATTATTTTTACTGAAGGTAGGAATTGTTACATGAAAATTATTATTAAAATTTATTGATAATTTTTCTTGGCTTAAGATTCGAACCTGGGTTGTTGGTTGAATTTACATATGTTTCGAGAAACACCACTTTTTCTCATCAGAATTCTTTACGTTCTCACCCTCTGCACCACTGCGGTACCCCGAGTTAATGAACTCCAGCCGAAATAAGAGAAATATGTCTGCATTATACTTGAAGAAAACAGCAGGAAATATCGGAAAAATATCGAGGTAGTCTGAAACGTTGATCTATAACTCAGATCCTACTGAAACGATTTTGCCCAATACCAAATACCAAATATTTCGGTGGATCAAAGAATATCTAGTACAACTTTCATAGTTCAAAGTCTTTTTGTGGAAGCTCTATCGTGCCAACAACAGACAGACAAACGGACGGGCTTGGCTAAATCGTATTATAATCCTATAAGGACCCTGATTATATACACTTTTTGGTTTTACGGCCATTATTTCGATGTGTTACAAATGGAATGACAAACGCAATATACCCCGTTTTTGGTGGTGGGTATAAAAAAATGTACAGACCAAAGAAACTTTTTATGAAAACCAAATTTATATTTTTTTTTAACACAGTTATAGGCACTCAAAATGGTAGCAGGAGTTTTTCGCCACCCTGTATATGAAAATAATTGAAATGTTTATTGTACTTGAAAGCGTGGGGTTGGACATACAGATGTCGTTTCTTTTTTCAAAATTTTCCTTTTTATTTTGCCAAAATGGCGATACTATTTCGTTAATCACGTCTCAGAGTTTCAGTTTTAAGGCTGCAATCGATTCGATTGGTTCTTTATAAAGTTTTTGCACAACATAGTTTCATAAAAATTAAATCAGTGGTTTTTAAATCGGCTGCCCCGGTCAGCCAATTAACAGCTGAATTTCTTGTAATTCTGCAAAAGTTGTTTTCAATAAAGAAAATTATTGAAATACGATTGGTTTTGTCCAATTGAAACTTGTATAAACATGACGCCATTCCGGAGTATTGCTCACAGACCTGTTAGTTATAAAAACAAGATTCAGAAAAGTAAATTTTCCCCTTGAAACCCTAAAAAACCCCAATAGCCTAAAATTTTATTTTAATTCTAAAAATCCGTCATTTCTTACTTAAAGGTAACCATCATCTTCTACTATAACTTTAATAACAATTGAAAATAGTCGGCAAATAAAATAATAAATAAAAAGGATACTCTTTATAGAGAGGTAAAAGAAAACTGCTTCACAAACATATAGACAGTTTTATTGTTGATTGAGAACAAACAGAACAAAAAAGCAGGAACAAAATTAAATAGGCAGCCATAATTTGTGTATGTATGTCTACAAAAACTACAACAAAACAAAAGCTAAGAATATTCTTTACTGTTGTTCCCACTATATTGCATTGTTCTGGGATGTTGTTTGTTTTTGTTACTCTTGAGTTAACAATTCCATTGAACTTTTAAAAGCCTTGACTAGATGGAATACAAAATATAAAACGCAATATAAAAAGTAAAAGAAGACTCAAATAAGTTTAAAGCCAGAAAACGTTATAAGTATAATCATATGGCTCCATAAAGAAAAAATAAAAGCTATCTACCAAAGGTACCCAGAAGAAAACACTAAAGTACATGATATTCAAGCAAGTGGAACTGAGAGTATGTGCAGATGTGTATTATGGCGTGGGCTGTTAAGGTGATTCCAGCAAAATGAACAGGAGCATACAACTGCTTACTGGCGGCTGTTTACAGCAGAAAAACCCATAAAGCTTTTGTTTTCTGTTCATTTTTTTTTTTATTATTATTATTTAACATAAAAGAAACCCTGGCATTTTATACATATTTTTCTTTCCTGTTGTTTTGTTTTGCTTTTACATTTTATTTTCAGTTTCCCTCTTTAAACAAACACTGCATAAAATAGTAAAGAGTTTTGTATGTTATATTCGTGGTGTTATTTTTTGCTTCACTGCCTAGTCACTTGACACATTGGCCCACAAATGCATTCTTTGGAACCTCAATCCTCAATCTTCTGTGCTGTGTGCCTGCCAGCTTTCGTACCCGTCTTCGCCACTTCAGCAGCCACACATCCTTTTAAGCTTAATGTTAAATTTCTTTTTATTTTCAAATGACTTTTCTCCTCGGTTGAATTCTGTATTTGTGTTTGTATATCCGTGTATGTATGTATATGTATGTATTTGTTGTACATGTATTTATTTAAGTCATTTCGATTTTGTGTCAACGCCATCTTTGTCTATGGAAGTGTAATACTACTTAGAGTAAAGTGCAGAACTTCTTACATACATATAACTTTATGTAATTTCTTTATGTTACAGGTATAAATAGTTGTGTCCGTGGGTACTATTGATCGCAATGAAATCAGTAGGGGAAATTTGTGACATTTGTTTAAAATATAATAGTACCAAAGACCAATTAAATAAGAACACAAATGATTTTTCAACCACCAATTAAACTAATTTTTGTTACATTTTGTACCGATAACGATATTTATAGGGGTTATTTTATTTTGCGGATCCATCACATGGGAGCGATTGTCATAAAATATTGTGGCATAATTTGTAATTTAGACTTATTTTGGTTGAATTTCATCTCGGAAGTGGATCTTATATGGCCAATTATAGATTATACGAGTATTTTTTGCATAAATATAATTGATGTGTTTAAAATTTCGGTTTGAAATCGAGTTTTTCGAAAATGAGCTATGAGGTATTATGAGCCGAACATAATAGAATCCGCTATGATGGTTCCTATATATATATGTATGTGTGTTATTTGTGGCAAATTTCAACTAGATAGTGATGCTAATAAGCGATTTATGCTCATAAACATTTTCGAAAGTGGACTTTACATGGGTGTTGAGATTTTTTTTTAAAATGAAACTTATTTTTGCCGAATTTTGTATGCATACTGTTTTCCTATAGGCATTTATATATCATAGAGCTATATTCCGGGAAGACATCTGAAGTGAACTATGAGAAATCACGTATCATTTCTCACTATTTTCATTTTTTTTTATTTTATGTTAAAAATGTGTAGAACATTTTTTGATAATATCTGAAAAATATCAAGGTTGTCTGAAACTTTTATCTATTGCTGGGATCCTACCGGTCTAAGTTTGCCCATTTGCAATACCAAATATTTCGGTGAAGCAAAGAATGTTCGGTAAAAATGTCATTGTTGTAAATCTTTTTCTCGAAGCTTTATCGTGTCTTTAACAGAAGGACAGACGGACGGACATGACTCGATCATTCTAGGATCTTATATGATCACAAATATACATATGTTTTGGTTATACGGCTAATACTTTTTATGTGTTACAAATGGAATGACATAATTAATATACCAACATCTTTTTGGTGGTGGGTATAAAAACAGAGTCAGGGTAATCTAAATTAGAAGATATAACCGTAGTAACCATGGGAAAATATTTAAGATAGCTTTAGTACAAGCTATTCAATTCTATTCAAAGTAGAATTAGAGATATTTTTCTAACTGTGTGTGTGTTTAAAACAGGCTCATGTTTGACACAGCAAACCCAACTTAGTGAGATTTACCACAAGTATTCATCATAATCCTAAGCAATATGCTATTGAAAATCAACATAATCAACTTTGTATAAGAAATATTATAAACCGAAATATGTGTAACTAAAAACTAAGCTTCTCTTTATTGAATATTTGAATTCTTAAAAATAGACAATGAGAGAATAATGCAAACTAAAAGTCAATTCAGCTATAATTGCCTTAAACTTCACTATAATCAAATAGGTTCTTAATGTTACATATTACAGGATAAGACCATAGAAATCATGGGAATATGTAAGTATTTAATGTACTACGTATAAAATATCAGAGTTCCTAGTATTGCCAATAACAGCCTTTTTAAAAATATTTTACTTCTCAATTCCGAAGATTTTGCTATTGATAAGGGACTGTTTCAGTTTTCACAAATTATTCCAACTTAGCAAATGGCGTTGGTTTTGTTGCCTATATGAAAGTATTTAAGTAGCATAGATATATATTTTAGACTACCAAATAAATGTATTTTCCTTTTAGCAGAATTATAGACGATTAAATGGTCACACTTATTTGGGTTCATTAATAAAAACCTGTCCTTCATGATGGAAGACAATCAATAATTTCCTTTGCATGTGTGCGAAAGGAGCGACATCAAAAGCGTTAAGAAAGACCATCCTTCGAACTCAACATAATTATTTATCGAATTATCCTACCCTTAATATTCTTTCTATTTTCCATTAACATTTCCTAATCATATTTTGTAAATTTTTATGTATTTTCACGATAATTGTCAATTCAAAGGAGCTTTAATTTTTAAAGATTTATACAATATAATTTTATTCAAAATATTGAACATTATTAGCTTTGACCTGCTCCGAACTTTCTAGAAAAATTAGAATTCTGCGCCAAAAAGAAATTCTAATTCTTTTAGGCCAAGAACGAATCAGTCCAATTTTGGATAAAACTCCGTTCAGAAGTGAAACATATTCCAGCCAGATTACTCTTCATGGATCGCAACAAATGGAAGTCAGTTGGGGCAAGTTCTGAAATGTAAGGTGGGTGAGACAAAACTTTTCAAAATTAGTACAGGTTCCCTGTGATGGTCTGGCCTGACTCCATCAGCTCATAATACATAGGATAACACCAAATATAGAACGATCTACCTTAGCGTTAAGTATATTTGGCTGTGGTGTAAAAAACACCACTTCAGAACCGCATAAACCGTTTCTAGAACGTTTGTATGAATATCACACACAAATATATAAAAACTAAATATTATCAGTTTTACTGAATCACGTTTAGAAAATCGTATACATAGGGTGTTTTTCGATGTATAGGACTTTAAGTTGACAACACTTTTTTAACTGGCGGCCATTTTGTCAGCTGTCAAGTTATTTATGTTTGAAGTCGCTAGTCTATGCTAATAAGCCCTAAAGAAGACATTCGCAGCGTTATTACGGTCACAAATGTTGGAAAAAGTTATCGCAAATTATACCAGAATAGACTACATGAATAGATTACATGCGAGCCAGTCATATGCCAGAAATCGTATTTAAATAAAGACTACCAAAAGATTATTTATCAAAAAAAAATTAATGACAAGATTGCTGAGGACGCCCTTGGCCAGTAGTTTACAATAGTATTCTTGATTATTTGAACTATTAGCCTGAATAAAAACCTTTCTCTTAAAAAATAAACAAAATCTATTCGAAAAGTCATTTAAGACAAATATAGAATCAAGATTTTCAAAATAAATTTGCACAATTTGGAAGCATTGTTCAGGCGTCAGTCTATTCATGTTGAAACGCCAAACCAAACTGAACACAAATCACTTGACAGCTGAAAAAATGGCCGCCAGTTAAAAAAGTGTTGCCAACTTTTACTTTAATACATCCAAAAAAAAAAAAAAACACACACTATATAGGGCAGATTTATGCAATGTAATCAAATTATGATTATAAAAAGACAATTGTTGATTTTGATATATAAATACCAGTTCATTAAACGATCAGCCAACACCCGTCAAATATCCTCAGAGTTAATGATGAAGGCTGTTTGATTGCTGACTAGATTTCGAAGCATTTGAAAGTGTACCTCAATTTTGGTCGCCAAATCAACTTTAGCGACTAAGCATGTTTATAAATAAGTGACTGTGAATAAGCGAACAAGATCATGCGATTTGTTCTTGTAGGGTTATTTTATGTCACAGACCTATATTATTCAGCCACAATCGTCTTCAAATGTTCTCAAATAAAAACAAGTAATAAAGTATAGTCGCTCAAGCCCGACCATATAATACCCTACACCCAGTATATGTATAAAAACGTGATTCTGAGTCGATCGGTATACATATGCACAAATCCAATATACCCTCCCGACTATACACACAGTTTTTTTTATTTCATTTCGATATCAATACTGAAAAATTCTTCATTATTATAAGATTTTTATGGTGTGTCGATGCAGCAAGTCTCTAGGTGTCTAAGTTCTGATGTATAGTCTATAAAATATCCCTAGAAGTTTTAAAACCAACAAAATATTACTTTCATTTTATTCCCTGAGACTACGCCTATCTCAGCAGCCATATTTAATACATTCAAAAGTACTATGTACAAGACTTTAAATAGTTAGGTACCAAAGTACCCTTTAAATCAGTGCTATTTGTAAATACAATATGCATATACATTTAGTTTTCTTCTGTACATTACACCGAAATGTAAGTCAGTCAGTAAGCCGCTTTTAATAGTGAGTGTTGTTTTGCTGTTGCTGTGTGTTTTTTTTTCCAGCTAAATATAAGCATTTTTCCCAGTTATTACAGCAGCAGCTGTTGCTTGGATTGTTGTTGTAGTTTTTTTTCCAGTTGCCATTATTATTTGTACAATTTGTTGTTTTTGTGCTGGGTTGTTGTCTCTTTTCTTAATCAACAACTTTTGCCTGTTTTTTTTTTTGTAGTTTTATTTGTAGGTATATTGTACTATATATGTATATGTATGTGTATCTGTATGAGTTTTCTGAATTTGTCCTAGTGTTAGAGTATATAAATGTTTGTTTTGATTATAATTTGTTATGACTTTCTTTTCTTTCAAGGATTTCTCTCTCTATATACACATATATATACATATATATTCAACTTCATTGGGAAGACATGCTCCTACTCTCCTGTAATGTAACGAACACTGCTGCAATTGAGGTTACTGTAGGTCATTGAATATTTTATATTTGTATGTGTCTTTTTCTAGTTCTTCTGCAGTAATAATTGAAGAAAACAATAGCAAAAAAACGACAGCAGCACAATGTTATACATATAAATATAAAAATTTAAAGTCACCATATGTTTGTTACACAAAAACTATGTTCAAATAGATTGTTTTGCTATGACTGAGAAATTTAAATTGAAAACAATCATTAAATAACTTCAATTCTAAACGGAAATATATATACAGAATTTATTTTTTACTTAAAGTGAATTTAATAAAATACACATAATTCTAAATTTCGTATATGTATTGTTTTTAGGCATATTGACCTTATTTAAATTTTAACTTGCTCAAACTTTGTTTTATTTATTTTTTTGTTATTTCTAATTACTTGAACACATGCTGCTGCCATAAAATTATATTCAAATTACCCTTCAAAATATTTCATACCCAACCTAAAGTAACATTTAGAATTAAAGAAACCCCCTCATAAAATTACAAAATTTAATGTTTATATAATTTTTAATTAAATTAATTTTAAATGAAATAAACCCTTTAAAATTATTACGAATTCCCAAAAGCTGCTACATTTTGTTTTTCACTCTTTAACCCCTTGACAAGATTAGCACCAAAATAAATTCTAAGAAAAACACAGATAATTTGTTTGAAAAAAAAGAAATTAAGAAAAAGAAGTAAATTATATTAACAGAATTTATTTTAGCAACAGCAAAACAAAATTGTGTCATTAAAAATGCTAAATGTATAGAAAAATAAGTTTAAAAAAATCTACTTTAATAAAGCAACAAAATATTAAACATAACACAGGAAGCAGCATTTAAGGACAGCTAAAAGGAAATACATAAACACAATGTAAAATAGTAAAGTATACTTTTAGGCACCCATATCAAATGCATAGTAAAACAAGGAAGAAATGTGAATGCTAGTAAAGCTAAAGCTTTGTAACAGGAACCATGCCTAAAGGCATCCATTTTTTACAGAAATCCAAGTGACTTTAACTTTGTAATGTCATTTTCATTTAACAACTACAAATATAAACATTAATGTATATATACATATGTAACCTACTAACTGATATAAGAATATATATATATATATATAAATACTCTTGCATTGGATATGATATGTATACACATATGTGTATAGGTAGATATTAAAATGTATATATGTTTTTCTTTCTATATCTATGTATACATGTACATTTATCTATATGTATATACAGAGTATATGTTACGTTTATAACTGTTGTTTCTGTTATTTGAAATATAATCAGCTTAACGTGTTTTTTCTCTCATTTCAATTTTTTTTTACTAAAGTAACAAAAGATTTGTGTTTTTATGTATATGGTATTATACATTTATAATTTTAGTAACTTCAGAACTGTGTTTAGGTCTTTTTTGTTTAATTTTCCACGATTGAAATAATATTTCAATAGATCCAGGATTGAAATAAGATTTTAATGGATAGATGATTGAAATAAGATTTAAAATAGATCCACTATTCAAATATGATTTTAAAATATTCATTAGTGGAATAAGATTGCAATAAATCCGGGATTGAAATAAGATTTACAATAGATCCACGATTGAAATAAGATTTCAATAGATCGAGGATTGTAATAAGATTTCAATAGATCCAGGATTGAAATAAGATTTTCAATAGTTCAAGGATTGAAATATGATTTCAAGAGATCCAGGATTGAAATAAGATTTTCGATAGTTCAAGGATTGAAATATGATTTTAAGAGATCCAGGATTTAAAGACGATTTCATAAGATTTAGGATTGAAATAAGATTTTAATATTAATATTAATTAATATTAACAAGATTTAAATAGAGCCAAGATTGAAATAAGATTTAAAACAGATCCACGATTGAAATAATATTTCAATAGATCGAGGATTGTAATAAGATTTCAATAGATCCAGGATTGAAATAAGATTTTAATGGATAGATGATTGAAATAAGATTTAAAATAGATCCACTATTCAAATATGATTTTAAAATATTCATTAGTGGAATAAGATTTCAATAAATCCGGGATTGAAATAAGATTTACAATAGATCCACGATTGAAATAAGATTTCAATAGATCGAGGATTGTAATAAGATTTCAATAGATAGAGGATTGTAATAAGATTTTAATAGATCCAGGATTGAAATAAGATTTTCAATAGTTCAAGGATTGAAATATGATTTCAAGAGATCCAGGATTGAAATAAGATTTTCGATAGTTCAAGGATTGAAATATGATTTTAAGAGATCCAGGATTTAAAGACGATTTCATAAGATTTAGGATTGAAATAAGATTTTAATATTAATATTAATAAATATTAATAAGATTTAAATAGAGCCAAATATTAAAATAAGATTTCAATAGATCCAGGATTAAAATAAGATTTTCAATTGTTCAAGGATTGAAATAAGATTTCAAATAGATCGAGGATTGTAATAAGATTTCAATAGATCCAGGATTAAAATAAGATTTTCAATAGTTCAAGGATTGAAATAAGATTTCAATAGATCCAGTAATAAAATATAATTTTTAAAGATTTAGAATTGAAATAAGATTTGCTTTATAAATATCTTTTTTTACTCACATTTTTGCAACTTAACGTCAATCAGAAGATCAACTGTGTTGAATGTGGATCAGCTGTCATTATTAATTTTCTCTATAGGCTAAATGAGGCCCAGTAGGTACACTTAACACATTTTTACATAAACCCACAAAGTTGTTCTACGAAATCAATAGTAGCAATATTTTACTGAATTCATTATGTTCAGCAGGCATTAGCGGTAGTTGACATAAAATATTTCTTCGCTCAGAGCAAATGTAAAAACTTGGCGACTACTCAAAAAAAAGCCTAGTTGAACATCCTAGGGTTAAAAAGGATTCCAAAGGATCCAGGAAATAAGATTTTATGTGACTTAGGATTAAAATAAGATTTCAATAGATCCAGAATTGAAATAAGACTTCAGAAGATCCAGGACTAAACTCAAATTTCAGTACGATCTAGATCTAGGATTCAAATAAGAATGTAATAAGAAATAGATCCAAAATTGAAACCAGTTTTCAATAAGAAAGCGATTCATGATTAAACTAAGATTTCAATAAGAAAGAGATAGACGATTAAAATATTATTATACAAAACAGGTCCACGATTCAAATAATATTTCAAATAGATACAGGAGTGCAATAGATCCAGGAACGAAAGAAAATTTCAAAAGATTCACGATTGAAGAAAGTATAAGATTTAGGGTTGAAATACGATTTCAATAGATCCAGGATTGCAATAAAATTTCACTACATCTAGGATCGATATAAAATTAAAATAGATCCAGGATTGAAATATGATTTTAAAATATTCAGGAACGGAAGAAAATTTCAAATAGATCCACAAATAGAACAAGATTTCATTAGATTTGGGGTTGAAATAATATTTCAATATATCAAGGATTGAAATAAAAGATTATTACATCTAGGATCGAAATAAGTTTTAAATAGGTCAAGGATTGAAATACGATTTTTCAATTCAATTTAATTCAATTCTTTATTTTAATCAGATTTCAATAGTTTCAGGACCGTCATCAGGTTTCAATAAGAGATGGATGCAGATTCCAGTATTGAAGTAAGGTTCCAGTTTTTGAACCTAAATATAAGTTTTAGAAAAAAATCTTCCAAAACGTTCCAGTATGAAATTCCCCTTATATTAACATACGAACACATATGTATATCGTTTCATACAATTTAAGCTTTTCATTTCACTCTTTTCTTGTTTTTTTTTTATTTTATGTTCTAGCCACACTTTCATTCAAACTGTTGCTCCATTTACTTGTAGATGTTTTTTTGTTCCACTTTTTATTTTATTTTAATATAGAATACTTGCATGCTACTACTGAAAAGTACAGGAATTATGAGTGTAAATTTGTTTAAAAAATTAGTCTTTCTTTTTTACGGTTGTTTGTTTGTCTTCTTAGTATATGGCTTTATTTGTTAAATCTATTTGTGAAACAAAATTGGAGCAGTTTTATGAACATGAAAAGATGAAAATAAAATAAATACATACATTTTAAATAAAAAGAAAAAAAAAACATCATCATACTGTTTGAAATAAGTATGTAGGTGAATCTGTTCTTACATTCAATTTAGCATGTCGTTATTAAAGCTGTTGAAAGAAACAACCAATTTCAATAGAATAAGAAAAAAAAATTAAATATGAATAGAATATTTTGTATTATTAGAATAACAACTCTTGAACAAAGGAAACAAAATATAGAGCATAAAGCTTACAGTAAGTTCTCCCAACATGCAATAATTAGTCAAATTAGGTCAGGGTGTGCGGGTAATCGAAACCTCATAAAGTGGTCAAAAAACTGAACTGTTGAATTCTGCTTTTACTAATTTAATGCCTGAGTCTGTCTGTTTTGATATACTTTATTCCAAGTTATTTTAAATTTTTTTTTTAAGTTTTTATTATATTTCACAATTTTAGACAATGTTTTTTATTTATTTGCTAACAGCTTTTACTTATTATAATTTTGTGTAGTTTTTTCTTTTTTAAATTTCCACTATATGTTAAAGTTTCCAAGGCACCAGACATTTCGTATAGATTTATTTATTTTTGTAAACAAAAACTCTTAATGTATTGTAAAGCCTTTAATACCTGCTGTTGTTCGAAAATTCTTTTCTTTAGCTTCATTAACAAAGGGTATACATATATATATACAAACATATGTGCTGCTACCAACAACCTCATTAGAATTTTAAGTAATAAAATACTACAAAGAAAACTTGGAACTTTTTATTTGATTGTTTGTGTGTTATACACTCCTTTGTGTTAGACTTTTGGCAAGAGTTGAAGAATTTGTAATTTAAAAGTTTAAAAAAACATGTTTAAATAATGAAAAATTGCACCAAATTTGTTGAGCTCTCTGATGTCAATATATTATATGGATTCATGATTGATGTACGATTTCAGTATGATAGAGGTTCATGATTGAAGTAAGATTTCTGTATGGCACAGATCCAGGATTGATGTATGATTTCTGTTTATCAAGGATCCACGATTGATGTACGATTTTAGTATGTCAAGGATCCACGATTGATGTACGATTTCAGTATGACAGGGATACACGATTGATGCAAGATTTCAGTATGACACGGATCCACGATTGATGCAAGATTTTAGTATGACAGGGATACACGATTGATGCAAGATTTCAGTATGTCTAGGATCCACGATTGATGCAAGATTTCAGTATGACAGGTATCCACGATTGATGCAAGATTTCAGTATGACACGGATCCACGATTGATGTACGATTTCAGTATGACAGAGATCCACGATTGATGCAAAATTTTAGTATGTCAAGGATCCACGATTGATGCAAAATTTCAGTATGACACGGATCCACGATTGATGCAAGATTTCAGTATGACAGGGATACACGATTGATGCAAGATTTCAGTATGTCAAGGATCCACGATTGATGCAAGATTTCAGTATGACAAGGATCCATAATTGATGTACGATTTCAGTATTACAAAGATCCACGATTGATGTACGATTTCAGTATGACAGGGATCCACAATTGATGTATGATTTCCGCATGTCAAGGATCCATGATTGATTTATAAATTCAGTCTTCATATATACATATGTGCTGTTAAAAAAATCCCTTTTTCTTAGTTTGCAAGGCCAGCAAACTAATGAATAGTTTTGGTTTTTTAACAAAGGCAAAATGGTTTTCTTTTTTTAAAACGTCATATGAACTATTATGTACTTTCTTTTGCTTTATTTTTATTTTTATTTTATTTTAAATAAACAATAGTGGAGGAAAACTCTATATTCTAGACAATGTAAATAAACTAAAATATTTTAGATAAAGAAAATAAATACTTGCTGAAATTAGTTGGCCAAATATTATTGATAGAAATTGAAAAAGTTCCATGTTGACATTAACACAAAATAACAATTGCCTTTAATACAAGGGTTTTCACATTTTACATTAAAGAAAAGCTTTATTAAGGACATTAGATACGGCTATTTTCAACCAAAAATGTCTTATCTTACGAAAGTTTTAAATTTTTTTAAATTCAACTTGAAAATGTTTTTTATGTTTATTATAGTAGCAAAACTCATTGAAGACAGAAAACTTATTGACTGAATTCGGTTAAAGATTTCAGTTTAGTAAACTGTTTTTTCTTCGTCGTTCAAAATAAAAACACCCACACTTTATCAGATATCACCACTTTTCTCCTATTTAAAAACAGTAAATCATTTTCTACATATCTAGTTAGTGTTGTACAGATTTTACTTCGAATTCTTAAAATGTTTTGTGGCTTGTCATGTTTAATAAACCACATAAAATTTATTTCTATAAATTGTTGAACCAAAAAACCCTGGTACACATACACAAACCTCTGAATGTGAAAATAAGCAGCAGCGTAAATCAAGCATTACGCTTCTAATAATCACAGAAAAATAACAAGCTGAGAAAACAACAGCAAAACTGAAATATAAATGAAACAAAAGAACACAAAAATCAAATAAAACACCCGAAAATAAAAATAAAAATAAAAAAATATACAAGACATATACAGCAAATGGGTGAAATAAAAAAAAAGAACAACAACGAGCGAAGTATAAATAATTCAATCAGAAACAATTTATGCGCGAAATGAAAAACGACTTCCTAAAATGTTAAGATAACCTATATTTATACACACAAACATATTAACACTCGTTCATATATACCACCAAAGCAGCCATTTGCAGAATAACAGCGAAAGTTTAAGGAGGTTCCTGTTAGATTGTTACTGTTTTTTTTTTTGTGTTTAAATGTATTTGTGCTAATGTGCGTTAGTGTGTGTGTGAGTTTTGTAATAGAAAACAAATCGAAATAAGCATTAAATCATAAAAATTGAACTCATTTGTAACATAAAAACCCCATTAACACATTACGTCTACTAAAGACTTTGAACATTTTAATGTTGCTCCTTTGCTACTCCAAAGGGACGTGAAATACTTGTACATAAGAAATAAAAGTAAACAATACTGTTGCAAATACAACACAATAAAACTTGGAATTGAATATATTTTTATATTGTACGTATGCGCATATAAATACTTGTCGTTTTTAGGGAAGCAGAAAATGGCAATTGAAAATAATAATAAATGTCTAAAATGAGAATAAATAAAAAAAAAAAGATTTCAGCATGGTGTAACTATATAAGGTGAGTGCAGTAGCAAAGCTGACTGACTTTGTTTACAATTTACTTATGTCAAAAGTAATACTTTTTCAAGTGTAGTACATAATTTTACACAAACAAAATGCCTGCTGTTTCTATATTGTGTTGTATTTGTTGCCGATTTGCACTCACCTTGTATAATTACACCATGGATTTCAGTATCAAACCATGACTGAACTAAGATTTTGGCATGAAATAAATCTCTGATTTTACTAAGACTTTAGTATGAAATGAATATATGATTAAACTAAAATTTTGGTATGAAAAGAATTCATGATTGAACTTAGATTTCAGTACGAAATGAATTCATGATAAAAATAAGATTTTGGTATAAAATGAATTCATGTTTGAACTTAGATTTTGGTATCAAATAAATCCATGATTGAACTACGATTTCAGTATGAAATTAATTCATGATTAAAATGAGATTTTAGTATGAAATAAAACCAAGATTGAACTAAGATTTTAGTATGAAATTATTTCATGATTAAACCAAGACTTTGATATAAAAGGAATTCATGATTAAACTAAGATGTTGGTATGAAATGAATCGAAGAGTGAACTAAGATTTCAGTACCAAATGAATTCATGATTGAACTTAGATTTCAGTATGAAATAAATCCAAGATTGAACTAAGATTTCAGTACGAAATGAATTCATGATTGAACTAAGATTTCAGTATGAAATAAATCTAAGATTGAACTAAAATTTCAGTATGAAATGAATTCATGATTGAACTAAGTTTTTAGTACGAAATGAATTCATGATTGAACTAAGTTTTTAGTACGAAATGAATTCATGATTGAACTAAGTTTTTAGTATGAAATAAATCCAAGATTGAACTTAGATTTTTTATGAAATGAATCACAGAGTGAACTGTGCTTTCAGTGTGAAGATTATGTAAGATTTGCATATGCAATTGGTTTATTTAAAGCCTTTAAGGAAAACCTTTTTTGAACAACGATAACTAATAACAATTCTCTTTAATTAACATAAACTTCATTTGCTCTTAAAGTATAACTTCTAATCTCAACGAATTTTCTGTAAACATTTTTTTAAATATGAACGCTCAACCCAGACTGTAATAAACAATACAACGCTGATATTATATGTGCGTACATGTTATTAAATGTGGACGAAAAAAATTCATACAAAGCTAGAAAACATCTTTCGTTTATATTAATTTCATTTATAAAGAAAAACATACCAAAGGATATTTTCATTTTATTATTTTGC
Source organism: Bellardia pandia (assembly GCA_916048285.2). Lineage (NCBI taxonomy): Eukaryota > Metazoa > Arthropoda > Insecta > Diptera > Calliphoridae > Bellardia > Bellardia pandia. The sequence continues at coordinate 98,118,536 of OU696530.1, read as the reverse complement.
AGACATTCATAACAAAAAAAAAAAATTCTTACCAAAACGAACAAAAAATCTGTTTGTTTAAAAGTCTGAAATACGAAGACAAAGTTGAGCAAGTTTATAAGAATATGTGTGAGAGTGAGTATACATGTGCATACTGATATATATGTTATCATAAGATAATGTGAGTTAACATGTATATATAAATAATGTATATACTTAGTGTAAGAATATGTGTTTAAGTAGAATGGGAATATTTGTAGACACATAGACAAACAGTCATCATATTTATAAAGTTGAACAGTAAGATCTTAAAAACATATGCTGCTGTTTAAATTTTGATAAACAGAATTTATGTTGAAATGTTTAAAGTTATAGAAGAAACTATCAACAGAGAAAATTTTCGATACAAAAAGTTAATGTTTAAAGAATATCTGTAGAGAAAATTAAGTTTCAAAATTTGTTTCTACAAAGAAAATAGGACAAATACCTTTATCTCTCAATGAATGTTTCCTAAGAATTTTGTATAGGGCCCTCAGAATAAAATCAATTCTGGTACTAATTTGTCGTTCCGCATAATTTTATAACATTCTTGTACAGGATCACTTTGCAATTGAGATTGATTCTTGATTAGTCTATGGAGATTAAGAGATTTTATTCTCATTGGGAGATTATTGACTTCTATGTGATTAAGCCAAGTAAGTACTGCTTGTTTTGTCTCCAGACAAACTAGCCATAGAAGGATCCGCTTTAAATGTCTCAACAAGCTTGGAACCATTAAAAGTGATATTATCAGGCACTATGTTCAAAAGGCTACAAAAGCTGGCGAATTCTGGGCACATACTAGACCAATAAAAAAATGTGGCCCGTATGCAATACAAACTTTAGCGATGCTAACTGAGCACTAGACGATTGGTAAGCCTGTCAGCTGTGTACGTCTTGCCCTTTACAACTCTAGACTCTAACTTTTCTACACTCATATAGTAAACAATCTAGCAGAGGCATCAAGTATCGAAGGTGCGATCATTACTTATCACACTGAGTGTTACGATCATCTTAAAAAGTAAATTAAAAAATTCCACTATAATGCTTGTACATAGCGGGAAACCATGTAAAGCAACCAATCAATCAAGGCGTATCTAAAGTGTCACATAACAAGCTTACTGCTGGTTTCATTTATAGGCGTTTCTCTAGTGTTTTTTTACCATGGCCTTGCACTTCTGAGATAATTATCTACTTTTCTAAATAATAAACTTGTGTTCACATGTGTGAACTAGGACATCTCCTGTGTAACAAACTCATTCATAGTATTTTGTTGAAGTACATTACTTAAATATTTTGCAAATACTTCTTTGTACTTCGTTTTCATTTGCCAAAACCTTTTCCTTATAAACTTTGAACCTCTATAGGTGAGTTAATATTTATAGCTGAAATTTATGTGCATTTTTATTGTTTACTTGCAGCAGATAGAATATCATTTTCGCGCAACACTTTGTTATGAAATGAGCTGGGTTTCTTAGCATTTTCAAGAAGCACATATTTAATTTTTATTGTTTGAGATAGCGATCGCTAACTTTATAGTTGCTCTAGCGTAAATAAACGTTTTATTGTGATTAACCTTAATTTTTTGCATTTTTCAAGGGCTCCACTAAATCAGCCAGAGTTAATAATAACTTCTCTCTAGATTCTTTCAGATTATGTTTCTTTACACACACATTAAGTTTCTTATTTATAATAGTTTAATTTTTAAAACAATTCCATAAACTGCAATGTAGACTTTAGCTCTAATCGAAAAAAAGGTAAGTTCAAAAATGTCTTATATGAAAAATTTAAGTTCGAAAATTTTCTTTATGAAAAAAAATTAAGTTGAAAAATTTTCTTTATGAGAAAATTTAAATTAGAAAATTTTCTTTATGAAAAAATTTAAGTTCGAAAATTTGTTAATGAAAATTTAAGTTCGAAAATTTTCTTTATGAAAAAATTTCGGTTCAAAAATATTTTATACCAAAAAATTATATTCGAAATTGAAATATTATGTACGAAAACTGTATACACCTAATTCTGTTTTTACACGGTTTTGATTTAACACGGTTGGACAATTTACATTTTTTCGCACTATTTTCTTCCAAATAGCACGATTCAAAATCTTTTGGGCTTAAATTTTTTTGATTAAATTTAGTTTTTGTGAAATCACAAATTTAGGGGAATTCCCATTTAGTGCATACTATCAAATGAACTTGTCAATGACAACTTGTAGTACATATTTTTATAAGACTTTAAAGCTTAGAGTGCATATCATTTTTCCTTTAATATCTACTCGTGTGCTTGTGTAAAAACACATTGTGATTGTGTGATTTAGGACTGTTTTCTCATTAGGCGATTATCTTTTTTCCCAACGAAAAACTGCCGATTAAAGAAATTTGGTTTTCTCAATGTCTCATTTGCTTCTATTTTGGCGCAAAACTAACCAGCCCCATCTGCCGATTATTTATTTGTTGTACAGATAAATTCAATCAGCTGAATGCTGTTCATATTGTTTATGTGGCAATACCTTGAGATTTTGTAAACAAATTAAATAGATTTTAGAAAAAATTTTTACTAGAGGAATAAACAATTTGATGGAGGATGAACTCGAAGAATTGGAATTCCAGATGAATGTTGAAAGAGTTTATCATACCAGATCTAACTACCTGGCAGACATGGATATTATTTATTTTTTAAAATATTTGTTTTTTGATTTTATTTTTTGTTATTTTTGGAAAACAGCTGATTTATGTCAACAACTTGTCACTTGACGACAGAGTTCCCAATATTCACATAAATTTTGAAATGTATTGCCAAATGAAAATAATGTTTGAGAAAACCAAAATTGTTAACGGACATACTATCAGTCTAATAAATTTAAGTCGACATTTAGTAACAGGCAGTTTGTGGACACATTGAGCAAAAGGGCCTTAGTATTATAAACCTGAATAGTTATTTTTTAAAAATCCTTGTTTTTCACTAATTTCAATAGGTTTTAATGATAAGGAACCAATCAGCTATTTTGCATACGATCAATGTCTGTTTTTATACGGTTTTTTACATAAAGTTTCCCGGAATCAATTACTGTGTAAAAACAGAATTAGGTGTAGTTTGAAAATTTATATTATTTGAGACATGCGAAATTTATGTTCAACATCCAATATGTAAACTTTATATACGATACTGTTGTGTTTGAAAATTGTATGTTCATCATTTAAACTCCTTACATTTGTGTCTGTTGTGAAACGTTTTGCATTCTTCTTTAAAACTGTTCTGTATTGCCAAGATTATTTAAATAAAATTGCAACCATTTTGTCTCTTATTTAAACATTCTGTGTGTGCTTGCGTGAACGTGCATAACTATTAAAAATGTATTTGTTATTCGATTGTATTGGTAAGATTGTATTTTCACATAAAGTACATAAATAAATCTCAACAATAGTTTAAACATCTTTGCATTGTATTTGAGTTGTTGTCGTTTTTCTTTTTTTTTTTTGTTGCTTTAAGAACATTTGATATATTTTTACAATAAATTGTATTTTTTCAATTTTCCATTTCAATAAAATATATAATATATATAACTATATCGAATGAATAGAAAACATAATAGTTTTGATTGCAAACTACAGTATTGAATATTCTTTTGGAGAAAACCTTATACTATTATTTTCCTAAGTGAACAACAAAAAAACTAAATATACTAAAAGAGAGTTAAGTAATAAAATGTTTAAAAACAATTTACAGAGAGAATAAGGAATAGAAAAACATAAATTTAATTTTGTAGTCACAATGTAGAAGATTGTTATCGTATTGTGTAGCAGATTAGACAAAAACTTAAGAAAAACATAAAGAATTTGCCAATTAAATATTTAATTTAGTATTGAAAATAACTCGGGGCGTATACGTAATAATAAATACAGTTTGTTTGCAAATGAAATTTTATACGTAAACGTATGAGTAATATAGTTTGCTTAAAAAATATATAATAATACTCATACGTATGAGTGTGCTTTAAAGTTAATTGAATGGTATTGCAGTGATGGAAAAATCAAAAATTGAAATGGTGCTGACCGTCAACAAAAAGAGTACTTTTTTTTAACATTTTGGTACTTTTTACGAAACATGTATTTTTATTCAAAAATAAAATTAAAAATCCATTTAAAAATAATACAAAAATAAAATTAATTCAGTTTAATAAAAAAAGCTATTATAACAACAAACTAAAAATTAATTCATTTTTATGTAAAAATATATGTTTCAAAAATTTTTATTTGTTGTGGGTTAAGATAATAAACAAATGAGCATGCCTGCATTTTGTTGGTTTAATGCCATATCATTTACAGATCGTTTTCCAACTCATATGTGTTGTATTCTGTACTTTATTTTATATATTTTAATATAACAATAGTTATTAGATATCTTAGTTATAACTTAACTTATTACTTATAGGGTGTTTCATATATAATTTAAATATATCATAGTAACATTGTACATTTACATTATTCATAATTACATAACATCTTCCTTTTTTTTTTTTTTTTTATATATAAAGCAGTTTGTAATTTAAAATTTTACAAAGGTTAATTATATTTGATATATTACATAAATTTATAAAGATATTTGTAATTCTAGATTTTACAGAAGTTATATTAAATATTCATAATTAGATGTTTATAAAGAAATTTGTAATTCAAAATTTTACAGAAGTTATATATATTTAATATAATTCTTAAATAATTCATAAATAATAAGTAATTCATAAATAATAAATAATTCATAATTCAATCAAATCTTGATGGTGGATGTACTATCCTACCAGACCTAGTTCTATAAACGTTTCTATTACAATCCTGGTTATTAGAATTTCCATTATCATTTATGTCGGTAACAGTTTTATCAATTTCAGGGTTAAACGTTGTTAAGGGTTCATGTTTTATTGAGTCTTTGGGTTTCAATGAAATATGTTGTTCATTTCTTCTGTATACTGCACCTTTATTATCCCTTACGAGATAAGATCTTGGCTCATCACAGTTTTCAACAACTTCTCCGTGGAACCAAAATGAATTATTTTCCTTTTTAAACATTACATTATCACCTGGTTTAATTGTTTTTCTATTCTTTGTATTCTGATTATAACGTTCAGCTGATTTCAAAGTTTGATTTTTTAATTTCTCCTCATATTGTTGTTTATCTATTAATATAGTTTGAAAATGTTCTGAAATAGAAGGTATTTTTGTTCTTAAACACCTGAACATCAATAATTCTGCTGGACTAGGCATATTATCTTTCGGTGTTGTTCTGTAATGCAAAAGAGCTATATATGGATCTGATCCACTCTCTTTGCACTTATACAGCATTTTTTTTACAGTCTGTATTGATCTTTCCGCGAGTCCATTTGATCGTGGTAGATATGGGCTAGAGGTCTTATGTTCAATGCCCCATTCTATACAAAACTTTCTAAATTCACTAGAATTGTATGGCGGGCCATTATCAGAAATGAATATCTGAGGTATTCCATGTCTGGCATAAATTGACTTGAGTTTAATAATAACATTAGCACTTGAATAACTATTTTTTTAATAATTCTATTTCAAAATATTTTGTATAGTAGTCAACAACTATTAAATATTTTTGTCCGTTAAACTCAAAAATATCACTTCCTACTTTAAACCACGGTATGTTATAAATTTCATGTGGTATCATTTCGGATTTTGCATTCGAATTACGATATTTTAAACAAATTTCGCAGTTATTTACTATATTGGAAATATCATTGTACATATTGGGCCAGTAAATGGTTTTACGTGCTAAACTTTGAGATCTTTGTATGCCCATGTGACCTTCATGTAGAGTATTAAGTATTGAACGACGTAAGCTACCAGGGACTAAAATTTGATTTCCTTTAAGAATTAAACCATTTAAAATTGTTAAGTCATCCTTAACTTTAAAATAAGGAGTGACCACTTTATCTACCATTTTTTGACTTTTTGGCCATCCATTTCGTATATATTCTTTAATTTTTTGGCATTAGCATAAAACGTTGTAACCTAGCAGGTATTTTGTATAGTGCTTTATTGAATAAAGTCACTAAAGGTTTATGATCCGTTTCAACATTCACTTTATTTCCGTAAGTATATTGATGAAACCTTACACAACCGAACAATATCGCAAACAATTCTTTTTCGATTTGTGCATAATTTGTTTGTGCATTTGTTAACGACGCCGAAGCATAAGCAATTTGGGTTTTTTTCATGTAAAATTGCTGCTCCAACAGCATATTTGGACGCATCAACTGTTAAAGTTAATTGCTTGCTGGGATCAAAATATGTTAATACTGGAGTTTTTGTCATTTCTAGTTTTAAATCATTAAACTCTTTGTCATGAGTTTTACTCCAATGCCAAACTATGTCTTTTCTTAAAAGTTCACGTAAATGTTTGTTTTTCAACGACAAATTTTCAATGAAGCCACCAAGGTAATTTATCATACCTAAAAACCCTTGTAGTTCCGAGACATTATTTGGAATTGGCATTTTTAAAATGGCGTTTATTTTCTCTTCATCAGGCTTAACGCCTTCTTTATCAAACACATGTCCAATAAACTTTATTTCATTTAATAGAAATTTAGACTTTGTCTTGTTAAACCTAAGTCCTACTTTTCTGGCTCTTTCAATTAAAATTTTTTAAAGTCTTATTGTGTTCTTCAACCGTCTTCGCATAAATTAAAAAATCATCAATATATATCAATATTCCATTGATATCTCCGAAAAGTTTAATCATTTCCGCATGAAAAATTTCCGGAGCGGCATTTATGCCGAAAGGTAGCCGTAAAAATCTGTATCTTCCAAAAGGGGTATTGAATGTGCATAATTTTGAAGAATTTATATTAAGAGGTATCATCCAGAACCCACTATTTGCATCTAATGTGCTAAAAAAACGTGAACCACTTAACTTTGCCTTACAGTAATCGATATTCGGGAACTGAAAATGGGGTCGCAAAATAGCCTTGTTTAAGTTTCGAGGATCTAAGCAAAGTCTCATTTTACCATTAGGTTTAGATACCAAAACGATTGAGCTAACCCATTCTGTTGGTTCCTCAACACGTTCTATTACTTTAAGATCAACCATTCGATCCAATTCTTCTTTTAAATTATTGTATAATGAAAATGGAATTCTTCTTGGAGGATCTACCACCGGATTTACATTGGGTTTTAGAACTAAATTGCATTCATTTTTTATTAAACCTAGACCTTCAAAAATATCTGAATTCTTCTCAACAATATTATCTATAGATAAAATTTTTACAGTTTTTACTAAATTCATTTTTACAGATAAATTAAGTCCTATTATATTTCTACAACTAAGATTTACTATGTAAAAAGAATCACAATATTTTTTATTTTGATAAATAAACTCCATTTCAATCTTACCAGTAATCGGCAATCTCTCACCACTAAACGTCCTAATTGATGTTTCTGATGATTTTACACGACCAGCGAGACCCAAGCATTCAGCATATTGTTGCGACAAAATGTTGGCATCTGCTCCTGTATCCACTTGAAACTCGACCTTCTCATTGCCTATTTGCACCAGAATAATCCAACCTGTTTTTGTTGTTTCACAATTTTGTAGACTATTAGACAATGTACAAATCCGACCATTTTGTTGTTGCTTTGTTGTTTGTTGTTCACAGGTAGACAATGTGCCAATAAAAAGTTCATCCGGTTCTTCACTTGACAACTTTCTTGTGTATTTGTTTCTACCATATTGTTCTTGCTGATATTGTTTTTGACGTCCATATTTGTTACTTGCGGTACCTTGTTGTTGCTTTTTTTTAAAACACACTTTGGCATAGTGACCCTTTTTGTTACAGTTATGGCACATGGCATTTTCAGCCGGACATTTTGTTTTGTGTATTTGCCCACATTTGCTACATTTTTTTGTAACTTTTTCTTGATTTTTATTTCCGCTTACCAGCAAATTCATACCGATTCCATCCAATTGATTAGCATTGTCACGTGCTGCCTCAATGCTTTTAGCTATTGCTACGGCTTTGTCCAATTTTATAGCACCATCACTCAAGAGCCTCTCCTTAATGTGCTGCAGGTTTGTAGAAATTCCACAAATAAAAATATCTTTGACTAAATCTTCTCTTAATGACCCAAAGTCACACGTAAGACTAAGATTTTTTAGTACCGTTACATATTCGTCTATATTTTCGCCTCCATTTTGTTTCCTTGTAAAAAACGCATGGCGCTCCATTGCCAAATTAACTTTAGGTATAAAGTAGCCATCAAACAATTTAATTAAATCCTCATACTTAACTTCATCGGCGCTCTTATTAAAGGCAGTAAATATGTGGAAACTTTCCGGTCCTAAATAATGAAGAAGTACAGCGACTTTTCTTCCATCTGATTCTTGATTCAGATTTGATGCCGTCATAAATATTTTAAATTGGGCAAGCCAATTTTTCCATTCGTTGGCCATGTTGGTTGCCTTTAAATTTATTTTGGAAACACCACCACTAATTTCTTTTGTAGACATTTTTGTAGACTGTTTTTATTTTTAATTTGACTTGACTTGTCTTTGACTTTTTTTTTTTTTTACACAATAGAAAGCACCTTATTCACCTGACACCATGTTGTATTCTGTACTTTATTTTATATATTTTAATATAAAAATAGTTATTAGATATCTTAGTTATAACTTAACTTATTACTTATAGGGTGTTTCATATATAATTTAAATATATCATAGTAACATTGTACATTTACATTATTCATAATTACATAACAATATGATACACAAAAAATCTCAAACAGAAAATTAAATTTAAAAAAATTATCAAAATAGTACCACAAACAACTTTAATTCTTTATGCATCTGTTTACTTTTGTAGATTAGCTTATCCCAGTCTGGGTTGCCAAATGTGCAGATTTATCTGTTTTTTGCAGTTTTTTGAAGTGCAAAACAGGCTTGCAGATTTTTACTCCAAAAAACAGTTTTTTTTAAATCAATGCAGATTTTTCAATTATATTCGAATAAAACAAAGAAGCAATCAATATTATTATTCCCACTCTATGTGGAATTTTGCGGACCAAAGATTTAAAAAAAAAAATTCAATTCCACAAATTTTGTACAACCAAAAGATATGGAAACTAAATTTAATATGAATATGTACAACTATGATCTCTATACATATTTATATTTTATATCAAATATAAAAATTATATTTTGTTTTCTTTTTTTCTTCAATAAATTAAATATATACAAATATCATTTTATTACATACCGCACACATTCTTCAAAAGTGACTCAATTCAAAATTTAAATTTTTCGGGTTTGTATGCTTAAACAACACACAACACACTAGTTTATCTATAAGAAAAAAGTCAAAGCATTTTGTTACAGTTAACAAGTTATAAAAAACAGTTAAGTCTTTCTTTATATTTCATTTGGTATAAAGTTGCAATTTAATAGTGATTTATTTGTAGTTGTGTCATATAATAAAAATTTTGAATTGAGTCACTTTTGAAGAATGTGTACGATATTGTTTAATTTTGTTTTGAAGGTGCAGATTTTTTTCAAAAAAACCAGATTTTTTTTTTTGAAATTGTCAGATTTTGTAAAAAAAATTATGGCAACACTGATCACAGATCAAATAAATAACATGAATAACGAATTTGTGCATTCCTTATGTTCTTGTTTTGAAGCCAATGTTTGTCAATGATTATAAAAATAGTAACGCTGGATTTCTAAACAGGGAACAAAGCAAAACAAACAAAGAGTACTAAATATGATGTGGGGTACTGTGAAATTATTGTGAAAAGTACTGAAAATTGTACAATAGTATTGAATTTTCCATCACTGTGCTATAGACAAAATATTAAAGAAAAACATAGATTTAAATAAAGAATATAATAGTTATTTAAAAACGATTTTAGTTTGTTGCCTGGCAGTATATTAAATTGCAATAAACTTGTGTGTTTAATTTAAAAAAATAATTTAACAAATCTAGGCTAGATATCATGAGGTTTATATTTTCAATTGAGCTATAGATGGGAATTTGTTTAAGAACTAAAGCTGTTTTTTAATTTAAATCAAACGTTTCATATATTCCTTTAAAATCAAAAATTCACTACAATTTAAAGGTACATTTTTGTACTGCTTACAGTCTCCCTCTATTACAATATTTTAATTCCGATTTTTTTTGTTCTTTGATATTTACCATTCATATATACATATTATTTGGGTTTCATTTCATGACTTCCTTAACAATTGACCCATTTACTTTATGTGGCGTAAACTACAAACAAAATCTATAGTTAAACACAGCAAAAGAATATAAAAAAAGAATTACCAGCAACTGAATACAACAAGAAAACAAACGGAACCCACCAAATTACAAAGCAACTCATACAAACACAAACTGATAATGAAAAAAAAATTATTACAACTACTACAACAAATTACAACTACGTGCAACAACTAAAAAAAGTTGTAAAAGGAATAAAATAAACCCCATAATAGTAATAATACAATTGTCAATGAACAGCATAAAATTCAATAAACGAAAAATAGAAAAAGAACAAAACAAAAAACCCTCAACCGATACGCTAGAAACACAGCAATGATTGTTTTCACATTATATTTTATTAAAGAGAATAAGAATAACAAAAACAAAACAATACTAAAAACAAAAACAATTGAATCACAATAACAAATATTACAAAAACAATAATCATAGTACAATCACAAACAAAACTAAAGGAAATTTAGTTGTACAAAAACTAAACTAAACACTTGTAGACTACAGTGGTTCCACAGAAAAGTTATTTGTGTGAAAGTTTTCTGTAGAAAAAAAAATGTTATATTCGCAAGTGCTTCTTAATTCGTAAATTTTATGTAAGAAAGTATTTTATGTTTGAAAAAATGTATTCTCGAAAATTTTCTACAGAAAAAATAAAATTTCTGATTGAGAAAGATTTAGTTTGAAAATTTTTTTTTGTGAATAAATAAGTTAAAAGAATTTGTGTCTAAATGTTTCAATAACAGTCTTGAATATATATTTTTTTTATACCCACCACCAAATGGAATGCGTTTGTCATTCCATTTGCAGCACATCGAAATAATGATCGTAGAACCAAAAAGTCTATATATTCTGGGTCCTTATAAAATTCTAAGACAATTTAGCCATGTCCGTCCGTCGTTCCGTCTGTTTTTGCCACGATAGAGATTCGAAAAAAAGACATAGAACAATGCAAGTTTTAACAAACATTCTTTGATCAATCGGTCCAGTAGGATCTCAGTTATAGATCAAAGTCTCAGACTACCTCGATATTTTTTAGGTATTTTTTTGCTGTTTTCTTCAAATATAATGCAGAAAATATAATGAAAATGTCATGAAATTTCGCAAACTTTATATTTATTAAAGAACGACAAGAAAATGTTCGGAAGCTCTCCACGATTTCTCAGAGCCCCCATACAAATGTCTTCCCGAAATATGGCTTTATGGGGCATAAATATCTATAGAAAAGCCGCATTTAAACCAATAATAGGTTTCGTGCAAGGTAAAATCTTAAAACAATATTTCGTTTGCATCGGTACATAAATTTAATTTAACGACCACTTCCGAAAATCACTTAAATGAATATAAATCTTTTTTAAAAGTTGAAATTCGACAAGCATAATCAAAATATATATTTAAATCGTCGTACCAATTTTTAATGATGATCGGTCCATATTTGACCGTAGTCCCCATATAAAGTCCAGGTAAAAAATCACTTAACCCTTATCCTGCATTAATGGGTCAGTATTTATTGCTCATTTATTCTTTAAATACTTAGCGGATTTTTTTGAAACAAATGTTCCGAATGTCAAAAATTTGTTTGCAAAAAGCATTCTGAGACCAATATTGTATGTAATGAATGTAAAATAAATAAAAAAAATGATTAAATATTAGCATTTTTTGTATTAGGCAAATTTTACTCACTAATGTTATATGCGCTTTATTTTTGAAGTACAGGATAAATGCGCATATATCCCTTGCAATACCCACTATTAAGTTGAAATTCAACACAAATAGTCAATACATATTTGAAAATCATCACTCTCAATATGATGATGATCGGTCCATATTTGACCATAGCCTCCATATAAAGTCAAGTTCCGCGAATTTCTTAAATGTGCCTAAATCACTTATAAAACCAGTATCAAGTTGGAATTCAACACAAATAGTCCATACATATAATCTTCGATCTCAGATTTATGATGGTCAGTTTATATTTGGCTGTAGCCCCCATAAAAATTCCACTTCTAGAAATCACTTAAATGTGCATAAATCTCTTATAAAACTCCATAGCAGGTGATTTGATGGTGGCAATATAAGATTCGGCCCAACCGAATATAAACTCTTACTTGTTGTTTTTATTTCTAGTTATTGCTAGATATTTATTTATATAAATAAATAATAAAAATAGTTTTATACGAGTACATGACTTATTTGTAGTGAAATCAAGCAAGTTATAGGTTTTAACTTCAAAAGGCTGTGGATTTTTAATTTATACAAAAACGAAACACAAAACCACTGTGCAGCCAAAGGATCTTCTACATACTAAGAAATGCATGCATATGAGAAAGTTTGTTTTTAATGCGATTGTTTTTGTTGTAGTTGGTCGGGTGTTAAAAAGGAAATGTAAAAAGGAACCAAAAAAAAAAAAACAGAAAACTTTTTTTTTTACAAAAGTAGGGGGATATTTGGGATATTTTTATTTTTATATTTTTGTGCTGTAATTGTGGTGGGAGTGGTGTGGGTGATTTGTAGAAAATCAAGTTAAGCCATCAATGAACCACATTTCTAAATAAACACACACACACACAGGCATACAAACCAACCAACACACTCACACACACATATTCCTATACAAAGTTGATGGCAAAACGATGTTCGATTAAGTCAGATTAAACTCGTACACATTGCAGTAGAAAAATAGTTTTTTTTTTGTTGTTGTATTGTAATGACGTGAGTGTGAGTATGTAAGTGTGTTTGAATATGTATGTGGGCTATATAAGTTTATGTCTGTATATGTATCCAAGTGAAGTCTAGTGGAATCAATTGGAATTGAAAGGTAGTCGTTGTCGGTATACCGTTCTATTTTTTTTTTTCTCTCTCCTCACATTTTCTCAACAATAGTTGATGTTGTGATTGTCCGTGTTGTTGTTGTTGCTGCTGAAGCTTCTGTTATTTGTTGTTATTATTGTTAGCAGCTATTACTGTTTTTTGTGAGTTGTTGTTGTTGTTGTCGTTATTTGTGGTACACTCTATCTTTGTTTCGTCGTTAGGGAACAACAAAAGTCAATACGAAATAGACCAAATGTCAATGTCAATCGTAGAAATGTCAGTTACACTAATATAAAACACATACATTTATACCCACACACACATACTTACTTATATTGGTTCATTTGTAATAATACAATTTAACTGAGAATGCATTTAAAATTGTATTGAATTCATTTTCCTGTGCTTTTTATTTGTATTTGTGTGCTTGGCCCTGGGCTTTTACTGTTATATAGAGATTTGGTTTTTGACATTATGAAAGACAGCTCAAAAGGAATCCACAGATTGATTTGGGCAAACGGGCAACAAAACGTAAGACTCGAAAATGTTAATACAGAAAATGCCAGCTCCATAAAGGATAAAGTTAAGTGTGTAGTCAGGCAGGATAATGAGGTGAGAGAGGTGTAATGCTTAAATATACCGTAGGTATCTTCGTTAGCATAATGTTATGTAAAGGAATTTTCCAAAAAAAAAAATTAAAACAGTCTTTAGTTAAGCTTTGTTTTTAGGGTTAAATTTGGGTTGTAAAAAATTTTACGAATTTAAACAGTGATAAAATAAAAAGACTTCTTAACAACATATAGTGAAAACTTAAGGAAATTAAAGAAAAGCTGAAAGACTTGAATATACGTTGGTCTACGTTGCTTTGCGCAACCACTTCCATAACCAATTGTGTCTATCTGCATTGATATTATTGTCTAAGAAATTAGACATGCTGTAAGAAATCGTTAAGCTCAGCACAAACCTTGTATAATTACACCATGAGCTAGTATTTACAGTCTTATGATAATTCATTACACTTTGCATCTGCAGTAAATTAGAATAAAACTGTTCAATCTAATTAAGAATAATGATATCTATCAAAGGACAAAATGTCTCGTAAATAAGTCTCATATAGTCTTATGGAGTTTTTCTATATCAAGAAGAGCATTGTTGGGTGTAGTTAAAAGAAATAAATACTCAGGATAGATGAGCTAGATTATCATACATATAGATGTATTTCAACTTTGATTTATAAAGTTTTTAGTATGTCTTTAGTGGCTCTGTCACCTGTCTTCCTACATCCCCAAATACCCTTATTTATCAAACTGGTTTTTCATTAGTACCTTAAAAGATTAACATTAGCTCTTTAATTAATGCAAAATAGTTTTAAAGATTTCAAATTTATTTAAGTTTTTTCAAAAACAAAAAAACTTTTCCAACTGGTATACTTGAAAAGAAAACAAATGTTTTGTAACAAAACTCAGCAAATACCATTTTTCTTCTCGGACCAAAAATTTATCTCAGGTTTTTATTATGCATGTCATTCCAAATGCCAAAAAAGAAACGCAAACAAAAATAAACTCAAATTTAACTTAAAGTTCGTCTTTATACCCTAATAAACTTTTAATGACCACCTCTTCCTATAGCAAGCACTTCCTTCCTGCCATTAAAACAATGAAATTATTGATTTTTGTTTCCAGTGACACATTCTCTAAATGTCTATTTATGAACATACATACATATATGTATGTGAGTATGTGCCTTGTTTGTTTTCATGACAAATAAAGCTCAGGCGTCAAAAATGTCCTGAAAATGTCATAAAATTATTTGTACACAAAAATAAAGTACAATAATAATAATAATAATAAAAATGTAGAAGACAAGATAAAACCATGTATTATACTCCCCTGGACTTTAAGAAATTTCCATGGGGGTTCCTTGTAGGACAAGGACGTAAAATGCTAATGTAACAGTGATACACATACATATCTAAACAAATATTTGTAAATGCGTGTAATAATAAATATGTGCAGACGTACTACGTGCATACATACTGTCAAACTAACATTTTTGGTTAATTACTTATTAAAAATGAAACATTAGTCAACAAATTTCAGACACACATAAAAAAGTTAAATTATATCTGGAGTATAATGCTATTTCCCACATATCTTTATAGGGAAAATACTACTGTACTGCAGTACAAACACTAATTTAAATAAATTTAAATTTTGAAAGGAAAATCTAATTCATATTTTTTTTACTTAAAGCATTAGCTTAAAATAATTTCATATTTTAAAATATTTTCACAAACACTCTACTTTAATTTTAGTCTACAAATGTATTTTCTATGTTCAGTATCTATGTATGTATATACCTATAATACTATTGGCATGTAATTACTTACCAAGAAACACATACCCAGTTCTCAGAAATTTAACTTTCTGTTCACAAATTATTGGATTAGTCCTAATGGTAAAGTGATTATTCATGTTTAGGACATTCTGTCTAAAACAACCTACAAAACTTAAATGTTACTTTTCTAATTTCTTAGGAATTTCAGCTTGATATATATTTAACGTAACTAACTGGCAGAAAGCAAGCAAGCCAGTAGCCAAGTCATCGTGTATTAATAAAAATGACTCTGTATAAGTGAAAAACAAACACATACGTTTTATTAATGTAGGAGACCTATTTTTAGTAAGCAGCTAAAAAAAAAAAGTAAAACAGCATAAAATTTTATTTGATTGATATGTGCAGAGAAAATACTTTTATACACGAAATTAATGAACAATATGTGTGAGTTGAATAACTAAATAACTAAATAAAGTAACAGAATTTGTTGGGGCTGTTAAGAATGTAAAAATTAAAAGAGACGCCAAAAACTATGCTATATATATATTAAATCCTAAAAGTATGCTTTAGTTTCATAATAAATTTACTATAGCAAATATCGGGGAAGTGACAAGAATTTAGCTTTAGCAGATATCCTTCACTTGAAAGTAAATTGTCCATAGAAACCATCCAGCCATTGACAATAAATTTGTGGAGTAATTTTCTATACAAAACTAGCACTAGATCGTTTATTGAACACCAGTTTTATTAGAAAATCTCCTTAATGATTTTCTATAGAAAATTTCTGGCTAACTGAAATTTTTTCGTTTCTATAGCAAATTTCTCGCCAAATGAGATTGATTTTTTATAGAAAATTTCTAGCTAAATACAAGTGATTTGCTGTGCAAAATTTCTCGCCACCTGATTTTTTGATTTTTTGTAGAAAAGGTTTCATCAATTGAGAGTGACTTTCTATAAAAAATGTCTGGTCAATTTAGAGTGATTTTCTACAGAACATTTCTTGACGATTCAGAGTAATTTTCTATAGAAAATTTCTGCCCAAATTGAGAGTGATTTCCTATAGAAAGTTTGATTTTCTATAGAAAATTTCTAGCTAAATACAATTAATTTTCTATTGAAAATTTCTCACCAACTGAGAGTCATTTTCTATAGAAAACTTTTGCCAACTGAGTGTTTTTTTGCAGAAAATTTCTCGTCAATTAAGAGTGATTTTTCTATAGAAAATTTCCCATAATCAAGAGCGATTTTCTATAAAAAATGTCTGGTCAATTTAGAGTGATTTTCTATACAAAATTTCTCGCCAACTGAGAGTCATTTTCTATAGAAAACTTTTGCCAACTGAGTGTTTTTTTGTAGAAAATTTCACGTTAATTAAGAGTGATTTTTCTATAGAAAATTTCCCACAATTAAAATTCTCGCCAAACTGAGAGTTTTTCTATAGAAGATTACTCGCCAATTCAGAGTGATTTTGTATAGAAAATTTATCGCAAAACTGAGAGTGATTTTCAAAATATAATTTCTCGCCAAACTGAGAGTGATTTTCTATAGAAAAATTTCCGACAAACTGAGAGTTATCTTCTACATTAAATTTGTCGCTTATTTAGAATGATTTGACTTCTAAATTCAGCGCCAATTAAGAGTCATTGTGTATAAAAAATTCTTAACCAAATATCCTGCAACAGTCGGTAAATTTTCGGAAGACAAATTTCAGATTTTGGAAAAAAAAATTATAGAAAATATTTCACAATTTGAAATAATACATCTCTAATCTGGCTGGAAATCTAAGATACAATTTAAGTATCCGCATTTTTGGCTACAGCTACTTTTATTTAAATTTTCTGAAAAATTTAATAAAATACTTTAACAAACTTTATTAAACCAACAACCTTCTTACTTTAATGTGTCATTTATTAAAAACAAGTAGTAAAAAGCAATAAAAAAATCAACTTAAAATATTTTGCTACTGTATGTAAATATGTGTGTGTATTTGTTTGACTACCTCTACAACAACATACAGTATTAAAAAAAATAAAAGAACATCATCTTAATTTTCTGTGCTGTGAAGAACTAAAACTTTGAATGAATTATCTTGATAATTCTTGTCAAACTACTGATGTTTTTATAATAAATCTCTAGCGATGAGGTTTCTATGAATCTTCTTAAAGTTCATAAGGTAATTGTGTTAATTTTATTGGACAAATTTTAATTTGTACCTAAGATATCTTTCAATTTTAAAAACACACGTAAATATAGCAAAATGTTTTAACGATTGATTCTAAATTTTCGTGTTGAAATAATGATGACTTAAATATAAAATTTAAAATATCGTTTTTGATAACATTTTCACAATAAAGAGACTCAGATCAAGCTTAACAGATATAGATTCACCATAGAAATACCAGAAGCTTGAAAGTAAGAATTAACAAAACTATTCAGTTTTCTGTGTTTCTTCTTTGCATCTTTGAAAATGAAAAAGCCGTTTTTATTATTTTATGCAACACTGTAGCTACACGTACATGTTTGTGGAAGCACATCATTCTAAATGAGTGTATGAATAAGAAAAAAATAAATAAATTTTATAATATTTATATGACAAGCAAGAAAAAAAAAGAATAATAATTAATGAGATGAGGACTAAGAGCACTTAAGTTGGAGTCCAGATGTGATCAACACATGGCAAGGAGGCAAGTTTCTTGAACATTCCTTACAAAGTCTTTAAAATAATGCAATAATAAATAGTTATGTTTTCAAGGAAATCTAAAAAATAAAAAGCAATATAGCACATTTTTAACAATTTTAAAAACAAATTACTAGCAAAATCTGTCATCCAGTGTAACTGAAACCAGTCCTATTTATTTGTGTATATATTAAATATGTATATATGTATGTTTATTATCCAAACACATAATGTATACTTTTTTTAATTTATAACATTAAAAAAGTTGACTTTGCATATCTCTTTTTTATTTTATTATTATTTCGCTGTTAAGTAATGGAATGTTTGTTGTCTATGTATGTGACAATACTTTGGCATACACATTTACACATGCCTCATTATTTACTCACTCTACTTAAATTTTACCTGTGTGTATCGTCTACTTACAACACTGAGGCAAGTTACATACACATCCAGCCACACTTATTCTTTTGTTTGTG
The DNA here is from genome assembly GCA_916048285.2 of Bellardia pandia. Taxonomy (NCBI): domain Eukaryota; kingdom Metazoa; phylum Arthropoda; class Insecta; order Diptera; family Calliphoridae; genus Bellardia; species Bellardia pandia. Next base: position 98,099,926 of record OU696530.1, on the reverse strand, counting down.
TGTGTGTGTGTCAATTTGCAGGAGTTTGGTGTTTTTTGTGTGTTGGCACAAAGTAGATTTGTGTATGGGTATGTATCATTAAATGACATCAAAAGCATTTAAACACGCCATAAAATAATTCATAATAATAATGAAAAATAATTCCAACTGTCACATTTTGTTAATGTATGTTTGCTGTAGATCATTATGGGGGTTTTTTTTTTGAGTGTGTGTGTGTGTTTGCTGTATTTTTTGCTTTCCTCACATTTATATATTTGTAGAGACATAGGTACGTATATAAATGTATGATTTTATATTTTCTGTATGTAGTGTATTTCAACATGAATTTGATTTTCCAACTGTAGCATATTGGAGTAACCTGAACGTTTTAATATGTTACTTGTTGACATATCCGTAGTGAAAACGTTAATAAATGTTTTATTGATTTCAATTTCTTTCAAAAATCGCCGCAGAATTGCGTAAGTCATAATTTGTCAGCCAAAGTTAATTTCCATATGTTTGGTCGGGATGGCATTACGGAATACACCCGACATTTTGACAAAATGTTATTGCAAATTTTAATAAAAGAATCGAATCTGTAAAATTTTCGATTTCATTTGTCATTTATAATTGTTAAACCCTACTCTATCTGTCTATCCATTTTTGTTTTAGTTTGTTTTTAACACTGAGATCTTTTTAAAGAACCCTATATTTATGTATATTGTATGTAAGTTGGTTTGTATAAGTTGTTGCTACATTTTTTTAATGTCTCTTGAATTTTTTTCTACAGGCTTCCAATTTTTATAATAAGTGAAAATATATAATGTGACCAATAATTTTTTGTTCACAGTTTTCCAGACAATGGCGCATATTCAGAAATGATATCTAAGTTTAAACTTTTTTAAGTACCAACTTAAGTTATTCTTAGTTGATTACTTTCAGCGCGAAGAGTTACAACTTAATTATGGGTAAAGCTGTAACTAAATGAAAAAAATATGTATTTATTGCTTCGTGTATTTTAGAGAGACTCAAATTGGTCGCCAGATGAAAAAACTACAGCTGATTGATTTTATTTCTTGTCGTCGATGATGTTAATATATTTGGCCACCTAAAAAACAAAAATCTACTAAATGCAGTGTTGCATTTCTTTTAACAGCTGAAAACAGTTGCTAAGTTAGTTATGATTTGTGAATAAGATATTTAACTGTTTGTGAACTATTTTTTAGTTTCTGTTTAATAAGTTTTGACTTTAGTTACGACTTCTGAATATGCGCAAATTAGCAAAATGGCACACTAATTTAAACAAATTATAAACTGACCAAATTATAAAATATTTTCTAGAGCACAATACTTTCTACAGCCAAATCTTAATTAGCCAGATCAAATCACAATTAAATCAAATTGAGAAAACGAGATATTGTAATCAAATGGAAAACGGCGAGAAGATTTTCTAAAGAAACTCCCTCACAATTAACAAGAAGATTTTCTAAAGAAACTCTCTCACAATTGTCGAGAAATTTTTCTAAAGAAAATCATTCACAATTGGCAAGAAGATTTTATAAAAAAAAATCTCTCACAACAGGCAAGAAGATTATCTAAAGGAACTCTCACAATTGTCGAGATATTTTTCTAAAAAAAATCATTCACAATTGACAAGAAGATTTTCTAACGAAACTCTCACAATTGTCGAGAAAAGTTTCTAAAGAAAATCTCTCACACTTGGCGAGAAGATTTTCTAAAGAAAATCTCTCACAATTGTCAAAAAAAATTTCTAAAGAAACTCTCACAATTGTCAAGAAAATTTTCTAAAGAAAATCTCTCACAATTGGCAAGAGAGAATCTCTTACAATTGGAGAGGAATCTTTCTAATCTCTCACATTCCACATTTGACATTTTCTAGAGAAAACAACTGCCAGTTGTTGGGACATTTTCTGTAGAAAACTTCTGCCAATTTTTTGGAAGATTCTGTATAGAAATCTGCTGCTAATTGTATGAAACATTCTCTATAGAAAACTGCTACCAATTGTTTGGGATTGTTAACTGCTGTCAATAGTCTAGATATTGAGTAAAAACACATTTAGAGCTGGTCTCCTTTTGCCCAGTTCCCAAACAGCATGTGTTATTCCATTTTCATAATACATGATTTTTTTCTGTACATGTGTATTGGTATATTATTATGCTTTTAACCATTTATGTATTATTATTTTCATTATTTTATTTGTTTGTTATTTGCTACCTCTTCTACTATAATATAACGCTTATTTTACATTGGTATTTGTTTAACTAAGTATATGGTCTTTTTATTGGTGTATGCCTCTGCCACGCACTCAATATTTCAACAATAGTGTATATTTAACTTACCTGGCATGTTGTGGGCCAACATTACCCATATCGTGTGCTGTACTGGCGGTTATTTGAAAATCTGCTATGGCTCCTGATTCCATACCCAAAGGATGTTTGCATTGTGCTACATAGTAGAGAAACGAAATAAAAAACACAGAGAAACAGAAAAATATAATATGAAAATATATATTTTATAATGGCAAAAAGCAAAAGCTAAATTAGTGGCAACATACATTTAAAGAGCACAGCAAATGTAATGCTGATGTTTTTAGCAAAAAAAAAAAAAAATACTGCTACAATTAAGTGGAGAAAATATAACGATACAGCAAAGCAAAGTGTTGCTATAAATATTTACATGAAAAGGTAAAAGATTTAGGTGTGTCTATAAGTATATAGAGTATAAGGTTAATATGCGTATAAAAATGAGGTTTTTGAACTCAATATATGATTAATATTAAATGGTAAAGATTTTTTAATTTTTTTTGCTGCTGCAAAAAATGTTTCAACAAATTTTTAAGTATTTGAACCGAAATTAAGAGGACAAGTGGAATGAACTCTTTTCCAGTTAAAAAGTTGTTCAGTGGTATAGTTTAATGTACGTTGAAGTATTATTACTACTATTTATAAATATGGAAGTAATTATGTTAAAGAAGGCGAAAAGTAATAATTGCTTTGGTGTGAGGCTGTAAATTTAAATTTGTTTGCTAGAAAAGTCTTAAGTTTAGAAGGGTCTTAAGGTGGATTAACCTATTCGTTCTAAACAAAATAAATGTTCGGACAAAGTTTTTTTTCATATGAAGTTTGAAATCTCTCTTTTTACGAATAACTTTCAGTTGAATTGGTTTAATTTTATTTTTTCACCGAACAAAAATGAACTGAGTTGCAAATAGGTTATATTTCTATCCATGGTGTTTGTGAAATTAAATTATTCATTTCATTTATTCATTAAAAATTTTATAAATTCTTTTTGAAAAATATACACAATATTTTAAAATAATTAACCCCCTGGCCCACGATGTCGAACGATAACGTTCGCTTAAATAAGACTTAAGACACAAACTTGATTGTGGAATAAACAAACTTGATTGAGTAAAAAAAACGATACGATTAAAAGTTTGTGTCTTAAGTCTTATGTAAGCGAACGTTATCATTCGACATCGTGGGCCAGGGGGTAAATATTTGTTTTTTTTTTGACACTTAAGGTGGATTCACCCATTCGTTCTTAACAAAAAATTTGTTCGAACAATATTTTTTTTATATGAAGTTTGACGTCTCTCTTTTTGAGAGAGAAAAAATATTTTTTACGAACTTCAATTGGTTTAATTTTATATTTTTTCTGAACAAAAATGAATTGAGTTACCAATAGGTTGCATTTTTTCATACAAATAACTATGTCTTATGTATTTCCATGGCCATCAGCAAAAGCAACTTTCTTTTTTCATTCATTTTGAATTTATATCTGTGATTTTGAATATTTATTTTGACACTTAAAACCCAAAGTAAATTAAATTAACGGCTGCACTTGTAAAACTAATAGATTTTGTTTACATATGTCAGCTTTGATTTCCAGAAAAATCGTTCGATATTTCGTGCTGCAAAAAATTCACAGTAAACAATTTTTTCGCCGGACAAAATTTTTGTTCGCAATAAATAAATATTAATTAAACTTGCTAAGTTTTAAAATTTACTGAAATTTACTTTTGTTATTTTTTATGCACACCACCAAAAAGACAGCCAAAAATTCTATATAGTCTGGATCCTTATACGATTCTAAGATAATCTAGCCATATCGGTCCGTCTGTCCGTCTGTTGAAATCACGATAAAACTTTGAAAAAAAAGACAGAGAACAATAAAATTTTTACCAAACATTCTTTGATCCACCGAACTGTTTGGTATTGCAAATGGGCTAAATCGGTACAGTACGATCCAAGTTATAGATCAAAATTTCAGACTACCTCGATATTTTTCAGATATTTTCTGTTGTTTTCTTCAAATATAATGCAGATAATATCATGCAATTATGCACACTTTAATTTTGTTATAAAAGAACAAGTCCTGTCGAAAATGATAGGAATCGGTTCACGATTTCTCATAGCCGCCATATAAATAACTTCCCGGAATATGGTTTTATGGTACATAAACGTATCTAAACAAAATTTTGCAACAATAAGTTTCATGCAAACTTAAATCTTAAAACAATATTTTGTTTGCATCGGTCCATAATTTTGTTCATAGCCCCATACAAAGACAACTTCCGAAAATCGCTTTTGTAAAAATGACCGTCAAGTTGAAATTTAAATCGTGGTACTAAATTTCATAATGACCGGTCTATATTTGAACGTAGTCAAATAGAAATCAGAAATCACTTAAATGTGCACAAATCTCCATAATAGGTGATTTGGTGGTGGATATATAAGATTCGGCACAGCCCAATATAAACTCTTACTTGTTAAATTTCATTTAGAAATCTCCAATTTCAATCTTCAGCATTATTTTAATTTCCCTTATTTAATTGAAATTAATTTATCTGTTTATTAGCAATTAAGTTTATAAATTACAAAACAAATCATTTTACTGAGAAATCATAAATGTCAAATCAAACAAAAACAATCTTTTTAGCACGTTTTCATAACAGAGAAATAAACATAAATGGCATAATTTAAATGAAATTGAAATACATACATATCTACATACAACATTTTCGCGTTAAAATGTTATACACACAGATAGTCTTTATAAAAAGAACATTTCAGACATAAATACATACATACAAACATACATATGTATGTACATAGCTATAAAAAGTATTCCCAATAAGCACAATTTTTTTGTGAATTCCAATGTTGGAATTCCAGTGTGAATCCAGGCTTGAATTACATTTGAAATCCATCCTCTCTCCAGTCTGAAAATCCATGCTTGAATTTAACGGTAAACAGGTTCGGTTCGACTTGAATCATGCTGTTATTCTAGGCTGGAATTACACTGTAATTGTTCGACTGTAATTCAATGGTTAATTTTGCTGGATTCGCTATTGAATTCAACTGTAATTCAACACTGAAACTTGGAAATTGTGACTGGATTTAAAATGTAATTCCACTTGAACTCCAGCCAAAATGCTTATTGGGTTTTAAAATAAATCCAAATAATAGAACCAGAAAGGAATGAAAATTTCTGCCAAACAACAGACATTAAATAAAATAACAGAAAGAAAAAGAAAGGAAAGAAATGCAATAATGCAAACGACAAAATAATAAATGTCAAAAAATGTACGAGTACGTTCAAATATTTTGCTTAATGATTTATGAGTGAATTGTATTGTAAAAAGCACTTAAGCAAAAAAAAAAAAAGATTTGCACAAAAAATGTTCAAACAACAAATATGTAATAAAGAAAAGAATTTATGAAAAATATTGGAAAATAATGTGGGCTTTTAGATTATTTTCCCATAAACAATAGAGGCAAATAAATAAGCAATAAAATACACATAGACGTGTTACTGAAAGTATGACAACAAAACCAAAGAACCTCAACTTCATTTCCACCTACAAATTTCCCAGGAATTTTTTAACAATATATCTTTAAACATTACAGATACTCCACTACTATTTCTTCAGACACCACTGCTTTCATATCTGCAACATTCATTGATTTCATTTAAAAGAAAAAAAAACTCCAACCAAAACAAACCTACCAGCTATTTTACTTCTTTATCTATTTCTCGCTTTTCCGTTTGTTGTAATTAATAATTTATAGTTTTTTGTCTGTTAATTTTTGCCATTTGAAGTTGTGTTTCTATAAATTTATTTATTCCTCACTTTGTTTCCTTTTTTGGGGCCAGACCTACACTTGGTTATTGCCAACACTAAGCATTGATTTCATGTCTTGTTTTTTCAACTTGCTGTTAGCCATGATTGGACGACCACACACACACAATCTTTAACCAGATTTGCTTAAAACAAAACCAAAACAAAAAGCTAAAACTATAAGAAAAACGATTTAGGCCCAAAAGTCATCATATTTTATCGTGCCATGGCTTCACTTCTTGGGTCTACTACAACTGCAGAGACTGTCTTGTATGTTGCTGCTGTTATTTTACTACTGTTTAATTCGCAGTTGATTATTGCTACCGGTTTTGCTAAATTGTATAAATAAATTTATGAAATTGTATATTAAACAACATTGTTTGTGGTTGCTCGCTGTATAATTTTTTTGTAGGTTTATTGACCATATTGTTATATTGGTTGGAAATTGTTAGAATATGGAAAAAGTTATATTTTGGTTATAAAACGAACTCTGTGCCACCTATTGTTTAATATTTTCCTCCTAGTAATATAATTTTGCAAAGATATGTTGAGAATTTTGTTTGCTTCTAGCACGAAATTAATCTTAATAATCTGTGTAGTAAAGTAAGTAACAGTCATTATAATTTATAGTGTCAGTTTTCTTTCCCAACTAGTTTATCCGAAATGCTGGCTGGTTATTTGAGAATTGAATTTCTTAATATATTTTCATTTTGTAAAACATTTCTTTCTTAAATTTTTCTTGTTCTGATAGAAAAATTCTTATTTAAATGTTTTCTTTTTATGAAACAATTCCTGTTCATTTACTCCAATTCAAGCTTTAACCGTAGTTCTTATTATATAACAACTCTAGCTTCAATCTTGGTTCTTTTTGAAAACTAATCCTGACCTTCGTCGTAGTTACTTTTATAGAACAAGCTTTACAATTCCTTTTAATATCTAAAGCAAACTTTAGTCATGCAACTTTTTTTTTTACAATATGCAATAATTCTATGTGTAATTGTGATACATTGATGAAACAATTTTAACTTTACTAGTCATTCCTTTTACAAAAGAATTCATTCTATTTTTAATCGTGGTTCTTTTACATAAGAATTCCAGCTTCAATCGCAGTTCTTTTACAGAAGAATTCAAGCTTCAATCGTGGTTCTTTTTACAGAAGAATTCTAGTTTCGAAAGGGATTGTTTTTTCAGAAGAATTTCAGTTTCAATTGTGATTCTTTTTCCAGCAGAATTCTAGCTTAAATCGAGGTTTCTTTGGCATTCCAACTTAAACTTCAGTCGTACTTAATTTACACTCCAACTCGAACTTCAATCATGGTTATTTTTGTAAAAAAAGTTTAACTTCAATCGCTTCAGTCGTGGATATTTTTCAAGAAGAATTCCAACATCAATCGTTGTTTCTTTACATTCCAACTTAAGCTTTAGTCATGGTGCTTTTTACACTCCAATTCAAGATTCAATCATGGTGCGTTTTACACTCAAACTGACGCATCATCCGTTGTTTCTTTTACAATCCAACTTAAGCATAAGTCGTGTTTCCAATTACACTCCAACTCAGGTTTCAGTCATGGTTCCTTTTACACTCCAACTCAAGCTTCAGTCATGATTCCTTTTACTCTTAAACTGACGCATCATCCGTTGTTCCTTTTACAATCCAACTTAAGCATAAGTCGTGTTTCCAATTACACTCCAACTCAGGTTTCAGTCATGGTTCCATTTACACTCCAACTCAAGCTTCACTCATGATTCCTTTTACTCTCAAACGAAAGCATCAGCCGTGGTTCCTTTTACAATCGAACTCAAGCATAAGTTGTGTTTCCAATTTTAGTCGTGCTTTCTATCACCCTCTAACTCAAACATCAATCGTGGTCCTTGCTTCGATTGTGGTGCTTGCACAATTTTTTAATCTAATGAAGTTTCAGTCATTCAGTCGCGGTTTCTTTTTCACTGCAACTGAAGCTTCATTCGTAGTTTGTTTTTCACTCGAACTAAAGTTTCAGTCGTTTTATTTTCTCTCTAATTGAAGCTTCATTCGTGGTTTCTATTTCACTCCAATTAAGGTTTCAGTCGTTTTTTATTCTCTCTAATTGAAGCTTCAATCCCAGCAATTCACTTGTGAAACTAGTTTCTATTATTGAACAATTCAATCTTGTAACTAGTTGCAATCGTCATTCTTTATATTGAAATCTTTTGGTTCCTTTTCCACTACCAAGCAAGAATTAATCCCGGCTTATTGCATAATATTTTTAGATGCAATAGTTTCTAATATAGAGCAATTCTTCCATTGTCCTTTTAATAAAACCATTTTAGCGCCAAATCATGTTCATTTATAGAACAATCCTAACTTCAGTCGTGGTTTGTTTTATCCTCAAGTTCCAACTTTAATAGTGATTTCATTTACAGAACAGTAAACGTGGTTCCTTTTAATACTCAGTTCTTGCATTAAGACAGTTTTTATAGGACAATTTTGGCTTCAGTTATGTTAATTATTACAGTCCAGTTTTAGCTTTGATAGGCATTATTTTATACAGCAACCCTGGTTTCAGTCATGGCTCCTTTTTTTGTAAAACTCTCCCGGTTTTTTGCAAACAACAATTTCATCTTTGATTAAAATTTTTTAATCATGGTAATTTTTTCTGTCTGATTCTGCCTTTAGTCTTTGCTATTTTTTTATTTTTACTTTTTAATTCAACATTTAAACCTGATTCTTTTCTTTTGTCCAATTCGTCCTTTGATAGCGGTTCTTTTTGTTGTCCAAGTTAGGCTTCAATCATGATCCTTTTCACTGTCCACTGCTGATTTTAGTTGTGGTTGTTTTTACTGTCCAAGTCTGGCTTCTAGCGTGGTCGTTTTATATGTGCTTTAACTAGCTCTCATTCCAATGTTGATTTAACTGATGGTTGTTTTTACTGTCCAAATCCGACTAATTCTGGTTTTAATAATGGTCTTTTTTCGTCCATGTCTGACCCATGTTGGTCCTTTTTTATATCCAACTCTGGCATCAGTGGAGGTTATTTTTAATGACTAATTGTGCTTTTGATCATGGGTTCTTTTACGGTCCAATTCAGGCATCAATAATTTAAACATTAAAAAACAAGATTTTTAATTTTCACATTTTTGGGAATCTTTGGAAGCATTTCACAAATACCATTTACAATATCCTAGAATATAAAAGAATTTCCTGTAAACTTATTCAGTAATTAATGTTTCTAATTTCTTGCAACCCGCTGTACCCCTAATGCCTTAAGTCTTCTATTTAACAGAGACATTTCCTGGGACATATACATAGATGCGACTTGCAAGCCGCGGAGGTTTTAAGTAGCGGAGGTTTTTATATTAATGTTGAGGAGATGTCATATTAATAATAACGACAAATTAGTAACATTTGCCACACAGTACAAGGACCGTGTCTCGATAGACCATGTGATAGTGTGCTGGACATTCAGTCAGAGGGTTGCGAATTCGATTCCCGCCAAAGACTCTGGGTGTTTTTTGCAGGAAAGCCTAAAAGCTTCGGAGTTTGTTTTTGTTAATTATATAAAAAAAGACGTGTTTTTTCTTAGTTACAAAATATGTGCTTTTCAAACATTCGATCTCAAATTTTGATGAACAAAATTATGGAAATTATTATCTACTTTCCACATTGCAGCTAATCTGCCGTATGTTTATTTAGACTTTTGTATCTCAAGATTGTAGACAATGCAAATGTTTTGAAAGGAACTATTTTATTCACTACAGTTATATCTACTAGATACATTTGCAGGTTGCAATTTGTTTATGGTTTAAATTACTTTAATTTTTAAAGCTTTGTCAAATGTGTAGGGTACTTCTGTGAATAAAATCTGTTTTTATTTCTGTTTATTAATGATGTGTAAGAATTTAATATGCCATGATTATTAGAGGAAATCATATTTTTAAACAACATAATACGTGGGTTGTAGATATTTGAAATACTACAGCATAGAGATAGAAAAGGTTTTTTTAATTTAATCGAAACTGTAAATGTTGTGAGTGATATTATCGCTGGGGCACGAGTAGATGGAAGACACTTATAACAAGATATTGTAGCAGATACTGTGTATCATTTATTTAAATAATTTTGTTAATTATATATTTATGAAAAATGAAGATATAAAAACGTAGACAATTATAAAAACCAAAAAGCAAAAAAAAATGGAAATGCATTAACTATAAGACAGCTGAATAGTATTCCGAAAAGGCAGTTTATATTTTGCTATATCAAAAACAGATTCTTATTAAATAATTATTTAATAATAAAAAAGTGAATTGTGTTGATTTTTTCAATGAATATCTGCAGTTTGACAGCCACCTTTACATATAAGTTATATGCCAACTGTTTTTTTACCCCTGGCTAAATATTGTCAGCAACTATTTTGCCATACATACATATATTTTTAAATACTGCATACATTGCTACACTGAACTGCATATGAAATATTCTATGGAAATATGAAAAATATTGATATATGCAGAAAAAAAAAAATGGGGGTATGTTGACATGACCTGGTCTGGTATTCATATGCTATGCTTGAATAATTCCCAGATAAAAGTTTGCAGTATAAATAATTTCACAAAAATCAAATTGATTTCAGGTGAAAGTAAAACATACAAAAATAAATACGTATTGAAAAGATATGAGGTTTACTCAGCCTTAAAGTGAATATTTAAATAATTCTTTATACGACCTTCAATCAATTTTAATTTAAAATCGTTTAAACTTTATGTACTCTTTTTTAAATGCATCAATATTTTGCACCACAAATGAAAAACAAGAAACTCCCATTACAAATTTATATTCTGTGTCATTTATTATTGTAGTAATGCAAAAAATAAAAAAATAAAAAACAAACAAATCATTTATGTATATAAAAAGTCACCATGTGCTGTAGCTAAAAAAAAACTGTCTCTTGTATGTGAAAAATTACAGTCATATTCCAAACAATCACTTTAGACTTTTGTCTGTTTGGTCAGTGACAATTTACAACAGCTAAAATGGTCCATACCAAACGAGTTTTTAATACACTGAAAGTTAAAACCAAAGAATTTAAATACATAATATGAAAAACATATATGAAAAAAGCTTTAACTAGAAAAATTTAAAACAAATATTTCATTCTCATAATTGTGATTTGTAACAATTGAACCTAATATTCCCCTAATTTTAACAAGACTTTTCTGCAAGTGTCCTTACCATCGATTTTTTCCTGCAAAAACTTTAAACGTATTACCGTTTTCGAACATAAATTCTTAAACACAGCTTAAAGGCCTGTTATCACTAGCTAAGACAAGGTACGAAAAAAAAATTACTTGCAACATTTACAAACCCACTTAATTTGTAGTTTACATTACTGTAAGACAATAATGAAATAACCGCCATTCCAATTACAAACCAGTCACAATGTATTCACAGACTGATTGAAACCTGATTAAAAACTATTTTAGATTTTGCTAAAGCGATTTTCAGTTGAGACCAGAAATTGCTAAACGTATCAGTTGAGCAAAAAAAAAAAAAAGGCGTTATTTTTATATTTGCGCCTCAGAAATATTTAATCAGTATGAAAAACTTAATTGTTATTTAATTTTTTCAACACTTAATGGCTGCCGGTTTTATTTAAATGGTAGCTGGAGGAATATCTCAAAAAGGCACAGCTTAATTTGAAAAGATTTTAAATTGATTAATAGCAGTATGCACTTAAAAAGTCTTAAAAAGTATATTGCAGACTAGAGGTACGGTCACACTTGGCAAATATTTGCCGAAAAAGGACGTAACCACTAAATAAAATATATTTGAACTTGTTTATTTACTTAAACAAAATTTCGTTTATTTAGGACAAGACACAACAATTTAATTTCTTTGATGCTGTTTGATCTTGCAAAACTTTTGTAAGAGTAAACAACGTCAAACAAATTTAGTCTTAGTCTTAGTCTTAGTCTTAGTCTTAGTCTTAGTCTTAGTCTTAGTCTTAGTCTTAGTCTTAGTCTTAGTCTTAGTCTTAGTCTTAGTCTTAGTCTTAGTCTTAGTCTTAGTCTTAGTCTTAGTCTTAGTCTTAGTCTTAGTCTTAGTCTTAGTCTTAGTCTTAGTCTTAGTCTTAGTCTTAGTCTTAGTCTTAGTCTTAGTCTTAGTCTTAGTCTTAGTCTTAGTCTTAGTCTTAGTCTTAGTCTTAGTCTTAGTCTTAGTCTTAGTCTTAGTCTTAGTCTTAGTCTTAGTCTTAGTCTTAGTCTTAGTCTTAGTCTTAGTCTTAGTCTTAGTCTTAGTCTTAGTCTTAGTCTTAGTCTTAGTCTTAGTCTTAGTCTTAGTCTTAGTCTTAGTCTTAGTCTTAGTCTTAGTCTTAGTCTTAGTCTTAGTCTTAGTCTTAGTCTTAGTCTTAGTCTTAGTCTTAGTCTTAGTCTTAGTCTTAGTCTTAGTCTTAGTCTTAGTCTTAGTCTTAGTCTTAGTCTTAGTCTTAGTCTTAGTCTTAGTCTTAGTCTTAGTCTTAGTCTTAGTCTTAGTCTTAGTCTTAGTCTTAGTCTTAGTCTTAGTCTTAGTCTTAGTCTTAGTCTTAGTCTTAGTCTTAGTCTTAGTCTTAGTCTTAGTCTTAGTCTTAGTATTAATTATAGATCAATATTTAAACCATAGTTTCTTTCTTAAGTTTAAAACTTTGCTATCATTTACAAGCCTCTTTTGCCCCCTTTAATGAATACTCATATTGCAATTTTATATTTTAGTTGCACAAAAAATACTTGAAAATCGTAAAAAAAATTCACCAAAAACAACTTCACTAAGAGTGCCACACTGATTTATTATGCCAAAAAAAAAATACATAGCGAAAAAAACTTAGCTTATCAGTTGTCTAATATCTTTAAACATTTATTTTATAGTCTGGTAATGGAGACAGGCAATTTTTACATATGCCAGCTTGCAAACAGGTTTCAATTGTACACACACTTAGTCACAATATTTAAATCGTTTGGAATGGATTAAGTTATCTTGCCTAATAGAAAAATGCTGTTAAAGATTATTAATAATAGCCGACATAAAAATTCAAGATACGGGAAATTGTAGCACAATCAAAATTGTTTTATTTATAGAAAAAAAAAGCCTTACAGATTGTAATTGATCATTGTGTTAATGTATGGGGATTGTGAAAATGCGAACATAAGCTGCTTAATTAGAAGACATTACGTTTAACATATGTGTGAAATATGAAAGGAGATAATATAGATAATAAGAAATACATATCAAAGATATTACAAAGCATGTCAAATAGTTGACAAAATATTAGTTATCTTTGCGTAAGTAGGAGTATTTAGATAAGTTTTTTTAAGATAAATGCAAAGAACAAATTGTTGCAGAGATATGAGCAGTAGAAGCAAATAAGTATTTAAACTATATCAGATATATCAGATCTCTACTGAATTCTAAATTTCACTTAGTACTTTTATTTTAACTAAACTTATGATGTACCATATTTTTAAACATCAGTAAAAACAAAAATTTAAAATTTCTCATCCCAAACTTTGTTTGCAACAGCATTTATTTAGTTTATAGCTGAAAACAAGATACTTAAACTGTTGACTCGTAATCATAAAATTTGATATACTAAAACTAAATTATCTTTTACAACAACTCGCAGTGATATTTTACAACAAATAAATTCATTATTGAATTTTAGCTATCAAAACAAAGTTTTCAATAGGATTTTCGAAATTTCTAACGTACTAAGAACTTTAGCAAAATCCAAGTTTATTTTATTTCACCATGATGTTGCTGCCATTGTTGTAGTAGTTGCTGTTCATAACAATCAATGACGCGTAATAATAAGTCATAAACAACATTGGCAATCGTAAAAGCAACAGCAATAGCAATAAGAGCAACAACAGCCAGAAAGAACAAACAACATAAATTGTTTATGACTTCTACTGTGGCTGATATATAAAAGTAAGCGCCACTTTCGCAGTTGTGCACAAAAAGGGGAAAAACAAAAGAATATGTAAACAGGGAAGTTAATTGCGTTGGGTCAGAGACGACGCGGAATTTCACTTATTCGCAAAGGTACCTTGGGCACATATTTGAATATCTTAGGTCTTTATGTTGTTCCATTTAAGCTTAAATCGAAGTTTTTTTATTTTGTTAAATTTTAGCTTCGATCACAGGTCAATATGTTGTTCAATTTAGGTCTTTGTATTGTTAAATTTTAGCTTCAATCGTAGGATTTTATGCTGTTCACTTTTAGCCTCAATCTTAGGTCATAATGTTGTTCAATTTTAGCTTCTTTAAGTTGCTCAATGTTAGCTTCAATTGTAGGTATGTAGGTTCAATTATAGTCTTAATCTTAGGTCTTTATCGTATTCAATTTAAGCTCCAATCGTAGGTCTTTATGTTGTTCAATTTTAGTCTTAATCTTGGGTCTTTAAGTTGTTCAGATTTAGCTTCAATCTTAAGTCTTTATGTTGCTTAATTTTATCTCCAATTGTAGGTCTTTAAGTTGTTGAATTTTAGTTTCAATCGTAAGTGTTTATGGGCCAATATTTTGTTCAATTTTAGCCTCAATATTTGTTTCAATCGTAGGTCTATGTTGTTAAATTTTTATTTCAATCATAGGTCTTCATATTGTTCAATTTAGGTTTAAAATTTGTATTATTATACTGGTCTAGATCTATATCTCTGAATGCTAGGAACACAACTGGGACGTACGACGAATTGTTGGTTACGACTATAAGTCTCTTAAAATAAAACACATTTGTGTGTATAAAAATAGGCACAATAACGGCGTCGGCTGAATTCGTCATATGCTTTGAAATATTGGCTATTTACATTTCTTACGCCGACGATTTCAATTTTAATTATTGTTTTATTTGTTTCTTAATATAATTTAAAATATATATAAACAAGTAAGAGTGCTATATTCGGCTATACCCTTCACCTTTGTTGTGGATGCATTACATACACATATATATATATTATATTATTACACTTTGTTTGATAGTTTTTTTTTTTGATGAAATTTTCAGAGGTTGTCTCGGATTTGTGCTCTCATATTCGTTATTTATGCACGGATTTTGCTGATTTTAAATAGCAAATTTCTCGAAAGCATGCCTGATAGAATAATTGAAGATTTGGATCCCGCAGATATCTGGGGATTTCAGAAAATTTATTTCAACACACAAACGGACATGGCTTAATAGACTCCGCTATCTATAAGTATCCAGAATATATTTACTTTATAGGGTCGGAAAATTATATTGCGGAAATTACCTTCTCATGAAGGTGAAGTGTATACAAATAGTTAACTATAAAAATTGTTTTTACCTGTGTTTTTATTAATGTTTATTTTTTATATATTTTGTTAAAATATGGTCACACTACATATCAGCTGTTATCAGAATATGGAAACATTAAATTATTAAAAATTATTTAGTATTGTGCCTCATACGATGAATTTGCACTGCGAATTGTCACCAAATAATTTATCGTGTTGGGCGAAATTCGATGGTCGTCCCAGTTGTGCTGCTAGCATAATTTATATATAGAGTTATGCATAGTCACCCAATTCTATTATATTTTGCACAAGTATTCCTAGTTAGCCTGACTAAAAATATTGTTTATGTGTATATTTCTATTTAGTTAATGGAAGAAATTGTTGCCCTGGTTGTTGTATGTATGTTGAACAATAACTCATGTTGTTGCTAATTTTTATGTTCTAATATGTACATATGTATGTACGTTGTTTTGTGCAATTTTTAGTTAAATTTTATTGAACTGTAAGAATGTTTTACTACTCCAACCAACAAAAAGCAAGTACACAGTCCAACAAACAGTCAGCCAGCTAATCCAACGTTTTTTAAAACGTTCGCAAGAAAAACAACTAAACTCCCTGGTAATGTAAAGAGAAAAAACAGTCACACAATTCGTTGTAATACTTTATGAACCATTTGGTTTAAAACAGAAAGCTTCAATTTTTACGATTTTCTATTTCCACATTTGAACTCAACGCATTTGTGTATGATACTATACACACGTTGCATGTAGTTGGCAGTTGGCCTAATAGTTTGTATGGGAAAGACCAATTTAATTTTTTGTTCTCTCTCTGTGTTGTAAATTGTTGGTGGTTTACGAGAGTTTAGTAAAAGAAAAAAAAATCTTTTTGTTTTTCATTTACTAGCTAGCTTAACAGAAACAAACAAAAACAAAATGTTTTGTTGTAATTAAGTTTCAATGTTATTGAAACTTTTGAAGGGTATTTGGTTGAAGTGATTAAGAAAACTGAGTGATTCCAATTAACACAATTCACGCAATAGAGGTGTAAGGGAAGGTAAATAAGAAAACTAAAGTGTATTAATAATACATTTAATCAATTTTATGACAGCTACATGATTAATCTAACAAATTAGTAAATAAGTGAATGTTTTATTTTTAGCAATTCAAGCAGTAAATCATATTAAGTCTATATTATTATTAAATGGCAGTAGAAAAACATTAGAATTTCTAAATGTACAACATTTATTTGGTTAATGCGAGTTCATTCGCATTGTCTATTGAAAAGCCAATTAAAATTGCCTCTAGTAGTAAATTTAATTGCCACTCAACTCTTAAGAGAATCAGAAAATTCAACATTGTCGGTTTAAATGTTTAGAAAAAAGCTATAGCTTTCATATAATTATGTACTGTAAATAAAGTTATAAAACGTTACAAGCAAATACTAAGCTCGTTGTATAGGAAATGTCATGCCAAACATGTTTGAAGAACTCAGCATGACTTGACATTGTTGGGTACAACAGTTGCCGTCATGTTAAACACTGCCCATAATCTGTAACTTTAGTGAAAACTTCTAGAGTCGAAAAGATGTGAAACAAAATATTCAATCGTTTCTCAAATAGTAAGACAAAAATGTGTCTGTAATTCATGTCGAAAACTATCAAAAGGGATTACGTCGTCACATTAGAAATGTCCAAATACACAACTCAAAGCCGATGTGACATTTCAGTGTTTGAAAACGCTAATCACAGATATTGTTGAGGGCGAACAAAATTTACTAAAATCTAAACATTTTCAACGACAGCGGAAAAAATACAATCGTCACTTATACAAAATAATGTATAATATAACTTTGATGTTTGTTGTTTAAAAAATAATTTTGCCATAAAATAAAAATACTTTTGTGGTGTAAAAAAGAAAACTTATGTAGTTATAATATATACAATGTAAAATATATTTATTTATTTATTTGTTTTTTTATTTCCTTAATTTGTCTATGGAAATGAGTTCCTTACAGACAGTTTACAAAATAATTTGTAACATATGTACATGTATGGGAATAAAATACATGTAACAAATAATTATGAGTTTAAACCCTTCTCATGAGGGTGAAGGGTATAATAAAATGGGGAAAAAACTCCCGCAGATATTTTATTCGTGATTGGGCCGTATATAATTTAATTCAATGTTTATTCAAATTGCAATATTTATAATACATATATGTATGTAGTTTTGCTTATGTATGCATTTATTGTATTATATTTATATTGTATATAATTTTTTTATAATATACATACATATAATCATATTCATATATGCGATGTGTATTATATCAAATCGTGTTGCTCAATTTCCACAAATATTATTATTAAAAAAGCACCAAAAATAGGGCGAATTTACTCCAATACAATTTAACATACAAACAGCCCATCACTGCTGTACAAATGTCACGCAAGAACGTTAGGAAATGCTATAGCTGGAGGTCCACATGTCGCTTTTTAGCGTCAAGGCGTTTATAATTTTCTAAACGTTTTTGGCGTCAAGTATTTCAAGTTAAGCATGGTACTCTGTTCGAATTTGCGAAATTTGTTGAGCAACATCAATTATTTTGTTTGCAAATATTGACAATTAGCAAGTGGTGACAATGCCGCGATTTAGAGGAAAATTGTCATTTTTATTACCCTTAGGTATGCAGCAATGTTTCTTTTATGCAAACAAAAACCATATGTTTTTATTTAATGTGTTAAGAAATGGATACAAAAATTATATTTTTATTCATGATGCTTTTATGGCGTTTCGGTTGCAATGTAATTTATTAGTTTTATTCCTTATATTTTTTCTTTTTCGTACTGCCGATACTACTTCTCAGTTTCACTAAATTTATTTTTGTCTTTATTATTTTTTGTTGTATTAGTACTATTTTTAATTTGATTCATTTTTGTGCGAAACTATTAAATTAAAACCACAATGACAAATGAAATCTAAACAGCTGTTGTTTTCAATTTCGTGCGAAATAATATTTCGCAGTTGGAAAAAAATGTTGCCATATACATTTTTTGGTTGAAAAAACATGCTGCCAGAAACATTTCGTAAATTTTCACAATAAGAACAGAGTACAACTTCAGCAGCATTAATTCGCATTTATTTCGCATACATTTTTTTTATATGGGCTTTTGATAGTATTTCGCACGAAATGAATACCATGCTTTACATGTGAAGATTTTTCGCGGCAATCATTTTTGTTTTATATATATGTATGTACTTTCGAGGGTGATGTCGTAAGTTTTTTATTGGTTTGTTTGTCAATTTCATATAAAAAATGTTTTTTTTTCAGCTGTCATTTTTTCTAGTGCCATCACCTTTAGAATAAATTTTCTTTTCATTTGTTTTGATCAGCTATTCGACGTTTGCAACTCTTTCAAAAGTAGAAAGTAAACGAACTTCTTTGCTTTTAAAGCGTCAACGTTTGCTACACTTTTAAGTGTGTAAGTATATTGATTCTACTTTTTTGACAGTTGTTTAGAAGGCGAGAAACGCGTAAACGCTTGGTGTGGACTTTCAGCTTTTTTCTACAGGTTGAGACGTTCCGTCAACGTAATATTAATACTCGGTAAGTATTTGCATTGATTTCAAAACAAAACGGGCTCAGCTGTTTCGTTACGGCACAGTACGGGACGTGAACGTTCGGCTAATTTTACCTTTACAGAATATGGTTGCAGGAGAACATTTGCAGGTGTTTTCATTACTTTAAGTTTTAAACAGTTTTAGCAACAAGTAATTGAAATAGTAAAATAATTAACTTAAATCTTACATTAATGCTTGTACGTCACATATGTTATAGTGCAAGGAAATTATTCATTATTCATATTTCCACTAAAACTTTTTGTTTACTTTATACTCGTATTTTAGTTTTCAAAATATGGTTGAAAAAAAATTCGAAAAAAATGTATTCATTTAACAAGAATTCCTAAAACAAAACAGATATAATAATAACCTCATTACTCGTATACCTGTCTATTAATATCATGTCTTTTCGTTGCACTTCATCTACAATACTGCGAAATTACTTACTTCATCAGCTACATTCATCAAAAATTAACAAGTTATTTTCAACACTTAAGTAGAAATCTTATTTTTACGTCATTTTTTTTTCCAGAGAAGAACAAAAATCATAAAAACGAAATCCAACTAACACTTCATTTAAAGTACTTTGTTTTAATTTCTATTTTAACAGGGTATACAAAAAAAAAAAGAAATAAAAGAAGCTCTTAACAGAAAGAGAAATGAAAACAAAGGGTAATTATTATGTTTTTTTTTCTGTAACAAAGAAGAATGGTCAGCAGATTAAAAAGAGCGTAGGGAATTTGTTAAGAAAGTTTGTATCGGTTTATAACTAATTAATTGGGAAAAGCAAGCAATCATATCTCACAACAGAATTAGGTGTGTATTTTATTACATAATATTTAAATTCCTGTTTTATTTTAAGAGACGCCCCTGTTTTCCTGGGAAATTAAGCCTTAGGCTTTTTAACAAAAAAACTGGCGCTTTAACAAGTAGTGGTATATAAAAACCATTAAGAAATTTTACATGAAGGGTCAACACAAAATATACATTTTTAGCAGAAAACAAACACGAAAAAAAATACATAACTAATGCAAACCACCAAAAGCTGGTTTTTCGTTACAAGAGTTACAAAAATAAATGAAAACTGAAAAGGCCATGATTATAAATTTAAATGTGGGTAGCTGCCAAAACCATTTAAAGGGTCATAAAAACTCGCGTTAAAAAGTAAAAGATGTTTAACTGGCAACAAAGATTCTATTCTTCATTATTCCAAGCGTTATAAAGACTATAAGATGCTGAGTTTCAAACAATTATCTGCTGTTCTTATTTTCTACATCTTTCATTTTCCAAACATTTCATAATATGTATGTATTGTTATTGAGTTGAATAATTAGATGCAATCAGTCACAGCTAAAGCAGCCATAAGTCAATAAATGACTGGATGGATGGATGGATGGATGGTTGAGAGAAAATGTAGTATCATCTTCTCTACTGTCAGCAGCAGCTTCATCATTGTAAAATATATGGCGTTAAAAGAAACAGGGCGAAATGAAACTTAATGGAAATTGTATACAGAATTAAATGGTATGTAACAGCAGTATATTTGAGTATATAAAGGGTGTGATACAATTTACACAAGATTTGAACTAAATATGAAAACATGAATACTATTTATTGAATGGAACACTAAAGCACATAGACTTATGCTTGGAATAGGATATTGAACAAATGGCCTCCTTATTTACTGAAACAAGACATTTTTTGCACATTTCCGCACATTTTCCGAGACAATTTCCATGAAATGTGCTTAAATCACCGCTCAGAAGCTTGTCAGTTTGTTTGTCTTTAAGTAACCCCATTGACATAAATCCAATGATATTAAAACTTACTGTCTAAGGTTCCAATTTTTGTCACCAAACTGCGATTGTTAATGAACGGGACACACATTATGATTTCATATGCTGTATGATAGTCAAAACCAGATGATCTGAGTATCAATATTACTCAATTTAAACAGGTAGAACTCTGTTAGTCACTGCCTGGCCAAACGCATACTCGAATAAAACAATTACAAATGTCCAAGATTGTCATTGTATCGACAATGATATGTGGAAATATCTGTTATACACACGATTTTCTATAGAAAATATCTGTTATACACAAGATTTTCTATAGAAAATATCTGTTATACAAAAGATTTTCTATAGAAAATATCTGTTATACATAAGATTTTCTATAGAGAATATCTGTTATACAAAAGATTTTCTATAGTAAATATCTGTTATACAAAAGATTTTCTATAGAAAATACTGTTATACAGTGTCACTGTTAATTTTAAAAGAAAATTATCTTAAAATAAGATTTTCTATAGAAAACAAGCAACAATTAACCAGACTCCAGTTCTTGTGCCAATTTAACTTTGAAAGTATGTCCGCTTTCATACCCTTCAATTCTGACTCTTCAAGGCAAGTATTTTTGTGGTGAGAAGGGAAAAGAGAATAAAAGTGGCACAAACTTGATGGTACTAGTCAATTTTGTTATTTTCTTTTGTTTTTTTCTTTCATGCATGTTGATTTGCTTGAAAAAAATACAAAAATTGAGTTGACAAGTGTGAATGAAATGGCAAGTTTTAAAGAGAATTAAAGAAAAACTGGTCAGCTATAACTGAAGTGTGTGAATCAGGTCTCTGGAGACGTAGGTAGATTTTCAGTGAGTAAACGCTGTAGAGAGATTCTTGAAATTTGGACTTTATGAAAATCTGGACTTTCTGAAGCACTAATTTAGTATTGATCCTGTCTGCTTGAATTTTTCAATTACTCTCCTCACAATTGACAAAGTTTAATGCAATACTATTTGGTCGCCAAACTATCATTGCTTTGGAAATATTGTTTAACAATTCTCTGGCAAATGCTTTTCATGTTGCAAACAATCTAGCATGAATTGTAAGACACTCTTTATTTTCAGGTTGTATGGCAGAAACAGAAAATGTTATGTGATAATAAAAGATCATGTGCTTACGTGAGCACATGTTATTGGTTTTTTTTAATGATGCTAAACACAACAACAGGTGGTGCACTGTAGAGTTAAGTAAATTTAACCAATAGGAAAATGTGCTGGAAATAGGAAGAATCAGCATTATATTACCGAATATATACACAGAGAGATAAAATGTAGTTGTAAATGTTTACAACAACAATGTCAACATTTTTACAAGTTTTTCAACAATGTTATGGCCAGTGTAATTATTTATATGGTTGCGATAACCATAATATGGTTAAGTTACGACTCAGATGATCATTACAATCATATATACGATAGTAGTAACTAATTATATATTAGTTGCAATCATATTTATGATGAATACATTTATCATAATTTATTGCTCTTTAAATATTATATAGTATAATCTTTCAACTGATCATTATAAACATTACATAATTGCTATAATCATATATATGATTGCTATAATCATGTGAATATTGACTTAACCATATCATGGTTGCAGAAATCATATGAATAATATTTAAAAAGTTTAAGAAAGTTAAAATAGTTGTGGTAAACATGCAGAACTATATTTTTTCTCTTCGTGTATTTAGATATAAGTTTTGTTCAGAAAAATCCAAATCTACAATTTTTTGTTCACAAAATTACATTTGATTTGATGAATTGATTTTCTTATATACATGTACTCGTACATGCTCCTCAGACCAATTTGTTTCACTAAAATATTTATTAATTTCCTTTAGCAAAATAATAATAAAAATAGTTTTCCTGTACCTACTTAAAACTCTTACTACATTTCTTTGTGTAAAGATATCACTCAAAACCAAATCTTTAATTTATGTTAATTTATCAATATTTATCAAATTTTCATAAATTAATATTTAAAATATTTATTGCACTCACACTCAACGGAAAAATAAGAAAACTCTTCATTTCAGCTACCAATTAAAATGTATCTCAACATAGTAATATTTTAAATGAAAAATTATTTTTAACCTGCCACCGCCAAAAACATATTTCACCAATTATGATAAATTGCCAAAAACACACAACACACAACAAATATATGTACAAACTACAAAACACGAAATAAATTCTTGGCTAAAACAAATGTATCTTTGAATAATAATTATAATGATTGAAGAAGATGGAGGAGAAGGAGTAAAAGAAATTATTGAAGTTGTGAGTTGAGTTGAAGGCACATAGATGGAAATGAAAGATTGTTTATGAAGCAGAGTATGAGCTGGTAAAGATAATGCTAAAATAAGATAAATTATGAAAATTGATTTTATGTAATTAAAATATGTTATTTATATACAACAATATGTCAGGGAACTTTATTTTTTTAACAGCAAAAACACGCTCGTACACACATAAATACAATACGTATTTTCATTTATTTTTCTTATGAGGCAAAAAGGGAGCGTTGGGGTTAAGTTTTTCTTTTTCCAAACTTAAAAAAACTGTTTATAATTATAAACAAAATAGAAATAAATTTGTTTGTACTTGTGTTGAAAACTTAGAAAAGTGAATGACTACAGTAATTTAGTCAGTTTGGTTAAAGTTTTGTTTGTCTGGTTATGTTGATTGGTCTTTTGTTTCTTATTCCTTGGTTGGAGCATTGGCCGTTATGGTAATGACAAGATTTTAACAGCATCATTCATTTCCGTTTTTGGCTTGTAATAGTATCTGAGCTGAGCTGTCATTGTTTGTGTGTGTTTTTTAAAAAATATATGTACATACATATTAATTTGGCTATAGAAATTAAGGTTTGTTTTTCTATTTTGCCTGCCTAGTGAAAAATATGCCTATTTTTTCCTGTTAGAAATGTTTAAATAACTTTGTTTTTGGCTTGTATTAACTTCGAAGTTACCAAATCGCAGAATACATTAAATGATTCGTAGATTCCTCCTATTAGAAACACGATTTCTCTTTAACAAAACCACGATTAGTGCCTTAAATATTCTTTCTATAAACCACGATTAGTGTCTTAAATTTTCTTGCTAATAGATCCACAATTGCTGTTTAACAAAACCACAATAAGTGTCTTAAATTTTCTTCCTAATAGATCCACGATTGCTGTTTAAAAACCCCATGCGGAGTGTCTTAAATTTTCTTTTAATAGAGCCACGACTGCTGTTTAACAAAACCACGATTATTGCCTTAAATTTTCTTCTAAATAGTGAAAGGATTGCTGTTTAACAAAACCACGATTAATGTCTTAAATATTCGTTCTAAAATAACCACGATTTTGATTAATAGAAACACGATTAGAGTCTAAAATTTTCATTCTAGAAATAATGAAAAAGAAAGTATCTTTTGTTTTGTTTCTTTAATGTGCTTTCGTTGTAACTGAAAGCAAGATTTTCTGCATTAACGCTACAAAATGATCCTGGTCTCTAAAAATAGATAAGCGCTTCTGAAATTATAAGTGAAAAATGCAGATGACATGAAAATTGATCTTTAATGATTCAGTAAAGTTAAATATACTATATAGGTTTTATAAGTATTAGATGCAAACATCAAACAGCTCCATTGTTACTATTACGAGTCTATATGCAAATTGTGCTATAGGATATTTTATAGAACAATCCTGTTTAAGGAGACAAAAACATCTGCAGCTATCAGTGAGGCTGTACCGCAACTCAAAAAATGTTTCCAAACGACCCCAGCTTTGAACATTCAGAAATCATATGCTCAGAAGTTTCACGCTGTATATCTCAAAATCTGCATATTGCAGTTCTAATATTGTTGATTGAGTCACTTTATATACCCGTATGCAAATAAGTTACGCAATTAAGGGACGAATTCAGTTGCAAGCAAAGAACGTGGCTCGCATGAGCAGGTATCCAGTACAAATTGAACCCATTTTGCATTGTGTGATATAAAGCTTTTTATAATGACAACCAAGCATACCTATTATAAAGATAAAGCTTTAAGCGCAGCCTATTCTGATTCTCAAAAACTCAAAAGTTCAGATGAAAAGGACGTAAATATCCATCTCAAGTATTGGCGGTTAAGTAAAATGAGACAAAAAAGGTACCTAGAATTTACATGAGGCCAACCAAAGCTGGGTAAGCACTCAATTAATAACCCTATGAAAGTGGGAGTCACCATTAGAGATCAATCAGGTCCCTTTCAAGTATAAGAACTTCTAAAAGAACCTGATAATTTACCTGTGACCAATTAGAAATCTCGGCTTTGTAGTCTGAATACGGTCATCCTATATTACCAAAAAATTTTAATAGAAGGATTTTACAGAGCAGCATGTAAATATTTCAAGTGATGCACCATCAGTGTGATATTTTACCTGTTTCTCAAACTTCACTAGATAAGACATATAAGTGCGGTTTGATGAATCGGGAAGAGTCACGACAATTCTATTACAATTTATGTTCGATATTCTTAGGTAATGTGAAGTCATCACAAAACGTTTGTTAAGGCACGGTCACACTTGGCAAATATTTGCCCAAAAAGACGTAACAACTAAATGACATATATTTGAACACGTTTATTTATTAAAAAAAACTTTTTTATTTGGACCAAATAACAACAAATATTTAGTTTTGTTTTATTTGATGCTGTTTGATCTTGCCAAACTCTTGTAAGAGTAAACAACCTCAAACAAATTTGTGCTAAAACAAATGGTTACGCTTTTTTTTTTAGTAAATATTTGCCAAATGTGATCGTACCTTTAGCCTCCTTCAACATTTACGAAATTTGTTTATTAAATGTCGTACAACATTTATAGGTACTAAAAATGTTCCTTCATATTCAGAGAATAAAATTTTAACTTATAAGTACGAGTATTTATTTTCCAAATATCCGTATCATTTGCAATTAAACATGACTCACAAATATTGCCGTTAAACAAACCTTAAAATTTTAATAGCTCTATTTAATAATCCTTAACGAATTTTCTAAATTGCCACCCTTTTTTTATGTATTTTTAGCTGTTTTAAATAAATTCAATTTAATAAAATAAAAATAATCAAGCAAAACAAAACGAAACAAGAACAATTCAAAGCAATTGTACTTACCAATATCGAATGCTTGGCAAGCAACCAAACCATTGTTCGGTGTATTCCAGATGCCACTCAATAAAATCAAAGTCAATGTCAGCCAACATAAAGTTTTATTGTTATTAACACCATGACGCTTAATGTGGCAATAACTTTTAACGTAATTTGTTGTGAAATATTTAAAATGAACAACAGCAAAAATGGAGGCAGCAGCAGGATATAAAATGCAGAAGTAGTAGTGGCACAAGTTAAACAGACGAATGTACAAATAGTTGAAGAAGGCGTTGCTAAAATATGGTTGAAGGCAGCTGGTATAGTTGATGCCAGTGTTGAGAGAAATGATTTGTTGGGAGTTTGGTGTGTTGGAGGAGGCTAGAAACGAATTTAATAATAAATCGGATTGTTGATTAAATGTTGGCTCGACATGTTGCTGTTTCAGTTGTTGTAATTGCTGCTGCTGCTTCTGTTGTTGTTCTTCTTGTATTTGCTGTTTATTGTGCAATTTTACTAAATACGTTTTTTGTAATTTTATAGCAGACATTTTATGATCGAAATTTTCAACTAAAAAACAAATGCCAGTATTTGCTGTGAGTAGCAGTAACAGTTTGTTTGTACGCTTTTGGACTGTAATAATTAAAACGCGATGTCAGCGACGTAAAAGTCCCGTTAACCCGTTAACAAACTTAACGACGACCCGTACCGTTACATACACTTTTTTTGCCAAGAATTTCTACACCTTCTCCTAGCGCTTAATGCAAACTGTTTAATTTCTCTTTGTGTTACAATGTGTTTCTTTAACACTAACGAAATTTTTGCTTTTTAAAAGTACGCTGTTCAAATATAAAATCTACTTATAACTCTTTTCCAGTTACTCTAGCAAAAACAAGCTGTTGCCTGTTGTTAGTATTTTTCCTACTGTTACTCACTAAAACTTCCGTTTTTCTTGACACCATTGCAGGATTTCAAGACACATTTTTTGGCGTTTAGATGCAGAAATATGTATTTCCTTTTCTTTTACTTTTACCTCCTGCTACTCATGTTTTGCGTAGCTTTTTTTACTACAACTCAACTCGCAAATTTTACGGTCTTATAACGATGCGTAACGTTGTAACAAACTGCGGCATCATATTCAGTAATGTGTTTGTATTTTTGTGCTCGCGGTAATAAATGACATTAAAGTTAAAATTTTATTATGAATTTTTTGTTGAACGCGAAATGTTGCAAGCCAAACTTTTGGTTTAAAATAATACCGACATCTGGAATGAGACAGAAAGTGTTGAGACATTTTAAATTAATGAGTTGAACTTGATAATGAATTTGTTAAAGCATATTTTGCAATATTTAGTTTGTGATTTAAAATAAAATAAAAAATACTAGATTTAAAATATTTATTTAGTAGAAAAGAAATTGGTGTTTGGTATGCAAGAATATATTCTGCTAAATATTAGGTTAGGTAAGGTTTCGTGGGTAGCCGTTTTTTGAAACAGCTCACTTGGGTCCATTGTGTTGATCCCATTATGATACCCGTTGGTGGGCGACCTATCGATTTCAATCCGCATTGGTTGCTTCCCAATCGAACCATCCAGATTCCTTGGCAAAGGTGCTGATGCATCTTGGATTAATCCTAGAAAGTGCACCCAAACATGGAAGAAAGGGTGCCCCGAGTATCCGTTCCCTCTTCATCGATAGGGCCGGGCATTCGCAGAGGAAGTGGATGACTGTCTCCTCCTCCTCCTCTTTGTGACAGCTTCTACAAAAGTCATTGTATTGTGTCTTCTGGCGTGTGTCTCAAAAGTACAGTGACCTGTAAGTAGAGAGACAATAAGCCTAATTAGGGCACGACGAAAACTAAGTAATGATTTCGTCCTTCCCGCATCAAATAAGGGCCAAGTGGACATTGCAATAGAGCAGGTGATTTCGTTCGTCCAGCTTACCTGAGCAAGTCTGAACATTTCATCTTGCTAAATATTAGTATGATCGAATATTATTACTGCATGTGATATTATAATGGAATACAACTGTCATGTATGGGCCGTTGCTTCCAAGTATATTTTGAAGTTACTCGACCGCGTACAGGAGAAGATGCTTATCGGTGACCGTAGGGTTTGATTCACTGCAGCATCATCGCAATATGGGTTGTTCTATCGATACTATAATGGAATGTGTTCTGCGTTCTTTAGTCAGGACTCATCCATTCATGGTCAACTGGACAGTGGATCGCACAACACATTACAGGGAAAATTCGTTCTACTTGCAGTAGTATTCCCTGTCATAATCAATATTGGAAAATTCAAATCAAATGTTCACAAACACTGCTCCCTCTATCCTCCCTACCACAAGCTATTTTCCTAGTTCCAGCACAATGCATTGCATGAGTAGGGGTCATCCCCTGAGTGCTGCTCCAAGCAAAAAAAATAAATCATTTGAAAAACCTGTTTTCGTTGAAGTTATTACAGTCTATAAAAAATTATGATATATATCTTAATTCCTTTAAGACCACAATCAATAAAAAACTAAAGTAAGTTTATCTACATAATCTCAATATGCCTGCGAATCCCCATTCTAATTCTAAAAATTTTTGAAATCATTTCAGCGCAAGTTATTCAAGAGTCAATTATGGAGTTGAAGTTAAAGCTAGCTTTTGTACGAAAGTCAATCAGTGTTCACAAGAGTCCAAAAAGGCGTTCTATTCTTTCCAAATCATAAATCAGAGATCGCTAAAAGCTATTTAGGCACACGTGCATCCTCAAGAGACAAGTGTGTACCATCAAAAGATGTTTTAAAAGCAATAGGCACACCCCTAGTCGATGGACAGCAAGACGAGCCCTTTGCGATAGTGGTTACATCTCCGCAGTAAAAAAAATTAAAATCTACATTGTCAATAAAAGATTTTAAGACACAGTTAAAGTGCACCAAAGAGCACAAAAATTGGACAGTATCTATATGAGTGGAAAAGTGTAATCTGGTCAATCGAATCCAAATTTAATAATTTTCAATCCGACGGTAAACGATATTGTTGGCGACGAAATACCAAAACCATGTAAAGAAAATAATTGAGCAAGATGGAAGGAACGTCATTATATGTGATTGCTTTGTATGCTGGCACCTCAAAACACTGCAAAGAATCGAAAGAATAATGAGAAAATAATTTTGCAAACTCATCTTTCTGTCTATCCGTCCGTCCCTCCGTCTGGCTGGCTGTCCATGTAATGCTTGTGCGCAGAGTACAGGTTGCAATTTTGAAGATATTTCAATAAAATTTGGTACGGGATATTTTTTCGGCCCAAGGACGGATGGGATTGAAACTGATAGAAATCGGTCCATTATTTCACCTGGACAAATATCCTCCCGAAATAGGGGCTTAACGATCATAAATATTTCAATTATGAAAGTATACAAACAAATTTCACAAAAAATGAGTAATAAATAAAGATAAATCACATCCACAAATATTGTGAAGATCGGTCCATAATTACTCGTAGCTCCCATATAAGACCAACTTTCCAAAATCACTTAATCGAGCATAACTCTTTTAAAACTGTCGGTATCCAAGTAATATTGAAAGCAAATATGTTTCGTATATAAACATAAAATATGGAAGAATTTTATAACGATCGGTCCATAATTAGTCGTAGCTCCCATATAAGGCTCA
Source organism: Bellardia pandia (assembly GCA_916048285.2). NCBI lineage: Eukaryota > Metazoa > Arthropoda > Insecta > Diptera > Calliphoridae > Bellardia > Bellardia pandia. The sequence continues at coordinate 98,070,304 of OU696530.1, read as the reverse complement.
CTTCCGAAAATCACTTTGGGGATCATAAATCTCTTAAAAATGTTGTTAACCGAATAAAATTTAACAAAAATGAGTTTCTTATGTACAGAAATGATGACACCTAATTTTATAATGGTCAGTTCATAATTAGTAAAAACTCCTATATAAGACCCTCTTTGTAATTCACTTAACCTCCATAAATCTTTTAAAAGTATTTACATCGAGATAAAGTTTAACACACTTAATATTTATATTCACAGAAGTCATGGCTTTAAATTTTGGGATGATCAGTCAATAAGAGTTATTATCTCCCATATAGCGTCAATATCTGAAAAACTGTTTTATTAATATACTGAGTGTAGGGTTTTAAATGGTCGGGCTTGACCGACTATACTTTCTATATTATATGTGTATTATACTTTGATACACACCATCTCTCTCTACGCTCTGTATTGCAAGAAACACCCAAAAATTACAATATTTTGCTAATGGAAACATTTAGCTATAGTTTAATAACTTTCAAATTCAGACATGATTCCAAACAATTTACAACTACACTGTTTACACAAACTCTTTTAAAATCCCATAAAACGTAAACACTTTCAAAACGAAATGTCTTAATTAAAATTCAAGAAATACCATTAACTAAAAATGACTACCGTATAGACGGGGCATGTACAACCACCAGCAACAATTTATCCATTGCAAAATAGCGAGAGGAAAAAAAAACACAGCAAATTTATATTCATACAGTTGCTAAACAATTAATAACGACGGTTACAAAAGGAAATCTATACTCACATTTAATGCACACCAAACAAAAAACAGTATAGGAAAACAAACGGCCAAACAAATGAAAAGGCCATTTGAAATTTAAAACCGGCAAATGGAAAATTCTAAACCAAATTGTTATTAAACGTTAACCATAGAGCAAATAACAACAACTAGTACTACTACCAAAGCAACATACTAATATTACGTACAACCGAAAACTACTTGCCACAAGTTGAAATTAAAGCGAACAAAAAAAAAACTACAAGACTTTAAACTACCGAAAATAATGAAAGAAAACAGCAAATGTTAACAATAGTGCCGGGTTGTTGCAGGGACAAAAAAAGCATAAAATTTTTATTTGCCAAAGCTTTTGGTTGTTTGCTAAAAATGAAAACTTTAGACTGAAAGGACTGCAGTTTGTTATTTTTTTTTATTTTTATTCTTTTTTTTGCAAACGCGTATTTATGAGACTCGTAAACATGAGAAAACGAAAATAACACACAAATAAACAAACAAATGAAAAAAAAACGAGTCGAAACAAATGGCCCAGGCTGAAATATAGACAGCGTATTCACACATATACATTCCTACAAAGGATGAAGGCTGAACTATACGAGGATTTGTTAATAAAGGAGAGATAAAATTTAAAATAATATTCTTAATTTTGACCACAATTTATTCTTTATTCTTCCACAGATTTTCTTTCAAATTCATTAAACTGAATTTGTTACGCGGCTGCTTTTATGGTCAGTCTGTTAAGCTATGTGCCCACGATCGTCAGATATTACAACGTTGTCATATCTAGCAATGTGCTAGCAATGTACTGACATTGAAATTTTTTTAGCAAAAGGTGAATTGTCAGTTTAGACGACTGTAAGAAAACTAACAGTTTAATTTGCACACAATTGTCACACAATCAATTTATCTGACAACAGAAATTGTCAGTTTACACGGTTGTCAGATTGTTGTGCATTGTCAAATTCGTTTTAGAGCGTTGTGTGTGTGTGTTTAAATTTTTAAATATTGTCATGAAGCAAAAAAGAACAATTGGAACCATTTTATCTGCTTATGTCCTAATGCACACTTTAATTTAATTCTTTAATTTTCTTCTACTTTTCTCAAAAATTGTATCAATGCACACTTGTTTGTTTATTGATGTATGTACAGAGTTTCATTTAGAAATAATTTTAATGACAATGCTGCCATTGGCAGATGCATAAACTTTGCACATATGACAATGTAAAGTGTTTGACAATTGTCTTAAAACAATCACAATGACAAAATTGTGTGTTTACACGATTGTTAGATGTCTGACAATATTTTTGTCTTTCAATGTACTGAAAATGCTTTTTCTTACAATGTTGTTAGACATTTTCTGAACATTTTTCGGACAATATCTGACCATCGTGGACACATAGCGTTAGTCTAACAGACAGTCTCAGATTCAACTGGTTCGAAAAGACTCTTCAAACACTCCGGAAGATGTCAGCCATTATCATTATAACTAATTTATCTAAACTTTTAAACACAATGGATCTAAATGGGTCTTCGAGAGAATATGTGCGTTTGCATACAGCACTTCTTAAGGTATGGTCACACATGGCAAATATTTACTCAAAAAAGCGTAATCACTTGCTTTAGCACAAATTCGTTTGACATTGTTTACTCTTGCAAGAGTTTTACACGATCAAACAGCTTCAAGTTCGAAGTTTTTTTGTAATAAGTAAACGAGTTGAAAAATATTTAATTTAGTGGTTACTTCTTTTCCGGCAAATATTTGACAAGTGTGATCGTACATTTAGCCTTTCTAAACTTTTGCTTATCTACATAGTCTCTCTTCCATTAATTAACAGCTTTATTTGCCGTCTTTTAGTTCCTTCAAAAACACATCAACCACCCTCGTATCTTCCTAAATGCATTGGCGTTCGCTCTTATTGTTGCTGCATGTTGCAGAAATGGCAAACAAAACATGCAAATTTTGCTGTTCTTGTTGTTGCTGCTGAAAACCAGATGTACTGCTAGACATTGAAAACAAAAAATGAGAAAAACAATTCTCCAGCTACAATACATAAAAAAAAAACTTTAAATGAATGGACTGACTGTTACTGTGTTTTTTTTTACAAAAACGCAAACAACAGCAACAACAAATTAAGACCATGCTTTGTAGATGGGGTTTTTTTTTTTTTGTTGTTAAACCATGTTGCAAGAGCATCATCAGCATCGTCATTATTATTATAGTCATTGTCGTTATCATCATGTGAATGCATTTAACAACCAAATAATAACCGAATCATATAAACGGCTGTTTGTAGCCGTTTTGTTTTATTTGACTGCCTCAAAAGTTGTTAGCCCATGATGCTCAGGACTAAGTTAGGGCAGGGGGGGCAGAGGGGCAAGCAAAGTAGCAAAGAACATAAGGCTGTGTATTATAAGTCATAGACATTCAACATTTAAAATGCCTTAAAGTCATATTAATATTAGTTGTAAATTTTCTTCTGTATTTTGTTAAAGACATTGGTATGATACAAAAACAAAGATATTTACACATGTGAGTATATTGTTTGTATTTACATTCTACATGCTTAAATATCTGGCTAGGAAATGCAGGTCTACATGAGGGAAAATTATGAATATTGCTTTACAAAATGATAATTTGGCAAAGTAATATATCTTATATATAATGTAATGTTTTTATCAAGTATAGATTTACAGTCTAATTCACAAAAACTTATCAAGGGTTTATAACAGGCTTATAAAGCAAATTTTGTATGGATATTTGCTCTATAAGACTGTTATAAACCCTTGATAAGTTTTTATGAATTAGACTGTTAATGTATAATTAATTTAAACAAATTTAAATTGTTTCTGCTGGTAAAGCATTGATTGACATTTATAGCCACCAGATTCCAAAGAATATCTATTATTGACCTTTAAATTGCTCAGCTTATGGTGCATGTGTTACATTGGCTTCAACGTGCGATAGCTGGAAGACGAAAGAAAAAGTTCACAAACACAAGCCCAAAAAGTTCAAAGACCAAAAAGTGGAAGCATTACTCAATGAAGATAATAAAACTCAACAAGAACTTTGCAAAATCGATGTGAGCTACTCAAGCAGTAATTTGAAAATGTTTCCTAGCAGTAGAACTCATCCAAAGCCATGGAAATTGGCTACAGCATTAATTGAAGAATTGAGATCTTGAAACATGATTTTGATGTCCGAAATGCTGCCTCAACGCTATAAAAGGAGAGCATTTTTAAATGAATGGATCTCTGGATAACCCGAAGCGTAAGGGATCGCATGTGAAGCCAGCCAGCTTAATCAAAAGCCAAAGCCAAATATCCACAGCGCTAAGGCAATGATGTGTATTTGGTGGGACCAAAAGGTTCCTACTGCTTCAATCGGGTCAGACCATCCCAGCACCTGATTCGTTTGAAGTGAGCATTGATTAAAATAACTATGCAGATATGCTGCCTAACATGATAACACTATGAAACATGTTGCATGTTGTTAATGACTATTTAGAGAAAAAAAATGGTTGAAAAGTGTCTCCTTGCCACGTCCGACTATTCTTTGTTTCGATCGATGCAGATGGCTCTCTTTGGTATACGATTCACTACTGAACATTGCATCCGAAAATATGAGCAGCTCTTTTGGCGCGGAATCCATATGTTGCCAGAAAGATGGGCATAGCTGGCCAATACTTTGCATAAATTTATATTTTATAAATGTTTCATAATAAAAGCTAAAAATTTTAAGAAATCTGGAATGGTAAACTCTAAATTGAATCACTAAGACACGCTTGAATTTTTCTGAACAAGAATTTACTCTAAATTGCCAACGAACAGCTAATGACATTGCTCAAGTTACAAGAATTTCGGCGTTTTTTTTTTATTTATATTTTTTTAAGAGAAGTAACACTCAGGCAATTAATATGCCTATATATATTTACTTGCGTTACTTTCTTTGGAAAGGGGATAATTGAAGAAGTAAAGGTGTTGAAAGAAAAAAGCTTTTTATATCACAACTCTACAATTTCGCATTATGTTTGTTTTGGTGTAGAATTGCAGCGCCTCTGGTGGTGAGTAGGCGCATTAATAGCCTTTATTTTAATTATTTAACTGGGGTGGCGTTTCAATGCTATATCACCGAAGGAGGGCGTTGTGATAAATATTACTTATGATAGGATAGAACGAAAAACTAATAATTATCAGAAACTGATGTTGTTTGAGTCACAGAGTATAACAGAGGGGACAACTTTGACAGTTCAAAATCGCTACAATCAGCTGACACAGTAGGTATATTAAAAAGAGAAAGAAAATATTTTCTGTTAGTAAATTTGTAATGTGAAAAAGCAAAGCACTATATAAAAGACGAAATTTGTGAACAAAGCAAAATAAACAAAACAATTTTGTGTCAAAGCAAAATCTGTGGCAAAATAAATCAAACAATTAATTTGTGTTGTGTTAAATTATTTAATTTTCAGTGATTCCTTTAAATATAATTAATTATAATCTGTGCTTTGTATATTTTACGGTTAAGTACGTTGTGTTTTGTATAATCTGCAAAAATAATAATAATAGAAATACATGCACTTACCTTTTCCATCAAAATTGAATTTTATTTGAGTCAGAAATAAAGAAAAATAGTAACATAAAGAAACCGACAAGGCAGTTCTCAAAGAAAGAGACAAGAAAAAACCTACACTATCTTTGCTCTTCTGTCACCTCTGTTATACTCTGTGGTTTGAGTGGCAGTGGCTGGGAATCGAACCCAGGCTACAAATACCAAGTCATGCTTAATGATCAAATGCGCTAATCAGTTAAGCTACAGCACCCTAAAAAGCACTTGAAGTTTTTAGGATTCTCCTGCATGATGTTTTGTAAAGAAATGCTGCACAAAAATTTGACGACGTTATAGGCTTAGATTATGTAACGCATCCATGAACTACATAATCCCAATTTACACGAAGCAATTCTTTAAGCTTAGCTAATAAACTTTTAGACATCGTGGTGAGGGGAAGATTGATTAACACTTGATTGTCCTAGCAATTCGCTTTACGTTCTTATTCGTATTATATTTAAACGTGTATATAAATGTGTGTATACTCTCAAATAAAAATACGAGCGATTAGTAATAAGAATTGTGCTGTGTGAACACCTAAGAAATGTCAAGGAACAATTGTATCAAACTTTTCAATAAAAATTGCTTAGTATAAATTGTATGAAAAGAACATTAGCGTCATGTGAAGATATTGTTAGAAAGAATACACTATCACAATTTTCTTTGGCGTTTCGGAACTCAAGTTTCGTTGTTAACTGTTGACATGTTATGAATTGCCAAATACCATCAAAACTATGAAACGGTTTTAGTTTAAATTTTCGACAATATAAACTACAACTGCTGGTTGATGTTACTCTCTTCACTGCAACTGAGGTATGATGTCTCACTACCCAATATCTTAAAATGGCCGCAAGTTCAATTTTATTCAATTGCCCATAGATTGCACCTCACAAGAATTTCCTACTTGCCCTCAATCATCATCATCATCTATTCAAAATGTTTTACAAACTCAAATGTTCTTTGTTTATTAAATGGTACCCCCGGTTATTTTCATTCACTTTTACTCTAGACGCATAGTGTTTGCTTTCTTACATTTTGCCCCTGCCACTAGCAGTACACACAGCCTAACAGCAATCAGCAAAAAGAAATTCTATACGATGTTGAGGCAAAATAATGGTGATAGATGCATCATGCATCCAGTACATCTCTACAACGTAGGCTTGTGTGGGCAAAATCTCTAACAGCATTGCATTTGCAGCGGAGGTGTTTGCTGTTGACGTTGTTTTTTCTTTGTGCCATTTCGACTAGAGTCATTCAGTTTTGATGACGTGAATATGTGCGAGTTAGTTTGTCAAAAAAAAAAATGTGAAAAAAACTGAGAAAGTTTTTGTGTGATTTTTTTCTACTAATGTAAAGTTAAAAATTCCGTAAAGCAAAACTCTTGTAAATTGTATGACAGGCGGCCTTATAGTCTGCAACGTTTCCTTTAATTAATTTTAGGCAATCTGTTTTTTTTTTATTCACTGGCTCTAGTTCATGTGTTTCTGTTCTTTTCTAGTTGTGCAAAGATGGGGAGACGTTTGCTAAATTATCAGCTTAACTAAACGCCACTTTGCGTAAAGAGCACAAAAAAGCGAAACACATATTTGCAATAAAAGGGGAAATTGTATATATTTTTCAACTGTCAAAGTTTTGAGTTTTTGTTTCAGGAATATGTATTTATAATTGAAAGGAGACATGCTTGATTTGACCGAAAATTAATAGTAACTGTAAGAGCTAATAATATATCAAAGACTTTGAAGGTTAAAACAAAAAGATTTTTAAACATGAAATCTATTTTATTTTTGTTGTGTCAACAAAAAATATTTCTCATTGCAGATTGATTGAGTGTTCACAAATGTCTAACAGTTTTTAAACTAATGATGGTTTGGGCATTAAATTTATGTAGAATTTCCGTTTGTATAAATGTTCTAAAATTAAATACAGTTTTCAATTTAGTATCTATGTATGTACATACAATCAAAATAAAGTAGTTTCATTTGATTTTAAAATTATAACTTTATATTATGGGTATATTTTTAAAGAAGTTGTGGAATTTTTATCTGAACTGTTGAAGCATTTGAAAATTGTTCTTTACCTCAAGCTTTAAAGCAAACGTGGATCCTTCCTTAACTCCGTTGTGGATTTTTTTACTGGAATCTTGAATTTTTTAAGTTCAATTTTTAAAGAAATTGTATATCTTTCTTTATCTAACTTTACTTTACCTAAAGTAATTCCACGATCTTTACCTCAATCGTAGATCTTTCCTTAATTCAATTGTCGATTCTTCATTACCTCAATCGTCAATCTTTCTTAACCTCACTCATAGATCTTTGTTTAACTTTATTGTGGATCTCTCTTTACCTCGATAGAAAATCTTTCTTTATTTTAATCGTGGATCTTTGGTACACATGCGTGGGGCCTTCTTTATTTCAATTTAGAAAGAAGTCGTGGCTCCTTCTTCATTACAATTTGGAAAGCAATCGTGAAACTTACTTTACTTAAATTTGGAAAGCAATCATCAATATTCCTTAATTTCAATTTGGAAAACAATCGAAGATTCTGCTTTAAATTTAATTTGGAAAGCAATCGTTGATCTTTCTTTATTTCAATTTTAAAATCAATCATGGATCTTTCTTTATTTCAATTGGAAAAACAATAGTGGATCTCCTTTACTTCAATTTGAAAAGCAATCCTGGGTCTTTCATTAATTCAATTTGAAAAGCAATCCTGGGTCTTTCATTATTTCAATTTGGAAGGCAATAGTGGATCTTCCTTTATTTCAATTTGGAAAGCAATCGTGGATCTTTCTTTATTTCAATTTGAAAAGCAATCCTGGGTCTTTCATTATTTTAATTTGGAAGGCAATAGTGAATCTTCCTTTATTTCAATTTGGAAAGCAATTCTGGGTCTTTCATTATTTCAATTTGGAAGGCAATAGTGGCTCTTTCTTTATTTCGATTTAAAGAGCTATACTGGATCTTTTTTTATTTTAACTTTAAGAGCAATCCTGGGTCTTTTTTTTATTTCAATTTTGAAAATAATCGTAAATATTTCTTTATTGCAATTTGTTTAATTGTTAAAATTAAATAAAAATGTTTAAGTACAATTTAAATATTATTACTTCCTGTAACTGCATCGCAAGCCTGTTCCATATACCAGTAAAATCCATAAAAAAATAGATCAACTCTTACAATAAGCTCCCACAAAACATGTTTAAAACATTTTGTTCTAGTCTTCTACCTTTTGTCTTAACAACCATTACCAACTGTCATAATATGACTTTATTTTTAATGTAACTGTCAACTGCATTGAAACACAGTTTCATTTCTTTCTATTTGCTGGCAGAAAATAAAACAAGAAGAAAAATAATAGTCTTTCAAAGTTCTCTTGCACGCTCGTTCGAGCCCCCTCTCCACACTTAGCAGCTTTTTTGTGCTCATACTGCTGCTGTATTAACTTTTCTTTTTGTTATGTGTTGCCAACGTTTTGCAGTTTATTTCTACAGAATTTCATTACATTTTTCTTGTACTTATTTTGACACATTTCTGTTATAAAAACGACAACGATGTAGTATTTTTTCTTACATTTTGAGACTTGCTGGCAGAGCAGTGAATAAAAACGTAATAAAAACTATGAGATTTAAATGACATTTAACATAAATTATGTTCTGTATATTATTGTAAAATAATAATAAAATGGATGATGAGGAGAATAAGGAGAGAAATTGTGCGAAGATCCAGGAAGAAATGACACCTGAATAGAAATTATTTAAGAGTACCCTACTTAAGGGATAATCTCGTGAGCGCATACATTGTTGGCTAAGTTCTACTAATAGCCATTATACCTCCTCTCCAAATTACCTATAACCACTTCCAATTCCGTTGTATAGAAAGTACATATGCAAGAGTAGTTACTAGCGCTACACTACAACTACTACAAGTATTAACTGTTTTCTTTTTAAATAAAAAAAAATAAAAATTAAACTAACTGCAACTAAAACGAGAACGAAATGATGATGTCATTTAAAATGCAGAGACAAAACCAACAACCATCTATGTATTTATAAAAGAGGAAAAACTATAGTTCGTTTTTTTTTTTATATTCCACTCACATTGTTGCCATTTGTTTTTGTTGCAAGTGCTTGCCATACAGTTTTTACTACTGACAGTTTTGTTTCCATTTCTATAAATTTGAATCACATGAAGGTTACTGAGAGTATCTCAATTGAAAGCAAGGTTAAATAACTTTGCACTCGTTTACAAGAGGAATATTAAGTGTGCAGTTTTGTAGATTTTTATTTTTATACATAAAAAAAAGAAATATATTTTTCATTCAAGCTTTAATATGACTGCAGTTTTTGTGTTTTATACATGACAAGTGTCTATAACCATTGAATTGTTATTCAGCAATGGTTTTTGACAAGCAGTCACTTTAATTAGGATGTTTGACAGTAAACGATTAAAATGTTAGCAAGAACAGTTTAATTAAAAAATAAAAAAAAAAAAAATATTTGAAACAGTGAATGATTTTTCGAGGGTTATTGGTTAAAAATTGAGATGTATTCCTAAAGAGAAATACATTTATAGGTAAACTTATGATAATCATTAACGCGTAAATTGTATACACAAGGATTCATTTTGGTTCTTTTTTAGCAATAAAATTATTATTTGTACAAATTACTTTATTTTTCTACAAAAGCATTAGTGGATCTTCCTTTCCTTCAATTTGGAATAAAATCGTAGATCTGTCTTTAACTCAATCATAGGTATTTCTTTAGTTCAGTGTTTAAATCAATCGCGAAACTATATTCATCTGAATCGTGGATATATATTACCTTTAATTTTTCTTTACCTCAAGTGTGATCTTTCCTTAATTCAATTTGGAAAGCAATCGTGGATCTTTCTATATCTCAATCGTGGATATATTTCTAGCTTAATCGCGGATCGTTCTCTACCTCAATTGTGAATCGTTCTCTACCTCAATCGTGGGATCTTTCTCTAACTCAATCGTGGATCTATCTCTACCGCAATCGTGGAGCTTTCTTTACCTTAATTGTATATTTTTCTTCATTTCAATTATAAAGCAATCGTAGGTCTTTCTTTATTTGAATTTCGAAAGCAATGGTGGATCTTTCTTTATTTCATTTTGGAAAGCCATCGAGAATGTTTCTATACATCAATCGTAGATCTTTCTTTATTTAAATTTGAAAAGCAATCGTGGATCTTTCTCTATCTCAATCGTGGATATATTTCTAGCTTAATCGTGGATCGTTCTCTACCTCAATTGTGAATCATTCTCTACCTCAATCGTGGGATCCTTCTCTAACTCAATCGTGGATCTATCTCTACCGCAATCGTGGAGCTTTCTTTACCTTAATTGTATATTTTTCTTCATTTCAATTAGAAAGCAATCGTAGGTCTTTCTTTATTTGAATTTCGAAAGCAATGGTGGATCTTTCTTTATTGAAATTTGGAAAGCCATCGATTATGTTTCTTAATCTCAGTCGTGGATCTTTCTTTATTTCTATTTCAAAACAATCGTGGATCTTTCTCTAGCTCAATCGTTAATACTTGTCTACCTCAATCGTGGATCTCTCTCTACCTCAATCGTAGATCTATATTCAGTACCTATATTTCAATTTAGAAAGCAATTTTAGGTCTTTCTTTATTTGAGTTTGGAAAGCAATCGCAAATATTTCTGTATTTCTATTTGCAAAACCATCGTGGATCTTTCTCTACTCAATCATGGATTCTTGTCTACCTCAATCGCGGATATTTCTCTATATCAATCGTGGATCCTTGTCTAACTATTTGCAAAAATGAATTCTACAAAAAAGGTAGACGCAGCAAGAAAAGCAAAAACAAATTTGTAATAATACAAGTTTTATAAATAATAATAAAGAATACACACACATTGTAAACGTACGTAAATTTCGTTCTAACTCACAACACGTTAAAAAAAGAAATATGATAATTCCTGTACTCTATTTCTCAAAAACGGTGAGTTAAATAGATGATATTTATAGAGTGATAGTGGACAATGAAGATTGCTGAAGACGCATTTGGCTGGGTAGAAAATGCATTCCAATTTGCCAATTGTTCCAGTACTTTACAATAGTATTCTTGATTATTTGAACTATTAGCCTGAATAAAAACTTTTCTCTTAAAATTAAAAATATTAGTTTTCCTTCTCTAATTAATAAGCCTGATTAAAATTTTCTTTTTATCGGTCTGGATACCATATTACACCCAATCAGTAGCTGTACTAACAGGTGATTTATTTATAAATCTTTAATTTTATAATGAGACACATTTGAACATAAATGAAATAAGAAAAATTGCCGTATTTAAACTGATGAGCACGCAAAGAATTTCTTAAAGTATATTTACATACAAAATTATGGGTAAAATATTGTTTATGAAATTCTCGTACAAAGTTAAACATTATCCTACAAAGTTTGGTATTGATAATTAGCCAAATTGATTATGTGTTGTTTAAATGTTAATGAAATGTATATAGTAATGCGTATACGCCTGAGTAAGAATGATTGTTATTGTGTGTATGAGCATCAATATGAATATGATATAACTTCATTTTCAAAACGTTACTAATTGTTTTTGGTGCTAAGTTACAATACAAATTTAAACGTTCTAACAATTATATTCTTCAAAATTTTAAAATTCCATACACAGATCTCCCCTCAATATTGCTTAGCTTAAGTCAATAACATGAATTATTATCCGCATGATTGCAATAGTCATTATTTACTGTTTATTGCTGATACATACACTCGTTGTACACAGCATGTAGTTAAACTCTAGACTCTATTAATCATGTTAAATGCTATTTCGTACTAATTTTCTCCCTCTTAAAGTTAGAAAAGAATACAAACGCTATAAAGGCAAATAAATAGTTTAACCTTAAGAAAAAACAACAATTTATTGTAGCTTCATCGTTATATTTCTTTAGCAACTGCATAATTGTTTGCAAATTATTTTTATGTTTTTTCCACAAGTTTTGTTTTGACTGTCTACTACATTGTTGGGATTTTTAACAAATGTCTGGACATTTATTGCAATTATAAACTTGAGTCACACAAAAAAAAAAAAAAAACAAAATAACAAAAATACATGTTATTTCATTTGTTTTTCTTTACTTTTGGCCTCAACAAATTTATAATAATTTTTTTGTTTGAGTGTGTTAAAAAACAAACTCAAATAAAATACACCCCCTAACCTTAACCTTTCTCTGTTTTTTTTTTTAATATATTTCTTTTAACATTTAAACCAACTATTTTGCAATGCTGTATATGTACATACATACATATATATTTAACAAAGAGATACATATAAAGAAAGAAAAAAAAAACACTTAAAAATATTTGGCTGTCAACAGGGTCCGAAAAAAATTTATATGGCTGAAGAAAATGAACCGAAAAAAAACTGTCTACACTTTTCAGCCAGCCAAACATAGAGAAGGAGGGAGGACAGCAAACATTTAACATACATGAGCACAGCAAAAATTATTTATGTTGCTTGAAAATTGCAAAGACATGCGAATAAGTTTTTCACACACAAATAAAACACTAAAAAAAGTAAAAAAAAAGAAGACGACTAAAAGGATATTCTGGTATGTGGTGGCTGAAGGTTTATTGTTTTTAGTATTTGTAGGAAACTTTATTTACTATATTTACACATTGGTTATGGAAATTTTGGAAACTTTTTAGAAATATTTTTAACTGAAACTATTTGGGAAAGATCATAGACTAGATTTGTAAAATGCTGAAGTAATAGTTTGTTTAGAAAACATTATTGTTTGCATAAATCAGCAAACAACTACTCCTTTGAAATGTTTGTGCAATATAAATTTATTCAAAGTAATGGTCATTGATAGCTATGACGTTTTCCATTGTTTGGGTAACTATTTTCAATTTTCAAAAAGTGATGCGTATCCCAGAGACAACGTTCTATATTGATCGAAAAAATTGTCTCACGTGGCAAATTCTGGACTTTAAGTCAGATGATGCAAAATTCACAATCACGTCTTGTTTAATTTTTAACAGGTATGGTGTCAAACGTTGTCATGATGAAATATCTGGATATTTTTTGGACAATGCTTGCTTCAAAAGAATCAGTTTTATTTGGTGTTTCAGCAGCTTTTAATTACCACCAAATTTAATATTTTCGAAGCAAAAGAAAACTTTGTTGTTCACTGTTCAATAACAGATATGTATCAAAATATCATATAAAGGGTGATTTTTAGAAACTTTCTTTTTAAGCAAGAGCACATGCTAATGGCCCAGAACCGAGCTCACAAGTAACACCATCTGTTATGAATCCCACATTTTAAATTAATACACTAAATACTAGACAGCAGCAAATTATGTCAAAGAATCGAAAAAAGACAGAAATTGTGCCTTATTATAATTAAGCAGAATTTTTTTAATTTTTTAAAACTTTTTATCTTCTTTGGGGTTTAATTTTCAACAAATTATTGGCTACTATAGCATCACATTAAAGAGAATGTAAAGAAGAACTTCTAGAGAAGAATGCTAGAGTTGTGCCCGGTCGTTCATTTATCCAAGAGTGATTCGTTCATTCAATTCGTTCAATCGTTCACTTTGAACGAATGAATACAACCCTTATTGAATGTGATTTTCTTCTTGTCTTTTGATAAATATCAGCTGAACGAAATTGATCCGTACACTATTGAATGAAAACCGTTAAGTTAAATGACCGGCTCATTCCGTTCAATGAAGTGATCCGTTCATTTTAACGCGTTCGTTCATGAATGAAACAGCTCTACAACACGCAGTTGCCATTCATTTCATCATAACAACACTCATATCCATTAATAGTAAAGAAGTATGGTCACACATAGCAAATAGTTACTCGACAACGCTTGTTGTTTTAGCACAAATTTGTTTGATGTTGTTTACTCTTGCAAGAGCTTTGCAAGATCAAACAAAATAAAACAAAATATTTGTTTACTCCTGTCCAAACGGTGCTGTAGCTTAATTGTTTAGCGTATTTGATCATTAAGCATGAGTTGGTATTTGTAGCCTGGGTTTGATTCCCAGCCATTGCCACGCAAAGAACATCAGTTTCTGATAATTATTACCTCCTTTGGTGGTATAGCATTGAAATGCCACCGAAGTAAAATAATAAAATAAAGGCTATACAATCAAGCCTACTCACCACCAGAGGCTCTGAAATGCTGCACTTAAAACAAACATAATGCGAAATTGCAGAGTTGTGATATAAAAACTTTCTTCTTTCACAACCTTTACTTCTTCAACTATCCCCTTTCCAAAGAAAGTAACGCAATTATATATAGGCATATTAATTGCCTGAGTGTTACTTGTCTTTAAAAAACAATAAACGAATTTTTTAATAAATAAACGAGTTCAAATTTATTTTATTTAGTCTTAATTTATTACGTGATAAACAAACAAAATTATCGTAAAAATGCCAGACAGTTAAAAATCAAGTGTGCTTACAATGTTACAAATATCGTGCGGTGGTGATGATAAGGAAACTGGAAATGAAGCATTTAATATAACGATTGCCTAAACATTTTCTATATTTTCATGTTCTATACTGCAATAAGAGACTTTAAGTCTTGTGTATAGAATTGGAAATAAACAAATAATAAAATAAATAAATAAATAAATTTAGTAATGGAGAGCGCAACTCAACACTAAAATCACTAAAGGCATCGACCCGACCCCGAATTGAAAAATAAATTAATCAAAATAGTCTCTTTTGCAAAAGCATAATTCCGAATATGTTAACTAATTGATACTTCATACAAAGAGTTATATGAACAGATTGGTGGAATAAATCATATGCCGCTTTGAAAATTATTCATTGGTGAGAAAATGCTGCTATTTTGGAGTTTTGCATCGCCAAGGACATTGGACAACATGAATTATGTTTGACTGGACGGTTGAGATTACATGGAGACCCTGATCACATGCTCGACAGTGGAGCAGTAGACATTAAGTCTTTTGTTTCATTGCGACCTCAGTGAGGACAAACCTACTCTTGCAAAGCTAATGCATTTAAGCTCTAATCTAATAGATTCGGCTCATTTCTTTGTATGTTTTCCACGTATATTCCTGACATGGCTCCAACTGTGTAAGTTAGGATGACTCCTCCCAATTTTGTATGGCATTACTAGAAAAAACTTTGTTTCCTCGTAATGTAAGTGGTATTGTAAGGTTATTTGCATACCGCCTATAACATTTTTTAAGGCAGCATTCTGACAGCTTTGATTTATTCTCTACGGAGTGTAACAAAACGCAAGTGACTATTAATCACTGACTGACCAACCATCTTGTTCATAAGCAACTAAGTTTATCTATCTATACAACAAATTCTGGCTGCTTAAACTTTGAGAACCTTGTGTCTATGATTGCTGTTCCAAGCTCCGTCTAATAGATCCTGCAAGAACGTCTACATATTTTACAAGTATATTTAAATGTTCTTCCTGACATGCCACGTGGAAGACTGCAGCTGTGTGCTGTTCAAAGCTACATTCAGTGGATCCTGCAAGAACCATTCCATATTTTACACGTATAATCGAAGGGCCTTCCTTACATGTCACGTGGGAGACTCCAGCTGTGTGCTGGCTATAATTCAACGAAAGTGACTAATGTAATTGATCACTGACCCACCAACAATATTGTAGATTAGCACCAATGTTTCTTTAACCATACCCCAAGCGCTGCCGCCTAATGCTTGGAGAACCTTGTTTATACTTCGTTAATTTAAGCGTGATTGCGACCTTAGGATAAGATGCTATCAAATTTAGCAATAATTACTTAATTAGTAAATGTTGAACCTGATGGTTATTGCCATATACTGCGCACATTAATTGTTTCTAATTTAATATATATTTTTTAGCGAAATGAAAACGTCGTATGCGCATGCGCACTGATAAAAACCTGCATGTCTAGGGACTGACTCAAATAAATCTATCAATTCTTAAATGTATTCAATAACTTGACATTGCATTCGAAAAACAAAAGTTATTCAACTCGGTATAATCTCCCACATCCTTTCTATTAATCAGCAAATTATTGCCTTCTACAGTCGACATTCTGACAAAATTTTATCAAGGTTGGGTTTCCCAATTCTGCTGCTTGAAGTCGGCAGGAGGTTACATTTATTAGATAAAAGGAATATGCAATTCAAGGATGGCATAACTGATTGTTGTTCTAACAGTCATCGAAAGTACTGCTCTGGGGAAAAAACTTGCGCTTAATGCAGCTATCGCTGAACTATCTTTGGCGGATTGAGATTTAGGTCGTTCTAGAGCAGAGATACAGTTGTAATGGCAAAGTATAAAACTGGTCACAAAATTCAATTAATTTTAAATTCATTATATTATCTGATCTCCACAACAACTGCTGAATTATTTGCCGGTACATCAAATGGGAGAGCCTAGGAATGACTACACATGGTTTTCAAAGATTCTAAGCAGATCCGAAATGACCAAATGAAACCTTAAATTTTTAAATAATTCCATAATATTTCACGTTCTCGCAACAATATACAATACAACAGACAACTTAGTTTAACAATTTACCCAAAATATTTTATAAACTTATTTTTACTTGCAAATTTCTTTCATTACTACATCAAACACCAAAAACATACATTAACAACTTCAAAGAGAAACGGAAAAACACCAACAAATAAAGCAACTATTTTAGCAAGTTTAAGACAAAACATATGTACTTGTACTACCCATGGAGGGATGTTTAAAACAAGTTGTCTGTGGGTGTAGGCTTTGAAAAACACAAATAAAAATAGTAAAACAAATGTTTATAGCCAACAGCAGAAACAAGTGCTTGCTGGCTTGCTTGCTTAAAAACAAAAAATAAAACCCAACTAAAGTAGACTTTCAAAAGACATTTTAGACAAAAACAATTTTAATGCCATAATAAATGAATGCGAAAAAAATATTGTTTAAAAAAATGTAACAGCAAATAATTGAGTTATAAAAAACAGAACACTGAGTGAAAAAAAATAAAACGCAAACTTAAATGGCCTGTAAAGAGACAGGCCCCTACAATAAACTGACAACTGGGCCATAAAAATAAGCATTTGGAAGGAAAAAAAACTTAAGCGTCAACAAGTTTTAAACAAAAAATTGCATTTGTAGTTTGTTTTTAAAGTAGAGTTTTTAAGTTTTCAATTCTTTACATTTTTTTATGTTACAATTTAATGAGTTTTCAAGTGTACATTATGTAGTTGCAACATTTGCAAACATCAAATGAAAATTAATCAACGTGTGCGTTAATGTTCATCATCTGTGCAGAAGTGAGCTGGCGTTGAATTTTTCAAAACATTTAAATGTTAGTTTATTTTCTTGTCGTTTATTCGTTTTGGTAGTTGTTCGGTTGTTATACTTGTGAATTTAAAGCCTTTTATTTATTGTAATAATGTGTTGACATAGGGAGACTTGTTCCACACTACTATTTAGTTGCCAAATTCATACATATGTGCTATTCTTACAATCATATGCTGCATAAATATTGCTGTAAATATGTATAAATAAAGTGTCGTTGTGCTGTGCAGATGGCGCCCCAGGGTGAGTGTGTGTCTGTGAGACAAACAAATGTAAAAACATTTAGCAAATAATGTGAATGTCACAAAAAATTAAGTGCAATATGAACAAACATCATGTTTTCTTACCATCATACAGAGCTAATATTGCAACATGTGGATTAAGAAGGCCAGATGAAACATGTAGCAAACCTTACTTCTTAAAGTTCAGGTTAAAGTTATGGCACTAGTTCAGGTTCTAATGAAGGTTTTAGTTAAGTTTCTGGTTCAGGTACTAGTTCCAGTTTCAGTTATTATTCAGGCTCTTGTTCCGGTTCTAGTTCAGATTTTAGTTCAGGTTTTAATTCAGGTTCTAGTTCAGGTTCCAGTTTCAGTTATTGTTCAGGCTCTAGTTCCGGTTCTAGTTCAGATTTTAGTTCAGGTTCTAATTCAGGTTCCAGTTTCAGTAATAGTTCAGGTTCTAGATCAGGTTCTAGTTCAAGCTCTAGTTCAGGTTCTAATTCAGTTTCTAGTTTTAGTTTTATTTCTAGTTGAATTTTAGTTCAGGTTCTAGTTCGGGTTCTAATTATATTTTTAATTGAATTTTAGTTCATTTTCTAGTTCAGGTTCTAGTTTATCTTCAAGTTCAGGTACTAGTTTAGGTTCTTGTTCAGGTTCTAATTCAGGTTCAAGTTCAGGTTTTAGTTCAGGTACTAGTTCAGGTTCCAGTTTCAGTTATAGTTCAGTTTCTAGTTCAGGTTCTAATTCAAGTTCTGGTTCTAGTTTTATTGCTAGTTGAATTTTAGCTCAGGTTCTAGTTCGGGTTATAGTTCAGGTTCTAGTTCGGGTTTTAGTTATATTTTTAGTTGAATTTTAGTCCATTTTCTAGTTCAGATTCTAGTTCATCTTCAAGTTTAGGTTCTAATTCAGGTTCTAGTTCAGGTTCTAATTCAGGTTAAAGTTCAGTTTTCAGTTTAGGTTCCAGTTTAGGTTCTAGTTCAGGTAACAGTTCTAGTTCATGTTCTAAGTTAAAGTTTAGATTCTAGTTCAATTCTACAAAGAAATATCTTTGAAATATAACAAATTTATATTGTTGTTACCATATTGAAATATATACTATATGGTCAACCCATTTCTGTTAAACAAGTGTGTTTGTTCCCTAGAACAACATAAATGTTTTTATGTTGCTTTAATGTTGTCAAAGTAATTCATGGCCAATGTTAGCAACTAACAAAACACACATTGATGATGTTGCATTTAGAGTTTTTAACACTAAAACATACAAGAAAACAAAAGTAATAACAACCGACAGACTTTTATTTAGTAGATTGCTCAAACATACTTAGTAACAGTTGTCGAGACATGTATGTGTGGTTGTGTTTATCTTCCTTTGCTTTATATAGTTTGACTATACAGTGTAGACAGATCTTACACAGCTTACAGGCAACTTCCGCCTACATTTGTTTTTATGTAAGCGCTGGCTAATGTCTGTCTGTCAGTCTTTTTGTTTCTGCTGTTCGATGAGGAAATATGTATGTTCAACATGGTTTTTCACATTATTGTTTTTTTTTTTGTTATTTTTTTATAATTTGGCTTTGGCAGTGAATTTTTGTTCTGACTGTTCTGTGAGTTTTGCTCTAAGGAAACCGAAAATGAATAAGCAAAGAAACAAAGTACGCCTACCTAATTATTTCTTTGGATTTTGGCGTTGACACTTGACACTCTTACTCTAGGGCTTTCGCTTAAATAATAATAAAAAAAACAAATGATATACACCTCACAAATAATTATATGTGCAACGTTTCATAGTAAATTATTATTTAAAGACACAAAAATTTCTTTTGTTGTGATTTAAAATTAATAAATTAATCTAATTTCATTTCATAAAAAAATCAAAACAAAATATGATATAAACTTCATAGAAAATATTTATATGTGCAATGAGATAATATTAACTATTATTAATATAAAAGGTTTACTGTTTAAAAAAAATATTTAGAATACTAATACGATATCATATTTTTCTTTTGTATTAAAACTTGTTACAGCCTACGAGGCTTTAATCACGCCAAATTTTTTAGAGTCGTTATACAATTTTATTCCACTCTGTTAATATTGCATTTTTTCGTTGTTCTAAAGTTGTATATTGTTAGACTTTGGTGAAAAGAATTCTCCATCATTGGATTGGGAGGGGGACTTACAGTTGGCTACTCTAATACTAATATACTATGGGTGTTAAAAAATGTGACATGAATCGCAGCGTGTCCAATTATCACCATATGATACAGCTTCAAGGACTATTAAATTAATCTGTAGAAGATGTACATTTATTTTAGCATTAAATTTGCTTGGCACTTTGGACTTTACTCGAGCTCCAAATGCAGCCCACACCATCAGAGATCCACCTTACTTAAAACAAGTTTCACTTGGACGTCTTGTATCACGCCAATGTTTATGGTGACCTTCAAGATCATCTAAATTAAACTTTAATCAGTGCTGAATATAACCGTTTCAAATCTTAATCCCAAAATTTAAATTTTGCAGCAAATACAATACGCGCTTTTGTGACTGAAGTATATAGAGCCACGATTGAAGTATAATGTTTAGTAAAGAAAGAGCTATGATTGAAGTAAAATTTTAAGTATAGAAAGAGCCACGATTTAAGTAAAATTCTACGTAAAGAAAGAGCCAAGATTGAAGTAAAATTTAAAACATAGAAAGAGCCAAGATTGAAGTAAAATTTAAAGTATAAAAAGTACCACGATTGAAGTAAAACTTTAAGTATTAAAACACCCAAGTTTGAAGTAAAATTTGACGTATGGAAAGTGCCATGATTGAAGTAAAATTTGAAATATATAAAGAGCCAAGATTGAAGTAAAATTTAAAGCATAAAAAGTGCCACGATTGAAGTAAAACTTTAAGTATTAAAACACCCAAGTTTGAAGTAAAATTTGACGTATGGAAAGTGCCATGATTGAAGTAAAATTTGAAATATATAAAGAGCCAAGATTGAAGTAAAATTTAAAGCATAAAAAGTGCCACGATTGAAGTAAAACTTTAAGTATTAAAACACCCAAGTTTGAAGTAAAATTTGACGTATGGAAAGTGCCATTATTGTAGTAAAATTTGAAATATTGAAAGACCCAAGATTGAAGAAAAATTTAAAGTATAAAAAGTGGCACGATTGAAGTAAAACTTTAAGTATTAAAACACCCAAGTTTGAAGTAAAATTTGACGTATGGAAAGTGCCATGATTGAAGTAAAATTTGAAATATATAAAGAGCCAAGATTGAAGTAAAATTTAAAGCATAAAAAGTGCCACGATTGAAGTAAAACTTTAAGTATTAAAACACCTAAGTTTGAAGTAAAATTTGACGTATGGAAAGTGCCATGATTGAAGTAAAATTTGAAGTATTGAAAGACCCAAGATTGAAGAAAAATTTAAAGTATAAAAAGTGCCACGATTGAAGTAAAACTTTAAGTATTAAAACACCCAAGTTTGAAGTAAAATTTGACGTATGGAAAGTGCCATGATTGAAGTAAAATTTGAAATATATAAAGAGCCAAGATTGAAGTAAAATTTAAAGCATAAAAAGTGCTACGATTGAAGTAAAACTTTAAGTATTAAAACACCTAAGTTTGAAGTAAAATTTGACGTATGGAAAGTGCCATGATTGAAGTAAAATTTGAAATATTGAAAGGCCCAAGATTGAAGAAAAATTTAAAGTATAAAAAGTGCCACGATTGAAGTAAAACTTTAAGTATTAAAACACCCAAGTTTGAAGTAAAATTTGACGTATGGAAAGTGCCATGATTGAAGTAAAATTTGAAGTATAGAAAGATTCATGATTGAAGTAAAATTTTTTGTATAGAAAGAGCCGTGATTGGAGTAAAATTTAAAGAATAGAAAGAGCCACGATTGAAGTAAAATTTTAAGTATAGAAAGTGCCAAGATTGAAGTAAAATTTTAAATATTGAAAGATCCAAATTTGAAGTGAAATTTTAAATAGAAAAAGTCACGACTAATGTTAAAAACTTTTTTTTAATAAGTTTATTTTTAACATAATTGTCTTTCTATAAACCAAGTTTTAACACAATTGTTGCTACATGTTACTATGTTGTTGATGTTTTGATGAAAATTGTCGTAAATGGTTTTTGCTGCAGTTATTGCTGTCATCTGTTACCTCTGCAATACTACCAAGCCTACAACTTATTGATGAGGTTGACTTACACAGCATAATTGTATGTGAACATTTTCTTCAAAGTGTTGGTTTAATCTTCCTGCACCGTTAGTTGTTGTGGGTATAAATTGAAGGCAATTTATTAAAGAAAGTCTTTAAATAATGTCATTAAATTATAGTAATTTATGGTTGGATATTTAAATTGATTAATAACATATTTAAAACAATTTGGAAAGTATTAAGCTTTACAATGACTTAGGTAAGAGGCGGTGGCTTAAAGGAATTTTGAAACATAGTGTAAGGCTAAATTAAATGAAATATGTTTTGATATTAGTTCTCTTTAACATTCTGTACTTTACTTTAACTTTCATGTTTGTTTAAATTTAGTCAATTATACATAAATCTGAAAACTAAATTCAATAAAATCATTATGCTTAAAATAACTTCATTTACAGCATATTTTGTATTTTTCTTACAAATTTGCTTAAAATAACTCAAAATGAAACCTAGGCACATATGCTTACATATAGAATGTTTTCCCATTAAATAAAAAATTAATATTTATCTTAAACATTTGCAATCATGCAAGTATTTATAGCCACAGCTATAAAAAAAAACTTAATTAAAATTCAATTCCACCTGCAGAAGAGCCGGAAAATTTCAAATAAAAAAAATTTAAACTCTATTTACATTGATCCAATATTTTCTTTTAATCTCTTTAGTACTGTCATGCCAATAAGAACAAAAATACACATACATACACTTTCTTACATTTATGCCACAATTGTAGGTATAAAATGTAGCTAGTAACCTAGATTCCTCGATTTGTTTTTCTTATTTTTGTTGGAACTTTTTTCTATACAATTTAGTTACAAATCATTGGCAAAAATCGTAACTAATATAAGAGAAAAAAACGAAACGAAAAATTAAGTTGCTGCAAAAAGAAAGAAAAAGGAAAACATAGGGAGAGTTGGGGAAAAATCGAAAAATTATATTGCCACTTCATCATTGAATAGAAATTTCAATATTTGCTTAACATTTTGTGTGCAATAACGAACGGAAATTGTCTACCTTTCTGCCAACAAATACACATACAATTACATACATACACATGCCAGTGTGCAGAGACGCTGGAAGCAGGATAAAACTGTTAGGCATTATTTGTTAGGTGACACAGTGGTTAGAAAGGCTGATTTATGCAATAATTGAAAGAAACTGAATAAGATTTACTTATTTAAGACTTATTATTATAAATATATGCCAAACAAATATGTCATTACTATGAACCACACATTTCATTCCTACCGTCACATAGTATGCAGAGATGACAATATTGACGTTTCAAGAGAGCCATCCCTAAATACCGACGGAAACCGTTTTTAAATGTCAAAATTTATCATGCTCATACATTATGAAGCATACCGAAACAACGCGGCGGCAACGCTTTGCTATTGGAAAATCCGATTTTGAGAAGTCGTTTCACAGTAAAGTTAGTTGCAAAAAAAAAAAACAAACCAAAAACAAAAACGAGAAATAAAACAACAATGTTCAGCTGTTACAATAAACAGGGTCGCTTTATATATTTGTTTGACAACCCTGTTTTTATCGTTTTGACATAACGTTGCCGCTTTTGTTTAGGGATGGGGTATCAGTGCTAATGCTCAGCGTAAAAATACGTTCCGCTTTCCGTCGGTATTTAGGGATGTCTGTTAGTATTGTGAAAAAGCAAATCACTATATATATAACACGAATTTTGTGTACAAAGTAAAATAAACAATTTGAGTTAGTCTTCGTTCACACTCTTCAATTTTAGCTGACCAGTTTTTCTTTAATTGTTTCTAGAACTTGCTCTTTCATTCACACACGTCAGCTCAATTTTCATACCTTTTAATGCAAATTGACATACATGAAAGAAAAAGAAACAAATGGAAATAAGAAAATTGACTAGTACCGACAAGTTTCTATCCCTTTTATTCTATTTTACCTTCTCATCCAAAAATACTTGCCTTGAAAAGTCAGAATTGAAGAGTGTGAAAGCGGACTTAGCGGACTAGTTTTAATTGAAATTTTGAATTTTGTTTATATGCTTGTGATGTCAATAAAAGTTACTAAATTGTGTTTTAATAATAGCAAAGGCAGTTCTCAAAAAAAAAGACAAATATAAAACTTGATCATCTTCCGTTTCGTGACACCTCTATATACTTTATGCTTCCGTTTAAATAAAAATTGTTTAGTGCATGACACGGCGGACCATTACAGATATTCGCATTTTTTCTATTGCATCTATCAGATTTCATCGGTACCAATCCATTAAATCGTAATGACAAGGATCAAATCAGTTAAAAACTTTGTAGAAAAGTTTAGGAGGCAACAAATATTTATATCAACATTCTTTTATATAAATATCCAAAACTATATTTTAGTTAGTGAGAAAAAGGCTGTTCTCTAGACCACAACTGTGAATTTCTTGTAAAAACGTTGCCTTTTTACCAAATTTCTTAATGTTTAGCTTGCATCCCCTCATTTAAAGTTTCATTTGTTTCGTATGTTTCGTCATCCATAATATGGCAGTTCTTCCATTTAATCTTCATTTTATAGCAACACCATTGTGCTTATCACTACGATTTTTTAGCTACTCCATCGATATTTTTAAGTATCGAATTTATATGAAAATCATTCAAATTTGTATTGTGATGAAAAGAGTAAGGTTTAACAATTATAAATGAAATATTAGATGTGGATTATTTTATAAACATTTTTAAACACATTTTGGCTAAATGTCTCATTTTGATTCAGATTGACTTGGATTTTAAGTTTTTAGGCTTTACTCGATTCGACTGGTACTGCTTAAACGTTGCCTTTGAAATATTCCCACAAATATGTATTCAGTGCTGTTAAATCGGCGCGGAGATCTTTAACAATTTTTGATGTTTGTAACGACCAGAAATATTGGTCCAACACCCACCTTAAAGTATACCGTTCGACTGAGAATCACTTTCTGAGTCGATTTAACGATGTAAAGCTTGTGCGCAGAGTACAGAACGCAATTTTGAAGTTATTTTGATAAAATTTGGTACGTGATAATTTTTTCGGATTGAAAATGGTGGAAATCGGTCCCACTATGGTGGTGAAGGGTATAATAAATAAACAAAAAATGTTTACCCCAAGCTTAACAAAGATATAAGTTGTATAAAGTAGTTTAATAATCTATCAAGAATTTATATTTTATGGTAATTTTAGATGTATATTCCTCACAGCGCATTGTTTGCTGTTGGTACAAATGATTGGTGCGTTTGATACTGTAACGTTTGGAATTAGCAGAAGTTTCTTACAGTTTTGAATATACGAATAAAAAATATTACAATTTTTACAAACTTAAGCAGTTGTATGGTTGTGCAAATACAACGTCTCCAAAACACATAAAAATCAAAAGCTAATCAAGTAAATTAGTAAACAGAATTTTGTTTATGTCACAAAGTTCAAGGTCAAACGTAACTATTTTGAAAAGATTTTGCGGCAGCATACTTTCAATAATTTAACAAAGGTCATTCTAACATCTACATGAATTTAGAAAAAAGTTTTACTAAAAAAAAAAACATTTAAAAATTATAAAATATTCTAAAGAATACATACATATGTACATACGTGTCATTTCTGATTATTTGTTCTACATTTGTGACAGATATTATAATGAAGCTTTAACTAATGCCCGAGTTAGAAATAAAAATGTAAATTTGATTTTTAAAACGCGTTAACACAAATAAATTATGCATAAATTTAATTTCTTTCATTGAATATTAAGAATCATTGTAAGTTTAAAAAACATATTTGGCACAGCTATAAAAAAAACATAATTTGCATTATTCACACAAAATCTGGTCACACCATAGAAGATTTTTTTAACTTTTAATATGTGATTTTTTTAAAGGGTGATTTTTTAGATGACCTTTAAAATGGTAAAGATAATTTTTTTTTAAATTGACATGAAATTTAATTTCTTTTTAAAGATAATCTTCTGGCATTATAATTTAGATATGACTGACTGACTGGTTCGGACGTAATTTAATCAAAAGTTCCAAATTTCTATGACGCGGTGAATGTTGTCCTCCAAGTAGTCAATCGTTTCAGGCTTACCGGCGTAGGCTATCGACTTCACATATTCCCACAGAAAAAGGTCAA
This sequence comes from Bellardia pandia, assembly GCA_916048285.2. Taxonomy (NCBI): domain Eukaryota; kingdom Metazoa; phylum Arthropoda; class Insecta; order Diptera; family Calliphoridae; genus Bellardia; species Bellardia pandia. The sequence goes on along the minus strand of OU696530.1, from coordinate 98,044,034 downwards.
GCAGCATTATTTTGCAAGATCTTGGAGGCCAATTCAGGGGTCCGAATCTATGCGCTTACCAAACGTTGTCTTCAATAAATCAATTATGGAAACGAGCTGGGTGACATGTTGCGCCGTCTTGCTGAAGCCAGTAATCATGGCTCTATAGTGGTTAACATTGACTGTAACGTTCTGGCCAGCCACGTTTTTAAAGAAGTATGGACCAATTTTTTTACCAGCCCATAAAGCACACCAAACAATCAGTAACGGTGTCTCAATATACACTTGAGAATTATCATCACTCCAAATACGACATGCTGGTTTATTGACGTATATTCATGCAAGCAAAAGTGAGCTTCAGCGCTACACAAAATTGCCTTATGAAAATCGGCATCAACGGCAATCTTTTTTTGGGTCCATTCGCCGAATATACGCTTTGCTCGGTGATCGTGTGGCTTCAATTCTTGCACGCGTTTAATTTTGTAATTTTAAACGAAAATTATTTTGTTTTAATTAAAAACCTAAATCTTTTAAAAAGCATTATAATTTATTTTATAGAACGATAAAGCAAACCTTAAGCAGAAATCTAAATTGTCACTAATAGAAACGAGGAACTTTCAAAGAAAATATCGTTGCATTAAATATTTTTGCATTACTGTTTTGGTTCTTTAAGTTGACATTTATGGGTTATTTATAAAGATAGTTTAAGCTGGAAATCCTGGTTCTTTTAAGCATTTTATAAAAAAATTTTAAACTAAAAATCTGGGGTTTTTTTTAAATGACAATGTGATACTTTGGTGGGTCTTTTATAAAGAGATTTTAAGTGTAAACGTGGGTCTTCCTTTCATAAAGAAATTTTAAGCGAAACGTGGGTCTTTTTTTATAAAGAATTATTAAGCGAAAACTTGGGTATTTTATAAAGAAATATTAAGCGCAAATGTGGGGCTTCTTTTATAAGGAAATATTAAGCAAAAACTTGTGTCTTTTATAAAGAATTGTTAAGCGAAAACTTGGGTCTTTTATAAAGAAATATTAAGCGAAAACATGGGACTTTTATAAAGAAATATTAAGGTGGGTCTTCCTTTCATAAAGAAATTTTAAGCGAAAACGTGGGTCTTTTATAAAGATTAATTAAGCGCAAAGATGGATCTTTCTTTTATAATAAAATATTAAGCGAAAAGATGGGTCTTTCTTTTATAAAGAAATATTAAGCAAAAAATTGTGTCTTTTATAAAGAATTATTAAGCGAAAACTTGGGTCTTTTATAAAGAAATATTAAGCGAAAACTTGGGTGTTTTATAAAGAAATATTAAGCGAAAACTTGGTTCTTTAATAAGAAAATTTTAAGCGGAAACCTGGGACCTATATAAAAAAATTTAAGCGAAGACTTGGATCTTTAATAAATTATTTTATGCCAAAAGGATAAATGTAGGTGTTTTATAAAGAAATTTTAAGCAAATACTTGGGACTTTTATAAAGATATTTTATGACAAAAAGCTGAATTTTTTAAAGATTAAATGTGGGTGTTTTATAAAAAATTTTAACGCTAGAAATCTTTGTTCTTTATTGAAACTTATAAACATATAATGTGATTATTTTATAGAGACACTTTAAGCCAGTTTTATATGAATAATACTTGGTATGATTGTTTGTACATTTAAGTCCTTTTTAACGCCTGTGTCCAAGAAATGACTCCTATTCCTCCTATTCCTCCTATTCATTTAGATTTTTCTCTCTTGCCCCTTAAGTTTTAAGGCTGCAAATTCAGCTGGCCAGATAACGTAAACATGTTTAAGGTATTTTATAACTTTTAGCATATATTTGCTAAAATATTCTACTACTTCATTTTTTTCATTTTCATTTTTACAAATTTTTTCCCCTTTCACAACAAATATTAAAGTATGTATGTGTTGTAGTATTAGAATGAAACAGGTGGTTTATGGTCAATCAAGGCAATTTATCTATTTGAAATTTAGTTCGTTTTTTTTTACTTCTGTGTTTCAAAAGAAAAACAAAAAAAAAACATACAATTTTAGTATCTACTAAATCGTATAGTAGTATCCTATTGGAAAAATGCCTTTGTCATTGAACATTCAATAAATATTTGCCAAAGATTCAAAATACCAGAGGAGAGTAGGAAAAAAACATATAAACTAAAATTGGAAAAAAGGAAGATAGAAAGTGTCCTAATATTGAGGACTAAGTGGATGAATAGATTTTACGTGCTTAGAGTAACATGAGTTTCTCTTGCCTTTTTGTTTTTTGTTGTTGTTGTTGTGTTCATTCTAAGGGAATTTTTGTGTTCCATTCTAAGATTTTTGTAGTTTTTGGTTATTGTATGTAGCAGCTCTTACATCCGGTATTCATGGGTATTTGTATTTATTTAAGAGCTTTCATTTTCAAGAATTTGTGGGGTAAGAGCAGCTTTGATTTTTTTTCTTTATTGACAATTTTTACCCATGACAGTCTTGTTTAAACAAATAAAACATATAAAAATAAAGTAAAAACGTTTAAAAAAGGTCAGATATTGAAGAAATAAAAAAATGAGACATTTTTTTAAGGATTTTTTTTTATGCTGCAGCGTTTTACAACAAAAAACAAAACGGAAAATGACAGTAAAATAGTATTAAAATGTATTTGTACAATTACCCCAGGACTGGAATATTTATAAAATAAAGTATTTTAAATAACAAACAAAACTAAACTCAAACAAAATTTTAAATTTTTCAGAAGACTAAACTGGAAAACGTAACAGACACTTGCAACAAAAACAGGTCACGTAAAATAACTTAATATTATTTCCAACTTAAATATCATTTTTTTAAACAGTTACAATTTAAATTAAACTTTAATAAACTAAATAAATTTTCTAAACAAAAATTCCTTGTTACCCTGTCTCTTGCCACTCTCTCTATAACTCTAACGTACAAGAAATTGTTGTTTGTAAACTTAATTTACAGCAAGCCAGGAAACAAAAATTCTTTTACAATTTTCTTTACACATTACAAGCGTACATGTCCGCAAAAAAAAAACTAACAAAAAACCAAATCAAATTCATGAAATAAGATAAAAAAAAATCACAAATCATTTGAAGGATGAAACTATAAGCTAGAAAAACGAATTGAAACGGAAATCCTTATTGATCTATAACTTGGTTTGTTAGTACTACATAAAAGTATCTAAAGAATTAAGCTGTATATTTTTTGTTTATATTGGCCAAAACGAAATTGTTGCAAAAGGAAAAATAGCATCTTAACACTTGGCAAATTAAATGTTATTTTTCTATTTTCTCGCTCTATAAAAGTTTCGAAATGTAATAGAATTTGGGAAAGTTTATTTTTGTGAAAAAATAAGCAGAAACTAAATAAGAAATTGTAACAAAATACTTGACAAACACTTTAGCTTAGTAAACATTAATTTTTTTTTTATCAATATAGGACAAATAATATAATATTACCTACGAATTTATTTGGCTTAAGGGGATTTGAAGATGAAGTTTGTAAAGACTGAATTAAGCGTTAAGGAAAATAACGCAAATATTTCTTATCCTTTTAAACAGGGATACAAGCCCTGAAATCAATTGCAGTTAAATTTTAGCTAGAATTTTAGCATCAATCGTTGGTCGTTATGTCGTTCAATTTTAGCTTCAATCGCAGGTTTTTATACTGAACAATTTTAGGTTCAATCGAAGTGAAATTTGAGCTTCAATCATAGGTCTTACGTTTTTCAATTTTAGCATCAATCGTTGGTCTTTATGTTCTTCAATTTGAGCTTTAATCATAGGTCTATATGTTGTTCAATTTTAGCATCAATCATTGGTCTTTATGTTGTTCAATTTGAGCTGCAATCATAGGTCTATATGTTGTTCAGTTTTAGCATCAATCGTTGGTCTTTATGTTGTTCAGTTTTAGTTTCAATCGTTGGGGTTTATGTTAATCAATTTTAGCATCAATCATTGGTCTTTATGTTGTTCAATTTCAGCTGCAATCATAGGTATATATGTTGTTCAATTTTAGCATCAATCATTGGTCTTTATGTTGTTCAATTTGAGCTGCAATCATAGGTCTATATGTTGTTCAGTTTTAGCATCAATCGTTGGTCTTTATGTTGTTCAGTTTTAGTTTCAATCGTTGGGGTTTATGTTAATCAATTTTAGCATCAATTATTGGTCTTTATGTTGTTCAATTTCAGCTGCAATCATAGGTCTATATGTTGTTCAATTTTAGCATCAATCATTGGTCTTTATGTTGGTCAATTTTAGCTTCAATCGTAGGTCGTTATGTCGTTCAATTTTAGCTTCAATCGTAGGTCGTTATGTCGTTCAATTTTAGCATCAATCGTTGGTCTTTATGTTGTTCAATTTTAGCTTCAATCATAGGTCTTTATGTTGTTCTATTTTAGCATCAATCATTGGTCTTTATGTTGGTCAATTTTAGCTTCAATCGTAGGTCGTTATGTCGTTCAATTTTAGCATCAATCATTGGTCTTTATGTTGTTCAATTTGAGCTGCAATCATAGGTCTATATGTTGTTCAGTTTTAGCATCAATCGTTGGTCTTTATGTTGTTCAATTTCAGCTGCAATCATAGGTCTATATGTTGTTCAGTTTTAGCTCCAATTGGAGATCTGTTTGTAGTTAAATTTTAATTTAAATCGTAATTCAATTTTTGCTTCAATCGTAGGGCTTCAATAAAAGGTATTTATGTTGTTTAATATTGGTTTCAATCTTAGATGTTTATGTAGTTCAATTTTAGTTTCAATGGTAGATCTTTATGGTCTTCAATTTTAGCTTCAGTTCTAAATCATTGTTCACATAATATCCGATCGCATAGTTGTTATTAGTCTGAATACTTCTAAACCACAAATTGATAGTCATATACATGTACATATTAATATTGCTGAAAAGCTAAAACAAGGTACAAAAAATAATCTCCTCTATTAAAAATCATATTTGTTTTTTGCTCAGCATTTGCTGCCACCATGACTTAACAATTCAGCAGCAGTTCAGTTCAGCCGTAGTATAAAAAAATATAATAAACTCCTTGACTTCTTTCTTAAACCAATAAGATTTTATAAATTGTTTTTTTTATTAAAACACAAACTTAGTTTCTAATCTCCCCTCGTTCCAGTGTCTTAATTGATTGACATATTTCTTTCGCACTCATCAAGTCCGACTCACTCATTTATAGTTTAATTTACAACAAAAATTATTTTCTAAATTCATAACTGTTTTCTGAGACGTCTTAACAACACAAAATATAAAACAGTTCAATAAATTTGCGTCAGTAACAGTTTATTACATACAAGCTTGTATATTTTATACACACAAAAATATTTACATAAATTATAAAATTTATTTACTTAATTGAATTTGAAATTTTATTATAAAGACAAAAAACTATGCAAAATATGTGTAATAAAAATAGTAAAATTTATAAGCTAGCTAGAAATAAGCATTATTTGTTTCTAATATATTTTCTAAAACAATTTTATAAGTCAAATGTATGGCCAATGTGTCAAAAAGTTACTTTCATCTGCGGTATAGTGGTTATAGGTCATTGGTTTAATCGTAAATGCATGTCAATAAAAGTTGGTAAAAATAGATGATTAATGTTAATTAAGAAAACTGGGTGCTTGAATTGTTAAAGGTTTTAATAAATAAATTTTGTGAAATGGAAAATTTGTTTGTTTATAACAAGCACTTGAGTTTCTTTAATATTTTATGATTTTGTTATTTTATCTCTTTACAGATCACTCTGTCGGTTTAGTTTATACTAGAAATTTAGCAAATTTGATTCAGACGATGTAAATTAATAATAGAATAAAATACTTTGACCAGACAATGGCTACAAATTTACTACAATTTTTTTTTGCTCAGCCGTTTTTATTCGGACTTTAGTAAGAGTTGTAAAATATAATCTTAATAATTTAGATTTCAAGTAGATAATAGTTTATTTGGATTTTTTGGTAACCACACCCAAATGGTTCGCAAAAGTTGTAATAAGTAGATGTTATGATGGATAATAGACAATACCCTACACCATCTATTTAACTTTATCATATATATGTATAGAGATTAATTGAAATTCAGAGATATTGCATCAATTGTTGAAGAAATGTCAATATCGAAGATGTGCGATCAAGTTTCAAGAAGAAAGTCTGCAACGTTTAGTTGACGCATTAACTGAAGCAAGTCAAAGAAAATTCGTTCCCATAATGCACAGTGGCAGAATTTGGAAAAAAGGAAAGAAATCTGTAATTTCTAAGTGGCTAGTCCGATTGCAATAAAATACCACATGCCAAGTGTTGTTGAGTTTAAGTCACGAATTTGGACTTTATATGCAGGGTCAGTGTCAGAGATTACCAAATTAGGCCACCTTGTGTATTAGAGAAATTAAGAACGATCCTAATTCTTATGGCCTATTTCACGATGTCGAAAGATAACGTTCGCTTAGATAAGACTTAAGACACAAACTTGATTGTGGAATAAACAAACTTGATTGAGTAAAAAATAGATACGAAAAAAAGTTTGTGTCTTAAGTCTTATCTAAGCGAACGTTATCTTTCGACATCGTGAAATAGGCCATTAGTGTGTGATCCGATTTCAAAGATTATACTATATATGAAATCAACTAGTAAAGTACTCAAAAAACCCCATTGTTGCTATATATTATCTCTCAAAGTTTACGAGTTATTTGTATATGAAAATTTAATTTTTTAGCTCTTATATCCAACCTAGTCCGATTTTTTGCTAATAACGTATTCAAATATTTCCAGATTTTTTTCCAAGATCTTTTTTGTGGATTAAAAACACTTTTGTAAGTCAATCGTTACACAGTTAAAAGCATTTCAAATTTAAAAAAATTTTAAAAATGTTATTTTATTTTTATCTTATTTTAGAAATTTCCAAGAAGACTTAAAACGTACATATTTTTATTTTGCGGAAAGCTAACTTCATAGGATGTCTGCTGTATGAAAATAAAATTGAAAAACTATGTTACTGAGAGGAACAAATTCATTCAAAATTTAATTATTTTTTATGTAAATTTGAACTTTCCACAGCCGATTTCCAAAAATAATAACCGATATTATATGGCCCTTTTTGGTAACCACATATGTTTTTAATTATATTGGTGTTTAATAAATGGTTTTGATCCCGCCCCTGCTATAAACAATATGAGAAAAAATCTAAAAAATTCCATTTTTATTATTTTTCAAGACCTTCTTGGGAATTGTAGACTAATTCATACAAATAAATACAATAAATATTTTGTCCATACAAAGGCCATACAAATTCAATATTTCATTTAAAAATATTTATAAAGAACATTTTTATTTCAGTCTAAATTCTTTTGTCCCCAAAAACTATTAAAATATCACATTTTTTACTTGAAACAAAAAAAAAATAGACACAATTTCCTATCCATTTATATATGATATGTCTTCCTTGTCTTTGCTACGTATCAAATTAACAATTTTTGGGAAAGTAAAAAAGAGTTGAAAAGAGAGGAAAGAGATTGTTTCAGCAGAACTGCATCGAAAGTTCTACTTGTAGAAAAAATTTCTGGTTTATAAAGCTGTCGCTGAGTCGACAATCTTTGGCCGAGTGACTGTTACTGGCGATCGGTAGCGGGGTATGATAGCAGTGTACTTTCTGTACTTGTGTAATATGTGATTTCCACAGGATGGTGGCAAATTTCATAAATCACCTAATCAAAACTGCCTGCAATTAATAGTGTAAAATTTTACACAAAAACTGTAGTTTTACAGAAAATTTAATTTTTTACATTAAAACTGTAATTATACACAAAAAGTGTAATTTTACACAAAAACTGTAATCTTACAAAAAAAAAAAACAAATTTTACACAAAAACTGTAATTTTACACATAAATGAAATGTTTGCATTAAAACTGTAATTATGCCCAAAATACATTTTGCACACAAAAACTTGATTTTTACACAAAAACTCAGTTTTTACAAAGAAATCAATTTTTAAACAGAAACTCAGTTTGTACTCAAAAATTAAGTTTTTACACAATAAAAACTGCAATTTTACACAAAAAGTGCAATTTTGCACAAAACCTGTAATTTTACACAAAAATGAAATGTTTGCATTAAAACTGTAATTTTACACAAAAACTGTAATCTTACAAAAAAAAACTAATTTTACACAAAAACTGTAATTTTACACAAAAACTGTATTTCTGCACAAAAAGTGCAATGCACAAAAACTGTATTTCTACACAAAAACTGTAATTTTACACTTAAATGAAATTTTTGCATTAAAACTGTAATTATGCCCAAAATACATTTTGCACACAAAAACTTGATTTTTACACAGAAACTCAGGTTTTATACAGAAACTCAGTTTTTACAAAGAACTCAATTTTTAAACAGAAACTCAGTTTGTACTCAAAAATTAAGTTTTTACACAAGAAATACTGTAATTTTACACAAAAAGTGCAATTTTGCACAAAACCTGTAATTTTACACAAGCATTTTATTTTATGCAAAAACTGAATTTTTACACGAAAAATGTAATTTTACATAAAAGTTAAATTTTAGCATTAAAACTGTAATAATGCACAAATACTCGATTTCTACACATAAAACTCTGTTTTTATTAAAAAACTCAGTTCTTACACAGAAACTCAGTTTTTACAAAGAAACTCAGTTTTTATTAATTTACAAAAGAAGTGAGTTACATGCAAAAATTCAGTTTTTACACAACAAAATTAAATACATAACAACATGAAATTTTACACAGATACGCAGTTTTAACACAAAAACTCTATATAAAATTGTACATCAAAAATTAATCTAATATCTGACTGTACATATTATAAGAATTAAAATGTTATTAAAATAAATTTTACACAAAAATTCTGATTTCACTCACAAAGTTTTAAAACCAATCTTGAACTATAGAAAATAACGTTAAGAAATTATGTTATGTTAAAAGATGTTCCAAACAAATTTCCATTTTCATATTACCATTTTTACTGCACTAAAATATACAATCATTAAGTTTAATGACTATTTGTTGTTATAACTGATTTAACCAAATTCAGTGAAATAGAAGATTTTGCTATTTTAAATATTTTATTGAATGTTAGCCAAAATAACTAATCACATAAATTAAAATTAGTTCAATAAAATTTGAATAAGATAGTCTGCAAAATAAAAGAATTTAAAATGTTTATTGCTTTTTGTAAACTAATGTGATGTGCTGTGATTAGCATAGAAAGATTACCATTGACATAAAAATATTCCAAGAAAGTGAAGTTTCTTTCTTTTGGCCATATAAGAATTTTGTTGGCTTTCTTTTTGATTGACTTCGGTTAAGAAGAAATTGTTTAGTTTGATATAAATACGCTGAATTGAGACAAATTTATCATAGTTAACGCTTAGCAGCTCATTAATCAACATGAGTTGGTGGAAAGAATTAAGTTTGGTATTAATTGTAGGCTGTTTGGCTGTCTTGGCCTCCGATAGTGGAAAAACCTCCAGTGATACACCACGTATTATCGGTGATGATCAAGGTAAAATATTATTAAGTTCAAGTAAATGGTTATTTGTGTAACAATTTTTGTTTCCTTTTACAGATGTAAGGCTTTTGATTAATCCTTTTGCATTTTTGCACACGACGACAACCACGACCAAACCTACACGCAAACCAGCTATTATTGTCAGACCGTCTTATCACTATCCCCGTTATCCCTCGTATCCTTATTATCCTTATGATGACTACTATCTACACAGGCCACAACCATCATATCCCGCTAAAAAGCCAGGTGCAAAACCAGCGCAACCAAGCTCTCCTTCGAATCCTGCTCAGCCTAAACCAGCTAAAAAACCAGTTCGTCCAATCTATCCTTCGTATCCTTCGTATCCTGCACATCCACCAATATATCCTTATTATCCACCAGGACATCGGCCACCTTTTGGTTTCTATCCTCCCTGGACTTACCCACAAAGTGCTTCCGGTCAACGTCCTTACATTGTAGTTATACATCCACCAATACCAAAACCTGTTGTGCCTAAGCTACCTGAAGTGCCCAAAAAACCCGAAACTGCCAATAGAAACCACATAGTCAGTAATTTTGAGTACCCATATACTCAAGACGACGGAGATTATGAAGACTTTGAAGCTCCCGACGAAGTAGTTGAAGAACAGCAAGTAGAAAATAATAATGAGGATGAATTAATGGCTCGTAATATTAAATTGGATGGCGTTTCTATAAACGCTGATTCTGACGAAGATAGTGATACCATAACTGTCGACACAAACGATATCAAATTACCATTTGGTTTACAGTTGGCCAGTCAGCCAGTTACAGGCAGAAAGGTTAAAGATCAAGAGGCCTTAATCTATTTGAGAAATATCAAGAAAGGCCGACAACTAAAGGAAGATGAAACTGCTTGAAAAAAAACTGGAATTTAATAAAAATGTATAATAAAAACAAAAGTTTGTGTTTGGATTTAATACCAGCAAATATGGTTGTACTATTTTTTTGTATGTATTTTTTTTTTTTTTGAGTTGAATCTTCCAAATAACTTCCCTTTAGGTACAGCTTTAAAGTCTGTAAACTTTTGCTAAATTGCAGTTAAAATCCTCTGGAGTATTGTCTGGCAATTTTTGCGCTTCTTTTTGTGAATATTTAAACCATAAAACTGCACCTGCTTCATTGGTTGAGTTGATGAAAAAGAAACTACTATTCTAAAGATTAAAGTATAGTTTTGTATTCTACTATGGCTGCATAGTTAAAAACTGGAATATATTAGCAACATAAAATATCCTAGACAGACAGCAACAGTTGCATATACTTTAAATAGTTTAAACAAAATACAAAACCAAATTAACACAAATAATTTTCCAGACATGCTTTAAGGCAATTCAGCATAAAACTGTTATTTTTTATAAATTGTTATTAACTAAATTATTTACTAACAACTGATGATTTACTGGGACTGCAAAAAAAAAAATAGGAGATATATTTAAGATGAACGTAAAACCGAACTAGAACCTTAACTAAAACCCGAACTACAACCAGAACTAAATATAAACTGAAATAGAACATAAAACAAATATTAAACTAGAGCCTAAAACTTAACTAAAACTCGAACTAAAACCCAAACTAAACAAGTAAGAAAGTATAGTCGGTCAAGCCCGACCATATAATACCCTACACCCAGCATATGTATAAAACAGTTTTTCAGAAATGTGCGCTATATAGGAGATATGTATGACCTATTATGGTCCGATCATCTAAAAATTTAGTGTCATGATTTCTGTGAATATAAATATTGTGTATGTTAAACTTTATCTCGATATAAATATCTTTAAAAGATTTATGGGGGTTAAAATTGATTACCGAGTGGGTAATTACGGACCGACCATTATAAAATTAGGTGTCATTATTTCTGTATGTTATTTGTGTCGAATTTTATTTGATTACCAACATTCGTAAGAAATTTATGATCGTTAAAGTGATTTTTGGAAGTGGGCCTTTAATAATATTTTGTTTTAACCATTTGTGGAATGCTTTTGCATTAGTTCAGTAGTTTGTCTGCGTGATATTGGATTATTTATTTGGATTCAAATGTTTCAATAATTGGGAAAAACAATTCATATATAAAATATACTAAATATTACTACAAAATACAAAAATTTTAAAGAAGTGTTAAAAACCTAAATAAAGAAATAATCTTAAATTTCACAAAATAAAAATCTATTAAACATAATTAAAAATAAATGTTAATTTTTTTATATACATACATACGTTGAAAGTGCGCAACTATTTATTTCTGTTTACAAAACTAGTGTTTATTAACTAGTGTTTGTAAGTTTTGTGTTTAAAAAAATCATATATCACAATATAATTACTTTAGATCATAATATGATTACTTCAGATCATAATATGATTATTATATATCATAATATGATTACTTTATATCATAATATGATTACTTTAGATCATAATATGATTACTATAAATTATAATATGGTTACCTTAGGCCATAATATGGTCATATATGAGAATTTTATTATTATATTAGGTCATAATAAGATGTTATAATATCAAATTATGACTAATAAGAAAATATTATGATGAAATATTACGATGATAATTGGTCATAATATGATATTTAATGACACCTATATTCATCATAATATGTTTTGACAACAATCATAAATCTTATCACAATATGTTGCTCTTAGATTATGTTTACTACAGCCATGTTTTTTTTTTCTCTACGTGTAGAACCTCAACTAAAACCCGAACTAGAATCTGAACTAGACCCTGAACTAGAAGCAGAACTAGAACTTGAACTAGAACATTAACTGGAACCTGAAATAGATCCTGAACCTCAACTAAAACCTGAACTAGAACCAGAACCTCAACTAAAACCTAAACTAGAGCCTGAAATAAATCTTGAACTAGAAACTGAACCTCAAATAACACGAACAAGAATCTAAACTAGACCCTAAACTAGATCTTGAACTAGATCCTGAACTAGAACCTGAATAGAAACTGAACTAGAAATTGAACTAGAACATAAACTAGAACCTAAAATAGATCCTGAACTAGACCCTAAACCTTAACTAAAACCCGAACTAGAATCTGAACTTGATCCTGAACTAGAACCTAAACCTTAGAACCTGACCTAGATCGTGCACTAGACACTAAACCTTAAGTAAAACCTAAACTAGAACATGAACCTCAACTAAAACCCGAATGAAAAACTGACCTAGATCCTGAACTAGAACCTGAACTAGAACCTGAGCAAGAACTTTGACTAAAACATGAACTGGAACCTAAACCTTAACTAAAACCTGAGCAAGAACTTGATCTAGAACATGTACTGGAACGTGAACTCCTGAAAAAACTAGAGCTTGAGCTAGAACCTGAACAAGTAAATTCTGAACTACAGCCTTAACTAAATAAGTAACTTTGTTCTCTTTATGTTGCCAATAAATTTTTAATATTCTTTAGTTTCTAAACATTTTTAAATCTATATATGTTGCAAAAATTTAGGCATTTTTCATTTGATATTCTATATTTCTACAAGCATTTTTTGCCAAACCACAAATCTAATAAATGTCATATTTTCATTACCAAAAAAAAAAAAAAAAACAAACCAACAACCAACTTTACACAGTTAAAATATGTCTTGCTGGTAGGCGACTACCATGTCCCGTCCTCTCCCTAAATTTCCATATTTGCTCGTTTTTATGACACAGGATATATGTGATAACTTTTATAAGCCATTCATTTCCATATCTATTTTCATTCACATATTTTCACATTCTTACAATCATATCAAAATTTTCAAATGAAATTGTTGCTTAAAAATAAAAAAGAACTTGAAAACATATACCATACATACGAGACATTTGTGTATACAAAACTACTACTAGTCGTATTTGTTTATAAAGTTTTTCTTTTTTAGTTTGTTTGTTATAGAAAAAAAAACAACACAAAAAGAAAGCAACAAAATGTGCAAATTTCAATTTCAAACAAATAGATAAATCTACATTTTTCTATTCTTTTTTTTTTTCTTTTTTTGCACAAATCCTGTAGAGCAGCAACACCTGATGCTTTGTTCTCTGTGTACAAAGTCCTGTAACTTAATTCAAGTTATGGGGGTATTTCATATTGTTATAAATATTCAAGATATTTCAAATCATGATTTATTTACAACACGTAATCAGCAATTTTTTTTAAATATAAAAAATAAAATATTATATTTAAAATACGTTTTTATTTGTAGACAAATTTTTTTTTTTTGGGTTTTCCCTATGAAACCCCCCTTATGAGCTGAAAATTTATCATATTTGTTTGTTAGGTTTATGTTGCATTCTGTCTGTATTTTTCTTGTTATTCTTTTTTATTTCCTATAACTGAGTGTTTGCATAACTTTTTGTAACAAATCCATTTGTACTATTTGTTGTATAAATTCCTGTTCTATAACAGCAAGGGTATTCACTTAAAGTAACAGTCTCATATATTTAAAAAATCTAGACAGTATAAGCTATAAGTTGTGTCTAATGGGCACTAGTTTGTGTATCACATTTATTATCAACATTAAGGGCGCTTAAAATACCTACACCAATTTAATCCTTAAGCCTGGCATATCCTTTCTTTTAAATATTTGTATATCCTTTTAAATTTTCTAAATATTCTTCTTGCTGTTTCTTTCCTTTTCTAACACAAAACTGTGCATGTGTCTGTTTCCTTAGGTGTATTTCGTTTTTGGTTTCTTTATCCAATCGAATGTTTTTTTTTTTCTTTTTTTTTTGGTTTCATATTTACAATGAATTTTTAAAGTAATTTTTTAGTGTTCCGAGAAACAAATCAAGAGACAAATTTATGCTGTTTAAGCAATATAGTTTTCTATTGTTACATGCAATATTTAACAAATAGTTATGATTTTTATATAATAAATATTAAATAAATAGGAAAATTATATGTGTGTTTAAGAGCTACCTTATAAAGCCTAAACAATTTGATTGGGGTAATTAAAACATCTTTGGTGTTTTATGGTTTAGTTAAGTTAGTAACGTTTTTCTGTAATTAAAATGTACATACTCGTATTTACAATAAATTATTTGTCAGATCTTACAACGTTGTCCGTAAAATGTTCAGAAAATGTCTAACAACCGTGTGAACTTGATATTTTTGTTTTCCAACGATGTAAGAAAAAACATTTTCAGTAAATTGTAAGGCAAAAAAAAATATTGTCAGACATCTAACAATTGTGTGAACACATTTTTTTGTCATTATAGGATTGTTTTAAGATAATTTCCAAACACTTTTAATTGTCAGATGCGCAAAGTTTATGCATCTGTCAATGGCAACATTGGCAGAGAAATTATTTATAAATACAACTCTGTATATACATACAATCAAAGATTAAAGTTGAAATACACCTCAAAAATTGATTGTTTAAAGAAAAATAAACGACTCAGGACAACTTAAAGTATACAGTTCTATTTAGTTTCATAAATAACAAAATACAATAACAAAAATATAGTCTTCATTACGAACATAACGCTAAGTCTTAAAAGTACTATAGAATTCACTTGACAAAAGTTTAAACATCTTGCAAAACAAGGAACGCTCTTTCATTTCTCAAAAACAAAGTACAATTATATTTTATGTTTTGCTGAAATTATGTTTTTACAATCCAGAACTTGTTCTTAGTAGTCTTTTTATTGTCAGCATTACAAGTTTTGTCGAATAATATGGGCAAAGGTAAAGAAATTGAGTCCAGCATTAAACATTTAATAATAAAACGTTTCAACGAAGGAAAATATTATTAATATAATTAGAAAATATAAGGAAAATAGCTCCGTAGCAAATATTCCAAGAGGTTGTCGTCCAATTATTCCAATTAATCTTAAAAAGTTTCTATGCAACTCTGGCTCGTCAGTACGCAGTTGTAATTTAAAATAAAAAAACCCTCCTGCTGTCGCTGAAGCATCAAATCCTTCACCCAAACCTTACGGCGTTTTTTTGTTTTCATCCTCGCTACTTTCTAGGACATATGCAGATAAAATTGTTTCAATTGCTCTTTCTTGTTACATGCCAATATTAAAAATGTTTAAACACACACACAATGCCTCACAACGAATTTGACAATCTTTGCCACACAACAATCAGACAACCGTGTGAACTGACTATTTCAGTTGACAGATAAATTCAATTGTGTGATAATTGTGTACCAATGAAATTGTAAAGTTTTCTTACAGTCGTCTCAACTGACAATTTACCTTTTGCTAACAATTTTTCAATGTCAGAACATTGCTAGATCTGACAACACACTACATAAAATAAGATGAGAGCCACTGTAGATTTTGGAAGGATAAAGTTCATTACCAAAAGTACGTTCTTGAATAATATTAACCAATTGGTTGTTTTACCCTTTTAAATTATTGGTTTGTTATATAATGAAATATGGCCGAAATGTGATTGAAATTGTTGATAGAACTGTCGAAATCATTTAATTTTTCATTTATAATTAGCAAATCATTACTTTTTAATACAATAAACATTCATATAAATTCTTTGTTTTATTCTTCCAATTATCCTGATGAACTTCTAAGCATTGAACCATTTAAGTCATTGGCTAATAATAAAACTACACAGATAAAGCAAAACCTGTTGGCCATGTAAAGAATCAGATTGAATATGTTTAGATAATTTTGGATGTTTCAAACTTACTTGTTTGTCAAATGAATTTTCTAAAATATATGCAAAGTATTAATAACCCTGCAGTCAAGTTTTGCTTTAAAGTTTTTTACACAAAATTCTCAAAAATTTAAAGCTGCGACGTAGGCTGCACGTATATTAAAAGAAAACAAGTTCGAGTGCTATATTCGGCTGTGCCGAATCTTAAATACCCTCCACCTAAACGTAGTAACCTTTAAATAGCTGAAATTGAAAATACGTTCAAATTGCAGAAATAAATATTTGTTCTAGCATGTATTTCATCTTGAAATTACGAATTTCAGTTACAATTCAGAAAAAAATACTCCTGGAAAGGTCTAGGATAAAAACAAGGAAGACAGTCTGTAGACGGTCTGTAGACGGTCTTATATTGTCAAATATGGACTGATATTCTCAAAATCCAGCAGTTTGATTTAGGCATGTATGTAAATGATCCGTGTAAAATTTTGGATCGGTACCGTTATTTATAAGAGATTTATGAGTATTAAAGGGATTTTTGGAAGAGGGCTTTATATGGGGCATACGGTTAAAAATAGACCGAATTTCACAAAATTTTGTGGGATGATTTTTGTATACATGTAAATGATCTGTGCAACGTTTTGAGTCGGTGCCGATATTTATACAATATACATAGGGAAAAATGTGTTTTTCAGATGTGGTCCTTGTATGGGAGCTATGACCAATTCTGGGCCGACCACCATAAAATTTAATACAACAATTTATTTGCCTATAAAGATCATTTATGTCAAATTAAATTTTAGCCGTTTAACATTATTTATATCTGTTTTATACTATTTCGGGAAGAGTTTTTTATGGGGGCTAAGAGATATCATGCACCGATTCTTACTATTTTCCGCACACGTTCTTCTTTTATCATAAAAACAACGTATACAAAATTTCATGGTATTATCTGCAAAATATTACAATAAAATGGACAAAAAATATCAAATTTTTATGGAGGTGGTCTCACATATTGCTCCATAACTCTGGTTGGCCTAAACCGATTTTGATGATTTTAAATAGCAAACTTCTTCAAAGCATGTCTGACAGAATTATTGAAGATTTGGATCCCGAAGAAAATTGATTTCAACAGACAGACAGACAGACATGGCTTAATAGACTCCGCTATCTATAAGGATCCAGAATATATATACTTTATAGGGTCGGAAAATTATATTGTGGAAATTACACACGGAATGACAAACTTATATATACCTTTCTCATGATGGTGAAGGGTATAAAAACTAAAAAATTTATTTACTAAAATTTCTTGACTGTAAATTGAAACACACAATGGAATGAGAAATTAAAAGCAAACTCGTAGCAAGTTTTAAAAGTATGAATGAATTAGTGAAAATATCGAGCCATAACCGCCGAAAAAATGTATCCCACAAACTCAAAATTTTACAGGGGAAGGATAAAGGTTATTACCAAAAGTACGTTCTTGAATAATATTAACCAATTGACCAATAAATTATTGGTTTGTTATATCGAGCCATAACCGCCGAAAAAATGTATCCCACAAACTCAAAATTTTACAGGGGAAGGTTTTTTTTAAATAAAATCAGTTTGAATAAAGCCATTATTTTAAAATTTATAATGTAAATATTGTTTTGTGTAATACATTTAATTTTATAATTTTAAATGATGTTGAACTATCGATTTCGATAATCGATTATGGGTGGGATACATTATTTTGGCGGTAATGGCTCGATATGTTAGACAAAAAAAGTGAAAGCCAAAACTTAATCGTGTAACCAGCAAGTAAACTGCATAACTAATATCTTTAAAGTTTAATGTCTTTTAAAGTTATGAAACATTAACTAAATTAACTAAAGAATTATAGAACAAATAAGTCTTGCAACTTTTTCAATAAATACCCTAGAAAATTTTATTTATTGGCATTCAGCTGTCTAAAACTCGCACAATGGTTAAGTGAGGGAGATGGACTTCTAGGACATGCCTTGGCTGCCAAGATAATGTAAATGCCAGAAACTGCCGAACTTCAAGCCCCAAACATGATAAGAATTAAAGGGATATTTAGAATTGGTTAGACGAATGGAATTTAATAATTCAATTTTAATACTCATCTGACCATGAGGCTGCAAATACTAGCAGCTCCCTAACTCTAACCTACAAAACTAATCAAACTCATAAAAATATTTATGAATTGACGAGACACATACTCGTAGAATTTATTAAGTTACTCTCAGCCGCAAATTTAAATCTCTATCAACTTTGGAATTCTAATTTTTTCTTTAAGAATTTACCTTTGTATTTTAAATAAATAAATTTGAATTTATTGCATTTATACCAAAACACTCTTTAAATCTACTCGAAATAACTAAAGTTTTTTCGTGTAATTTTTATGTTTCTCTTTTATTTAGCTGTGCTACTGCTTACAATCTAAATACGAGGCGAGTAAAGAAGAATGCAAAAAGTGACCCAAAGTATTTTTACCTTTAGGGCTTTTTGTACCTTCGAAGTGGATTCACTAATATTGTTTCCAAGTTTTATATTGTTTTTAGTTTCTTAGTTGTTTTTCTTACTATTTTAGGTACTAGAATTCTTTTGTAATACTTTTTACATAGTTTTTGCTAGCTCAAGGGTCAGAAATATGAAGAGCATAGAAAATGGTTACTATGGCTTTAAACGAAAAAGAGAAGGTGGCAGTAGTTAAATATGTGAATGAGTTAGAATTTTTTTTTCATATAAATAAAGAAACTTTAAATGTCTAGTAAATAAACAAACAGACCAAAAATTGTAAGGTATAGAGCAGTGATCGGCATAAAGACAATATGCAAACCGAATTAATATAATAGCTGTAAACTAACAACGTTCTTTGTGGTTTTTTAAAAACTTCATTGACATTTGTATTATTTTATAAAAAAAAGTATTTGATGTTTGTTCCCTGATAGCCATGAGTGCCGAATACTAATCTAGACTTATATTTTTATTTAGCCATATCTTGTGTCTTTCTTTAAGTTAACCTTCCCCTCTAATATTGCATATCCATTTTCTACATTTTATTTTTTAAGCTTCTGAAGAAACACAGTAAGAGAAGAATAGAAAAATATAAAAAAAAACAACGTGAAACGGGAAGTTTGAAATTTGACATGTTTCTCTGCTGGACATTGAAAATGTTGTTTAGAATTTTTCTTGTTGTTTTATTTCTATTTGTCCTTCTTGTTGTTTTTCTTGTAACATTTTGGACTTCCAACTAACTATAAATACGAGTACTAACTAGTTAGTCTGTATGTAAAAGTATATGACACAATACAGCAACACTATACAAAAGAGTTTGTCTGTGTATTTGGAATTTATGTCCTTAGAGGTTATGTTACAGGATTTCAATGTTTTTTTGTTTTTCTAACATATCTTTCTATACTTTTCTACATGTTTGTTAGTAATTTTATGTGTATATGTGTGGTGTTTGAAGTGGAATTTAAGGCGAGATTTACAAATTGATGGATTGCTAGTCTTTCATTTTAAGAGAGCAGCAAACATTAGAAAAAATAACGTAACGAAAAGATAGAAAAAAAGTAACAGAAAACTAAAACTATAAAACAAAGATAGATGACATGGAAGTAGTTTCAATGGTTTTGTTACTACCATAAGCTTTAGCTTTTTTTTTAGCACAAGTTTCCATTTTTTTTGCCAATTTTTTTTTATGTGAAACTCAAATAGGTGAACATGGTAATGACATATTCGAGTGATTTAGAAGAGATTTCTGAGATGGAGGAAAAAAACAAAAACAAAAAAATTGAGAAACTAAAAACGAAACCCTAGCAAAAATGAAATAAATTGGAAAATAAAAATTGTTATTTTAGGGTACATGCATGTGAGGCAAAAACAGACATTGATTATAGGGTAAAAACCAAGTCGTTTGAAGGTTTTAGGTTAAGAGCTTGTTACGAGGAATTCAGGTTTAATAAAAATTAAGTATGAAATTTCAAGGATGTGCAATTAAATTAAACCAGGTTTGTTTAAACAAAGTTGAATAACAAGTAATTTAAGCTGGCGGAGGAGTCAAACAAACTATAACATCAGACAATTGGAGTGTACTCAGAGAGACGTCAGCTAGAACACGCAAAACCATTGGTAGCTACTCAAGCATGAACTATTGCTCGCAATACCAGCAGCAGAAATCATCAAAAAGCTGGTAAATTGGGCACCATATGAATTCAAGCCCAGAGACCTTAAATGACGATTTTCCATGTTTAAATGACATAAAAAGAAATAATTTTGCACCTAGTGAAATCTACTCTGGTCAGAGTAGAGTGAAACCTGCTCTATTCAAACTAGAGTGCAATCTACTCTAGTCAAAGTAAGTCAGACTAGGGTGAAATCAACTTTAACCAGACTGTATTAAAATCTACAGTGAAAGCTACTCTAGTCAAACTAGAGTCAAATGTACTCTAGTCAGACTAGGGTTTAATCTACTCTAGTCAGACTACAGTGAAACCTACTCTAGTCAGACTAGAGTGAAATGTACTCTAGTCAGACTGCAGTGAAATCTATTCTAATCAGACTGGATTAAAATCTACTCTAGTCAGATTGAATTAAAATCTACTCTAGTCAGACTATGCTGAAATCTACTCTAGTCAGACTGGATAAAAATCTACTCTAGTCAGACTATATTGCAATCTGCTCTAGTCAGAGTAGAGTGAAATCTACTCTGGTTGGTTGGTTGGTTGGTTTACGTGCTGCCTGCAAGCATTCAAGTGGAATCTTTTGATTCCGTTTTTAAAACTACTCATTGCACGGATAATAGTACTAGATATTTTTCAGATGCTAGCATATAATGCGTACTATGTACAGACTGATGCGTTCTGGTAACCGATGAAATCGCACCATCTAATACTTGATGTCTCTGCTAGGTTGCTTTGTGTATGATTGTTGAAAATTTTTAGTCTAAAGTTTTGACGAGCCGGACATTCAAACAGAAGATGAAATATTGTTTCCTCTTTCTCTCGGTCCTGGCAACTGCGGAAGTGGTAATACCAAACGTCTAGTAACCGGTTAGCGCCGCTATGATTCTTGAGATATCCTTTCGTTTCACATTAATGAGCTGCAAACGGCGCTTCGCATTGTATGCTGGCTAGATTTTTCTAGTGGTCCTGCAGGTGTCCATATTACGCCACCTAATCTGAAAGTAGTGTATGAAGATTTCACTTTTAATAGTCCCAGGCTAGACTTGTCTGAGAGGCGTATCGAAAGTTTTAAACTGAGTGAAATCTTCTCTAGTCAGACTGGAGTGAAATCTACACTGGTCAGACTCTGGTCTTATTTCAATTCAATGAAATATGAGTTGTTAAAAGTCAAAATGGAATTATTCTGTATGGATCTAAAAAATGTGTCACCCATGTAAATTTATTTTCATCAATTTTCATTAAATCAGCCTAAATTTGCATTTTTATTCGTACATATATATTTACCACAATTTAATTAAAATTATTTATTTTGTCATCTACATAATGTGCATTGTACATATATATGCCTTTATATACATAAGTGTCTGAAATGTGACTGACTGCTCTTATCCTTTAAACTTAAAGCCTAAAAGCATACAACATTTTTGGCTTTCATAATTAGAGGGCATTTTACATACATACACATAATCAAACAAACAAAGAAACAAACAAACAGTCATACAAACAAAACCACAAGTAAAAGCCTAACAAACATTAAAAAGCTAATTAGCTTTACAAAATCCACAATAAAATTATTTGCCTTTTATTGCTGCAGCTATTTTTGGGTAATTTTTGTGGTTGTTGTTGTATGTATGTATTCGTTCTAGTAATTCGTTTAACATTGTAAGAAAACCCAACAAAAAAAACACATTTTCATGACTTAAATATTATATGCTACAACACGAAAAAGCCTACAAAATTATAATAGAAAAATGAAAAAAATAGGAGACCTCCAAAAAAAAACCCTAAAAATCTCTCTAAATAAAAGAAAGCACAAGTCCGGCATAATTTATTACTTAAGTCACTCAAAACAACAACACACTGCCACCAACAACAACAATAGCAGCAGCAACAATTTGGGAGAAAAAAAAACTAAACCAAAATGGCGTCCGTCTACTTACGTACAAGTCATTATGACAAGTTGGCGTCTTGCATTTAATATTTATTATGAATTTTTTTTTTATAAATGAGCAATTTTCTACTTAGCTTTCACGCTTTATTTTACTTACTAGCGCCTACGCCACCGCACCCCCTCTAGTTGTTAGTGTATAACTTGATTGTTTTGTGTTACAGCTTTTTTTCTTTTTGACTGGTCATTGTTGAGTGACCCAGCAAAAATAAAAGAATGAAAAAAAAATTAATATGAAATAAAAAAAGAAAATGTTTAGAAAGAAATTCTTTAGAAATTGTAATTGCAACTGTAAGAAAAATATTACTACTATTGTATTTGTTTAATATTCGTATAAAATAATTTTTGTGTATTTATTTTGTGCCTGTTTTTTTTTCATTAAAAACTCACGCAATTATATAATTTTTTCTAGACTAGCTGAGGAATCTGCCCCACTCTGTAAAGAAGTTGACAAATTACGATAGAAACTGCCCTAGAGAGTCTATAACAACAAGAGCTGCTGTAGTAAGTCCGGATTTTGTCAACATTGTCAGCAACGCTTTAGTAAGTCCTCTATAGTGTATCTAAATAAGCATTTTATACTGCCTTCATATACAAAACTTTCTGAATGGGGCATGCATACATTATTTTTTTGCGCCTTTGCATTTCAGTCAATTTCTCCCATTGTGTATGTATTGCCGGAATGTATGTTAACAATTCTTTAGTTCTATATTATTCCTCTTGTGTGTATCTAAATGAGTCTAAACATACTTATATACTCCCTTCGAAACCCAAAACTTGCTCTCTAGAACTCCAATATATTAATTCCTTGTTTCCTGCTCTTTTTTCCTCTACAATGTCAAATGGCTGAAAGTTAGTTGAAAACCATCAACAAACCAAAAAATAAAAAATATATAAGCCACCAACTTGAGAAAAAAATACACTGAATTAATTGTATTTTGGTTAAGAGCTTTTTAGATTTAGATTTGTGTTTTCGTTGTTATATTTTCACCCTGTTTGCTTTATTACTATTTGAGTTTGCTGCTAGACCATATAGACTACAAATAACCTAACACAAAACAAATAACAAACAAATTGGAGCACACCAAAAAAGAAAAACTCCTAGTACTACTTGGAAACTAGCAAAAAAAAAAAAAAAAAAAAAAGAAAACACAAACAAATTTTAACGTGTCAACATTATTTCAAATTTTCATTAGTTGTGACATACAGACACAAACAAACAGCAAAAGTGCTTAGAAAATGTCACTGTAGAGACATTTTTGCGTAGCAGCTTTTAAGTGGAATATATATTTTTGCCATAAATCATCATTTTTTTCTGGTTTAAGAAAGAAACTTTAGGGAATGTTATTAAGATTGCAAAGTTTTAACTAAGATTTTGAACTTGTAAACAAAAAAGTAATAAGTAATTGTTAATATATCATTGTGATTTTTTATTACTTGCATCAATTCCAACCTAGATTTAGTTGGACAGGTTATGACCTGTTCGATCAAGTGTTAATTTGCCTCACAATACCCTTTTGGGTTAAATTGCATGATGTTTATAATCAGGAAATTTCAACTATTTATTTAAGAAAATTCTATAAAAAAATAAAAAAAACATTAAAATTTTGTCTGAAATTTTCAAAATTTTTGAATTAAAAAAAATTGTTTTTTAATTTTTGATAACCCATTGAATGCGCCTCTCAAAGACCATTCATATGATACTAAAATTACATATAGTTCCCTTGGGGGAAATGTGAAATTTTCATATTAGTCGGGAACATCCGCAATTTTATTTTGGGGCCACCCTAATGTACACGTATGTGAAGCAAACAAAAAATCACTATTTTTTATTTTACCTATTAAAAATGTATAAAGAAATGAATTATTAAATAAAACTTTTTTCTTATTCCTTCCAATGTTTCTCTTAAACAAACTTCAGGTAAGATGCTTTACAGAAACGCCTCCGAAATGAAGAAAATATAATTTTTAACCCTTATGTGAGTGACAAAAAAAAAACACCTTTAACAGAGTGACAGGGTACCCGGGTACCACATTCGATATATACGAAAGTTTCATATTATAGTACAATATATATAAAGATTAATGGTACGAAATGTAAAATACACGTTTTTTCAAAGTCTAACATCAACAGTAATCTGGGGATTTCCCTCTGGCTTTGTGCTTGATCGACAAATTCAGTTACTTGCTACTGTCATTCATACATACCTAAGTGCATACATGAATAAGATCGATAAGCGCGAGAAGATAAAGTGTTATACAATGGCTTCTTGTTCTCAAAAAGCTCGTTTAAACTCAACCGATATAAATGAAATATTAAACGAATGTGGGAGTGATGATGGAGAATTTATATCAGATGAACATATGCTGAATATTTGCGACATAATATCAGAAGCATCCAATGCAGAAAAAATGGGATATATAGAGGCTAACGAGGATTCATATGATTCTGACGAGAGTGAAGAATTTGAAGAAACAACTGAACTCTGTGGAAAGGATGGTACGCGTTGGCGGCTTGATCCCTATCCAGAATACCAATTGTATTCCACTAACTTTGCTTTTAGACAGGATGGGACATTGTGTTCGTATGTTCAAAAAAAAAAGAAAGCAGTTGTTATGTTTTCTGCTATGCATACAAAGCCTGACACGGAAACTACATTAGCTGCTAAACCTACAATTTTCACATATTGCAACCAAACTAAAGGAGGATAATATGGATAAGCTTTTAGGTCAATACACAACAAAAAGAAGAACAAGTCGATGGCCGCTAGCATTATTTTTTAATGCTATTGATGTAGCTGCTTTGGCAAGTTATATTATACATGCCGAATATAATCCAGAACGTAAATCAATAGATCGGCGACGATAATTTTTAAAAGATTTAAGTTTTCAATTGTGTAAAGCAAATATAGAACAACGTATGACCAACCCAAAAATAATTGCAAAACCCGGTCTGCCATACATCAAGTTCTTGGAACATCATTCATTCCTGGTGGACAAAAAGATAATTCAATTTCCGAAAATAGAGATGAAAGTGGCCGTATCAGAGTTGTCGACAGCTGCTCTATTTGCAAAACTAATAAAACAAATAGAAAAACTCGGAAAGCGTGCGCAAGTTGTTGTATTCCGATTTGTGTAACGAACATTCAATTAACCGTCCTCTGTGTGAAACCTGTTTCCAATGAACTAAGTAGACTTTTTTTTTTGTGCTTTTCTGATTTTTTATATAGTAAAGTGTATCTTATTTCTAATTTTTTTGTACTTTACTCAAGTCTTTTGCTTGAATAAATAAAAAACGAAATACACAAAATAACGGACACTGTCTTTTATTTTTCGTTTTCATTCATGTCAAAAATAAGAAAATATTCCAACAGAAATAAACCAACATGATTTTAAACTCATTTTCATTAAAATAAATCAAAATAATACTAATAAAAAAATGTTATATTAAAAATTTCCATTAAGGTACCCGGGTACCCTGTCACTCCGTTAAGGGTGAAAAATGTAAATTGACCCACAGCACCCTCTCAAGTTAAGAAACTAATCTAATGTTTATCCAAATATATCTTAAACACAATAATAAGAGTTCTCAAGAGGTTCCACTCCGTCAAGAAACTTGAAACCAAAAGAAAAACGCAATTAAAGTTTAAAAAGTTACCCGGGTACCCTGTCACTCACATAAGGGTTAATATTAATAAAAAGGTCGAACAATTAGTTTAATAATCTAAAAAATGAATTAGTGTTTCATAACTATAAATACACTGAAATTAAAATAGCTTAAAATACTAATGTTGAAAAAAATCTTATTTCTATAATGTGTTGGGCGTCTTTGTTTTTGAATAAAAACAAAAATTCGAACAAACATACTTAACACCAGATTTATTTCTCTACCTGATATTCAATTCTAAATAATTATATGTATAATAATTTCTAATAAATTATTATTTATATTAATATAACTAAGCTTTCATTTTTATAATATTATGTTGACTTTATTTTGACACTCACTGTACCTCCAAACATGACGAAATTTACTAACGATCTTAACCCTAGATGGTTACTCTTCATTTTTATATATTAAGGTTACCCTTCGTTGAATCAAACGAACAATTTCTAAAAATTATTTTAACGGAACAGTTTTTAAAGTTAAAAATAAACAAAAATATTTTTATTTAAGAATTTTATTTAAGAAATAACAAAAAAAATATAATGTAACGCACATTTTTTTTTTATCTATCTTAAAATTCGATTCTACGAACAGTAACCATCCAGGGTTAATAATTCACTTAAAGGTAACTAATTATGATAAGTGATGAAAGAATTCAAGGTACTAAATATCTATCATATCTTCTTGATCTTACAACACACTATTTTATATCTTCAACAGACTCAATTAAAATAATACTTATCTATGATGAAGAAAAATAGAAACAACTAAACTAATTAAGAGGTTATCGCCAGCAACAAAAAAAAATTAAATAACAACAACAATAAGTAATATCTTTAAATCAAATGCTCTTTTTGCCTCTTTTAATATTGCTGGCGTTCAAAACGATTTAATCAAAATCTTCTGCTAACAGATTTTTTTATTATTTCTCAAAACTCTGCATAGATGATGAAAAGAAACAAAATCAAAATTAATCTTCATTAGTGATTGTTGATCGCCATGGGGGGGATGCATGGTTTTGTAGACCCTTTACAAGTAGTTGCAGACAAGTTATGTACGATTACACAACCAATACAATGTATTTACAACTTGCAACATGATTTCAACATTCAACAACAAGTAAGAAGACATGTAGGGAATAAAACGCACATAAACACACAGCCATGAATATAATGACGCTAAATCAAGATACGAGTACAAGTGCTGCAGCTGAGGAATGCCACAGAAGTATAAAAAGCCCTTATTTGTAGCAATAGAAGATGAAGCAAGACCACAACTCTTTTTCTGTTTTTCTTTTTTGGTTCTGCTCCAAATTGTTCATGAGTGTGTGTAGAAAATTGACTTGTACTTGAACATTAATTTAATAATGATTTAATTTTTCTTTGTTATTGTTAAAGATTCATGCTACTAAATTGAGTTTTCAATAGCTTTAGAAAAATTAATTTGTGTTCTTTTTCTTCATGATTTTAAACTAGAGATAAATTTATGGGATTTTTTTCTTATTTATATTATATTTTTTTGTATGTTATTTGTTTGAGTTTATACAATTATTTAGTTTGCTGAAGCATCATCAATTATTTAATTAATAAACATGTTTGTATATAATTTATATTCATTTAAGTATGGCTAGAAAAACAAGCAGAAAAACAAAAAAACAATTTACAAATAATTTTATTTTGAAAACTTATTCTGTAGTATTTTGTTAATACAAGGTAGAAAAAAGTTATTTTAAAATTACACATTGAAATTATGCAGGTGGTAGTTTTTTTTTTTGTTTGCATTAACACTGGATTTATTAGCGTGGAAAAATATTTGTCATATTTATACATAATTAAATATATACAGTGAGGAATATAACTTTGAAACTATATAAATCTTAAAAAGTTTCTTTAAACAATTATTGCAAATGTCCATCCAGAAGTGTATTTCTATACTTTAAAGAAAGTCCTGTTTGATGAAACAATTGCAAATATTTCTAGATCCTACAACGCAGACTAATTTCAATATTTAGAAAAGCAAATTTTTTGAAATACTGAATTTTTTTATCAAATTTAACTTCGAACTAAAGGTGACTTTCTTTTTGGCAAGACTATTTTGGGCAGCTCAGCTGTCATGTGTGTCACATGTTACTTCAGTTTGGTCCATAATTTAAACATAAATTGAACTTACAAATGAACAATGCTTGCAGATTATTGAATTTCATTATCAAAATTAATGCACGTTTAAAAAAAAGGCATCATGAACTTCTACCTAACGCGTCTAGTCGAAATCTTGTAACTAAATTTCGCACCAAATATTGGACATATTGGACCACCAATACGTTTACATAGAGTTTGAAAAGAAGAAAATATCACAGCTTTATCCCCATATCTATTAGTCCATTACGTGAAAATCTTTTAAAATACAGCTGGTGCATAAATTGAAGCCACACGTTGTTGTAAACGGCTGACGTTTGGTGAATGGACGTTGGAAAAATTGGGTGAAGAAACACTTTTTGTGTGCAGCAACAAAGCTCATTTCTAGTTCAATAAATATGTAAACAAGCTAAATAGTAGTATTTGGTGTGAAGAGTAGCCAGAAGCATAGCAAGAACAGCCAATGCATCCTGTTGGTGTAGATTATAGGCTAGTGCTATAATTGGAACGTACTTTTTCAAAGAAACAGAAAAAGAACGTTACTATGAATGGCGAACGCTACCATTTGATGATTACAAATCTTTACTTCGCATACTATGCCATATAGGAGAAAATTATTTCGCCATGCAGGAAATCTTTTCTAAGCAAAGCCGGTGTTCTGTATACCATAAAGGAGAAAATCCCGACAATACAGGAAATCTGAACTATACGAAGCCGGTGTTCTCCATACCATAGAGATGAAAATTGTTACGGTTTTTTTTTATCGGTACAAAAATAAACACCTAAACATTTTTTTTTCAACATATTATGTATCGAAAACCCTATACCTTATTCATAGGTAATTTTTCTATCATGAAATATATTTTTCCATACATGCATCTTTTGTACATATTGAGAGATTATGTACTTTTTGACAACTGCGTCGCAATTAGCATTAAATAAATAAATTGTGAGAAAGAGATCGTTTACAAAAGGAATGTCAATCCCGTTAAATTTATATGTATATTTTAATGTGCACTATTATTCCACCACTTTGACTCTAATTTTGTGATTCAACTTCTCCAACGGCTAATTGAAATCACGACTTTAAACAGTGCGGTAATAGACTCGCTAAAATTATAAAAATAAAGCAAAAAGTGTTCAAGTCAATAAGATTGCGTTAAACTTAAACGTGCATAAGACTGTACATAATTCTTCACAACCCCAAAATTTCACCCTTTGTGAATATTAAAGAGGAATTATACCCATTTTTATGGTACATTGTCCAAATGTTGGCACACAATTCCAGAAGTTACAACAAATTCATTTTCAATCAACAAAAGGACTGGTAAATAGAAGTGACGACAAGAAGATACAACCTTGCCAAGATTAGTGTGCCAAAGTGATTTCTAAGTGAGACATCTTTAATTGTTGGCTTTTCCTCAACCCAGATTTTCATCAGCAGCCTCATAAAACTGGCCAAAACCTTAGGCTTCTGAAGCACGTGACCCCTTTACAGTGACGTGATCATCCGCCATTTTGAGAACAATTTTTCCTGACATAACCTAAGTATTTCTTTTTCTAAACATGCGCTCAACTATATATATATATATAAATCTACTTAATTATTTCTTATTCTAATTACACAAGTATATAATAAATTAAGAACAACTAATTTTTCTAAAACTAAATTTTATATAAATAAGTATCTAGGTACTATGAACTAAATAATTACTACATAAATTTTTATATTCTAATTAATTATGAACTATAAAACTGTTTCTTTAAACTTACAAATTTAGCTTAAATTAAATCTAATAAAATCTAAGAACATTATAAAATATTAACCTATTCTTCTATATACGTTAATACTTATACGGCAACCTAAATTTTGATAAATATAAATATTAAAATCTTCTTATAACATGAATTCAAATATCATATGAAATTCTCAAAAGTTTAAGTAAAAGGTTTTCATTTCAACATGTTAATCAACCTATACTAAAATTTATATATTTTTTCTTGTTTTTGCACAATTAAAACGCTTTGTTTAATATTTATAATTTCAACTTACTCACATTACTAAAATATGAATATTCCTAATTACAACTAAATCATATATATTTAATTTTAAGTACTGCAAACCCTATCTATTTTATTACACATTTTTTTATGATGTATCTTAACTAGAGAGTAACAAGAATTATTAATTTATATTGAGATTATTCTAAAAATAGAAATTATCAACGTCATCATGATCTTCACCACATTCCTTTGCTGGGCCCAACACCGGAACGAAAGAGTATGAAATTTTATACAAAATATTTAATAACAACAACAACATGATTTTCTGTAAGTAATACTGAATTAATAATTATTTCTTACTCTCATTAGTATTTTCTTATTATCTTTATTATTAATGATATTATTAGTCCGATTCCGTCCGTTTCATTAGTCAATCAAGCTCTCATCAATTTTGTTTATTTGCATAATGTTTTAGTATAGTAATGCAACTCAAAGTGTTACTTACAATCAATGTAAAATTGAATATATGTTTATGATTTTGTTTTATTAATTTAATTGCTTCTTCTTTAATTCATTTATACGTATATATTAAAATTATATACAAATGGTTAGAATATATTAGTATTATTTTTTTTTTGTATTATTTTCTTTTAATAAACATGTACATATTTTGAATTTAAACATGAATCTATAAGCTTTTAATTATTATGGGAATGACAGAATTAGCAACATGTAAATTAGATTAATCAGTCTAGATTTTTATTTAGGGACAATCAGTTTAAAACTATAGGGTATTATGATTGTCATAGGTGTCTGATATACAGAATATCAACAGGGTGGGAACAATTGTACCCTTTGGCATAACACCAAGCCTCATAACAACTATATTTTACAAATTCATTATTTTAATCTACTTTTGGTTTTTATTCAATTGGCATGAAAGAAGATTTTTATATGTAACGCGCTAGAAATTCGGGCAAAACACCACATAACCAAATCCCTTAGTAGCTAGCTGGGAAATTAGATCTTACATGCCATTCTGACTGATATTTCTTCAGAGATCTTTCATTAAACATTGCACAATACTACAAAGATCTAGCCGGCGCGTAACATATATGGCGCCCAACGTGGGGCCTTCGTAAGGCCAGAATGAACTTCGCAGAAATTGTTACTTAATTTTCTTATTAGCATGGTTAAAAGCAATTAAAAATAGATAAATCTATTTGTTTTAACACCAAATACTTATTATATTTGTATAAGTCCTAGATTTGTTTGAATTAAATTTATAAATTCTAAATCTAGTTGCGCTACAACTATAAATATTGTACCTCTATAACCATATAATGAAAGTTTTACATTTAATTTTAGAGTCCAATATTTGAAAGTAATATTTCGAAATTTGTTGCATAAGATTTATGTGAAATTATTTTATAATATTTTCAAGTCCATTTTGCAAAGTTATTTTAAACTTTTAAATGTTGCTGATTAATATTATTAATTTGAAGAAAATTTTAGTACTTTCCATGTGAAGTTAAAATTTTACATAGACTGTTGATTTCTAAATATATTTTGTAAATTTTTGTCATTCCCAGTAAGCAAAAACACGATTTAAGACTACCTTATATTACATTACATTATATTATAGTATATTAGGTATATATTGAAAAAATTACATAATTTCATATATACATATATTTTAATTTTAATATATATAATACTAATTTAATTTGTTGAATATCCATAAAACTTACTAATTTAAAAAAAAAAAAAAAAAAAAGAAATCGACCCCCTTTATCGATATGAATACTAGAAATCGGGGAGCACATAATAGTAGTTCAGTTTCACGCGGTCGTAATAGAAGCTCAGACGCTTCGAGAGATAATTTATCTATAGAATTTCAAGATCCACCTACAACTTCTAAAACTTGTGTAACACATTCGCCGGTTGTAAAGAACACACCGAAACACTCACAAATAACTCGTGTCCAAAGCTTTACAGATTTGCCTACAAATTCAAATAATACTACCGCTAATATTATGGACAATTATCCAAATTCTGTTCCTTTGGAACAACAAGGCGTTAGTGGTTTCTCAAATATTGAACTAATTAATATTCCTCCAATTGTGACTGGCAATGAAAATGATTCCGCAACTCCTTTTGATAATCTCATTTCGATGATGGAACAGACCATGCGAAATACCAGAGAAGAATTTAGAAGAGAGCTATCTTCTATAAGAGATAGTATATCTCAAATAGGAAACGCAAACGACTTTAATCCTCAAAGGAGGCCAGTAACACAAACGAATACCACATATTCAAATACCCCCAATTCGAATTGTAACCCTTCTTTTAATTCAAACGGGCCGTATTTAAATGGTGATTTAAATATAAAACTCGAAAAATGGAAAATTTCCTATGACGGTGCAGGTTCTGTATCGGATTTACTATTTAAAGTAGAAACTTTGACTTCTCGAACAAGATGTTCTGAGGAACACCTATTGTCAAACTTCCAT
Organism: Bellardia pandia; assembly: GCA_916048285.2. Classification (NCBI taxonomy): domain Eukaryota; kingdom Metazoa; phylum Arthropoda; class Insecta; order Diptera; family Calliphoridae; genus Bellardia; species Bellardia pandia. Next base: position 98,011,399 of record OU696530.1, on the reverse strand, counting down.
GTACTACTTGAAGGAAAAGCAGAACAATGGTACTGGTTGTTTATGAAGCAAAACCGAGACGTAACATATCCCATTTTAAAATACGCTTTAACCAAGGAATTTGGTTATCTTGAGTCAGAACATGACATTATTTTGAGAATTTCCTTGCGTAAACAACAGCATAAAGAAACTTATGATGACTTCCACTGTGCTGTCGTATCAATGAATTTAAGGTTACAAAGCCCATTGCCAGAGCATACACTGCTAGATATAATAAAAAGGAATATACAACCAAACTTAAGATTTCTTCTTTTTAGCTCAGAATCTAAATCTTTAAATAAGTTTAGAGACCTTGCTCGTAAGGCAGAAAAAGTTCTTCGCGAAAATAAATCTATTATACAACCTGCAGGTAGAAATGTTAGCGAACTTGATTCACAAGATAATGATTTAATTAGCCCTGACTCAATTGATCCCCAACTTGATGCTTTTAAAGTTTCAAACAGTAATGTTAAATTTGACTATTCTAATATTAAATGTTGGAACTGTCTGTCATTCGGACACTCTTACATTTATTGTGGAAAAGAAATCACTAGACCTTTTTGTTTCAAATGTGGGCAAAAAGGATTTTTGACGCCTTCATGCCCTAACAGGCATATTTTCCAGGGAAACCAACAAACGGGCGATGTGGCTACCGGGGACACTCGTCCATCCCGTCAGTCCCCAAATTCAAACTAGGAACTGATTTTGATGATAACATATCAGAACACCAATCACGAAATTCCAATAAATGTTCATATAATGTTACCTTAACTGAAGATAAAACAACGCAAACTGATCCTTTTTATGATGTAGAAAATATTAAATATAAAATTTATGATGATTCCCATACATTATTTAGAAACCCATATAAAAAAATTGTTCAATGCCGAAATCGTTTTAAAAAACGTAAACATTATCGAAAACTTGTGGCATCTACCATATTACATGGCTCTGATGATCGTCCCTTTGCAAAAGTTAGAATATTTGATGACACCTTAATAGGTTTATTGGACTCAGGTGCCAATGTTTCGGTACTAGGAAATAGCTGCTTAGATTTTATAAAAAGACACAATATATCGTATAAACCATTTCAATCTGTTTTATCTACTGCCAATGGTTCTAAACAAAAGGTGATAGGCTACTGTATGCTTCCCATAAATTTTAAAAAAGTAACCAAAAATATTTTATTCTACCTGGTTCCTGCTCTTAGTCAAAAAGCTTACTTCGGAATAAATTTTTGGAGAGAATTTGCACTTGCCCCAGAAATTATTCCATCAGTATCCGCTATAGAAGCAAAATTTTCGGAAAATAAAGAGTTGTCAAAATTTCATGACTTAAATCCCGAACAGAGTCTCATATTACAGAAAATTATCCTAGAGTTTCCGTCCTTCGAAAAGCTTGGATTGGGTTCTACGGACCTCCTCGAACATGACATAGATACCGGTGATGCGGCTCCCATCAAATGCAAACATTACCCTTTATCTCCACCTCGCCAAGAGGAAGCTTACCTTGAAATAGAGAGACTTTTAGGTATGGGTGTAATTGAGGAATCCAATTCACCCTGGTGTTCGCCAGTTGTACTGGTACGAAAACCAGGGAAGGTTCGCCTCTGTATAGACTCGCGTAAGCTCAATGCTGTAACAAAAAAGGACTCGTATCCGCTTCCCCATATAAACGGATTACTGAGCAGGTTGAAAGATACATTTTTCATTACTGGCATTGATCTCAAAGACGCATTCCTTCAAATTAGACTGACAAATTCCTCGAAAGAAAAGACCGCTTTTGCAGTTCCAGGCAAACCTTTGTACCATTATAAGTACATGCCATTTGGTCTATGTAATGGTCCTCAAACCATGAGCAGACTTATGGACAAGGTTATACCGTCTAGATTGCGAGAGAATGTTTTTATTTACTTGGACGATTTGCTTGTTTGTAGTACGGATTTTGACTCTCATATGACACTCTTGAAGGAAGTTGCAAGCTGTCTGAAAATGGCAAAACTGACAATAAACGTCAGTAAAAGCAAATTCTGTCAGACAGAAATCTGTTATTTAGGATACATAGTCGGAAATGGAACTTTGAAAGTAAACCCTGATAAGGTATCCTCAATAAGGAACTTTCCTATACCAAAGACGCCAAAACAGGTCAGGCGATTCATTGGCATGGCCAATTGGTATAGAACTTTTATCAGTAATTTTGCAGACTTGGCCGGTCCTCTTACAGATTGTCTGAAAAAGAGTTGTAAGCCATTTTCACTCACAGAAAAAGCAAAAATATCTTTTGAAAAATTAAAAGATGCCCTATCTTCTGCGCCTGTGTTGGCCCAACCAAACTTTGACCGCGAATTTATTATACAATGTGACGCGTCAAAAATTGGTGTTGGAGGAGTTTTATTTCAATTTGATGAATTTGGAAAAGAACATCCTATAGCTTTTGTCTCACAAAAGCTGAATAAATCCCAGCAAAATTACACTGTGACAGAGCTAGAGTGTATGGCAGCTGTAGTCTGTGTAAATCGGTTTAGACCATATGTTGAGGGACTTTCATTTCGAATAATCACCGACCATTCCTCTTTGAAATGGTTAATGTCCCAAAAGGACTTAAGTGGTCGATTGGCTAGATGGAGCCTAAAGTTGCAACGCTTTGATTTTCGGATTGAACACCGTAAAGGTTCATTAAACATAGTCCCTGACTGTCTGTCGCGAATGGATGCTGAGGAAATTGTTTCATTTGAAATACCCACTGAAATTGATATTTTTGCCCCGGAATTCAAAGACGAACAATATGAAGAACTTAGAAAAGCCGTAGAAAAGGAAAGTGATAAATTATCAGACATTTTAATATTAGATAACCTTGTTTATAAACGGGTTAAATTCCGAAAAGGTAGTGAAGAGGAAGAAAATTTATGGCGTTTGTGGATACCAAATTCATTATCGAAGAAAGTAATACAATCTGCTCATGATTCAATTACATGTTGTCACGGAGGTTTCACGAAAACTCTTGCTAGAATACGTCAAAAATATTTCTGGCCAACAATGGTCAATGACGTCAAATTATACGTAAGTAATTGTGAGAAATGCAAGGAAATAAAACCTTCAAACCAAATTTCCAAGCCTCCAATGGGGCAACAATTCCTTACTAGTCGACCTTTCGAACGTTTTTATTGCGACTTTTTGGGACCTTACCCCTATACGAAAGTGAAAAATTCAATGATTTTTATATGTTTGGATCACTTAACCAAATTTATTTTTTTGAAGCCCCTAAAAGCTGCAACTTCTGCTAATGTTATAGCATATTTTCAGAATGATATTTTTCCAACGTTTGGTGTTCCAAGGTTTGTTCATAGCGATAATGGGAAACAATTCATTTCTAGAGAAATGGCTGAATTTTTCAAGCTATATGCAATAGAACACATAAAGACAGGTTTCTACGCACCACAATCTAATGCGTCTGAAAGGGCAAATAGAGAGATCGTAACTAAAATCAGATATTTCTTAGAAGGCCACAAAGATCACAGGGATTGGGATAAATTTATTCCACAAATTCTGTCCATTTGTCGAAGCGATTACCACTCGTCCATAAAATGTTCTCCGTACTATGCTGCATTTGGACAAAATATGGTGCAGCATGCCTCTACTTACAAAATATTAGATAAAATTGGTTGTCTTAAAGGTGAAGATTGTATTATCTCGGAAAATGTTGACAAAATGCAGAAAATTAGAAATAACATACGAGAGAACTTAAATATAGCACACCAGAAAGCCTGTAAAACATACAATTTGAGAACCAGATCAATTCAATTTGAAAAAGGGCAATCCGTTTTTAGAAAGAATCATATTTTAAGTAACAAAATTAAGGCTGTAAACAAAAAGTTTTTTCCAAAATTCATTAAATGTAGAATAAGAAAACGAATTGGAAATAATCTTTATGATATTGAAGACCTCAAAGGTATTTATGTAGGACGATATCACACATCTGATCTAAAAAAATGATTTTTACCCGGCTTATCGTGGGTCGAGCTACACGTTAATATATTTTGCTTAAAGTTTATGATCATTACTATATTATTTAGAATTAGAATTTTGATTTTTAACCTATTTGGTTTATAATGAAATTTTTAAATATTCTACAATGATTGAAGATAAGAAAAAAAAAAAAAAAAAACTTTCCTGTTCGCCATTTGATATGAAATCTCTGGACGAAGCAGGTTTGTTACGGTTTTTTTTTATCGGTACAAAAATAAACACCTAAACATTTTTTTTTCAACATATTATGTATCGAAAACCCTATACCTTATTCATAGGTAATTTTTCTATCATGAAATATATTTTTCCATACATGCATCTTTTGTACATATTGAGAGATTATGTACTTTTTGACAACTGCGTCGCAATTAGCATTAAATAAATAAATTGTGAGAAAGAGATCGTTTACAAAAGGAATGTCAATCCCGTTAAATTTATATGTATATTTTAATGTGCACTATTATTCCACCACTTTGACTCTAATTTTGTGATTCAACTTCTCCAACGGCTAATTGAAATCACGACTTTAAACAGTGCGGTAATAGACTCGCTAAAATTATAAAAATAAAGCAAAAAGTGTTCAAGTCAATAAGATTGCGTTAAACTTAAACGTGCATAAGACTGTACATAATTCTTCACAACCCCAAAATTTCACCCTTTGTGAATATTAAAGAGGAATTATACCCATTTTTATGGTACATTGTCCAAATGTTGGCACACAATTCCAGAAGTTACAACAAATTCATTTTCAATCAACAAAAGGACTGGTAAATAGAAGTGACGACAAGAAGATACAACCTTGCCAAGATTAGTGTGCCAAAGTGATTTCTAAGTGAGACATCTTTAATTGTTGGCTTTTCCTCAACCCAGATTTTCATCAGCAGCCTCATAAAACTGGCCAAAACCTTAGGCTTCTGAAGCACGTGACCCCTTTACAGTGACGTGATCATCCGCCATTTTGAGAACAATTTTTCCTGACATAACCTAAGTATTTCTTTTTCTAAACATGCGCTCAACTATATATATATATATAAATCTACTTAATTATTTCTTATTCTAATTACACAAGTATATAATAAATTAAGAACAACTAATTTTTCTAAAACTAAATTTTATATAAATAAGTATCTAGGTACTATGAACTAAATAATTACTACATAAATTTTTATATTCTAATTAATTATGAACTATAAAACTGTTTCTTTAAACTTACAAATTTAGCTTAAATTAAATCTAATAAAATCTAAGAACATTATAAAATATTAACCTATTCTTCTATATACGTTAATACTTATACGGCAACCTAAATTTTGATAAATATAAATATTAAAATCTTCTTATAACATGAATTCAAATATCATATGAAATTCTCAAAAGTTTAAGTAAAAGGTTTTCATTTCAACATGTTAATCAACCTATACTAAAATTTATATATTTTTTCTTGTTTTTGCACAATTAAAACGCTTTGTTTAATATTTATAATTTCAACTTACTCACATTACTAAAATATGAATATTCCTAATTACAACTAAATCATATATATTTAATTTTAAGTACTGCAAACCCTATCTATTTTATTACACATTTTTTTATGATGTATCTTAACTAGAGAGTAACAAGAATTATTAATTTATATTGAGATTATTCTAAAAATAGAAATTATCAACGTCATCATGATCTTCACCACATTCCTTTGCTGGGCCCAACACCGGAACGAAAGAGTATGAAATTTTATACAAAATATTTAATAACAACAACAACATGATTTTCTGTAAGTAATACTGAATTAATAATTATTTCTTACTCTCATTAGTATTTTCTTATTATCTTTATTATTAATGATATTATTAGTCCGATTCCGTCCGTTTCATTAGTCAATCAAGCTCTCATCAATTTTGTTTATTTGCATAATGTTTTAGTATAGTAATGCAACTCAAAGTGTTACTTACAATCAATGTAAAATTGAATATATGTTTATGATTTTGTTTTATTAATTTAATTGCTTCTTCTTTAATTCATTTATACGTATATATTAAAATTATATACAAATGGTTAGAATATATTAGTATTATTTTTTTTTTGTATTATTTTCTTTTAATAAACATGTACATATTTTGAATTTAAACATGAATCTATAAGCTTTTAATTATTATGGGAATGACAGAATTAGCAACATGTAAATTAGATTAATCAGTCTAGATTTTTATTTAGGGACAATCAGTTTAAAACTATAGGGTATTATGATTGTCATAGGTGTCTGATATACAGAATATCAACAGGGTGGGAACAATTGTACCCTTTGGCATAACACCAAGCCTCATAACAACTATATTTTACAAATTCATTATTTTAATCTACTTTTGGTTTTTATTCAATTGGCATGAAAGAAGATTTTTATATGTAACGCGCTAGAAATTCGGGCAAAACACCACATAACCAAATCCCTTAGTAGCTAGCTGGGAAATTAGATCTTACATGCCATTCTGACTGATATTTCTTCAGAGATCTTTCATTAAACATTGCACAATACTACAAAGATCTAGCCGGCGCGTAACAAAATTATTTCTCTCGGCAGGGAATCTTTAATATGCAAAGCTGGTATTCTGGGGTCAAATTACCGCATTCGATATCGTGTAAAATTGATCGTAATTTTCTTATTTCAGATTATGGCATTCGATATCGAGCAACAATTAGTACATTTTATAATAATTTCGATATCGATATCATTTTTCGATACGATACCTCATTCGATCACGAATGCGGTAATTTGGCCCCTGTATATCTGGGCTACTCTATTATATTTTAATCCATACACTGCATGATACGAGTATACAAATGCTGGCATCTCATGAGGAATTATTTTCATCGTCAGGACACTCCGACACTTCAGAGACGGGAGATTAGAAATTTATTTTCAAGGTATATTACCAAATTTTAAAAAATATAATTTAAAGAAAAATATTTTTTTTTTAATTTTTCAGATCTTATAAATCTGTAATTATGACATCTATATCACAGCATAAACTAAAATAACACTAATATACATACATAGACTTGTTTTAATATTTTTTAAATATTAAAAAATATCGGGTCAAAATATATTTCTTGGAATTAACCCATGATAATCATTATATATATCGTTGGAGAGGTATTTTTAATATATTTAATTTGATGTGTTACAAGTTGTTAGACACACAGTAGTTCCCGAGATATAAGCTTATATATATTCAAGGCCCGCCCACTAGAAAATAGGTGTGGCCGACAACAAATTCTTATATTACTTTTATTACCTCTAAAAGCCCTATTTGATGATTTTTTTTAATGTCACTAAAACCGTCTAGTTACCGCAAACAATATATTATATAATATATTACTTTTTTAGCGTTTAAGAACATTTCGGACATGCAAAATCATATTTGAAGGTCTCCAGGCTTTAATTCATATGGAACTCTGTTTTGGAGGAATCCTGCTTCTTGCAAACATTTTGAAATTGTTCCTTAATTAGCTCCCAATGATTTGTAAGCACTGGTTAAATTTGATAATAATCTTCAAGGATTAATACCTTCAAACTCTTTTGGCTGACCTCGGTGATCTTCCGAGTCTTCTGTATCCAATTCACCAGAGCATAATCTATGTATCGAACGTTGAAAACGAAGGAATATATTCATCATAACCTTCAGTAAGCAATGGTTGTCCTTAAGAGGTACTTTTTTCAAATTAAAGAAGTTAAGTCAAACTTCCAGCATATGACGCTTTGTTGACACAAAATTCCACATTTTCTACAATGTTCCGTGACTTATTAAGAATAAATGACAGATATATTTCCTTAAAAGTGACATATAAGTTACTAAAGACAATAACTGCCTTATAAAGATATGTTATCCGTTATTAATACGTTTAATTACATTTAGATATGACATACTTGACATATTTTCCCCTGCTGGTTTTAAAACATAAGAAAGAAACTATGTATATTTTAGGCTGTGGTTGTGTAATGTTTTTTCTTATTTTTTTTTTACAACTCTTTAGTCCTCATTAATGTTGTGTGATTCTGTGTATATTTTTAGTTTTTGGTGGTATGGCAAAATATGTACTACAATTACTTTTCTATATTTCTTAATAGATTTTACTTAAATTTTTGATAATTTGTAACAATTGAATTTGTGAACTGATAATGAAAACAATCATCAGTTTTATAATAAAAAAATTTATTTAGAAATATTTTCTTAAATGTGTTAAATTTTAGGCAAGCTTATCAGTTTTCTTTATAAAAAATTCATACCTCCTTTCAAACTTACTTTCTAATTAAGTTTTACATTTCGGTTCTTTTATTTAACAAATTTTCCCACAAAAAAATATTTAGGTCACAAAATGCCTTTACACATACATACATACATTTGCAGGTGTATAGAAGTTTTTATGTACAAGTTTTCGTTTCAAAAATTATTCTGCATAATATTAATTAATAATCAACTTTTAGGCGCTATACCTAAAAACATGCAAACACATTGTTTACTATGACAGCTAGGTACGTATGTATGTTATGACCTCATACGTGTATTTTACAGGTAAATGTTCTGCATCAAATAAGATACATAATTTATATTATATAATGTTGCAACATCTCTATTCAGATTTGAAAAAATAAAATATCAACTCTCCTTTGTTAAATATTTTGTTAAAAATGACAACAGCAATATTTCTAACAAAGCAGAATTACATAGTTTCTTTCTTTATTGGATTTTAATTGAAATGTGTGGCGTTTTTTGTTAGTTGATGGTAAATATTTATAGAAACTGGGTCTACTGATGTAGACTGTAGTTTTGGTAAAGTTTGTCATTTTGTTAAAAAAAATTATTTGCAACAAATTAAATTTCAAATTTAATACATGTTTTTAATTAAATATATTACAAAACTAAATAATGAATACGATTCTTAGAAGTATATGTATTTGTTTGTTCAGTTTAGTAACATTTCGTTTAAGGTTACCATTAAAAAAAATTGTTTGTGTAAAGCTTATTTAATTTATATAGGGTGTTTTTTTCAGATGTATAGAACTTTAAGCTGGCAACACTTGTCAACAACTGGTGGCTATTTTGTTAGCTAACAAGTAATCTATGTTAGAAGTTGCTAGTCTTGGAGGATAATAGCGTGTTCAGATATGAAACTTAATTGAGTCAATATTCGGTTAATTGACAATATTATTTTAAGTGTTCAGGCATACGCAATTTTCAGCTTGCTCAATAATCATTTGACAGTTGTAAAACACTACAAAAAATACTCTATATGGTTGTTGTGTTTCTATGTAAACAAACTTACCTACACATTGACTTTTTAATGATTTCTTTTGTTGACATTTGCCATTTTATACAATTTTGTTTACTAAACACAGTTGTGAACAGTGTTGTATTCGAAATCTTACTTAATATTATAACAATTTCGTACTTATTGCGCAATAATAAATTTAGATTTTATATGGAATATTGAGCTTAATAATGGCGTTAATTGCGATTATCGCATTAAAGTTCATATCTGAACACGCTATAACATTCGCCGCATTATTGCCTATGTACGGCCAAAAATGTTGGAAAAAGTCTTCTAAAATTAGATTTTCAGATTGGTGTACATCAGAGGTAACCAAAACTGTCAATAATTGAAATGCGTCTGTATTGGATAAGAGAAAAATTAAGTGTATTTAGGCATTATAAATTAAGTTTTCTAAATTTAAGATTTTTAACAATTTCTTATTAACAAAATATGTTTTAAATTTGAAGAACTTAATTAATTTACCAAAAGCATTTTTAATGACAAAACAAAAATTTCTGTCTTCCATTATACTATTTTGTTTGCTGGTTTATTTTGAAATGAAATCAAAGCTGAAACAGCAATAAAGCTGAAAAAAAGCAGTAAGCATCCGCTCATGTGCACTCGTTAACACTCAATTAACGACTTTGTTTATTGTTTTTGTAGCACAATTGTGCACTGAAAATGAAGATTTGGTTACCTATGCCAAGTCATATGCCAGAAGCCATATTTAAATTATAATGCCAGAAGATTGTCTTTATAATCAAGTTAATGTCATGTCAATTTAAAAAAAATCATCATTGCTTTATTCCATTTAAATGTGATTTTCAAAATAAATTTGCAAAATTTGACAGCTAAAGAAATGGCCGCCAGTTTCAAATGTGTTGCCAATTAAAAAAAAGTTGTATATATCTTAAAACACACCCTATATAACTAACATATGTATTTCTAATTTTTTTCCTACAAAATAACCAAAATTCATGATATATGTGTTAGTATTTGTTTATTATAACCCTAAAAATAGTCTTTATTTTATTTAGTTTAGCTCTAGCCCATAACTAGGCAACAATTTATATTTATAACACAGCTTTTGTTTATTTTGTTGTTAAAGCTCGTTTATATTTATTAAAAAAAACTTGAATTTTAAAACTACTTTTTATTCTCCTTTTTTAAAGGTCATTTAACTGTCTATCCTTGAATTTTGAAAATGAAATAGTCTGCACAATATTTCTGTCTACAAAATATAAATACATATACAGTTGGGATACATGGTTAGATTTTTATATTAGTTGCTGTGGTTGTTTTTGTTGTTGTTTTTGCATTTTTAAATAACCATAAAAATGTCTAACCATTACAGTGTTCCTGCCAAATTTATTTTATCTCTCTTCAACAACACATCCATCAAGTCTATCATTCAAGGAATATTATTTGTGTTTTTTTTTTTTTAGAAAAAACATATTTTTCAAAAAACTACTCATGTCTAAAATATATAAACAAAAATATGTTAAGATAAGTAGAGTAAAATTTAGCAAATATTTTTAAAATAAGATAAAGATTTGGGTGTCTGAACAAAAATTTTATAAATTTCTAAATCATATTATAAAAATTGTAAGCAAGAGAATGCTTCCAGCCGTAATTCAGCTCTGGTTGGAGGAAGAAGTCGCCCGTCATAGTCATTATCGCTTAAGGACAATCAGGCTGTTCTTTTTTCGCTGTCTTCGAGAGGCTTGGCGTCGTCTAACTGCAACGCGTTACGGTTTTTCAAAGTTCAGCATTGGTCACATGCTATAGATTTTTTTAATACAAGATTTAAGCATTCCAGCTTTCTATATGAAGGCATAGGTCGACTTGGGACTTACTTAAATCGATCGTGGGATAACCTGGCAATATGAGAGACTAATTCTCCGCCAACCAAGCTTATATTAAAAAAAATGATAATGCTTTACATTGAAAGTAATACGTGAATTGTTGTCAGTTCAGCCAAAATGTGAGCAGTAAAACCTGTAGTATAAAATTTAATATTTTTTATACATTGAAATATTGATATTTGGTGTCCATATCACTTCTGTAGTTAACAGCTTTTGACACTGAAATGACTTTAGATTGTTTTTGTTTTTATTAAATGTAGATACTGTTGGTATATGACGTACACTCTGAACGCAGCTTAGATATTCAAGTTTTCATACAGTGTTAGACATGAGGTTAGCACACTTGGTATACATATGTTGCCAATTTAAGTAAATATGCTCTGTTGTTTGTTATCTTTTAAAACCCTTTATTTTTTTAACTTAAAGGAATTTTGGCAAATGCTCATATACAGTAGTGGCCATGTAATTAGAAACGACTTTTCATTATGTATATATTTGTTCATATATTTTAAAAATTTAGTTCAACATATTAAAACTAACAACTAGAAATAAAAAAGTAACAAATTATTATTAAGTTTAAAATAAAAAAAAATTCCCTGTGTCAAAATATTTTAAGGAAAATTAACTTAAACACCAAAAAAGAACGCAATATCAAATTGGCCACATAATTACAAACTAAAAAAATATATGCAAAAAAACTTAGTGAGGTTAACAAAACGGACTTATTCTTTAATATATTGTTGAATAATCCTTGTTTTTGACAACATTCTCCAGTATTTTTGCTAAACTCTGTTTGGAACAATAGGTTTAAATAGCTTTGTTGCACCAACTGTTACAATTCACCATTATTTCGTGGATTTTTGTACTTTATGTCTTTTTTACAATTGCCCAAAACTTTTCAATTGAGTTAGGATCAGGACTTTGGGGTTGCCAGTCAAGAACATTAATATTTTGTTCCAAGAGCCAACACTTCACTAACCGCATAGTGTGCTTTGGGTTATTATCATGCTGGAAAATGTATTGGACGGACATATTCTAAAAGCAATACGGTTGCATTACATTTTCCAAAATGTTTCTATATTGATGCTGATCCATTATTCCCTGAACTCATCCAATTGGTGTCATACTACGCCAATAAAAGGTGTAGTAGACCATAATAGACCTGCCACCGTGTTTCACTATTTTAACAATGTACCTAGGGTCTAAGGCTTTATTTGGAGGACGTCTAACATACGATTTTTCATAAGACTGAAACAAGCTAAACTTAAATTCATCGCTTCAGAGAACTCTATTCCAGTAACGTGGACCTTTTCTGGTCATTTCTCTTGCAAACCGCAACCTATTCATGTTATTTTTTTTCTTCTGCTAAAGTGGTCTTTCTTGTCCTAGGTTTTCTAGCTGGGGTTGCAAACTCCTTGTTATTTTTGTACAAGTAAATTGCATCAAATAAAATTTTTTTGAGCAAGAAATCTTTTGTGCATTAGCCGACATTGAAAGTTTTTCATTTTGGTGAAATGACTTGTTTTTACCCATTTTCGAAACTAAACAATATCAAACTTATTCCAAGTTACTCTATTGTTTAACAAATTATACTCTGTCATTAATATTAAGAAAAGTTTAAAAGTTAAAGAAAAAATTGCTCGTTTCTAATTACGTGGCCAGCAAAGAAAAACGATTGTGAAAATAAGAGTTTTATATTTTTTGAATTTAACTTAGAACCCAACTTGTTGTGTGTGCATCAACAACAATGTTGATTGTTTACTCATTGAATAACGGTGAAAACTATTTACAGTGTAGTGCCCTTATTCATAAAACTTACAACAGGTTTATAAGAGCTTTATAAAGCAAATTTTGTATGGAAGCATCGTTTCTAATTATATGTCCACCACTGTACATTTTACACTCTCAAGTATAGGTACATTTGTATATGAAAGCATTTCAACAGAAAATACCAACAATACAAAACAACAAAGTGATACATGTCTGACAGATATCCTGCAGACATGTAAATTATGTTACTTGTACTTGTTGTTCTTGCTGGTGGAATTATTTGCTGTTGTAGTTGTTATTTTTGTAATATTTCGGTAGTATATCATTCAATACGAGAGTTTAGGGATTTTTGTTTTGCTACAGTTTTGACTTTTTTTTTGTATACAGTCTAACTCAAGTTGTTTGTATTTTTTTTTTTAATTTTTTGAATTTTTTATTAAAAAAAAATAAAAGTCTGGTTTATATTGTCACTGTTTTGGAAAAACAAATAAACATAAAATTATCAAGTGTTGTATGTGTTTTTGAGGGGGGCTTTTAAAATTTATTTGTTTCTTTTAAGTTTTAAAGCAGATTTTGTTATTTTAAGGAAATTGATTTCAGTGATGAAGACAATGGGTATTTTAAATTATTGTAAATAAAGCATAAAGTTTTTTGCTGTGGAAAAGAAAGCAAGAGTAAATAGTCATATTTTATGTATGTATGTAAGAAAAATAAAGGAAAATATTGCGATTTTATTTAGTCAAACAAGGAATAATATATTAAGTGATTGTGAATCAGCAATGGTTGTGAAAGGGAGCAAAACAAGGCAAGGTAAGAAAAAAATTACTTAAAAAAATAGTTAAGTACTTTATATGTACAGTGGGAAGCAAAATTGTTCGGATATTTTGCATTAAGGATGGTGCATTTGGATGCGCTCGTGCGGCCTATGTCATTAGTATTATTTTCCATTAAACTGGTATCGGTTGACTATCGTTTCGTCGCTCCAAATAACTCGTTTCTACTCATCTACTGTCCAATTTTTGTGGGTTTTACAGAAATGAAAGCGTTTTTTTCACATTTCTATCGGAAAGTGCTGGCTTTTTTATTCACACTGGCTATTAAACCAATTCTATTTAATGCGCCTGTAACCGTCCAGAAACTAAAGCTAGATTTAACTATTAATAACTATTAAATAAATAAATTTTGAAGAATTTTTGCTGTTTACACGAGTTGAAAGCATTTTGAAGAGCAATTTTGAAGAAAATTTTAATCGTGTAAATGTAGCTTAACTTGCTTACCAATAATTTTTACAGCATTTTCTGTAGCAAACGTTCAATCTGCCGGGCAGAAAGTAGTATTGGTCGAACCCCTTGGTTATTATTGAAAGCTACATTACGCCATTTTTTTTAATATAATTCACGGTGAACTTATTTAAATTTGAATTCTCAGCAATTTAACGGCACGAATAATTATTGTGCAACAAATTTATTATTTATTAATATTAATTGGCGTTTTTCTCATTTTTAAAGATCGTTTAATTTTTTATTAAAAATTAAATCATTGATATTTCTTTTATTTCGGCTCGAGTTCATTAAATTTAATTTTTCATAAAATTTTTTTTACTGAAGGTAGGAATAGTTACATGCAAATTATTATTAAAATTTACTGATAATTTTTCTTGGCTTAGGATTCGAACCTGGGTTGTTGGTTGAATTTACATATCTTTCGCCAAACACCACTTTCTCTCATGAGAATTCTTTACGTTCTCACGCTCTGCATGCCGAAATAAAAGAAATATCAATGATTTAAAATTAACAGTTCAAATAAAATTAATAATTGTTATTAAAATTTAAATTAATCACTTCACGGGTCAAATAATAATGCACAAAAAGAGCAATAAAAGCTTGATAACGAGATCGCAACAAACAAACAAAAACCACCGGCTCAAATACTGTTAAATTTTACTGGAGCAATATCGTGATAATGTTTATTTCTTGCAACAAGTGTCCGAATAGTGAATTTTTGGTTTTTTTTATTTTTATTTTTTTAAGCAATTTATGTGAGTTTTTGTGCTTTGTATTTAGAATAAGGTTCAATGATTTTATTTCAAAATACATATATATGATAACACACCTATATCTGTATTATTTTCATTACCTTACTTCCTTAATGCAAAACATCCGTACGGTTTTGCTTCCCACTGTATATACTGCTATATACAAACAAATATTTATCAAACCCTTGTATATTATACATTGTTATAATAAGCAAATTGTAGTTTTTATTTAAATTTATTCTCAATTATTTTACACTATTCTCTTGATTTTTGAAACATAAACTTACCTAGTAGTCTTAAAACTTTAAGTTCACCATAACTGAAATTAAAAAAATGTATAAATTTTAAAAATATAGTTTAAAATAAATTCATACATATATAAAAAAATCATTATGAATTGAAATAAATTTCAAAATATTTCATTAAAACTTTATCATTATTGCTTTATTTCATATCTTACAAAATAACTTTAATAATATTTAAAATTTAAACTATCTACTAATAATGAATATTTATTAAAAATAATTTATTAAAAACCCCTTAAATTTATAGCGGCTTTGCATAAAAAAAAACTCACATAAAAACAAAACAAAACTATAAGTTTTTTTATTAAGCAATAAAACTAAACGATTCTTCAAATATCACCTCATGTTGAAAAAAATCATTACTACTAGTATTTGGTTTTAAAAGTTGCCCAATCAGTGTTACACAAAACACAAATTTACATATAGCCTTGTTCATATAAAATCTGGGCGCAGAATTGCTTTAATATTTGTATAAACAAAAAAAAAGCCAGATTATACATTTTAATTAACAATACTTAACCCCTAATTAATGTTTAATAAAAACTAGTAAAAAAATATAGTCCGTCAATACCGACCATATAATACCCTAATACCTAATATTCTTTGTGTTAAATGTTTTTTCGATATAAACTCATAAAAAAGATTTACAGATGTTAAAATAATTTTCGAAGGAGATCTCAAATGGGAGCTATGACTAATTATGAACCGATTGCTATAAAATAAGTCGTCATGATGTCTGTATATAAAAAACTAATTCCTGTTCAATTTTATTTGGATACTAACATTATTAAAAGAATTAGGGTTGTTAAAGTGATTTTGGGTAGTGGACAGCCAGCCAACCAGACGAACGGGCGCACCGATATCGTTAAATCAGCTCAGATTTATTATTTATATTATTATTAAGTCGGTATACTTTAAGATGGGTGTTGAATTAATATTACAAACATCAGCACAAATTCAATATACCCGCCCCACTATGGTGGTGTGTTGTATAATTATAACAAGAAACTATAATTTATTATACCATTCATCCGTCTCTCTAGCAAATTTGTGCGCAAAGTAAAGGTCGCAATTTTGATGATATTTCAATAAAATTTGGTACATGATACTGTTATGGTTGGAATTGAAATTTCTTGAAATCGGTACATTATTGTAACTAGTCCCCATACAAATATACAGACCGATAAACCAAAATAAAGGTTTATGAGTCATAAATGATTGATTTTGTAACATTCCTCATTACTAAGTTGTACATAAGGCCTAATTACATCTACAAATTTTGTGCAGATCGGTTCATAATTGGTCATATAAAGCTAACCTTCGAAAATCACCATAAAGAGCATAACTCTCTTAAAAATATTAATATCCAAATAATATTCTGCGAAACTATGTTTCATATACACACAAATTATTCAGCCTAATTCCGCCATTAATTCAATTAAAATGTATTTGAGTCTGTTTAAAAAGCACATCTCGATTTAATCAGATAGGCAAACACAGATGATACAGATGCTAATGCGTAAGAGTATTATAGCCCTTCTATCGCTTTCATATGTCTGCCCAATTAAGTACCAGAAAATGTCTCACATATATCACCCATTATATGCCTGATACAGTGGAGCGCACAAATGATTTTATATTTTGATTTGCGTCCTTTTTATTGCATAAAAATAAAACCAATAAAGAACATTTTAAAATACTTTTTGTCATTTAGCTAGTTTAGATTTAATGCTAAACAAAATAATAATTTTCGGCATGAAAACAATTAGTCCACAAAACTTACATGTACTCAATTTTGCACTAATGTGTCTTTTGAAAGTTTTGCACAAAAAAATCAAAGTTTTCTATAAGACATTTACATATGTGTTCACTTTGTTTATGCTTTAAAAAAAATTTTGGTTAATTTTAAGCTAATATTATCTTGTAAACATTTTTTGCAAATTATCCAAAGCAAATTAAATTATATTATAAGTTGTAATAAATAATGAAGAAACTGTCAAGAACATTTGAGGACAATATTCTAGCAATGACAAAAAATAGTTATTCTACTCGAGTAATAGCTAAATATTTTAAAGTAAGTCTATTTGTGGTCATACAAATCAAAAAAGGCGTTCCATTGTTCCCAAACCACAATTCATATGCTCCTATCTACAAACTCGGGAACATGAGTTTGTCTGTTTTTCTCAAAATTCGTTCGATTTTTTTGTATCGTCTCCTTACATGGTTTGCTTGAATTCTTTGGGCTGTTCGGCGTCAGTAAGTTCCAATTTACAAGAAGCAATTTTTATTGAAAGGATTGATACAATTTTTTCCTTGAAATTTCTTCGTTGTTCACACAGCACAATTCTTATTAATTAAATCGCTCGTATTTTTAGAGTATAAACACAATCAAGTGTATACTAGTCTTAGCTTTCACGCACCGCGATATCTAAAAGGTAATCTGCTCAGATTAAAGAATTACTTCGTGTAAATTTTGACTTAGTTAAACAATAAAATTGCCTGTCATTCACAAAAAGCAATAACTTTTTCAGATCCATAAATAAGTTATTTACAATATGAACTTTAAAAAAAAGTGATTGAAAAGTTGCCTTAATAACATTGTTGTTAAAATAAAACTTTTTGTTGAGAATATATAAATTAATTAATTATTTGTGAAAGGTATCTTTATAAAGATTTTTTTAATATAAAAAATTTTTGTTAATAAATAAAGATTTTCCCCCTGGCCTACGATGTCGAACGATAACGTTCGCTTAGATCAGACTTAAGACACAAACTTGATTGTGGAATAAACAAACTTGATTGAGTAAAAAATAGATACGATAAAAAGTTGGTGTCTTAAGTCTTATCTAAGCGAACGTTATCGTTCGACATCGTGGGCCAGGGGGTTTGTTTTACCTATACATTGTAATATTTTCAAATATAGAGAATAAATTTTACATATATTCAGAACACAATTTGTTTAGATAAATTAGTTTCCAATATTACAAAAATAAAAGTTAACATGCCGATTAGATTTAAAAATATACCCCATTTAAGATTCGGAATTCTAGCATAATTTCAACATTTTTATACAAAATTTGTCTTTGAAAATGTGTCTTTGCCTTCTTGGAAATATATTTCGAGTCAGAGTTTGCGCCTGGATTTTATGTGAACAGTTCTTTAAGCATATACAAAATAACTCCAGCATTTTATTTTAAACTTGGAATTTGTTATGCTTTTTTTTTTAATAATCACTAGATTTTAAAATTAATTACTTTAGTTTCTATACCACCCATTGTTTGGCATTGTATTTTGTAATTTTAAAATAAAGGTTTACAGTTTTTAAATTAATTAACAGCCATTAACAAACATTCGATTTGATAGATAAGAAAGACTAAAGTTTCTAGTTTTTCTTTTGTTTGGTTTGGTTTGTAAACCACTAGATTTTAAAAGATTTCGGTAAGATATTGTTAACGTGATAGTAAATAATTGTATTTATGATTTAATTAAATTGTTTTCAGATGTTTCTGTTTTTCTTTTGAAAGAATTAATTAATGAAAATCAATTAAATTTTATGTTTTTTTTTTAATAGAAAAGTATTTGATTTAATTAACATGGTGTCTTTGAATACTCTAGACTGTTTTTTATCAAAATTATGTATATTTTAACTTATATTGTTGGGTGTTTGTTGCCTATCATTCTGATTGTTTAAATTTCGAATTAGTTTAAACTAAATGTTTTTAGAAACAACAATCCGAAAACTACAGCGCTATCATTATTTTATAACAGGAGTGCCCAAGCCTTATACTCTTGGTGCTCTTTTGTATTTGTAAAAACTCTTAGCTATAGGCTGTGTGTTTTGTATACTCATTACAGTACGCAGTACTAGCAATACGAAATACACAAACAACTTTGCCTTTTTGTTTGTTTTTTTGTCTACTTCACTCTATACACTCTACTGGTAAAAATTGGTGACTGCGATCGTCAATGTAGATTTTGTTTTTGTTTAACGTATGATACCGTTTAAAAAAGTGTGTTGTTTCTTTATATGTATTGGCCTTTACAACAAAAAATACTGAATAAAAATTAGTTTTTATTTAAATGTATTGGTGTTTGCTCTTACATAAGCAACTTTTGGGCACTCCTGTTTTATAAAGAACAAACCAGCAGTTTAAAAGTTGTGGAATAAAGTAAAAAAGGATCAAAGAAAGATCAATGAGGCGTACTCTATTAGTAAGGAAACATGTCAAAAACCACAATATTTTCCCATTAAACTATTTATACATACTACATAAATGTAACATATTTCTATAATATTCTATGCGTCTGGTTTTTGTCGGTCTATATCTCTCTCTGTCTACCTTTAAGCCAATTATTTGTCGTCGAGTTGCAAGTAACAGCTGTTGCGGTTTTTGTAAATATTTAACTAAACAAAAAAACTACACATATTGGCGGTTAATTTATACATTACGTTACGACTGAACTGAGTATGTTGCTTTTTTTTTTGTCCAACTTTATTGTTTTTAATGTTTTATTAACCAACATTTATCAAATGAATTTCTGTTAGCCACCAGCATTTTCAATATAATTATTGAACCACTACATAAAAATGTCCAACACTTTAACAAACAAACAAAACCAAAAAAAAAAAATAGAAAAAAAATTATAATAAAAATAAAACTGAATTACACAATTGAATGAGTTTTTAAACAAACATTGAAACTTTTGTGAACATAAAATAAAAACATAATATAAAAAACCGAAAAAGACACTACACATGCAAAATACAAAGAGAAAATTAAAAAAAAACGTTAAAGTAAATATTGACACATGACGAAAAATGCTGGGGCAGTTTAATGGTTAAAAGTACAAAAATTCACGCAGAGTTACTGAAACTGAAAGAAACACACACAGAAAATGCTAATTAAACCCTTTTTCGTCATATAAATCAACAAAATGTTATAAAAAGTTTAACAGCAAAATCGAAGACCACTTTTAATAAAACAATTTATATGCAAACTCAAATGACCGTAACGAACAAACTTATTAATACAAAAATACTTTAAATACGAAAATATAAACAAGTATTGTTGAAAACTCATGTGAACTTTTTATCTTACATGACAAAGAAGATGATTATGACAGTCCAATATATAAGTCAGACAAACTGTCATCAAGTCTAACAGCATTTTAGTTTGAAGTGTTTAAAGCCAGCCAGTTATTGCGTTTAATGTTGAGTCGTATGGTCAAAGTTGTTAAGAAATCTTAATACAAATTTTAAATGACAATTTACGGGACCATTAACAAACATTTGTAAAAATTATTTTTTTTAATCAAAAGATATTTAAGTATAATGAAAATAAAAAATCAATAAAATTTATTAAACAATATAAATGACAGACAAGGTATTGTTTGTAAACCTTGAACAAGAAATGCGGGTTTTGTTTATGGTTGGGTATTCTTTTGGTAAAACAAAAGCACAGTGGGCCATGTATGTTAGGAGAAGAAAATAGTTTAATACAATTAATACGCCCATATAACTGGCATAAACAGAGATTAAACTGGATTAACTTAATAAAGAAATTTAGCCTTCTATGTCCGCTTTCACACTTGAAAAGGGAACAGAAAATATAAGGAGTAAATTTTCTTATTTTCTTATTCTTTTCTTCTTTTATTTTCTCCATCTCATTCTACGCGAAGTTGCTTGCATTAAAAAGTAGAAACTTGTTGATAAAGGGCACGAAAATTGAAGATAGGCGTGTGAACGAAATGGCAGGTTCAAAAGAGAATTAAACAAAAACTGGTCAGCTAAAACTGTAACGTGTGAAACAGCAGCCTGCGATTTATTTAGTTCAGATCGGTCTCAATACCAGTTCAGTTCTAGTTCACATTCTAGGTTAGATACTAGTCAGATATTAATTCAGATTCTACATAAGATCCAGAATGATTATCATTAATGAATGAATATCTAGTTCAGACTCTAGCTCGAATTAATGTTAGATAATGTTATAGTTCAGTTTCTAGCTCAAGTTCTAATTCAATTTCTAACTCCGTTTAAATTTCAGGTTCTAGTTCAGATTATAGTTCAGTTTAAAGTTCAGGTTCTAGCTAAAGTTCAAGTTCTAATTCAAGTTCAAGTAGAAGTGCCAGTTTAGGTTCATGTGCAGATTCAAGTTCAGGTTCAAGTTATAGATTTGGTCCAAGTTCAGTTTCTAGTTCAAGTTATAGTTTTGGTTCAAGTTCAGTTTCTAGTTCAAGTTCTAGTTCAGGTTCTAGATTAGATATTAGTTCAGATTCTAGGTCAGTTTCTGCATCAGGTTCTAGTTTAGGTTGTAATTCAGATTCTAGTTCAGGTTTTTATTCAGATTCTACTTCAGGTTCCAGTTCAGATTCTAGTCAGATATTAATTCAGCTTCTACATCAGATCCAGAATAAAGTTCAAATTCGAGTTCAGACTCTAGTTCTGATTCCAGTTCAGGTTCTAGTTGCAGTTTTGGTCCAAGTTCAGTTTCTAGTTAAGTTTTAGTTCAAGTTCCAGTTTAGGTTCATGTTCAGATTCCAATTCAGGTTCTAGTTCCAGTTGTAGTTTTAGATCTTGTTCAAGCTCTAGTTCAGATTCCACTACATTTTCTAGTGCTAGTCCGAGTGCAATTTCTAGTTCAAGTTCTTGTTTAGGTAATAGTTCAGGTTCCAGGTCAGGTTCTAGTTCAGATTGTAGTTCCGTTACTACACCATTTCCAATTATATTTTAAACTTACTTTATAAACTTTAGAAACTTCCAATTCAATTTCAGAAATTTCCATTTACATTTCAGAAATTTCTAATTGTATTTCAGAACTTCTTTATTGTATTCCAGAAATTTCCAATTGCATTACAGAATTTTCTATTTGTATTTCAGAAAATTTAATCTGCATTGCTATTTGTTTCAGAAATTCTAAAATACATTTAAACGGGGATTCAACCATTTGTTCCGAACAAAAATTTTGTACGGCGAAAAATTTTTTTACTGAGATGTTTTTGCAGCACGGTTCACATATTTCAAACGATTTCTATGGAAAATCATAGCTGCCATATATAAACACAATCTATTGATTTATTTTGCTTTGGTTTTTAAGTGTCAAAAAACAAATATTAAATATTAAAAGATATACTTAGTATCTTTCAAAAACAATTCACAAATTTTTTAATGAATAAATGAAATGAATAATTAAATTTTACAAATGTAACCTCTTGGCAACTCAGTTCATTTTTATACGATTACACTAGAGCCCCTATTTGCGTCGTTTCGATTTGAGTCGCTTTTCTAAATGTGGTTCAATTCGCTTTGCGTCGTTTTGATTCCGATTTGCGTCGACTTTGAAATTTTGTGTCAATCTGTTTTGCATCGTTTTGCTTCTAATTTGCATTCCATAATTACATGTGAATATTTTGCCTACTTGCCTATAAAAAGGGAAATTCCCATTTTATTCATAGTTATCATATGAAGTTACGTGCTATTAAATTAATTTTTGTTATGCTTTTATGTATGTACATATGTATATAAATAGATTTTTTTCTCCTTAAATATTTTTTACTTCTTGTTTAAAAATATATTTTCAATTATTTCTTTTTAATGATAACAAAGACCTGCTGAAATAAATATAATGAAACGTACCATAAGACGTTTTTCTAATAAAAACTACATATGATTTTGCTAGCTAAATTTTTAAATTTTGGACCCATTCAAAAAAAGTCAGTAAATTTGTATAGAAAAAATTGATTTGATTTGCATCGTTTCGGTTTGCATTGCATTTCCCCGGTTCCTATTAACTACGCAAATCGGGGCTCTAGTGTAATACTAAGAGTTGTTCGTAAAAAATATTTTCTCTCTTTTAAAAAGAGAGACGTCAAATTTCATATGAACAAAACTTTGTCCGAACAAATATTTTGTTCAGAACGAAGTGGGTGAATCGACCTTAAATAGTTCTGAAATATAATTAGATATTTCTAAAATATAATTAGAAACTTCTGAAATACAATTGGAAATAGTGCAGTTATTATTATATTTTGATCTATCGATATGTGTGTGTTTACATGATTCTTACTGAGTATTATTTTGTTGCTTTTATTTAAAGAAATTGTTTTCCATTTATATTCTTCTTTTTATATACATTGTACGAATGCCAGATTAATAAAAAAATCAATCCCTGAAGATGCTGGAAATATCCCAGTGAAACGTTAAAGAAAGGAAAATTAAACAAATTGTCTTTTATTTGAATGGAAATACAGACCTTGAAAGCCTGATTAGAAAATTCTAAAACATAGAACTGTTATTATAAAAAGGTCGATGTATATTGAAAATTACTAAACATGATTATCATTTCTCATTAATATTAGGTATTCCAAGTGTCTGTTAATGTGTTTTTTTTTTGTGTTAAGTAAGCAGTTAATTTATTTAATAACTAATAAATGTGCATCAAATTGAATTAAAGATTAACTTTTAATCAATCCAGTGTGGGTAGTTTATATCCATTGATTAACAAAATTAATTTTTATTTTATCTACGAAACTAGTTATTTAAGTTAAGTGGTCATCTAATTGGTAAATACATAGTATCGTTTCATGAATACACGTTTAAGTTAAATATACTATGAGTCTGTTTTTAATTTCTCCAAATCTTATCAATTTCACATTGACATTTGTTGTTTTTTCTTGCTGCTAATCCCCTTTGTAGGGGTATGAAAGAGCATTACGAAGTTTAAGCAGCACAATTTTTCCTTTATTTAAAAACTTAAACACGCACCAATTTAATTTGTCAACATCTCCCCAAACAAAACTTGAGAAACTTGGCTGAAAAAAAAACGACACAGCAAAAACTAACCATCATCTTCAATACTCTCTTGACCAGAAAAAATCGAAGAAGCAGCAGCAGCAAGCTCACATTGAAACTTGAAACGAACGACAATGTCACTCAACACAATACTTGAAAAACACTTTAGAGCTTTAATTCACATTCACACCCACCCACACTTGGTTATTTTCTCAGTATTTGTTTCTTTTTTTTTTCTTTGACACCCATCTCTGGCACATATACATACATACATTTGTTAGCCAATTCCGTAACATAATCAACAAATGTTTTGGTGCATTTGTATAAAAAGTTGTAATAAAAATCAATAGTTTCTTCGTGTTTGCCACACCATGCAACCAACCCATCTTTTGTGATTCGATTTCATATTCTATTTACAGAACTTGCTTTGTAACTGTTGAGTTTTACACTGGTGTTGTTGGGTCCAATTGTCATCAGCACCAGCAGCAAGCAGTACTTTGGCAATGTCGCCGTAGTTGTTGGGTCGTCGCAAACTCGTTAAAACGGGTCACGTTCCATGTTTATCTTTCGAGTACGATTTTAATAGAGCCAATACATTAAACGAGTAAAAAGTGTCATTTTCTTCCTCCGAATACTGGTGGCAGTGGAAGTGCAAACAAATTTTACACTTACACCAAAATGGCACAGAAAACAAAAAAAAAAAAAAAAATACAACAGTTGTGAACGCTCGAGGAAAGAAAATGAGAAAAATTAAACTTTAAAGTACAAATAAATTGCTGCACTCAAGTTGCTGTTTTATTTTCATCGTCTTAATTCCTTGCTGCTGTATGTTGTTCGTTGGAAATTGATAAAGATAATTAAATTTAATTTTTATTATTTGTAGAATTTCAAATTAAAGTAAAACAAAATAAGAAAAGAAAACGAAACGAAACAAAAAGTAAATTGTATCTTTGGTAGTTTACTTGAATTTAGTTCAAGGTCTTGGTGACTGCAGAACTGATAAAATTGAATGTTAAACAATTAATAAATACTACATACGACCTATAATTTTAGGTTTAGGCTAAAAGATGTGTTACAATAGAGCCTGAACAAGAGCCTAAACAAAAGCCTGAATTAAAACTTGAACTAGAACCTAAATTGGAACCAAACCTAAAACCTCAACTAAAACCAAAACTAGAACCTCAACTAAAACCCGAACTAGAACCCGAACTAGAACCTGAATTAAAACCTCAACTGGAGCCTGAACTAGAACCAGAACCAAAACTGAAACCTGAACTAGAACTTGAATTTGGACTTGAATTAGAACCTGAACTAGAATCTGAATTAGAATCTGGACAAGAATATTAACTATAATCTCCACTAGAGTCTGAGTTAGAACTAGAATCTCAACAAGAAGCTGAACTAAAACTTCAACTAGAACTTAAACGAGAACGATAACCTGAACTAGAACTTAAACGAAATTCTCAACTTGAGTCTGAACTAGAATTTTTATTACAGCCTGAAGTGAAACTTGAACTAGAACCTGAGCAACAACATTAACTAGAATCTGAGCTAGAATCGCAACTAGAATGGAATAAGAAATGAATTAGAATCCGAAAAAAATGCAAAAAATGTAATTAAAATTTTAATTAAAAGCTGAATTTAAATTTGAACTAGAAGTCTACAAGTACTGAACTGGAATCCTAATTAGAATCCAAACTAGGATCTAAACTAAAATCTTAATTAGAATCCTGACTAGAAACTTAACTATTTAAAACCGTTTTCTGAGTATCAAAAGATTTATTTAACGAAAAGTAAAACTGTTCTTTCTTAAGGTACGGTTATACTTCAAAAATATTTGCTGAAATAAACGTAACCACTTGTATTAGCACAAATTTGTTTGACATTGTTTACTCTTGCAATAGCTTAGCATGATCAAAGAGCATCAAATAAATTAAAACTAAAAATTTGTTGTGCTTTGGCCTAAATAAGAAAAGTTTTTTTAATATAAATAAACATGTTCAAATATATGTTATTTAGTGGTTACGCCAAATATTTGCCAAGTGTGACCGCACCTTTAGTAACAATTTTAAACATATTATTATATGTCATAGGAAATTGCCTTAAAGATTGCATTTCATTTGATGCTCTTTACTTTAAATCATCTGTTTTCCTGTTACTAAATTATATTCAACAAAATACACTGACTGACTCACTTTATATTCCCCAAACAGATGAGACATTAATTTCCTGTTTATCAAACGAACAAAATATACACGTACATGCATATACATGTATGAAAAAAATCCCATAAACAATGGCCATTTAATATAAACAAACATTTTGATGCATAAATTGAGGAAAATAAACAAAAACATGAAACTTAAAACTCTTAATAATTCGTGTCCTTAACTTGGTTTGCATTTTTGGTTATAGCCAACAGGCACTTACAATTTGCAGACACATTAATCATATTTTTTAGTTATTTTTCATATTTCGGGTATTTGTTTGGTGTTTTCATGTTGTTATTATTGTTGTTATTTGTTTTAAGTAAATGTCAATATTATATTGAGGTTTTAGTGAAAACCCTTTTTTCAATATAGAATTTAAGAAATATTTTATTGATGATTTTTGTTTTGCACAAAAAACTAGCAAAAACTTTTCAAATATTTTTGGGTAAACAGGACAGCAATAAATAAATGCAAAAATACAACAATGTAATAAAAATAGTTGCTGTTATTAATAAATTATAGTTAGCTGGTGGAAAAGTAAACTGAAAAACAAAACATTGATTTATTAACAAAGTAAATAAGGAAGAAACCATTTGGCAGAGACTAAAAACCAAGAAAAATTATCAATAAATTTTAATAATAATTTGCATGTAACAATTCCTACCTTCAGTAAAAAGAATTTAATGAAAAATTAAATTTAATGAACTCGAGCCGAATTAAAAAGAAATATCAATGATATGGTAGTTTGTTTAATTGTATATTACAGCCTAAAAATTTCGAATTAAATGTCTGTGAAACTTTTGCTTTGTTTAATACAACAACATGTTTACATAATTATTATTATTCATGTAAAATAATTTTTATTCTGTGAGTTTAATCACAGTTTAAATTTCAGGGTTTGTTTTTTTAAGAATTTATGTTAAAAAAATTAAACCTCTATTTATATAAAAAAAAACATCCCAGCATTTAAAACTATATACATAAATATTTGCTCTTTAGTATCTATTTCAATATGCCTGCAAGACTGTGTTTATGTCATTAAAAATATACCATTTTTCAACTGATACCAACACACGCAACTAAACGAGGTTTGCCTCAAAAGTTCCTTTAAAAGAAAATTTCCAAACTAGCAGCTTTCTAACTAGAACCTTTTAGTTCCTGTTTCTTCCCTGCCAGCAAATAGTAAATTTATAGACTTCCCACAACCACAACCCTCGTAGCTATGCCAACTACCTACATATTCTCATGTAATTACTGTTACATGTTCCTAAAGGTATCATCTATTTATTATTATTATTTTATAATACCCTTCCCTTAGATGTGTTTGTGTTTTTGGTAGCTCTAAATACTTAGTAAATGAGTGTGTGGTTTTGTGAATAAAGATACAAGATATCGTGTTACCAATAAAATAACAATTAGTAAAAGTAACAACAAAACAAAAACACAATAACAACCAGCGACAACAATAACAACGACACACACACACATACATACAGTCTAGAAGACTAAGAAAACAATAACAAATTATTTGTGGCAAGGGTGCAATGCTAGTTAGATATTGTGTATATACTCGTAGCATGGTTCTAATCGTGGATGTGAGAAAATTAAGAATCTTATACATATAATCAATAATTTATATTTAACTTGAAAACACTAGCTAAATTATTAAACAAGTTGGTAAATTATTGTTGCATAAACAATATTTTATTTAGATGTTTACTATTATATGTTATACAAACTCTAATAGAGAAATTTTTTTCTAATATACGCTGGTGAAACAAAATGTTGTTTGTACTTTGCGAGCCCATATAGTATATAAAATATATATACATACATACATATGTTGAATCCTTATAACAGGAACCAAAACAACAACTTTGTTTTCTAACAGGGGCATATAGGAACAATATGACATTTTACTTGTTAATATATATAAAGTAAAATCTTTGACAATGATTAAATTATTGGGTCTATGACCATAGCTGCCAGATTTGACGATTTATCGTCATTTTGATGATTTTTGGTTTCAAAAATAGCAAAATGACGATTTGACGATTTTTTCATTGAAAATGACGATTTCCTTTTATTAAAATTTTCTATAAATTGTTAGTTTTATTAATGTTTTTGTTACCAAATTCTCTCTTTTTTGAGACAACAACTATTTCAAAAACAAAACTAAGTGATAGTAAGTAGTGTTTTCTTAATTATTGTTGTTAAGTAAAATAATTCCAAATAATATTGAGACAGGATAGTCGAAATTACTTATTTATGTGTAAACATAAAATCAATTTTAAATACTGAATTCTATGAACTAAAATTTTAAGAGGAAACAATTTCTGAATTTCCACGGGGAAATTCTTCTACAAAAACTTCTCCTATTTTAACAAAACGTCGAAAGCATATTCAGCCGAATAAATTAAATAACAAAAATACGGAATTCTTTGAAAATATGTTGAATTCTATAATCAAAATGTTATTTAAAACTTAATAAAATAAATTGTTTTGACATTGTAATTTAACCTGAATTAATAAAATATGCTGAATTCAACAATTTATTTATAAAATACTGTTTACACTATTCAGTTTTAGCAGACCAGTTTTTGTTCAATTCTCTTTTGAACTTGCCATTTCATCAAACATGTCAATTCAATTTTCGTACTTTTTAATGTAAATCAACATGCATGAAAAAAAACAAAAGGAAATAAGAAAATTGACAATACCGTCAAGTTTGTACACCCTTTTGTTCTTATTTCCCTTCTCTTCCAAAAATACTTGCCTTGACGAGTGAGAATTATAGAAGTGAAAACGGACTAAGATATTAAATATTACACAAGTTGTGTTTAACATAAATTTTTTGTGATTTGTTATGTAAAAAGTTAAAATTTACGTATTTTGATATTTACGACTTTTTATTTTTCCGATTTTTTTGACGATTTTTAAAATTCGAAATGACGATTTTTTTCTTTTTTATCGGGATTTTGACGATTTTTTCTGAAATTCATCTGGCAGCCCTGTCTATGACTTAAAACTGAGGTTTCATGACAGATGGTGCATCTTTTAAATGCGGTTTTTATCTTTATGTGCCATTAAAGCGTCATATGCGGAAAGTTTTGCTTTGCCGTAGCTTATGGTAAATGTGTTTTATCAGTTTCGACGTGCGAGAAATTATTTGTGAGATTCAAAAAAGTTTGAAGACCAAGAATTGAATACCTTACTCCACGAAGATTGTTGTCCAACTCAACCAGAACCTTGTAAAATCATTATGTGCTACTTAAGCAGAAAATTCAAAACATTTGTGAACAAGATGTTTTGCTTTACCGTAACTTATGGTGAATTTATTCCACTATTTTCAAAGTGCGTGAAATATTTTGTGAAATTCAAAGTTTGAAGCCCAAAAATTGGAGGCATTACTCCACGAAAATTGTTGTCGAACTCAACAAAAGCTTGCAAAATCATTTCAAAACATTTGTGAACAGGTAAATTCATTAAAAATCAGGGAAATTGGTTGTCATATGAATTGAAGACAAAATACTCTTACAGCCATCCCTAAATACCGACGGTAAGCGTTTTTTTTAATGTCAAAATTACTCATGCTCATACATTTTGTATGGAGCATACCGAAACAACGCGGCGGCAACGCTTTGCTATTGGGAAAATCCGATTTTGACAAGGCGTTTCACAGTGAAGTTAGTTGCAAAAAAAAAACAAAAAAAAAGAGAAATAAAACAACAATGTCCATCTGTCACAATAAACAACAGGGTCCCTTGTTTTTATCGTTTTGAAATAACGTTGACGCTTTCCGTCGGTATTTAGGGATGCCTGTTAAAGTTAATTTTGAATGTCGAAAATGCTGCTGAACCACTATAAAAGGAATTCATTTTGCACCTAATCATTAAGTGCGATTAAAAATGGATCCATTTCCATAACCCGAAGCGTTAAGATATTGTTCTGTTTACCAAAAGTCTACTGAAATCTGCATTAACCGAAAAGAACTAGAAAATGAGAACTCTCTTCCACATGTTGCAAACTACTGCTAGAAGTTGTACTGAAAGAAGTAGTTGGGAAGATTTGCCTCAACCGCCTTATAGTTCAGACCTTGCCCTGTCCAATTACTATTTTTTTCGATCGTATCATAACACTCTCCCAGGGATACGCTTAACTTCAGAACAGGGTATCCTAGATTGCCTTGATTCGTTACGGACCTAAAAAGACGAGCAGTTCTGAATCGAACTAAGTATACTTCTGAGTTGATCGGTATACTTTAAGGTGAGTGTTGGACCAATATTGCTGGACGTTACAAACGTCAGCACAAATCCCATATACCCTCCCCACTATGGTGGTGTAGGGTATAATTATTGAGTTGACATATTCGTTGTTTCTGTTCAATTCCATCACTCACTGTTAACCTCACGGTGTGTGTTCAGTCATCAGTGACAGCATCATCAGCATCAACGACACATCAACAACGAACGAAACATTAACTCACTTATAGTCAGACAAACACTGTAGTGGAGCATCCCATCATACACATCTTATGCTCACATTTTGCCATCATCAGTGTCATCACAATTCTGAAAAATTTACAAAAAAAAATACAACAAAAATACAAACAGTCCAAACGGTTCGTCCACTTGAAATTGTCAATAAATCACTATTTGTCAGTTCGTTTAAAGAAATTCCAACAACAACAACAACTACAACCAAAATAAAATTTAACATACCGAAAAAAAACATTTGAACTTTTACTCGAGTAAAGCTCCATTGTTTACCTTTGGCATGTAGTGTTATTGTTATGGCTTTAATATTATTGCTGCTGTTGATGTTGTTGTTCTTGTTGCAGCTATTGCTGTCGAAGCAGCCGCTATTGTTGTTTTTTCAGTCTGTTTATGCGAATATATCTATCTACCTTCTGCACCAGTCTGTATGTCTGTTGTAGCGTCTGGCCCTGGTTCATGTGTTAAAAGATGTTTTAAGGAAATTAACATTTTTTCTCAAATTTTTTTTTTTTTAGTTCTGTTGATTACGATTTTTTGCTGGAATTTATGTGGAGTGTACAAGGGTGATGAGGAGAGAGTGCATACAATTTTAAGAAGAATTTTTATTCAGACATTGTTTGAATTTTCTTTATTTTGCTGATAGAATACAAATATGCTGTAAGAAAGTACTGGTACCTGTTGAGGCGCCACTAGAGGAATTTTTAAGTCAAGTCTGTAGGGATTAAACAAAAATGTTAAGCAATGTCAAAATAAAAGGTATACAAATAATTGGCTTTTGTATACAAGTACGAAGTTGTTCAAAGTATAAAAACGAAAAGTGATAAAAAGCTTTCAAATTCAGATATTCACAGGACAAAAACCAAAGACAGAGATTCTAACAGAATGTTTTGTTGAGCAGATCTTCAGTTGATCCGGGATCTGTTTAATGCTACCAATATAGTATAATTTATTTAATGAAGAGCAGTCAGCTTTCAAAATTTCCTGTTGGTTCAAAAATATAGGACTGGTTAAACAGGAAAATAGTTAGATCTCTATACCAGTAGTTGAGGGCCTACTAGACGAAAGTGTGTAACCAAAACTACCACAAGACATAATTTATTTAGGCAGTAATCTATAATAATGGATATATGTATGTGATTTACACATCAGCTGTATAAATATCAATATTTATATATGCATGTAACTTTACCAGGCAGGAAGGCAAATAATATAGAGAATTTAAGGAACATACTTACTTAAGCATAGATCAGAGGTGAACAATCACGCACTATGATGTTTATATTTGTGTTAGTTAAGCAGCAGAGAGCTTTGTGTATTAGGAGAGGAAATCATAAACATTTCAATTGATTTAAGTTTAATCTCCGTGATCACAACAAAGTCCGAATTTACACGAAGCATTTATTGAAAATATTGATACAATTTTTTCCTTAAAATTTCTGAAAGTATGACTTTATTTAACTTTAGTTTTACTTCTTATACCCCAATATATCTTATGATTTCTATTCTTTATATGTGAATTTAAAGAACTCTTCTTTTTTATCTAACTAATATCTAAGAAACTTTTGACTCAGCCAACATTACAAATTCAAATTTGTTAACGGCCAAAAAGTGCAACAAACTGAAAAAAGTAGGAGGTTTCTTTTGGTCGTTGGCCAACACAAATTTCCGCAACAAGGTGTTGATCGTAAAAAAAAATTATTAGAAAAAAAAACAACTTTGAAATTGTGCCTCCACCGTCTCTGCTAGCTACACAATAATTTAACATAGAGTTTTTATTTTCAGTTTTTTTTATGGTTGGAAAAAATGCATGTTTATCTAAAGATCTGCATCATCTATTATTGAGTGACTGTGCGTGTAACCATAGCTGTGTTCAAATAAAGGAAACGTAACCATAATAATGTTTTTTACCAAACATTTATTTATACTCGTATATACATACATACATACATACATACATACATACATACATACATACATACATACATACATACATACATACATACATACATACATACATACATACATATATATGCATAGGTATACATACATAGTTTTTTTTATTTTCTATAATTTATTACTTTCAACTGTCATCAATAGTTGTCGCTGGTTTTTGTTGTTATTCTTGTTGCTTTACACTTTTATAAACATACATACATATATTTTTATGCGGTAAAATTAAGTGTGTGTGTGTGTGTGTTTGTTTTTTTTAATATGCCGCAAATAAATAATAAAAAAAGTAAACTGTTGGTGTCATAGAAGAAGTCTATGTCGGCGACATCCTCGTAGTCGACGCTCTAGCTATGGCTGTAGTCTTACTTGGAGTTTGTTGCATTTATGCAGGTGTCAGTTTGCCAGGAAAATGTGTTTTTCTTGTGTTTTTTTTCGGTTTAATGTGTTAAGGTTTCTGGTTCTGGTTTGCTGATGATTTTAGAGTTCACATGTTAAATTAAAGTCATGTTAATGATGTATTTAATAACAAGGCGCTTATTTTTGTTTGATGTGGATTTTGGCTTGCAATTATTAAAAATGTATGTTTATGATGCTGTTCAGTGGGAACATTGAGCAAATGTTTTGGGAAAAAATTGTTTAAGAAAAATGTTGAATATTCGAAATTAATTTAAAGCTATAACAAGACTAAGACTATTTTCTAGAAATAACTGAATCATTTTGATTTTCACTGTTTAGTTTTAGAAGTTTGTATATACTACGTTGTTATTGTTAAATCATATTAAAGTAATTCTATTAGGGCAAAACAACAAATATAATATAATAAAACAAAATAAAACTTTCTCTATATGTTTTATTATTTTTTGTTTTTTGATAAACTTTGTCCTTAACATGGTTATTTTTTCTATATCTAGTATATAATATACAAAGAAATAAATAGTATATTTTGTACCATTTTGGCTAAAACATGTTTGCAGCAGAACCATAACACGCACACATATGTAACCAAACTTTAACAAACTGTTTCCTGTAGACAATTTTTGCGCAAAAATTCTATTCTTTATGGAGAAGCAAAGAATGAGAAAAAAAAACATGGTATAGAAATAAAACGAAAATTGGTAAAACATATCAGAAAAGTAAATTAAAAACACATTAAATACAGGCGTGTAAATTAAATCAAGACGAGCTGTGAGACATGAGGAATTAACACACATGTGTAGTAGGGGACCGGAAGTAGAGGGAAAAAGTTCACGAATATAAGGGGAACTGGAAAAAAAAAACGCAAACACTGCTAGCTAAAAAAAAAACAAAACAAATATTGAGAAATATATTACGTAGAAATAAAAATTTATATTCTAGGCAAAATTGCCTAAAAGTTTTAAATGGTAAATTTCAGTACTTTTAGGAACTTACTTAATCCAGACCACTTCTAGCTGAACTTATTCACCCCTATCGTGAATAAAAATTTCCCATAAAATTTGTTCCCTTTTAACATTTTTCCTATTAAAATTCAATGTTAAAAAAATAAAAGGGAACAAATTTCATGTGGAATTTTTGTTCACGAAAGGGGTGATTAATTCCAGAATATATTGAAAAGTATGAAATAGTGCCAGTTTTGTTTAAAACGTAGGGGTTTATATATATAAACACATTTTAGCTTAAAACATAGATGTTTATATAAACTATGTTTATGTTGAAACGTGGATCGTTATATAAATCCTGATTATTTTGAAACCTAAGTCTATATATAAACGTCGGTTTTTACATAAAAACACTTTAGCTTCAAACATACTTACATCTTAATATAAACCCTGTTGAGCTTGAAACAAATGACCCAATTTCGCTTTTATAACTCTTTATAAAAACCTAGTTAAGCTGTATATAAACCCAATTTAGCTTTAGAAATAAAACTTGATTAAAACCCAGTTATGCTTGAAACTTACATATTTATATAAAACTAGTTAAGCTTGATACATATGTCTTTATATAAACCCAATTTAGCTTTAGAAATAAGACTGGATTAAACTCCAATTTAGCTTGAAATGTAGGCCTTAATATAAACCAAGTGCAGCTTGAAATCTAGATCTTTATTTAAGTGCAGTTTAGTTGAAAACGTAGCTCTTTACATAAACCCAGTTTAGCTTTAGCTTTAGGTCTTTCTTACAACCTTTATATAAATCCTGTTGGGCATAAAACTTAGATCTTAATATAAACCTAGTTTAACTTGAATCGTAAACCAAGTTTACTTAGAAAGGTAGGTCTTTATATTAGACCAGTTAAGCTTGAAAATAAACTCTTTATATAAACTCAGTTTAGTTTGAAACCTAGGATTTTATATAAATCCAGTTTAGCTGAAAACGTAGCTCTTTACTTAAACCCAGTTTAGCTTCTAACAAAGACCTTTATATAATTCCTGTTGGGCTTAAAACTTAGATTTTAATATAAACCTAGTTAAACTTGAATCGTAAACCCAGTTTAGTTTGAAACGTAGGACTTTATATAAACCCATTTAGGCTTTAAAAACAAGACTGGAGATAAGCCCAGCTCGGGTCTCTATAGAAACCCCAGTTTAGCTAGAAACTCAGGTCTTAAAAAACCCCAGATTAGCTGGAAACGTAGGTCTTTTTATAAACCAAGTTTAGGTCTTTTTGTGTTATAAAAAGCTTTCTTCTTTCACCACCTTTACTTCTTCAACTATCCCCTTGGTGTATTAAAAGACATACGTTTCCAGCTAAACGTAAATGTAAATCTACAATTTAGCTAGTAAAGTATAATAATAAAGTTTAACTAGAACGCAGGTCTTTATTTAAGACCAATTTAGCTTGAATCTTAGGAGCCCCAGTTGGTTACTTCATACATACCAGTTAATCTATTTTAGAGTAAGTTGCTGCTTAATTCCCCCTAAGTAATCTACCGTGTAAGCAATCAAAACTTTGTTTATTTGACAGCTAATTAACTTGATATTATTGTAAGTACTTAACATAATTATCTAATTTGAGCTAGTTCGTAGAACTGTGTAGCAAAACAGCATATAAAAGAGAACTTTTATTTAAATGCAAAATAGCTTCAAGAATTAAAAATTTTAAATTTTCCTATATTTATTTACCAACATGTAAGAAAAATTCAAAATATTGTTTCTACAACAAATTTTTACAAAAATTAAGGCAAAAAAAACATAAAGACTGAATTATTTACCAAGTTCTTTATTTCATTTTGTTGTTCGGTTTTTTTTCTTACGTTGTTTGTTTGTTACTTTTTTGTTCAAGGTAAAAATGGTGTGCAAGAAATTAAATTAAAATGAAAGAAAGAAAAGAAAAAAACTTATATTTAACTTTTCCATTTAGAGCAACAAAAACAAAACGAAATGTTTAGACATAGATAAATAAAAAAAGTTTTTAAACGAAAATGTAATGTTGTTAAGACAGCTTTAAGGAGTCGTTAAATTATATTTTTGTTAAGTTTTTGGGAATATTTTTTTGGTAAAATTTTTTCAATTTAAGTATATTGTTATAAGTTTTAAAACTATGCTTTAGGTACATATGGATGTGGAAGTATAAATGGTCATAATACATGGATTGAAAAGTTTTTGCAGTTCTTTTGCATTTCT
The DNA here is from genome assembly GCA_916048285.2 of Bellardia pandia. Taxonomy (NCBI): domain Eukaryota; kingdom Metazoa; phylum Arthropoda; class Insecta; order Diptera; family Calliphoridae; genus Bellardia; species Bellardia pandia. The sequence goes on along the minus strand of OU696530.1, from coordinate 97,975,026 downwards.
TCTAAGAACTCTGTAATAATCACTTCATGATCTTTCATATAAGTCTCAGTTAGATCTGACTATCTATAAAAAACATATTAGTTTTCTTGTTATTAAAGCAACATTTTACAGTCTGATGGAATCTGAAAATCATAAACTCATGTATCACTTATGGAACTATAATGTTTTCCTATATTGAGGGATATTTTGTCAATACAAGAAAATTGGCTAATTGTTGCAATTTATGGCATTTCTGTTTTACTTTACACATCACAATTAAGAGCCGTTTCGGAAATGCATCACTGCGCTGCATCTGATGTGCAGTATGTTCGAAAAAGCAACATTTAGCATCACTGTAAATGTATTGTGTTCTAAAATTTAACACTGAAGCAGATGATGCGCAAACAATATAAAAACAAGCATCACAAAAATGGCTGATGCAATAAATGAGCATAAGCTGATTTGCATCAGCATCGGAAACTAATCACAGGTGCGCAGGGAATGCAAAGCAATGATGCATTTCCGAAAAGGTTCTAATTCAACTAGTATAGTACAACCTCAATAAATGATATGATATCTTGGAATTTTGCGTAAGACAATGATACTTTCTTTATTATCTGAATATTTGTGTTCCACTGTATAGATTCTAACCTTAATATTGCACAACATGAAAGCATGATCAGCCAAGTTTTATTTCTTAGTCCCAATTTATACGAAGCAATTCTTTAAGCTAATCGTATTACGTTTTAGACACCGGGGTTAGGGGAAGATAAGACGAGTACACACTTGATTGTGCTAGCAATTCGTGTTACTCTCTTATATGTGTATACTCTTGTATTTTTATTTGAATAAGAATAAGAGAGTAACGTATATGTGTTTACAAATGTATGTATACTCACCAATAAAAATACGAGTGAGTTAAAATAATTATATTGTGCTGTGTGAACACCGAAAAAATTTCAAGCAAAAAATTGTCTCAATATTTTCAATAAAAATTGGGACTTATAGAAACATTAGCGCAATTCACAATATTGTGCAAATGGTATTGCATCATTGCATTTGCAAAAAAAGTTTAGCATACTTTTGCTCTACACTAACAAAATACACAGCACGATCAAAAATATGCTAAACCTTTTTGCAAATGTAATGATGCAATACCATTTGCACAAGATTGTTAATTGCCCTATTGCCTATTATCACTATTGTCATTAATTATTTGCTGCACATTTAATTAGTTTTATATACTACATGTATGTATATTGAAATTTCTTAAATTCACATAAATGTAACATATGTGGGTCATTAGCGGTAGCACACACAGTGTGTGCAACTCTTTATTTGATTACTATTTATTAAGATTATCTAAATAATTTAAGGATTGTTCTTGTTATCTGTGCCAGAAGTTCATTAGAAATTTAAACAAAAAAATTGAATTAAATTTTTTAAAACAGTTTGATGAAACATATACTACCCACACTTGAAACACATATGAAAACAACAAAATGATTGTGTGTAAAACTGAAATTCTACGGGTATTGTTTAAGATTCTCAAAACTCCAGCAATTGAGAAAGGGTTGTTTGAAAAAAGACACTGGCAACTACTAGCTAAGAGATATCATTATCATTTTATGGCAATTTAATTAAATTTAAAACTCATTTAAAATTTAATTTTATTTATTTTTTATGTTTCTTGATAATTTAAAGTACAATTTTCACAGCATAACTATTATGTACAGTATTGCTAAACAATTAGAGAGTAGTAAACTGAGAATTGTTGAGTTTTACAAGGGGGTAGCTAATCTTTAGAAAACCTTGTGTAATTTCAAATGAAATGAATTTAATTTTATTTAAATATTTTATTGCCTCTACAAATCTTTAAGTTCTTAGTTATTATTTGTTGAGCTATAGTTTTTACAGTTTTCCTGGAGGTAATTAAAATATGTAAATAGTTTCACCATAAATCGTTCACTCTAGTTGCAAACAATTGTGCAAAACTTTCAACAAACAAAAAAAAAATTGAAATAAAAACCAGGTAGAAAAGTTTTTTTTTGTTTTCATTTTCTTATTATTCTTTTTAATTTGCAATGAAAAATTAAAATGGTATAAATGAATGTTAAACATTAAACAGGAACTTTAAAAGAAATATATACATATAAAATATAAAGAAATAAAACATGAAAGTTTATATAAAACTCAAGGGCATTGAGAGTCTAGATTTAAACAAGTTACGCAAAATAAAACAATTTAGTAAAAAATGTTGCATGTTTGCAAAACAATCAGTTATAGTTATGACAATATGTAATTTAAAAATAATTACTTATTATTTATAAACAATTTAAATATTGCATAGAATTGCTAACTGGGTTGATTTTGAAATGTCTGTTTTTCCATTTTAGCACACTTCAGTCTTTAGTTAGCTAATGGGAAAGGCTTAACTAATGATTCTTTATTCGCAATGCTTAGTTTGTCATAAGAATACCAAGTAATAGTTAAACAATAGTTAGTATTTTAGTTTACCCATGGTTAACTAATGACTGAGAATTCGGCCATTACTATACAAGGTATTGCCAGTACTAGTTCGAGAAACTCAGTACACTTGAGGTACGGTCACACATGGCAAAAGATTTATTTTAATAGTTGTGTTTATTTGCAAAACTTTATTTCCTAATGACAAATCACAATAGCAGTTAAGTTTTATTTTATTCGTTGATGTTTTTAAACAAAATTTTTGCTAAAAATAGTGGTTACGGTTTTTTGAGTAAATATTTGCCATGTGTGACCGTACCTTTAAACTTGCTTCAAAACTGCAAGTAGAATTACGAATAACTTAGTACATTTCTGTAACATACAGCTTAATTTCAAATATAAGTTTGCACAACTTAATACATACTCGTAGACAAGTTTTGGCTTATTTATACATTGACACTTCTTTAACTTGCAAGTTAACTGGTGCAAAACAGTGATGTTTTAGACACCTGCAAGAGGTAAAAAATGTCAATATAACTTAGTTGGTGAATATAAGTAAAACTCGATTAAATTTAACATTAGAACAAAATCCAAAAACCGCAATTCCTTTACTCTAGTGTTTTTTTTAGATGTATAGAAATTTAAGTTGTCATCATTTTGTCGGCTTTACTTTTGTCATTTTTGACTTTGCTCAAAATTGTTTTCACAATCAGATAGTTGTATCATACAATGTACAACATACAACATACACTTGTGAATTGAACAAATAAATAAATAAATAAAATATATACATATAAATATAAAAAAAACTCAATGACACTTTATTGTTGCTATTAATATTCATACAATTGCTTTAAATTAATTTTGCAAAATCTAGCAGCTAGCAACACACAATATTGTCAGTTCACAATTTCACAAAAATATTCTACAAGGCAATTTCATAAGGAACTTTTGTATTTTTTAACAATCTCATATCACGCATCAAAAAAGCAAAAACCTTTAATTATTATACTTCATTATTGCGTAGCTCGTTCATATTTTATTTAAATTCACAATAACTTAAAATAAAAATATGTGTCCAGCAATTCAACATTATGCCACTGACCTTAAAAATTAGAATGATGTTTGACAATGTGTTGGGTTTGACATAGTAATACCAGCATTCCAACACAAATGAAAGTAATATGATCTTTACACTATTATGTTAATCTTGACCTTTTTTCATTTTTTTCATTTGCTAGATCTGACTTTTACAGCTAATATTTGCATTTAAAATTGTAGTGACATTACGAATAAAAGTATATTAACAGCATTCAGAAAGTCATATTTAAAACAGAGCCACAGAGTTCCATATTTTTACTGATTTTTCTAGTTAGAAAATAATAAGTAAATATTTCTTACCAAACTTAAGCTTTGTACAGACGGTTGTCAGATCTTACAACGTTGTACGAAAAATGTTCAAAAAATGTTTAACAACCGTGTGAACTTAAAATGTTTGCCTTCCAACGTTGTACGAAAGAGCATTGACAATTTACCTTTTGCTAACAATTTTTTAATGTCAGTACATTGCTAGCACATTGCCAGATCTGACAACACTGTATGAGCTGACAACCGTACATAGCTTGAGTCCCAATTTATGCGAAAAGATTAATACAATGTTTTCCTTGAAATTTCAAAGGTGTTTACACAGCACAATTTTATTGCTCGTATTTTTATTTGAGAGTATACACACATTTGTATACACCTTTGTACCTAATGCGAATAAGAGAGTAACACGAATTGCTAGTACAGTCAAGTGTGTAGCCGTCTTGTCTTCCCCTCACCCTGATTCCTAAAAGGTAATCAGCTTAGCACAAAGAAATGCTTCGTGTAAATTGGACTTATGAAATATGATTTTAGTCCAACATTACAATACATTTAATAATGTGCTATGTTCGGTTTGTGCACACAAATGTCCTTTGCAAAAACGAGTGTTTTTTTTTTTTTTTTGCAAAACTAGTCCGTTTAATTCTGCAAAGTTATAGAATTCAAGTAATACTGTTAGAAGTGTTTTATTTTACATAGATTTTATGTGAAAACCTAATATAAACTTTAAAACAAAAATCATGTTTTAGTTTTTAGACCACATTTTTCATATTAAATAAGAATTTTTCCTCTTGCGAGTTTTAAACAATTGTTAAAAAATTTTATTCGAAGTAAAAAATAAATAATAGTTTATAATTGTTTTCAAACAAATTATATATTTGACTGGAAGTTTTTACTTCGAATAAAATTTTTTAAAAAAAGATCAAATTTTTCTTAATTGAAGCATAAATAATCTTTAAATTTATTTTATTGCTTTTTAAATTAAATAATAAAAACTCTTTTTGTTCTTAAAATAAAATCGTCTTTCATATCTCAATGTCTTGCTAAACTAAAATTTCTTATAATACTCTCAAAAGTTATAAACAAATTTGCAAACTACATTATTGATTTTCAGCCCGAAATCAATTTCAAAATATAAGAAACAACAACAACAACCATTATGAAAAAATTCATAAAATATTTTGCATATTCATGCAATAACAATTTGCGCAAATAGCAACAAAAATAATAAAATTGTTTTATATGGCAACCGAAAAAAAAAACTGTCACAAACAGTTGAAATGACAAACCACCCCACCAACCAACCAACACCAGACATAGTCTCTTTTAAAACACACACACGTAACGGAATGCGTTAAATGTCAAAATATAATGACAAGCAAAACAGACAATTCGGTAAGGAATAAAAACAGACAACTACGCAACAACAACAATTATAATACGGGATAATATACATATAGTAAATACATATAAGGAAAAGTAATAAAAAGGGGGGAGCATATTACAACAATATTTTGCAGTTTTATACGGAAAGCAACTAAAAACAAGCCAAAAATTATACATACATATGCACTTACATTTAAAACAGTCAAAAGTCAATGAATGATAATACCAAACCACTAAGGCGAGAGCAAGCACTGGCAATAGAAATAGAGAGAGAGAGAGAGACATTTTTGTGGTAAGCAACAAAGGGGAAGGGGGCAAGGATAGCAGAAGTTTTATTAGACACAGAAAAAAGTAAAGAGTGGTTAAGGGGAGGCATATTAAAAGTGCGTAAGGTTATGATGACACTTTTAGAGACAAAAATAAACAAACACAACAAAAATACACTGTTGCTTTTGAATTATTTAAGGGAATAGAGGGGCAACGGAACAGATTTTTCATAGAATTTATTAGCAAACCATACAATTCAAAACCAGACATCAGCGGAAGTAATATTGCGGCGTTTAGTTTTTTAAAAACTGAAATTTTATTTACCTGTTTAAATAGTTTTCAGAAAATCCTTTAGTACTTAAAGTTAAGCAACACTTTTTAAAAACGTTTTCTTTATTATTTTAATTAACCGGCTCTTTTTTATTTTTTACACTGCTAGTATATTTTCCTTTTTCTTTTTAACCAATTTTTTGCACTCGTTTTATAATTTGTTTAATTATTTATTTATTAATTATATTTTTTTTTGTTGGCTTTCCACTTTAAAGTACGTCAATATGTAAAGTGTATGCTAAATATTTTAAACTTTTTGAAAAAACGCGACACGTTTCTACATCAAGAGTTTTATAACGACTGGTGTTTTTTGTAATTTCCGTTTCCTTGGAGTACGCAAAAATTATGAGTTTTTACTCTAAAACAGAAGAGTACACACAGTCAGTGTACTCCCTACATGGACACAAAAATCGAGCTACAACAATAACAACAACAAAATTATTTCCCTACAAAAATGTTCCTCTTTGCCAGCTAAATTTAGGCGGCATTTACATATTGTTGGTGTATAAACATGAATTTGTTGTTGGGCTTACATTTTCCATTTATCCAGAATTCAAATGGAGTTTGTAGCACTTTTATGTTTTTTTTTTTTTTTTTGCAAATAACGCCAACGCCAAAATTACCTTATATATAGAAGAAAATGAGAGTATACTTATAATTAAAACAAATAATAATCTTTGCTCTTTTATAAATGTCATACACACTCATTAAACGAGTAGGCAATACTATAAACCGTTATATCCATTCTCTTAATTACAAAAAATGCAACAGTAAATGCAAAGCTCATAAGAAAAGAGAGTTTTGTTTAGATGTTTTATTTCCAAGAGTAAAATTGTTCTACGTAATAACTGTGTTTGCTCTTGTACACCAAACACCACAACAACACAACACTGTTGCATTTTTCAATTCTCAGTTTTGTTTACATCTTCTTTATAATAATTACAGAGTATTACGATATAGCTCGTTTTTGTTGTGTTACTCTCCGTTAAAAATAGCTGTATTGTTGTAATAACGTTTAAATTTCTTTAATAATTTTTATTCGAAGGGCTTATTTATTGTAGTAACGTTATTTTTAAGAGTATTTCATTTGTTTTCTTAATATTTTTTTTGTAAAACTGTTATATGTTATAATTATTCGTTTTTTCATAATATTTCAAGAGTATTTTTGTTTAAGATTGTTTACTCTGAAGAGTTTTTTGTTTAAGTTTTGAGTTTTTGTTATGATTTTGTGTACCTATGTAGTATGATTTTTCTGAAGTTCTTACCTTTCTTTTTGTAGTAGTTCAGCTTTTTGTTGTTTTTGTTTGTTGTAGTTAGCAGGGGGAGGCATTTGAAGAGTTATTACGTTTTTGTGCTATTTACTAAATGGCCGTAAATTTATGAAACACAAAAATAAATGTATGTTTGGATGTATGTACATATGTATGTATGTATGGAAAATATTAAGAAATAAAAGGTGATTAAACATGAGTAATTTTAAAAGAAATCTAATAATAATATTTAAAAAAGCTACTTAATAATAGACAAATTAATATTTAAGAAATTGTTTCCTTCAAGTTTAATGTTGAGAGTGGTTCGAATTTGTCAATTCCTTGATGTTATCAACAATTAAAGCTATCCACAACGATTACATGGTGAATTTTGCATAAGAATTTGATTTTGAAACCTACAAGAGATGCAATTGATGCATGAGTTGAAGCCATCAGACCAAGCGAAGTGAATCGTTGTAGATTCTCCGAATTCATTGAAGTACAACCCGCTAGTTTTTCTGGAAAAATCTTTTGTTCTGAGACAACCAATTTTAATTTATCAGGATACATCAATAAGCAAATAAAAATGGGCTTGCGCTAATCCAAGAGCTATCGTTGAGAAGCCTTTGCAAATTGAACGTGTCACTGTATAGTCAGCTATGTGGGCTTGAAACTTGATTATACCACTTTTGTTACTGAGAATGGATCAAGAATCTCCTTTGTATTTTGTCTGAAAACATTAACAAACTAAATAAAAGTAGCGTTTGGCGTCTGAAAATCCATCAGCCATTATGGAGAAGCCTATGAAAGCTAAACGGGTCACTGTATGTTGTGTTATAGGGTCTGGAACCGTGATAGGACCAATTTTTTTTTCAAAAATTCGCCTGGAAATACAGTAATGTTGAATAGATCACAATATCGAGAGACGTTAAAAACTAAATTTTTTACTATGACTGATGTTGTGGATATAACTGACATGTGTTTTTAACCACATGTCACACAGCAACCGAAACAAAGAATTTTTGCCACGATCATGCACTTTAGCAATACTTGATTATTTTTTGTGTAGCTACAGTTGGGAGCACAAATGACTATATATGTTAATACTTTGTCCACTAATTATTGCAATTAAAAAGAAAGAAAAATTAAAAAATGTTTTAGCATTTATTTTATGTTTAATATTAAACAAAATAATTAAAAAATCATAAATAAAAATATCAACTTGTAATAAAAAATACAAATGAAATGTAGACAACCAGCATGTATACAACTCTGAACCATATCTGAGAAACTTTTTTCACGTCAGAAATGTCTCAACTGAACATGTTTCGGCTTCCCAACTGAGATGAGAATTTAAATGATTATGGCCTTAAATTTTACTTTTTTTTTAAATACCTATAAATTCTGTACTATTTAATAATTATTATTTAAATAAATTGTGAAGGACATTTACACTATTCAATTCGAAAAGCTCTAAAATAGAGAACGAAATTGATGCAATTTCTTTATATTTTATAATTTAAATAGAAATAAAAGAGCAAAACTTAAGTTAAGAAAATATTTGCAAAATATTCTTGCTGAATTATTTATAATTTTTGCATAAGTAGCTATTAATCCCTTGTAAAATATTGATTTTTCAGCAACAATATATCATATTCCTAATTTTTTTAATTTATTTCCCACAACATTAACTATTATTTGGTTATACCTAAAAGAATACCGTATACCGAAAAAAGAAAAATTTTCAGTTAAGTTTTCAGTATTACTACAAACTACACCTGTCCATTAAATATTTAATATTATTGATTACATTTTGTTACCTTTTTTGTACATGTTTTGTTGCTCACATTTCTTCTACCTTCTCAAATATAGCAAACAACAAACTCTCCAAAATTACAGACACAAAATGCGAAAGGCAAAAAAAAACAACGTAAAACTCCTACACAAAATGGTACTATGTAGTAATTTTGTATTAATGCTCCCTAGAAATATATGCTTTGAAGCTCCAAAATTGCTCTATAATTCGATATGAAGCGCTCAATAGTTGTATCTCTCTCCCTCTCTCTGCTAGTCGCTGGTAGTGGGGAAAACCCTTCTCTGTTTGTTTTATAAATTAGTTGTTTACAAACAGTCGGTGCCGGCAATTTAATAATAATATTAAGACACCAACATTTTAACACTCTGTAAATAAACATGTTTCTCTTTATATTGCTGTTAATGTAATACTGTTAAAAGAGAGATCTTTATAACGGTTAGCTCTTAAATAACTGCTTGAATTACAGCTACACTAAATTGGTAAAGACATACCTACTGCAAATTTGTATAAAATGTGAGTAAGAGAAAGTCACTTCTGCAAAATAAAACTAATCATCAGTTGTACATTAAGAGAACAACATATTTATGTATCTGCAGATGTAAATACATAATATAATAAGAGTTTATTAACAGTAAATTTAAAGGTCACATTAAGTCTAACTTTGCAGATACCTATAACAAATCTAAAAACAATTTACAAACATTAAAATTTAAGATAATATAAAATTGCAATATTTTATAATGTTCATATGTTAAAAAGGAAATCACAACTTTCATTATCATCAACACAAACATATGGAGTTATCTATATGGAGTTACTTGTTAGTATGTTTATTGGTTTTTCCGAATTAACCTAACCTTGTTTAATAGATATAAATAAATGATAATAAATAACTAGACAAAAAGTAATTAAAAACAGCAAGAAAAATATAAAAAACAGCATTTACAATACAAAATATGTATAATTTGTCTGACCATACCCATGTGTTGCAGTAATATATACGAATAAGTGTCCTTCTCTATCCTTTCCAGAATTTAGTTTTCAAATATTTATAGTGAACTAAATTGTAGAGGGATACCTGCAATTTCAAGTCTCTAACTAAGTGTCAAATATATTATAGTAACATTTTAAATTGAAAAAGATCTGGCCAGACACATGTGTAAGACGAAAGATATATTTGGAGGTTTCCTTCAGGGTATTTACAAATTGTGTCTGCTTGGCGTATAATTTTCAACAAGACCTTTACATTTTAAGAGGAAATAAGCAGTAATACATTATGTTCCTCTATTTTTACGTTATTTTTGTTTACAAAGTGTGTCTGCATAGCGTATAAGAGTTTACTTTCATTAACTAACGTTAACATTACAGAGTCTGCTAAGAAACAAAAAGGTATTGAAACAGTTTCTGTTATATTTATTTTGATTTACATGGCTGCTCGACATGACTGAGTGTGTGTGTTATAAGTGTTAGTGTTTCTACTAACATATTCAACGATTTCAGCAAACTTTGTTTAACTGGGCTGTCTGGCTGGTTCTGCCTGCCTGTTGATGTTTTTAAAGTGTTAATCATAATATTATAACAGTTTTACAGGTGTTAAGGGTTATTGTAGAGAATAAGTGATCCGATATATACATACCGATAATACACCAACACACAAAATTGTAGGTCAAAAACAACTATATTTACAGCAGTTTAAGAATAGTTTATTAATTGTTTATGTTAAAATAATTATGAAATTTAGAGTTTAATGCATTTTTAAAGATAAATATATCCTTTTTTAATTGTGATTTTTTGTGCTAGATTTTGGAAAGGGGTTTTCAAAACAAACTCTATTTTTCAAAAAAAAAAAAAAAAAAAAAAAAAAAAAAAAAAAAAAAAAAAAAGTACGGAAGTCATTATAATTATTATTGTATTGGAAAGAGTCTAGCATGACTACATGTACAAATATCAAGTCTTTATCACCATTTCATGCATATTTTGGCAAAATGGTGGTTTTATTTCGTAATTTTCGAAGAAAAAAAAAATGGCGTAATCACGCTTTAAGATCACATGCAGCATGCAGAGGCTTCTCGACAATTGCTCTTGAATTTTCAGAAGCCCAAATGCTGCTATTTAATTTCTTCACTTGTTGAGACAAATGAAAATTGACTTTTTCTGCAAAAATGCTTTTTTTCAGAAAAACCATCGGGTTGTTCTTGAACTGTGATTTTCGAATTGATTTTAAATATTTTCAAATTACAAGTTTAATATAAAAACTTTTATGGCAATCAAGTATACCCTTGTTGCAAAACAATATTCTTGTTTATGAGAGTTGTAGTGAATTTGAAACATATTTACATAATTTTTATTAATCGTAGCTGAATGCGTCTAAACTATTAACAAAGAAAATTATTATAAAAGTTATTGGAAATTAAAATAAAGACAAGAGGATGTGTTTAGTGTTTCTACCTCGAATCTCTTTGATTGCCTTAAGAATATTTTGTAAATTTGTATATATGTACATATGTATGTATGTAATTATTGAAATGTTTCTTATATATACATATGTATTTGGTTAAATAACTCACTAAAAAATTCTAAATTTTTGGGTACTTGTCCGGGAAAGGTATTTAAACGTTCACGGTTGTTTACCCTATATAAATGCTTTTAAGGAGGTAATTATCAGAATACTTATTTTAGGGGCCATGAAACATTACAATTAAATTCTGCAGCTATTCGGTGTTTTGTTTTTTCCCTTTTTTTGCAATAGATATAAATGAAAGATGTTGGGAACCATTTCATTAAATATATGTATGTAACACTTTAAATTTGATTAAATTCATCAGTTTTTTTAAAACATATGTTTCTACAATTTGACCACTAACAATACTCGTACCTGAAAACAATTAACAAGCACAAAGTTGATAGGTGCCTGAATAAAATTCTTACAAATTTGGGTAAATTAACGACATTAAACTAACGAAAATGTCAGTGATGGGAACATTTGTTTGAGGTAACTACCCGAATTAGGTATTTAAGCGAAAGTTATTAAAACGTGTATGAAAAATAAACTGGGACTTACAAAGCTAGGTGAATAAACGATAAAGGCAATTAAGCGTTATAAAAACATTATTTTTAATTATTTAAATTCCATATAATGACGTTTTATAATATCAATATTTAATGAGAAATCTATGTATAAATTCAAACATTTCATTAAAACATACATATGTAGCTTTTTAAATTGATTTCCCATTGCGAAATTTAATCGAATCATTTTAACGTATGTATGTATAATGGACTATTATATCGTAATAGAGGTTGAGTGACATTTAATAAAATGTTCCATTGAAAAGATTTATTTATTTAAATAAAACATTTAGCACTATTCTCGCTTAAATAATATGTTAAATAATACATAAATAATAATATGATTAAATAAATGTTAATAAGTTTATCAATATTTTTTTTATTTAATGTTTTTCAGCACTAAAATACGAGTCCCATACAACACGTATTCCAATATCGGCCGGTTTATTTATGAGCGGATTATTAAATTATTTACGTAATACCAAATTTTAATTAACTTTCTTAATAGTCATTGTTATATATTGAATTTAATTTTACATCCTACAAAATTCCATTAAAAATATGTCAGATTCTAACGTATGCTTTCATGGTTTGGTGGACATCCTTAAGGAGAAAGGTTAATTTAAAATACAAGTCGAGAAAAGCTATTGAAAATCTTTTATCAATACTACCTTTAGAAAAGTTGTAAAATATGAAGCTGTTATTATATGAATGGTTATGTAAGAATGCCAAATAAAAAATCATGCCTCCAGACACCAAAAGAAAATAAATAGCCTGCCAAAGAGTAATGTTACTACAAAATGTTTGTAACAGCATTCAAAACAAACATTATCTGTGTCACTGCAATGTGATCTACGTTCGTTTGTCAGATCATTGCACTTTTAGTCAATAGGTTATTTAAACCACACGGAACGATATATAATGAGGGAATGAAATAAACTCTTTCTCAAATTTCGAAAATCTGGAAATAATAAAATCCTTCAGGGATTTTACATTACAACCACTGAGAGTTTTATAGCACAATAATATATCTATCAATTAGATTTGCACGAATTCTGATAATAATCAATTAGTTTGTTTAGAACAGAATTGCCAGAATTGGTGCATATCCACAAATTACCCATTACGTGGCTAGTTCTGTGTCATTACTTAAAAAATCGATTTTTGAATTGCAATATTAAATGATAAGCTTTCAGCAACATAAAACAATTTTTTTTTAAATATATTGTCATACCTTTATTTTCAAATTATGTATAATTTATGTTTGCATTTTCTTTTTTGCTTACAAAAGAAAGATATAATAAGAAGATTATTTAATTGAAAAATCAAATAGAAAAAAATCATTACAACCATTAACAGATTTTGTTGCACCATCAATTACACGCCATTAAACATTAATTTTACTTTAAATGTTTGTGCGCGTGTGTGCGTGTGTATGTGCAGGGCAAAGAATTGTAAATTCTAAAATAATAAAATAGATTTATGAAGCTGAGAGTTAACACACTGTATTGCAAATATTTAATGGTTTTGTATTAAGATTGATAAAGAAAATTTTGCGCAAGCTAAATAAAGAAAATATTTAATAAGTTACAAACAACACATCACAATTATATCACTCCTCTTGAATATCAACAAGAAACAGTGGTAGTAATGTACTAAAATTTGTACATTTCAAGATGCAAATTTCATGTACCTACTGTGAAGTGGCAATTTTGTTGGAATATTGAAGTGGCAATAGCAATGCTTAATATATTTTAATTTAATATTTTAATATGTATTTTAAATTTCGAATAAGAAACACTTACAAGAAATTTAAAAAATTCTAGAATTAATCTCTTTGCTTACCACTGTGCCGTATTAAAATTACTTCGAAAATGTATATTGTTTGCCTAAACTCATGTGAATGTCAGTGTGCAAGTGTGCTTACTGGGAATGCCAATCATGATCTTGAAAATTCCGGGATTCTGGATTTATCAATTCCCGATTTGCTAACAATTTTGCCCACATATGATGTAAATGATGTTTTTAATAAGCTGCATATTGTTACGAAATTGTATTTAAATTTAAATTGAATAAATCATAAATTGTAAATCGTAACACTGTCATTTTTGATCTCAGGCTCTTATATTTCAGTTTCTATGTCGTTTAACTTCTTAATTACCAAATATGGTCCATCGCAGTGAGTTTGTAGTTTGGGAGACAAACATTTCTTTCGTTGTGAGTTATATAGTAGTACTAGTTGGCCTTCATTAAATCCTTCGGAATTCGCCGCTCGATCATATCTGGCTTTCATTTTGTTGCTTGTCATTTTACTTCGGCTCCGCACGAATTCATGTACATAGTTCGTTTAGTTCATCTTGCCCTTGGGAAATGTTTTGATTGTCTTTATATACTGATGAAGGCTTAACACCATATTCCAAATCACCAGGAAATTTGAGCTCAGTTGGTGCATTCGAGTTGTACTGCTGAAGTTGTCCTTGGCTGTTATGCATTTTGGACAATTTGATATCCAATCGACTATCGCTTGTTGACAACCGATCCAATAAAACCGTTATTTTAATTTTTGTAGAGTTTTTCTCATATCCAGATGACCTCCACTGGGACCGTCATGGAATTCTCTTAATATATCATTTATTTTAGAGGCCGGCACCACAATTAGACTGGTAAATTAACAACTGTAAACTATTCCATAGAGCCAATATGACTTCATTAACGGATTTCGGCAGCTATTTTATTGCGGGTAGGTTTTCTGTCGTCTTCTTTATCTGATATTATTTTTGCCAAAATGGGATAATTTCTTTGCGTCACAGACCAATTTTTACTGGCATCAATATGGATTAGGCTAACATCAATGACGTTTTCTTTTACCTCGGCTTTATTTTAATATCCCACGCCAGGAGGTATTTCAATATTTCGATAAATTATTATCTTTTGCCCCACAGAAGACTTATGCCGTGTCTAATCCAGAATGCTGTACCAACGATTACTTCGTCCACAATGTCGGCAACAATGATTGACGCTAATGTTGGCAATGTTAAATTTTACATTTACTTTACCATAGACAGTGGCAGGTTCTCCAGTAGCTGTGCATAAACTTACCATGCTCAATGGTTCAATTGTTTTCTTTACTAAATCGGGTCTGATGATAGACTGTGATGTTCCTGTATCTCTAGTAAAAATGTGTTTGCGACCATTAATGTAACCAGAAGCAGTAAGATTCCTATTTTTCTGCTGCATTACTTGCCTCGTAGTGCTAGCTCGTTTTCGTTTTAAATGTGAATAAATAAACTACTTGACTCTTTTATTTTGCAACTAATAGTAATCTGGTTTATTTAAAGGAAATAAACCACCGTTTTTAAAAGGTAAAAACGTAACAATAAATTGATAACAAAATT
The DNA here is from genome assembly GCA_916048285.2 of Bellardia pandia. NCBI lineage: Eukaryota > Metazoa > Arthropoda > Insecta > Diptera > Calliphoridae > Bellardia > Bellardia pandia. The sequence goes on along the minus strand of OU696530.1, from coordinate 97,959,703 downwards.
AATTAAAATATTTTTGAGAAACTTTATAGATCGATAATATTCTAATGCATTTAAATTAATATAGAAATTGAAAGCGAAGTGACATATTAGTTTCAATCAATCTAACATTTTAATATAATGTTATGTTTTTGTTGGTTTATAAACTTTTACTAAATTTATAAATTGTAGCTATGGGGACAGAAAATGTTTGTTATCAAACTTACTTCAATATAATTCACATAAAATGTTTTTAAATAAATCAATTTCTTGTAATATGAAACAAAAATCCCGAAATCCCTAATCCCGATATTTGATAAACCAGTCCCGTTTGGCATCCCTACTGCAAACAGTGTGTGTAAGACAGCAGCAATAACAACAACATGAACGACATGAAAAAATAATAACAATACAAAAAGATAAAAATAAATGATGCGTAAAACATGTAAATGTATAAACTCACACAAAAACACTCAGACAAACATACACAATATATTCGTACATACCCAGCAAGCCATATGAGTCCGAAAAGAGTCTTTTCTGACACCTTTTTCGGAGCGTTAACGCTCTTTATGAGCCCAAAAAACAATCATAATTGCTCCGAAAACCTTCAGAAAAGAGGGTCATTACATTCGAAAATTGTCCGTCAGAAAGAGCTCTTAGATAATGTCAGAAAAGAGTCTTTTATGAGGGGTTTTTTGGGCTCTGTGTAATCTTGTTTTTATTATTCTTGTGTAGTACAGCTATGTTTTTTTTGTTCAAATCAGAAATAACAGGACAACAACGCTTTGGTACACACATAATTAAGTGAAATTTCTGAGTCATACGGAGATTCAGGACAGTAACAAGCAAATTTTTCTTTCGCTCCGAAAATGCTCTTTAGTTGGACTCTTTCCTGACTCCTTTTTTCGGAGCGCTCCGAAAATGCTCTTTTGTTGGACTCCTTTCTGACTCCTTTTTCGGAGCGCTCGTAGAATGGTATGTTGGGTATGTACATACCTACCAAACTTCTAGCAACACTCACTCTAATGAAAATCAATAAAGTAAAAATTATCTATAGAAAATGAACAACAACGCAAGTAAGAAAGAAATTTTCTATAAAAATTTTAAATTTTACATTATTTTTTTTTTTTTTTTTAAGGGAAATTACCTTCCACATGAATTTTTCAATAACACTGAACGAGGGGAGTTTAAAAAGGTAAATGTACCTTTTTTTGTTGTTGTTTGCTGCTTGCTGAGTGTTGATTTTTAATCGTTAAACATTGATAAAGCACAACAACATCCTTGTGTGTGTTTCACTCTGATTATGATGATGATGCTGCTGTTGCTACTGTGTTGTTGATGTTGTTTAAAAAAAATTAGTTGCTGTTACTGATGAAACACACTGATTATTTGCTTGTGTTCTTGTAGCAATGTATATTAGTATATTGTTGCTGTGCTGATGAAATATCCTGTTTTGTTGTTTGTTTTTGTTTTTCAACTTTTTAGTTGTAAAAATGTGTTGATGACATCCTTTTTTTGTGTTGGGTAAAAGGAAAAGAGCAAAATGAGCAGCTACATCATGATTTTTTGATTTCTTGTATATGTTTTTTATGATTATTTGAATGTGTTGATGTTTTTATAGCAGATATATTTATATTGCTATTTTTTACATCATCGTTTGGTGGTTTGTTTACTATTTATTTAAATATCTTGCGTTGTAAAATAATAATTATTAAAATGGATGACAAAGTTTTTGGTTTTAATACTTTTCTTTTTAAGTGAACAAAATATTAAGTTAAAGTGCCTGAATATGTTTTGTTTTATCGTCTTCTAGAAATAGAATTCTTTACCTTTTCAGTGATATATAATATGCCGTATATTATGGTTGATTATAGTTTAAAAACTGCTGCCCAAATCACATCTCTTGCTAAAATTTCCTTCTAGCTTTGTTTATGTTAAACTGTTGCTTACTATGCGCTTCTCATTATTTCTTGTACTATTTTACTTTTAAGCATTGGTCTGCGTTTTGTTGTTGTTATTACTGCTTGTGATTATCAACACTTGAATTCGTTAAAAGTAACTTAGTCCCAATTTACACCCGGATGTCTAAAAGGTAATCAGCTTAGCTTAAAGAATTGCTTCGTGTAAATTGGGACTTACAAACTAACTGGAAATAGGAAAGCCGATAATCTTTATTGCATTATTTAAACATATATTTCTTTAAAGTGACTCGACTATAGACTGGACTGTTGACTCACCTGACTGGCAAGATTAGAAATTTTAACTTATTATTTAAATTGAGTAGGATAAAGAATTCTTTGCCTTTATCAACATTGATTGTACTTCTTTAACAAGTTAACAACTGCATTTAAAGTCGAATCTTGCTTAAGCTCATCACTTATAAGGTAAGTAAAAATATGGTTGTGGTAAAAATAATCTAAGCACAACATATTATAATAAGATTTATGATTGTAGTCAAAACATATTATGATGAGTATAAGTATCATGAAATATCATATTATGATTAATTATCATCGGAATATTTCATCATAGTATTTTCTTATTAAACATAATTTGATATTATAACTCTATATAATCATAAACTTGTCAAACATGATCATATTATGACCCAAAGTAACCATAATATGGTATTTTAGTGGATTATGAGTTAAGTAGAATAAATCAAACTCAAACACTAAATTTTTAAATTGTTTATCAAAAATAATTCATTAAAAAAATGACAAACAAAATGAATGTTTTTAAATGCTCAAAACTATTACAATTAAAATTCATTTTCAAACGTAAGAAAAATATTAATTTTTAATTCAAAAATGTAATGATTAAAAATATTTTATATTAAAAAGGTATTTTTAGCAAAGTATTTAAAGAAAAAATATTTTAATTTATAATATAATTACGCCACAGTCTAAAGTGATCATATTATGTTTTAAATTAATCAATTTATGTTATATAATAATCATATTATGATCTAAAGTTATCATATTATTATATAAAGTAATCATATTATGATACATAACAATCATATTGTGATCGTACTTTATTATAATACGTTAAATTAATATCATTAACAATATATACAAGTATCAAGTTTACTTTATTATATAGAGAAAGTATCTGAAATCTCTTTACATTTTATTAATCCATTGTTAGACTTGGAGCAATTTTTTTGCCTTTGAAAAAGCTCCTCAATCTTTATAAAAGTTATAATGGCACTTTCTTTTAATATATTTATTTAATAACTTCACTTCTGTAGCACAGTGAGATTTATATTAAACACATATCGATTGTCACCCTGAAGCTAGTTTAACAATAGAATCAATGCTATTTCTGATACTATATGTATTCTTGAAGATATTAAATATATTGATTATTACTTTGCCTAGTAGCTCAGCGTATGAGCTGACAAAAGCTAGAAGTGATGACAAACAAACAAAAAAAAAAAATTAGTAACAATGATGATCTGGCAAAAAATGTAAAAAAGAAGGAAAGAAAGTTCATTGATATCTATACTACATATTTAACGGCACACTTTTTCGTTTTCAGCTCTGAAAGTAGTTTGCTGTCCATTAATGCTTTTGCGAATATTTTTCAAAAGCTTAGACTGGAAAAGGAGCTGATTGACACGCAATTTTCGCACTAACCAAACCAAAAACATGGGACACATAGAGAGTGTATAAGCAGGGCATAAACGGCAGCTTAAGCAGCCATAACCAAAAAACTAAAAAGCGCACGTGTTCAAATCTTTGACAATAATCTTGTCGGCTGTTGTTATTTTTTTTGTCATATTTCTAGCTGTTGTTTGAGGTTATAAAATGGGTGGTAGAACAGAGCGGCTGCTGCTATTGGTGGTAGGTGATGATTTAGATGATTAGGTTTGGGTATTGAGCTAAAGGTTTCATATCGTTAAAAAGACTTAATCAAATGGAAATAAAATGTTTAAAAAGGTGGAAAATTTTTATTAAATATTTAGATCTCTCATATATACAGACAATACAAAAAATGAAGAAAGGCGGCATAGCGAAGTATATATAGGTCATTTAAGAGCTGTAAAGGAATAAAAAAAAAACGAACAAAAACTGGAAACTTATGATAAATTGTTTATTTGCCAGTAGCTGGCATATTTTTTTATGTCTACTTTAAATGGAGTCTATTTTTAGCACCTGTCATGCTGTTGTCTATTGAACTTTGTAAAGTCATTGTGTTTGCTTTTCAATTCATACCAGCTCCAAACTTTATTTTCGTTTAAATCTCATATGTAAATTATGTTGGTAATAGTAGCATATGATACTTGTCAATTATAGAAAACCCAGCTAACTCCATTAACTTTAGATACACTCCCACCCACCCACAACTCTTTAGTTATGTAAACAATACTCTCCCCCTCCCTGCTTTTGTCTATGTATCCTTTTTCATTTCCTTTGCTTGTTCTTTGCTGTAAATATACAGCAATAGACTTTATTTGTCTGCTCCTCCTTTAAGGTGGCTATACACTACGTGTATTTGCTTATGTATTTTTAAGTTTACAACCCACATGTTTTTCTTTATGTCTGTCAAAATTGGTTATTTTACATAAGGGTTTTAATTTTTGGTCACCAACTTGTATGTACAATTACACGTGAAATCGCCATGATTATTTACATATAAATTACCATGTCGTTTCTTTAAAAAATGCGTTAAAGCCGCTGCAAAAATTGTTGGTGGCGTCACTAAAATGCCGGCGTCAAAAATATTGATTTACGGTTTTTCGTCTTTTAATATACATTATGTTGAGCTTGTATCAAAAATTTTTAAATAATTTATATCATTGTTATTAAATTAAAAAAATGAGATAAAAAATATTTAATTTATCACTTATGCAAATTCTTCATACGAGCGGCTAATGATAGCGCAGATATTTAACCGTCGACAAATCTTTTCGCATGGCATATACATTTGAAAACATAAGAAAATAGAGCGTGTTCTAATCGAAAAAATTACATATGTATTTCCACATGTATTTTACACAAGCAAAGTTTATGAGGTCACCAACTATATGTTTTTATTCCATATGTAAAATTTGACATATACAATGTAAAAAACACGTAGTGTATAGTCCCCTTTAGTGTAATATTGTTTGTTGCTGTATTTGTTAATTTTCTTGCTGTCATTATGCATGCTTATGCAAATTTCAATATGGTCACCCTTCTTAATTGTGGGGTTTCAATTTTTCACTACTTTTGCTCCCACAAATCATCAACATATTGTTAAGTGTTTTATATGTGGTTGACTTTTCTCAGTGGAAGGGCACATAGACAGTACCTCTCTCTCTCTCTCTCTGAGACACGATTACAATGTCTATTATGCTTGTTAAGATAAGCTAATTATATGCTAAATAGTTTGTAAATAGAAGGGTAAGTAAGTAAATAAGAGCGTGTTTTACTTTAGGGTGGAGCAGTGGGTGCTACTTGGCCTAAATGAAGTTTTAGTATATTATTTTGAAAAATGATAATTAAGTTTTATTTTTAGGCATGCACTTAAACGAACAGTAGCTTTTAGAGATAATGCTTTTATTGATGACATGAGAGTTTTTATTAATATTAATGCCCTTGTGCATAAAAAATTAAAGTAGACTTCAAATATACTTTAAGAAAATTTTGTATGAAAATTTATGGCTGGACTAATAACTAAAATTTCTTAGATATAAGAAGAAGAATTTATTGTTAGACACATATGATACCTTAAATTAAAGCTAATTGTCTTGGCTATTTATATTAATAAACTAAAGTAACACTTATATAGAATTTTTTTAATTTGTTTAGATATTAAAAAAAATTCGGGTCAAAAAATATTCTTTTCGGATTTAACCCATATTCGGTCCATATTTTATAATTATGATATATATCGTTAAAAAGGTATTTTTAATACCTTTAATTTAATGTATTACAAATTATCAGACTCCCAGTATTTCCCGAGATATAGGCCTATATATTTTTAACTTTACGGGCCCGCCCCCTCAAAAATAGGCGTGACCACCCCAATTTTTTTTTATTTCAATCAGAATTTAAGATTCTATTAGTGGTAAAATTTTGATAGTGATTTGAAAAAAAGTCACTAAAACCGACTTACGCCAATTTTTGAAATTCATACCTTTACGTAATCTATATATATAAAAGTGAATGTGTGTCGTTATGTTTATTATTATTAGTTTGAAGTCTATAGACGGCTAAACGGCTGAACCGATTTGCTTGAAATTTTCACAGTATATTTCTGTATGTCTGGAAGGAGCTATAGGCTACTTTTTTTTTGGAAATTTTAAGTGGGCGTGGTACCTCCCATACAAAGTTAATTTTAAAAAATACGGGTAGCAAAGCACACCGGGTTTTAGCTAGTTGTGAATAAAAGCGAAACGCGTTCATCGATTTTCATGATTTATGCCTCATTTTTTTCACAGGTTATGCGACTTTACGTGAAAGTAATATGACTTGACACTTTTTTAACCGTTTTGGATTTTTTATGAATTAAAAATAAAAAAATTAAATTTTTTAGGCAAAAATTAGTTTTTTTCTTCATACATTTATTTATAACTGCGAAACTGTTGCATATGTAGCGAAACGTTGTATGAACCGATTAAAGGAATTGTAATTCTTAATCTTCTAAAATTGTTTCAGCTTATTCGGAGTAGTGGTTCTCAAGTTATGATAAACAAAAGAGCCTAAAACGTGACAAATTCCCTATACGATACTTACTAACTTCAAATTAGTTTTTAAATTACTTCTTCATTTGGGGCTACTTTCATTAACAATTATCAGAATTGAGTCCCGAAATTATGTGTTGTACAGTCTTGTTCATTTTATAAAACTTCAGTTTATTAAAAGAAATATTTAAAGCTACTTATTTATTTTCAATAAAAAAAAATCTAAACTTGGTGCGCTTTTTCTCGATTTTGGTGCGTTTAGAAATTTCAAATTGGACGACGCCTATCGGGAATATTTTTTCCTCGAAATGTTTTCCCTTTTCCCCAAATTACAATCGTGAATAAAATTTCCCTTGGAATGTTTTCCCCTTTTGAACAATTCACTGCGGCATGATGTTTGTGAAAAATTTCACATTCAAACAAAATTTTCCTTATCGTGAAAATATTTTTCCTTCGAAATACTTTTCTTATTTCCTTCATTTTGTTCACTTTAGTTTTGCTGGGGAGTTGAATTCCTCATGTATTTACGAGGGCGGTTCGGAAACTTCTTAACCTAGAACAGAAAGCGCGGTATAAACATTATCTCAAATGAAGATGCAATTACAGTTGTAAACCACTATTTTGAAGGCCTTGAGGAAAACTATTTTAATCAAGGGATAGAATTGCTAAATAAGCATTGGACTAAGTGTATTAAAGTTTCAGGAGATTATATTGAAAAATAAAAATGTTTTTGAAAAACTAACTATTTTTTTTTGTGCTGGGCTAAGAAGTTTCCGAACCGCCCTCGTATTCTGAAATATTCTATTTTACCTTGACTTCTTAATGGCGCCCAACCACTGTGTTTCCTTACACATATGTATTACTTATCAGACATGATTATCATCAATATCACCACCATCATGATTATCATAAGTTGTTATCATCAGTTTTATTAATATGTAAAAATAATTATGCTCAAATGACGCCAAATGCAACAAACACTTGAAACTAAACAAAAACAATAAGAGATAAAAGAAAACAAGACTTTATATTCGGCTGTACCGAATCTTATATACCCTCCAGGAAATCTCCTATTATGAGATGATCGTCATATTATATGACGATCATTCGTAACATCGTAATTTCTATTTATTTTAGATTTATTTTGGTTGAATTTCATCTCGATTATGATATTTACAAGAATTTTAGGCATATTCCAGTCATAATTAAGCATTTATATTTTAAATTTCTTCCAGAGTTACGATTTGATTAGATTTTTGCAACGTGCAACATAAAGCGATTTACTTTAACACACAATATATTATGTACCAACAAGCCCTAGGAAACTGATTTTATTTCTTTGACACGTCAATATTGTCTCTTCTGTATACTTTGTGGTTATTCTCGTAAGTAGAGGGAGCTATGACTAATTATGAACTAACAGTCACAAAAGTCAGTAGTATAATTTTTATATACTCGTACTTATAACCGATCTGTGAAAAATTTCAGTTCAATATGGATGTTCCTTCCTTATAAAGGATCTACGACCTATTACAGGTTGATCACCATGAAATTCAGTACGATGATTTATTATATATAATATGATATTTGTGAATTATTTTTGCTAAATTTCAACATGATAGTGTTGTTTGTAAGAGTTTTATGCTCATTTAAGTAATCTTCCGAAGTGGACTTTACGGTCAAATATGGACCAATAGTCATGAAATTTGGCCCAACGATTTACATGTATGTGTGAATTATTTGTATTGCAATTCAATTTGATAGTGATTTTTAGAAGAGATTTATAAAATTTTGAGAAATTTTTCGAAATGGTATTTTTATGGACGTTGGTTGGTACGACAATATAAATGTGTATTTCGACTTTTTTAGTTGAAGTTAAACTTGATAGGTAGTTTTTTAATGATTTATGTTCTTTTAAGCGATTATCGGTGGTGGCTATTATAAAATATGGACCAATGCAAACACATTATTATTTTTAGATTTCACTTAAAATAAAACTTATTTTTTGCTGAATTTTGTATGGTTTTGGCATTTCTATAGACATTTATGTACCACCAAGCCATATTCCGGTAAGACCTTTGTGTTGGGAACTATTAAAAATCGTAGGCCGATTCCTACTATTCTCAACAGGACTTGTCCGTTTATAATAAAAATAAAATGCGCAAAATATTGTCTGCAATATATTTTAATAAAATTGCAAAAAATATCTGAAAAATATAGAGGTTGACTGACTGAACCTTTGCTTTATTAATATGATCCTATTGGATGGAGTTTGCCCATTTTCAATATCAAATATTTCTTTTGCTCTAAAAAGGTTTGGCAAAAATTTCACTGTTCTATGGCGGTTTTCGAAGCTGTATCGTGCCTTCAACAGACATATAGGACAGGACTAGATCATCTTAGTATCTTAAAGTCTCCAGAATATATACGCTTTTTGGTCTACTTCTATGTGTTACAAACGGAATGACAAACTTAATAAGCCCCCCCCCCATCTTTCTAGAAATAGTTTAAAAATACATTTGTTTTAATATACCATAAAGACAACACAACAGTTTCCCATAGCAGCAGTAAAATATCCTTTTTGGGAAAATACCCAGAAAACACAATCAAAAAATAATTTTCTTCAACTTAAAGAGAAAAACCACTTGAAAATTTACTAACAATAACAACAACAAGATATTTGTGAAATATGTAACCAAATGTTAAAAGAAACAAAACTGCGTAAAAAAAAACGAATGAATGGCAGAGTAATTTACGGGCAAAACTAAATATGCTGAAAATTACGCTAAAACCTGTATGAAGCCGCTACTGCTGCTGCCAAGTGGTTGGCATGTTTTCATATATTTTCTTAAGTAAAGCAGACGTTAGGGTAGTCATGGCATAATAATGCCACACACCACTTGAGATCATGAATTCTTAATAGTGTGGCAAACGACGCCAACACTTTAACTCCTGGTAGACACTAAACAATCATTAGTGTTAAACGATTTGTGCTGCTAGTCCAACATACAGATATTTTGTAGAGCTATTTTCTTTTCTTTGTTACATGAAATTACTTTACTAGTTTTTTTGTTCATCTTTTTGGAAAAGAAAAAAAAATGATATGATGAAAAATGTTCGAGTTAATAGTTTTCCTAAAGGATAAATTATGAAACTGTTGGTGCGTAGGAACATTTTATGTGTAATATTTCTAAAACAAATATGACTAAATAATTATCAGCAAAGGCAAAGAGAAAGTCAGTTATTTTATTAAAGAATGCTTTTTGGTAAAACTATCAATATTAAATTTTAAAAAATTTATGTTGGTAGACATAAACGTTCTCCCGAGGCCGCTATTAAGAATTTAGCGCTACATTTTAATCGATACATGATTTCTTAAGTGAAGAACCGAATTTGACCTTTCCTCTAAGTGGCGAATTTTGCACAAGGATTCGTGTTGGAAGTCCTAAAAGCTGCTACTGATGCATTCAAGAATAGCCTAGAAAAATCATTCATTCAGACAAGGCTTATTTTCATTTGTCTGGATATGTCACCAAGCTAAATTGGCGCATTTGGCTTCTGAAAATCCAAGAGCAATTGGAGTAGTCTTTGCATGCTGAATGGGACATTTTTTTTTTTTTGAAAACTCGACTGAAAATGCGGTGACTGTAAATAGATCACAATATCGATGATATAGATATAACTGATATGTGATTTTAATACGGTGGCACTTCTCACAATGAATTTATTGCAAATCGAATTCCCGATCGAATAATTTCATTAAATTCTATGCTGCCATCAAGGACTTTAACATCACTGGATTATTTTTTGCTAGACTATGTTAAGTATAGAGTCTACAAAGATTCAATTGAACCGATAACAGCCTTATAACTTGAAATCCGTGACGTGTTTAATGAAATAGACTCGCCGTTTTGCTTGAATATGATTGACAAATTTAATAAAAGAATCAACATTTGCATGTGTTTTTGTGAAGGTCATCTATACGACATCATTTTTCCTTTATAATTGTCAAACATAACTCTTTTAAATACAATAAACAGTTGAGTGATTTTTATATAAATTGTTTGTTCTTATTAAAAAATTCTTTGTATGCTGTCTATTGAAACGCACACATATAATGCTTGGATTTCACTATGTCAGTTTTGTTGTCAAATTGTCTAAATTGTTATGAAATTACCAACAATTTCGACAATTTGACAACAAAACTGACATAGTGAAAATCAAGCATAAGGATATTTATTTTATCTAAGACTGCAATTTACATAGCAGTTGGGGGATACCAAACAGAATGCAATTACAGAAATCATATTTACCATGGTAAAATGGTCATCATACTAAGATTAACACAGTTTTCTGAATCTAGGTTGAAACTAAGGAAATTGGTCGATGACATTTGAATATCATAGGAGGAAGAGTGAAAAGGCTTTTTGTAGATGATAACATATCAACAGTTCAATTCCAAACCATGCTATGTCGACTTAGCATGTTTTTAATTTTTTTGCGATTTTGAATTTCGATTTTTTAAACTTAAATTCTGTCAAATTTTGGTTGTAATTGGCTAGTCCAATCAATAGTTATAAACAACAGTGTTCTACCTCATATGGTTTTTTAGATATCTCCTGTAAACTTTAGGAGCTTTTCCTGCAAAACTCACTTTTTCGACTTAGCATGTTTTGGAATTGAGCTGTCGATATGGAAATTAAAGTTAGAAAATCTATTTCAAGCAACAATTAGAAGGCTGGTTGGGTAATATTGTTGAAAACATATCATCCCTACTATTTGAAACCTACTCAAAAAATTCGGCAAAAGATTGCATTCACCTACCTCTTGGCTTTAAATACTGAAAATCTATTTCCGGTATGTCAGAACACATCCCCGGAGGAAATCTAATAGTCTATAGTCTCTAAAGTTAGTTAATCTATTCAGATTAAAAATCAAAATACTGGTTAGGTAATCTTGATCAAAAAACATCGCCTCTACTGTTGAATAATACTATACTAGAAATTTTGACAAAAGCTGAAACACCACGTTCAAACATACCAAAACAATTCGGCAAAACATTTCGTTCATCGCTTAACAAATTATAACTTAAACGTCGAAATATGTTTTAAATAAAGCACAAAACAGGGTTTAGATATCGAAAGCTCACAAATTTATGCCAGTTTGTTCCCGGAGACAATCAATCGTCTCTACTCTCTAAACTTAGTAAATCTAACCAATCAACAATCATAAGCAAGCTGGAGGAATGTTGAGCAGAAAAAACTCGTAAGCAAAGTGAATTATTTTTCGTTTAGTGAGTTTATCAAAGACAAATCAGTAATGATGGTCTCCAATTGGAAACATGCAAAACACTATAGTCAAGGATAAAGCTAGTATGTAGAGCCTAGTCTACAAGCTAGATCAAAGACAAATCAATAATGATGGTCATCAAAAGGAATCTCACAAAAAACTTTACTCAAGGATAAAGGGAGTATGCTAGTGTTTAATTTACAAAACTAGGCTTAGCCCAGATGAAACTCCTGGACAAAGTTTAACTGACTTCAAATACTGATCTGTCATTAAACAGGCTGCTATCAACAGAAAAGAGAGTGCAGCTGATGGTTTCTGTAAGGTTGATCTCTAGAAGGACATTATCTCATTGGGTTAGTTCTGGTCAAGAAAATGATACTGTGATTTATGGAAAGTCATGTTGCTAAAGTCTGTAATCTATAATCATGCTGGAAATTTTAATTTGATAAGGCCGAGGATATAATACCCATAATACTGGACGTCGAAAGTACCCATTATTTAGCCAATTTCGAGAATAATATGTATATCGTACATTTCTGAACAAATCGGACTAGTAGGGATATTAGGTGAAAGTTTAAACTTCGATTACTTCGGTTACCAGTGTTTTGTACAAAATAAAAATTTGATAAATACCTTGACCTTCTTATCTACATAGACGAAGAAGCCGTTAATATTCTATTGGAGATGGAGTACGATGATGAAACTTCTGTCTAACATCAGCCTTCACCAATAACTCTAGCAACTATAATGAATATAAATATAGTTTTTAACCAAAATGCATTGGATTTGGTACAGCCTTTCTGGCTGAGATTATAGAAAATGTGCCGATTATAGAAATAAAGCCAACACCGTAGATAAGACATAAAAAGGCAGTTGCCTGACTTTCGGCTTTAAGTTAGTTGGAAATTTTAGCAGTCTGTAGGAAATATTAGTAATATAAATTTGTTTCTTGAAGTCGAAAGAAAAAAAAAAACGTTTTAAAGTCAGTCACACGAAGTCAAAGGAAATTGGATTCATCTATATCAAAAAAACTTCCCTCGATGGAGAAAAATAACGTTTAGGTTTTAGTTTAATTTGTTTCTCTAAATTCAAAATTGTTTTTAACTGAAACAAAAATCAGATTTTTTTTCGCTTTAAAATCAAACGAAGAGAGACGACGAAACCTATACTGATAACTGAAACCACTTATGGTATTAAATAATATCTGCTCCACTATTCTATTGTAGTGTAGGTTATTAAAATCACACACAAGTACCACCCAATTATTAAAACCAACAATTAATTGTAATTTTAATTCCAAGCTCATCATGCATTTGTCATACACTCACTCTCACATCATTGCGACAACATCATCCTTGGCAACATCTCACAATGACTAGACTAGCGTTGCTTATTTGCAAAAACTCATCATTTTTGTCTGTACTCAATGCACAGAGTATTATCGCAACATTGAGGCACGAATCAAAATCAATATCATCAATACAATTTGTACAACATCAGACTTAAGAGTTGAAGTGTGTATTTCCGGTTTAACAATGACAATCAAATGACGTTTGCATCAATAAGCAACATTCGCAATCTACATGCAGCAACTCTCACTCACACACTCGCACACTTGCACATGCAACAAACAATAATATTACTGCTAGCAGTATCCTTCGAAAACTACAAAAAATAACAATAAGTATTACAAGAGCTATGACTACATGTAAAAAAAAAATCGATGCTGCTGATAACAAGCGAAGGATTAAATGCGTTTTAATAAAAAAAAAAACAAGAATAAAGAGAAAAAAAAACGCATGTCACGGGGAGGAGTGCTATTTTTTCTGTTATTCTTAAACGCCCCCTTTTTACCGCAAAAGTAACTTGAAAATGAAATCTATGTACGAGTACAAACAACAGGAAACATTTCATGCAACCGATTGTTTATTTGTGTTTGTGTATCTGCTTGTTTTTCTTGCTTTTAATGCAGCATACAGTTTTTCCACGTCCTTTGGGCTGATTTTCAGTTTCACTGCTGGCATCAGCTGCATAAATGCCATTGTATGTTAAAGTAACTGACTTGGTGTTATGAATTTTTTTGAGCTGAAAGTAGTAATTGTAATGCCCTACCATGATTGATGAATTTATATTTATTATATTTATTATATATAAACAGTTTCTGCTAATGAAAACAAACCAACTGGTCTAGGTTTTGACTCTATATATATAAGATATTGCAATATTGTTTCTTTTAATTTTGATATTTCTTTAGTTAGGCTTTGAGTTCATTAAATTTAATTTTCATTAAATTATTTTTACTGAAGTAGGAATTGTTTTACAACTTGAAACATTTTATTTTTTATAATTTTCTGGACTGGGATTCGAACCTGGGTTGTTGGTTGAATTTACATATGTTTCGAGAAACACCACTTTCTCTTATCAGAATTCTTTTTTTGCGTTCTGACCCTTTGTTTCTTTTAGTTAAGAGTTTTTCCAGTTTTTTAACAGGAAAAAAGTCTGGCAGACAGGATCTTGAGGGACACTCTCCAAATTAGTGCCGTGCAATAACTAATTAGCATGGATGACATTTTTCAATGTCTTCAGCAACATTTATTTCACAACAGTCGAGATTGTTCACATGAAGTTTCTTTGCATAATACTTGTAATTTTTTGTAGATGCTGATATCCAAGGTTAGTAAGATTATCGCTTTGTTTATACGTGTTACTGTTGACGCTATCGGAAAGGAGAAAGTTGTGAATACGAGTATAATCTTCCAGTAATGCCAGAAGATATAAATGGCAATTATTATGACCAAGACTATCCTTGTTTCATTTAAAAGACGCTGATCTTACAAAGCTTCACTTTAAAGGCATCGACTTTTGAATTCTCTGAGTATGTTAAAAGTTATGTTTCTCAACGTGAGTCTAAAACCAAAATATTTGACGCTGGTTATTTCAGATCAATATATAGTCAATACTGACTGATATTGACAGGTTTTCACTGGATAAGGTTAATTGCAAATGTCCATCATGGGGCCATTGGGACCAGTTTGCCAATTTCTTTAGCATTTTTTTTTTCATATCTTGGTAAAGGATGATGCTTGTTAATGTTTGGAGATATGTGGCATAAAAGTTAATGAGCTGATGATGATGAATGTGTATTCCAAAAATATTTCAAAAGGAACAACCTTTCTATTTTGGTATTCTGCAAGATCTTTGAAACTGAATTGACCTATATTTCAACGATAAAGCTTTGGTTCTCCTAAGGATCCAAGCAGCTAAATGTTAAATACAGAGTAAGTATTTATGGATCAAATATTGAGCACAAGGAATTATTCTTTAACCCTTCAGATGTAGATTTATGCCATTTTTGTGATAGAGATTGTTCCCGAAGAGCCTTAAACGATACAAGTGTATTTGTGATGACGAAAACCTTATGATTGTATGAGATATTGTAGGGAGTTATCATGGACTATGAATGAACTAGGTAGGTAAACAAGTTAAGATTGTGCTCGTCTTCCGGGTTACGAGCTAAATGAAATCGTCTTCAATTAGTAAATCCATGAAACTATTATCTATAAGATTGACTTAGAGCTTCTTACGGTGTTGTTTATCTCCTGCGCTGAGGAACTTGACTTTGAAAACACGTTTTGTTGAGATGGAAAACGTGATGAGGTACTGATATCTTGAATCTGATAGCTGAATTCTCTTAGTAAGTAGAGTGTATAGTTTGTAATTAAGAAGGTACAAAATTGATAACTTTAACCCTACGAAAGTGAATGGTAACAAACCGAATATTACGAAAATGAAATAATATTACGAAATTTAATATGAAAACAACATAAGTGGATTGAGAGAGAGGGTAGAGAGATCCAAGCCAGCTGTTTTAACAGTCTAAACAAAATGAAACCTATCTTTGATTAGTAAAATTAATAAAACTCAAACTAGTATAATACTAGACAATAACTAAATTAAACTAATTTGTTCATAAATGAAGGATAGTCGTATTCGATACCATCTAAAGAATCATTTACTATAAGAATTGCTGAATTAAGAATTTTGACAAATTATTTGTGATTATTAATAACAACAAATTTAAATTCCAGGACGCGAAATTATGCGGAACAGCTTTAGAAATATTCTCCGATGATCTTACAGTCTGCATATCTCTAAGATAATTTAAAACATGCTCTGTATGACAGGCAGAGATCTACGCTCTAATAAATGTAACCAATCGAATGGAAATTATTCTGATATATTAATACATTGAATTTGTGTTCAGTTTTTCAATCCACACTATGTTGGATTTTGATTTGGAACGAGGTCTTTCTAGGAAAGGAAATGTATGATAAGTGAGCAATTGAATTAGAGGTTCATATTTCAAATGCATTTGGTTTGAGAAGATGATACACAAATAGTTCACCAACTATTAAAATGATTGAATCCAATTTGAGGAGAGGACACATAAATTAACTGCAGTATGACAAACTTCAGTATATAATCCATATAATGATTAATGAAAAACTGTTTTAAAAAAGACGTAAAAGACTTTGTACAATATAAAGAAGTTGCAATTAGTATCAGTAATACTGCATGGCTTCATAGAAACTTTGTAACATAAGACTCAAAACAATTAATGGGCATGGCTTCGAGCTCAATTTTTTTAGAGCTTCCCATGGTAACTAATCGAATTTTCATTGTATAACTGTTTTCTCTTCTGAATTTCTGTGAATAATTTTGTCCTTAGAACCTCTAAAAGTGTAGGGTGGCCGAAAATTGCATGATTGAAAAAACAATGTCTCAAAAGCCTGTGATGAGCCAGACAAGTTTATAATTTTTTTTATGCCTTCTCATATAGTATAAAAGAGAACCACCAGCGAACAGTTCATTTTCAAAATGTTTGTGATATTAAAAAAAGAAACAAAAAAAAAAAAAAAAAACGCTGAACTGAACTGATAATGGATGTGAGTGTATGTGGTTAATGTTTGAATATAAGTGCAATAAGCACAACTAGCTGAGTGAATGTTGCAGGCGAATGTGTATGAGTGTTTGCATGACGCCGTTCATACCCGGCAGAATATTTCACAAAAGGCCATTGACAACACGACATCATAAGGATTTTATTTTCATTTGAGTTTCGTTTTTTTGTTCATACTTTTCTTTATTTCCTAGTGCTGCATGCACACAAGTCCGTCTGTATAAACTGCCTGGCTGTCTGTCTGTCTGCTGTATTATATATGAAAGCACCATACGGTTTTTAGGCGCACATGCCATTTTAATTTGTGTTGTATGGGCTTATGAATGAATTGAAAAAAACAGCTGAGACTTGCACAAATTTCTTTCTATACATGTTTATGCCTTTGTATACAAGTTTTGTTTTGTATTTTCCATTTTACTGTTTTCACTGCGAAGAAAGGAGAAACTAAAGTGAATGATAAGAATTTAAGAAAGATTTATTGACTGCAAGTATATAATTTGATGCATCCTGTCATACACGAGCTGTTAAATTGTAGTAGTTGTGTTCTTTTTTTTTATTTTTTTGCTAAACATCAAGTTGATTGTATTTTCTAGGGGATTTGTGAGTTAAATTTTTAAATTATGGAAATTATTTAAGGGTAACCTAGCAAAGTTTGTATGAATGAGAGTTTTGATGATAATATGTGCTTAGTTGGATAGTGTCTATGTGATAAAATTAAAAATGTGTATGCTGAATTAAACAATTAAAGATGTGTTTAATATTCACTTCCAGAATAAAACCTGTGGCAATTAATATGCCTATATATATTTGCGTTACTTTCTTTGGAAAGGGGATTGGTTGAAGAAGTAAAGGTGCTGAAAGAAGAAAGCTTTTTATATTACAACTCTGCAATTGCGCATTATGTTTGTTTTTAGTTGGTGAGTAGGCATTTAATGTTAAAGCTTGATTTTATAGCCTTTATTTAATTATTTTACTTCGGTGGCGTTTGAGTGCTATACTACCGAAGGAGGGCGCAGTGATAAAAATTAGTTATGATGGATAGAAAAGAAAACTAATAATTATCAGAAACTGATGTTGGTTGAGTGCCACCGGCTGGGAACTTATAGTAGGAAATTAATAAGTTAGAGTTAGAGCCTCTGCAAATATTATTCTTGGTTATTGATGGACTTTAAAGGACAAATTTTTTGTATTTTTTATTTCGTTTTAATATATTAAAATGTACATTTTTGCATTAAATGTTGTTTGTTTGTAAGACTATAATATATAATATAGCATATAATAAGCTGCAAGCCACTGTACTTGAGAACAAGAGGTGTAGAAATAAGTAAGCATAGGAAAAGAATATATATATGTCAAGATTCAAGCACAAATAAAGGACCAAATATATGGGATTGCCAAACGAAGGATTATATGGGATTGTTCAGTTATGGCAGATGGAACAAATACCAATCAGAAATAAAAAATGATTAACACACTGTCAAGAAACAGACTAGTACAATGTCAGAGTAAAACTAATGAGAGCTTTGGAAATTAAACATTATTGGATAAAGGGCTTATTGACCAACAATGGTGTAGATTTAGATGGAACTACTTCAATTGAAAAATAAAGTACCATGAGAGCCAAACTAGCTAGTAAGTTCTTACAAATAGCCCATTAGTCAGGGTGAAACTGAAGATCTTTGAGGTCTTATGTGAGACCTTGGGACCTCTAATTCAGAGTGGATATTGATTATTTACCAAAGTATACTACCTTCAAACTCCAAATTATAAACGATTACATAAACGTGCATCAATGATTAGAACATATGTCTCCACACAGTTTATAAATAACATAGTATTAGAAACCTACAGAGAAGACCTAGATGAATATATATCCCATAGATAGACTACCATCAACATACCAACAAAATTTATTCTTTGCTCCGAAAGCAAATATTAAAACTTGTGTAAAAGCTTTTATCAGCAAAAGCGGAGGAGTTTTATTACAAAAAAGATTTTTTGATTTATGTCAATGTATGATTCAATACATTTCCAGAATAAAAGAGGTTATCTCACCTCAAGGCATTTTAGCAAAGATATTCGTATAAAAACTACATATTATTTAAATAATATTAATTAGGATACTGCGGTTGCAGGTTAACGCATGAATATTTTACCTGAAGATCACCAATAATAGAAGCAGAAAAGACACTACATACCATCAAAAACAGAATAGTTCTGAAAAGATTGGCTTACATATATGATGATGTGAAGTGGTGAAGAAAGTTTCTGTAGATAATTTTTACATAAATTTATCTCCACCGCTCTAAATGTTATTCTGGGTATATGATGCAAGGGTTTGCAGGCTGACAATCGAAGAGCTAAAAAAAGTAATTAAAATATGGTAATCCCATAGAGGTAGCCTTTTATTTTCTATTGGTATCATACAATGTATAGCATACATTTTGGATTTTATAGTTATTAAAAGCCTGCAAATGTATGATTGACCAGATGATTATTTTGGTAATATTTCGCAACAGAGAGAAAATACTGAGTGCTTCATTTCTGTTTGATCTTTTCCAGTCTCATGCACATTGAATTATTAGTTTCTAGAAATCATAGAACCAATTTTTCTCTATATAGAACAGTGTTTGCTAGGAGTGCAGAGACGTTTATGCTTTTTCGGTTTTCGGGATTTGGAGTTAGTACAATTTAGCATTCACGACTACCCTAGAGAATTATTTTGGATAATGCACAAACCTAAAGTTAAGAATAAGGGTAATAGAGTTAGAGTCAGATATGATGTATAGTGGACTATGTAAGCAGTGACTTAAACACTCAAAACAGATTTAGGATCTGGATCTCTCGTCTTTCGAAGATGCTTTCCGGAAACTCTTGAATTTTTTGGTAACTAAAAACCTTAAATGGTGCCTGGTCTAATCAATATATATAAAGTTTTACTAGCAAAGAGATTAGTTTTAACAAAAAATATAACTAGATGAAGTAATGAGAATATTTGAAGAAAAAAGGAGTTAAAACATATCATGAAACAGACTGGAATATCTATAAACTTTGTCTTTGATAAGTGTTCCAAATGGATATTGGATATGCAAAACGAGTGTCATGAAAATATTTCGTTGAAAACACAAAATACATATTTAATACCCTTCGACTCTGGAAGATCCATCTCGGAAATCCTTGCCCCTTTTTAATGATTGAATGGTTATTAATAATCCATTTTAGCCAAATTGCATATCATATGGCTTTATAATCACTTGGCTCTTTTGAACACTTTTAATTTCCTAAGAATCAATTAAGCAAATTAAAAATATTTGCTTATTCACTTAATAAAAAAAAAACACATTCATATTTACCCAACACTTCCGTTTTCAAATCATGCGTAACACAAAGGTTCCAATTTGTGAGTGTACTCGTTGTCTGACTTATTATTTGCAAATTAAATACTTGTTTGTTTCGGTTTTAGTATTTTCTGTTTTCTTTCTTTCTCCCTCTCCCTCTCCATCTTCATAATTATAATTTTAATTTAATTTTTACTTTGATATTAACATAGTAGTCGTCATACCATTTATAATATGTGCAACACTTCACATATGTAGGTACGAGTATGTAACCATGCTTATGCTGCTGTTGCTTCCCAATAAAGTTTATGTGATCTTTAGCAGATGTTTGCATTTATTTTGTAATTACTGTCACGCAATGTGTCCATAAAATATACTGAAAAATCAACACATAACATGACATCAAATGAGAAATACTCGTACTCGGTGTTGTGCTATGCTGTGCTGTTCTTTTCATTTTATTTTTTATTTTAATAATTTTTCTGGTATTAGGTAGGGATAGAGAGGAAGTACAACAATTTTCACATACATACAGTCATTTAAAAGCAGACAAAGGCATCGTTAAGTGTTTTAGATGGGGCTAAGGCGAATTAGGAGATCTTTATAATTGGCAAAGTGAATGTAATGATGGATGAAATTAAAGCTTGTCCACTTCTTTATGGAAGTCAAAGATGATTTCTTGAATGTAATGTTGGAATGGAATACTGTGGTACTGTGTTGATTTTTGTTGGTGTCTCACGATCTGAATGAGAATTAGATTTATTATGGAAACATATAACAAATAGGTTTTAATTGCTCAGTTAAGCTTTAGGTAATTAAATGGTTCTTGTCTATGCTAAACAGTTGGATTGTACGAGTATTTTTTGTATACTTCTATTGTTCATATTTATTCATATTTGAAAGTGTAGCAAACCTTTGTAACAGCTCCTTAACTACTCAATTTATTGCCTCTACAGTTGAAATTAAATACTCACCGCCTGCCGCATACCCACTTCATTTTGTGTGCTAAATATTTGTTTTTATATTTCATCTTAAGGAGCTAAACGACAAAGAATTACATTTATTTTTTTTTTTGTTTTGTTATTTGATGTGCAGTCGAGTTTCTTTAGCTTTTTTGGAGTTGTTTCTTTGTATTAATATTTGTCAGATTTTTGAAATGAGAAAGCAAATTAATTTCTTTCCTATTGCTATATTTTGTTGTTGTTGTTGTTGCTATTGTGTCTATGATAAATTCGTATGAATTTCTTTGACCTCCTACTGTTTACATTTGCATGAACTAACATTTGATGAAAAAATAGCAAAATGTTCAACAAAAAAAAAAACTGAAATAGAATTTCAATGTCTTTGAGAGAAATCTTTGTAAATCTAGTGCTTTATTTTTAATTTGTTTCTAACGTTTGCTGACTTTTTCACATATTTGTATTTAAATTGAAAAGTGAGCATGTATGCATACAAACAGGAAAGGGCATCATCGTCATGTTTCAGTTTGTGCTTGGATTTTTGTTTAAATTTGATTTTTCAAGTTGTTGTTTTTTCTTTCTTTCCTTATGTGTCAAACGATGTGTGTGTATGCTTTTGGAGTGCCAAAGATTGTTGGCTTTAAAGGATTGCATTTGCATATGTATTATTTAAAACATGTGTATATGTTTCTAGAAAAAAGTATCATTAAAACTTAAATGATAGTATGAAAATTAAATGGACAAAAGTTTGTGATGTCTGCTGTTTGGTTTAAATAATTTTTTAGAAGCGATTTTTTAGTTTATCGATTTGAATTGCGTTTTTTTAGAAATTGTTATAATACTGCAGTCATATCTAATATAAATCGTTGTAGAGCTTTGCACTGTCGTCTTTCACAACGTTTTCTTTGATGAACTTCAGCTTGATCCAAATTAACTATTATATTATCACACATCCCATAGGATCAACTAATTTAGTTTTTGATATTATGATCTGCATACGATATGGCCGGTTGTTTTGTTTTAGAAATCTTTCCGCCTCGGCACGACCAGCCTAAAACAGAATATTAAGCATGTCTTTCAGTACACCAATACCTGGCTTTGCGTCATTTCGTTTAGCATTTCTTCGAAGTTGCGTTGATTTATTTTGCTCATGAGCATTTAGAAAAACCAATAATTTTGATGGAAACAAATATGTATGGCGTCCTTCAAACATACAGCATAACCCAAAATATGTTTCCAAGACCATACAGCTCGGAGATGGGAATGTGATGGTGTGTACAGCGTTTTCTGGGCATGATATTGATCCTATAAATAAATAATATAATAAAAAATAATCAAATTATAATTTAAAATACAATGTACATTGTTTTTTTGGATAATTGGGTGGTGTTTTTTGCACTACCCAAAACACACATCACGTAGAATGAGGACTTATTTAGAGAATAATAAGATTGATGTGTTTAAAGCCAGCCTAATCTCCAGATCTCAAGCAAATCGAGAACCAATGGAATGATGTGAAGCGACATATAACGGCACTCAGACCCAAAAATTTGGCGATTTGTGGAAGACAATCCAAACAGCTTGGTATGCAATTCCAAAAGAGCGTTATATGGCTGAGAAAGTTAACATCAGAGTGTTTAAAAAGCAGAGAGTGTTTTCAGCAAAGAGTACACAACAAGGAATGCCAGCAGAATGTATCAGCAGAAAGGAGTAACATAGAACAAGAATAATAAAATAAAGATTACGCCATGCGCATGATTTCCCGTTATGTGACGTAGAAGGGCCATTCTAAGGGCAACCTTGCAATTGAAATCTCTGAGAGTTCTAAAATAAAATTTGTTTAAAAAAGAAAAACGAACAAAAAAAAACAACAAAAAATATAAACATGAAGAGTGCAGTGAGCAAATGCAAGCAAAACATGAGTAAAAAAACAAGTGAGAAAAAATTAGCCAATAGAAACACAGAATCTGTGACGTCACAGGGCCTAAATGCGCAGAACATTTTAAAATTTTACGCGCGTTGGCGTAATCTTTATTTTATCATTCTTGACATAGAATATCAACAGACAGACGTGAAGGAAGATATAGAAGGAAGAGCCAGAATTGCAATACACAAACACTTATCATCAGAGCACAGTACCACACACAGATCAACAACAACCGAACGACACTCATCGAACAAGCCAACCGCTATCGGTTGACACACATAAAATTGTAAGAGCTACAAAGCTACATTTGTTTATAATAGAGCAAACGGTCTCTTTTCGTGCTGTACAAGTGAACAATCAAGACATGTGACAAAGCGGTAAGGGACAAAAATATATACATTAAAGAAATTACAGAGCAGTGCTAGGGTTGTAAAATAATCAGATTGTTAACACCAATCTTTGTTTTGTGAGAACAGGGCGCTGCTTTACAATAAGTAAACCAGGAGGATTACATCCTACCTTACCCAAAACAGATTTGCATCCGTTTAAGAAGGATCATAGGGCACATTAGGGTAAAAATGAAAGATATTTTTCTTGGAAGTTAACACTCGGAAAAATCAGGGACAAGATTAGATTCCAGGATTACATCCTGGAATATTAATAAAAATAGCAGCTAGAGAACAGGAGAAGTAGGGCACCGGTACAAGTCACCGTTAGTTCACGATACAGCCGGCATATTGTTCTCAATAAAAGAAAGAAACATAAGAGTGAATTAAATAAAAACCTGTGAAAGTAAAATCAAAAGGTCTTATCCATTTAAATTGTATGTGAAGAATCCTGAACAGACTGATCATTACCCCAGCTTCAAACCCGGAGTAACCGGAGGTTCTTTACAGTTGTTTTTATTGTTCTTTCTGTTTTGTTAATCCAATTTTTATTTAGTGCTAAATTATTGTTCAGAGATTAGTTGATTAGATTAGGAATTCATTCACCGAAATGCAAAATATTAAAAAAATAAAAAATGCAGTGACGTGATCTTGGGGTGACATTTAACACGTTTGAGAAATAGGAGATTTTAAAACTACCTCCACAAACAAATGGAAATATTTGCTTTAAGTGGCAAAAATTTACCAGTTACTATTTTTCGTTTCTTATTACTAACTTATTTTTGCATATTGTCGTGAATACCTCTTATGTTTAGTTTCTAAAAAAATTGAATTTTCACACACTTCCCAGTAAAACCCCTTTTGCACTAATTTGCTTAATGCCTACTGCTTTAAGTATGTGTAAATTTAGTTAGTGTGATTTGTGCTACATTCAGACATCCCCGATGACAATAACGAATCAATTGTCAATACATGACAAAACATCTAAATAAACTTACTTATGTTTAAAGTAAATATGTAAATATTTTCTCTACATCTGCACTACAATCGCACAAATCACAAATACAATATCAAACAAGCAAATACAAATATAAATCGCCATTGCAAACACACAAAAACATACATATGTATGATGTACATGCACATCTACCTACATTTAAACACACACACAAAAAGCTCTCAAGCACCTTTTAAACATGACTTAATAAACACTTTAGGCTTTTGACAATTTTACCCAATAATAACAACAATGAATTCTAACACACATACTCGTACATAAAAGTACATATATATGTAGGTATAACTAATACCAGTGTACAATCAGATAAGTGTCATACATACATAAGTGTATATTTGTGACAGTGGGTGCAGGAAGGCAATAAATATGTACGAGTATACAGTAAGTATTAAAATAATATTCATTGGGGAAGGTGTTTCAAAATTGTTAAAGCATAATTGCACAAATATTTTATTAATTGAATTTGTTTTTAGAAAAACTTAAATTAAAAAATGTTTGCAAACATTCAAGCTTTAGCAAACAAATTGTTAAACATGTTTGTTTAATTTTGTCACTCACTGTCTTTGTATACTTAGATGTAAAATAAAATAACACTCTCAATACAAAAACATATAAATGGATTTGTATATAACCATATTTGCACATACTCCTACTACTTACACTCAAATACTTATATACATACATATATCCTGGCTCTTACACATACACAATCTTATAAATATATCCTTTTGCATAAATACTTAAAGATGATGCAGAGATGTGTCTGTGTGTGCGTTTTCAAGTACAAAGGCAAAAAGTATGAATATGACAGTTGATTAGCTTTCAATATACTTAAATGCTCTCATACAAACAAAACACATACTACCTAATGTTTGTAAATGTGAAAATTTTCAAACATTTAAGGCAAGCGTATGAAAAAAAATCTTAAGTTTTATTTTTTATCTTTCCCTCTCTCTGTTAAACTTGTCAATACTCTGGTAATTTCCCAGAAATATTTGAATTTGCATGTGAAATTTTAATGTGTTTGTGAGTGGGAGCATAAAAGTTATTAGATAAAAGTGAGTGTTATTTTGCAACAATAGATTGTAATAAAATATTTAAAGAAACTTCTTGAAAATCTGATATGTAACATAAGTACCTAAGGGAAAACCTGGAAAGGGATTAATAAGTTATTCAAAGTGTTTGTAGGAGTATAAGTAGGAGTATATTATCAGGCGTTAAATAAGTATATATATAATAAAGCATACTCTTAGATAGTCAAGCGAATTGCTGTTTAAAATGTATGGCTTGTTAGTATTAATATTTCATTTTAATAAAGTACTATTTTTAGAAGTTTGCAAAGGAAAAATACTTACAAATATTTATATTACAAGTATGCATCTTAAACACTCTTGACTTTGTCAAATTTCTATGCTAAATACATATTAAGTGTTATTTCGATTGTGTCTTTGTAGTACTTCACTGGCAAAAGGAAAATTATAAAAAGCAGCCTTTAAAAATCTTTCTCTGCAGCTATATTACAAATTCTTGTATATAAATTATTGGGTACGAGGCTATGATTGAGAAAACAGCAGTGTACAGCCTCTATATTTAACATAGCTTCACAATTGTGGCAATTACTACCTTTATATTAACTAAAAATCAAAGCTTTTATGTTATTTCACTACATCCCTGATGGAAAACAAAGTCATTGTTAAACAACCTTTACCAGATTGCCAACACTTTTGTATCATCCAGAACTTAAGCACCACTTTTATTAAATTGATGTCAATTAGGGATTCTACAAAATTAAACTGATTGCATAACGACAGTGAGGTAAATCGAGTCAAAACTTTACTGAGCAGTTCACCAGCAGTTAATAAGAGTCTAATAAGAGTTAGCAAAAGTTACTGCATGAACAAATATCCGAAGTTATAGTTGAAGGATTGCTCTTGAGAGCACAACTTACTGTTAAATCATTAAATTTTTTGTTTATTTAATTTCATGATAATTTTCCGATTTTCTTAAATCTCCGATTTTGCTTTATTGAACTTAGTATTTTTTAGTATTTATTTTGTCATTGTAAGTGGTTTATTTTACTAACACAATTGCTTAAGAATTTTTGCGAAAGGTTATGGAAAATGTGTTGGAAAGAGCAACACCGCTTACCAGATATTATTTTTCATAACTTAACTAAAAAAATATTCCCCATTTATATACTGTATTAAAAAAAAATTATTAATTACTTCTTAAATAAAAAGTTATAACGAATTCAAACGCCTTTGTTAATTTTGGGCCACCCTGTATTTGTACTGAATTACACAAATATTAACGGCGCCTAGAAAAGATTTTGAGTCACACTTTAATAATTTTAATATAAATTTTTCTAGGAAACTAATTTTCTAATAAAGTTATAAATTAAGGCTTGTTTTTAAAATATAACTTTTGCTGTAAATAAATAGTTTTGTTACTCAATCGAGCTTCTTTCAAAGAAAACTTACCCCCTGGCCAACGATGTCGAACGATAACGTTCGCTTAGATAAGACTTAAGACACAAACTTGATTGTGGAATAAACAAACTTGATTGAGTAAAAAAAATAGATACGATAAAAAGTTTGTGTCTTAAGTCTTATCTAAGCGAACGTTATCGTTCGACATCGTTGGCCAGGGGGTAAATGTGTTTTATACCAGTATATAAAAAGTCTAAAATGACACATTAAACTAAAAAACAAAAACTACATAAAAAACTGAAAACAATAAAGAATTGTTTAAAATATTTTTATGACAAAACTTAGTGATTTTTTGGGTTAGTCATGCTGTAATAAAACAAAAATTTATGGCCCAAGTTTTTTAAGGGTTTAAAATAAACAAATAACATTTATTAAATAACTGTTAAAATGAAATTTAATTGTAATAGAAATATATACAACGAAATATTGAAAACAAAAATTGAATTTTTTTAATTTTTGAATCCTCCCTTTTCATGTGACGAGCCACTTCCATCACCTATAGCTGAATTCTCGGTCACTAGTTAACCATTGTTTAATTATTACTTGGTATTCTTATGGCAAACTAAGCATTGGTAATAAATAATCATTAGTTAAGTCTTTGCCATTAGCTAACTAAAGACTGTGAATTTAGCCATTAAAGGCATATCAAAGTATTTTTACATGATATCTCCTTCAACTTTTCTAAACTATTGCATATTTAAATACAATAATTTTGTTTTAGACATACATATGTATGTGTGTACCTACCATATACTTAATGCTTAGTATAAACAACTACGTGCATTTGTCTCTATACACAACAGATAAATTTTAAATTTAATTAAATATTCTAAACGCACCGCTGAGCCACTTGTGGCAAATTGTTTTGTTCGCTCATACAAAAAACTCAAAGCGACGCAAATACATAGGAATCACACCATGTCATCTATTAGAAATAAAAAGCAAATACAAAAACATCAAATAAAACAACTAAAGAATATTATATACAAAGTATAGCAAAAACTTTACAGACTACTTAACGCCTGAGACGACACATTATTTGAATCAATTCCGCTGTAGACAAACACAATTGGTGACTGACACACATAAATGTGCAGGCGTTTTTAGACTACAATGAAGTAGCAAAAAAAAAAAAACACATGATTAAATATACATACATTTACATGTACCTACATATAGGTTTAGTAACAAGTGCGTACTGTAGTTTTGACAGTTCATTTGCAACAAAAGCATTAACATGACAACTATTTCCTTAAACAGGGAAATGCAAGCGGAAGTTTGGAAATAGCATGTAAGGATTCCCAGAAACTGGCAACTTAAGTAGGAAAGTATTGGCAAAGAAAGAAAAAAATTTCCTGGGTAAAAGGAAGACAGCAACTAGCAACTTTTTATAGGAAAAGTAATAGGTAGACTTTGCCAAAAACTGGGCAACTTTTGTATAGGAAAGTCTAGCCAGTAAGGGCCAATTTTTATTCAACAAATAGTTCCGACAACTTTTCTGTAGGAAGAGGCACCCAGTACTGGGTAACTTTTCTATAGGAAGAGGCAGCCAGTACCGGACAAGCTTTCTATAGCAAGAGACAGCCAGTACCAGACAAATTTTCTATAGGAAGAGGCCGCCAGTACCGGGCAGCTTTTCTATAGAAAGAGACAGCTAGTACCTAACAACTTATCTGTAGCAAAAGCTGGTCAGTACCAGGCAACTTTTCTATAGGAAGAGACAGCCAGTACTGGGCAACTTATCTATAGGAAAAACAACTACTACCGGGCAACTTTTTTTTATAGGAAAAACTATCCAGTACCTGGCAACTTACATATATATAGCAAAAGCTGGTCAGTACCGGACAACTTTTCTATAGGAAGAGGCAGCCAGTAACGGGCAACTTTTTTATAAAAACACGCAGTCTGTACCGGGTAAATTTTCTATAGGAAGAGACAGCCAGTACTGGGCGACTTATCTATAGGAAAAAACTACTAGCATCGGGCAACTTTTTTTATAGGAAAAACTAATCAGTACCTGGCAACTTAGCTATAGAAAAAGCTGGTCAGTACCGGGCAACTTTTTTATCGCAAGAGGCTGCCAGTAACGGCCAAATTTTTTATAAAAAGAGGCAGTCTATACCGGGTAAATTTTCTAGAGGAAGAAACAGCCAGTACGGGGCAACTTTTCTAAAGGAAGAGGCAGCCAGTACTGGACAACTACTAGGAAAAAGTATAGGAAAAAGACTAGCTGCTTCGGGCAACTTTTCTATACAAAAAAGTACTAGCCAGTTGCAGGGAACTTTTTTTTAAGTATTTTAGAGTAATTTCTATTCCATATCACTTACTATAAACGTTGCACTTAATTTTGGTATTTGTATCGCTAATTTTAATAAAAAATCTACATAGTACAAAGATGAAGAAGCTGTAAATGAAAATTTATTAGAAGGGGCAGCAATAACCGTATTAACCTCAGAGAATATAATACAAAAATACTAGTAGCGAATGAAAAATACTAAAAGAAAAAAGAATCACGAAGGAAATGACGAGACTAAAACGCACACACTTTTGCACATAGAACAATAAACACAACATTGGGGACATGACAAGAGTAGAAATCAAATATTATTAGCGTGCATGCGATACAATACTATTGAATTTAAAGTTCAAATAAACGCACAGATGTTACTAGCGCTTTGAGAGAGGAGACTTCATATTCCCCAAAGCAGGCAATGTAGGGATGTCTGTTTGTGTTTACAAGTCTGCCTTCAAGGCATTACTTTTTTGTACTTACTGTTCCCTATTCTAAATGTATTGTTGTCTATATATGTATTTGTTTTATATTTTTTTTTGTAAATTTTATTAAGTCAACAAATTGAAATGAACTTTTGCTATGGTGACAATTTTGTTTTTTTTTATAGATTTTCTTTTTTAAATTAAAACATCTTTATTGTATTGCTGCTGCTGCTGTAGTTGTTGTTTTTTTTTATTACTGCTATTGCCTGGCATAGAATAAACGTATCAATTCATTGTTTGATTTCGTTCCACAAATAGCAGAACAGTAGCAGCCATTTCCAGTGACATTGATTGAATACTTAATTTTTGGAAATTTTTATCTGTTTTTTTTTAGGGAATTATTTGTCTGTCTGTAGTTCAAATAAAAATTCTATTGACTGTGTGAGTGTCCCTTCGTCTGTGTGTTTGGCAGTGTGTTTGTGTGGTGCTATCCAACAGCATAATTGTTTGTAAATTATGTAGATGAGCATGTACATACTCATACAAACTCATCGATCAAAATTAGTTGAAAATGTTTAAAAGTGAAATGTACACAACAATGGTTTAATGTGAGAATTTTTATGGATTTCCAGGAACAGGAATATAAAATATAATTTAACGGAAGTTTGATTAAAACTTTTGTTATGAATGTACCAAAATAAGGGATCATGTGAGATATTAACATCTTAACTTTTAATCAAATTTATTAGGGGAGAATACTTATATTCTTTATCGTGTGAATTTAGTAAATTATTTAAATGGCTGTTAGTAACTCTTTGCATCAATATTGTGTTTAAATTCAAATGAAGTGATAAATTTTGAATTGATCTTAATAAAACCGCATTAACCTTAAAACCAAATGTGCCAAAATCCCCAAAAAAAATTGCACAGTTTTGAAAAGTAGAGAAAACTATGACTAAACTATGATGCCACTACGATTATACTATGACTAGACTATGACTAGAGACTGTGATTTTTTTAGTGGAGGTATTCTCCAATTCACTCTGGGACTGTGTCAAAATTAATTAGCATGGGTGGTTTATGTTGTTTAAGGCCTCATTTAGGTTTCGTTTCTACGTCCTCCTATCGTGGGAGGTTCGGAATTATCGAAAATCTGTCGTTAATAATAACTGTGTTTCTCAAATTAATCCGGTGCAAATACTGGTTGAAGCTTCCATAGTTTGTCAAAAATTGTTTCTATGTGATCTTTCGATCCGTTCTTTAATGTTTGGCATGAGTTGATAGGTCCATCTTCCGGTTGTCTCATGTATACCTCTTTCCCGCAACTTGTTTATTATGCGTGATCTAGTGTTCTTTTTTTATCTCAGCTTCTTGTTTTCTACGTTCTAATGGATTCATTCCACTCTCCCGAATTATTTTTAACTCCTTGTATGCTTCTGCCATCGCTATTATTCGCAGGTCTATAGGTTGTAGTCGAGCAAGCACTATAGCTGCTAATGTTGGGATTGTCCGATATGCCGAAGTAATTCTTAGAGCACTAGTTCTTTAAGCTTTTTATAATTCTCGAACTCTACTTTTTGTGGCAAATGCTGGTGCTGCAATTGTGGGTCTCCACGATTGGACATTATTTTGGCTATGCAAATCCTAACTTGTCATCGAGTTTTAATCCCAGGTAACATAGATTGCGTTTGAACGTTATGTCGTTTCCCTGTAGCCTAATTCTCAGTGTGGCAGAAGCTATTCTCGATGGTACGAGTAAAGCTGCTTTCTTGGCCGCTGCTAATTCTAGTCCAGCTTTTTCTAGCCATATATTACGTCTAATTAAACTGTCGTTTGTAACGATGTCTATCAGTTCAGCTGTGGGCTGCGATACGAAAAATGTAATATCGTCTGTTAGTTAGTTATCCTATTAGTTTGACGCCATCTTAAAGTTCCATAAAAATGGTCCCAGCACGGGCCCTTGTGTTTCATACAATAGAATTCTGTTATAGTCATGTACAACTTTCTGTTTAAGTGCTTCCAATATGACTCTCCATTTAGCTGTGTTAAAAGCATTTTTTACATCTAACGTTATTACCGCACAAAAGTCTTTCGCTATTTTGAATTCCATATCGATACGCCTATTAAGCCTGTGTAGTATTAACAGCTCAAATAGTTTACCAAGTCTATAGGAGCTAGGTTCGTTTAGAGCAGGGGCATCCAAAATTTTAGTGAGTACCAGAGAGTAATAAAATTGAGAGAATATACATATTTTATAATTTGCTATGTATGTTCATCCCATTTGAAAAGCATGTTTTTGAACGCACAATATTTTTTGAGTGTCATCATCTGTTAACCTGAAAAAGATAACGTAGCATCCGCTAGACATGTGCACTTGTCGAAGTCACATCGACGAAACTGAATTGAAGAGCATAAAAATATGTCTTGGTAGTGGTATGCACAATTGTTCTATGAACCGGAAGCCCCTGGTTAAGACTCTAGAGGTTTGTCACCCTTGCGCAAGAGAACGAGTTTCTGTTTTTATCACTTCGCTGGAAATTTGCCTTTTTCTAATATTAAACTCTCTTCGCTCACTAACTACCATCGGGCCAGAACATTTGCCGATTTTTTGGGCTAAAACTAGCACTACAGATTGGGATTATAGACTAGAACTAGAGCTAATACTGGAGACTATGACTAAAAAAAGACGAGTCGAGCTCTAAGTAAGACTTAAGATAATAAATTTAGTTCTCATGAATTTCGCTAAGTCATCAAATAAGAATCTTATCAAGAAATTGTTAACAAATTTCCCAACAATATTTTAAAATAATATCCAAAATATTAATAATCATGACTTTTTTTAAAAATAAAAACAATGAAATCTTTATATAAAACAATAATCTTTAAGAAAAGTTACATATGTATGTATGTACATCAACAAGAAAAGTTCTAAATCTATTCCTATTAAAATGTCAAAATTCTTTCAATACTCTTTAATAACGTATCGAGATTGTTATGCTGATACAGAGGCATATAAATGTATGTGTATTCATTTCGGCAGTCATTTAGTGTTCAGCATTTTACCTTACGATAAAATGAAAATTTTTGAGTTAAAAATTTTGTTGTACTTCCAATACTTACAACGTTGTACCTAAATATACGAACGTATATTGATGTTTGACATGCAGTCGAGTAAGTCATAATTTCAACAAAACAATCGACATGCATACTTTTATGTATGTATGTATGTACATACATACTCTTGCTTACAAGTAACATAATAATCAATGTTTTTGACGTTTATGAATGTATGACGAACGTATCACTCGTAGGTTTACAAACAAATTTGTATAGTAAAGTACCCAAAGGGATACTTAAGCATGAGAAATAAGCAAGGTTCTTAAAAACTCAAATACTCGTATACCAAAAATACACAATTCACTACTCGAAAAGGTAAAGAATCGAAGAAAATCAATAGACGATTTTAACAAACAGCAAGTGGAAACAGAAAAAGTAATAACAAGTAAAAACAAATGAAAGATTTTCTTTTATTAAAGAACTACACTGGAAAGATGGTGAATATTATTTAACAAATGATAAGGGACACTAGAGTGGTTCGAAAAAAAGTTGTGTCAGTCACCCCCAAGGATTTAAGATAATGTAAAAATAATTTTTTTATTTTTTTGCCACGCCTACAAAAACCGCCCTATTCTATTTTAAAAATAATATCAAATATTTAGCATTATTTAGCGTACTCAGTTCGTACGAGTTTTTAAGAGTCATGACTAGAATTTGACGTAGTAAAAAATGATTAAGGACAGAACACCGGTAGACAAAATGTTGCGCTGGGACTAAAAATAGCGACACAGCGAACCAAATACTAAAAGGGCGGTATTTGTAGGCGTGGCAAAAAAATAACAAAATTATTTCTGGAATTGTGTTTACATTATCTTTAATCCTAGGGAGTGACCGATACACCTTTTTTTTTGAATGGAAGGCGAACCACTGTAGGGGACACAATCAAACTAAGTATATTTGCAACAAAAACAGAATTTCTAGTTTGTAAGACTTAAATATCCTGTGTACTTTCCAAATCCATAAACCCTCTTCGGAATGTGAAATATATTTGCGCTTCAGGAGGCGGTAAGAGCTTGTGAAGCAGTAAAGCTAAGGTCACACTTGGCAAATATTTGCCGAAAAAAGACGTAACTACTAAATAAAATATATTTGAACTCGTTCATTTACTTAAAAAAATCTTCGTTTATTTAGAACCAGACACAACAAATATTTAGTTTTATTTTAATTGATGCTGTTTGATGTTGTAAAATGTTTGCAAAAGTAAACAACAACCTCAAGCAAATTTGCCAAGTGTGACCTTGCCTTAACGTTTATATATTTGGATTCTGTTATACAGTATTTAAAATTCGTTGCCAGCTCCAACACTTAAATAACCTCCTTATTTGTTTTAAATGACAAGTGAAATGGAAATGTTTCTTTCAGAGCAACAAAATAAAGGAGAAATATAAAAAATCAATGTCTACACTTAAGCTGTCAATTTTTTGAAGTAGTTGCTGGTGTTTACATTTGGTTTTCAAATTCAAATATGTGAAGTTTACTTCTTGCTTCAACAGCTAAACACAAGGTAGGAAAATGTAATTTTCTCAGTAGGAAGAAACAAATAACGAAAAGAAATTATGACATAATTTTAACACATTTGAAGAAACATTAAAATAAAAAACCAAATAACCTTTTTTTGAAAAAAAAGTGAAGAGCATTGAAAAATGTTTGATAAATAAGACATTAAAATATACAAGAACATTAAGAAAGTTTTTATAGATATTACGAGAAGATTTGATTTTATATTTCAAAATCAAAGAGGCGGAAATTACATTTTTTGGAAGCAATATAATATTAAAAAAATAAAATATGTATTTATGTGAATATGTACGTAAAAATTAAGTAACTAAATGGAGGGTTCTGTGGTGGTAGTAGTTATATATAGAAATTGTTAGGCATAATAAATAGATGTTTTGTTTTATATCTTTAATGTGGAAATGGAATGTATTTGTTAAACTTACCATATTGTCCATTGTTCAGGTTCAGGTTCTGATTTCGGTTCTAGTTCTGGTTCTAGCTCAGCTTCTAGTTTAGCTTCTAGTTTAAGGTAGCTAATTCTTTTAATTATGTTCTTAGAGAATTGGATTTCAAAGGTCACCTTTGTAGAAAAAAGGTTCCTCCTAAAATTCAATTAGCTGTCACTTTATCTCTTTGGGCGTCTGGAGGCTTCAAATATTCAGTTGAAAATTACTTTTAAATCAGTATATGTAAAAGTTCCATTTGCAAGATAAAGAAGCGAGAGATTAATGAGATGGAGCGTAAGCTATGTAGCAAAATCATAAAGTTTAGCCCCAAAAGTAGTGATGAATCCAAGGAATATTTCCAGGGATATTTATACGGTGTTCATCATTTATACGTTTTTACATATAACTATGTATATATATAATACCACTTTTGGCAGTTATTGGCTGTGTAAATGGTTGGTTAGCCCTTGGTTTTCCTTGTGCAGTATTCGGCAATATAGACTTTGCCAAATCTTTTTGGGCACAATTTAGTTTTGTTAATTTTGACCTAAAATATTTTTTTTAATTTTTAAAAAATTTTAACTTACATTTTCTTTTTTTATTCTCTTGTTTACAAAAAAAAAACACACACACACACATTATTTGTGTGTTAATGTTGCATTCCAACGGTCGCTCGCTATCGACTGCTGTCCTTAAAAATTTCGATACATATTATTCGATAAGGATTCGATAAGTAAACAAACTCGAACATACGAGTATGTATTCGATCGTATTCGATTGCCAGCAGGGTTGTCAGATTTTTTTGAGCTTCGTCGCCAAAACGGATGAAAAAAATCGCCAAAATCCGATTTTGTTCAGTTTTTAATTTTTTTATTATTTAAAAGAAATAAATTTTGTTTACACAAAAAAACCTATTTCAATTTTTAAGTAAAAAATC
Organism: Bellardia pandia; assembly: GCA_916048285.2. Classification (NCBI taxonomy): domain Eukaryota; kingdom Metazoa; phylum Arthropoda; class Insecta; order Diptera; family Calliphoridae; genus Bellardia; species Bellardia pandia. The sequence continues at coordinate 97,923,973 of OU696530.1, read as the reverse complement.
GCCAAAAATTGAGAAAAACCCAAAAAAATCGCCAAAAATATTTTTTTTTAGTTTTTGTTACATTTTTTTTATTTAATTCATTAATTGTTACTTATTAAACAATATTTTAGTAAAACATATACACATTTATATCCGTTTTTGTATTTTTTACTATTTAAAAAATTTTAAAACTTTGTTAAAAGAGAGTTTTAAATTACATAAAAATGGAGATCATATTTAAAAAAAAAAGTAAAATTAAGTAGATAAGTCTAAAGTTCGTAAACTTCATCCTCAGCGATTTCATTACTAGAGTCTTGACTTTCATACATAGTTGAGTTGAATTTTTTTATCATTTCATTAGTCGGTGTAAACGAATTGCAGCATAATTTGTTTACGTTTATATGATTAATTATTCTCAATGGAGCGTCTAAAAGCTCATATTGAATTTTATTACTTAGTCGAGTTTTTGTACAATTCATTATTGAAAAGACCCTTTCAACGCAGACATTACTAGTTGGAACTATCAATATAGTAAGAACGGCCAAAGATATTTCCTTAAAATGCTACGTACCTGCTGTATCGTGATAATCAAACACTTTTGGCCAAAATTCAAGTAAATTTGTTGGAATTTCGTTATTAAAATAATTATTTCAATTTATGAACGGAAGTTTTCCCTATTGAGTTTCATACACGCCTATTGCTACATTTGGATCCATAAATGGTCTTAATGTTTCTTGAACAACGCCAAATTTAGTTTGAGATAATGTATTCGCACACTTTGAAATAGAAAATTGTCCAAAAGCTTAAAAAAAGTTCATATTTTCTGGTAATCTGCTTATCATCTTTTTTAAGAGTTTTTTTAAATACACAAAACAGTTTTCTTTAAGTACGATTATTTCTATTTTGCTCAATTTCGCATTTCTTAATTCTGTTTCAAACTCTGCTCCAAAATCAATTGCATCCAGAGGCAAAAGTGAATTTGAAGAATCAATAGCTGCATGTAAATCATTGAAAAATTTTTCATTGTTTTCAGTATTATATAAAACAGAAGGTTTGCAAACTTTTGTTGAAAACATAAGAAGTGTACAATACATTTTTTCATGCATGCTTCCTGCATCCATGCTGTCCGATTGAAATTCCAAATTCAGATGATGCATTTCGTTGACAATTGGATTTATAAAAACCAAAAAAAAAACGATTTTTTTCATCACATAATTTATTATAAATGTTTTGGTGAAAATCGCCAAGAAAATCGCCAGTGATATCAAAAATCGCCATGTCGCCAAACGGGAAATCTCGACGCCAAACACGTTTCAAAATCGCCACGTTTGGCGAGAAATCGCCATATCTGACAGCCCTGATTGCCAGAATTAAACCCCAGTCCAATGATGGAAAATGGGGTTTTGGATTTCGTACCAACTATGTAAATAAAATCCACTTTTTAGACCTCCAAGGTACCATTTTTAATATTTGTTTAATAATAAACAAAAATTAAATGAGAATTATTCCTCTTGCGAGTAAAAATTGTAAAATTTAAAAATTTTTAATCGAAGTTCACTTCAAGTTAAATATACAACTTATTTGAAAATAAATTGTATACACTACATTTATTTTTGAATATTTCTGTTAGATGTTTTACATAGCCTTCCGTTGGAAAGCATAAATGCAAAATCATACAAAAATATTCAAAGACACTAGCAAAATGTAATGCATTTTCTGGCCTGCTAAAGCCGTCATCAGCATTCTTTGTGTCATAGTGTTTCATTTTCAAACCTTGTATATTTAACTTTTTTTATTCATTAATTAAATGAGAATTATTCCTCTTGCGAGGAATATACAAGGTTTAAAATGAAACACTATGACACAAAGAAGTGCGAATTCATGTTCTAGTACAGTTTCTAATTTAGGTTATAATTAGTTTTTAATAACGATAACAATAGAACACTAAAATTGCAATATACAAACGTATGATACTGAATATATTTCCAGTTGCAGTTTAAGTTTTTTTGTGTTCGTAACTATGACACCAAAACAGATATTCCATTTCAATCTGTCAATTTAAATTTATCCTAAAACGTTCCTTCGAAAACTTCTAATATTTTCAATAGTCCACAGTTCTTCCAACCCCTTTATGAAAACAACTTTCTTCTTCCATAGCAATTTTTGAAAAAACCTGCAAACTACAACAAAGAAATTTAAAATGCAACACGTTATGCTGGGGATATTTTTCACTTCCAAAGTGAATACAATCAAATAAAAATAAAAAAAACTTTGACTATTACTTTAAAAATAACCAAATAGAAAACAGTAGCACAAAAGTAGTATACGACATTATTTGATGTTCACGCTAAGACCAACAAACAATGTATGTTCATGCAACATACATACATGCACAATTGTTTATCCTTGCCACCTCTTCCAATACACATGAAACAATAACACAATGTAGATGTGTAGTTCCATCAACCAAAATCAGCAAAAATATACATTGTTCCAAAAAGCAAAAACACACCAAATAAAAGCATCTAAAATTCATGGCCATGGTCGTTAGAAATACACAAACATATTACAGCTTTTTGTAGGATATAAACGTTTAAGTAGTATTTTACAGTCATTGCCATTGGACGCGGCGCGCCATATTTGTTATGGCGCGCATATCCGTTTTACTACTTTTCGTTTCCTCTTACTGGCTGCCATATTCCATTTTTACTTTAGTTGTTGCCAATGTTAATCGAACTTTTTTGTTTAAAAAATATATTACATGTGTGTTTGTATGGGTTTTTGCGTTTATATATGTGTGTATATATATATTTGTATTTGAGTACTTTATTCACTCATTCAATACTCTGGCATTAGCTCACGTAGTTTATATGTAAAGCTTTTTGGTCGTTTTTCAAACTACTTCGACTGACAACAACAAATTACACCGGCGGCAATGTTAGTTCGCCTGGCTGGTCTATTGGGAAAACGCTACTCCAACGTCTATGCACACACGTTCGTTTTTGAAACAATACTTTGTAAAAGTTTTGTTGTTAATTTATTTTTTTAAGATCAATAAACACAAACGCAAAGATTTTTAATGTTATCGTTTTGTTTGCCATAATCGATAGTCACGTTTTGTTTTCTACATATATGGAAATTGTTTTACAGACAAAGTTTGTAGACTGAAACTGTTATCGATAAAGAAAAAAATATATAAATAAAATGAATTGATGGCGAAATATTGGAAAGTACAAAAAAGAGACACACAAATTTCGATTATTTGAAAATCTTAGTTAGCAATAAAATAACTCTTACATTCTGAAATATCTCAAAATTTCACTGCATTCCGGGACGGAAATGATCTTTAGGTTAAACTGCTTTTAAAACTCGCTTCCTCTGTCTTTGGAATAAGGAGATGAGCCGTTCTGAAAATATACTTACGAAATAGTTAAGTTAGCTTAATTGGTTATCGCATTTGATCATTAAACATGAGTTGGTATTTGTGTTCCGGGTTCAATTCCCAGCCACTGCCAATCAAACAACATCAGCTTCTGATAATTATTAGTTTTCAGTCTATCATAACTAATATTTATCACAGCGCCCTCCTTCGGGGATTTAGCATTGAAACTCCACCGAAGTAAAATAAATTAATAAAGTCTATAAAATCAAGCTTTAACATTAATGCGCCTACCCACCACCAGAGGCGCTGCAATTCTGCACTAAAAACAAACATTATGCGCAATTGCAGAGTTGCGATATAAAAAAGCTTTCTTCTTTCACCATCTTTACTTCTTCAACTATTCCCTTTCCAAAGAAAGTAACGCAATTATATATAGGCATATTAGTTGCCTGAAAAACAACTGCATCTCATTCATGATATTAATGAGAATACTAGCTTGAAGTTATGCGCCGTTTTCGCGAAGCAATTTGTCAGAAACGCACAGAATTGTGGAAAAACCTATGATAACGAACCAGCTCACACATCGATGCTTGTGCATGAGTTTTTGTCCAAAAACAAAACCGTTATCATGCCTCAACCACCGTATTCACCGGACTTGGCCCCGCTGACTTTTTCCTCTTCTTTTTCCAAAACTGAAGACACCAATGAAAGGAAAGCGTTTTGCTACGATTGAGGAGATGAAAGAAAAATCGAAACAGGAGCTGTTAGCCAAAAGCGCGTTTCAAAAGTGTTTCGAGGATTGGAAAAAATGCTGGTCTAAGTGTATTATATCTGCGGGGGATTACTTTGAAGGGGTCAAGATAGTTATTGATGTATAAATAAATAGTTTTTGAAAAAATTTAAAATAACGGTTATTTTTTTATCAGACCTGGAATATATCGTTTAGGACAGTGGGTACATATTTAAAAAACTGAGAAAGACGAATGTTGCAATGGTGTACCAGCGCCTTCTGAGCGACACATTTCCTTACCAGAGTATTTCCCCTATATGCCTTTAACAGATTGAATACAAAAATTTCATTTCTACACTATTCGAAAGCCGTCCCGAAAGGTTTCAATAACCCAACTGGATGAGTAAAAACCTACTTTCGTCTTCGCCAGCCATTCAGTTGAAAGCTCTACTAATGGCTTTTAAGATATTTCACTCTAACACGACATAAATGTGGACAAGATTGATATCGGGGTAGTTCAAAACAATGTTACGTTAATATGAATTTTCTTGTAAATATTTAAAACGCCAACGACCATACCACGCTGAATACATCGGTTCTCGTCCGATCACCGAAATTAAGCAGCGTCGGGCGCGGTTAGTACTTAGATGGGGGACCGCTTGGGAACACCGCGTGTTGTTGGCATCCCAACAACTTTTTGCATTTTTTATTAAGAACTAAAATGCTAATTTATCAATCTATTATACACAGCCGTCTTGAGTACCTTGCAATAATTTATGCTTATAAAAATAGTAACGAACTAAGATCACTGCAATCAGTTCAGAATAAAGCTTTAAAATGTGTTTTTAATTTAACACTTAGGCACAGTACTATATCACTATTTAATGATTATTGTAAAAATATCTTACCAATACATGGTTTGTATAAAAAACAACTTTTGTTTTACGTATATAAATCTATAAACAATATTGGTCATCGATCAGTGAGACTTATTATTAATCAAAGTCGATTTGACACTAGAAATGCTGGCAATCTTAGAATGACTCGATGCAGATTGGAGACAACCAAGCAAAGAATAGAATATTCCGGTAGTTTAATGTACAATAATCTTCCTGAACATTTAAAAATGTGTAATCCTTTATCAACCTTTAAGAAAAACGTGAAAGAATATCTGTTGGATCGAATAGAAATGCTTCTTGAATAATTTGGCTTATTTTTTTTTTTATTTTCATAAATGATGTAAAATGTAAAGAAAATGTTTATAAAATTTATAAGACTTATCGTTACAGAATTTTGAGTGAAAATTATTTTGTCAACTCGTCTCACCTAGCCATTTTTGGCGCGAGACAATTGTTATATTGAATTATATTGTTAATAAATAAAAAAACAAAAAAAAAAAAAAAAAAACAAAAAAAAAAAAAAAGTTCAGGTTTGCTTAAATTTAAGGCTATTTGGCATTCCAAAGCTTATTTAGAGAGATGGACTTAAAAATAATACATATATCATATCTCTATTAAGAAATATTTTCATTCAATAAAAACTACTAAGGAAGTAGATGCGAACAAGGTTTCTACCTCCATGATTGCACTCTAATCGAAATTTCCAAGTCTTACCCTAGTTTTTAGACATTTTTCATAAAAAATAAATCTTGCATAAGAAATTATGTATCCTATCGAGCAAATATAATTGCTGATATTAGCACTTTCTGCAAATGTTTGTTGGGTTTGCTATATACATACATATGTACAATGTGTTACCTTTTTCATAGGTACAGACATACACGTACTTTGACTTCCGGTATTAAAATCCACAGGGACTCATTGCTTATGTTTCCTTTTTGATTGTCGATGTTGTTAGTGTTCTTGTTATTTATATTGATGTTGTTGTCGTTGTTGCTTATGTTGTGGCTGTCATCGTTGTTATTTAAGCTTTTTTTCTAGTCTTTATTCATATTAAAATAAAGTGCTTTTATGTGGTTTTTTTTCGCGTATTGAAAATATACAAATGAAAAACTTTGTCTAACGAAGTTTTTTTTCTATATTGACGATTGATTTTTTTCTATTATTTGCGCTGTTTGATCATGTTGGCAAAACATGAGTGACTGAGCAAAGACATTTAAGTGAAACAAAGGAGACATTTTGCTAAGAATATGAAAAGTAATTAATAAAAAAAATGGCTATAATTTATTCATACAAAATTCTAAACATTTCTACGAAATATTTAAATACATATAATTAAACATTTAATGCAAGTGTCTTCTATTATTCTCAATTTCTTTAAACGGCCATAAATCTCACTTGATATTTTAACTTCCTTTACAGTGTGTGTTGTGTCCCTTCTTTCTTTCTTAAGAAATTTTCAATTAAATTCACTTCCTTAAATACTGCTCATTTTATCATTTTTAAAAAACTTCAAAAACAAATGAAATAATTTCAATTTCTTTGTGTTTGGTGTTTTCCTTTTTTTTTTTGTTTATAAATTATTTCAAGAGTATTGAATTAAGTTTATTGACATATTACTAATTAGACAGAACATGACAGCGTATAAAGATTTATTACACCCGATAAGCCCAAAATAACGTAATGAAAAAGAAATGTTTAAAAGCAACAAACCATGGCATTGCGTTTTACGCATTACACCATTATCAACACAAAATCCCATGCCACACACCCAGTCGTCCCCAAGATCCCAAGAACAATCATCAAACCCATAACATCTACAAATGTACTTGCAATGAAAAACCAAAATATTACACACTATTTGTACAAGTAGACATGGCGAACGAGTCCATAAGTATTTTATGTTAGTTGCAGTTGAATATCAACTGTGTATGAGTTTGGATTTCCTCTGCTTGTGTAGGAGATCAATGAACGCATTTATTTTAATTTGAATTTTATATACATAAGTATATACAATCACATAGATGTACTTGTACGAATGAAAAGTAGAAATAAGTGCATTCATGTTTAAAAAAAATTTAATATTTTTTTTATACTTATTTGTTGAAAAAGGTCTTCAAATCCATAATAAAATCAAAAATAATTTTTTCTCTAAAAACCATAAATTAAAAGCAAAATAATTAAAGTACATTTAACGATATTCTACTTAAACCTCAAACAATACAGTAATACAATATAACAATATAAATATCATGCAGTTGTGACTATAGTTTAGTGTTAGACTATGACTAAAAATAACTATCTACAAATTCTTTAAAAAGCAAGAGTTGCTATTTTACTAGATTTTACTTAATGTTGTGTCTTTGAATTTTGCCATGAATCAGATAATTTTTTATCTTAGTTGAGAGCAATCGCTCGTGATTATGTACTTAAAATCTGGCTTCAATCATAGTTGTTTAAGAAGTTCAGTCTTAGCTTCAGTCATAGGTGTTAACATAGAAAAATTGTGGGTCTTTACAAAGATCAATCGTGGGTATTTATACAGGTCAATCGTGGGTCTTTACATAGATCAATCGTGGATCTTTACATAGATCAATCGTGGGTCTTTACATAGATAAATCGTGGGTCTTTACATAGATCAATCGTGGATCTTTACATAGATCAATCGTGGGTCTTTACATAGATCAATCGTGGGTCTTTACATAGATAAATCGTGGGTCTTTACATAGATCAATCGTGGATCTTTACATAGATCAATCGTGGGTCTTTATACAGGTCAATCGTGGGTCTTTACATAGATCAATCGTGGGTTTTTACATAGATAAATCGTGGATCTTTACATAGATCAATCGTGGGTCTTTACATAGATCAATCGTGGGTCTTTACATAGATCAATCGTGGGTCTTTACATAGATAAATCGTGGGTCTTTACATAGATCAATCGTGGATCTTTACATAGATCAATCGTGGGTATTTATACAGGTCAATCGTGGGTCTTTACATAGATCAATCGTGGATCTTTACATAGATCAATCGTGGGTCTTTACATAGATAAATCGTGGGTCTTTACATAGATCAATCGTGGATCTTTACATAGATCAATCGTGGGTCTTTACATAGATCAATCGTGGGTCTTTACATAGATAAATCGTGGGTCTTTACATAGATCAATCGTGGATCTTTACATAGATCAATCGTGGGTCTTTATACAGGTCAATCGTGGGTCTTTACATAGATCAATCGTGGGTTTTTACATAGATAAATCGTGGATCTTTACATAGATCAATCGTGGGTCTTTACATAGATCAATCGTGGGTCCTTACATAGATCAATTGTGGGTTTTTATATAGATCAATCTAGGGTCTTTACAGAGTTTTATTATTGAAAAAACAGATCAATCGTTGGCCTTTAAATATAGCTATAGGCAGTCTTCGCATCGTGAGTTTTTATATAGCTGTCTTTACATAGATCAATCGTGAGTCTTTACATAAATCAAATCGGCTATAAAAAACTTTTCTCTAAAAATAAGGGCATAAAAATATATGTCCACATTTTTAAGGATTACTTCAGTCATTACATAATATGTACCTTGGATTTATATTCGCCGAATGTAATTATCTATTAAACTGCCTATAAAGATTCATTATTTCTACACTTGTCCCATGCCTCTTGCTAAACAAATCTCTAGCCATTTATATTAAAAATTTTTACTGCATAAATCTATTTATAAACTAAAAAAGAACAATAATCAATATCTTCCATTTAATGACTTTCGCCATTTAGATATTTATGTTTATTTTATGTAATTTTTTTTTTATCAATTTGTACAATCTCTAGAGCTTCCCCTCCTGTGGTGTATGCAGTCATTAACAAATTTATTAATAATTTATAAATTTTGTTATTTTCAACACACAGATTAAAAAAAAGCAAATAGGCACAATGCACAATTATATTTTTTACTGCATCATGCCACTAAATTTACCGCACAATCATTAAAAGATAACATGCAATTTTCCACTTAATTTATGTCATAAACATATAAATTTATATCTGAAAAAAAAAACATAGAATGTTGATATTAAAAAAAAAACACACAAAAATCAACGGCAAACAAATTAATACCACTTGAAAATGGAAATTATCTCCAAACGGGGCAACAACCGCCAACAACATAAGTGGCAAACAGCAACAAAAAATGTGTAGTACTTAAAAGCTCAAGACTTTTTTTCAATATTCTAATATTTAAAAAAATATCATTGAAGAGCCGGTAGAAAAGCCACTAAAGAAAACTATGTCAATAGCTTGAAATGCTTTAGTCTTGAGATATGTAAAATAGAGGACATATCAGTTTACTAGTCCACTTAGTCTATGAAAAAGAATCAAGAGTATTACGTGACTATTGAACAAGTTATAACATCTTCCTATAAGTTGAAATATTTAGGATCAATTTGTATTTATATCTGTATCACTTTCCTAACGGCTCATCCAGTAACACTAATTTAAATAAGATTTTTTTCCAATCTGGCTATCATAAAAATCATCTTAAAACAAAATAATTCTAACAAAAAAGAAACGCTCGTCTAATATGTCTTATTATGGTAAAAAAAAACATTAAACGCTGAAGATATTTATAGTATAACATAAAAACACAGATATTAAATTATACAAAATAGCTGCAACAGAAAGACAAAGAAAAGAAAACAAAACAATCAAACAAAACTCAACATTAAATATTAAAATGTTTAAGCACAATTTAATACTTACCGTAATAGACACAGGCAGCAAAAAGTCAGCTAAAACTAGACATATTCAGCCAGCCAGCCAGCCAGCCAGCCATACGACCAACCAGCCAACAATCAACATCTACATCATCAACGCCATCACCATTATCATTGAGCTCATAAAACCAAGTGAAGTCTATGAATACTTAGACAATATAGAAATTGAAATGAGTACTTACTGGCAAATGAAAATAAAACACAATAATAAAAGCGTAAAATAGCACTGAAATGCTGTAAACTATGCATTTGAAAACAAACATTTTGCAAATAGGAAGGAAAGTAATGCTATACGAGAATATACAAATTCCAGAGCTATAACAAGTTATGAGGTATAGAGAAAGTCCTGAAAGTAGATATCGAAATTTTTGTATCTATATAAAGTACCGTAATTGATATAAGTTGGAAACACGATTGATTCATGTAAATTACCAACGATCTATCTATGTAAAGATCCGCGATTAATCTGTGTAAATACCCGCAATTGATCTATTTAAAAGCCCAAGATTGATCTAAGTAAAGACTCACGATTGATCTATGTAAAGACACACGATTGGTCCATGTAAAAACCCAAGATTGATCTACGTAAAACCCACGATTGGTCCAAGTAGAGACCCACGATTGATCTACGTAAATATCCACGATTGATCTACGTAAAACCCACGATTGGTCCAAGTAGAGACCCACGATTGATCTACGTAAATATCCACGATTGATCTACGTAAAACCCACGATTGGTCCAAGTAGAGACCCACGATTGATCTACGTAAATATCCACGATTGATCTTTGTAAAGACCTACGATTCATCTAAGTAAAGACCCACGATTGATCTTTGTAAAGACCCACGATTGATCTACGTAAATATCCACGATTGATCTTTGTAAAGACACACGATTGATCTATGTAAAGACACACGATTGATCTATGTAAAGTCACACAATTGATGTATGTAAAAACTCAATATTGATGTAGGTAAATACCCACGATTGATCTATGTAAAGACCCCTGGTTTATCTATGCAAAGACCCACGATTGATCTATGTTAAGACCCACGATTGATCTTTGTAAAGACACACGATTGATCTAAGTAAAGGCTTGCAATTGATCTATGGAATAACCATAGATTGATCTATGTAAAGACCCACGATTGATATATAGCATGTAAAGCTACACGATTGATCTAAGTAAAGTCCCACGCGTGATCTACGTAAAGCCCCACGATTGATTTTTATAAAGACACACGATTGATATATGTAAAAACCCAAGACTGATCTATTTGAAAACCCACGATTTATCTATTTAAAGGCACGAGTTATTGATCTACATAGAGATCCGAAACTGAAACTATGATAGCACTATGATTGAGGCTAAACTTTAACTATAATAAACACAAACGATTGATCTTCAACTAAGCCATAAATACCCGTGATTAAAGCATGATTATGTGCATAAAAAACTTTAAATATGGATCCTTAAACCCTGACTATTGATCAAAGCCAAAATATCAACACTTTTTGGTTATTCTGTTTATTAGTATTGTAATGCACTGATTATTATAATATATTTCTAATAGAGTGTTTACAAAAAATAAATGAACTTTATCATTATTATTACCCCAAAACACCAATAAACAATACGTTATTTTTAATACACCGGAATGGGTGGTCATTTAAAATATGCTCTGGCATCAGCATGGTAGCACAAATAGGAACAGCATGCCAACAAAACCTGCCCATTATATAAGACTATTTAATATGCAATTGTTTTTGTCTAATAATTTTCATTCATACACAACAATCTAGACGACTGAAGCCTCTGCCGTATAGTTTTCTCTTCATTTGCCACATATTCTTTTAACATTTTTTTATGATTTGCTGTGCTGCAGAGTTTGGGTATTTCCATTTTTTTGTTTGGTGTGTTCTTTTTTTTCTACAAACATAAAAATTTTAGATAAAAATCAACGCAGACGTATGCATAAAATATTAATTATCAGAAGCTGTGAAAGCTGACATAACATTTCGTATATTGTTTCCAACTTTGGTCTCTAGAACATGAACTTAACATTCACTGAAACATATACACATTGCGGTAGGCGAGAAAGGAGAGCTCACTGAAGGGTGGCTGGTAAGGATTCTAGATACTGCTGGATACTCTGTTGAATTCTTTAATAATGTGGTGTCGTTGTGTGTGCTTTTTTTTTTGGTAATATTTTTGTTCATTTTGTTTTGTTTTACAGAGTTTGACTCATAAAATGATTGTATATACATTTTAATGGTCGTTTAGTTTTGTTGATCATTTGGAGTGGTGGCAGAGATATGACACATATTGTTAAATAAAAATTTGCTTAAAGTATTATTCTTTTTCAGTTTTTATGTCAAACAAAGATAAAAATATTATTATTATATATAAATATTAAAATTTTATGATTGTTTTATATTATAAGGATGGTATAAATTAAATAGTAACTTTAAACTATTGAATTTATTAATACTCTACACTAAGCTTTCTGTTCTAAATACCTTCATATTTTCATAAAATAATTTCTGAATAATTTATAGCAAGTATTTGCCATTTAAATGTTGTCAATTAATTGTTTGCTTTTTTATTAACATTATCTTGATCACTCTATATTTTTTTTTTGTTTTATATATGACACAACATTTTTGCGATTGCATGTCTGAGAAATATTTTAACCACAGCAATCCTTCATTAACAAACATCCTTCAACAAGCTGAAACTGTTACAAAAATCAATACGCTAAACACTATACGATACAACTACAGCACCAACAAATGAAATCGCTAAAACACGCATTTGTTAAAAACAAATTTTATTTAAATAACTAAATAAATAAATTTTCAAAAACCAAAAAAGAATGCCATAACAATATAAAATAAAAAGGCACGCGATTTGTTAAATAAAAGTTCCGTATTATGAGAGGATGTGAAATTAGAGATGAGCTACACAAAGAAAATAAATACAAGTACAAATTGTAGAAATGAATCTAAAGATACAATATATATTACAAATATGCAGAATGGATTTAAATAAGGAACTATGATTGTAAAATCCTGAGTGGTTTTTAACCAGAAACCACGATGGCTCTGTAAAAGATCCTGAATGCAGAGCTAGTAAAACGACCTTTCTTTAAGCTGCTGGGAAACTAATAAAACCTAAACTAATAAATCATTAGAACTTAGTCGATCCTTATGTATTCTTAAAAAGTTAAAAAAATAATTAATGTACTACGACTGCTTTATTAAATATCATGCACGTCTTTTAAAAGGAGTAAAAATCAATGACTAATTTATAAACAATTCTTGAAGACTTTAAATAAGGGTGTATTAAAAGGACCAAGGTTGATTTTTAATATAACTTGGATGACCTTAAAAGCAAAGTATAAAATATTCAACATCATTTTTATTAAAGGCATCACAATTGCTTTATAAAAGATTCTGGATCATTGCTTGTAAAAGAACCACGATTCTGCTTTTATTGCTTTATAAAAAATTGTAGATAATTTTAGTGAAGGAACCACGATTGATTTATAAAAGATTTTGGATCATTTAAAGTAATGGAACCAGTACAAGTGATTCAGAATCATTTATGTCTATTTAAGAAACTATGATTGCTTTATAACAGATTCCGGATTATTTCTTGTAAAGAAATCGCGATTGTGCATTTATTGCTTTATAAAATATTCTAGAACATTTCTAATAAAGGAACCATGATTTATTTATAAAATATTTTGGATCATTTACCACGATTGTGCTTTTATTGCCTTATAAAATATTCTAAATAATTTCTCGTAAAGGAACCACGATTGCTTTATAAAAGATTATTGATCATTTCCGGTTAAAGATTGTAATAGATTCTGGATCATTTATCGTAAAGGAACTTTATAAAAAAATTCTAGATCTTTTCTAGTAAGAGAACCGCGATTAGATACTTCCTAAAAGAATTTGGATCAAGTTATGATTTGTTTAAAAAATATCCTGTATCTACGATATCTTTATTCTAGTAATGGAACCAACCAAGATTTGTTAGTAAAATCATAAATTCACAATTATTTTGTACTAGTGATTTGTTTGTTTTATAAAAGATCCACTACTGTTTTATCACATCCTATATCCACATTTGTTTTAAACCAATAAAATAATCTTGACCTTATTACTTTGTCCATTGGATAACAATCTTGCCACGATGTGGTGGCTAAAGTATCGGCTGTGGTATTAAGCGCGATCTTGGCGGTGAGTTTTGCAAACACAGAGCAATATTTTAAAGCAACTAATACAGTAATCGACATGACCAAATGCTATCCTTCCACTACCGAATCACTAACCGTTTATATATCCTTCATTTCCACACTTGTAATATTAAAATACACAGGAATGTTGCGACTCATTAGGAGGCAATGAGGAAGCTTGTCTCAAGGTTGCATTAAAAGAGCAACTTAAGGTAAGGATAGCTCTCAGGCAGTAGCTCAAGAGTTCTTGCTCGTCTTCAAAAAGGGGCCGGACAAATTGCCAAAAAGTTGGACAGTCTACGAGATGTCGACAGTTACTGGTTCTATCGTTAATTATCGCTGTCTCTTTAACGAGGTAATGTGCATGGTATTTTGGTTTTGGCGAACAAAAAAGACGAGGTAACCGAGACCAAATTAGCTGAGCTCATAATGGATCACGTACTTGTCAATATGGACAGTCTTTCACCACATTTCGGCTCTGGTAAAATGTATCTGTATTATAGAGTAAATAGCTGCTTAAAAGTTTTCTTTAAAGATTTTCTAAGCATATATAACTCTGAGATAGGTGTACATCGGATGGCTTAAGTCTTTAGCTCTTGCCTGTTGGCTAAAAGTTTTATACCCTTGCAAGAGTCTGGTTATCTAAAATGGGTAATAACGACAAAAAGATGTTTGCATATCTGAAACTGCATAATCCTAAATTTTTAGGAACTATTAGGAACTAGTAAAAGTTCCCGAATTAAATATAGTGTTACCTCTGCTCCCCTTAAAACCAACATACCAAGACTTATTTTTGCATGCATTTTTAAATATTCAAAATGATCTCTAAAACATTTGACATGGCTTCTTTTAAGCACAAATCTCCAAAGAATAAAAAAATTCAAACAACAAGTAAATATATTCTTGTTATTAAACGTTGGCATGCAGTGATTGAGTTAATGGTTCCTGGTTCACAATGCGAATGAGTTCATGTTCGTTTCGAAATTAATGTTTTTGTTGAATGTTAAATATTGGTTGTGTTGTATTGTTGTTATTTTGTTGGCTTGTTTAAAAATGTATAATATCACGTGACTTGTTAGATTTTCAACATTAATGATTTGACTGTTAAAATGTAGCATATACATATGTATCTCTGTATGTATGAAGCAAAGTTAAACAAAGCCAAAGTTAGTTTTTGTAGGGAATTGAACAGAAGGTGAAAGAAAACTTGACAATAATAAAAGCAATGAATTGGCAAAATAATGAAGAATAATGTTGCAAACAGGTACCAAAAGCAACGTCACAGCTGTGTTGAAAGACTGCAGGAGTTGAAATAAAAAAAAAATTGGTAGAGTTTCACAGTACAATAGCTCAAGAGTGGCTAGAACTGTTGTATAACTTTTAAGATCTCTGTATGGGCTAAAATGAAAATAAAACGTGGACATTTACTTTTTTGAAATACTGTATATAAAATCCCTGTTGTTGTAAACTCCTGCCATTACATTTATGGTATTAGATGTGGCCACATTTATCATAAAACAGTTTTCTATAATTTGTACTTCTATTTTTAAAGTACTTGCGTTTGTAATAGGAACTTGAGTCTATTAAAATTTTACGTACTCAAACAGTAGAGTCTATATCCCCAAAGGCTTGTATGCATTTCATTCAGCCTCAATATATTTTATGTATTTTTTGAAATGATGCAGGTGTTGTCTAAACAAAAATATATTTTTATTTAATGCATAAATGCAGTTGCATTCACTGAAACGACGTACGTTGAACGGCAAACTACTTGAAGTGGTTTTTGAATGTGGCGGTTTTTCACTACAACATCATGTCGTTGTAGTAAATTTAAGACTTATGTATTGTAGACTATTTAGAGTAAATGTAGTGAATTTGACATTTATAGGTTTTCTTGTCGACTTGTCAAAATGAATGATACGTTTTGTTGTATGCTATGTAGATGTATGTTAAACATAATTTATGACATTTTGTTAATAACAGAGGAATTTTTGTTGAAACAAAAAATTTAACAAAAATGTTTTAAATAATGCAAAAATTACAGGGGAGATCTAGATTTATAAAATTTGTTTAAATAAAATGTTATTGAAAGTCTTATAAAATTAAAAAAAGAATTTGCTTGATATATAAATATATAAATAAAGAGAACATTTTTATATAAATATTAAAAGTGACCTAATTGCTTGAAAAACAGAAATTATAGAATTTGCTTGAATTGTTAATTATTTCAAACGCAAACTTCTTGACCTCTGCAATTAACCCATTAATATTGATCTCAGTTTGTTTCATATTGAAACTTCTTATCTTAATTTTTGTTAACTTAAATAGCTTCTCTTTATATTTTGTTAAACAATTTATGTTTATTTTATCTAATTATTTAGTATAAATAACAATAAAAACGGCCATTAATAGAAAACGTGTTCACAAAAACTAACCAAAATTTAACTAAAATTTAATTTTATATTTCTTTCACCAATACAAAATTATTCTATAACAAGCAAATAAATTACAACACCAACAACACATTAAATTAAAAACATTTATTGTTAATTTCAATTTAATTAGACCACAAATAAACCAACATTTATAAACATTAAAACACCAACTGGAAAACCATTTCTTCCAAAAAAAATTTTCATTTCCCAGGAAAACGAACGAAAAACTGAAATTAGTTTAAACAACAAGTGACTAAAATAACAAGCTGGTAAATGAACGCAACAAGATTTCAACAGATTTTTATCTTAACAACCAGCCAGCAATGGAATGAAACAACAAATTACAAAATACAAAATAAATACTTGTATATAAATGTTGGAACAAGAGAGTAGTAGTTATTGGTATAAACAAACAAAAAAAAAATTAGTCATAAAATTTTATAGATCTTTAGTGTGTTTAGATGAAGATGATGATGCCGTTAATGTTTAATATGAATGTTGAAAATACATAAATTCATGAGAGTAGGTTAGATGATTTTGTGGGTTGCTTGATATTGGCTGTTAAAGACTAGAATTAGTTTGGCCTGGTTTAGACAGGAAGTTTGTAATAATATGTATATGAAATACGAGGGATGCTGTAGATGCCTTCGATTCGTTGCAACATTTTTGTCCCGGTTCGAGGTCAACTTTTACATAGGTTTCATTTAATATTTAAATATTTAATATTAATAGATGTTTGAAAACCAATTATATGTTTTAGATTTTATCTGTTTAAAATGCAAATCACAGAAAAGTCGAAAGAGCAATGTTTTACTGAAAATTCTGCATATATATTGTACATTCATTGAGGTAGATCAGCTTGTGTTTTATTAGTTTTCTTAACTAATTCAAGAAGACTTTTTTAAAGATGATGCCATTCAAACAGCCCCATTGCATATTAACCCTAATGTACTAAGTTCCAGACTAACTGCCGTATTTATAAAAAATAAAGTAGGTTTGAAGTGTGCTTTTAGACAAAATTTTCATACAAAATTTTCTTAGACTACATTTGAAGTCTACTTTAATTTTTTATAATTACGGTAGTAAGTTTTTTATATATTGTAAAGACTGATTGCTACTTTAAAGATTTTAATAGGAATTACAGCATTTAACACACACATGGCTGACTAAGAAAGGAGCCTAAAATTTATACGTGTTGTTTTTTTTGCTTTCTTATTCAAATTCTTTTATTACTTTATCACTATTTTGTGACACTTCTTTTTTGATATTGTTGGTGACTTAAATTCTTTGATTTAGATCACAGTAATAATATTTATCACAGCGCCCTCTTTCGGTGGTATAGCATTCAAATGCGACCGAAATAAAATAATTAAATAAAGGCTATATAACCAAGCTTTAACATTAATGGGCCTATTCACCACCAGAGGCGCCGCAATTCTGCGTTAAAAACAAACATAATGCGCAATTGCAGAGTTGTGATATAAAAAGCTTTCTTCTTTCATCACCTTTACTTCTTCAACTATACCCTCTCCAAAGAAAGTAACGCAATTATATAGCTATAGGCATATTAATTGCCTGAGTGTTACTTCTCTTTAAAAAAAATTGATCTTTAATAAAATATATCCATTACAGGATTTATTTAGGATTTATTTGAAACTTGGAGCGATAAAAGAACAAAAAAGAGAATTTAAAATTTTTTTCTTGAGAACATTGAATTATTAACATAGAGGGTGATCGCGTATTTAAAGTTGCCCCTTAGCGTGGCAATTTTCTAAAACTACCAAATTTTCTATGGAAGTCTTTCTACTAAAGTAAATTTCTATGGACATTTTCTATTCGATTATATTTCTAGTGACAATTTAGCTATAAAATAAAATTTTGTATGTATGCGAATAAAATTTCTATTCGATTAAATTTGTTATTCGATTAAATTTTGTATTCAATTAAATTTCGTATTCGAATAGAATTTCTATTCGATTAAATTTTTTATTCGATTTAATTTTCTACTTGATTATATTTTTTATTCGAATAAATCTCCTATTCGATTAAGTTTTTTAATCAATTAAATTTTATATGCGAATAAAGTTTCTATTCAGTTAAACTTTTATTCGATTCATTTTTCTATTCGATTATATTTATTATTCGATTCACTTTTTATTCGATTATATTTTTTAATCGATTAAATTTTTTTAGTCGCATACGTTTTTTAATCGATTAAATTTTATATGCGAATAAAGTTTCTTTTCAATTAAATTTTTTATTCGATTAAATTTTCAATTCAATTATTTTTATTCATATTTATTCACTTTTTATTCGACTAAATTTTTGATAGAAATTTGTTCTTTTAAATTTTTCGATTAATTTTCCATAGAAAAATTTTTTTTTAATAAATGTCTGTTTCTATTCGATTAAATTTCTAAAGAACATTTTTCTATTCGAACAAATGTATATAGAATATGTTTTTATTCAAATAAATGTCGATAGAACATTTTTTTATTCCAATCTATATTTAAAAACATATGTATATTTTTTTAGAAATATTTTTATATAACTACATATACATATATTTTTTCACCACAAATGTTTCTATTTTTAAATTTAAAACTTTTCAATACGAGTCGCGCCACTGTGCAATATTTAATATTAATATTTTACATATATTCTTTTTACTTTTATTTTAGGAAATTATTCATTCATTCGTTTCAAATTACTTAATATTAATTAATGAACATAACAAGTTTTTTTTCTGACTACCGATCTTTTTTGGAATATTATAATTTATAGATTTATTTTTTTTACTTTAAAATTTTAAATAACTGATTTTTATTAAATTATAAAAAAATTGTTATTTTTCTGGTTTTCTCTACCATTTCCACTACTTGAATAAGACGGAGTTCTTGCAAAATAATGAAATGTAAAACTTACCCCCTGGCCCACAATGTCGAACGATAACGTTCGCTTAGATAAGACTTAACACACAAACTTGATTGTGGAATAAACAAACTTGATTGAGTAAAAAATAGATACGATAAAATGTTTGTGTCTTAAGTCTTATATAAGCGAACGTTATCGTTCGACATCGTGGGCCAGGAGGTTAGAATATTCCAATTGTAGTGCCAATTCCTGTGACTTTATCACTCCTAATAAAAAACAATATATTCTAAGAAAAGAAAGGAGACAAAAGATATATTGAAGATAGGCTTACCTCTTGTAATAATAATAATAATAATACAAGCAATACAAAAACGAGAAGATGACAACTCTGCTAATGTTTGCAATTCCACTCCCACACAAGTTATCTGGAAATATTCCCTTATTTGCAATAATCATGTCTCCATATCCATTTTGCAATAATTAAAACAAAGCTAAACACTTGTTTTGAAATTAATCCTTTCCTTAGAGAGTTGAAAACCTTCTTCGAAAATTCCAATAAACAAAAAAACACCAAAGCGACTTCAGACTCCTAATACCCGCACATATCACACAACCCTCCTATATATGGCGACGCGTTTTAAATCAGTGTTGTGTTGTGTTTACTGCATCAAACACATACGTTGTCGGTGGTTACAATTTATGGGCTCATTAAGAATTTTAATGGTGCATTAAGACGAAAACCACAATAACATTGAAACCTTTTAAAAAAATAATTTTTCTTAAGTTTCGTTTTAATTTCATTTTAAAGTAGTCAATGAATATTTAATTTTATTTATTCGTGTTGCATTACCATAGGTAACTAACTTTTGAACTTGCAGCAAATAAAATCAAATTATTTTAAATATATGGAAATCAATAACAACATAATGAGTCTTAAATGTTGTATATCGTTTTTTTTTAAATTTATTTTCTTACATTTACAAACTAATTCAAATCTTAGGAGCAGAGAAAAAAACTTGTTAAAATTTTCTATAAACAAACATTTATTTATGTTAATTTTCAAAAAAAAAAGGCTAATGTTAAAGGTTGGTGGGCTTTCTTAAATTCTTCTTTCCCATAAAAAATTTGAATTTAAAATTGTTTATATAAACGTAGATAGTGATGTTTTTGTATTTAAATAAACAATATTAATTTCCCTTTCTTTTGCTGGTTGTAATGGTTTCAATACTTCATGTTATACGTATCTGTTGTTGATTGAAAATGCTTAGAAACAATAACAAGATATTGATGGTTTTCTTTTAGTTAATTCTTTCTCCCCACTTAAAATGACATTTTCCTTAATTGTCACATTTAAAATGTCAAAGAAATGATGTCAGAGAAGTAAAAATTACAATAAAAAAATGGGGAGCCAACCTTTTGGATTAAAAGAAATTGAATTGAAATAATTTAAAATAAAAAAAAGTTCAGTATTACAAAAAAATAGTTTTTAATACAAAAAATGGTTGTAGTAATTAAGATGTTGTAGGTCTCTGGCATTATTTCTTTGACAAAAAAATATTGAGGAAATTACAATAAAAAAATTAAATAATTTAAAATAAAAAAAAAAATTATAATAAAAAGTTTAGTATTAAACAAAATTGTTACTGATACAAAAAAATGGTTTTTACAATTGATTTTTGTAGTTGCAGGCACAGAATTTCAAAGAAATAATGTCAGAGATGTAAAAGTTTAAAGGAATTATAATAAATGGGAAACCAAACTTTTGGGTTAACAGAAATTAAATTGAAGCAAAAACATGCTTGTAGAGAAACAAAATCGTTGCTAATCAAAAGATTCGGTTGCATCAATTAAATTTTGTGGTTGCAGGTACAGAATGTAGAAATTTTAAGGAATTATAATAAATGCAAACCCCAACTTGTGGGTTAAAAGACATTGAATTGAAATAATTTAAGATGGCTACACAGGAAAAACATGTTCGTAGAAAAACATTTTCGAAGAGAAAATGGTTGCAGTTAAGAACTTCAATTGCGAAAGATGAAATATGAAAATATGACAAGACAATTGTTTCAAAAATTAAAAATTAAATTGTTTTGTAAACGAATTGTTTGCGTCAACCAAACTCTTCTTTATTTAGTTTAACTTTAACTTTCACCGGTTGCTTGTTTCTGGCAGCAACATTTCTGTTACTTCTTTAAGTTTGCCCACTCCAGAAACTATTGACAATCTATAAATTTCCCTAAGAAATTTAATACCTTTTCCAAAAGTGTAACGCTCTTTAACAAATGTTTTTCTAATTTTATTTGAAATCAAAAACAAGATTAAAGCATTTAAAAAACAATTTATGTTTGTTTCAACAATGTGAGAGGATTAAATTTCTTAAAATATTTAATTTATTTAACAGTATTTGAAATACATAAATTGTTTAAATTTTTTATGAATATTTTTATTAAGCTGTTACTTGACATGGGATCTCAAAGATCAAAAAAATTTTGACAAGAACTGCAACAAATTATTTGTTGCTTTTATCAGATTTCTTGCGTTTTATTCTTTGTTGTCAAAGTGACATTTTAACTTCATTTACGGAATTGTCAAAAATTTCTTTCTTGTATCTGTCAATATTGTCTGTGTGTGTGTGTGTGTGTGGAGTGTTCTTAAAGTTTTACATGCGATCAAATCAATCCATTCGTTCATTCACTAATTTATTTGTTCATATTTCCTGGCATGTCTGTAATTTGTTAACATTTTAACAAGTGAGAAATATTGTACAATTTCTGTTTGTGTTTTATATGTTATTTGTATTTGGAGGATTAATTTTGTTTGGGGTTTTATTATTGTTTTATGAGAATTTATTAATGAAATGTCAGTTTCAATTTTGACAGTTGTCTAAATGAGTTGAAAGATTTAAGAATTCATTAAAAAGTTGTTTCAAACGAGTGTGTGCAGCTAAAACAAAATTAAATTTCTTGGAAATTTTAAATAGAAAACAGTGTGTAGGTGTAAATTTATTTATAATATATGTAGTGGAATTATTAACAAGTTGTTAAGAATGCTTTCATTTTTTGAAATCATAAGTTTGTTTAAGCTAAACTTTGTTAACATACCAGAATGTTTCAAAATAAAAGGAAATTTTAATTTAACTAACTGAAAACAAATGACTTCAATCAAAAGAACTGATAACTTAATTGTAAACAAGTAAGCATTTATATTCGGCTGTGCCGAATCTTATATACCCTCCACATATATATCAGTAGATCTATGAATACTTTAAACTAATTTATGTTGCAATTTGTATCGATAACGTTTATTTGAGTTCTTTTATATTTTGGATCCCTTATACGAAATCTATTACATGTTATTGGATGATCATTATAAAATATTTTAATGCATTTTATGAATTTCATATTTCAACAACAATATTTTAATTTCAATAACGATATATTTTAGAGTTTTTTTTTTGTGTATTTCAGTTATTCTGGAAAATACATCTTATATGTAAGCTATGGCCATTTATAATCTGACTATCATAAAGTTTGTTACAAAGATTTATTATATGTATGTGGATTATTTGGGTCGAATTTAAACTTGATAATGTTGCACAGTGGGAATATGTGCGAAGAAAAAGGAAATAAATATGTAATTTATAAGCTGTAAATCCGATTGCAATAAAATTCCGCATGCCTAGAAATTAACTCGACAAATTGAAGCTTTGAGTTCAGACCTCATAAGCCCAGCTGAATCGGTGCCAGAGGCCCCAAATTAGGGCACTTTGGGTATGTGAGAAATTAAAAATGTTTCCAAGTTTTCGTTTGTGGTACAATTTTTAAGATTATACTATCTATGAGATTTACTAGTCGAGTACTAAAAAAACTTGGTCTTAACAATATATATGATCTCATATAAAAATTAAAGTTTTAACTTTTCTACATACCTTGTTCTGGTTTTTTGATAATAGCGGATCCAAAAATTTCTTGTTTTTTTTAATATCTTGTGTACCTATTAATGACAATTTTAAAAACCTAGTAAAAAAGAACTATTTCAGATTCATCATGGAGTCAAGAGTTATGTTCATTTAAAGTTTAAAAATTAAATTTTTTGCCATGTCATGCCATACTTCTATTCATTTGAAATTATTAAGAAATATCTAAAAACACTTAAGGTGGTTTCACCCATTCGTTATGAACGAAATATTTGTTCGAACAAAGTTTTTTTCATATGAAGTTTGAGAAAATATTTTTTTACGAACAACTCTTAACTAAACTGAGTTGCAAATAGGTTATACAAGGTGGCGTAAAAGTAATCCTCCCATCAGAAAATGCTATAAGTTTTGCGATTGGCTCCTAATGTCAGTTCTGTTTTGACATTTGTGTAGTAAACACATGCAAAATACACGTTAATAAACAATGTTACGCTACACTGCTCCAGAACGCGGAATATTGCTGACTATTTATTTTTTAATTTTTTTTTAATTACAGCCAAAAAACATCGGAAGTTTACTTTTGCGCCACCTTGTATATCTATCGATGGTGTTTGTAAAATTAAATTATTCATTTAATTTATTCATTTAAAATTTTGTAAATTGTTTTCGAAAAATATACACAATAATTTAAAATAACTTAATATTTGTTTTTTGACACATAAAAACCAAAGCAAAATAAATCAATGGCCGCAGTATCACCACTTATAAAACTAATAGATTTTTTTAACATATGGCAGCTTTGATTTTCCAGAAAAATCGTTCGAAATGGGTGAATCGTGCTGCTCAGTAAAGAAACATTTTCCCGACAAAATGCTTGTGCAATACAAATGGATGAATCCCATTATAACGTGCTTATATTTTTCGGAAAGCCAACTTTGAAGGAAATATGTTTTATGAAAAAAAATTAAAAAAAAACTTTGTTACCGAGGGGACTAGAGTCTTGATAACCCCGCCCCTCTTAGAGACAATATGGCCAAAAACCTATTTCTTTAAATATTATCTACAAATATAATTGTATTATATTAATGTATGTAGATAATATGTATTTAAAGAAATGCCAAAAAAATAACTGAAAAAATTCAGATTGTCTGCAACTTTGTTCTATAATTTGGTTCATGCAAACAAAAATTTCATTGTTATAAGTCTTTTTTTGAAGTCCTATCGTGCCCTCAACAGACGAACGGACATGGCTAGATCATCTTAGAATCTGCTAAAGACCCAAAATATATTTACTTTTTGGTTCTACGACCATTATTTCAATGGTGTAGACCGGTGAGTTTGACAGCAAATGTTAACAAACATGTTTTCCCAAACATGGGAAAAGTCACAATAAATGTATATTATAGAAGCATTTCAAAATAAAGGCTAAAAATTTTAAAAAAAATTCCCGGAATTTTAAGTTATACATATAATATTTAAATGGCTGAAGTTCCATAAATAATGGTCTACAGGTTTGCAGAAAAATGTGGGAGAAGGCCAGAGCTAACAATGGCCAATAATTTATATAAATTTATATTGTACAAGCGTTTTAAATTAAAAACTACAAATTTAAAGAAATATCCTGCATTTTTAGGTTATACACCCAATATCATTCTTTGCAAAATCCATATTTAAAAAGCTCTAGTTCTTGAAGTCTATGTTCACACGTTGCAAACCTTTGTTTGTCTTACAGAAAACGTAAATGCCATATCAATACGAATAGCAACATATGAACAGAAACTAAGGAAATATAAAACTAATTTATAATCATTTTTACTTGACCTAAAAATTTACATTTTCTATGAAAATGTTAAATGACTTTAGTCCTTTTGTTTTATAATTTGTATAAGAAGAAATTTAGTTTAGTTTAGTTTAGTTTAGTTTCTTCTTTTATCATACTGAAATATTAATAAATGTATGTACATATATGAATTTGTTGTTCAAATGTATTCAATTGCGTTTGAAACGTTATTACGGCTTGATTTCATGTGAACAAGGCTTTTAATATGAGATTACTTAAATTACTTTAAAAAATGACTGAAATTCCTTGACTAAATTCTAAAGGGATGGTTTTTTATAATCGCTGGAAAAATATTGATGTCGGTATACCTTTGTGTCTCATGTTAATCCGATTTCTTAAGCCATGGTTACTGATTCGCCTGATGTTGTACAGTTTAACACACACGTAATTAACTTGCCTAACAAACGTCATTTCTGTGACACTTTCATTGTTTGTTTTCTGACACACAAACAAAAATTTAACCACTTTTTCTTTATTTAACTATTTCTAAGCATGTACATATGAATTAGCTGATTTTTGCCATAATGTCAATTACGGAATTTTGCACACAAAAAAAAAAAACAAAAAAAAAAAATAGAAAATACTTAAATAAAGAAAAGCCAATTGAATGGTTTCAATGATTTTTTTCGTTGTGCCAAGTATTTAGGGAATTGTCGTAATCTCATAATCTAACAATGGCTAAAACTAATGTTCAAAATGCTGTCAATGTCAAAGTGACAGATCTTATTATTGTATTTATTAAATACAACAATATGACTACTTAAACTGTTGTATGTTGGAATACAAGGAATGATATAACAGACCATTAGGTGAACAAGGGGTGACAGGACAAAACTGTACAGGAAGCAAGTGGTTTTCAAAAAAAAAAAAATGTGTGAATGAAAGCAATTTCATAGCGTTTGTGACAGAAGAAATGTGTCAGGTTCATATAATGAAATACATATTGAAATAACAAAATATGGCAAAAATTTCATATGAAAATTCATACAGAGTTGAAGCAATCTGATACTGGCTACAGAAGGTGCAAAAGTGTGCCATTCCCTTGTTTTCTTTTTGGGGAAAACAAAGATTATTTCGTTGCTTCTTTTCTGTGGCGCTCACAGTTACAGTGTACACAGTTGTTGTGCATGAATTATAAGGAATTCAATAAACAAGTTGTGAACACTTCTCGACACATATATTGATATCAAAGTGTTTTTTGCTTGTGTTGTTTGAAATTTAAGAAACTCCAATTGCAACACTTGTTCTTATGCTACTGGCCTGTCCAGGCCTTTTGCTTGCAAACGGGTTGCAACTGCTGTATGTAATGAAATTTTTTACATTCCTCTTGTTATTCGTCTACTTTGTATATTCTCTTTCTTTCTTGTTTTACTTTGCAATTTACTTGTCATTTTGACAATTGCTACATTCCATACATTGTGCTGCCATTGACAGAAATGTCAATCATTTATGTTTTTTCGTTTATGTCATGTTACATACAGGCAGTTACTGACACAAACACACACATGTAAGTTTATACGATTTTATTTAAACTGGCAATAATGCAATTTTCACAATAGTTTTTGCAGTGCCTAGATAGTAATAATTTTAATTTAAGAGGCTGGCCTTGCAAAAAAAGGCGTATTTTGAAAATGGGATTTTGATTGTTTAACAAAAGAAATCTAATTATGAGTAACATTTGTTAAGAAAATGTAACAAATTTGTAAATTTTGTTAGGGTTTAATTTTAAGTTCGATTGAGTTTTATGCAAAAACAAAAAATAACAACCCAGTTATGATTTTGATTTAACATTAAGCATTGCAAAGTGGGGTAGATTATAGATTTCTCTGGCTTTTCTAAAAGTATGTTTGTGATAAAATTTGAAATGGGAGTATTCGAGTTAAAATTTAAAAAAATAACCCTTAAAGTGTGGTCACACATAGCAAATTTCACTTGTTTTAGCACACATTTGTTTAATGTTGTTTACTCTTACAAGAGTTTTGCAAGATCAAACAGCATTAAAAAAAGAAATAAGAATAAATATTTGTTGTGTCTTGTTCTAAATAAAACAAG
Source organism: Bellardia pandia (assembly GCA_916048285.2). Classification (NCBI taxonomy): domain Eukaryota; kingdom Metazoa; phylum Arthropoda; class Insecta; order Diptera; family Calliphoridae; genus Bellardia; species Bellardia pandia. The sequence continues at coordinate 97,896,841 of OU696530.1, read as the reverse complement.
TTTTTTTTAAATAAATAAACGAGTAGAAATATATTTTATTTAGTGGTTGCGTCTTTTGCGGCACAAGGACTAGAGATCACTGTGGTCTATGACCCTGTTCATGACAAATTTCCACACATGCCACGAAAGTAATACAAATTCAGAGCAAAAATTTAATTGCCATGACTACTTTCAATGACTCTGTTGTTTCGGGAACAGTACCTAGTTTGTCAGAAATTTGCAAGCAAATATTGACCAACATATCTTCTTCCCGCAGCTTTGAATATAAACCCCAGCCTCTGCGTGACTATCGAAGGACTCAACCAATTAGTTAAGGGACAATTCTCAGACCTTCTAACAGACCCCGTAGTTCTGGATGAGACTCTAGTCAGCTGCAAGTTTAAAAGGGTAAAACAATTAAACTCTATCCATTTTGAAGTTCAACAAGCTCACGGCAACTGCCTTGCCATTTCAAGCCCTTCCTGACAATACCGAACAGATGTTGGAAATCACCTTGCCAACATGCTAAGGGCAAAGTAAACATTTATACAATATGAATTTATTCAAAGTTTTGGCCATTGTTAGAAATTCTCTAGCAACATATGTGCATTAAACACGGTTTTTTATAAGAGGAAAAATGATTTCAATTTCTTTTTCTAGCTTTTCTTAAATATTAATAAAGCTTGTTTCATATATGGTGAATTCCACGTCAAGTGAAATTTTAAAAATCGATGTCTTCCGATGTAGATGAAATTTGCACCAAGGTTAGTACTATTGGATAGTAGGCCAGACACAAATTTTCAGCTCTATTAGTCGAGAAGTACCGGAGTTAGAGGGTCAAAGTTGGACATTTTGGTCAATTTTGGTCATACAAGGTTTTTTTAAAATGAGTGTAACTTTTCACCTATTGGTCCTAGCAAAAATTGTCCAAAGGACTTTAGATAGCTATTTCTTCAATCATTCCAAACATTTTAAAAAACATTTTTAATTTTCTTTTAAAAATAATTTTTTTTAAATTTTTTTGCTTATACAATTTACTTTAAGGCCTTTATAATCGCTTAATTATTAATTAACGAAAAATTTGCACCAAACCCGCCTGAAGGAGCATTCCAATGCTTTTGCGATGTACTAGAGAGTTCTTAAATATTGTCTTGGCTACAATTTTTGTCATAGTATTGGATCGAAAATCTCAATGGTTTGGCTGTTATAGGCCAAAATATCAGAAAACAACGTGACAAAAGTCTGATAAAAAACTTCAAGTCAAAATTGGGAGGCTCGATTTTCACCGCAGACGTATGGTCTAGTAGACTTTTTTGCTCAGTACAATCCCATGAATCAGAAACGTGAAGCGCCCATTAAGATGTTCAAATCGCCCCATCCTAATGTCTGTATTTATGTATATAATAAATATCTATACATATCTGGAATTGCAGCCTGAAATATTACCACAAATACATGTCCTCCTCTACATATAACAAGCTTGTTACCTTGAAGCAAACATCCCCTGGCACCCAAAATCACAACAAATTAATCATATACAAAGAAAAGCAATAAATCTAACTACATTTACCAACTAAATAATAAATTTTCTTATCAAATTAAAGACACAAATTGATTTGATTTCTTGTTTTTTTTTCTTTTTGCAAATAGAAATACCATTGGGAACTAAACCGAAAATGAAAGGTAATAGATCAAGGCTTAAAGGTTGTAACGATACGAACTACTTGAGTAAAATTTTTTAAACAATTTGACAATAAATAGATTTAATTAAAATTGATTTAGTACAAATATCATTACACATATATACATACATATAAAATGCCATTGTGGCAAGCATAATAAATACACAGTTTTTTTTTTCTTCATTTATAAGAAACAAACATTTGACACACTTTGTTAAATGCCAGTATATGTAGAACTCAAGGCTCTTATATGCGTGAATAATTTTACAGTGTGTAAATTTATATCTGTGTAAAAGTACTTATATATATGTACATACATATACGAATCTATGTGCATACGCTTGTATTGTCTGAAAGGAACAGCAAGGCCTCTATCTTTTATAAAGTTTACCCTCGAACTCGTGCTACTACTCATCCTTCGTGGCCCACTTAAATTATGCACAAATAGCGACATTAGTTAAATACATGTGTGTGTGCATATAACAAACTACATTTCATACATACAAATGGACAATAAACAATCAATGTACCATGTACTAAATACTAGAAGTACGAGGGCTGTTTGATAGATTTATGTATAATAGCAAACAATTATTTACGCAAAACGATCCAAACAGAAAGTTGTACATTATACTGTAATAATATCATTTTACAATAATGTTTTAGTATTATTAAGTAAGCACCTCTTCTACCAACCCAAGAATCTTTACATTCCCTGATTCCTTATATTGTTTTAATAAAGATAACAATGCTCACCAGCGTTTGTCTGGTGTCATCTTCTCGAAATGATGGCATATTTTTAGTAAGTACGCAACTGACGACAACTTGTCGAAGATCCATCTTCGTAGAGGGAAGAAAAGAACTATAATCCAGAGTACCAAAAGTGTAAAACGACATTCGGAGACCTATTCCTTTATTATCGTTACAAGTAAAAATACTGACTTAAAATCTATATGTCTAAACTTGCGTTTGAACAATATTTAATAAAACAAAAATGAAATGTAAAATTTATCTAAAATTTATCTAAATTAAAAAACTAAAAAAATGAATTAAAATTAATTATAAAATGTACTTAAAACTAAAATAAATTTTTAAGAAAAGAGAAATGAATTAAATTAAAAATTAAATATTAAAATGTAGAATAAAAAAAAAACAAAAAAAAAACTGAATTGTTAAAAGGAATTAAAAATTGTATTAGAAATCTAGGTATAAGAATTAAGAATTGAGCTTTCCTTTCATCGGTGTCTTCAGTTTTGGGAAGAGGAAAAAGGCAGTCAAAGTGATTGAGACATGATAAGGGTTTTGTTTTTGGCCAAAAACTCATGCACAAGCATCGATGTGTGAGCTGGTGCGTTATCATGCTGCAAAATCCATGATTGGTATTTCCACAATTATGTGCGTTTCTGACGAATTGCTTCCCGCAAACGGCGCATAACTTCAAGGTAGTATTCCTTATTGACCGTACGACCTTGTGGCAAGAGTTCATGATGCACCACGCCATTGCAGTCGAAGAAAATAGTGAGCAAAACCCTCACATTTGACCGAACTTGAGGTGCTTTTTTCGGTGTTGGCTCTTCTGGACTTTTCCATTGGAATGATTGGGCTTTGGTTTCAATATCATAGCCATACACCCATGATTCGTCACCAGTTGTGACCGTTGTTTTTACTTAAAATTTAGCAATTTTGGAACAATTTCGCTGCCGCACGTTTCATACCTAAAACGTCCTTAAAAATTGGCCCAGTCGTCCAAAGGAATGCTGGTTTTTTTTAGCCTAAGATATTCCAGCATTTTGTTTGGCTGTCTTCAATATTTTGGTTTTACAGAACCGATTTATTGGTTTTACTTTCAACCCATGTTTTAACAAGACGACGTTATTGGTTGAAAGTATTTAATAATCAGCCCAATCATGAATACAAATTCCGCGGGAGTTTTTTCCCCTTTCAATGTTAAAAAAATAAAAAGGGAAAAATCTCCCGCGGATTTTTTATTCATGATTGGGCTGAATAATTTAATTTAATAATTGTGGTATGATTCAAACAGTTCCACTGAGCTAGCTTTAGGAAAAACTAGTTTACTTTCTCAGTTTCAATATGAGCGTGTTGAATTTCATCCACTAGACTTTATGTATACCTATCACTGAAAAGATGGGTGATACATTAACATTTTGTAACACATTGAAAAACATTGAAATATTGAACACTATTGAAGGAACGATAGTGCCTCTTGGCAAGGACTTTGGGGATGTATTTTTTTCCAAATATTTTTTGTTTATCCTAAATTTTTGCTATTGAAAATGATCAAAACCTATCTAAGAGAAACAAAGTTATCGTTATAAATTTGTTTTGCTATTATTTTCCTTAAATATATTGAAATACTCTTAGTTACTTGAAAAGCATATGTATGTATTTCCATTGAATTAACTTTAATTTCTAAAACAACCTTCGTTCATAATATATGTATGTATGTACGCTCTATAAGCATAACAGCGTGAGTGTATGTTTATGAGAGTTTAGAGATGCGTGTATTAAATGACCGTTTTTGCTGTAAGTGATAAAATTTAAACGTTTTTGGAAATTGTTTGAATTGTCGTTAATCATTTTGAAGAATGGCGATTTGTCAACAAGAAATACATGCATCAGAAACTAAATACGTTTATGTACTACATATACATATACAATGTGTAGCAGAATATATGTATGTATGAATGTATAAATATATATGTATGTGTTGAGTGATATGACTATGTACAAATGAATGTTTAAATGTGTCCAAATGAATGTGTAGACATATTGATGAGCATAAAAACATGCGTAAATTGTCAGTTGCACACATACACGCACCAAGAGAAGCACAAACAAACACACAAAAAAAAAAAACGACTAAACAAAACAAAATTAATTGTTAAAATTACGATAAATAGTTTTTAGTTTTCTGCTGTTGTTGTAGTAGTTGCTGTTGTTGTTGCTTTTACAAAATCGTTGATAGACACAAATGGTCGTAATTTTTGCCACATTAATTGAATTGAAATAGGACCTTGGAGGGTTGCCAAAAAAACAAACAAACAAAAACAACATCTAGCGAACGAACACATTTCATAAGCAGACATTAAATAAACAATTTTTGTATTTTAGGCTGTTTTAGTGTGTACCGCAGAGAGGGTGTGTGTGAATTTACAATATTGTTTAATTTGTTTAAAAATTATAGTTTTGCTTAACAGAAAATTCTATTAAATACGATTTATTGGGGTGTTATGGTAATTGCTTATTTAATTTTTTGTACATTTATCTTGATGTGTTAGTTGGTAGGCGGCATAATCATATTTTAAATATTAAATCGTTTATAAAACCCCAGCTGGAAATTGAGTCCTGCAGACAGGGAAAGATTGATACTTAATAATAAGAATAGAAATTTTAACGAATTTTAATGAAACCTTTATGAATTTTGCTATGTAGATGGCATTAAAAACTCAGAGTAGCTTAGAGAGTTTCGAATTTTATCATTTTATCCTTTTTCTTCAAAACGCGAGTGAGAGTTTGCTTCTTATTTGGAAGATAAGCAATCGAATCTTTTGCAAACTAGATTGTGTTTGCTGATACTATTGTACTTAGATTTTGAAGGCAAGCAACAGAATCTTCTATCACTTGCATTATTAGTAACGCTTGAACTTAGAATAGTCTCTTTTGCTTGTATTCCATAAAAAATTATTTCAGCGAGTTATTCAGGCCAAAATCGGAGTGTATTCGAGCAATTTTTATTAAAAAATAGTGTGCATTTTGCACAATAATTTATTCGTTAATCATAAATCAGTCTGTTCTTATTTAAACAATATTTAACTATTGTTTGGGTTAAATAATTAATCCGATACCATTATAATTAACAGCAAAAACTTTATTTATAATTTTCACTAACTTGTAATACTTATTAAAGGGTGCTTTTTAGATGTATAGAACTTAAAGTTGTCAACACTTTTTTGACCGATCGCGATTTTATCAGCTGTCAAGTGGTTTATGTTTAGTTTGGATGCGAATTTCAACATAAATAGACTGACGTCTGAACAACGCGTCCAAATTGTGTAAATTTATTTTTAAAATCATGATTCTGTTCAAAATACGGCGCGCGTCGACAACTCAACATAATCGTTCTTCAGAGAAGTCATTTCTGATGTAGGGCGTGGCATAGAGGAAGACCCGAATCAGGAATTATTTATGTGTCCATCCACTTTATGCAAGATTTTGAAGAAAGACCTTGGTTTCCGTGCTTACAAAATTCAAATCGTGCCAGAATTGAAACCACACGATCATCTAGCAAGGGGTAGATTCAGTGCATGGGCCCAAATCAAGATTGCATTTGATCCTGATTTTCCTAAGCGAATTTTGTTTAGCGATGAAGCTCACTTTTGGTTGAATGAATACGTCAATAAACAACACTGCTGTAATTGGAGTGATGATAGTTCTCAAGAGTATGTTGAGACTTGGTTACTTCCATTAAAGCTGACTGTTTGGTGTGCTTTATGGACTGGTGGAACAGTTGGTCCATACTGCTTTAAAAACGAAGATGGCCAGAACATTACAGTCAATGGTGGCTGCTATAGAGTCATGATTACTGATTTTTTCATTCATCAATTGAACAATCATGTTGTGCAGGTGTTGTGGTTTCAACTAGACGGCGAAACATGACGCACTGCTGGTGCCATAATTGATTTATTGAAGGAAACGTTTGTTAACTGCATAGTTTCACGTTTCTGACCCGTGAATAGGCCTTCAAGATTGTGCGATTTATCGCCGCTTGACTATTTCTGTGGGGATATGTGAAGACGCTTGTCTAAGCCGATAAACCGAAATGAATGACCATTTTGAGGAAAACATTCGCCGTGTTATTGCCGAAATACGATCACAAATGTTGCAAAAATTCATCGAAAATTGGACCTCCAGATTAGGCTACATCCGAGTTATATGCCAGAAGTTTAATTTAAATTATAATGCCAGAAGATTATTATTCGAATAAAGAACATTTCATGTAAATTTATTTAGATGTCAGGAAAAAATTTGTTACTCTCTATCTATTGATGAATATACATATTATGATAGGATTGATATACAGATCGAAAATGAGTACATATTGTGTCTTGTGCAAACTAAACTAAAAACAAATTTAAAAAAATGTTTTAGGTTTAATGCTAAACAAAATAATTTACAATACAAAATGGAAAATAGTAATTTTCGTTTAATAAACAATTAGTACGAAAATAACTAGTATGTACTCAATTTATCACAAATGCTTCCTTTAAAATATTTGCAAAAAAATGACAAAGGTTTTAATCTAACTAATAAGTTTGCTCTGTTTTACTTTACAAAAAAAAAAACGATGTTTGATATTAATTTAATTGCACGTAGTAAACATTTTTTGCAAATTATCTAATACATATCAGATTATAACAAATAATGGGGGAACTGTCAAATGCCATTGAGGATAATATTCCAGCAATTACAAAGATTAATAACTAAACAGCTTAATAATAAGTGGTCATAAAAGCCCAAAAAAGGCGATCTATTGTACCCAAACCGCAAATCAGAGTTCGCAATAAGCTATTAACGAATGCGTACGGACATATCATTATAATACAAATGAGACAAAGTTTAACACCAAAAGATGTTTCTAAAGCAATAGCGAACTCTTTATAGACAGCAAGATAAATCTTTCAAGATATTGGTTACATCGCAGCAGTAAAAAAATTAAAACCTGCATTGTCGATAAAAAAAATGTTAGGGCAACGTGTAATCTGGTTGACGAATCCAAATTTAGTCATTATCAATCAAATAGTAAACAATATGGCTGGCGTCCGACATCTTAGAGATTTCAAAGACACCATGAAAAGGCAACAATAAAGTATGGTGGGAGAAATGCCATGATATGAGGTGGCTTTATATGGGGGCATCACCGACTTATGAAAGGAAACGAAGAATTAATGAAAAAAAATAGCTGCGTATTGTGGAAACAAAGACTGGCCAGTGGTCAGCAAAAAGTTCCGACCTCAATCCAATTAAGAATTTGTGTTCAATACCGAATAACTCCAACCCATTTGAACGTGCTTTGGCAGCAGGTTCGGCGCAAATGAGAGAGTATTCCAAAGGAATTAATTGAAAAACTCTTGGAGAGTTTAACAAAACGTGTAAAACTTGTTTTACGAATTAACAGACTTTAAACTAAATATTAAAAATACTTTCATTCCCTAAAGTTATTGATTGCGTTTTGTTTGTATTTTTTCTTAGCACTGGCTAATTTTAGTTTTGATTTATAAATAGTTATGTTAAACACTAAACATAAACCCCCTGACCCACGATGTCGAACGATAGCGTTCGCTTAGATAAGACTTAAGACACAAACTTTTTATTGTATCTATTTTTTATTCCACAATCAAGTTTGTGTCTTAAGTCTGATCTAAGCGAACGTTATCGTTCGACATCGTGGTCGTTCGACATCGTTATCGTTCGACATCGTGGGAAAATAAACGCCCAACAACACTTTCTAATTTTTCTTTAGAACAGTTTTATTTTTTTGCATAGGAAGTGCCCAAATTAGTAAAGCTAGATTTATTTGCATATACTGCCTAGAAAATTACAATCGTGTAAATCTAGCTTAACATGTACTAATTTGTGCTACCCACTGTAAATATCAACGTTTAACTCTTTAGATACTAGTTGTATGTAATAGAAATTTATAATTTTGTATTCAATTAGTTTTTAGCTGTAATTCATTTACAAACTTTTCAACTGTAATTAGTTGACAAAATTATTGTCACATTTGCATCAACTGAAACATTTGTTTATATTTTTTCTTCTTAATGCGTTTCTGCTGCTAATGAACACTTCCATGTCTAATTATCATCACCAAAATGCAGGTTTCATATTCTCCACCCGCTTTTAACATTTCTGCTAGCACCATCTGTGTGTCACCAATTGATTCGATGTGCCTGTGGATTTGTAAGTGATTTTTGTCGGGAGCTGAATGGTTTAATGTTCCCAAATGTTGAAATGAAAAAAGGTGTTTTTTGTAAGTAATGTTCAACTATTTAAGGATATACTCGTTGTGCATGCTTGTTTATTGGGAAAATAGATTATTTATTTTTGAAGTAAATGTTCAAAGTGATCAGTGGAGCGGGTATAAAAAATTGTATGTCAAATAGTTCGTAACGGCTGATATCAATGTTACTTTTGCTGGATGGAAAATTGATATATATGCTAACATTTACCACTTTTAAATATAATTTATACCATGATGAAGTATGTCTTCTATTAACTGAATTCTGAAACTTTATATAGGGTTTTTTCTTAGATGTATAAAACTTTGCAAAGTTTGCAACACTGTTTTAAGTTTCGGCCATTTTGTCAGCTGTCAAGTGATTTATGTAAAGTCGCTAGATTACGCCTATAAGCTCGAAATGATTGACTACTTGGAGAACAACATTCTCCGCGTTATTGCCGATGTACGGCCACCATGTTGGAAAAAGTCATTGAAAAAACTACTCATCTAAAACAACACCCTATAGAATTCTTTTTCCTCTTTCCATGCATATTATAAAAATGTGATTGATGTTTATGGGTCATTCGTTTTTTTCCATACTCAGACTATAATACGCTAACTATTCTACTTTTATTAATTTCTTGCTTTTAGTTATTAAACTAACCTACTTTCAATGTGTGTATTTAGATAAAATGTTCTAATTTCCAGTGCAAAAATATATACATACTCATAAATAATGATACCAACTAATAAAAAAAAAAGAATTTAATTAATATGTAAATTATCTACAACCAAACAATGTTCTATAACTGCATTCTATATGCATATACATATGTATATTTAGAAACAAAGTGTATTATTAAAAATTATCTATGATGGCATTATAAATTTTAATTAATACAAAATGTATGGCAACGGGCCTATTAGCATTATAACTGTTATAAAGTTAATAATATGGAGGCATTAAATAAAGGTATAGTTTTAAATTTGTCATAAAGTTTTTACAGAAAATTTAATAATTATTATTTTTATGAAAAAGTTAAATTTTGTTTTTTTACATTTTCTCAAAAAACAACTATTATTTAGAAAATTCTTTGAAGTGCTATTAAAAAAAATAATTTACCTTTATAAAGAATTCCAATTTAGCTTAAAAAACATACATCATTAGGTAGCCTTGTATTGCTTCTAGAACAACTTACCAGTAATTAGTACTGTAATGGTTGAAGAGAGTGTTAATTGATTTAACGCAATTTCACTTTTGCAAATACTGTTAGATTTCATTTTAGTTTGGAAATCATTTTCATGTCCAATTAAAAGCCAGTTATAAGTTTTCTTGTGCGTCATTATTTAGCCTTAATAGGCTTGTATCGCTTCTAGAATAACTTACCTGTAATTCATATTGTAATCCTGTTTAATAAGAAGCAAGGGGTAAATAGAATGCCAATTTTGCAAATGCTGTTAAATTTCATTTTAGTATTCAAATCATTTCCATGGCCAATTCAAAGTTTTCTCGCGTGTTTAAAAAAATATAATTTACCATTACAAACAATTCAATTTGGCTTAAAAGACATATATATGATATATATTATTATTTAACCTTAATAGCCTTGTATCGCTTCTAGAACAACTTACCAATAATTCGTACTGTAATACTGTTTAATAAGCAGCAAGGGGTAAATACAGTGTCAATTGATTTATGGTAATTTCCTTTTGCAAATTCTGTTAAATATAATTTTAGTGTGATAAGCATTTTCAAAATAAATTATTGTCAATACTATTGACACCAATTTTGGCATAACGATGCGTTCGAGCTCTCATAGGTAGTTATTGGAATATAAAAAGTCTTGGGTTACTAAACATCAAATATTTTCCTCAAATTATCAAGTTTGACATCTTAACTTTTCGATAACAAAAAATTATGGTGTAATTCGTACCTTTTTAAAAATGAATTATGGGCTGGTCTTACTCTACGATTTTCCACTGTGCGCCGTCTGGCTGAAACCAAATGTCGCCAAGGAGACCACGACCTTCAATTTCAAACATCAAATAGTCCGTTATCATGGCACGATACTGGTCGTTATTGACGGTTACGTTTGCACCGGCATAAGTTTTAAAGAAATTTGTTCCGATGATTCCACCGGCCCACAAACTTTACCAAGCCGTTGTTTTTTCTGGATGAAGTACAAGTTCTTGAACCTCTTCAGGTGGCTCTTCGTCCCAAATACGGCAATTTCGTTTGTTTTTGAGTTAAGCGAAGTGCACGAAACACATTCCTCCAAGAACGTGAATTTTCGTAATAAAGTTGAACGATTTGTAAACGTTGTTCAGGCGTAAGTCTGAAATGCCACCACACGACTTTCACGTGATCTGTCAAAAAAAGGCTATTGAAAAAATATCTCTACTTGAATTACTCTTTACTATTGATATTTTTTTATAACATTAACAGTTTTGTTGGTTTTTATTATAATTTTCTAACATATTTAATGCGATTATGTAAATACTGCTCTTAAAAATTTTCAATAAATTTGCAAATCTTTCAGCAATATAAAATTAAATATTTAAATGTAAAGCTACTTTTGAAATTCACTATAGATAATTATTGCAAACAATAATTAATAATTATTATTAAAAGGCTTTAAAATAATTGTTAAAAATGGAAAATTATTTTGGATTACAGTGTGTCAAATATTAAATGAAGCAAATGGAAAAATAACTCTTTTACGTAGCAGTTGCTTTTACTATAGCAACAATTAACCCCCTGGCCCACGATGCCGAACGATAACGTTCGCTTAGATAAGACTTAAAACACAAACTTGATTGAGGAATAAACGAACTTGATTGAGTAAAAAATAGATACGATAAAAAGTTTGTTTCTTAAGTCTTATCTAAGCGAACGTTATCGTTCGGCATCGTGGGCCAGGGAGTAAATTTTGCTTTTATATCGCCTGAGAAATTACACGGTGCTGAAGCCTAAACTCAGTATTGGAAAAAGAAAGCCTTTTTGGGGATCATTTATCGCAAAGAATAACATTTTAGAGCGAGAATTGCTTATATTTATATCTATATTAATTATATTTCTATTTTAGATTTTATTTAAATATGTAATTCTGTTCAAAACTGGATTATTGTTATAATTAAAAACTAAATTCGTTTCGAGAACTCCTCAGTGGTAAAGAAACTGGGGAAACAGGACATGTATCTGAAGAAAAACTATGTTTTTAAACATTCACTAAGTAAGTGTATTTAATTGTTTTTTTTTTTTGTAGCCCAGTGTTATCATTACAGACGACATTTATGTGCAAGTCTCTTGTAAAACTCCATAATTTTTTAGTTTTTATTAAAATTCCAAAATTTTGTCAATATGTTTAATAACAACAAAGCAGCCATATTGAATTTAAATCAATAATGTTGTTGCATTTATAAGCTGCTTATATTTATCCATCAAACATGATTTTTTTTCGTCCTTTATTTATTTAATATAAATACTAATTTTACATACGAATAAAAAGTTGCTGTAAATACACTAAATAGATTACAATTTCCAAATAAATATAAAATTATGTACAGTGAAACGGAAGAATTTATAAAATATTTATTTATATTTTATATAAATTTTATCTATACGAGTACATATATTTTATAATATATGAGTAATAAGAAAAAAGGGAGCTTAACCCATTTTGACCCAAAGTTAAATTGGAAGCAAACTGTTTAAAATAATTTTATCTTAGTTATATTTTCAAGCTTTAAAAAAACGTGTAAACAAAAATTCACCGTCCTTAAATGCGTCTAAAAGGTTTATATGTTTTTCATTGTGTTTATCAGTCAATAAGTGTCTCAAACAAAATCTGCTATTACTTCGGCGATACTGTAGCTGGTCCATCTTATCCTCGGCTGCCAATAGATGTAAACGCCTTGCATTGGAAACAGTCAAATCTAGTATATAGATAAATAGAACCCACCACCATTTTTTGCCTCTTATCTCTACTAGATATTTTGTAATTGATAGGTCAGCTTGATCGACTCCATTTATTATAGTTTTGCAAGAGGAAAGGGATACTAACATCCACTTTACTTCCTCCTGCGGTGCTCCATCTTTTCACTTTGCTCAGAGGATTAACAAAGTCGTGACATCTTGTCATGTTATATTTCTTGCCATCGCACAAACAAAATTTTATTCGCAGAATCAAATTGCTAATCAAATTCTACTCGGGCTTCCTTTTTCATATCTCTGACAGACACCAATGTACATTTTTACTTTTGTTCTCGAGAAAGCGACTGGTATCCGCTCAAAAGTAATACTGCAAAAAATATTTTTAGCTCACTCACAGTTATTTGAAAGCCAGGGTAATTGTGTTGCAAGGCATATAACTTGACAGTCGGAATTCAGCTCTGGGTGGAGCAAGAACTTGAGCGTCATTGTCATTATCGCTTAGGTCTTTTTTCGCTGCCTTCCAGAGCATTACGTCTCACTCTTGCAGTGGTTAATGCTTGGCCTTGCGTAACTGTACCGCGTTACAGTTTTTCAAAGTTGTGCATTAGTGACATGCTATAGATTTTTTAATACCAGATTTAAGCATTCCAGCTTCCTATATGAAACTATAGGTCGACTTGGGACTTACTAAAATCCAACGTGGGATAACATGGTAATTTCAGGGATTAATTCTCCACCACTTTGTTCCGAATAATGATTTCAAAAACTTCTTCATCAAAAAATTTCTCAAAAATGCTGATTGGTTTTGCGGCTTGTAAATCGGGTATAAGATTTTCTTTTCGCTCTGTAATTTTTTTTAAAGAGCCAACTCTACAATTGCGCGTTATGTTTGTTTTTAGAGCGTCTCTGGTAGTGAGTAGGCGCATTATATGTATTTAAAGCTTGGTTTTATATCCTTTATTTAATTATTTTACTTCGGTGGCGTTTCAATGCTATACCACCGAAGAAGGGCGCTGTAATAAATATTAGTTATTATAGATAGAAAACTAGTAATGATGAGAAATTAGTGTTGTTTGAGTGGCAGCGGCTGGGAATCGAACCCGGGATACAAATACCAACTCATGCTAAATGATCAAATGCGTTAACCAATTAAGCTATATCACCCTTATAAAATTTGTTTTCCTTGAGCCCTCATATTTACGCCAACTTGATTCCTGCGAATTAACGTTTATGCACTTTTGAAGTGGTTCATCATCATTGTTATCCCAGTCATAATTATTTCAGTAAACAAACACTTGAACTCTACCTGAAATGACACTTATTCTTCATCTGTAAGATTACTTGCGTCTGGAGGAATCGACACTCACTCATACATAATATCGTTATCATTGTCATGGTTCAAATCGACTCAAGTCCTCGAAAGTCTTGAATTTAATTAAATGATCGCTTTGTCATGGTTATGCTCTTTAGACACGGTGGGCGTAAATGGGTTAATATGTTATTGATTTTTATCTACTTCGTTATTCTCTAGTAAAGTAATGAAATATTTGAATCAATCTTTTCAGTGATTATTTGACGCGATTTAATTCCATGTAATTATTCAGAACCTGCAAAGAACTACGATTGTATAAATTAACTTTTGTAGTTGTGTGTTGTTTATTTTTATTAATTTTATGTTTATTTATTATAGGTATTATTTAGTTTTTAGAATTTGGAGTTTAATTAACTTATTTTTAATATGTCTACTATGTAGATTTTTTATTTTAGTTTTATATTTTTATTATATTATTATTTAGTGTTTAGGTTTATTTTTATTAATTTTAAATTTATTTATTATAGAGGTATTATTTAGTTTTTAGAATTTAGAGTTTAATTAACTTATTTAATATTTTCTTAAGTTTACTAATTATATTAATATGTCTACTATGTAGATTTTTTATTTTAGTTTTAACTTACTATATTTAATATATAGTTATATTCTTATATTACTAATTTCACACTTAACTTATTTAATATTTATTATGCATTTATTCTTAAGTCTATTTAATATATTAATATTATTATTTACTAGTTTCTCTACTATGTAGATTTGTCCGTAATATTAAATTCTATTCTTAAGTCACTAATTTCACACCCAAAATTAACTCAATATAAACTTAACTTATTTTACACTACATTACATTTTCATTTTTACATTTTGTATTTATTGCTCCTTCTTTTCCAGCGCGTGGTCTGTGACCGAGTTACTATATTTTTTATCAATCAAAAATATCAGTCAAAGAAAAATCAAGATCAATGAAACAGATTTACATACACGGTAACAAAACACAATAAACAAATAATGAAAACACGAATGAAGAGAAAATCAAAAACAATGAAACAGTTCTACATGGTAACAAAACACTACAAACAAATAATGAAAATATGAAAAGAATAGCAGCAAAAGTAAGATAAATCATTATACAACACGTTCCTTAACTTATACAAAGACGTACAATTAAAGCAAAAATTAATGTATAAAAATAGCTGCAATTGTTCAACATAAAGATCTACGACTAAAGCTAAAACTGTTCAGCATAAGGACTCACGATTGAAGCTAAAATTAAACTACATAAAGACCTGCGACTGAAACTTAAAGCAGCACAACAGCTAATGCGATCCATTAAAACAAAACACGGATTTTATAAGGAAAAATACATTTCAGCTACTTTACGTGTTTTTTACTCACTGTGCTTTTGTAGGTATTTCCGCATAAAAATAAAAGTTCTTGTTGTTACAGGATTTATATATTTAAGTCCTGTTTTGTTTGATATTAAGTGAAATAATTTCAACACATACATATATCTGTATATGATCAGGTGTGCCACAACAAAGACCGCTCTGTATTGTAATTTACTGTACTCTCTAACTACATTTTTTTGAAATAAATTACAATTTAAAGTTTTTTAATCTTAATAAAAATATGTATTTTTTTTGTGATATTCAAAATGTATAAATAGCTCAAACATACATACATACATAAATTTATTCTACATATCATATACATACATATGTATATATATTTTAATATGATATTTAATGTGCCTACTTTACTATGCATTCATATAACACATGTTAATCTCTATTAAGGATTTACATAAATTTGCTGGAACAAAAAAAAAAAAAAAAAGTGAAAATTTATTGTTAAAATTTTGATGATTGTTATTATTGAATAATATTTGATGTAGTTTTTTGTTTGTCTTACTTTAGATATGTTATTTTTAAAATATTAAAATAACATGTAAAATAGATTTACTACTAAAATACATTCATACATTTTGATTATGCGCAAAAAAGAAATGTTTAAATTTGTGTGCTTCGCTAGTCCCATCTAAATGAAATAAGATTTTAATAGTTAAATTTTTTTTTTAAATACGTGCATATATGTAAAAACCCCCATAAAAATTTGATATTTTTAAACATTTTTCTTGCAATTTTTTTAAAAAAATATATTGCAGATATTGCGATGAAATTTTGTACATGTTACTTTTATGATAAAAGAAGAAAGTGTTATATGTTTATGTTTTTTTTTAGATACATGTTAATATGTATGTTATATTAGTAGAAATTTCATGTTTTTTAAATAATGTTTAGATTTATGGTTGCAAATATGTATGTATAATAAAAAAGTTGCAAAACAAAATTAAATTGTATATGCATACTCGTATATGTTTTTGGTGTATTTGAACCCAACATAGTTACTCATACGAAATTAAAATATTCTATACGAATTTGAAACTTAGATATGAGATACACGAATTTAAAACATACTGTGTAAGGGTTATAGATCCCCATATAATCAAATCAAATCTATATATATAAAATTAAGTGGCAAAACTTCCTGTTCGCATACTCCTCCTAGACGGTTTGCCCGATTTCAATGAAATTTTCAGGGGTGATTGGGGTCTGTGTGGAGGGTGCACATAAGAAATTTAATGTGTATATCTTTGCGCGTTTTGCAAAAACAAAAAAAATACATTAATTCTGTTTGGCTTTACGTGTTTTTTTTTCGGATTTTTATCATTCCTAGACGGCTTGCCCGATTTCAATGAAATTTTCAGGGGTGATTGGGGTCTGTGTGGAGGGTGCACATGAGAAATTTAATGTGTATATCTTTGCGCGTTTTGCAAAAAAAAAAAAAATTTTTCTGTTTGGTTTCACGTATTTTTTCGGATTTTTCTTATTGTTTTGACGCAAGATTGGCAGTCCTGCCTTTTTACTAATAAATAAACAGAAACAGCTGCCGAATGTTTACAATTATTAAAAAAACATTGACATCGCAACATTGTGTTTTTTTCCATATTAAATTCGGCGATTTTAGGCAAACTTTGCCAGTCATTCCTCGATCAACTCCTGCAGACGAAATAAACGCATGTTTAAAATCGTCAGTTTTGTGGAGACATGTTCAAAGGGTGACTCTTACCATCAACCTGCGAGTCCAATTGCAAAATGGTCGATCCGCAGCGGCGTTTTCGAAGCAGTTGTTGGACATTGGGGAAGGCAAAATACCAATCGATGATACCGGTTTGATCACATTCCAGAACAACTTTTATACACTTTTACAATCGAAAGAAGAATTGATTGAAAGTGTATTTCCGAATATTGTTCAACACTATCAACGCAATGATTACTTAAGTGAACGCGCAATATTGGCACCGAAAAATGTACACGTCAGCGAAATCAATTTTGCCATTCATGAAAAACTGCCAGGAGAACGTACAACATATACATCGATTGATAGCGTTTTGAATCAAGATGAAGTAGTCAATTATCCAACTGAATTCTTGAATTCTTTGGATCCCCCCGGTCTGCCACCGCATCGTTTGGTCCTGAAAGTCGGTTCACCTATTATACTTCTACGAAATCTGAAGCCACCGACTTTGTGTAATGGCACAAGACATTCAGTCAAAAAATTGTTTCCAAATTTGATTGAAGCAACCATACTAAATGGCAAGGCAGCAGGTGAAGTAATACTTTTACCCCGCATTCCAATGATTCCAACGGACATGCCGTTTGAATTTAAACGCTTGCAGTTCCCAGTACGTCTTGCCTTTGCGATGACCATCAACAAATCGCAAGGGCAAACGTTTCGAGTGTGCGGCGTCAATTTGGAAGAACCGTGCTTCTCCCACGGCTAATTGCATGTCGCATGTTCGAGAGTGGGAACACCAAGGTGCTTATTCATTTACGCGCCAGGTAGAAAAACCAAAAATGTTGTATACCAAAATGTTATATAAATAAGTAATAGTTTTACAACAATAAATAAAACACAAAGTAAAAACCCTTAAGAGTTTTAATCGATTTTGGTGTAGCGGAGCGCACCGGGTAAGAGCTATTCTAGATCAAAACGATTTGTTTTTTAAAAAATTGATGTTATTATTGTATTATTTACTTTTCATATCATACTTTGTTTAATATCCTAATCGCTTGAAATATCATACATGACAACGTCTGTTGTCACGATTTTGCAACGGAAAAAGACTTGCGGTCAAAATTTAATTTGAATGCAGAACAACGTTTGCCGGGTCAGCTAGTTTAATATATATTAGAGATGCCACGGACACTCCGGTCCTGGTTCGACTATTTTCGTCCACATACAGCTTTTAATAAGTGTTTTGTACTTGGGCGTGTCATCTCGCCTACTTGCTAGTTCAGTAAAAATTATCATTACCTAGTAATGAGTTGATATGCTTATATTACGAAAAAAAACCGTAGGTCGTAATAAGCAATTTTCCCATTTCGAAATACTTTTGGATTTTAGTAATATCGCTGTTATCAATAAAACTTAAAATTGAAAATTAAACTGCAATTGAAATTACTTTTAATTAATAGAAAAAGACTGCACAATTTTATCATCTTATCTAAATTGCTCTTGACCAAATTTGCAATTTTCTTGCCAAACTATTGCTATTTTAACAAATTTATGCTTATGTGAAACATAAAACTTTGGTTCCGGCAGCTGTTTGAGGTCCTTTTTAAAATGCTTTACAGTCTATTTTGATTTTCCATTGCATTTGTAGGTATGAAAAACTTAGTCTTTAAATTCAAAATCACAGAAAAACAAAAGTGTTGTCAACAGGTTTTTAAAAAATGTTCTTCGATTTTGAATGAGGAAAATGTCTTGTTTTGAATTACCGCTTTAAATTAATATTTTTGGCTAATCTACTGCAAATTTTATCGGTCATTTCCCTCAAATTGCCAACAGAATTCGTCAATGTATTTAATAAACTAAATACTTATATAGAACAGTATTACTGCCTTTTAGATTCTAGGTTTATTAACTTTGAAATTAAAGTAAATTCGCTTGAGGCATCATGCTGTCCTTTCTTTCTTTTGTGCTAATGTTGTCTGTTTGTTTTCTATGCATCTAATTGTCGCTATCTAAGAAATTTATAGCCTTCTTATAAATAAATTTGTCTCAGTGTGCTGGTCATTCGCCTTTTTGAAACAAACAAGTATAAAAAACCAACAAGGTTGTTGACCATCAAACACTTACAAAATTATCCTTTAGGATACTCTTATTTTTTACATGTAAGCATGAAAGCATGTATTTTTCTTCAACTAACTCAACAATTATAATAAATTCTAATTAAGAAAAAGTTTGCTGTATTTCGCTCTACAAACTGAACAAATTCTATGTCTTCTTAAGCAGCCCAAATAAAATAAGGAATGAAAGGAAACATTTGCAACAACTACCCCTAACCACAATTAAATTTAACAAACAAACAAAAAAAAAAAAAAAAAAGAACGTAATATAAAGAAATAAAAACATTAATACACAAAAGCAGGCTATACAACGTCATACAAATCCCGAAAAAATATAAAACTAAATGAAAAGAAATCTTGTATTTTGCCTTCGAAAAAGAAAATATATGAAAACGTGCATAAAACTGCATGTAACAAGTGTAGATAAATAAGGATAAGGATGATGATGATGATGCAGCTGATGTTGTTCACAAATCTAAGAAAAAAAAGAACCAACAATGATGTTAAAAAGATTTCATATTTTATCAACAAAATCAACATCATTATCATCATGATTCCCGTACAAAAGGGAACAAATTCCTAAAAGAAAAATAGAAAAAAAAAACATTTATGAATTGTAGAAATGAATGAATAGATAGATGGATGAAAACTGTTTAAGGGATGTACAGTGACTTTGCTAGTGAAGGTGGTTTTCTTTATTTTCATACTGTTTTTTCATGTTGCTGTTGTCCGAAATTCAAACAGAAAACTAAATTAAAAACCTAAAATTTGTGTGTTGCACGCCGGAAAAAATGCAACGTGTTTGAAGCCAAATAAAACTATGTGCGTAAATGGAGGAATGAATAAAATACTAAGAATAAAAGAGAACCTGCACAGTGGAGAAATATGTAGAAATACATTTTTATTTCAACAGAAATTTGTATGGCGATAGGCAGATGAACTGGCCAGAGAAGGATTTGTCTTAACAGCCATATCAGTCGCACTGCTTTCAAAAGACAAAAAATTGTTGGCGCAATCTAAGCACTCAGATCACTAAGGAAATGTGGCCAGCATACAATAGAAACGCTGTATACAGGTCGTGAGTATGAAACAAAAGGACATAACGAGAATAATAGCGGCATAGCTCATTTGATCCTGTTTAGGGTGCAGTGATCCATCACATCATTCGTACTATACGCGGCCGGTTCAGAAACTTCTTAGACTAGCACAGAAAGAGAATAGTTAGTTTTTCAAACACATTTTTATTTTTTCATATAATCTCCTGGAACTTTAATACACTTTGTCCAATGCTTATCTAGCAATTCTATATCTTGATTAAAATAGTTTTCCTCAAGGCCTTCAAAATAGTAGTACTGTCAGCTGCATTAGAGATAAAACGCTTGATTTGTAAAAGTCGCTGGGAACTAAACTTTTTTTTTTTTTTAACAAACACAAATTGCGAAGCTTTTTGGCTTGTTTGCAGAAAACACCCAGAGTCTTTGGCGGGAATTAAACCCACAACCCTCTGACTGATAGTCTGCCCCACTATCGTCTAGTCTATCGGGCACTCAAATCAGGAGAATGGTCAAGCAACTCGTACTTTAATTCGTTGATTTTAGCCATTGTTAAAACACTCTTGTGCGTTGGTGCGTTGTCTTTATGAAAATTTATTTTACTGTGTTGTAAGCCAGGTTGTTTTTCTCGAATTTTTACATTTAAGTGAGTTCCCAAATGCTGCAATAGTACTCTGAATTTATTGTTTTACCCTTTTGCAGATAGTGAATCAATCAAATATCTTTGAAGTCCCACAAAACCGTTGCCATAACCTAACCAGCCGATTGAATTGTTTTTGCCTTCTTTGGGGCACTTCCTCCAGCTTCAGTCCATTGCTTGGATTGTATAGTGGTGGATCTATGTCTCATCTACAGTTATGAAACGACGCTTAAAATCCATTTTCTTAAAACGATCTAAACAAGCCTGAGAAATTTTCATATTTATGCGTTTTTGGTCGACTGTTAGCAAATGCGGCAGCCATCTTGCAGAAAGCTTTTTCATGCAAAATTAAATGGACTCCATCATTTGAGATGCCCATGATAAAAGCTATTTCACGCACGTGGTTCATTCTCAACGCTTGTACGACCACGTTTAAATTCAGCAACCCAATATGTTACTGTTGCATATGAAGGAGGACTTTCCCCTAACACATTCATCATATCATTATGAATTTCTGGGCCCGATAAGTCTTTTTGTTATTTAAATTTTTAATGACACGACGAATTTCTAATTTTTACATTGTAAACAAATCTAGGGATGCATCTTTTTTGAACACCCGTTTCTATATGAAGGAGGTACCAGAACGAAAATAAATTTAACATGTCAGCACCCTAAATACAAAAGGGTCACAACTCAAAATACTAAAATTTTCAGGAGAGACAAAAAAAGTGCATCGTGCAGAAGCAAGACACTTAACATAAAAATACACTTAACTTTATTTTTCCATTAAAGAAGATAGTGATGTGAAAGAAATTTGTGTAATAGTTAGAGATGTGAACTCTGAATTAATTTATAGAAAAAAGTCAGTTTTGGAAAATTTTGAGTTGTGCCCCTTTTGTATTTAGGAAGCGATATGTGCATAGCACAAATGAAAGTTTCCAAAGCACTATACCTTGCTTTCTGTTCTAGGCTAAGAAGTTTCCGTACCGCCTCGTATTTCCTGGTCCAGCTGCTTTTCTGTTTCAATCAAATTGCAAATCCCCAGTTGTCTCCTCGTTAAAGTTTATACATGCTTGCAGTGACTTAAAGTACAGTCACACTCGGCAAATATTTACCGTAAAAGACGTAATCACTAAATAAAATACTTTTGAACTCATTTATTTAACAAACTTCGTTTATTTAGGACAAGACACAACAAATATTTAGTCTTATTTTATTTGTTACTGTTTTGAACTTGCCAAATTCTTGTAAGAGTAAAAAACGTTAAACAAATTTTTGCTAAAGCAAGTGGTTATGCTTTTGTGAGTAAATATTTGACCATAACTTTAATAATGTCCTCTACATATTAATATTAGACCAGGGGTCAAATTACGGCATTCGTGATCGAATGAGCTATCGTATCGAAAAATGATTTCGATATCGAAATTATGATAAAATGTACTAAATTTCTTGCTCGATATCGTATCCGATAATCTCAAATAAGAAAATTACGATAAATTGTACTCGATATCGAATGCGGTAATTTGGGCTCAGATTTTTCTGTTATTAACAGTTCTTGTCTAAACATTCTACATTTTATATCTTATGTTTCCTCTTCATCGTTCAAGCTTTTAGAAAAGCTATTTTAAGGATATCAAAGAACATATTGTGTTTTAGCAATATCTACCCACCTTCTATATTCTTTGTTGCCCTTACAATACACACAATTTCTATCTATAAACTGTTCCAACAAGTATTCATAATTTAAGTTAGTTTTTTCCTCCACCAATTGAAAAATACAGAGAATTAACAACAGCAACTATTATACGTACAATAATATAGAAGAGACTCATTTTTGTTAGGAACATTTTATTTTCAAAAGAATTAAAATGAATTAACTAACAACGTAGTAGTTGCTTACTATTGTAAAATTTTTATTTTTATACAATTTTTATAACAATAATAATAATAAACTATAGAGAGTTATATATACAGAGAGAGGAAGGCGTGCAGTTAACAATAGAAAGTAATATGCAGCTGAATTAAGTTAAGGATACAGTGATAGCCCTGCTTTAATGCAGCAAATAAGGGTTGCTGCTCTATAGGAGATCCGGATAGTGGTGAGATCATAAATTTTTGATTTTACACGTGCGCAATAGAGTAATTTATTAATTGCGTCGACAGAATAATTTTTCAGTTTTGATGGCATAGGATTAGGGGAACAGTTGGGTATTAGGATATATGGTATATGTATAAACTAGAAGTACGTTGGTATAAACAATGCCAAACAAAGCCAATGTTTATAATCTGGTGGTCAGTTTATGGACAGTGTTTAACAAACATAAAATGGAAAATTAGTTAACACAGGATAGTTTTTTTATAACGTTTATAAAGATGACAATATCGCTACTCTAGCGAAATGTATTCCAGTCAATCCGGAAACATCATATAGACTATGATTTCAGCAGCAGATCATTATATGAATGATGATAATAATGCATTTTAATAAAGAAAACTATTAATGTTTTTCTCATTCTAAACGTATGAAATCTCTAGTGTTTCTGAACATGAATAGAAAATATTTTCCAGAACCTCTAATAATTTCGTTACAATTTACGATGTTATTTTAGAAAGCTTCTTCATTGTCTTGCAATTCGTGTTCAATTACTCCAAGAACATTAACTAGACCTGGGAAGCAGCAGCAGCTCATTACCTGGGGCCAAATTACCGCATTCGTGATCGAATGAGCTATCGTATCGAAAACTGATTTCGATATCGAAATTATGATAAAATGTACTAAATTTCTTGCTCGATATCGAATGTCATAATCTCAAATAAGACAACTAAGATAAATTTTACTCGATATCGAAAAAAAAAATAGTTACAAGTTTAGAACCGTTAGTCAATCATATTATTCTCTAAGACGATTTAAAAAAGAAGTAAATCTAATATCGACAAATAAAGGATATAACCATCACGTTGATTATCTGAAATGGAAAACGCTCTCAGAAAGTATCACAGTTTGTTTAGTGATGAAAAGGGACTAAGTAACTTATGTCTTAAAAGTTATTCTTTAACAACGTGGAAGGATCCTCAAAAACAAGTCGTATTCGATGAATTTTTAAAACTAAGCAATTGGTTTCTAGTTATATTTAGTGATTAAGTTCAAGAAACGGCTTAAAAACGCGAAATGTATTTCTTTAAGAATATTCTTTGTCGATATGGAAGTATTCTCAGAAACAAATTCTAGACACTCTTCTTTAGTTGTCTCTAGTTATATTTAAAAATCTTTCGATTCCTAAATTTTTCTATTTCTATATTTTCAACTCCTCTGTTTATGTCTATTGGCAGTAGCTAATGTTGCAGAATCAAGGGAATGGGGAACTACTACACATCAGGCGAACTTTCGATATGTAAAAAGGTTTCTAAGTTACGCTCATCTACAAAAAGAGATTACATTTCAGTCGACTTCCCTTTATTATATGAATTATATGAGCTTATAATAAAAAGCAGTTTAGAAGAAGGAAAACTTAAATTTCACGCTACCTACTTGGAATTTGAACTTATCTGAGATAGTTGGTGTGAATTTCCAGTAGCCAAGGTGATATTTATTACCGTGTGCGATTCCACCAATATAATATTGGTGGGTTTGAAAGTTTGAATATTTTTGTCCATTCTAGTTCCTTTTTGCTATAACACAAAATACGATTGTTCTTGCTTTTTGGTATATCCAATCAATAAGATTAAATTTCTCTCGGGTGTTTCAAGTTGGTTTTTGCCCCTACATGCACGTTTTCTTTTCTAAAACGTATGGCAAATATTTACTTATTATTATTGAGCACAAATTTGTTTGACGTTGTTTACTCTTGCAAAAGTTTTGCAAGATCAAACAATATCAAATAAAATAAGACTAAATTGTTGTGTCTTGTCCTAAATAAACGAAGTTTTTTTTTAATAAATAAAAGAGTTCAAAAATATTTTATTTAGTAATTACGTCTTTTTCGGCAAATATTTGCCAAATGTGAGCAAATCTTTACAACCGTTAATAAATTCCGGTGTTTATTCAGAAAGGCTGTTCAGTCCAGTTTGTCGGCTGATGATATAACGTACCTATACTTTTCATGGCTGTTTATACTTTACTCTCTCTCTACGACTGAAATACTGTACATTTTCGTAAAATGTTTAAAAATTGAAACCTAAAATACAGACAACAGTTTACACAATAGTTTAAAATACAACCCACCTCTGTATTTTATTGTTAACAAATAAATTTAATTTTGATTACCCCAATTCAAAGCTCTTTACCTTCTCACTCAACAGAATTCCACAAAAAGTACCTTCATTTCGCAAATTATATTTTAATAAATTTTACGCACATTCAAAGGTAGACAGACTGACAATATTACATGTGCCATTGATGCAACTTATTATGCACATAAAAAGCAACCAAGTACTGTTGCTTCAACTACTCACAATGACAAAAGCTGCCAAAGGCATTAGTAAAATGCTGTTGTCACTGCATTTGCAACATTTAATAGAATCATCATCATCATCGTCATCTTCATTACACCCTTAAGCCAAACACATTCATTTTGTGAGCTAGAGTAAAAAAATTATTATAAAATTTATGCTAAAATTTTGCCATTAAATGAGTATTTTCTTTTAAGCTTTTATTTTTTTGTTTGCGAATTTTGTTGGTACTGGCAATTATTGTTTGCATTCATAGCAGTTAAATTTATTATTATTATAGCTCAAATTACACAGCAACAGCTAGTCTCAAAGAAAATAAATAATTTTTTAAGTTTTTTTTTGCCAACTTAATTGAATTTTTCAAACTCGTTTCCAAAATTAATTTTAATTTAAATAACATTTACAGTCTTTTAAATTTGTTATTAAAAAATAGTGCACTAACAAGATGTTTTGAATTTTTGTGTTAAAATTTTTGAAATTTGTTCTCGTAATCCACCAAAAATGTTCTCTAGTCCAACCGTTTTTTTTTTTATTCATTTATTGGATTTTAGTTAGTTTTTCTTAAATACTAATAGCCACTATTTTAGCATTTCGAATCCCGTTTATTTTTGCTTTTCACTCCCTGAACACGCTTTTGTGTTTGCTCCGTATTCCCCTAGTTATGTTAACCAACATTTGCTACAAACTTCAGTGCCTGTTGCTTTTCTCTGGTTCCCATTCTACGTTTTTTCCTCTTGCCAGCTTTTCTCCTTAACATTTCTTTTAAACTTTTTCCTTTTTTTTTCTTTTTAAATTATTTTTCGTACTTGCTTCTTTTAAAGTGTAATTCAAGTCACGTATAAAAATATTGTAATCGAATCTAAAGTATGCAAGATTTAATCTACGCTCAATAAGCGTAAAGGCAAACTATGTGTATATGTATTCTTTTAGTCTCTAGATTTTTTAACTTTAGTCCTTTTTTTAGTTAAACTACAAGAAACCGTATACAGTATTTAAAATGCGTCTACGTTTTTGTTCCATTTTCTGTCATTCTCTAAAACTTACAACAGTAGTTGCTAAAGTGTATATGTGTTCTTATATGAGAAGGAGACTGTCAATAGTAGCATCTATATGTAACATTAGAGCAACTATTTTTAAGTATATTTCTTTTGGAAAACCTCCAGTGGCAGCAATTCTTAAACATACACTGAAAGAATAAACGGATTTGTGTGTTACATTGTGGTACAGTGTTATGGTTGCTTCAATTTTAGTTCAATTCCAGTTTTAGTTGAAATTTTGGTTCTCTTTAGTTTCAGTTACAGTTTAATACAAGCTCAGTTTATATACAGTTTAGGTTCAGTTTCTAATTAGTTTATGTTCCTATTCCGTTCGTAATCAGTTCCTAATAATTTCTTATTAGGCCCTATTCAGTTTCTATTCAGTTCCAATTCAGTTTCAATTCAAATCCTATTTAGTTCCTATACAGCTCCTATTCAGTACTTATTCAGTTCATATTCAATGCCTATTTAGTTTCTGATCCGTTCCCATTCAGTTTCTAATCATTTCCAAGTCAATTCCCATTCAGTTCTTATTCAGTTCCTAATCAGTTTCAAATCAGTTCTTATTAAGGTCCTATTCAGTTCCTATTCAAGTCCTGTAGAGTTCCTAATCAGTTGTCATTTAGCTCCTATTCAGTTTCAATTTAAATTCTATTCAGTTTCTGTTCAGATCCTATTTAGTTCGAATTTAGGTCTCATTCAAGTCTTATTCAGTTCCTATTTAGTTCCTATAATCCGTTTCTATTTAGTTCATAATCATTTCCTTTTCAGTTTCCATTCAGGTCCTTTTCAGTTCCTACTCAGTTACGATTAATTTCCTGTTCAGTTCCTATTCAATTAATATTAAATTCAATTCAGATCCAATTCAAATCCTATTCAGTTCCTATTCACGTCCTAATCAGTTACAAATCAATTCCTATTCCGTTGTTATTTAGATCCTATTCATTTCGTAACCAGATCCAAATTAGTTCCAATTCAAATCCTATTCAGTTCCTATTAATTTCTAATCTGTTTTTATTTATTTACCAATCAGTTCCTATTTCGTTTCTATTCACTTCCTATGTAGTTCCTATTTAGTTCCTATTCAGTTCTTAATCAGTTCCAATTCTGTTCTAGATCAGTTACTCTTAATATTCAGTTCGGCTCGAGTTCAGATTCTGTTTTAATATATTGTGAGTAGTATCAACGCTGACATTTCAATTACAATTTGCAACTTTTTCTCAGTGTCTGTTTTTGTTCTCTCTACTTCCAATTGAAATTAAATGCATAAATTCTACGAAACATAAAACCAAAACGACCATATATTAAGAAAAAAGGAAAAAAATCACTTCTGCTTGTTTAATTTTTATATAGAGAACATAATTTCAAATAAATTCACAATTTGTAGAAGCAAATTTTTAAAGTAAAATAATAAAGACACACGCACACACTATAAAAAAGGAAACGGAAACCCAATAACCAGCATTTAGATACTCCAAAAGTAAAAGCTATCTGGAGCAGCATGCCCAATAAACAGAATAAACTAAAGTAGGTTCTATATTCACTCATTCACGAAACAGGGCATCTACAAAGCACTTCAAATTTAATACAACCCCTCTCCCACCCATTATTTCCAACGACTCAGCTTCTTTAGCAAAATACTTCAATATGAATAGCATAACATACACAAGTAATGAAAAAATCATGCTATAGCAGTAAAAAAAAACTGAACAAAAAGATAACTGAAAAATAGTAATTGATTTGCTGTTAATTGATTTGATTTTGTCATGCTTGGAATATTTAAAAAGACGCGCTCTCGCTGTTTATTGCAATTGGAAACTTAATAACTACCAGTAAGTATCTGTGAGTTTCGTAATATTGCAATGATTTAAATGCACTCTTGCACAGAATATAAATTATATCCCTTCGACTGGAGAATGCAGAACAAGAAATTGTTCTAAAGCAATAACGGATGTTATTAGGAAATAGTTAAACTGTTAAATTGCCAAAGGTTATGTGCAACGTACTCGTACGTTGCGATAGTAAGTACATATTATACGAGTACGAGAAATGCTTAGACATGTTAGAACGTTTTCCTTAGATAAATACAATCTTGAAAATTAGGTCAAAGTAGTGATAAGTGTTGTGTTTAGTGCTCTTCATTGCATCCTTTGTTTTCAGTACAAATACTTTTGCCAGCAAGAGGAGGCACTAAATACAAATTACATTGTACTTATTGCATAAAATATTAATGTGGCAACCGAAGCAGTGGTAGTTTAAAATTATTATTGAATATAAAAAGCAAAGAGTTTAGAATTATTATTTTCCAACATTTGATTTGTTTTCTTTCGAATTGAAGTTCCAGTGCAGATTCTAGTTCAAGTTCAGGTTCTAGGTTAAGTTCGACTTCAAAATCTTGTTCCACCTCAAGATCTTAGGTGCAAGTTCAGGTTAAAGTTCTGGTTCTACTTTAAGTTCTAGTTCATGTTGTTCCTAAGGTTTTAGTTCAGATTCTAGTGCAGGTTGTAAATTTTTTTAAATCAAATTCTAGTTTAAGTTCGAGTTCAAGATCTAGTTCAGGTTATAGATCAAGTTCTTAATTAGGATCTGGTCAGATTCTTGTTTAAGTTCGTGTTCAAGTTCTAGTCTGCATTATAAATTAGGTTATAGGCAGTTTCTAGTTTAAGTTCGAGTTCAAGATCATGTTCAGAGTCTATTGCAGATTCTAGTTATGGTTTTAGTTCAGGTTCCTGTTCATATTCTAGT
This sequence comes from Bellardia pandia, assembly GCA_916048285.2. Lineage (NCBI taxonomy): Eukaryota > Metazoa > Arthropoda > Insecta > Diptera > Calliphoridae > Bellardia > Bellardia pandia. The sequence goes on along the minus strand of OU696530.1, from coordinate 97,867,777 downwards.
TTAGGTTCCTGTTCATGTTTCATTTAAACTTCTAGTTCTGATTTCAGGTTTTAGTTCAGGTTCCAGTTTCAGTTCAGGTCCTAGATTAGACTCTAATTATGAGTCTTTAGAGAGATTTAGTTCAGGTTCTAGATCATTTCAAGTTTCTGTTCTAATTCCAGGATTTAGTTTTAGTTCAGGTTCTACTTCAGGTTCTAAATTTCTTTTTATCAAATTCTAGTTTAAGTTCGAGTTCAAGATCTAGTTCCGATTCCAGATCAAGTTCCTAATTAGGATCTAGTCAGATTCTTGTTTAAGTTCGTGTTCAAAATCTAGTTTGCATTATAAATTAGGTTATAGGCAGTTTGTAGTTTAAGTTCGAGTTCAAGATCATGTTCAGTTTTAGCGCAGATTCTATTCAAGTTCTATTTAAGGTTCTTCTTCATGTTTTATTCCAAGTTCCAGTTCTGATTTCAGGATTTAATTTTAGTTCAGGTCCTAGTTCAGATTCTAATTAAGGTTCTCGTTTAGGTTCTAATTGAGGTTCTAGTTCTAGTTCAGATTCTGGTTCAGGATCCAGTACCAGTCTAGATTCTACTTCAGGCTCTAGTCTAGGTTGTAGTTCAGGTTATACTTAAAGTTCTATTTCAAGTTTAGTTCAGGCTCTAGTTTAGGTTCCAGTTCAAGTTCATGTTATACTTTAGGTTCTAATACAGGTTCAAGTTCAGATTTTAGTTAAATTTGTAGTTCAGATGCTAATTCAGTTTCTATTTCAAGTTCTAGATCAGGTTCTAGTATAAGTTATAGTTTAAGTTCTAGTTCAGTCTAAGTTCAGCTCTAATTTAGTGCTATTATTTTTAATATATATTTTAAACACAAACATTTGACACCTTTTTATGATTTTGTAAAAAAACATTTTTTAATCTACACTTAGGTCTTTTTTTATGCGGTAGATGCGTTCCAAAGAAAACCGCATAAAGAAAATCCGCATAAAAAAAGGCTGATTTTCACACAAAATGGATGATTCGTTCAAAAAAGTTGAAAAACCGCATAACTTCAAATTTAGGTGTAAAAGTTAGACCAAAATCGCATAAAAAAGTCACAAGATAAAAAAATAACCAAAAAATTTCATTTATTTATTACAAAAATTACATAAAAAGGGGGAAAACAGTCAATTTTATTACATTTATCTGCTTAAACAGGTTTATAAAAGTTAAAAATGTACGAACTAAAAACCAAAAAAAATCATTTATAGAATTTAAAATTTGATACTTAAATGTAATATGTAATGTCTTACCATATATCGGAATCATTACTTGATAATGCATACAATCTTTATTTAGAATATTTTGATCTGTTTTTTTAAAAATAATTTGTCATTAATTTTTGAGTTGTATTTTTTTAACTGATTGTGTTGTTGGCGATATCCTGACATAAGGTTACAAATTTATCTATTGAGTTTAAAGGCTTTTTCAGTATCTGGTTCGTTCAGAAGGATTTGATTTTGTACCTCATTAGCTGTCTGAAGAATTTTTGCAACCGTTTGAACATTAAGTGGTGCTATAATGTCTTCGTCACAATCACTTTCTGGCTTTTCATAATTTTCTTTCAAATTTTGAAAATTACTATGCAGTAGTGATGCCAACAAAATAATTCTGAAAACTCAATGAAAACAATAATACATACAAAAAAAGTCGATTTTAAAACCGCATAACTTCAAATCCGCATAAAAATAAACCGCATAAAAACAGACCTAAGTGTATATATATGATGAGGGGGGGGGGGGGTAGCAAAGCACACCGGGTTTAGCTAGTAAACTTATAAATATTGATTGTTTCTCTTAAAATGCAAAACTTGTGAACACAACTAAATTGACATTGCTACATTTTTAGCCCAAAATTAGTTTGTTTACTCTCTAACCACTTCGACTTACAACTTACTTAGTCTGTATTTGCCATTCAAACATTCGTTCAATATGTCCTTGTCACTTTGATTACTTGAAAAGGTAGAAGTTCTTATCAATAGATTTCTTGAAAATTACTTTCACTTGTACATTTTGCCCCAACTTAGTGCTCTTAACAATTAATGTATACATTTTATTTTATTTTTTTTTTTTTGCTTTTGTTGCCTTCAACATTTTAATTGTTTTAAATGAATTCTTGCGAGTTTTTTTTTTGCAACCTCCTCTGCTTTCACACAACTTGCCTCCATAGTTTTGTAAAAGCCAGAACTATGAACAAAGTTTCATTTCATTTTTCAATTGTTCAATATTGGCAAATGAGGGAAAGTGATAGAGAAAAGTTTTTGCCAACAATTATTTTTTTTTTTTCTATTTTATTTTACTTTTTTTTTTGTGTTTTTGTTAAGTGTGAAGTAATTTTTAATGATAATTGAAAATCAATTTGTTTGCTCGAAAAAGTTTTGTTGTGTAGATTTCTATGCTGTAGAGTACTTGGTTTTTGTAGTAAATATTAATTGAAATAGAGATGCTTATAAAACAGCAATACAGCAAATCGAAAGGGAGAGCTAGCCTTGAAATTAAAACTTAATTAAGATTGAAGTAGAATAAAAAGCTTTTTCAGCTTTTGGCTATAATGAGTAAAAACTGTTAATTTTAATAAAACGAAATTAAATATTAAAGTGCTAAATTTTTGAAGGTCTTTTTGGATATTTATTATTAAGGAAGATCTTAGGCAAAAGAATTGTTCATTTTATATTTAATAAAAGTTTAATCATAGAATTTTGTATCAGATATGCATGCAGCACAAGCATAATTGAAAAGTAATTTAATAATTGCAATGCAATATCAAATTTCGCCCTAAATATTAACAACTCTCCGCCAGCAATAAAAAATTTGTTTTAATTACAATACCAGGAATATATTCAGCAAGTAAAGCACGAAAATAAAGAAAAAAAAAGTTTTGGTAATTAAATAGGTTTTGCATTATATGATGAGCCTGTATATCCCGGAATTCTGCAAGTTATCTGCTAAAGCTTTATTAATTTATTCTCCCTTATTGTTGAAAACTGAAAGTTTTTGTTTCATATAAAATTTTCTGTCAAAGAAACTTGATAACTAAAACAAGTAAGAAAGTATAGTTGGTCAAGCTCGACTATATAATACCCTACACCAAGTATATGTATAAAACTGTTTTACAGAAATGGGCGCTATATGGTCATCCAAAAATTTAGTGCCATGACTTCTGTAAATATAAATATTGGCCCATAATCATAGTCATAGAAAAAGCATACTTTAAGCAAAAGCATGCTTTTGTTTTAAATCCAGAATATAATTTATATGTTTTTGTTGTTTAAAAGTCTATTTTTTTTTTTTATTTAGTGTTTATTTAGGCAAAAAAAAAAAAAAAAGATTATGAACTTAAAACTATAAATAAACAAATAGTAAATATAATTATTATTATATACACAGTCCCATAAACGGGCTCTCAAGTACATTATTATATAATTTTCATTATTATTTTTCATAAATAAATATAACCTTTTATTTTCTTATTAAAATGCGATATTTGCGATATTGCGATATTGATGTAACAAAAAAAAATGCGAAAAAAGCTATTTCAATATTTGTATTAAAAAAAATATGTCAAGGGGTAAAAATGATGTTTAACCTTCATGTCAACAGGTGAAAAATTATACTTACGTCAACAGCAAGCATACCCGGGTATGCAAGCACATTTTATATGAGAATTCACACATTTCTAAATATGTATAACGTAATGTAATGTAAAACGTATTTTTATATGTTTTATTTGGATTTTGTTTGTGTTTTCCCCCTACTTTGAATTGTTTTTATGCATGAATACTTAAATTTTGTCTTCGTCTTCATGTATGAATATTTACAATAAGGGACAAACACTTGCTAGTTGCTCAATTCTATGAACATGAAAATCCAACAAAGAATGAAAAAATGACCACATTTATGATCTGATTTGTCCAATTTTATTCAAACTTCAGAATATAGTAGAAAACACTTCTAGTGAGGATATCATGAAATTTCAGATAGATATAATAGCCACTTTCAGAGATACAGCGTTTTTAAAATTCAAATCATACCCGGGTATGTAGCTGTTGACATAAAGGTTAAAAGTCTACTTTTACTTAAAGTATGCTTTTTCTATGACTATGATTATGGGCCATTATGTTTGTTAAACGATATAAATACTTTTAAAAAATTTATGGAGAAATTACGGAAAGGGTCTTATATGGGAGATTTGACTAATTATAGACCGGTCATTATAAAATTAGGTGTCCTTATTTCTGTATATATATATTTTTTTTCAGCATATATATTTATGGTCGTTAGACCGGTCATTATAAAATTAGGTGTCCTTATTTCTGTATATATATATTTTTTTTCAGCATATATATTTATGGTCGTTAAAGTGATTTTTGGAAGTGGGCCTTATATGGAAGTTATAATAAATTTTGGACCAATCTGCACAAACTTTGTAGATGTAATTGGGCTTCATTTACCACTCATTTTTGGTGAAATTTGTGAGGGTACTTGAATAATTCAAACATATATGACCGTTAAACCTCCCTTTTCGGGAGTACATTTGTATGGGGGCCAGGTGAAATAATAGACTAGTTTCAATGCCGTCAGTTCTTGGGGCGAACAAATATTATGTACCAAATTTTATCGCAATATCTTTAAAATTACGACCTGTACTCTGCGCACAAGTTTTACAAGGAAAGCCAGCCAGCCTGACAAACGGACGGATGGACATCGTTAAATCGACTCAGGAAGCGATTCTAAGTCGATCGGTATACTTAAAGATAGGTGTTGGACCAATATTTATAGGTGTTATAAACATTAGCACAAATCTTATATCTCCATATTTAGAGTTCTTTTGAATAAATACGTGTAGCATTTAAATAAATGTATGTATCGTCAAAAACCAAAAACACCACCGCACACAATGTATACAACAATGAAATTCATGAAGTTTTACGTGGAATTTTTTGTAAAATAAAACCCTTTATTATGTCCTTTTATTTTGTTTGTTAAAAAAAATTTCTCCAAGTAGTTCACAAACCGAGTTTTAATACAATTGAAATGTATGCTTGTAATGTCCGGTTATATGAGATTATATTTATAGTTTAAAGTTTTTTAAATTTTTCTTTATATTTTGTGAAATATTATGCTGATGATGGTATGAAAGCAAGTACAGGACGTTGGTCCATATATGTAAGTTTATTGTGTAAATATTAGCTTGGTGCTGTAGATGTAGTTGTTGTTGTAGTTTAGATTGTGTATTTGTAAAGATCATAATAATGTTTGTTGAAATACTTGAGCCGGTGTTGGTGCTGGAATATTTTTATGCACGTGTTAGCTATAAGTAAGACCTTGTGCGGAATTTTCGCCTCACATATTTTTGTGTAAAAGATTATTATTGGCAGTAATAGTGAAAGGCAATAGTGTATGTGAATTCGAAGTCGATTCGCACTTACAACCTGATTGCAGAAAGAATAAAATCCACATTTTAAGCTAGACTGTAGTATGAAATGATATACTGACATCTTAGATCATAGATGAATTCATTTCGTAGTCTAATCATAGATAAACCCATGTTTCAAATAATAAAGATTGCGCAAAGAATGTAAACAGGGGGGCTACTCTCTATTGCGATGCGAAAGCAATTTCGATGCGATTAGCGTACAAATTGATACTCTTACGCATCGAATTTACTTTCGCATCGCAATAGAGAGTAACACCCCAGAATTTCCTCTCTCTGCGCATGACGTCACAGGTTATTTTTTCCGTATAATCAACATGTAAAATATAACTTTTCTTAACAATATTAAAAAAAATTAATTTTTTGTAAATTTTTTGATTCAAAAAAACATTTAATTATTTACTATTTTATACATATTAAAATGTATTAAAAAAGTGTATCATCAATTTATAATTTTTGGTTGTTTCCGTTTGTGTTTTTTTGTCTCATTGATTTAGTTTTCTTATATCAAAAAACATTCTCGATAGAAAAAAGTGCTTTAGTTTTAATATTTAACATTAATAGTATTTGACTCATATATGTATATGCTTTTTTAAAATCAAGAGATTTTCACCATTCAAAGATTTGAATACAGCTTCCAGATTTTTAAATTTATAAAAAAATCTACGTTAGGCCTTGATAACCTACATAAGGTATCTTAAAAGCAAAAAGTTCCACTTACCCATTTTTAATCTCATATCTCCTTTTATATCATCTACTTTAAATTGTTCAGACTCTATGAGACACTTTTAATATTTTTTTTTCATCAAGGTGGCATAATTGTGTTCATTGTTTTTTAATCGATTTTTTTTTGGAAATTAAAAAAATTTAAATTTTTGTTATCTTTTAACATTTTCACAATTAAAAACGGCACATGTCATTGTAAAACTTTTATTTGCATTAATATTTATATAGAAGTTAAGCAAACATAAAAATATTTTTGACTTGAGACGTCACAAGAGGAAATTTTGCTCTCAATTTTACTCTCCCAGTTTTTGTTAAATATAACGGACTTGCGCCATGCGCAATCTTTATTATTTGATTCATGAGATAAACCTATCTTGAAATCTTAGTTTACTGGCGGATTCTTTTCATATGGAAATCTTAGTTCAAGTCTGGTTTAATTTTTTACTTAAAACTCAGTTCAATCGTGGCTTCATTTTATATTGAAACCTAAGTGCAATTGTGCATTCATTTCCTATTAAAATCTGACATAAAACATTGATTTATTTGATACTGAAATCTATCTCCAAACACTGTATCACTTCATGTTGAAATCTTAGTTCAATCATAGATTTATTTCACACTGAAATCTGGTATCAAACATTGAGTCATTTCATACGGAAATCTTAGTTCAGTCCGGGATTCATATTAAATTTAAATCAAAGACTGAATCATTTTATGTTGAGGTTTTAGTTTACCTATGAACATTTCATATCGAAATCTTACTCCAATGGTGGATTTATTTTATATTGAAATTTTAGTCCATCATTTATTCTTTTGATAACGAAATCTTATCTTAATCAATAATGCATTTCATATTGAAGTCTTAGTTCAATCAAAGATTAATTTCATATCGAAATCTTAGTCCATCATTTATTCTTTTGATAATGATTCATTAGTTCAATCAGAGATTTATTTCATATCGAAATCTTAGTCCAATCATGGATTCGTTTCTTATTGAAATCTTAGTTCAATATTGGATTCATTTTATACTAAAATCTTATTTCAATCGTGAATTTATTTCACATTGAAATCTTACATCAAAAATTTAATCATTTCATATTGAAATCTTAGTTCAATCGTGAATTCCTTTCATACTGAAATCTTAGTTCACTCTTCAATTCATTTCATACTAAAATCTTGGTTGAATCATGAATTCATGTCACATTAAAATCTTAGTTCAATCGTGAATTTCTTTCATAGTAAAATGTTACAATCATAGTTACATCACATTAAATCTTTTCATAATGAAATTCTAGTTAAAGTATTATCAAAAAATTTCCAATGTAGCTGACAAGTGGTTTAATAGTAACAATGCGAATAGGAATACAAATAAAGTAAAGGGTTTAGTCTTGACGGCCATTTCAGTGCCACAGTGTCTGACCAGTGTGCTGCAGCAGTTATCAGCATCTCACCATCAGTACTCTCATCACCATGAGCAACATTATCAGGCAATATCAGCCATTGACAAATATACCAGTAAAATGGGGTTAAATGGTTTTTGTTAATTTTTCTGTATGGTCTTCACAAAAGAGCAGAATTTACTGATATTTACTGGTATTGCAGGAGCTGCTGCTACTTACTGTCAGTATTGTTAATAAAGCCAACCTACCAAAGTGCTTTTGTCTATCTATCTGACTGCCTGTCGGTTTGTCATGGTCTTCATTATAAAGGAAATGCGTTTCAATTTCCGGTGTATAATGAAAAATACAAAAATCCTTTTAGTGAATGACAGCGTTGGTGGTGGATTATATTTCTGTAAAAAGAAATATGATTTTCAATATTTACTTTAAACACATATCAATTAATTATTTTTTGTTTTTTTTTTTTGATAGGGCATGAAGCATCATTTTCTATTTTCTAGTATGCATTCACAAATATATTGGAAAACTGTAAAATTATTTATTTTTCTTAAAATTATAAAAAAAAAATTTCTAGCTTATTATCCGGTGCGTGTTGGCATAAATTTGGTATATTGCCAGCCAGCCACCAAAAAAAAAAAGGGAAAGTAATACATTGACTGTTTGTGTGTATTATTTTCTGTTCTCAAGGTGGTAGTCGCGTGTTTGACGCGTGTTGCATGTAAATCTTGTATGCTTTGGTTTTGTCTATCCACTTAGGCGTGTTGCATTTGTTGTAAACAAAGTTATTAAATTCAATATTTATTTAAAGGTTTCTTACAATTTGTAATTTTTCAAAATTTAATTAATTTTTAGTTTTTTTTTATAAAAACATGTGTTGTTGTTGCCAGGGTTTAAATGTACATTTTGTCTTCTTTTTGGTTTTCTAAGTGATGAGTGCATGTTGCCTGTTCAGCCCATAAGTGTGTTGGCATATTTTCATGTAAATTTTTTAATTATATTAAAAATATACAAACTTATTTTGGAGTTAATCCTGGCATGCAGCCTTGCATTATTAATCATATTTTTATGAGATAAGACCTGACTGCTTTGTTAACCTTAATGATGTATGTATGAGTTTAAAATCATTTTGAGGTATCTCGATAAAACTTGCAATGAAAATTACAATAACGATTCGTTAGTTATGAACGAATTTAAATTAGTAAAAAACGAATAAATGTTATATAGAATAGTTTAGTATGAGACAAATTTTGGATCAGTTTTTCATTTATTTATTAACCCCTCTAAGACTATATGATACACAACTGGTCCTAAGGTACACCATTACCCCTGGCACCCTCACCAAGAGAGTGATGCACACTGAATGCTGATGCCCAACACGAATTACGAGTAACTGCGCAAGTTCTTCAGATATCACGTAACTGATAAACTACGAAACCTAGCGAGCAGTAATTCTTTGCGATGAGATCACATTCACTTTACAAACTTAAAAAACTAAAGTAGAAGATTCCATCAATACAACCAAATCATCCAAGAAGAAGTTTAGCCCAGACCTAATATCCATGCAGATGTTGAAACACCTTGGCGAGCGGGGAGTAGAGTACCTAACAACGGTGCCGGTGTTTAGGAAAAGGGTAGAGTCGTACTAATCCTCAGGCCCACTGCTTTCGTTCCCCAGTTGATTTATAACCTACAAGTAACTAGTCACCAGCAAGGATTATGGAAAATGATGCTCATAGTACTTCACTTTGACATATTATGACAAGACACTCGCTTAACAACATATTTGGAACAACGTGAAAAGGTACAACATTCAAAACCTCTTAAAGTTAAACAAGGAGTTCATCTTCCGGTCCTGTATGCTACTCACATCACCACCGGCTGTGGAACAGGGCACCATCATGAGATGACCTGCATAGAGAAACTTCATAAAACAGTTTAATACCTAGAGAATAAAACTTGTTTAAATGGCAAAAAACCTGGAATAGAGAAAACCTTGAATAACATTTGAGTGACTCGATTAACCCCAAAAAAAAAATGTGCAATTGCACAGTGGGGCAGAATTAAAATTTTTTCCAAATAAATCCAGCATTTCTAAACTAAATTATCCAATAGAGATGAAAATTGAGCATGAGACAATTTTTCAACAAAAATCTTGCGTCAGCTGTAAAAATCAACCATATCCATCTTCATTCAATGTTTTACGCTAACTTTACCAGATTCTAAGTACTATTGGGTGTATAACTTAAATATGAGATATTCATATGTTATGAACCTTTTAAACGTGGTGTTTGTCTTAAGTTACTTATGTCACTTATTCTCACTTAGTTCTGGAAGTTTTGCTTTACTGTTTTAATTTGAAAAAAGTGACGTTAAAACACACTAATTGCTCACCAAAGCTTATTGTGAATGTGTTCCATCGGTTTCCAGTTGTTCGAGAGATGTTTTGTACGGTTCAGAAGTGTTGATTGTAATACGGTAGACAAAGATCGCCCAGGCCAGCCAAACAAGTTTAAATACCTAAAATTAAAGCAATCACTTCATGAAAATTGTTATCAAACTCAAGAAAAGCTTGCAAAATCATTGAGAGCTACTCAAACAACAATTTAAAAACGTTTGCGAGTAGCAGGATTCATTAAAAACTAAAGAAATTACATGACCGAAATGCAGCTTAAATGCTACTGCACTCACCTTGTAACTTTAAGACATGCATTGTATAATTGAAAAGCTGGCATTACAAAATAGAAAGCAGTTTCAAGTATTGTATCAGCCAATGTAGAAAGTTTGAATTTATGAGTAAAATTGTAAAAAATTAAATTTTTAGAATTTTCAAGTTATATACAGATGTTATACACAATTACTATGGAACTAAAGCTTAAAGATTGGTGTTTGATTAGCTGTTGCAGATTAGAAGAGTTAAGTTTCATATTGCGAATTTTGGCTTATATGGCGATGCCAATTAGATATGAGATACGATCACGCTGTCAGTTTTCTCTCAGAAGTGTTAACGTGACGTGTTTACTTTTGGTAGCGTTAACACCTTTTCTGCAGTTTTTCATCTAATCATGGATGATATTTATTTATATTAGATCTTTGTCTGTTAACTTTTTTGTTTTAAGATTGTTCTTAATGGTTTTCTGAACATCAACAGACTGCCTGTTATTATTTCACGGACAGAACGAATATTTAGTTTCTCTAATACAAATAAATGAGGAAATTTTTCCAATTATAAGGCTTAATCCTGCGCCCAGGAGCCATGAGTTTTTCTTTATGGACAATGACCTTCTACCGGTAACTGAACATTTTTAGCTGCCTTCCAAAGTGTTTAATGTTAATGACCATAATCTTAAGTTTTAAAACAGAAAGTAAAAGAGTAGTGTTTGTTACCTGGTTTTAAAAATTCACCCAAATCCAAATTATATTAAAAACTTCCCATTAAAATCGATTTATGATAGTATGCTGCAATTAATCGTTTTTCAACAGCAAAACATTCACAAATCACCATTACACAACCTTGAAATTTTTCTCATACAAATTTTCTCAACATTATAACAAAAAGAGTCTTCCCCTTATCCCAGTATTTCAATTAATTGCGGGTGCATGAGCATAACATTGATATTGATAACTTCATTTGCGCTAGCCAGCGTAATACAGTAACAATCAAGCAAATGCACTTGGCAAAAACAAAACAAAAAAAAACATGCCACAGAACAAGACCTAAAAGATGAGAATCCGAAAATCCCATTGAACAAACATTTCCCACGCATTAAACCACAATTGAGAAAAATAAACAAAATGAAAAACAGAATTGGAAAGTAATTACAATTGAAATTGCTAAAGTGGTTAAATCGAGGAAGGAAAAACTGTAACAGGCAGGATCGAAAAAGCAGAAGTTGTTTTCCTTTTTTTTATTTGCTTCATTCCCAGCATATAAAAATTTGTACAACAAATTAAAATTCAAGTAAAATGTAGCACATTTAATAACATACGCACACACTCTAGCACAGTATTTGTGTAGTATGTGTGTAAGTAATAAATGTAATAGAAAATAATTGCTACGTAACGTAAGGCAATGTTACAATAACAACAACAACAACCATGGCTAGCGCACAGCTACAATTATTATTAAAACTTGGTAATGCAACGGATGAGCAGCAACAACTACAACAGTTGCAGCAGTAGCAGTCGTAGTGATTGCAAAAGTATAGAGTTTACTCCCTAAGGACATGCTGCACCGTGTACATCCTTTTTGCTGTAAATTTGTCTTTTTTTCTATTGTGCGAACTTTAAAAATGAGATGTTAGAAAAATATTAGAAATTAAAACAAACATTTTTATTAGATTTGAAACACAGCAGGGTGAAAATTAGGTTATGGAAAAATTTGTTGTATTTTTTTTTAATTTTATTTATTTGTATGAATGATGGAAAAAATAATAAGGAGGATACTTAATATGTCAGTAGTAAACAACTAAGAGTTTATATACGGCTGTGCTGTATACATCAGTCGTATGATCTTTGCATACTTGAAAGAAATTTATGTAACATTTTGTACCGATAACGATGTTTATACGAGTTATTTTATTTTTCGAATTCCTTATATGGGATCTATAACATGTTATGTGATGATCGTTATTAAATCATTTACTGTATTTTAATCTTATGGTGGGTTTCATCTCTCAATAACAATATTTTCATCTCTATAACGATATAATTTTAGAGTTTTTTTTTTTGTTTTTTGAGTATTCAAATTATTATTGGAAATATACCTTATAGACCTACTATGGCCAATGGACTGATTTTCAGGAAATGTAATATTAATTTTTTTCTTACATATAAATTAAAGATATTCATAGAAAGCTTATTCGTAAAGTGTCACTATAAAATCATTAGTAGTTTGATAGTTAATTGTTTACAAGTTTTTCTTCTTTGCATCATTAAGAATGATGAAACCGCTTTTATTATTTTCTCCAACACTGTATATCCTTAACATGCTCATATATTTGAATGCATGTGAATTTATTTGTAAGTGAGTGATAGTGCGTTTGTGGCAAAGATTTATGTAATGCGTAGCATGGTTCGTATTTTATAATTATATACATATCGCACCCTAAATACAAAAATGTCACAACTCAAAATTTTTCAAAACTGACTTTTTCCCATAAATTAACTACTGCAAACATTTCTTTCACACAACTATCTTCTTTAACTGGAAAGATACAGTTAAGTCTATTTTTATGTTAAGTGTGTTGCTTGTGTACGATAAAGTTTTTTGACTCTCCTAAAAATTTTAGAATTTTGAGTTGTGACCCTTTTGTATTTAGGGTGCGATATGTATGTATATATATGCGTATGTGCATTTCCTTTTTTGCGTAAATGATTACGCTGCACTTTTGGTGTGCTCCTGTTGTGACTCAGATTCTGACTAGAGCATAAGGAAATGAATTGGTTTGAAATATACGAATAAACCGATTGATGAATACCCTTTATGAAAACAGTTGTAAATAAATGTTTAGCATTTGTTTTTAAATTGTGACTTTATTAAACATAAAGTTTATACAGAGTCAATTGCTTACAGCTAAAAGAATAACTCAAAATTCGTGATTAGCAATATCCACCAGTTTTTCCAAATATGATTGAAAATTTCGTTAAAACAATCGACATCTATGTATGTTCGTGCTCGTGATGAACAACTGACCAATATAATTTTTCAATTACAATTATCAAACTGTACTCTTGCCAATGCAAAAAGACAAACTGAATGATTTTCATATAAATTCTTTGTTTATTTCATTTTGGAAAACAAAGTTCTTATTTAAAAACCCTTATTTAAAACCCCTTTATGACTGAGCAGATTGCTGTGAACTTTGTGTCAAACATTTGCTTTTAAATAATATTGTATTGTTAACTAAATCCGCTCATATGTATGTACATATTTAAACTAAAGCGAATTACAATTTAATAGGAACATATTAAAATATTTACAATTTAAGGAAATACAAAAAAAAAAATCGCTATGAACCAAAAATATTTCCTTTGCTTTTCGCTACCCTGCTTTGAGTTCAAAAAACGCTAATACTGCACGCTTTAAAACCTAAACTCGAGTTCTCTACTGAAGCATGGTTCACCTAAAATCCGGTCGCCTAAATGTTTTAATAATTATGTAACAAAAAAGTGACTGAACTCTATAAAACCAAACAAATGTTGTTAAACAAAATGCATAAAGGGTGTCCCAACTAGAACGCAATTTTTAAATTTTGAATAAAACACAGATATTTAAAAAAAAAATCGTCAAACTTTATTATTTAAAATTTAAAAATTGCGTTCTAGTTGGGACACCCTTTATTTGTGTTGGCTATACAGCATTTGCCAAAACCGAATATAACACACTTACTTTTCTATTCTTAATGTACCTTCCATTTTTCCATTTGTTGGTATTTCATTGCATTTAATCTAACATACGCTTTGTAGTCACATGCATACGCTTGCATTTTGTTACTTTATTTTCGAAGAATAAAAACTTCTACATATTAGGGTGCTTCAATTCTATGCACACGTTAAATTTTTTTTGCGTTTTTTATGATTTTTTTTTTTTTGTATTTTAATCCCTTTGTGTTTGCTCTTGATTATATAATTATACCCACTGGAGTTAAAGAGTAAGTTAAGGCAAGTTTTTGTGTGTGTGCTTATGCGTATGTCTATCATCCTGTTACAGACAGCCTGCTGCAAAGAAATAAGCATTATAAAAACAAATAGCTAGGTAACTACAGTTTAGTTTTTTTTTTTGGTAGCTACGCATTCATTTGTGCTCGTTGTTCAAGTGCCAGGATTTGTAAATGCGTTAAGTGCCTTTGAAGTTTGTGAAAAATCTAGCATAAAAAAGAATATTTCATGCTTATGGTTTTTCTCACACATTTTAACAACATGCAGAAAAAAAACAAAAGAAATATACGCTGCGCAATACACTGTGGTAAGTATATTGTAAAATTAGCAGCGTTACGTACGCAGGAAGGTTAGAAATTGAAAATGAAGACATCCTAGTGTGCTAAATATTATGCGTAGTTAATCTAGTTCATTAAAAATACAACATTATAACTACAAATGCTTTGATTAAGAACTCGTTTGTGGAATGAGAGAAAATGTTTAATACAATTGAAACTTAGCATATAATGAAATTGATTAGAATTTGCCTACTAAGTCTTAATTTACACGAAGCAATTTTTAATAAAAATATTCGTACAATATTTTTCTTGAAATTTCTTCGGTGTTCACACAGCACAATTTTTATTGTTTAATTCGCTCGCATTTTTATTTGAGAGTAAACACACATTTGTATACTTATATGTAATACGAATAAGAGAGTAACACGAATTGCCAGTACAATCAAGTGTAAATCAATCCTCCCCTCAACCCGATGTCTAAAAGGTAATCGGCTTAGCTTATAGAATTACTTTGTGTAAATTGGGTCTTTTGAGGGCGGAATAGTACTAATATATACGGAAGCATTTTGTGATTGTTTTTATACCCACCATCAAAAAGATGGGTGATATATTATGTTTGTCTTTCCATTTGTAATACATTGAAATAAGGGCAGTAGAACAAAAAATTCTATATATTTTGGGTCCTTGTATAATTCTGAGACAATCTAGCCATGTCCGTCTGTCTGTCCGTCTATTAAAGGCAAGATAGAGCTTAGTAGGATGAATTTTGTGTTTTATATTTACTAAAAAGTATAAAAATAACAATATAAAAAGTTTTTAATAATCTGTGCATCGAAACGATTTCTAATTCACAAAGATATAGAAGTTTAATAAGATTGAGCTACAAAAGTCAACTTATCAGCTTACTTTATATTTTTAATATTAAAGTGTATAAAACTTTTTATATAAGACTTAAGACACAAACTTTTTATCGTATCTATTTTTTACTCAATCAAGTTTGTTTATTCCACAATCAAGTTTGTGTCTTAAGTCTAATCTAAGCGAACGTTATCGTTCGACATCGTGGGCCAGGGGGTTCATATATATTTATATAACAGATATAAGAAAACATGAATATGTTATTCCATTATGCCCCTGTTATGAAACAAACTTCTTGTTGAAAAACCCTTTATATATAAGCAGATTACCTTTTCTCAATAATTAACACCTACAAGCTTATAGTTTGCAAAAACTCCTGCTCAAAGTAAATCTGTATAAAAATCTATATAAAGGTCTCGAACATTGTGCGACACAAAAGTAAAACACTAAAAAAGTTGCACATAAAATCAACTACAAAAGAAAATCTCCAACATAAAACCCCTTAAACGTATAAAAATGAATAACAGCGTTGTCAATATGAACAATGAACAATAGGTGGTAATAACAGCAGCAGCAAGAAAAACAATAAACATCAAAGGTAACACTTTTTCACAGTTTGAAATATTTGTTTTTTGCTCCTTTTACTATGGTTTTATTGATTTTATACCCTTGAAACAATATATAAAGCCTCCCCCGCCCCCCTCCAATCAGCAAACAATTTACAAATAGACAACAACAAGAAAAACGAAAAAATCAAATGAACAATAATCAGCATATGTCCCCAAAAATTCGAATTTTTCCGTGAAAAATTTGTCATGCTCAATATATACAGTGGTGGTCATATAACCTACGCTGTAAATTGTTTTTATCAACATTATTGTTAAAGAAATAAAGAAATACATTTTTGTTCTAGCATGTATTTCATCTGCACGAATTTCAGTTCCATTCAGAAAAAAATACTCCAGGACAAAAACAAGGAATACAGTCTGTAGACGGTCTTAGTGGCTAAACGGAAAACCCCGTTTTTTTAATACTCAATTGATGACCGTCTATAGACGGTATTAGGCGTTAAAGGGTTAAGGCACAACACGTTGAGTTCTAAGTTTAATTAAAAACAATATAATACAATATAACAATATTTTCACAATTGTTTTATTTTTTTTTGTTTTGCTGGCCATGTAATTAGAAACGCTCATTTTTTTCTTCAACTTTTAAACTGTTCTAAATATTAGTGACAAAGTGAGTATAATTTGAAAAACAATAGATAAACTTGAATAGTTTTTATAATATTTAGTTTCGAAAATGGTTAAAAACTCCAGAAATAAGACGGTTAATTGTACAGTGTTACCAAAATGAAAAACTTTCAATGTCGGCTATTGCACAAAAGTTTTCTACAAAAAAAGGAGTTTTCAAACCCATCTAGGAAACCTAGAAGACGAAAGACCACTTTAGCAAAAGATAGAGTTTCTTGTCATTTTTATCTTTGCGCGAAATAAAGACTGAAATTGGACAACAATAAGAATACACTTAAATGAGTCAGGACTTCGTGGGTGTATTGCACAAAAAAACTTCATGTCTCATGAAGGGGTTGCGGTTTGTAAGAGAAATGCTCAGAAAAGATCCACGTTACTGCAATAGAGTTCTCTGGAGTGACGAATCTAAGTTTAACTTGTTCCAATCTGATGGAAAATCGTACGTTAGACATCCTCCAAATAAAGCCTTAGGCCCCAGGTACACTGTTGAAACAGTGAAAAACAGTGGCGTGTCTATTACTCCCCAGACCATAATAGACACGCCATTGTGTTTCACTGTGTTTCACCTTTTCTTGGCGTAGGTCCAATTGCACGCGTTTAGGGAATACTGGATCAGCATCAATATAAAATCATTTTGAAAAATGTAATTGAACTGTATTGCTTTGAGAATATGCCCGTCTAATACATTTTCCAGCATGATAATGACCCAAAGTACACTACGCGGTTAGGAAGTATTGAGTTTTGGATCAAAATATTAATTTTCTTGACTGGCCACCCCAAAGTCCTAATCTCAGCCCAATGGAAAACTTATGGCCAATTGTAAAAAGAGACCTAAAGTACAAAATTCCGCGAAATAATGATAAAATGTATCATTTGATGCTACAAAGCTGGATAAACATATCTTTGCAAACATGCCAGAGTTTAATTAAGAGTTTACCATGAAGACTGGCGAATTTTGTCAAAAACATGCATTATTTAACAAAATATTAAAGAATAAGTCCGTTTGATTAAATCTCCTTAAGGTTTTTTGCATATATTTTTGTAGTTTCTAATTATGTGACCAATTTGATATTAAGTTTTTTGTGTTTAAGTTAATTTTTCCTTATTTTAAATTTAATAATAATTTGTTACTTTAGTGTTTCTAGTTATTAGTTTTAAAATGTTGAACTAAATTTTAAAAATATATGAACAAATATATGTATATGCTGAAAAGTCATTTCTAATTATATGGCCACCACTGTATGTATATGTATGTGTTGTTTTTCTTGCCATAAAATAGCTGAAATTGTTTGTAAATCATGCTGACGACCTGCTGTTGGCTATATGAGTTTCATATCGCGGGTACCCTGTATTCAAGTAAAATTGATTTGAGTTTTAGTATCCTGTGGGGACTGGTAGCAATTTTCCATTGGCCTTTATAAATAAAAATTAAGTCAGTGTATTGTGTTGTTATCTGGTTTTAGAATCCTCAAGAAAACGGCCGTCCTTTCACACATTTTCCTCCAAAATTCTGACCATGTACATATATTTCATTTTAAATCACAATTTTGAGACTTTTTATCTGTGAACGGCAAAAAAACAAGTTAATTTTTTTTCATACAAATGCCAACAAATTTTCTCTGAGTGTAAATGCACAAACATATTAGCCGAATTTACAAGTAATATTGTATGTTGTACATTGTATTATACAACTATTTAATTATGAACATAATTTTAAGCAAATGTCAAAAGAGAAATATTTAAAAAATAAATACACAAAACATAAAATATTAAAATTTTGAAAAATTAAAGCATACCGTAGAATATTCAACAATTTTCATTATCAAAATTTTTTGTTTAATAATATAACCGTTGAGTTATTTATGTTTTTTATTTAATGAAATGTGTAATTTTTATTTTAATTTTTACATTCGAAAAATTGTATTCACATATATGTACATATGTCGCAGGTGTTGTACAAAATATTTATATAGAAATTACTAACAACATTTGTACAAATATTGTAAAATCAGACGACGCACAGTGGCTCAGAAACGTTTTTCGTCGACCAAAAATCTATAACTTTTGAAACGATGGAGATATTTTAGTAATTTTTTTTGTGAAGAGAAATCGTCTTGAATTTTTTCCTGTTTTAATTTCATTAAAATCGGGTCAGTAGTTGATGAGAAATTTAATGTCAAAGTAGAACTTTTGATTCTTTGTAGCATTTACTATGAAAATACGCGATATTTGTTTTGTTGAATCTGATTTTATTATAAAAAAGGCACATGCAGGTAAAAAAACATTTTAATAACTAATACCCAGAATAATTTTATGAACAGGCATCCACTTCATCAATTCAGCAATAGGTTCCATTAGAACCAGTTCCAATGAACCGGGTTTTTTTTTTTTTTGTTAATTTTTTGTTTTATTTAAAGAACAAATGTGTTTAAGTTTAACGTGAAGCACCTGCCAGGATGGCTTATCTTCACGGCGCATTCAAACGCAGGACGGACTCGGCCCGTCAACCGCATTGCATGTCCTATCAAGACACAGGAATAGCCTTACAGAGGACTACTTTGTGTGCCTTGCCAGGGGTCACACAATTTGCAATTTCTCAATACATGACTGCAAGATCAATGTAAAGATCACCTTGCTTAAGAGATTGGGCTATCTAATTTATTTAAAGAACAATAAAAACAAAAAAGTATTCTACAGTTGGGTCCAGGCAGGTGCCAAAGTATGTATGGAGTTAAAGAGAACACTTTCAGCTTTCTGCTGGTAGTAAAATGTTTGTCATTCCTTTTGATCTTCAAAAGTTCTATTACTTTGAAATTCCATTTTGACTAAAATTTGATACCTTCGAAAACATTTCATAACACTTTAGGTATAACGTGTACAGTGATATGGCATACTGTTTCTTAAAAACTACTATGAAATTAATCAAATTATAAAAAATGACAACCCATTATTGATAATAGGTTGCGAGATATGACAATTTTCTAATAAAATTTACAAAAATTAATTTTTTTTCTAAAATAACGTAAAATGTTTGTTTTTAAAAGCATACCACGCATAAAATTGTCAATATTTTAGTTTAAATATTTTTGCTATTGAATGCTATTATAATTTTGGAAATAGGTAACAACAAAAAATTAGACTTTTGGCCGATGGAATTAAATTCTGAGCCACCGTGCGACATAAACTCCTACGACACTACAACATCACTTGTGAATTGAACAATTAAAAATTTAAGTTTGCAAACACTTTATTACTCTCACTAAAACATGCAAAAATTGATTGTCTAAAAGTTTAAAGCAATTCCCGGCAAAACAAATATACAGATCCCTTATTCTAACTCCTAAGTACTGCGGTTACAAGCACTGTTTGGGTAGCACTGTATATATTTAAAATATATAACGAAGCGACTAACAGATTCTCCTCAACCAAATATATGACTAGCATTTGCTCTTATTTTTTTTATTTATTATTTTATTACCACACACAAACTCGGTTTCCTTTTTTTAATATCCTACTAGTTACTCCAGCCAATATGCAATCAAAAATCATTTTAATGCAAATTACATATGTTGTTTTATTGTTATTTTATTACTCTGGTTGTTGTTATTGTAGCTGTCGGCATTACAACAAATATCTGCTTTAAAAAACCTACAATTCCCCAACAACCCTAAAAAAAATAAAATAAATAAATTCACGTCGAGCAACAAACAATTTTAAAACCGTATATACTCGTATACGATATACACCGCATTATATGCGGTAAAAGTTTTCTTTTCGTATTTTATTTTTGGTGTATTTTTCTCACAACAATGTTTTTAAAACAACATCAAACAAAAACCAAAAAAAAAAAACGAAATAGAAAAAATGGGCTGAAAACATTGTCACAATTTGGTTAAACTTTATAAAGAATTGTTTTTCAGTTTCCAACAACTAAAAACAGCACTTCTGTTTTTGTGAAAAGTAGAAGTCAAAACAGTGTGTAATTTAGTGAGAATTATACGCACATCAATAGATACGTGTTAGCAAGTGTGTGAATAAAAGGGAATTGAAAAAGTGAGCCTAAAAGTTTTTCTATCACAACTTTTATGTGTTTTAGCGGAAAATTGCTTAAGTAAGTGTTTTGTGGAAAAGATCATAGCAATTGTAATTTTTTAGGGAAATTTTTTAGAGTAATAGCAATTATTAACTATTATGCTTGATTAGGTTGTAAGGATAATACCAATTTGACACATTATCATTCAGTTTCCTACTTTTCAAGCTCCCCTTATATATAGCCTATGAATTTTTCTTTCAAGAATATCCACGATTTTAAGTCTAACTCTTATACATACCAATACATGCATAGTTGACGAAAATCCAAAAGTACGTAACATCAATATTTTTAATTTTTACAGGAGAAGCAAAATATTGTATAAACTACTTCAGGTATGGAAACAATTGATGGAATATGAAGTTAAAACAGAACAACTTAAATAATTGCAGCAAAAAAACTATATTTTTCGAAATATTTTGCAAGTTATTTGTTACGTATTTTTTTTTGTAATTGTGTTTTATGAAACAAAATGACGTATCATCATAAATATTTTTTTAACAAAAGTGAAAAAGTTAGAAATATGAAACATGGTGTAATTAACAAGGTGAATACAACACAAAAACAGCAGGCATTTTGTTTGTATAAAATAGTGTACTACTGTCAAAAACAAAATATTACTTTTGACATAAATAAATTATAAACAATGTCAGTCGCTCACCTTGCTAATTACACCATAATATGAAATATGAATTTTTTAATTCCTTTTAGTAACGCTTTAAGTTCAACGAAACATTAAACGCATTTATTTATTTTATTTAGTTTTATTTAAATTGGTCCTTTTTTTATTATTATATTTTGATAAGTGGAATGAATTTTCGTTAAAATAAATACTAATAATAATAGTAATAATATTATGATTTTAATAATACAACACACAATATTGCTTTGCTTTTTGAAAACAAATTGTTATTGTGTTTTATATTATTAAAATCATATTCGAATGGAATATTATCATAAAATTAATCTCCATGATATATAAGGAATGAAAACATCAATAGAGATTTAAAAGTAATATTGGTTAAAGATGAATTCAGAAAAAATAGTGAGAGATATATGTAGAACTTGCAAAACCGTCCGAACCAGCTTACGAGATTGCTTACTAGAACTCAAATAGAAACAAGGCTTCATAGAGCTGATTTACCACCCTACTAATTTAGGGCCCATATATCCATTATGGCTCTCTCAACTGAGAGCAAATAGTTTTTAAGGTTTAGGTATAAGATTTGAATACTTATTTGTTGCGGTTGATTTTTAATTTATACTTGGTTAACTGAAAACTTGTTAAAAGTTTAAATTCAAATATTCTATTCAAATTGTATTATATTTTTTTTTTTCAATTGAAAAATTAGAATATTTTTTGACAATTTATAGCTTCACTTGTTCATACAAATTTTTTTAAATCGTATAGGCATTGTTTTGGAACAATGTATTTGTGGTTGTTTTTGTGTTGAAAAAAATGATTATTATATTATTGGGATTGAAAGTGAGAAGATTAAGAAAAAAATTTAACGAAAGGAAAATATAGTATCGAAAGCAAAAATTTTGAAAAGGATAATTTCTAAATTTTGTGAACGGATATGAAAGGAAAAACAATATTTAAATTTAGAAAAATAAAAAATATTCAAATAAAAAGTGAATAGAATTATATGAAATCCAATTTTCTACCAAAAACAATATTCTACAAATGTTCTTAATAAAACAGCGAGTGCATAAACAATAAAAATTTAAAAATTAATTTTGTACACAAATATAATATAAAAGCGAAATAAATAAGAAAATTGACCTAAACTTGATAATTAAAATTTAAAATTTTTGCAAAATATAAACCAAACTTTGAATATAAAAACTAAAACTAAAAAAAACTGTCAGGAATAAAATTTGTATTTTTAAATTATAAACATTGAATAATAATTTAAATCAAATGAAAAACATAAATTAAAGCCGCATTTCAACATATTTCAAAACAAAAGACTTTTAAATAATGGCAAGAATATAAAAAATGATTATTAAGAAACCTATTGCAAACGAATAACGGAATCGAGTGTATATATGTATGTATATAAAAAAATAGTTTAACTTTCTATTAAATTCTTAAATTTTAATTTAATTAATTACATATTTAAATTTGTTTGATTTTTATAATTAAAATAATAACAAGCTGAAATGTACATTTCAATGCCGAAGCAGAAATAAGTAAGTCCTACTGAATTATAATTTTTAAATTTAATTTTAATTTTGATTTTTTTTTTTGTTGTTATTTAAATTTAAATTTGTAAAAATATTTGTTTCATTGTTGTTGTAATTTTTAAATATGAAAATAATATTGAACAAAATATTGTTGCTACATATTGTATAAATTTTGAATATTTTTGTTTAATAAATGAATTTCTTTTTAAAATAAATTGCTAAATTTAATTTGTTGAGTTGTGGAAATATAGGGATAGATGGCATAAAATCACAATGAAATATTTTTATTAAATTGGGATTAATTTTTAAAAGTGACTTAAATTAATCAAGGATACCAATGGGGTGGGTTATGGTCAAGGAACAATAACAACTGTTTCCTAACAAATGTTCAAATCCATTTAGATACTTATAACCTCACTAATAGAACCCAAAGTGTTGTTTAGTAATTAGTGACGTTACATATTGTAAGGCCTATCAAATAAGGGCAGATTCAATAAATAAATAATAAAAAAGTTTAAAAAAATTGAAACTAATAATTACTGACTAATAATCATATTCTATAGAATAGAAGTTAAGGATGTATATAAACTTTTGTATTCGTCCTTCTATTTGAAACTTATTCTTTAGGACTTATTATAAACTATATTATTCATATTTTGAGGCAACACAAAACGACCAGTCATATGGACCTAAGTGAGCTGTACACTGCTTATCTAACCTATATTATTCATAAGAAAATACAATGAAAATAAATAATAGTATTTACTTTGGCTATTAATTTCTCAGCATAGGAAAATAAACATTGTTTTATAGCATTGATTAAAATAATAAAATATTTATGAGTAATAGTTTTTAAGAAAAAAAGTTAACCATTAATCAATAAGGCCGTCCATCCTTATATTATATTCCACTAAGAAAATTGAAGGTGTATCCCTTCTATAGTTTCTAAAACTAGTTAAATTTAATGACACCTACAAAAATATTCACCTTAACTCACAAATGGTGCTTCTCTTAATTACTAAATTTGAATTTTACATGCATAATAATTACTTTTTTTCTTAGACATTTTTTTTAAATTACTTAACTCCTCTTCTCCTGTGGTCTTTCCATTCACTCTAAAACCTTCAACACCTGTTGCTCTTAATTTTGTTTCTCACAAGTTAAAACCTACGTTACAATAAGAAAATTAAAATTATTTGTTAATTTTTACGTATGGAAGCCGCGCAAGAAGAAACCCCTAACACCCCAGGTAGTTCGTTTCCTTAAAGACTAAAAAAAAAACAATGACAAACAAAACCACTACAAAAAGAAGGCCATAGAAGAAACGAGTAGCAAAGAAATATATAAAGAAGCAATAAAAAACTAAAATTAGCCGGCAATTTAAAATAAACATCGAAATAAAACATTAAAAAGCAAGCAATAGATAAAAACGACAAACCACTAGGGCCAAACTAACCAACACAGAGTGAAATACCAGCCAGCGAAAGTAATAAATTTTCCAAGGAGTATAAAACGTAGGAAGAAGCCCAAAGAAAACACGAAAAAACGTCACATTAGAACACATTAATGGGAAATTATGGCCTAGCAGGAGTATTAGGTGGAAAAGAAATGTCTTGTGTAATTTCTGACAAACACAATTAAAATCTTTCAAACTGCTATGAAATTTTTTGTATCCCAGAAACTACCTAAGCCAAGTTTTTAAATAATGATAATAACAGTCCACACTAATTTAAAAACCCCTAATACCCTTAAATTCACAGCAGTAACCGTACGAAGGTAGCCAGTTAAACGGTAGTAGTCTAATGGCGGTTTTAACCAGAAAGAACAAAAGACTGTTACAAACAAAATTAAAGACTGTGTAAAAAGTAACAAGTGAACATGCTGCTAAAACTCATAATCAGGATAGGAGGTGATCATCATTATTATTATTATTATCATTATCTACAACTATGTATGTTTGTTATAAAAGTCTAAGTCTTGAATTCATGGTATCCCAACCACAGGGGTGTTGTGTGTGTCTTTAATATTACATATAGAAATTGTTGTTGCTTCTATTGTTTTACCACACACAGTCACGTTATAGTTTCAACTAAAGGTTTCCTTAAATTATAAATTAAAATTAGGAAAAAATGTTTGTGTAAAACAACATCTATCTACACACACTAATGCAAGAGGCAAACATCTAATATTTATAGTTAACAACAGAAAATACAGCATCAGCAGAACGAACATCAGGAGGTTAAAAAGGAAATCAAAGAAACATATATCCAATTGTAATTATTTTAAGTTCAAGAGCTAAGCAAGCAAGAAAACAATAGACAATTCATTCACTCATTCAACTAAATACCAATAACTTATGAGTTCATCTTTGTAGTTAATGGTGGGAAGGTTAACTAAGGCACGCAAATGGGAATTTACAAAATTTGTGTAAATATTCAGAGTTTTTTTTTACTGAAAGGAGGGACGTTTTTAGATAATATTACATTCTAGTTTAGATTATGGTAGTCCTAGTACAGGTTCTTTAAGTTAAGTCCGTGTACAGTTTTAGTTCAGGTTCAAGTTCAGGTTTTCGTTCACAGGTTCTGGTTAACGTTTAAGTTCAGGTTCTATTCAGGTTCTAGTTCTGTTTCTAGTTCAGGTTCAAGGGCAGGTTCTAGTTCAGGTTTTATTTCTGGTTCAAGTTCAACTTCAGGTTCTATTTCAATTTCAGATTAAATTTCATGTTCTAGTTGAGGGTCTAGTTCAGCTTTCAGGTTCATGTTTTAGTTTAGGTTCTAGTTCAGGTTCTTTGACTGTTTCTGGTTAAGGTTCCAGTTCAAGTTTAAGATCAGCTTCTGTTCCAATTTCAGTTCAATTTCATGTTGTTGCGATTTTAGTTGAGTTTCTAGTTCATGTTATGGTTCATTTTTTAGTTCAGGCTTTAGTTCAGGTTCAAGTTCTGTAGTTGTAGTTCATGTTTTAGTTCAGTTTCTTGTTCGGGTTCCAGTTCAGGTTTTCGTTCTCAGGTTCTATTTTCGGTTCTAGCTCAGATTCTACTTCTGGTTCTAGGTGAGGTTCTAGTTCAGGTTCTAATTTAAGATACAGCTTAAATTCTAATTCAGGTTCAAAGTAAGGTTCTAGATCAGGCTCTAGTTAAGTTTCTAGTTGAGATTCTAGTTCAGATTCCAGGGCAGATTCTAGTTCATGTTATTGTTCATATTTTAATTTTGGTTCTAGTTCAGGTCCATTTTCTGGTTCAGGTTCCAGTTCTGGTTGTAGTTCAAGTTAAAGTTCTATTTTAATTTTAGGTTCTAATTTCATGTTTTGGTTCAGGTTCTAGTTGCGATTCTAGTTGAGTGTCTAGTTCAGTTTCAAGTTCATGTGGTTCAAGTGGTTCATGTTTTACTCTAGTGTCTTGTTCGGGTTCTGGTTCAGGTTCAGGTTCAGGTTCTGCTTCTAGTTCAGTTTCTAGCTCAGGTTCTAGTTTAAATACTATTTCACATTCTACTTTGGGTCTTAGTTTAGTTTATAGCCGGTAGAAAGCGCGGTGAGTTAAATAGATGCTATTTACAGAGTGATAGTGGACAATGAAGATTGCTGAAGACGCATTTGGCTGGGTAGAAAATGCATTCGAATTTGCCAATTATTCCAGTACTTTACAATAGTGTTCTTGATTATTTGAACTATTAGCCTGAATAAAAACTTTTCTCTTAAAATTAAAAATATTAGTTCATTTTCCTTCTCTAATTAATAATGATAAATAATAAATAAAATGAAAACTTCCTTCGATCTGGAAACTCTTTCATATAGAAACAGATGCTCAAAAAAGACGCATCCGCGATTTTTTTACAATGGAAAAATTAAAAATTAGAGGTGTCAATTAATATTTAAATAACAAAAAGACTTATCGGGACAAGAAATTCATAATGATAAGATGAATGTGTTAGGTGAAAGTCCTCCTTCATATGCAACAGTAAAAAATTGGGTTTCTGAATTTAAACGTGGTCGTACAAGCGTTGATAATGAACCACGTGCGTGAAACAGCTTTTATCATGGGCATCTCAAATGATCGAGTCCATTTAATTTTGCATGAAGAACTACAGATGAAAAAGCTTTCTGCATGATGGCTGCCGCATTTGCTAACAGTCAACCAAAAACGCATAAGAATGAAAATTTCTCAGGCTTGTTTAGTTCGTTTTAAGAAAAATAAAGTGGATTTTAAGCGTCGTTTCATAACTCTAGATGAGACATGGATCCACCACTATACAATCCAAACAATGGACTAAAGCTGGAGGAATTGCCCCAAAGAAGGCAAAAACAATTCAATCGGCTGGTATGGGTATGCCAACGGTTTTCTGGGACTTTAAAAGTATTTTACTGATTGACTATCTGCAAAAGGGTAAAACAATAAATCCAGAGTACTATAGCAACATTTTTGATCAATTAAATGTAAAACATAAAGACAACGCACCAACGCACAAGAGTGTTTTAACAATGGCTAAAATCAACGAATGAAAGTACGAGTTGCTTGACCATTCTCCTGATTTGAGTGCCCGATAGACTAGACGATAGTGGGGCGGACTATCACTCAGAGGGTTGTGGGTTCGATTCGCGCCAAAGACTCTGGGTGTTTTCTGCAAACAAGCCAAA
This sequence comes from Bellardia pandia, assembly GCA_916048285.2. Lineage (NCBI taxonomy): Eukaryota > Metazoa > Arthropoda > Insecta > Diptera > Calliphoridae > Bellardia > Bellardia pandia. The sequence continues at coordinate 97,840,240 of OU696530.1, read as the reverse complement.
AAGCTTCGCAGTTTGTGTTTGTTAAAAAAAAAAAAAAAATTTAGTTCCCAGCGACTTTTACAAATCAAGCGTTTTATCTCTAATGAAGCTGCAATTACACTTGTAAACCACTATCATGAAGGCCTTGAGGAAAACTATTTTAATCAAGGGATAGAATTGCTAGATAAGCGTTGGACTACGTATATTGAAGTTTCAGGAGATTATATTGAAACATCAAAATGTTTTTGAAAAACTAACTATTCTCTTTCTGTGCTGGGCTAAGCAGTTACCGAACCGCTCTCGTAGGTCAATTCGAGTTTCGTTCTAATTCACTTCTACTTTAGAGGTTTACTTCCTTTTTCTTCTCAACGAAGTACATAAATATTATCCACAGGTAAATGAAAATAAAACGCTCACACACAAAAAACTATAAAGAAACAACAACAAATAACGGCAAACAAATAACAAGAAATGAACAGCAGCAGTACCAATATTTCTTTATAAATTTCGTATTTTCCTTGTCGTCTAAATTATATATATTTTTTATGTTTTTCCTAAGAAACTGAACAACACAAATACATATAGATATATTGTTATTTATGCATTTGACTCTAAATAAATGTGTTGCTCATGACTGCGAATGTGTCAGTGTGTTTTTTTTATTAAAGCCTGTAGATGACAGCAGGACCTTCATTAGAAACCTTGTGTTATATATTTACTTGTCTACGTTATCGTAATTTAAAACTTTGTCCTTTTAAGACAATGTAATTATGTAATTGACTTCAAGAGTTCCTTACTGATGTATTTGCTTGTTGTTTTTGGACTTTCTTATTATTATTGGGATGTTTTTTGTTGGTGTTTTCTAATAAATATAAGAATAGCGCAATATGTTGTAACATATTGTGTTTGGGTCTTTATATTTAGTACGAGGCGCCCATCATTATTATTTGTTTTTTGTTCAAGAATGATAGTGTGTCTTTTGTTTTTCGGCAGTATTTGTTGAATTTGAGACGTGGAGTTTTTTATTGCCTTATTATTATTTTTTTTTTGTGGTTTTGTTTTATTTGTAAAGGTCCTTCCTTATTTTGGTGTCATGTGACACAATTATATCGCATGATGGTTTTAACAACTAAAATGTGTTCATTATGGTGTTTAAGTCTTAGTTGTAGATGTTGGTTTGTTAAACAGTAGCATACGGAAGGAAGGTTTAAACAAGAAAGAAAACAAATTTAATCATCAAATGAACTTATTTCCAAATATCCCCAACCCTTATATTTGTCACTTTAAGGTTTGACTGCTTTAGATATGCACCAATTGTAACAACTACTCCAAATAACTAGTAAAGTCTGCCCAAATGTTCTCTTCATTTTCACAGTTTCATCATTCATCTACCATCATCTTAAAATTCAAATCATTCATCACTTAAAATGTTTTAACTGTAGTGTAGTTTTGTTTACTTGTCCGGCCTCAAGAGATAATTACATACAAAACTGACCACTTTAAAATGTCTGCTGCTGGAAATGAACAACCCCTAGTGACTACCATTCGAATCAGATCTCATCCTTACATTGCATGTAAATGTGAAATGTATTTGATTCATTTACATTTTTGTTAATTTGATTAAAATTCAAAAGAAATAGCTACAATTGCAGATTGGCATAAAGAAAATATATAGAAATTAGTTGAGATTGATTTTAAATGCGGGTGCAGGGACAGGGTGTTTTGAAAAGGCAGCAGTTAGACAGTTCTGTCTGAGATCTCAGTTATTACAATACTGAATTATTGAAGCAATTAAAGTAACTTGCTCTTTTGCGATGGTTTCTTTGAGTGAAAAAACAATATTTTTCTTTTAAGTGATTGTTAAATTTTAACTCAATTTCACCTCTTACCAAAACACCCTGTTGGCTCCTAAATACTACTACACATCCATCTTTGTGACCCTTCACTATCTCATCAACATATTTTGTTTGGTACTCTTACCATATTTGATTTACTACTACTCTATTCTGTCAAACTATTTTCCGACAAAATTGTTTGAAATTTCTTAATTAAGTATTTTGCACGCATTCTATAAGCACAATAAAACATGCTGAAATAATCCACAAAATGTTTAAGAATCCAAATGAAAATGGTTGGGTGTAACTATGTATAGCCAACTGTAGAATAGGGAAACATGCAATCACGTTTAGCAAATTATCAATATTATATCAGTATTCTCTTCATGAACAACATTAGAATGTTTTTGGTGAAACAAACTGACCATCAGCAGTAGTTCGTTTGCATACATAAAGAGAGATGAGAAAACATTAGGCATTTGCAAAATTCTAAACCAATAATTTAAGGGCGATGCAAAGTGGTTTGTATTAAGTATGTAATGAATTGAGAGATATTAATCCTTATGGAAAATAAAACTAAATAATTTCAGAGATATTATTTGTAAGTAAAACTTTATGAGTCTCTTCATAACTTCCAAATTGCAAACTATTTACATTCGCACATTTCTGTACTTACAACCTTAACTTAATTTTAAATAACACATATTTGCTATTTATTTCTAAATATTTTGTCTACATGTTTTGTGAACAAGTTTTTTTTATGATTTTTTTCTAACCATATAAAATATTTGCAAAATATGCTATAGACTTGTATTGTTAGACTCCTTCTTTGATTTCATAAAAACAAAACACAAAGAATAATAGAAATTTGATTAAAAAATTCCAGCCTTTCATTTGATCAACTTTTTGAGCTACAGGAGAATTAAAAATACAACAATCACAGACTGCAACTCCTACGAAATAAATAAATAAAAAAAAATAATCTATACATAGTAGGTTCGCATCGGTCATAGACATATTAAAAAATATTGTACCAACCCTCAGCAGAAGTGGTTAGAAAGAGAGCAGAGATTGAAGTAGCTAGGAAAATGTTGCTAAAAAATAGAGATAGAGCGCTAGTTCAGGATCTAGTTCAATTCTTATTCAGGTTTCAGTTTTAGTTCCAGTTCAGGATATCTAGCTCAGTGCCTAGTTCAGCCCTAGATCATGTTCTATGTCAGGTTCTAGTTCCGGTTCCAGTTTAGGTTCTATTTAAAGCTATATTTTAGAGTTTAGTTTATGATCTAGTTGTTGCAGTTCATGTTCTAGTTAATGTTATAGTTCAGGTTTTGGTTTAAGTTGTAATATATCTTCTAGTTCATGTTCTAGTTCAAGTTTATGTTCTAATTCAGGTTCTAGTTCAGCTTCTAGTTCAGGTTCTAGTTTAGGTTGTAGTTCATGTTCCAGCTCAGTATAATTTTTATTGTGCTAATTTTGAGAACAATAAAATGATTGTTCTAATCAAATTCTTCACAGTCACACGATTGCCTAAATAAATTTAAAAAATTTCGTAAATTTGATTGTTGCAAATTGGGACAATAATTGTTATTTACCAGTCTCACGATTGTTACAATATACAGCAGAACTGCGAAACAGCTGTTGTCTTTAAAAGCAAATTTTGTTTTGTTTATTTACTTACAATATATGTAAATCTAAAACAACAAAAAAAAATTAAATAACAAAAGTTAAAATGATTTCTTCTCAAAAGAAATATGCAGCCTCAATAATTATTTTCACCCTTATGAGAACACCAGGGACCAGCAGGTCGTATACTATTATGTAGAGAAGTTAATAAAATCAAAACGACAGAGATTAAGAAAATGTATAACTATATATTTTGTGTTTTGTACTGAAGTAGACAAAATCTTTAAAACAGTTTCAAAATCTGACCCTAATTATTATGATAGATCGACATAGGCAATTGCCAATGATATAAAGAAAGAAATTCAGAACGAGGTTGATGGAAATGAAGACGATGCTTCTGATATTAGAAACGAGTTAGAAGTTGATAATAAAATTAAAGAATTTTAATTTAAATCCACACAAAATATAAAAAGGCCCAGCTAAGCCCTGAGGTTCGCTTATGTGAACACAGTTTGGTGTTTTCTTGAGGGTTAAGTGAATTGGAAAAAAGAGTGAAAAAAATATTAATGGAGTTTCGCGATAATTCCACATGAGTGTTTTTCTACAGCCAATATTAAAATATTTACTGCACTGTAAGTCCAAGATCAACTTACACTTGATGTTTTTCTTCTTTTTAGGCAAAGGAGTTTGTGATTGGTGGTCAGGAGTGTAAACAAATCTCGTGTCCAGAGGATCAAGTATTTCTACAATGCTGTCATCGAGCTCCATGTTTTAGCTACATTTAAATAATAATTAGTATATTTACAACAATTAAAACCAATTTTACTAACAGATATACAGTTTCACATAAAAAGAACAATTAAAACAAATTAATATAGGCTCTTATTGCGCACTTTGATTGCCGCTCAAGAAACCAATAAATATTGGCCCATTTACAACATTTTTATTGTTACATTATTAACTTTCGAATGGTCACACTATTGCCGTGCCACGGTGGTATTTGTACAAATAAGAAAAATATTGTCGCAGATTGCCCGTATGAACCAATAAATTGTGAGTTCACACGATTGATGCATAATTCACACCAATAATTGGTACATTGTGGCAATCATACGACCTTAACTTAACTCAGCTTCTAGTTTAGGTTATATTTCAGGTTTCAGTTCAGGTTTCATGTAATCCAGTTTGAATTCGTTTATTTTCGCATTATGTGCTCTTTCTTTAACCTCAATTAACTTCTTTTCCTCCACATGTTTCTCATTCAGTTTTATTATTTTTCTTCAATAAAAAAAAATCATAAAACATAAAATATTTTGCGTGCCATACCGTGTTTCATTTTCTATTTGCCTCCAATATTTTATGTTCATTGTTTTGGTTAGTTTTTTGTTCGTTTTAGTTTTTATTTTGCTGAATTTGAAATATGCCACACGATATCAGGTACAAAATACAACGAAATTTGCTACAGGTAAACCAAATGTTGTTTATTGCTGTTGTTTTTTTTTTCGTTCATTCAGTCAATCGTACCGTCGTTTATAAATATTTCATTATTCGTGAGATATTAGATTCTCGTGCAAGAAATCGTTAACATATATTTGTACTTTTTAGTGTTTTTTTATTAAAATATGTAGGAGATTTTGAGCATTTGTTATATGGTTAGTTAAGATATGCATGGATACATCAAAGTCATGATATGAAATTATCTACAAAATGTCAGGTTATGTTTAGTCTACCTTTATAAAATCAGATCTTAATAAGGAAATAGATCTTTGTAATATGGTCTTTTTTTAGTTTTGGAATTTCATTAGATATTTGTTCTTTAAGTTATTGTTTAAAGTGGAGAGTATCGTCTTTCCTTGATCCCTGCTTTTATTGAGACTAGACTTTAGTGAAGAGTTTTTTATAGATTTTTATCTAATAACTAGTTTTTTAGTTAATAGCGCTTCCTAAATTCGTTGTATTTGTATTTGTGTTTGTGTTTATACTTTTATTTGCCTTTTATTTTGTAAACATTTGCTGTAACATTTCTGTAATAAATTAGTAATACAAGTGACATAAGTAACCTAGTTAGAATATGTTAGAATCAATGGTAATTTGTAGTTTAACAGAGCAACGTTATTTTACGGTTAATGGAGACTTCTGTGAGTTGTATTTGAAAAGTTTAATTGGTAAAAAAAATACAAATAAATTTGTTTTAATTTATATATTAATATATTTTTTGTATAGCTAATATATTAATGGTAATAATGTTAGTTGCTGTACTTGTCCAATACAAAATATCTATTCTATTCACAATGTTGTGCAAATGGTATTGCATCATTGCTTTTGCAAAAAGGTTAAGCATATTTTTCCTCTACACTAACAAAATACACAGCAATGTACATGCTAGACTTTAATTTATATGCAACACTTAAAACCAATAGTTATTATTTACTGTGAGTATGCAACACCTAATAGCAAATAAACAGCTGAGTAACAAAAATTCAAGCCAATCGATTAGTAATGGCCTCATACATGCTGCTGCTTATATTTATCCAATACACCACAGCCAACGATGACTTTATTGAACTATTTTTGTATATGCCAGCATCATGCGTTTTATAGAACATATAAATACGGTTTCTGGAAAAGTATGGGGATTGGGGATTGCGCCAACTTAATCCCAGTTCCATCAATACTCGTATATCCAATGCAAAACGGAAGTTCTTCAAATGTATGCGATACTATTTGAGAGTGTTTCGACTGGAGACGCAAGAATCATCAATCAGACCATCTGTGTCATTTTTGATAGTTGCAGATGAAAAAGTATAATAGCTAGCTGCAGTCCTATGGAATGAGCTGCTTTAAAACTGTTACTATTACTAAACTGTTTTTAAAAATAGCCTTTACAGTTTAGAACAAAATGTCCAGACATGTATCAAAAACTAATTTCTTGTAAGAAATTTAAACTTACTTAAGTATTAATTACCAGTATACGTTTTTTTAAATAATAAATGAAACTAAAAACAAAAAAAAACAAAAAATACTGCAGCTAATTACTCAAACCAAGTAATTTCAAACAACCCTCCCTCCCCCTTATAAACAAACAAAGCAAAAAACATTGAAGTTATTAAATATTCCAAAAAGTGATTTAAGTTCTTAGCAAAAAAGAGCAAAACAAAATCAAAGAAGTTAATCCTGGTAACAGAACGCAACCATACCTGGTAAACAAATGACTAAACAAAATGTTTTAAAATAAGGGAGTCTCAAATTTCTATTTAGGAGTCAGTTGACTCGTGCCATAACTCGCATTTTTTTTTTTGTAAAGAGGGTTCTTAAACTTTAATATTTTGTAAAATAACAAAAAAAAATATGACAAAAAAATCTATTACTAATCCCTGATATTAATGAACAAACACATTTTACTTCCACTTTTTTGTATAGTAGCAGGACAGGAAGCGGGTGTGGAGTGCGAGGGGGAGGGAGAGTTGGTGTTTGTTTTTAAAAAAATAATCATTTATTTTAATCTTTATTGCATTTAAAATTAATGAATAAAATCAAAGTGAATTTAAAGTGAAGATATACATGTGCAAAGAGAAGGTAATAAATAAAATTTTATGAAAAAATAAATATCATAAGGGAAATTGAACCAAACAAGGATTTGATTAATAAAATAGACACGTTTGCATATTTTTTGAATCATTAGCAGCTAAATAATAATTTGAAGTAAGTAAGAATATGAATCTAACGCTAGGCCAGCAGTCGGCATATTATGATACCAGGAGTCGAACTAAATTGAGTAAATTTACTTAGAAAAAAATACAGCCACCGGTTACCAAAATATTTCAATGTACACGACACGTATGCCAGCGTAACTTTCGATTTATACAGTCTTCGCTGAATTGACAAGTATGACAAGTTTGACAAAGGCTTGTTCCAGAGTGAAAATGCAGTGGTGGCAGAAAAGCTGTTGTGTTTCTACCGATTACTGGTGTCATTTTTATTTACCTCATAAATTGATTTTATAATCTCATTAATTTCAGTTGCATAACTATGATAGATGACTTCATATCAGTGGTCGGCATATAGATCGGCATGGATAATACTAACATGCTTTGCATATTTGTTATCTGTTGTAAAAAAACAGATTTTTATTATGACATAAACATTGCTTACAGCTACATATTCTGCAACGACCACTGCTTTATATGTTAAGTCTTGCAACCATCACTTTTTAGTTTACATAATCAATTACCTAATGTGAGTATTTTAATATTTTGCAACAAATTTTTTTTAGGAAATTTGTCTTTTATACGTAAATAACTTTTGAAACAAATTCATAAATAAATAAAACAAACAAACTATTATCATTGAGCTCGTGTCATATGCATTTAAAAGCCTTTTTCCTAAATATATATTTTCCACCTTCCCTTCATTACAACGATGCCTTGTTGTTTGTCTATGTTTATATCAATCTATAAAATAAAATTTTTTTAAACCAGGTGCTTAACTGTCATATGTTGCAATTTTTATATTCAAATTTTATTCCTAGCTGTACAACTTTAACATTGTAATCATCGTCAGCACCAGTGACAGTCAGCATCAGCATCATCATCATCATCATCTGCAACTTTATTGTCGTTATCATTTGTTTGTTCGTTTTCTATACCCTCCACCATCATAAGTGGTGAATGAGGGTATATATAATAAGTTTGTCATTACATATGTAACACTGAGATATATTCATCTGAGACCCAACAAAGTATATATATTCTTGATCCATGTGAAATTCTAAGTCGATTGAGTTATTATCGTCTGTCTGTCTGTCTGCCTATCTGTCTGTCTCTGTAAAACACTCTCACGCCCAAACGACACAACCAAAATCAACATGGTTTACAAAAATCTGTTTATAATTCTTCCATGCAGTTTGGTACTGAAAATCAGCAAAATCGGTTTAGTAGCACCAGAGTTATACACCAAAATGTAAGACAATAGGTGTGAGGAAAATAGTAAAAATCGGTCCATGATTTCTCATAGCCCCAAACAAATATCTTTCCGAAATACGTCGTAACAAAAAAAATGCCTGTAAAATTGGAATATTATTAAAAAAATCGTCAAAAATAAGTGCCATGCAAAAAAAAAATCGCAAAACGAAATTTTGTTTTGTTCGGTCCATGTTTGACCATAGACCCCATATAAGGTTCACATCTAAAATTCTCTAAAATACAAATATAGTTACCACACAAATAATTCTTATAGATATAATTAAATTGTTGTACTAAATTTTATGATAGTCGGTCCAAAATTGGTCATAGCTCCCATACAAGGACCACAATCAAAAAAGTCATTAATCTTTATATATATATCATCTATATATATAAAAGTGATTGTGTGTTTGTATGATTATTAGTTTGGGACCTATAGACGGCTAAACGACTAAACCGATTTGCTTGAAATTTTCACAGTATATTTCTGTATATCTGGAAGGAGTTATAGGCTACTTTTTTTTAATTTTAAGTGGGCGTGGTACCTCCCATACAAAGTTAATTTTAAAAATCAAATACTTGGGAAACTATAATAGCTATAGTACTCAAATTTTGCATGAGCAATTCCATTGTTTGTTTAAATATTTGCGGAAAAATGGGAGTAGTAGCGACAGGGGGCGTGGCACCTCCCATATGATGATAATTAAAAAAAAATCAAATATATGGTATACAATAAGATATACATATGGTACGGTTAATCTACCATCAATATTAATATTTACGACAAGAATGGGCGGACTATCAATAGTGGGCGTGGCACCTCCAATGAGCTGACTAGCAACAATATTAAGTAAATGTTAAAATTTGTATACATTTGAAACACTTATCTATATATAAAAGTGAATGTGTGTTTGTATATTGTACATAATAAGATAACATAATAAGAATTAATTTAAAAGGAAAACTGTAGATTTTAATAACTCTAAACTTTTTATTTCACTACGATACGTGTAGCGAAAAAAAACCCGGTGTTTTTGGCTAGTATCTTATAAATATCGATAACGACTCAAAACTTTATATATATCATTTAAATATACACAAAAATGGTTCCACACAATGTTTGTTAATTTCAGTCCCTTTTGTTACCGTATCCCCCATAAAAAGACCTCTTCCGAAAATCACTTCAATAATTATAGTTCTCTTATAAATAACAGTACCGATACAAAATTTTACACGGATCATTTACATACATGCCAAAATCAACCTACTGGATTTTGAGAATATCGGTCCATATTTGACTATATCCTCCATATACGGTCCACTTCCGAAATTCAATTTAATACGAGTACTAATATGTATTTTAAATATACTGTTATTACGTTGACATTCTACATGAGATATCCTCATATGCATAAAATTCACTGTTGCAATATTTAAGAAGTTCGGCCCATATAAAAACCATTTCCGAAAAAGAATTTAGCCCACGAAAGTGTCTAATAAATATCTATATCGAACCAGAAATTTTAATCCTGAAATCATATTAATATCGACTATACGGCAATTATGCTACTGGAGATTGTAGCTGTCAGTCAATAATAGCTCCTGAATTAAGTCCACTTCCAAGCATAACAACCAACCATACACCTATTGTAAATAACGTTACTGAGATGAAATTCAACCAATATAATCCTAAAATACATAGAAATTACATTAGTGGGTACTGGATTTAGAATCAGTCTATAATAGGTCTACTGTTACCATGCTTGTAATTAATGTTATTGAGGTCAAATTCAACCAAAACAAGCCTTACTTTATCCTTTTTCATACTCTGTTTCTAAACTTGTTGTGAATATGGAAAAATGTTCTTTCAATTCTATAAATTGTTAAATTACACTCAAGAGTATTATAAAAATCAGACAAACTCTGTAAATTATGGTAAGAATTGGTAATTATGTCAATTATAAATGGTCAAAAGTAAATAAACTTTAAAAACATTTAAAATAAATTTTGTGGGTCGTAAAATTGTCTTTAAAAAAATGTGTAACATAATAAAATCATTTTCTCTAAGACTAGAAAAACACAGGGAATAAGGACATACTAGTCCTATAACTAGTATAGCTTTTGCATTTCTTATTATCTTTAGGTAGAGGGCATTTAAGATTCGGCACAGCCGAATATTGTACTTTAACTTGTTTGTATATTTTTTTCGATTTCATTTTTCAAATATCTTTTATTTCTATGTACAAGAGCAATTGCATTTATTGCCTTTAAAATTGCTATTTTGCTGTTCAAATGACATGTGTTTCTGCACTACTCTTTTAAGTCTAGCAACCAAAAAAAAAAGTAAAAGGAAACAATAACGACAACAACTTCTATAAATTGAATATTGTCAATATTTAGATGTATTTACATTTTATTTATTTTTGATACGCAAACGACTATTTTATGATGATAAATGTTACTTACTTTCTTTTCTACTATTTTTTATAATATCTCGATTTTATTTCATATATCTTTCACTGTCATTGTAGTTAAGAACATTAAAATTGTATGTAAACGGTTTTGTGGGAAAAAGGGGAGTTTTAATGGTATACAAATATTATTAAACTGAGGAGGACACATTGTGGAATGATTAATGGTAGGAAAGTGGAATACATGTTGCATCTAAGTTAAAGGTTTTTCGAAATCAGCATTAAAAGTTTAAAGCAAATAAAAGATATTTTTAGAAATTTTATTATACGTAGTTTGAATAAACTAAAAGAACAAACAAAAGCCATAGTGTACTGCATAATCTAGTCTAGTCTATTGCATAGTCCATGGTCAAGTCTATATTCCAGTCCATAGTCTAGTCTAGTCTTTTGTCTAGTTCATAGTTTTTTGTGAGGATGTTGTGTTAATTGCATAATGATTGCAATATGTTCGAGGGAATTTTGCAATATATAAAACAGTGACGCACACAAAGGTTACTTCATCAGTGTATTTATTATACCTTAAAGAATAAATGGAATATTGGATGGTATTATTGATTCCACGCGTAAAGCAAAAATAAGCGGAAAGAAATATCAATCGATATGTAAAATATAATTTTCCTTCGGCATGCCGCAATATTGTCTGTTTAGGGATGATATTTAGTCAAAAAATAAAAATACAACAACGAAATGAATAATTTCAAATTATGCTTCCGCACAAAAAAATTTTCTTTCCGCAATCTCGGAACGGAATAAAAAAAAATTCAACCCAATAAAATTTAAATCATATCAATTTAAAGAAATATGACATTAATTTTTAGAGAATACTATGGTTGAACTTTTTATATTTAAATATTATTAGAGAAAATTGTTCATTATTTTGGCTTGAGTTAATTTTTTTTTTTTAATAATAATAAAAAAATTAACTCAAGCCAAAATATTGAAACATTTTCTCTACAAATTTGACATTCTAAAATATATTTCTTTTAGTTTTTCAATTTTTGCCGTACATTTGTTATGCACCTTACAAAAAATTAATTTTTTGAAAACAAAACTTCGTTACGTTTCCAGTGATACTTTCTGACTTTATGACATGCAAATCATAGCTAGTTTTATTCACAAAAATTAATGCTTACTATGCACTTCTCATTATTTCAAGTACCTCTGCTTTAGTGTGCTTTTTACTGCTTTGTTGTTTTTAGTCAATATTCGTATTTTTGTTGTTATTAATACGAGTGTATTAAACTAGCTTAAGTAGACTTTGTTGAACGAAACATTCGCTTTTTTGGGCATGTGTGACCATACCTTTAGTCTTAGTCTTAGTTTTTTCAACAAAAATATTTATGTTTTCTTTACTCTATCAATATTGGGATGTAACCAATAAGTACTTCTTATACTAATTTATTTCCAAATAATCTTCTACTTCCTTAACTTCTTTCATATTTAATTAGTTTATATTATCTAACATCTTTACAACGCCTTTAGTCTAATTTTATACTTTTACTTAACAAGGCAAATCTTGACATTAAATTTTATACAATATTACAATATTTACCCGCAACTAAATACAACAGCAGCAGATTTATATTTAACATTGAAAACTGTTGGTAACCATAACAAAAAACAAAATAAAATATAAATAAATTTATCCGAGAAAAAAAAACAAATTTTACTACTACTGTGATTATATAAAAATGTAATAATTTTTGCGTCCTTTTTTCATGATTTTCATATGGCCAACAATAAAATCTGGCAATACACTCACATAAGTATTACAAATGTTTTATTGTACGAGTATTTATAGAATACTGGTAAATTTACTATATATACTAGAGTATACAATACTTGTAAATGTATGTAGTTATATGTTGTATACGTATTAAATTGTATATAAATTGTAAATGTGTGCAACAGAGAAGGAAAAAATTACGTTCGGCATTTGTGTGTACGAGTATAATGATTACAACAACAATAATAAAATATACGCCAATTTCAATTTAATTCATAACGATTTACAACCTTCAACAACGACACAACATTCGACAACAATAATAATAATTATAACAATAACAACAGCCGTAACAAAAGCTACAACTACAACAACAAATAATAAATTAACAATAAGGATTAAATAACACAACTACAATAATAAATATGTATTTGCACACACAAATATACACATAAACCTGTTAAAACATACAAACAATTACACTCGAAGAAAGCTGCTGATAACATTTTGCGATATTGTATTAAACAATATTGATTTTTATTTTAAACAAATATTTGTAGCCTAAAATGGATAGTTTGTTATTCGAAATAGTTTTCGTAGAGACAATTTTTTGCACTTGAAATAATGTTCGAAGTAGTTTTTCCATATTCTGATAAGTTAACTTTAACCCACTTGGCGCAACCGTCCTTTTAAAAGCACATAAAAAATACGGGGGAATACCGGGTTTGTACGTGAATTTAAGTGCACATTTTTTTATATTGTCATTGTTTATTCTTTGTTGTGTGTCTTCTGAATCTAATAGCGTCAGTTGATAAAAGAAGTTTGTCGTGTTTGAATTGTATATTGAGTGTTTTCTGAAAGTGTTTTTTTTTTAATTGTGCACAATGGGAACAAACTGGTTTTTAAATCATTTACATATATTTAGTTCTTGTTTTTGTTTAAAAAGTAATTCGAGAAACATCTTACGTAAACAACAAATAAATGGAAACCGAGCTCAATGCTGTATTGCGGCGCCACGGTCCATTTTCCCACTGCGTCCTTTTAAAAGGACAGTGGCATAATATACTACCTATCTAATTTGCATTACTTAATATTTTATGTGTTATTATGTAGTAAATGAAACCGGAAGGCATTGAAACTTAACGAAATTTTGGAAGATCTTGCGCAATGGAGTGATGATGACGTTTGTAAGGCCATTTACATCGCACCGCCTGATAACGCTAATGCAGTTATAACAGATGAAGACAGTGGCGATGAAGATAATATGTGCCTCAACAATTTGCCAGGCTGTCAGCTACGTGCAGAGGCAGAAATGAGGTACAAATATGTTCCTGAATGCGAGAGCGATGGTGATAGCGATGACAATATTGCATTATGGGATCTAATGAAGCGCAAAAGGATTGCAGAGCCAAGGCCTAGTAATAAAAACAATTCAAGAACGTGGCAGCAAGTGGATATTGTTCCAAGCCTACCACAATGGGAGGTATTTTCAGAATGCTATCAAAATCCAGATCCAATGGAAATATTTTTAAAGTTATTTGATGATGGCATACATCCAAAGGAGCGCTTCTTTGCGTATCACACCCCAACTTAGAACATAAAGTTTAATATTTCTTTTTTATTTTATTAATTTTAATTATACAAGTTATTTGTTTAATATTGAATTGTTAATTTAGTTTTTTTTTAATAAAAACAAAGTAGTATATTTCGCTACCGTCCTTTTAAAAGAACACCCGATTCCGGGAAAACTATAGCTTTTTAGAAAAAAATTTGTAAAATAAAAAATGTTTAAATACCTATGATGATTTAAGTTTAGAAATAAAAATTTAAGTTTTCAAAAAAAAAAAATTCCGGCGCTATCTGGGTTAAAAACGGGTGTTGTAAACTCAATATTTTATGAAATTGAAAACAATTATCTTAAAAGAGTTAAATTTTGAAGTATGAGACGAGTTCAGTTCCTCTTTATTTCTTTTTCTTCTTTTTTTCTCCGTTTTTGTGCGTTATAATATTTCAAAGTTGACAACGTAATAATTTAAAATCTGTTATACATGATCTACATAAAATTAATGAGAATCGTATTAGTCTTGTATATTTCCTAGCATAAAAGAGACATGTTTGTTTGTTACATTTCATGATAAAATTACAAAAACGATTTACATACAATTTATCATAAATATATGTCTATCTTAACCCATTAACGCCTGAACCTCGATTCCGTTGTCCGATTTAATCAAATTTCACACATTTAGTGGAATTTATCTTGACGTGGTATTTTTTTTTTTTTATTTTTTTCTTTCGCACACGAAGCTTTGGACTTTGGGTATTTTTCTACACACTTACCTCCTTATTCAAAAACGATTATTAAATTTAACAAACGTTTATTAAGCAAATTTTTATATGCAAATATGTCATAATAAACGTTTGTTAAATTTAATAAACGTTTTTGAATAAGGAGGTTAGGCATTAACGTGTTCTAAAATATATGTTTCTTTGTTTAAGGTATTAACTTGAAAACAGCAACAATAAACTTATCTGTTGTATGTTTTGATGAATATTTGATAGGTTTATTAATTTTTATTATACTTCAATATGTGGCATAAAAAAAATGTATGCGATGTGTGTGGTGTGTACACTAAATTTAAATATGTGGTGTGTTTTTTTATAAAAGAATTTGCGACTTTCCCATTTTTAGCTCTAGTAAGTTAAATTCAATGCAATATAGAAGTGTTTGTTATAGTTTAGTGTGAAGTTTTGTGTGAAGAAATGTCATTGTCTGTCGTGATTGCAACAGTAGTGATTTTTAAATTCTGTGAAAGTGTTGCGCCATCGCAAAGTTTTAACTGTAACTGAGCTACAAGCAGAAATAGATGGATGGACTAATGACGAGTAAGAAAATGATGTGGGACATGATGCAGATCCAATCAATTTTTTGATTACTCCACCGGATAAGGTTGATGGTATTAGTGACGATGAAGTTATAGATGATAATCTCCAAATACTTCAAAATAAAACTCAATTTCCCAAAGAAATACCTGGCCACTTTGAGATTGAGTACATTTATGAGAATGATAATGTGAATCTACCAGTGGTTTCTGAATTAGTGGATACAAACAATGATCTAATGGATACAGACAGTGATCCCCAACCATCTACATCGAAGTCAAAAGTTCGTGTCTCAGTGGAAAATAAACCTAAATGGAGTAAATCGCATTATTACAAATTTGATAAACAACCTTTTGACAATGAAGAGAATGCCCAAAAAGCAGTGTACGAGAAAATTGGTATGTTGTGTGCAATACCTTCGTTGTATACAAATCCTTATAGAAATTTCTGGTTTCTTTAAGTTCGTACACGCCATTACAACTATGGGAATGCTTTTTTTAAGAAAGAAGTCATGAATATGATCGTCGAAAGTACAAATGAATATGCTGGATAAAAAAATGTTCCTGGTTTCGTAACTTCAATTAAAGAAATGAAAACATTTTTGGGAAGTCTCTTACATGACATGTGTATTTAATAAAGCTTTAAGCCAGCTTAACTTAAAGTATACTTTTTTTTTACTATGAATACCTAAAAGATAGCAAGAGCTTTTAACTTAAAGATTAACTTTAGTAAAAGTTGACTTTAGTGTAACACTATGAATACAAGCCATTAAGTATGCACAAAACCCATAGTACACTAAAAAATAATTACTAATTTACTATGAGTGTGTTTTCACTCCAACACATACAAACATACATTAACACTCTGTTAAAAAAAAGAGCATAAGAGGCTGTCATTTTAATTATAAGGATATATCGTTTTGTAACTGTACACTCAATTCAACACATGCCAACATGCACACATTTATAAAATATACAGTTTGTATTTGTAGGCGATATTGAATACGATACATATTTAATTTATTTTGCTGTTGTAATTGTAAACATACACATGAATGTTATATTAAAAAACCAAGCCAACATCAACAACTACAAAAACACCACAAGATATTTAAATACGTTCTACTATATACAAAAGAAACTTCTTAAATTAATTTTTGTTGTTGTGAGGCACGCATATTAAATTTAAGTTTGAGCAAAATTATGAAAATGTTAATAATTTTATTGTTTTTGTTTTTTTTTTTTGTTTGTTGTCAAAAGAAATGAAGGATTTCATATTACTTATTATTTTAATTTATGTTGTAATTTTATTTCATTTCATTTCAATTAAATGAAAATCATTCAGTCATAAGTAAGTCTTATATATGATTGAAAGTCTTCGTTGTTGCAGTGTAAAAGATAATAAAATAATATAAAAGAGGGTGAGAGTTGAAGATTATTAACTTCAAGGTATTTTGTAAGTTTAAAAGATTATCCCCCTTATTCATAAACAATTATTAAATTTAACAAACGTTTATTAAGCAAATTTGTATATGCAAATCTGTCTTAATAAACGTTTGTTAAATTTAATAATCGTTTTTGAATAAGGGGGTATTTCATTTCAATAATGAGTTTTCTAGCAGGGTAAAAGTTAAAATTTTGTTAACATTTGCAGATTTTCATAGCTAGAGAGAAATATTTCATAAAACTTTGAAGATTTCTTATAGAAATAGTAGCGGTTTTTGAAATTCGTGAAATTTTCTTTTGAATACTAGTTTCTTGATATACTTTATTTAGAATTACATAGGCTACCGTGCAAACATTTCCAAAATGCCTATTTTAAACGCCTGGGACATGCAATGGTCAAAGAAATTATAATAACTAAGAACTTTTTTAACTTTCAGATTTTTTTAAGAAAGATAATTCTTTCTAGATTACGATTCCTTTGTAAATAGCGACGAAAAGTTATATTTAATAACATTATTTTGAAAACAAAAATAATAAAAAAAATTAATTTTACCTTTACCTTTTACAACCAATAAAGCACCAGTTAGTATTAAAGGATTTGACTAAAATGTTACTCTTTGCAGTTTCCAAACAAAGTAAAAATATCCACTTTAACACATTGATAGTGTGGCACATTAAACATTCACTTAAAAATCTATCATCCACTACAGCGTATGATTAATTTAATATTACTCATACTCACACCAGTTCCTTACAATACAAAGGCCCATAATCATAGTCATAGAAAAAGCATACTTTAAGTAAAAGTAGACTTTTAAACAACAAAAACATATAAATTTTGTTCTGAATTTAAAACAATAGCATGCTTTTGCTTAAAGCAGGAGTGCCCAAAAGTTGCTTCTGTAAGAGCAAATACCAATACATTTAAATAAAAACTAATTTTTATTCAGTATTTTTTGTTGTAAAAGCCAATACAAACAAAGAAAAAACACACATTTTTAAACGGTATCATACGTTAAACAAAAACTAATGTTTACCAGTAGAGTATACGAAAGTGTTGTTGCTTTGCGCTTGCGTGTATAGAGGGAAATATGACGAAAAACAAATAAGGCAAAGTTGTTTGTGTATTTCGTATTGCTAGTGCTGAGTGCTGTAATGAGTATACAAAACACACAGCCTATAGCTAACAGTTTTTACAAATACAAAAGAGCACCAAGAGTATAGGACTTGGGCACTCCTGGCATAAAGTATGCTTTTTCTATGACTATGATTATGGGCCAAAATATTTAGTAATTTATTCATAATTTAAAATTTTGAAATTTCTTGTAGCTGTTTTAACATTTGTAGTACAACATTTAAAACTTGTAATACATTTGCTACCCATTCATGTTGCTGAAGGTAACCTAGTTTTTCCGCACTTTTTAATTTATATTTATATAATAAATTTTGCTTTAACTTTCTCTGTTACGTTTTCTTTGTGCAATATTTATTTATGCTTTCGTTTCTTAGTAAAACTCCTTAACTTGTCTTCGTCGTATGTCTCTGTTTGTTTTTTGTTTTATTTATAAAATAAACTTAAGAAGTTTTTCTTTAGCAAATTTTCTTTTTTTTAATTTTTTTTTTCTTTTTGTTATGCATATAAAATCTATTTACTTGGCTAATTATGAAAATTATAGCGACAAACTAAGAATGGCAGCCAGTGTTAATACTTTTTTCTGTTGTTGATTTGTATAAAGAAATTTTGTTTACCAATGGCTGGAGAATGGTAACAACAGCAGCGACAAGTTTGTACTGATTTCCTGACTTTCTTCATGTTCATGTCATATACAGTGGCTGGCCATATTATTAGTTACACATGCAAAATTGTTTAGTTTGAAGCCGTATAACATTTTAAAATAGTGAAAATTTATCCTTTTATTTGTTCTTTTAGGTAAATTAAGTGTTTCTAATTCAATTACAAATAAATTCTTTTGTTTTCAAAATATATATTTGAGGAAAAGAAATATTACAAAATTTTTTGAAAACAAATCTTAATATTTCGTAGAACCTTCTTTGGCAGCAATTACAGCTTGCACCCTTTTTGGCATGCTCTGAATGCATTTCTGAACATTTGCTTTTAGTTCTTAATCGTGATGCCAGCCTTTAATCAATTTTATCAAAATTGCATATTTCACACTTCAGAGCAGAATGACAGATAATGATCTACAACTGCACTCTAATGTCACCAATCATTGTTGGCACTGCACAAAATATTTAACAGTGTTACTACAATTAAAATACGAAAACATCTGGTACAAGAAATAAATTTATATACGTATTAAAAGCGGTTGAATCTTAATTAATAAGTGTAACTAATAATTTGGCCACCCACTGTACATATATCTCACTCTTTAAGAAACAAGAAATTTGTGTCAAAATTATAATGCAAACATTAACACACATAAATAAAAAGAAACATTTTTATATAAGGACTAAACACAATAAAAACGGATTCATAATATTCGTTGGAAATTGCTTTAGTTTAGCTTTCAACAGCAAATTTAATACAGCTCTTTCCTTGTAAAAGTACTTAAACTTAATTATAAATTATTGCAAGAAAAATATACATGTACAAAATTTCATTTTCTATAGAGTTGACCAAAAACTCCACGAAAATGTTGCAGAAACTTGAGTTTAAATAAAGCGCAAAGTGTTTACACTGCGAATGCAAATTGCTGCCAAGGCGCCAAGTGTGTTTGTATTGTATACAAAAACACTGTGTTCCAGTTATTGGTTTATATGTATGTTAGTTTTCTATGAGTTAACTGGGCTAATCAAATATTTTTCTATACTCTGTTGTTGTTTGCTTTAGCTTAACACTCTTCTCAAACTTCCCCCAAACTCTCAGGCCTTTCATTAAAACCCCTATAATTTTTAGCTTTGTGGCAGCACAAACCAAAGGGAGGGGTTTAATTTAATAACAATGTCTAAATAATGTGGTATGTTACTTAACTTTAATATAACTGGGATAAGTGGGTTATGATAATATTTAATATGATTTTTGTTAATTAATTTAAGCACTTTTTGCTTAAATGGTATTTGGGGAAATCAATATAATATTAAGAGAGCAAATAATAAGTTTTGCAAACAATATAAAAATAAATTTTATAGATTTCTTGGCATTAATAATTTGCTAAATAAGATTATGCGTTGTTGGTCAATGGTACACTGTTGGACAAAAATTACACTGCTACAACTAAAGCCACTGCATTTGGTATGTTAAAACAAATTTAACAACTTCGATATGAAATGGGAATATCTAAAGTTTAGAAGGAATGATAAATTCTACCACACTGATATTGTTCTAGTGAATAGTGTATGATGAATTTAAATGAAAAATTGAGGGGCATTAATATTTGCTCAAATGTTTCTAAAGGATATAACAAATATTTACTCAAAAATCGTTACCACTGTTTTTTGCACAGTGTGGGAATATGGAAAAATAAGGAAAATCACATGCTTTGTTGTAGTATCATAAAATTATGCTCAAATAACTTCCACCGTAAAATCCAATAGATCTGCCAATTTATTAAACACTAGCGTGAACTCATAACATTTTAAAGCTCATTTAGATTCATTCCAAAACCACCATAGAATCAACCCGACATGCATTTAAATTTGAAGCCAAATCCGTCATTTGTTTTATCTCCACACTATGTAAAATTAATTAAAAATTTAAGAACAATATTGCATACATGCCGGTTGCAAAATAAATGGAACCACTTATCACTGATCTTTCAACATTTTACTTTAGCGTACGTTTATTTACTAATCGTCAAAATTACAGCCTTTTCGATTCATAGAAAAACAGATCCATCTACAATGTGTCACTGTTTTGTATGGATTTTCGACTAGCTACATCATTGGACTTCTTCGAAAATTAACCTGTTGACTTAATACTTTCAATATTCGCTGAAAAAAAATAATGAAAACTTTAATTTTATATTCATTGGTGCAATAACAAAGCAATGCTTTTTCAATTGTCTAATTTTCTACCGTTCCTCTACCGTACTAATTTCTTATATCTGTTATACTTTTCATTCATAATTTTCTTTTTACAATATCAAATACCCAGCGGGCAAAAAATGCTCTAAAAAGGCCATATAAAAGGCCTTATTTTGAAGTCACAAGGACTTTCATCCGCATTTCTGCATCGTTTCAACTTTACATGGAGTGTTATTGTTCATTAAGGGCCTTGCCTACTCGCTACTTGTTTGATGCCTGACAGAAGTCCTACTTGAGAAGGGCAATTGGAAGGGCCTGCTAAATTAATAATTTCATTAAGGAAAGTAAAAGAAAAGGTTTAAAATAAAGGAAGGTTTTTAAATTAGTTTTAAATTAATTTAGCTTTATTCAACAACTCACATGAATGTATAAAAAGTACTGCTTCATACGTAATTTACACCAAAAACTTTCATAAATGACTAAATTTATACTAGGCGCTCTCTTTACTTTACTATTCCCAGTAAAAGATGTACTCCAAAAGGAGCAGGTTTTATGTATGAATTCATACCTCAAATCGCTTCAAACCTGCTGATGGGATGCATGATTTTTGTATGAGGTGTTCCCGGTTTGGAGGACTACTTTCTGCTGACAATAAGCGCTTCTTTTAACCTAATCAAACGTGTAATTAAAGCACTTTCCTAAAGTGTTTTACGTCACTTCGCGCACACCAATCAAAGAAAAAAATTCTATCTGAATGTTTTTGCTTAAGAAAAATTCATAGTAACTGAGAAGCGCGATATTCGTTTTGTAATTGGCTTTCGATGTCGTACGTAAATCTTTAGGCTATAATTTAATTTTTGTTTTATCGCTTTAAAACCTTCTTCATTGTCAGCACTAAAAAAACATCTTTTTCGTATATTTTATTCGTAAGTATTTACTGCTTCAAACGAGCGCTTTTATTGAAGCGCTCGATTAAGGGCTTTTTCTCTTAAGTGCTTCAAAAACCCCGAATTTTTTTTTTACTCAGTTGTAAGACCATTCGTATTTGCTATTGAAATCATGATTTGTGACATTCTTTTGAAATGCAATTTTGATTGAGAAAAAAAAGACCTTCTACAACACCTTCTACAAGAAGGCATAGTGGTAGGAGTATCTATGTACTCTTTTAAAACGTGTAAGCAGGTCTTCTATAAGGCCTGCAAATGGAAGCACTTGCAATTTTTCCCTTTATATAATTTTTAATTTTAGCTTCCACAAAAAATAACTTCACAGTAACTTATAAGTTTAAAAAACATATGTATGTAAAGAAACACTTACAATAAATTTAATTAGCCGTCATTCAAGAATGCGCTATTTAAAATCCTCCTCTTCTCTAGCATGTTGCAATATTTTCAAATAATCATTATTCTTGTCATAATATTATGTTTATGAGATTTTTTCTGTGAAAGTTGTTTTATACATACATACATACATATTTTTGATTTTTAAGAAATTTATTAATTTGTATATTTCTGTGTTTTTACAAAAAAAAAACAACATAAAAACATAAAAATAAACAAAATGATTAAAAGTTTTTTCATTACAGATGCAGTTGAGAGTAATTTATTTCATAGAGAATATGATATTTTAAATTTACAATATTCATAGTCGTACAACCATGAATAAAAACATAAATAATAGTGGAGAGCAACAACAACAAATATGCGACATGAAAATCTTTTATTTAACCTCATTTGACGCCCCATCTTTAAGGTTGCTGTACTGGAGGAGGGATGGCATTTTACGGCTTTCAATATGTTTGTGACAAGTTGTAAAAAATCCGTGATATAAATACATACATATATACGTTTCTATTAGCTCATATAAAGAGTGAGTAGATTTCTTTCTTTAGGCACTAAAATATACGCTTTAACTTTTTTCAATCATGTCTTTTATTTAATTATTGGACCAGAATTGGTTTTACAGAAATACAAACAGATGATTTCACAAGCCCATAAACCACACCAAACAGTGCATTTTTGTGGATGTAACGACAGTTCGGAAATTATTTTTGATTTGATTAGCAGGTTATATAAGGAAATTTTGTTTATTTACAAATCTAGTTAGTCAAATCTGTGCCTGAATTCGAAGTGAAATCAACGGCTCTTCATTGAGCCTGCAGCAGATTCAAACCACAAAAATGAAATCAAAGCACAATTTCAAGCCAGTTCTTGCACGAGTTGAATGTTGTGAACCGTTGTATCAAAATTCTGGCGTAAAATTCGCCAAATTTTTCCTGAATTACGCTTTACACATTGCGTTGCATAACTATACATAGTTAAGGAAAAAGTAAAACAGTTTAACCTACATGAATATGAATGTATGTGGAAAGCAACAAACATTATTTAACAAAAAAAAATAAGCTAAAAATCGGTAGAGGGACAAAGTCCATTACGAAAATCTGAAGGCACATGGACACGAAATTTAGAGGACAAGGCCTTGATATTCGCAAAGTTTTTAAGTAATTTATTTCAATCAAACCCCCGATCCCTCATGAAAGAATTTGAACTAGAGGAACCACCTATTAGGTTATTATACTCTGGAATTATAACATTCAATCCTGAATATATTCACAAAACTATAAAAGACGATATTAACCTAAGAAAGTCTCCGGGACATGATCCAATAACACCATCCATGATTAAAAAAAACCTAAAAAATATAGCTATTGTTATGGTAACAGTATTTTTTTAATGCGATCTTAAAACTTGGAGTTTTTCCAAGAGATTGGAAAATTTTGGATTTGATCGTAGCAATTTCTAGGTCTAATACATAAGATTACTAGAGTCTTACCTATCGGATCGCTTATTTAGAGTTAAATACAGTGATTATGTGACAAGAGATTTGCCAACGAAAGTGAAAATTTAACCATTTCTAAATTTGCAGACGACAATGCAATTCTTAGCACACATGTGGATTCCAGCGAACTTGATAATTATCTCAGACGTGGTTAAAAAAGCTAGATAATACCTGTAATCACATCCAAAAGTAGACATGTTACGTTTAATATCCGGAGAGGAAATTGGACACCTGTTTCAATAAACAATGTGAATATTCCACATTCTGATCATGTCACATACCTTGGCATACAGCTGTATAGACGCCTTACCTGGCGTCGCCATATAGGAGCCAAGAGGTTTCATATGAGACTGAAATCTGCTAATCTGCACTGGCTTGATTGTAAAGTCTTTTGTATAATACTATTTTAAATCCAATTTGGGCATATGGAATTCAATTAAGGGAAACTGCAAGTAATACCAGTATTGATCTTATACAGAGGGCCCAATCGAAAGGGAGCACCATGGTACATAAGAGATGATGTACCATGATTGTGATAATCCATTTATGTTTTAAACAAATATAATTCCCTCACTATAATTATAAGATTTATATCTTGTTGTGTAGGATAAGCAAATTCATGAGAACATCCATTTATATTTAGAAGTGCCATTGGTTAAAGATGAATTCAGAAAAATTTGTGATAGATATATCTTGAAGTTGCAAAACCATCCGAAGCCGGTTGCGAGAGTGCTTACTAGAACTCAAATAGAAACAAGGCTTCATAGAGCTGATTTACCATCCTACTAATTTAGGGCCCATTTGTTCATTATGGCTCTCTCCACAGAGAGCAAATAGTTTAGGCATACGATTTGAATACTTAGTGCAACGCCTATCAATAAAAAAATAATAAAAAAGTTAAAAAAAATTAATAAAAAAAATTATAATTTTTAGTTTACATTTGTTAGTTATTTTACCACAAATAGCAAAAAACAAGTGTAATTATAGTAATGCAGCATACGGTATAAATATATTTTTTTTAAATAAAAGTAGGGTACCTTAAATTCTTCTCAATCATTGATACAGCACTTTCTTCCCATAGTTTTCGGTTTTCTATGGCAATGAATAAAGTTCACATACATGCAGTTTTACTGCATGCCACATATTTATACACACACAAACGCATATAAATACGAAAGAACACATACATACACTTATAAATGGCATTGCAAGATTTATGGCAGCACAATTAATCAGTGTGTATGCTTGATATTTTTTCTCTTTCTACTTCTTCTTATGATGAGACTTGTCGTTCATGTTGCTGTTGCTGCTGTTGGTGGAACTGCCACCATGGCTGTTGTTGTGGTTGTTGCTTTCGGTGGTGGTAAATTGTTGCTGGCCTGGCTGACTTGGGGAATCATTTGCTTAAGCTATAAGTATGTGTGTCATGCTGCCACACCACAATTGTAAATAAGTATAATAAGTATATATGGCTGTGTTGTGTTAAATAATTATAATGAGCAAGTAAAAGTTTTCAGCTTGTTGCATACAAATACTATGATACTTTACTATTTACATATCATGCTCTCTCTCTCTCTCTGTTGCTATTCTTGCAACATTTATCAGTTCGTGTGTATGCTTAAGTATAGAGTAGACAATATTTGTATCTTTGTTAAAGAATAAGAATTATATTTATATTTCCCAGTTTTTTTTTTTTTATTTTTTGGTTGTAAATATGCCGCGCGACAGTAGCGTTAAATTTTCCAGCATTTAATTAAAAACATGTCATTTGCTTTTATAATGATCTACAACAACAAATATAATAAATATCATGTTTAACATTGTCGCCTGAAAATATTTTGCTACAATTGCCCCAGAACTATTATTTCTGTATAAATTTATGTAAATTTTTTTTTCTCGCTTTTAAGTTTTTGTTTTTCTTTTCATTCTACAGAAGAGTAGACTTGAAGTGTTTTTCATAGAAAGTTTTCCTTTTTGTTTGGTGTGCGCTACTTAAATGGAAGAAGTATTTTAAATATTAATTAAGTGTGAGTTGGTGAGGATACATTAAACCTTATACAGTTCATTAATTTCACTGTACTTAAGCTGGTAAGTTACAGAGTAGTTATTTGTGCTTTCCTAGTCCTTGTTATGTAATTGCTAGATGGGCAAACATTTTTTTCGTATCATAACAAACATAGTTGGTCTCACGTAATTGCGGTCAAAAAACCTGACCTGACTTGACAAAAATCCCGCGGGATGTAGCAGGATGTAGCAGGTTAGGATTGGATTATTATCACAGTCAATCCAGCATTAGCTTGCTTGTAAACGGTTTACCAAAATTCACAGATGATTTCAATTTACTGCAATTTGTGCAGTGTAGACAATCAAAATAAAAAACTATTTATCAGCTGACAGTTTATCATTATCTCTCGGCATACAAGTAATTTCATGTCCTCACGTGAATTTGTCTTATGTGGACAACTCTTATCGATTACAAATTCTGGTTCGAACAACAACATTTGTTCGCATAACTATATTTATGTCTACCATGACATTTTTACACAAAAAGTAAGTTTTAAAACTTTCAAAGAATATTACGAACATCGATACGTTTTCTCCACACAGTAGAACATAAACAACTTTATGTCCGTAATTCTGCCGATATTTCGTTCTTATGCGCACAAAACTGACGCTCGTCAATACGAATTCATTAAGTGGTGTTTCATGTCTATTAAATATTCGGTATAAATAGAAAATACACTGTGCTTTAATTTTCAAATACTTCTTTATATTATTATTATTAAAAATGCCTTCGAATTTTACTCGGCTTACAATTCTACAACGACGTATTGCGCTGGTTTGTATATACCGCATATTCTCTTTCATTATGTTTCTCTTTTTATTCTTCACTTTCAATATAAAATGCTAGGAACACAATTGGGACGAACGACGAATTTCGCCCAACACAAAGAATTATTTGGTACGAATTCGCTGTTTAAATTCGTCGTTTGAAGCACAATCGGCTAAAACTAATAAATAATTTTTAATAATTTAATATTTTGTTTTCGTTAACCCTTAAGGGCATACCTGGACCTGGCCAGGCATTTTTGAAAATTTTTATAGTTTTTTACAAAGAATTCCACAATAACTTAGAATTTTTTATCTGTATTCATGATAATTACTCTCAACATATTTGTAACACCAGATCCCAGCCAGGCCCTATACTATTATGTAGAGAAGTTAATAAAATCAAAACGAGATTAGAAAATTTATAACTATATATTTTGTATTTTGTATAAAAATCAGAATCAATGTGATTGTACGTTTAGGAAATTAGTTTTTTTATTTTTATGTTGGCAGTTCACGAGTGTATAGTTTTACAATGAGTACTAAATTAGACAATATCTTTGAAACAGTTTCAAAATCTGATCCTAATTATTATGATAGATTGGCATTGGCAATTGCCAATGACATAGAAAACGAAAATCAGAATGAGGTTGATGGAAATGAAGACGATGCTTCTGATATTGGAAACGAGATAGAAATTGATAATGAAATTGAAGATTTTTTATTTAAATCCATACAAATTATAAAAAGTCTTAGCTAGGCCCTGCGGTTCGCTTATGTGCCCACATTTTAGTGTTTACTTAAGCTGGTTTTAGACGGTATGTATTTTGCAGTGTACTTGTCAAATTTTCCACTGCAAAAAAAAAATGCTTCTGTAAATGTCAGCCTGCATTTACAGTGTAAAATTTTCAATTAGAGCATGTTCTATTTTCATTTGAGGAAGCACCTGTAACCAGCTGTTTTGCAATTCAATTGTGTGTGGCGCCAAGAACATAGTGTTTGCGATTTAGCAAATTTATATTAAAAAAAATTTTATTGAACAAAACAATAAATTTGTATTAAAATATGTAACTAAAAAACGTATTTATATATATTAATTTTTATTAAACTTAAATACAACAATTTTTGGCTCAACATGGCACATTCACCTCTATCGTGAATAAAAATTCGACGTGAAATTTGTTCACTTTTCACATTTTCCTATTTAAATACAATGTTAAAAAAATAAAAGTGAACAAATTTCACATGGAATTTTTATTCACGATAGAGGTGATTATCTCTTTAACTCTTACTTAATTTTTTTTATTTTATAGAAGCTATTATTGCAATAATGCTGCAAGTTAATATTATTTCATTTCTTAATTTCATTTTTGAAACTATATTTGCAAGAACACAAAACTCCCGCGAAAATAATCATTACGAAAACAGCTGTTGCGTTATATGATATATTATGTTAGTTATAACTAAAAACCGACACGTGAAAGTAAAAATTATAAACTGCCTGTAAATTGTCACTGTAAATTACAACTGACAAGTACACTGCAAAAAAACCTGCGTGTAAAGCTACATACCTTTAAGATAGTGTGACCATATTTATAAAAAAATATATGAAATGATTCAATTGGAGTTCAATCAATAACTTTATTATTATTTATATTTTAATAAAAAGGAATAAGTAAATAATACACAATTATTTATTTTATTTTAAATTATATAAAGAAAAAATTGAAAAAATAGTTGAAGTATAGATTGACATTAGTTACTGAAACATTAAAAACTAAAACGAAACAAAGTCACTCCATATGGTTTCTTCGTCCTTCGCCATCATAAGAAATAAAAATAGATTCTATTTCAGACTTCGCCGCATATGACGAATTCAGCCTACCCTTTTAATTCATAGGTGTATTTTCATATACACAAATATGTTGTATTTTTGAGACGAATATTAACGAACAAATGTTCGTCATTCGTTTCAGTTGTGTTCCTAGCACAAGTCTGTGTGTTATTTTATAGTTTGTGCGTATCCTTTATAAAGCTGTTATAATTCCAGTAATGCGTGCTCATTAGTCTGGCACTTGTCGTACAATTTTTTACTTTGTTGTTTTTATTGCAAGTAAATGTTGTTGTTGTTTATGTTTTTATTATTGCTACAATATTGCTTGCTAGCAAATTAATGCTATAGGTTTACTCATCTTCTTTATAATAATAATAATTATTATTATTATTACTATTTATTTTTTGTCCTTTTAATAAACAGTGTTAAAAGGAACAACAAAATAATGCAAAAACCCTGACAGAACAAATTAAAAAATATGTTTAAGTAAAAACCTAGAAACATTTTGAAATAGAGCTTATTCTGCAATTAGAATACATCAGATCATTGTCATAATGAAACACCATAACGAAGACACATTTACTGGAGTTAGAAACTGCTAAGCCCACCCTAAAACCGGTTATAGAAAAGATATATTTAGCTGAAACCGAAATTCTACCTAATCATGTTGAATCTGTATAAAGATCTCCAAATACTAAAAATATTATACACCAGCCGTTATAAACTGCGATTCCATTTGTTAAAACCAAAGCCATGGATCTGAACGATAAAATGGTGGTGTTTTAACAGCGACTCGTGAAATTTCCATATGAGCAGAATTTGATGTGAGGGATGAAAATAACTTTAAATCTTTAAAACTTCGGAATCACAAATTTGTTAGCAATTGAGCTTTTAGCAGACCATGTGAGTCAATTTTACTGTCTGTTGGCAGGCTTTCATTTGTACTCCCCTCGAATGTATTCTATGAAGTCTGATTATCCTATTCATCGGACGGGCATGATTTAAATCAACTAATATTTAAAGATGCAAAACTGAAATCGCGTTTCCATTGGCCACACCGTTTACATTAATGATATTCTAGCATATCCTTTTTACTGATATGAATCTTCTTCTCAACATGGGGCATTATGATGACCACAAATGACCAGTAGATCATTCTGGGACTTAAACCCCTTATCTAAACAAAGAACTATTAATAGGCATACTTCACTTATATTAATTTTGATATAGTCTCTGCAAGTTTGTAATTCATGTTGAAAATGATTGCAATACGTTCCTGTAGCATTAATTTGTTAAAAGTTTATCTTGATTATTTGACATAGGACGAAAGTTTATCAACCGTATCGTTAGCAATTATCACTGGCTAACTCAACTATGGGTGTCTCTGTAAGTTTCACATTTATTATTGGTGCATTGGATAGATTGGAGCATTGATCTTTCAGCCGTTTATCTGAATTTTCGGTCATATGACTATATTTGATCACCACTTTCATTAGCAGAAATTACTGGTTTCCCAAACAAAAAAAAAAAAAAAAACTTTAATATGCACAACTGTGTCTAAGAACAGAATGCTACTATTTTATAATTAATCCAGTGGTGTTAAAAAGCATGATCGGTGCTGCCAATTAAAATCTGAATTTCTTGAAATTATGCCATCGAGAAATTTGTGCTGCAAAAAGTCACGCCTCTAGCCCACATATGCATACTACAGTGAAACGCATGCAAAGCCTTCTCAACAACTGCTGAAGCTGAAATCCACCAATTAGAAATAATAGCAGAATTATTCGAATTGTAATTGTTACAGATCTATCATTTTCATCCTGAATTATAGAGCGAAATTTAATTCATTGTAAAAGCTTTTACTACTGATATGTCAGCAAGTAAATAATAAATCGTGCTTACCAAGTTCCTTTTGAAAAACTCCTTCACTTAGCTATGACAGACTTAATGTGACAACCTAATATTTTGTTATAATAAAAAATAATTGAATTGAATTAAATAAATGTATGCCTTTCTTAAGCAATTTTCCTTTATTGTAACTAAAAGCTAATAATTTTTTTTTATTCTACTAAAGTTTGTCTCGTTTTCCTTAACTGTAACTAAAAGTCGTCGTTAAGCTCTTCTAGCTGGTAACAATAATAATTTTCAAATGAATTTTCTGTGCACTATATTGAATAAGCAAACCTCTGGTTTCTTAAGAAAAATTCCTAGAATTGTATATCCTTTGAGGTAGAATTGCTGTTTTCTTTACTCCTACTTTTCTGTAATTCTCGTTTTTTTTTTTAAATTACACACTTGTTCGTGCTATTTAAGGCTACAAGTAAATATGCAGTAGTGAATATTTACATGAGCATTTATCATGGAACTCGCTAACAACTACCTTTATAGGTCTTTTGCATATTTAAGAAGCAAAATATAAACGTATTTATTACATTTAACATGATTAAGTGAAAAATCTGCACTCGGTTGTATGTTACAAATAATTAATAATGCAAAAGAGAGGCACAACATGTGAAGGAGACAGACACTTGTACATCGAAAAACAAGTAAGCAGAATTGGCTGGTGATACTTGCTAGCAATTGAAAGGCAAGAAAGGATTTTAATTAAACTTCCCTGTTTATATAGGGACAAGTGTTTTCCCTGCACAAATACCAAGAAATCAACAGTAAATAAAATATGTAAGAGGACTACATTTAACAAAAAAAAAACAATGCAAACACCCAACACATGTTTATTCGATAATAACAAGGAAATGGTATTTAAAGTAATTAAATAAATGCTGTGTGTTCAACAAAACAATTTCATTTAAATATAAATGGCAAATAAAAACTGTTAAAATATGTGGCTCGTATGTAAAACCTCCGTCCGTCCCTCTGTCTAACGTCTATGTTTGTTTGTGTGTTTTTGCATTAAAATAATTGTTAACAAATCTCAGTATTTGTTGCATAACTAAATGAAAAATAGCAACGATGACAAAAACAAAACACTGTAATTAGAGTATAAAATTATCTGTTGTAAATATATTTCTATATATGTACATATGTTTGTATGTATGTGCATACATATGTATTTAACTATAATCAAGTGTGCATGTGTGTTTAAAAACCACTAAACAAAATAATTACAAATAATTGTAAAATGGAATTTGTTTAAAAGGCAAAAGTTCCTGCTTAATGTCCGTTTGCAAAACTACATACAACAATAAAACAAATTTAAATAAACTAACTTAACAAAAAAAAAAACAAACCTTAAACCGCAATTGATGTTAAATTACTATAAACCAAAAAAATTATATAAATTAAAAACTAGTAGCTGCAAACAAAAAAATTAACATGGAAGATAAAAAAAACAACAAAATTGAATAAAACACTTTCAGCATAGTTTTTGTTTTTAAATACACCAGGCATGTTTAAGCATGCAAACATAAACAAAATTTTAACTAGAATAAAATTCATGTCTAAAAATTTAAATTTTATTTACACTTTGCTAATGATTGGTTTGGCAAGAGAGTCAGTTTTTGAGTAAATTGAAATTTAGTACTCAGCTTCATTTAATTTGTTTTGAATATGACGGACTGAGAGCTCAAAATTTAGCTTGAAAGCTTGATAAACATCAGTTTAAAATTTTTTAAAATTATATACATATGTATGTATGTACATATGTACATATTTAATATCGATTGTTGTGGCTTTTGGGATCATAGTTGAAATATACAGTGGTGGCCGTATAATTAGAAACGACTTTTCAGCATATATATTTGTTTCTATATTTTTAAAATTTTGTTTTACATATTAAGGGTCCTTATTACAACTTGCCTCTAATGTTCTTAATAGTAAAAGGTAACTTTAATTAAAGTGAGGAATAAAGTGATCTTTAAAATTTTTCGTTATTACAACTTCCTTGTAAAAAAAAAATAATTTTTCTAAAATATGGCAATACAATAAATATTTGTTTGTGAAAAAAAATTCAAATTCAAAAGTCTACTTTGAGGGTTTTTTTTAAGAAGAATTTTATTGAACATTATTTTAATAAATAAATTACATTTCATTTAATATTCAAGGGACCCACGAAGCCGATAATTGGCTTATCTGTAGGGTGACTGTATTCAAAAATATTCTCCAGGTTATTAAAATAAATCATACGTCTGCTTTCCATTTTTGTTTATCAAATTATTTATTGGCAAAACAAATTTAAAATTAATTTATTTTCCATGAAGTTGACTTTTTTTCCAGAATATATGTATGACAACTTCAAATACATAAACCCCACTATAAAATTTAAAGGCAAGATGATCTTCCCTTTAGCTTAGCGGTCGGTTTTAGATTAAAGTAAACTTAAGCTAGATTTACACGATTGAAATTTTCTTCAAAATTGCTCTTCAAAATGCTTCAAACTCGTGTAAACAGCAAAAATTCTTCAAAATTTATTTATTTCATAGTTATTAATAGTTATTAAATAAATAAATTTTTAAGAAATTTTGGTTTTCAAACTCGTGTAGAAGCATTTTAAAGAGCAATTTTGAAGAAAATTTCAATCGTGTAAATCTATCTTTATAATAACCAAATACTTCTTATCTGTCCGATAACATCATACCTTTAACTATTGCCAAGTTGTAGTAAGGGGCGTAAAACTATTATTTTGAAATAGTAAAGTAACAAATTATTATTAAATTTAAAATAAAAAAAAATTCACGACATCAATACTATTTGAAGGAAAATTAACTTAAACATCAAAAAATGCAATATCAAATTTTTGTTTTTGCCTACTTTCGAAACTAAACCGTTTCAAAATTGTTACCAGTTAATCTATTTGTTTAACAAATTATACTCACTTGGTCACTAGTATTTAGAAAAGTTTAATAGGTGAAGAAACAAATGCGTGTTTCTAATTACGTGGCCAACAAAAACAATTGTGAAAATAATATTTTTATAGTTTTTTAATTTAACTTGGAACTCAACGTGTTGTTCATCAACAACAATGTTGATTTTTTACTCATTGAATAACGGTAAAACGAATTTACAGTGTAGGTCTTAAAAAAGCTACACAGCGATTTTATTATAGCGGCGTTTCTAATTATATGTCCTCTACTGTACATATATACGTAGTTTCAATCAAGTTACTATAAAACAGCAAATTGATCTTGCTTTCAGGCTTACAGACCTAAGTTCAGTATTCAATGTGGATCACTGTCAACCATAAGCCACCGGGCTAGAAAATGATTATTTACCTGAAAAAAGTGTTTTTTTAAGAGCCCTCGCATTTGATATTCAAAAAACACACATATAGTTTACAGAAATGTATGAAATATTTATTTGGGTCGATTTCTTGTAAATGTTAACCGCAGCAGCGGTCCCATTTTGTCATATTCTCTCCAACATATCGGCCGGTATCTCATAAATAAATTTTTCAACACTAGTTTTTAGTGGATCAACCGTTGCAGGATCGTCCTTATAGACATTGTAGACAAAAATAATAGCACTTTGATCATTTAAATTCGGAAATATTTTATGCATGGACGAGATTCGAATCATTTTATTTGGTGGAAAAGGTTATCTATCATATTTTAGACGTCCACCAAATATACTCCACAATATACCTTTAAGATGGTAAATCATTGAGATTCTAGCATTATGGTAAATTGTAAATCTTTTCATTAAAAAGTCTACAAAAAGTTACACAAATCGCACTTGTTCCTCAAAATTACAACAACATAAAATTCATGAATTTTCAGTAGAGGCCGAAAACTGTTTCTGTTGATTCTAAAGATATATTATAGCAAAAAATTATGTCATTGTTAGAAAATACCATTAAAAAAGAATATAAAGTTTTGTTTTCTTTTTTATTGATTCAAAAAAAAACTACTTTTTGGATTGTTATTCTTTTTCTGAAAAATTTTTCATTAAAATGACAAAAACACGCATTTAAACACTGAACTGAAGTTACCTATATCAACTAAAGAGTATAATGACTCAAAATTAAAGCACAATTTATGCAAAACGTTGACAGTCGAAAACAACGACAACTCAAAATGTCGCTCTTTGTATGAAAAAACTTTGATCTGTTTTGCTCAAGCTCTTGCAAACAACTAAAAATGTCTCCCTAAATATCAGCGCCAAGCTAAATGAAAACAAAACAATGGTTGTTAAATTCAATAATAAAAAATCTAAAGATAATCTGTGTGATGTGTAAAGCTAAACTTAAAGACAGAGAAGACACAAAAAAAGTTTTTATTAGCGATTATTGCAGCAAAGAAACATTAAAGCTATTTCATTACGCAAAATCCCTGAAAACAATTGGCTATATTTATTTTTATACAAGTGGATCAAGAGTATTTGCAAAGAAAACAGAAATTTCAAGGCCTTAGCTAATAAAGAGTGAAGATGATGTTGACAATATTATGTCGGAACCTGCAACATTGAGGCAAAGGTATAAAACAACTAATCAAACAGTTGCTGCCGATGAAGATGATGAAAACGGTAACTGCTCAGACTTTTTATCTCCAGCTTGAATATTATATAAAATCAGATGCATAAAAAAATAATTAAATAATTAAATAAAAAAATATATTTATTATGAATAATAAAATTTCGTATTTAAATTTTTCGCATTTAAATATTATTTCTTGTAAATGTTAGAAGCATTTCGTCAATAAATAAGTTTAACCAATTTAAAACTTTAATCACTAATTTTGCAAAATTGTCCAATATTATTGCAATTCTAGAAACGTGGTTCAATGAGGAGTTATCTAAAATATATCAAATACCAGGTTACAATAGTGTTCATTGCTGTAGAAAAGATGGTTTTGGAGGAACATCAATCTACATAAGAGATAATCTGCAGTGAAAGCAAGATGTTTTGTGATATGATAGTTTTAGCACTGGAAAATTTTAAAATGAATGGCAGACCAATAAAAATAGTATCCTTTTATCGATCGCCAAAATGTAGCCTAAATCAGTTCTATGACATTATCGAAAATTTCATGCAGATTCATGCTTAATTTTTTTTTTTGAATATAAATAAATATTTGTAAGCTTATTTTAATACAACTTTATAAAATTTGAATAATTAAATGCCAACTCCCCTGAATAATGTCATTAGACGCTGAGGCATATAAATAGCAACAACAAAACTTGGAAATAAAAATTTTTAATAAATAAAAAAATGCATATATGCACATATGTATGTATGTACATACACATAAGACTTAACAGCAGTTCATACAGCATGCTTGAATCTATGTACAAATGCATGTATATAATTAATAACTACAAAATTCCCCAATAAGTATAAAAATAATTTAAAAAAGTTTTAGTTTGGAACATATAATTCATTTCAATATATAGTTTTTTTTCGCTTTTTTTTGCAAAATATTTCATTTATTGAATGGTATTTTTGTAAATAAAGTTATTTTCCTGTGTTGTTTTTTTTTCTTTTCTAAAATGAAAACAATTTAAATTTAAAATATTTTATTTAAAAATTAATGGTTTTAAATTAGTCTGTGTAAATGGAATTTATGTATTGGTGTTAAAGCAATTATGGATTTTAGTTGAACAAAAAAACAAAAATGATTAAAAAGTGTTTATATTCGGCAGTGCCAAATCGATACCCACCATCAAATCACCTATTATAGGGCGAACATCATAAAATATTGCACTGTAGTTTATATTTATTTTAGGTTAATGTTGGTTGAATCTTATCTCAAGAATTTCATGAATTTGTATTTGTCTCTGTCTTTCAGAACTGCGCTTAGTTTATATTTTTGCAACGTGAAGCACAAAGCGATTTATTTTAACACACAATAAGTTAGATACCAAAAAGTGCTTGGTAACTAATTCTGGCCTTTTGAAATATTTAAATTGTCATCTCTATATACTCTGTGGATATTCTCGGAGGTGAGGTTTTAGCTAAGATCCATTTATCACATATAACTGATATGTGTAAAATTT
The DNA here is from genome assembly GCA_916048285.2 of Bellardia pandia. Lineage (NCBI taxonomy): Eukaryota > Metazoa > Arthropoda > Insecta > Diptera > Calliphoridae > Bellardia > Bellardia pandia. The sequence goes on along the minus strand of OU696530.1, from coordinate 97,803,885 downwards.
CAGTTCGATATAGATGTTTATCTATAGGTAGGTCAATGAGTTTTCGGGAGTAGCTGTGACCTGTTACGGGCCTATTGTCATGAAATTCTGTACGACGATTTATATGGATCTGTGAATTATTTGTGTTAAATTTCAACTTATTTTTTTTTTATATGAGATTTATGTACATTTAAGTGATTTTTCGAAGTGAACTTTATATGGGGACTACGGTCAAATATGGACCGTTCGTCAAGAAATTGGGTAAGAATATTCTGATATAATTATATAATATATAAATCTCTTATAAGCATCAGCATCAAGTTTACATACAACACAAATAGTCTATACATTTGTATAGAAATTAAACTTGCTGCTGATGCTTATAAGATATTTAGGCGCATTTAAGTGATTTCCGGAATTGATCTTTATATGTGGCTACGATGAAATATGGACCAATCATCATAAATCGCAGATCGACAATTTTTATATATTTTATGGCATATTTATGTTGAATTCCAACTTGATAGTGGTTTTTATAAGGGCTTTATGCCCATTTAAGCGATTTTTCTAAGTGTACTTTATATGGGTGTGTTTGAGATTATTTACCAATGTAGTAATGAAAAATAACTCTAACTCTAACCCCTACAAAAAGTCTCCACTTCTCTCTAAATTAAAAAAAAAATTATTTTTATTTTTTTTTAAATTTATCATTTGTTTACAACATTATTAAACTTGACCTAACTGATCTGTTACAAGATCTCTGATCCCATTACAAGACTACGTACATATGTATGTACGTATTTATATACTTATGCTTAACAACGCATTCAATTGTACATGTGAACGTAGGTAGAAAATCAGATCATCGCTGGTTTTGATGATCTTGCAACTGAAATAATTAATCACTTAATTTTTTGTCATCTGAAAAGAGCAGATATATTGGTATAAATAAAATTTAAAATTTAAAAACTTTATATAAAAATTGTTTTTTCTCTTTGTCTGATTATGGAATCAGAACTAATTATATAAAATTCTGTTACAAGGGGATACGGTCAAATATAGACCGATCATCATGAAATTTGGTACAACAATTTAGATGTATACGGTTTACTTGTGTTAAATTTCGACTTGTTACTGATTGTTATAAGAGATTTAGGTGTACTTAAGTGATTTGCGACTATGGACTACGGTCAAATAGGTACCGATCATCATCATATTGAGATGGACGATTTTTATAACTGTATGGACTATTTGTTTTGAATTTCAACTTCCTAGTGGTTTTTATAAGGGCTTTATGTTCATTTAAGTGATTTTTGGAAGTGGTCTTTGTATGGGGATATGATTAAAATTATAGACCGATGCAAACAAAATATGGTTTCAAGATTTAACTTTGCATTATACTTATTATTGCTGAATTTTGTTTAGATACGGCTTTTCTATAGACAATTATGCACTATAAAGCCATATTCCTGAAAGGCTTCTGTATTAAGGATATCGTGGACCGATTCCTACCATTCTCAACAGAACTTGTCCGTTTATAATACAAATGAAATGTGCAAAATTTCATGATATTACCTGCGTTATATTAAAAGAAAATGGCAAAAAATATTTAAAACGTGTTGTCTAAAAACTTTGGTCTATAACTCGGATACTGCTGGACCGATTATGCCAACTTTCAGTGATGTTCAGCCAAAAAAAATTGAAGACCAAAAATTTGAGTCATTACTTCAGGAAGATGATTGTCAAACTCATTAAGAGGATTCATTCATTAGCCGAGATACCTTGATACCGAGAGACCTTGAAACCTTTGTATATCCGAAATGCTGCTTACACGCTATAGAAGGATACAAATTAGATCCATTACAATAACCTAAAACGTTAGAGATGGTATGTGAAGCCTGAGCAAGGAACGAAAAGGGTCCTTTATATTATGAGCTGCTGCAATCTGGCCAGAGCATCACAAGGAACCTGTACCGAATGTGGCAGAAAAACACCCAGAATATGCTGTCAAACTTAAATGTAAAATATTTCATCGTGACAATACTCGGCCATATTGTAGTGTCTGTTAAAATTAGTTAGAAAGAAGTGGTTGGGAAGTTCAGATCTACTTCATTCGACTAATATTTGATTTGGTCGATGCAAGACGCTCTCTTTGGTATACGCTTCTAACAAAATATCATAAATTGGCTTGTATCGTTTGTGGCTTCAAAAAATAACCAGCTAATTTGGTGGAAGAACAGAATCTATGTATATGTTGCCAGAGAGACAGGAAAAGCTAATAACTAACAATGACCAATACTTTAAACAAATTTTTATTGTCAACAAATATTTTAAAATAAAAGTTAAAAAATTTAAAAGATTTTGCATTTTACACAAAATACATACATACATATTTTCAAATTGTAAACTTTTCCTTATGAATAATATTTTAATAACTTTTTCTGCTCCTTCAATCAAATCATGATGTTTCTTCATATTGGAAAATTTTTCTTATTAATATCATTATTAATCATTATTAATGGACACATAAAGGTCGATTAATTCACATGTTTCTTCTAAATTTGCTTTTTCATCAGTCCAAATTTGTGTTAGTTACAGCATCTTTAAAATTTATTCTTTAAAAATATTTTTTAATCTTTTAATAACTTTTTGTGTTCCTTCAATTAAATCAGGATGTTCCCTCATAGTTTCTTAAATTACTAGTGTAATTTAAACTATTTTATTACTTACTTCATATTTATTTCCTTTCCCAAAAAGAAATGCAATTCCCTTCCACTTGCAATCAACTGAAGCAAACCAATGAGTGCATTTCTTTATGCAAACACACAATGCATTTGAAACTCATCATGTATATTTTCTTTTCTCTTTTTCTCCTATTTATACTTTATTTTTTATTTTCTACTATTTTTTCCCGTAACAATAAACGGTTTGTCCTCAGTGGGACATTCAAATTGCACAAATGGTTCTGAAAATACAGATTGTTTTCTACCTTTAGGTAGCAGCATATTATTCCACAGGGCATTCGCTGTGGCAGCATGACCCAATTGACTGAAATGGAAACAATCACTGGCAAAATAACGCAAATCTGTATCGCCATTGGCCAGTGTTGGCATAGAAACGTTGACAGTGATGGGTTGATATAAAATAATAAAATCATCTGTTTGAAATTCCGGCAATTCGGCAACATATTGATCGATGGCTTGCCAGCGTGTTATATAATTGTAAGCTTTTTTCAGATATTTTGCACTATACAGTTCGCTAAAGATGCAATGACAGCCAACACGATGTACAGCATGGCAGGATAAAGGTATATTTTGCATTTCCAGCAAAGTGGAAACCACATTGGGTGCAGGCACTAGATTTATAATTAGGCGGGGTACATTGTCTCTAAGCAAAGTAAAGGCATTTTTCAAATCACGCTCATGTCTGCGCAGGAAATCTAAGAGATTGTCATGATGACACATGTCGGAACAAATGTCATTGCTGCCCACAAATATGGTTAAGAGTTTCCAGTGATTTTGAAAATCCACATTTGGATCCTTTTTCAAACGGGCTATAAAGATATGGGATTGGTAAACCAGATCCCGGGACATAATCATGGGCTCGGCTATATTTAAATGGGAATTGCGATTGACGGTTAAGACCTCCCCGGTGGCAAAGCCATATAAATGTGGATTAAACACTTTCAGTATATTGGGCAAGGTGAGCACAGTACGCCAATCTTCTACACCTCCACCAGAAAAAGCCAAACCCCTAAACTCCATGGCTATGTGTAGTATTTGCTCGGATATAATGCCATTACCGGCGGACAGAGAGTCTCCTATGGCAGCCACTACATCTATATCGCCTGGCCTTAATTCGTGCACTGTCCTAGGTGGCTGCCTAGAACGGGTGTTGTTTAACTGACAGGGAAATTCTTCCTCTAGAAGGCGAGGCCTTTGTATTTTGCCCATATCCCAGTTGTATTTAAATAGATAATTCCAATTATTAGAGGCTTTGTTGAGTAGCAGTTGTCGGGCAAACACCATGAAGCCACGGAATTTATCCAGGTTTGTTACCAACATCTTGCCATTACGGGCCTCGTTGAAATCGAAGTGGGTTTTCGGTATACCCGAACGTTGTAGGAAATAGTCGACTTTGTGCGTTGTGTAGGCTTCCAAGGTGAACGATGTGCTGAACAGGGCACTCATGCATAGCAAAAGGCGCATGGGCTTCATTTCTTTTGGTTATTTAAAGGTGATATAATTGTTTACAAATTACTGAAAGGAGAGGTAGTTTACAACAGACATTTGGTTAGATAATGAAACGGGTTAAATAACTTCAAATTAAGGTTTTTATTTGTAAAAACATGAAAAAAGAACATACTCGACTTGGAAATACGAATAAATGGAACTCAAATGAGTTTGCTAAATAATGCTGGTTAGTTATCGGATTAATTTCAGTAGCATTTCAACCATCATTGATAAAAACTTTATGCGCAACATTTTATTCAGTTTTCTACTAATTGCCAAGTATTTTCCAAACACAAATATACTCTCAAGAGATGTCGTCTCCTCTTGTATTTACCTTAAATTAGATTTTTTTTTTTAAATTACTTTTTCTGTTTCAGCCAAATTATCATCAAAAATTAAATCTAAATCAAAATTTCACTTTTCTTTTCTTTCAATATCACTTCAGTTTCTTTCTCACGTTCTTCGCTTCGTTTGCAACCAACTTGTTGCTAGAGATAACAGATAAAACGTTCTAAACCCTTGACTTGTTTTGTAACAACTGAAATTATCAAATCAAATTACCTAAAAACAAAACTGTCTAGTTAATTTCGCACATTTTGTGTATCTTTTCCTCTCACTTCTACCATTTAAATTTTTATTTACCAAATATACATAAAAAAACATGAGGTGAATAAACATTATATTATAAAGTACAAAAAATACTAAAAAAAAACATAAAAATGACCGAGACATTCAAACTGCTTAAAACAAACAATTAAACGACAATATACATTTAAAGCAGACTATTTAAAAGGCTGTAAATACAAAACAAAAAACACACATCAAAATATAAAAATTAAATACTGATCTCCACGAGTGGACACTTGAATCTAACGAACCCTACAGTAAGCTTTGAGTTGAGGTTTTTTTCTTTGTAGAAATACATGTACGAGTACTGAAATATAGTTATTTATTTCAGAAAGTCATTTGTAACATAGTTTTTTTTTTGTTTCTTAAAGAATATACAAATTAAACTAAGCCACTTATCACAAAACTAAAGCTAATAGTCCATCATAAGTGTTCAAAAACGGAGTTCTATTGTTCTCAAACCACAACTCAAAAAACGCTAAAGGTTATCAACGCATCTCATAATAACATATTTGAAAATAGACAAGTCTCTATCACCAAAATATTCTTCTATAACAATAGGCAAACACGCCAGTCGATGGACACCAAGACAAGCCATCTGTTACATCTCATCAGTAAGAATATTAAAACCTGCATTTTCGAAGTCTCCTGGGGTAGATGATATACTAGCAGAAGCAGTGTTCTTCAACACCAGGCAGTCTATTAGGTAGCCTTTTCAGCACCTTATACTATATTGTGCCGGTATATTTCCCATATGTTGGAAGGTTCCTAATGTAACGCTGATTCCTACAAATAGAGAGGCTACCCACCCTGGTAATTATCGCCCAATAGCAATTTGCTTTGCACTTTCTAATGTTATAGAAAGTATGGTAAATTACCATATTGTGAAATATCTGACGTCCAATAATTATCTAAGAACGTCAGGGGATGTTCTACGGGAGACTTACTAGCCTTCATATCGGAAAAATGATGTCGTTCAATACATTGTTTTGGTGAAACTAAAGTGACGGCTGTAGATATTTCCAAGCTCAGAAATCGCACTATACGAGTTAGAGTTCCAGCTTCAATCAGGGGTACCGCAAGACTGCGTTCTTTATCCTACTTTATTTCTTATCTTTCTAAATGACCTTATAAGTCAAACTTCCAACTCTATATATTCTTTTGCAGATAAGAACAACCCTTTAGAAATTGAGGAAATAAGGTAAAAGATGAATGATAGACTTAACCAACATCTTGTAACAATCTCCAAATAGAGAAGTGCTTTTAATGCATGTAAGACTACGTGTTGTATTTTAACTATAATTTTAAATATTTACATTTATTTATTTCAAAACAATAACTTATATCAGATACTTACAATTGAAGCTAATGACTGACTTTAGGAAACTTACGTTTGAAGCTAATATTTGACTTTAGGAAAACCTACGATTGAAGGTGATATTTGAATTAAGGAAGACCAACGATTGAAGCTAATATTTGACTATAGGCTGATTTACGATTGAAGCTAACAATTGACTTTAGGCAGACTAATGATTGAATCTAATAATTCACTTTAAGAAGAGCTGCGATCAAAGTTAATATTTGACCTGCATATACATACATATTTGAGACAAACATTTTCTGTCCTCAGAGCTATAATTTTTAAATTTATTAAACAATTAAATAAGAATTTTTTCCTCTTGCGAGTTTTAAACAATTTTTAAAAAATTTTATTCGAAGCAAAAACTTTTCAAACATATTATATATTTGACTTGAAGTTTTTGCTTCGAATAAAATTTTTTAAAAATTTATTAAACAATTTTGAACCAATTTTGTATTTTGTAAATTATTGTATGCTGGTTCCATTTCTCACCGTCTAAAACAAATAATTTCTTTTCTTATTCAATATTTTATGGCACATCATTACAGGCATTATTAGCTAATGTGGGCGCTTTTACATTCAATATTTCATTCGTTTCGCAATCGACGTTTTTTATTCATTTCTAATAAGAAATATTTCAAGCTCATTATCTAATATGCTCTTCAATTTTGTTTTTTTATGTAAAAGTTTTGATTTAACAATCCCTGTGTCTAGTTTAATTTAAAGAGGGATTTCATCGCTCAATATGCAATCATTTTTTGATATCTCTTTAATAAAAATGCAACATCGACAGTGATTCACATTATTACGTCAAATGACTACTCTGTTACTTTAACCAGATTTAAAATTTAATAATTAAATAATTATTGCATATAGGAAACTATATAAACTATTAATAGCAAACAAAAAAGGTTGATCAACACTTATACATATAAAATAATTTTAATTTGTCTTATCGGTGTTTAAATCGTATTTCAAGTTTCATCTGTTTTTATAAACGGTGTAAACATCAAGGAATCAGACTCTCTAGATGTTCAAGTCATGAGAATCCACTATCAAGAGAAGCGTTTAGAAGCCTTGGTTTTTTAAAACTTTACAGGAAATAATTCACTCCATCTGATCTCCTTACTATTTACATCATCTATATTCGACCGAAAATGGAATACAACTATCGTGTATGAGCCGGTGTTTTGAAGTATATTTAATCGACCGCGTACAGGAGTGTATAGTGGAAGAAATATTCTTAGTATATATATATGATGATATTTATATCAAAGTATATTTATATATAGTAGAACACAAAACACATTACAGGTAAAATTCGTTTTTTAGCCGTACTGTCCGTATGTGGAATAAACTTCCTACAGAAAGTCAAATGTTCACAAACACATCCCCTGAATGCTGGTCCAAGCAGAGCGTCTATTACCTGAATGAATTTATCTTTCAGCTGGATGGTGGCCGTAAGCACAATTCTTCACTTCGAAAATCGTGAAAGAATAGCTTAGCAAGCAGAATTTTCCTTTTGTGCAGTGGCTAATAAAAAGTCCCGACCTTAATATTTTATAATTCATAATAATTCAAAGAAATTATTAATTATTTAAATTGTGCCCATTTCATATTAACATATGATCATCAAGCAGCCTTTATCCGTGTTCATCGTGCGGTATTAACTTTAATGTTGTATTTTTTAAAGTGTTCATTGTCCGAGCGATGCGGATTTTGCTTTATTGAAGTAAGCAATTTCTTTGTAAGTTGCTGGTTTCTTTTAATAAAAATTAAGGAGCTGTGCTTCAGGTTTGTTTGTAAACATTTAAATTTTTTAGTAACATTAAAATCAATTTTACAATCCAAGAAATTGTGCTACTTTAGCAGAATGATTCCATACAACCTCAGGGCATAGTGCAGTAGGGCTGCCTGAATAATTAAATACATAAGGTGTCCCAACAAGAACGCAATTTTTAAATTTTAAATAAAACACAGATGTGTATTAAACAAATCGTTAAACTTTATTATATCGTAAAGTAGACAGAATGAGGTTATGTCTGGAACAAGATATCGTGCAGATGGCCGCCGCGAAATAACACGACCGGGCCATTTTTTTGAAATCACATGCCCTCCACATTCATTTCTTTAATTCTAGGCAAGAAAAAACTGGTTATCATTTCACGATACCGAACACCATTGACACCATTGCGTTCTAGTTGATACACCCTTTATATGAAGGGTGTCATGCTGGACATGAGTTAGGGACTACTCCGGACTGGAAGACATTAAGCCTGTTGCTAAATTGCTCAAGAGCGTAGAAGAACTTTTATGTCTCCACTACATGTAACGATTTTCAGTCGCGATTTTTCTGGATTTTAATAACAGGATAACTGGACTCATTTGCAAGACACTAGTTAAGAAGTACTGGACTAGCTGCTGGTGTCAACATCAGTTTGGATAATCCGTCGGGTCATAGGTCTTACCTACCAACTATAGTTAGCTTATGAAATGTTGGTGCCTATGAGTCTGGATGATAATATAAATTACGAGCAATACTTGTTTGCCATGGCATGCTCATTAAAAAGTCGACTAAAATCAGGAACGTTTGCAGTAGAATGCAATAGCATCTGCCTTAACTTAATCATACTCCTACCATACTTCTTCACTAAGTTGGAGAGAGACCGAACTTGCCAATTCCTACACTCTAGTTAGAGTTCTTCAATTGATCCAGCCATCTATTCCGCTTGCTCTCACCCTCTGATATCGACGACCAAATTCTATCCGCCGAGATCCTATGGTGCCTTAGAACTTAGAAAAGGACCCACAATATATATTCGTTTTGGGTATACACGATGCCCCAATAGACTAGGCGATAGTGTGCTATGTTCGATACCCGCTAACGATTCTGGGTGTTTTCTGGAGACAAGCCAAAAGGTTTAACAGTTTGTGTTTGTTCTATAAAACCTATATTTCTATGTGTTACAAACGTTATGAAAAAGTCAATCCCTGCCATTTATTTTTGTCATAAATTCGCATATATGTAGTTCATTATAAAGTCGACAATAACAATTCTCACTTAGTACTCGTACTTACAACATACTAATACATTTGATGTCTAAAAAAGAAATAAACAACAAAAAAAATATTCTTCAGAGTTCAAACAGACAACTACCTACCAGTGTATATATTAAGTAGCAAACTGAACTTGAAAATTAAGTTTAAACATTAGTTCAGAAAATACACATAAAAACATTACAGTTTTAGCTGATATCAAATTTTGACAACTTTTAAACTCAGAAAGGCTAAGGTGTTTAACCCAACACTTTTTGTTTCACTTGTCATCAGCACACACAACTTACCTTAAATTATTGTTAATAATTTTATGCCTATGAATTAAATATTTTGTAATACTTATTTGTAAATGATTCATCAGCATCACCATGAACTTGGCAGAAATTGTTAAACTAATAAATTATTTTTTTTTTTTTAGGTTTTTTATTTTATCATGTTTGTGTCATCTATTTGTTTATATGATGTTCAAAACTACAGCTGCTTTTAGCAAAGTTAGTATTCACAGGAATTGTATTTATTTATGTTATTTTAATGTTTTAGCTGTAAACGAAATGTTATTAACGTTTTTAGAGTTTCTTTTTTTACGGAATTCCTAAAAAAAGTATTAATCAGGTATGTGATAGAAATCGAAAACGAAAAAGAGTGAGTTTTTGAAGTTCATTTTAAAGTATTTCTAATCAAGTTTTTAAAATTTTTGTTTTAATAGCAAATTATCTTTATATTTTTTTGTGGGATAAAACTGTTTCAATACAGAATTATTATGAAAAAATTAACTTCTAAAACTCACTCGTTTTCGTTTTCGATTTTCATCACATACCTGATTATAATAAGTTAATAAGTATTGTAGTGTTGTTGTTAAAATAAACAATGGCTAATAAAAAAAAATTATTAAAGTTTGTTTATATTTGTTAGTGTTTTTAGTTTTTGTTCAAGCTCAATTGATTTGCCGGAAATGTTTGCATAACTTGAGAACTTTAGCAAATATAGTTGTCAGTATTTTTAAGATTTTATCTAAGGAGTAATTAACCCATTATGGGCTTCAATTCATATGAAATTTGTGTATAGCATTTTGAATTATTTGTTAAACCTTGTAGCATTTTTCACATCAAATCCAGACATATACAGCTATGGACAGAGAAATAGCGCGTCAATGGTCCATGAAGTGAAAAACGTATTAATTTAAAATATTTTTGGAAATGTCTTGTTAACTTTTACACGTTTATTATTTTGTTATATTTTGTTAAAAATTAAGTTTTTTGGTTGAACAGTGAAATAGTGCACAGCTATTTCGATTTTAAGCAAAAACAGTTGATGCCGATTTTGCTGGTAAATTCGTGTGTAATTTAACAAAAATATTGTTTATCATTAATTTTGTCAACCCAAATGGTAAGACGATCGCACTGCCCAGTTGAGAAAAAAGATTATTAGGGAACTTCACCAAAAGGGTACAAAACAAACAAAAATAGCTGAAATAATTGGATATTTTTGAAAGATGGTTTGTAATGTGCTGACGAGAGAATGGTGGTTTACTGGCTTTGTCATGGCATGTGTCATTTTAAGTGTACTGCATTGTCTGGTTTGGTTGCTGAAGCTGTCTGGTGCTGCAATGTCTGTCAAAAAATTATTGTTGAATACTATCTTTCTTTTTTTCAAAGCACAAAAAATGCATTTTTAAAAATTCAAAGTAATCTGTTTCTAATGAAATCTCAGCTTATGGAAATCTTTTTGAGGAATTTAAACAATTAAAGTTCTTTAATTCTCCAACACAATTATCGCCTACAGGCCGTAAATCATCCAGAAATAAAAAAAAAAACCGAATGCTTCTCAAAGTCCTGATGCTTCTAGTTGTTGTTGCAATGCTGTTGATTCTGCTCTAATTACCCCGAGTACATCAACGACTAACCTTAACAACTGTGCTATAACATCGCAAACCTTATCTGAGTCTGAAAATTCACATAAATAAATTAGCAAATGGCAATGCTCTTTCTGTGACTTCTATTTCTGCTGCCAATCAAATTACATATAATGGTTTAAAAATCATTCAGCCTAAAAAAACAATTTTTATATCTCGTTTACCTGCTGATACTACTGTTAAACAAATTAACTTTTATAAAAAATCAAAATTAAATTTTGAAGCTGATTTCACTACGTATAATTATTCACAGCCTAGAAGGATTAAATCTTTCAAACTCAATGATCCCTTCGATCTTTATGAGCAAATAGTCAATCATTATTTCTGGCCTGATAAAACGTTAGTATACTTTAAAGGAAAACTAATATTGCTGTTCCTTCATCCGGTCACCAGTTAAATGACAATGCAAATTCCATTAACGTCAAAAAAAACTGAATTCTAAACTTTTCGATCAATTAACCATTATTTATCAGAATATTCGTGGCTTAAAAACTAAATTATCAAACTTTCTAGTTAACAGTTTGGATTTTAATTATGATGTTATTATCTTCACTGAAACATGGCTAAAAGACAACATATTCAATTTTGAAATTCTGTGCAATAAATACCAGATGCCGATAATAGAATAATAGAAATAATCGAAATGGCGTTGGTGTGTTAACTGCAGTTTCATGCCGTTTTGTCTCAGAATCTATTTCGTCCAGAATCTATTGGTCTCAGCATCTATTTGAACTGAGTTCAAATATAAAAAAAATGTACCTCACCTGTTCATACATTCCTCCTAATTTCGACGACTCAGTTTATCAACGACATGTTAATGCTATGAAATCTATTGCTGAACTCGTCCAACCTGATGATTCGTTCTTTGCTTTCGGTGATTTCAATTTGCCAATAATTTCAACAAAATCTACATATTTTAATGATGATTTTTTAAACAATTTATTCAATGCTTGCTTTTATCAACTAAATAACATTTATAATTAATTGGGTAAATTATTAGATTTGGTATTCGTAAATGATCCATGCAATTGTGTAACTTATCGTTGTGATCCTGTTACTTTGCCTGAAGATAAATTTCATCCGACATTTGAATTTATTTTCTCTTTACTTGCTGTACATAAATCCTCCTTTCAAATTAATAATGAAAACGTTTATAATTTTAAACTAACGAACTATGTTAAATTAAATAATTTAATATTAAATACTTTATGGTCGTGTAAGTAGAAAAAAAACTACTTCTATCAAAAAAGGATATAAAGACACGATTGATTGTCTTTTGCAAAACTACACCGGAACAAACATATCAAATTCTGACAAAGAGTGCTGTACACAAATGAAACCAAAATTAATCCGATTGGCCCTGACGGAAAAACGTTTGTAAATCTAGAAAAAATAAGAATTCCAATGTCACTACTAATGTCTTAATATTTCTGTCCATGTCTTAATATTTACTTAAAAAATTTTAGTAAAGTTGTAATTGAAGCTAAAGCTAAAGATTAAGCTAAAGCTAAGCTAAAGTTAAAGCTAACGCTTGAGCTAAAACTAAGGCTAAGGCATTAACTCTTGCACAATATTTCGATCCACATGTGCCGAGCTTCTTCCAAAGCTTCTGTAGTGTGGCCGAATTTTACATGAACATTGATTTTCATATTTTTGCTGAAACCAAATCCCTGGGCATTCTTAAACTATTTAATATACAACTCTCCTCCTTAAATATATTATTAGCATAACAGCAAAACTTTTTAGGTTACACAACATGTGCTTTAATTTATTTAATTAATAAAGTAACTGTGAGTTATCCAAAAACACTTAAACAAAACAGTAGGTCGCTTAAGACTTTGCAAAATAATATACAACAGCAGTCAGTGTCAGTAGAAATCGAAATTTTGCAGTTAATTCTTATTAACTCAAAGCTAGACATTCTTTTACAGGCTTATATTTACTACACCAGAACATAATTTAATTTATTTATGATTTTATTAAACCACAACTTTTCAATAATGACTTAACATACATGTCGATGGCTTAATAAAAAAGGCCTAACTCAATTTTGTTTCAAAAAAAAAAAAAAAATCAATGAAAAAAGCCTTTCTTCGATACCTTCATTAAAATAAAAATAAAAAAAACTAAATAAGAAATAATATGTGTTGCTTTTTTTATTAAAAATTGTAGTAAAATATTTGTTGTATCTAAAAATATACGGATTTTATTAAGTTTTTTCCTTTGTCTATAAAGTACCAAAAAATCGAGTTAGGCCTTTTTTATATTAAACCATCGATATATTTTCTCTACAAATATAGTGTAAGAATTAAAAACAATATCCAAAAAGTAATAATAATAATTTGTAAAATATGAAGTAATATACAATACATAAATAACTTTTAACTTTATAGAATTTCAATTAATATTCATATTCATTAATTTACTGTTAAAGATAAATCTACAATTTACTTACAAACATTTCTGCAGCAGTCTATATGTGGGAAAAATCATCAAGGAGCTTATAACAAGAAAATCTGTTTTCAATTTAGACAGACCTGTTAGAGAAACTGAAAATCAAAATACCACACATAGATACATACATATTGCCACAATATTACAAGCTGGGCTAGTTGAAGTTAGTCTGATAGGAAAAGTATGATGGTGCAGATACAGTAGCAAATATTTTAAAACAATATACAAAAATATGATAATAGTAATAGTCTTAGTAACACTAATAGTTGAGGTTAGTAGTTTTTGTGTGAACGAGGCTTAAAGGAGAAGTTTAAAGTCACAGAGCTAAATCGTCTGTAATGAATCTTATATATACGAGTATGTATACCCTTCACTCTTAGATATCTTTTGGGTTCATGATATTAGCCTAAGATTGATTTAAATTCCTAAGTTTTGTTTAAATGTATTTTAGTATCAATATCAGTTGCTATATAAAGGTTTTTTCAACCAGAACTTTCTTTTTCAAAACAAAATAAAACAACGAGTGAATTTATAGGAAAATCATTAACATTTTTATTATATTGGAAAAATTTAAGGTTTAACATATATAAATAAAACATGATATCAGTCAGATGCCCTTATACGATAATATTGCCTACTGACGATCCAGTAATATTAAAATGGGTCTCGTCTAAAAAAAGAATTTTTTTATAAAAACCAGCGTGTTGTTTTTGAATGAATATGTCGAATCTACTGCTATTTTCGAGCAAATATTTATTCATTAGAACAATAGAAAATAATGTTGTTGTTGAAAACCCTTTACCATTCGCCCCAGCCTAGTTTAATTGTCTGTTTTGATGAACAAGTTTATTCATATATTCAAGTAGATTTTTAAAAAGTTCATTAAGCGACAGCAGTTTGACAATCAACATCATCTACTGTTAGTTCTGAAAAAGTATGGTTTTCATTTGCACCAGCAGTCGTGCAAGTCGGACGGGGCAAGTTCTAGACTCTAATGTGATGAGACAAGACTTCCCATCCACTTCTTTCGAAATAATTTTTAACAGTTATGTCAACATGTGACCTAGGATTTTCATGAATGAATTTAACGCTTTCATGTCTGGCCGCATATTCTGGGCGTTTTTTAGCCAATGCTCTCTTAAGGCAGAATTAGTCTTTACTTTCTGTTCCATTCCGAATCAGCTAACTTCTGTGCAGAAGTCATTAGTTGTTTTGTTTGTTTTGTGCCGTTACGGACGAACCTGTTGAAAATAAAAATTTGCTAAGTAATTGTAAGTGACAGCACAAAACAGCTGACATCTGCACAGCAAAAAAAGGTTTGGTTTATTACAAGAATTTTAAATTTCTTTGAATTTAATTAAGTTTTTGTACAAAAGTTATAAAAATATAAAAATTAAACGATGGATGACGAAAAACTCATTACTCAAGTAATGAGTTTTTCGTCAACTCAACTGTCAACTCAAGTAATGACATATTGTATAATAAAAAAAAACTTTGATTTGTATTTTTTGATTTATTTTCGTGGTATGTGTTGTCTGTTTACCTAAAACAGCTGATACGTTTATACGGAAACAACAACTATAACAATTTAACAACAGAACGACACGGAACAGAACAGCAACAGAAAGTAAAGACTATAATATACCTTCGTATATTCTACAACAACAATCAGAGATATGTGTATATGGTGGCTTTTTACAACATTCACAGAGAAATCATAAATTCCAAACTCGCCGGATACTTGTCGCTCATACCCATAGAATAATCAGACAAGAAACTGCCATGAAAACCAAGAGTAGTTCTGGTAAAGTTTCAAGATTTAAAGAAAATAATGTGACGATATTTCACTATTAGACTATGTTGATTTGAAATTGAATTATGATGGGGTTCAGGACTTAGTAAACACGAACTGATCAGAAGACAAATCAGAGAGTTTTAAAAGCTCAATGAATGCACAGCAACAATGTAATCAATATAAACAATATTAAAATAAAAAGTATTCCCAAATAAAAACTAATCAAAAATTGAATAAGCCTTAAGTAATACCTAAATAATAGTTAATCTTTTAAGAAACCATTCATATTACTTCTCGCCCACACCTCCTTGTATCAGCACTATTTGTTATAAACTGTATCGACAAGTCTATTGTCTGGTTTAAAATAAGATAGTCAATTTTGCTCTATTAAACAAAATATAAGAGGCAGATATACCTACGTAGGTTTTTATATATTTATGTATGTATATGCAAATGTTTGTTTGTATTTGTAAATATTGTGTCAAGAACAGGAAATTTTTCCCAAGTAGTAGATAAATTTAATTGCAAACACTTCTTCTTAATATTTAATTAAATATTAATAATAGCTACATACATGCAAACAAATTGTTTATAATTCTTATAACTAAACTAACTAGTAAAACTACTGCAACATATGCATATAGATATTGCACAGATTCCCAAGCACACATACTTAAGACATGTGAATACTTGAGATCCTTTAACTAGAAATTTCATTTTAATTGTATCAAAAACCTCAAAATATATAAAATTATAATGCTTATAAAGTTTGGGTTAACTAAGCAGTTAAATGCTAAACATACTCGTATGTACATTAGTAGTTTATTTGAGCAAACAATTTAATATGTAGAATGATTTTGCAAAAAGTTTTAATTACACCTCAGGGTTAATGGGAGGTTTGTGGGTTAATGAACTGGTAAGGTGAATTTGTGTTTCAAAAATTGTAAAAATTGCAAAACATGTTTTAAATGAAATTAATATTAAGGAATTAGAAGTTGTGGCTTATTGTCCAGTATCTTATTTATTGTTACTGCAACAGCTGAATTGATGCTTCAAGAAGATACAGATTAAGGAATTAAGCTATTTTTATGAGAATAGTTCATAAATCCATTAGATCAGGTGAACAAAAGTTGTTTGGCCATGTAATTGTGTAGGGTTATTATGTAGATCCTGATATTAATTCTGGTATTAATTGGAGATAGAAAGACTATGCGGAACCAGTGAACAGTAAGTCCTTTTACTATTCTAATCTCAGCTTAACCAGAACTAATCTAGCTTTAGCAGCAAGTTTTTATGTTAATAGAATATTTGTAAATCTCGTTTAAAGCTACACGAACTTCAAGTCTCAGAAGAGACTTAACGTTATGATGTTGAAGCTAAAGTGACTACTCCGATAACATACCAGAAGAAACTTTTTTGTCAGTTTTTTTGACGTGACAACCTTCATTTCCTCCTGTATTTGGTATTCCGAGGTTATTTAGTTAACTTAGGGTACGACCGGTCACACATGGCAAATATTTATTCAAAAAAGCGTAACCACTGAATTTAGCTCACATTTATATAGTTAGTAAGTACAACTGCTTCTAGACTAAAATGAACTCGGAACTTTCTATCGTGTTGGATAATAAAATAAAAATATGAGTAATTTAAGCAATTATATTGTGCTGTGTGGACCTCGAACAAATTTCAAGGAAAAAATTATATCAATCTTATCAATGAAAATTGTTTCGTGTTAGTTGAAACTTAGTTTGCTTTCTCTTGGTTATTTTTCCATATGCTTTCGAAGTCTAAAATGTGTTGAGTTTTTTGATAAATGTACTCATTACTATCGGTTAGCTCATCCACTTAAGTCTCCTCTTAGCTGATGTATAACAAACTAACACTTTTCTTATTACTGCTGACATGTGCTAGCACACATATAACAAGCCAACGAACAGGTGATGTCAACACCTTCATTGCAGCGTAACCAATCCGGCTTTACTACACAGAACAAAATTCAAAAATAAATTTACCTTATCTCCGCGATAAATAATCAATCAACCTTGAAATATAAAAAGACAAAAACATGCCCCTGCACTCACATAAACCTCCAAACAAAACTAATTTCAAACATTCAATAACATAAATTTTCATTAAATCGAAAATAGAAAACTTTACTCGTACACTTGTTTTTGTTTTTTTGACTTGGAAACAATTTCCTTTCTACCTCCCTCTGGCTCTTGCAATTGAGTAGACTCAAAAACAGGAGCAGAACAACTAAAAATATAATTATCGAAAAACAAGAAACTTAAAATTTATGATTATGAGGCAAAAGTTAAAATAAAAAAAAAAAATAGAAGCAAACGGCTGGTCTACAAAATGATCGTTTTATATCGTAAATCCGAAATGATGTTAAAACCAACAACAAGAGCGGTGGTATGAACAAAACAACAACATCATAAAGAAAATGAATTAAATTCCAGACACTCATTTACTGTGCAACAACAACCAAAACACGTACACACACACAGGCGCTGGCAACCAGTGATGCATAAAGATGCACTTCCTAGCAGGAAAATAAATTTACACATGAAAACAAAATGAGCAGAAAGCAGCCGCAGCAACAACGGCAACAACACATGTAAAACTTTCCCTTGTTGCATGATTGTATGTTGCATATATTCTTCTTATTGTTTCTTCTTCATATGGCTGTAAAGTACACATTAACGAGCAGAAATACTTTAAATAACGACCTCAATTAATAATTTGTTCTTGATGTTGTTGTCGGTGGTATGATTGTTGTAATGTTGCTGCAACATAAAATTGTAATTTTATTATTTGCTGGAGTTTTCAGACAACAAGAACTAGTATTTAATTATAAATGATTACACTTCCACACACGAGTAGGAATACTTCTCTTCTTATCCATTTAATAAGTATGTGGTGTTTAAGGTACGAATGCATATAAATATTTCATTTGGTTGTGTTTTTTCGTTTGAACTCACTGCATTAGTGATGTTGCTGTTCTAAAGGGCGTTCAATTGTATAGTAACACAAAATAGGAAGCGGTATTTTATGATTATATTGTGGGCATAAAGGCTTTAAGGGGCCTTAGTGAAGGCATTTGCCTCTATTTAATATTCCGAATTCACTGAGTTTTATTGAGAAAGATGGTCATACAAGTGGAAACCAAAGTCCATGAAGGATGTATTATATATAAAGCGTGCTCCATTTCGAGGTCCCATACTTTTTTTTAAAGAAAAAAACACTGAAAGTTCACATCTAATGGGGAATGTTTATTATCATTTGAAAGGAAAATTGGCTGAATTTCAGTTTATGGGGGACACCCCTAGAGAAAAAATCTAAATATGCCATCCCCTTCAGAATGTTCCCAGGAGTACGAAAATCATAATGAAAAAGGGGGCTCACGCCCCCTATGGGCGTGGCAGTCGAAAAACGACCCATGCCACCTACTTAGGCAATATTGGTATCAAATGAAAGGAAATGTCTTCACGATTCCAAAAATACCCGTAGTTGCCAGATCGTCTAGAATTTGAGGAAGATATGTTAATTTTTATAAAATGGGGGAAGGACTTTTTTTGTTTATTTCTTTTTAGCTCGGCCAGAGGCCGAGCACTCGAGATCCCCGCCGTCTAGAATTAAGACATACTGGAGTTAAAAACCCCTAAGCCCGGCCGTAGGCCGGTCACGCAAAAAAAAAAAAAAAAAAATTTCCCCCACCCCAAATTTTGCCAAAATGGCCATATCGGCTACAAAAATCCCCGATCTGGCAACTACGGCTATTTTTGGAATCGTGAAGACATTAGCTTTCATTTGATACCCATATTGTCTACGTAGGTGCGCCGGGTCGTTTTTCGACTGCCACGCCCATAGGGGGCGTGAGCCCCCTTATTCATTATGATTTTCGCACTCCTGGGGTCATTTAAGGGGGCGTGGCATTTTTTTTTTTTCCCCCAGGGGTGTCCCCCATAAACTGAAATTTTGCCGGAAAATTCTTTGGCAATTATTTTTTGAAGATTATGTCTCTCAAATATTGGCCGTTACTACGTCGCAGATGGTCTATTCGTTGAGTCCAATTTTTGAAGACTCGTTCGAGCATTTCGACTGGTAACTGGCGAATGACACGCGTGATGTTTTCCTCCAAGTCCTGAAACTTTACATATCCCCACAGGAAAAAGTCTAACAGTGTGATATCATACGATCTTGGTGGCCAATCGGCTGGCCCAAAACGTGAAATTATGTGCTCACCGAAGTGTTCTCTCAATAAATCCATTGATTGATGCGATGTGTGGAAAGTGGCGCCGTCTTGCTGAAACCAAAAGTTGTCGAGTTCGCGAGCTTCAGGCATCAAATAGTTGGTTATCATGACACGATAACGGTCACCATTGACAGTTCCACTCAACTCACGGTCTTCGTGTATACTCTCATTTACGGCCGCTATATTTTATTCACAACATGCATGAATAGACCACGTTATTCTTTCCAATATTGACCAATTATGAATGCTGGGTCTCAAAATGGGTGATGGTGTTGCGAATAGTAAGCTCAGTAGGCCGATTATCTTGACAGTACGTTGAGCGAAGTTAAGAATTGCTCTATTATAAAACGTTATTGTATATAACCCCATTCCAATAAGAATCCTTAACTTGAACATAAATTTAATCTCACTGTTGTTCCCTTTAAAACCTAACTAACAAATTTTCTAAATCCTTAAAATTATGACTCTACAAAATAACAATGACACGTCATATTAGCCTCATAATCCTTTAAATAACACAAAAGAAAATGCATTTCGTTTGTGTGTTTTTTTTTTCTAAAAGTATAAAAAGCATAAAAACGCAGGGAATCCTCAGGGAATCTGCAAAAATCATTTGTAATCATGAAAAAAAACGTAGACTTGGTAAAAAAGCCTCAGCTGGCAAAAAAAAACCCAAGTATTTAGAAAACTAAAAACTAATAATCATATAATGTTACTTTAACGATTTATTAGAAAATTTATCTAAACTGAAATGAAAAGGAAAAGTAATTTTCAGATTGTGAAATTTCATTAATCACTTTGAGAGAAATTCAAGCACGCACGCAATTCAGTTTCTAACCAAAAAATACAAAAACCCTTAAATGTTTAAATTTACAAAGAATTAAAGCACATAAAAGAAGAGAAGTGAATTCAAAAATATTTATTTAAGGAAAATTTTATACATTCCTAGGACACTAAATAAAAGTCAATGACCTGAAAATTTGTATGTTATACGTGTTTTTCGAAATTTCCAAAGAATACATTACACTTTTCTTGAATTTCCTTTAAACACCCCAATAATTATGGTTTAAATTTCTTTGTGATTTTATTTAACAGCTTTAATAAAATCATAATATTTTCGGGCAATTAAAAACACCTAAAACATTAAGAATTTATTGTATGTCATGTCTGTAATACACATGAATTTGTTACCCCTAATTCTTACATACGTACATACATATAATTCAACCCCATTTCAGCATCCCCCTTAACTAATGATTTTCATTTTTGGAGAAAAAATAACGAAATTGCAATTGTTAAGAAACAGCAGATCAGTAGCACAAACACACACACAAAATCGTATACAACTGTGGCAACAATTAAATTTCCACATGAGCTGCATTTAATGTGCTACTGATTTTCAACATCTGTTTTCATTTTACTCAATGATTTCTACTTTTTCTGCCTCCACCCCTCTTAATACACTGACAGACAGCAGTCTTCTTTACAATATTCTTTGTGATTTTGCACCGAGCTTGTGTTTAAATCGTAACTACTACTGCGATGCGTTTGCAGCTTTTATTTTACAAATTTTGTGTATAAAATCATGATTATTTTCACCCAAAATTTCTTTAAATATATGTATGTATGTATGTATGTACAAAAAAAAGGAAAAACAACTGACAGTCTCACATTAAGAATCTTAGGATTTTTAAGTCATTTTCTGCACAGTGTTATTTTGCGGGGTAAAGGATGTGGCCATCAAGGTTGGGTTTTTTTTATCTAGAGAATTTTTTTCTGTGGAAAATTAACATGTGCAAAAGAAATTTTACGCTGCGTATAGGAGAATGTATACCAGCAAAAATCTAAAAATATGCTTAACTTCTGGTGTTGGTAATCAAGAGAACCTTGAAGAACAAAATGAAAAAATTATTTGGTATTTGAAAATATCATTTGCAAAATAAAAACGCATACAAATTCGTTAAATACAATCTGAAACCAGGGCTGTCAGATATGGCGATTTTTTAGTGCTTACGGCGACATAATTTTCCATTTAGCGAGATAGCGATTTCTTTGCGGTTTTTAAATGAAATTGCGATTTTTTGGGGTTTTCCTTTTTATTCTCTTGTTTACAAAAAATTCGATATTATGTTGCATTCGAATTTCGATACGTAGTATTCGCTAAGGACTGACAAAATCCCAAAAGTTAAAAAAAAACTCGAACATACGAGTAAGTATTCGATCATATACGACAGCTAGAATTAGCAACCAGGCCCAGTTGAACTGCTAGTTCAGGTTTCAGTTCAGGGACCACATTGCAGCAGCCAAAAACGTATGAACCATTGTATCGAATAACACTACGATACGAGTCATATCCAGGGGTCAAATTACCGCATTCGTGATCGAATAAGCTATTGTATCGAAAAATGATTTTGATATTGAAATTATGATAAAATGTACTAAATTTCTTGTTTGATATCGAATGCCATAATCTCAAATAAGTAAATTACGATCAATTTTACTCGATATCGAATGTGGTAATTTGGCCCCAGGGCTGTCAGATAAAGCGATTTTTCGCCAAACGTGGCCATTTTTTTTAGTGCTTATGGTGACATAAATTTCCATTTGGTGACATGGCGATTTCTTTGTTATTTTTAAATGAGAAGGCAATTTTTTGTCTAATTTTGCTTAATAATATATCATACATATAACATTTTCATATATCTGGCATCCTATTGACATTGTTTATGTTGTGTCGCCAATTTGTAGAGTTGATTCAAAATGTTTAAGAAGGTGGTTCAAATTACTGGAATTCGTTGTTTATCATATGGAGGCGCCGTCAAAAGAATTTGAAGCAGTGGTTAAAGTTAAAATATCAATTTTTATTAATATCGACTGTTGGAAATGAAAGAAGTGCCCAAAAAATATATAACGAGTTATGTGAGGAAACAATTGACTGTTTCTAGTTTTTATCAAGTCGATTATAAATAAAATTAATCATTTAAATTTTGGAATTTTAATCGAATCGGATGAATGCAGGAAGCATGTACAAACGAATAGTTTCTGTAATAATTATTTTTTTCTTAAATATCTTTAAACCAAGAATTTTAAATGGCATTGAAAATATTGATGACTTTTTGTGCACCTTAGAATCACCTATTTATTTAGCCGCAATTGATTCTGGAGCTGAGTTTGAAACTGAATTAAACAAAATTGATATGGAAATGAACCAAGTAAAAAATAACTCAAGAGACTTTTAAAAGAGATGTTGAATCGATTACCGGAAAATATGAGATTTTGTAATATATATGAAGAATTTTCAATATTAAAATTTGGAAATCCTTTGGCACAGGCTAAACTATCATTGATACAAAATTCTTTTAAAACTTTCCAAGATTCAAAAGTGTTTTAGCCGGTTCAGAAACTACTTAGCCTAAGATAGAAAGCGCGGTATTAACAGAAAAAAGTTAAGTGTTTTTGGAAACTTACATCTGTGCTATGACCACATGTTAAATTTCTTTTCTATCTGTCATACAAACAGGTGTCCAAAAACGACGCATCTGCAATTTCTTTTCGAGGCTAAAAAGTTTCCCAAGCGGGATATCATATCTATGTATATTGATCTCAACTTTATGTTTATTATATGTTAATAAACTGACAAAAAGTAATTTTATTTATAATCTTCATAAATGAAAATAATCAGCCATGTCACAGAATTTAATTGCGTTCGGAAGTGGAATTAGTTCCGTATTTTGCTTCTATAGACAAATTAAAACGAAACTTTTTTTTCGGAATGAAACCTAGAAATTCTTAAAATTACAATTCCACATAGCAAATTAAAAGTGGTTTCCTTCCGAAAAAAATTGTTCGTTTGGCTTTTTCTATAGAAGCAAAATGCGGAATTAATTCCACTTCCGAACGCAATTAAATTTTGTGACATGGCCGAATATGTTAATTTTAAAAATTTGACTCTGGCGATATTTTTTACGATTTTTTGGCAACTGTTTTGTAGGTGAAAAAAAATCTGACAACACCGTCTGAAACTACAAACCCATTCGAAACCTTTTAATATATCACCAGCCCAAAACGCAATTTTTATTCAATTGAGAGAATATGGCAACTATTACTAATATTGGGAAATTCATAAAATTATTTCAAATAGAATTTAAATAACACATGACTTTTACTTTACCTCTTACCCAACCTTCCCCAGTAAGCGCCTTTTTTTACTAAAACTAAACACACACTCGTTCCAAAAACTAAAGGACGTTTTAACGACAACAAAAAATTGAAAATATTTCATCAAGCACGTGATTTTCAAACAGATTTTTATTTAGTACAAATACTAAAAGAAAACCTAGAAAAATATTATTTTTTTTTGAAAGACACTACCAAAATGTCGCCTTGAATAATTGTTGTGACTTTACTTTTTTTTTGGAAATGATTTACTTTATTTTTGTTCCTTTATCAACCTCATCATCATGTTTGTCAAGTCGCATGTATATATTTATAAGAACCCTTGATTCTTCTTAAAGTATTAAGTAGATTTCTTCTTGATGTTGTTGCAAAGTAGTAAGTACATAGTTGCTTGTGATGCCGTCTTATTGAATTGATGAAGCGTAAATGTAAATGCATGTTTTACATGCCACACAACATACAACATACAATTTTGCTGCTGTTGTTGTTGTAGCTTTTCAGCATTTCTGTGCTGCTTGTATTAATTTATTGTTGTTTTTTTTTGCTTATTACTCGTTGTTGTATGCATACGATTGTGATTACTGTTTCTTCGTATTTCAAAGGAAACAGAAACAGAAATAAAAATTTCTTTTAATAAAGTGCCTTCGCGTTAATTAGCCAAGCTGCAAATGCATTTAATTTTATAACACAACGAGTCGCGAGAAGCTATGGTTTAAGGGCGAATATTGCCAGAAGAGGGCTATAGAATGAAGTACATTTGAATTCTTTTTATACAATGCCAAAGCTCTAAGATTTTGTTGAAATATAGAATAACACAATTTTTAATAGAAAATCTTTCGCCAAATGAGTCTGCGGCAGGAAAGAAGAAATATCGTTCTTTTCTGCCCCTTCCCAATGAATTCTGCAGATTCATTTGAAAATTCAAACCTACATGGGTGAATACCAAGTTTTTCGAGCCCGCTACAATAGCTAATTCTCTACTTAATTTCAGAGGAATTGTAAAGATAACATTTGCTGATTGTTTTGAACTCTAAAGGTAAGGTCACACTTGGCAAATATTTGCCTAAAAACACGTAACCACTAAATAACATACATTTGAAATTATTTATTTATTTAAAAAAAACTTTTCTTATTTAGGCCAAATCCCAACAAATATTTAGTTTTAATTTATTTGATACTACTTGATCTTGCAAAACTCTTGTAAGAGTAAATTACATCAAACAAATTTGTGCTAAAACAAGTAGTTACGCTTTATTGAGTAAATATCTGGCAAATGTGACCGTACCTTAAGAGATGTCACATTATGGTGAAACATACTCTCGAAGAAATTGTCTGCTCTAACTGAATTCGTAAACCTAACTGTCATGAAGCAATTCTAAACTGGGGCATGCCACACCATCTTCCTATATACTGTCAGTATTGTTATCAGGGGCTAGGAAATAGCGAAACCGGTAGCATAAGATTGCACAGAACTTAAAACTGAAAAGAGTTTATTTGCTTATTTATTTATTTATTTAAACTTGTGGCAGACTAGAGTCTCATCTATTGCTACGGGATCAGTTATGTGCGCGGGGAATTATCCCATAACTGATGATTAGTAAGGTCCCTTCGGGTTGATTAAATGGCTGATGTTTGTGCTAGTTACAAATTTCGGGCAAACAAATTATCTCCAGAAGCTCATGCCTAAACAACAGAGCCATTGAAAGTAGTGGTGGCAATTAGCCTAATGCTCAAGGAAGGTAGTGGATGGAACAGACTCTGCGACATGAGTTTTCGAGTTTTTGACGGTTCTAAGATGAAGTCAACAGTCCAGTCTGGTCAGGATCTAGGCTTACTCAATTGGGCCGAGAACATTATTTGTCGGTTGAATGCATGCTGAGCTTGTGGCAGCGGTGGATATGCAGCTAGGCGGGACTGTGTTCGTTTCAATATTTAATTTAGGCTGTGTCAATTAACTAAACTCAAACACTAGCGTGAGCAAGCTGTTTCTGTATTGATCTGTTTAATCAGTATACAAAGAGTTGTAAATTGCATGTCTTGCGAAACATGCAATATTGTATATTCCTTGCAAGTCATAATACAATGCGTTGCTTGGCCGTTAGGCAGGATCACCATGTGTTCATTTCCACATGGATGATACTCCATGCAAAACTCCTGGACTTCTCTCATGAATCAATCAAATGAATAATCAAGTATGCAAATATTTGATTATTCTTTTTCACTCCGCAATATCCATTTCAGTGGTAACTATAATTTGAAACACCTTGTAAGTGTATCAATGCGTTCCTTGCAGTCCGATAATCAATGTTTCATATATCGTAGCTTTCCGCATCTTGAACTATTTTTATTTGTCTGTTCATTCGCAATTGGATCCAACAATGGTTCAATATTGTTCAAGTAGTCATATTAATGTAACTGTTTAATAAATGTCTCTCCAGCTTATTTAGAAATCTTAGTTCGAGATCCTATTTTAGACAGTTCACCGCCCATCTGCTTATTCCTTTCAACTTGGATTGAAAAAATCCGCATTTAGTATTGACATTCTAATCACAAATTGCTTAATATCTATATAAACAGAATAGAAGAAAAACACTGTGGACCCTGTCTAATACGAAAAAGAGAAGTGGGAACTTCTAGAAAAGGGAGTGTCTTTCTACTGTATCTATTTACAATACTGTCATGAACCCAAGATCAATGCGTTCGCTGGTCGTTAGTCAGCACGGTGTGAAGATCATCATGTGGTCATATCCTCACGAAAGATACTGCATGCAAAACCCCTGGACGAATCAATCAAATGAATACTCAAATATGCAAATATTTGATTATTCTTTTTCACTCCGCAATATCCATTTCAGTGGTAGCTATAATTTGAAGCACCTTGTAAGTGTATCAATGCGTTCCTTGCAGACCGATAATGACTGTATCATATATCGTAGTTTTCCGCATCTTGAACTATTTTTATTTGTCTGTTCATTCGCAATTGGATCCAACAATGGTTCAATATTGTTCAAGTAGTCATATTAATGTAACTGTTTAATAAATGTCTCTCCAGCTTATTTAGAAATCTTAGTTCGAGATCCTATTTTAGACAGTTCACCGCCCATCTGCTTATTCCTTTCAACTTGGATTGAAAAATTACGCATTTAGTATTGACATTCTAATCACAAATTGCTTAATGTCTATATAAACAGCTTGAAGAGAAAGAAAAACACTGTGGACCCTGGCTAATACGAAAAAGAGAAGTGGGAACTTCTAGAAAAGGGAGTGTCTTTCTACTGTATCTATTTACAATACTGTCATGAACCCAAGATCAATGCGTTCGCTGGCCGTTAGTCAGCACGGTGTGAAGATCATCATGTGGTCATCTCCTCACGAAAGATACTGCATGCAAAACCCCTGGACTTCTGTCATGTATCAATAATATTTGATTCTTCCTTTTCACTTTGCCATATAAGTAGGTTTCAGTGGTGAATACAATTTGAACCATATTGTTATTGTTGCTTACAGTTTCCAGTTTCTCATGGCTAAACGTGTCTTTCTAGGCCATGACACATGATCCACGTTAAATTGCAATTTTTCATACTAGATATTGAACCTTTGACACAATTTCTATTTTGAAGGTTTTACAAACTTTCAAATCTTTAAAAATTCCACACTTGGCGCCATTCGCTTGGCAAATAATATTTGCTTCATCAATCTTAACGTTCTTTAAACAAAGAAATAAAAAACAAACGCAACATTTTGACATAAATTGAATTTTCTCAAAATAACAATTTAAAACCAATTTCATTTGCTGCTCCGAAACAAAAATATTCTTTATATTGTATAAACTCCATAATAAAGTGGCAAGTCTATAATCCTTCAATCAAATATCTATTACAAAAATACCAAATCTGTATTTGTGTATCTAAGTTTATAATGATGAAGTATGAATGCACTATCACGAGTGAGAACAAAGACGTACAAAAAGAAATACAACGTCCTAATTTTAAAGATACTCGTACATACGTACATATGTACATTCATACGTAACTAAATCACAGAGAAACGAGAATAAACCGACAAATTGAAAACTTTATGCAGTAGCACATACACCAATAACAATTTGCTAGTGTCTATGCTGCTCTTAAGAACACCATGATAAAGATAAATCATTTGAAAACGTATACACAAAAAAATAAAAAGAAAAAGTAGATACACTCACTTACATTCATACATAACTAAACATATCTTCTAAATACATATTCAATGAACAAATATAGATACAAATTCAATTTTTTACAAATTCATTTTTTTTATTTGAAACTAAAAATGAATGAATGTAAGATGATGATAAAGGCAAGAGCAGCAATACACACATCATACTGACTAGATGAAATTGAAAAAAAACAGCCCAAAACGAACGAAAGGCAACAAACTGAATACCATGTAAAACGTGACATGAATTGTTCTTAAGTGATTTTTAATAGTTCACGTGCGCCATGATTCAAGACGAAAAAAAAATAGAAAACAAAAATTAAATATTTTTTTGACAAAATACCGCCGGAACTTAACACAGATACAAAAGTACACACATATCACACCACACCAGATAACATAAATATTGTATCTAAGCAACAACAATAACGTATACATCAGCCTCAAATACATATGCATATTAAAAGTAAAGCCTAAAGTGTGTTTGCCTTAAATGTTTCTGGCAAAGGGTCTACTGTATGTCTTTCTCTCTATCTCTCCTTAACTTAAATGCTGCATCAACAAATGAGTAAAAGGTGAACAAACATTCAAAACTGTGATAAAAAATGGATTAAAGTTGAGAAAGCTGTCTTTCTTTTTAAGGAAAATCTTTAAAACAAATATTTATTTTGTTATAATTTTCTTGAGTGTTGATTGGAAAATGATTTAAACAAACACTTTATTAGAAAGTTTGATTCAGTAAGTTTAGGAGCTAGAAATAATTACGTTCTAGCATAAATAATGTTACGTTTAAGGCCCTATAGACATTAATTACAATGCATTGCATAAGTAGGGGTCGTCCCCTGAGTGCTGGTCCAAGAAAAAAAAGAAATCTCAAAGCTGGCCTGTTTAATTTTAGATTAATATTCGTTTTATCCGCATTTCAATTTATAATGATAATGTCAGTCATTATCAGTTTATCTTCCACCACACAGTGGGAGAATTTGAAAAAAAGGAAAACAATCTGTAAGTTCTAAACGGTAAGTCTGCTGGCAATAAACTTGCACATGCCTAGGGAGGAAGTCTTTGAATTTTGACTTCATAAACCCACCAAAGATGGCACTAGATATTCCCAAAGTGGGGCAGTTGGGGTATAAACGATACCAATTCTTAATTTTTGAGAAGTTTTCAAAATTTATACTATATACAAAATCTACAAGACGAAGACTGAGAAAAACTTTGACATATTTAGCTATATACTCGTATTATCTCTTATAGCTTACTAGATATTCGCCTACATAGATATACAATGGGAAGCAAAACTATCCGGATGTTGTGCATTAAGGTTGATGTTTTTAGATGCGCTTATGCGGTTTATGTCAATAGTATTCTTTTCCATCAGACTGATTGACTTTCGTTTCGTCGCTCCAAATAACCCATTTCTAGTCATCTACTGTCCAATTTTTGGGTTTTACAGAAATGAAGGAGTTTTTTTACATTTATATCGGAAAGTGCTGGATTTTTCTTTTTCACACTGTTCAATTCTATTTACTGTGCCTCTAACCGTCCAGGAACTGACATCCTCACCAATACCTTTTGCAGCATTTTTCGGGGTGTTGATGTCTTTATTAGGTAGCAAACTTTCAATGTGAGTTGTTGTGCTTTATAATTATAAATAAAATGTAACATTATCAGCCATGACACAGAGTTTAATTCCGTTCGGAAGTGGAATTAATTCCGTATTTTGCTTCTATAGAAAAAGTAAAAGAAATCGTTGTTTCGGAATGAAACCTAGAAATACTTAAAATTACAGTTCCATATAATAAATTAAAAGTGGTTTCGTTCCGAAAAAATGTTTCGTTTTACTTTTTCTATAGAATCAAAATACGGTATTAATGCCACTTCCGAACGGAACTAAACTCTGTAACATAGCTGTATATTTAACGCGTGCATTTTACAGCGTTTACATAAAGAAACGAATTAGCCTAATAAAACATTTTACTTAACTTACTATTTAATATTGTTTAATAAATGTTTATAATAACAATGGAACTCAAGATCTGCACTTCAGTTTTTGTTTTCAAACAAAAACACACAAACATTTCAATTAACTGATGAGATCACGTCTAACAATGGTCATATAATGTCGACAATAATGACAATTACACTTTTATGATGATGCGCTCATGGTTACGGTTAATTTTGTCATTGTATCTAGATAATATTCAAATTAACATGCGTACACCAACACTTTTGTACAGACACAATTTGCAAATTGGCAACATACTTAAAATTGTAACTCCCCCCGCTTTCCCTCTTTTTGTTCCTAAAACCCTCTCTAAGCTTAGAGCTCATAAAGAAAATAGATGAAGTTAATTTCGCCACAACAACAAAACAAAAATTTATTTTTATGGAGTTTCAGTAATAAACAACTACATAGACAGGACGGGGAAAAAGACAATTGTTTTAGTGGAGTAGAATAAAAGCAGCACAGGCAAATAAAACTGATAGTAGAGAAATTTTATTAGAGTTTTTAAAACTCCAAACACGTAAATCTAACTACCAGCAGTAGATGGCTGCTGCTGGGAAAGCTACATACTACAACACAGAAAAATAAACAAAACAAAACAATCAAATATGGCGGTTATAGTGGCTTAAAGTCTACAACAGGAATGTTCAGGAATCATGAGCAACAGTTAGACAAGTGGAGAAAGTCTTCTACTAAATATAAATAAAAGTAAAAATAACAACAAAAATAAATAAAAAAAAAAAAATACAAAAAATTCATTTTCCCTTAAAAAAAAACGAAACCATTCAGTTGATTGTTGTATGTGTGGGTATGCGAGAGAATGTTTAAGTAGTTTGTTTAGGGGGTGGGGGTACAAAGTCAAGTACTTGTTATGGTAGGAAAAGGTAGCCAAAGAGAAAAGACAATAAACATACATATATAGTGTTCGTTTTGTATTCCTACAAATGTTTGCATAAATAAAGTTTAATGTGTCAGGTGGCGCGTGTCCATTACACGCATTGCGGGTTTCCGGTTTTTGAAAACGTTTGGTTAAATGTTTGTGTTTATGTTGCGCTTCTTTTTTTAGGGGCTGGCCAATGAAGTTTTTACGTTAGGTTTTAAGGAGTTTTGGAAAGGACTTTATTGTTTATTTTAACCAAAAAAAAAAAAAAAACATCAATATTGAAATTGAAAAGATGGAAATCATTTAATTACGGTTATATACATAATTTGAAAAGCTTATATTGTTATCAATTTATATTTAATTTTTGAAAAAGGCAGTTTAAATACTGTTTAATGTTTTCGAAAAGGTAGCATTAAAAAAATATATGTTGAACAAGTTATATGTTTTACAAGAGCGACATTGTGGTAAAGCGCAATTGAAAGACACTTTTTTATACCCTCCACCAACACAAGTGGTCAAGGTTGGTACATTAACATTAATAAATATTCATCTGACACCCAACAAAGTATCTATTTTATTCATACTTGACCTTTTTGGGTTAGATTGGAGACAGTCGAAACAAACAGTCTGTTCTTGTCTTTAGTTTTTATTAAATTTTGATATATCTTAAGTATTAATAAAAAGTAAGAAAGTATAGTCGGTCAAGCCCGACCATATAATACCCTACGCCCAGTATATATAAAAGACAGTTTTTTAGAAATGGGCGTGAAATGGGATATATAGCCTATTGTGGGCCGCTCATCCAAAAACTTAGTGAATATAAATATTATATGTGTTTAACTTTATCTCGATATAAATACTTTTAAAAGATTTAGATTTAGCTTAAAGTGAATTACGGAGAGGATCTTATATGGGAGTTACCACTAATTATGGACCGACCCTTATAAAATTAAGTGTCATTATTTCTGTATATAAGAAACTTATTTGTGTTGAATTTTATTTGATTACCAACTTTTTTGAGAGAGTTATGCTCTTTAAAGTGATTTTCGAAATTGGTCCTTATATGGGAGCTACGACTAATTATAGACCGATCACAATAAAAATGCACCGTATTATTTGTACGTATATGAAAAATATTTGCGTTAAATATTATTTAGATACCAATATTTTTAAGAGAGTTATGCTCTTTAAAGAGATTTTCGGAAGTGGGCCTTATATGGGAGCTACGAGTAATTATGGACCGATCTGCACAAAATTTGTAGATGTGATTTGGCTTCATTTACCACTCATTTGTGAGGAAATTTGTTTGGATGCTTGCATAACTCAAACATTTATGATCGGAAAACCCCAATTTCTGGAGGACATTTGTAAGGGGGCCAGGTAAAATAATGGACCGATGTCTACCAATTTCAATCCCAACCGTCCTTGGGCCGAAAAAATATTACATACAAAATTTTATCGACATATCTTCAAAATTGCAACCTGTATTCTGCGCACAAGCTTTACATGGACAGCCAGCAATACCGACGGACGGACATCGTTAAATCGACTCAGAAAGTGATTCTGATTCTGAGTCGATCGGTATACTTTAAGGTGGCTGTTGGACCAATATTTCTGTGCGTTATAAACATCAGTACAAATCCAATATACCCTCCCCACTATGGTGGTGTAGTGTATAAAAATATTGAACACTGCATGTATGCGGACGATCTCTATATTATTGCAAAAGAACTAGACCAAAATAAAATCGAAAGTTTTTTTTTTTAAACACATTATGATATTAAAACTAAAAACTAACCATTTACACATGTGTCGTAAACTTACACAATAACATAAAAAAATGTAAATAGCTGTAAGATATTAAAATTGTCTGTAGAAATTAAATATAATTTTAAGCAAAATTGTAACTATTAAAAAATAACCTAATGTCCAGATTAAACATAGCTAAATATCTTTCCTCTGCCAAAGGTCACATGCATTCGATTAGTCAAGTCACTGGTCATGTCAAAAATCATTTATGGTCTTGTTATCTATAATAAAGCAGCAAAGTCAGTATTGCGAATGGTAGAAAACATTCTCAACACATTTATCAGAGCAGGTCTAAGAGCTTTTCGAACCACACCAGTCAAAAGTTTACAGGCAGAAGTAGGATTCGACTCCTTTCGTATTCACGCCAACAAACTAAAAGTCTAATTGACACATAAAATTAATTGCAGTAGTTCATCGCTAATTCACAACCATGTTCAACTGTTATGAAACAGAAAAATGAACTAGAATATCCCTCAGCAATCTCCTAGATCTTTAAAACTGCAAAAAAGTTAATATTAATATTAAGAAGCCTCTACAGCCCATAGAACACCAACCTCCCTGTCTGCTGGAACCTGTAATATTCTTAAAAAACCCTGCAAGATAAAAGTTCCACAGCGCCAGTAGTTTTTAGACCCTTATTTAGTGAGTTAGTTAAAAAATTAAAAAAAAATTGGTCTTTTCTTGGATCTAGAACAACAAATTCTGTTGGATTTGCAGATGATAATGATTCAAAACTCAGTCCAAGCAACTATCTTTGAAGCCGAAGCTGTTGCAATTTTAGAAGCTGTAAAAATTGTTAAACAATTGTCCTAAAAATGCATTATTTGTACAGACAGTTGTTCCGTTATTGACGCACTGTCTAACCAAAGAAACAAGAACGCAATTATAACTACAATACAACAACTTCTAATGCAAATTATGAAAAAAGTGAAACTTTTATGGGTTCGAAGTCATATTGAATTTAAAGGCAAAGAAGCTGCTGATATAACAGCAAAACTGATACATCTACATCCTAGCATACTCTTTATATCACAGGCAAAAAGTTGCATAGCAAGAAATATTACGGTCAACCTAAACACTTCAATTCATAGCCAAACAAAACTATTCGTTTACCAGACTCTATTGAATGATTGCGACTTACATATACTAAATTAACACACCAATTTATTATATGAAAAGATCCCCAACCTGTCTGCTCTTTCTGTAAGAGTGCAATTTTGACAATACCCCACCTTTTATTAGGATGCCAATTTTTAACACAACTCCGCATAAATATATATAAAACAGATAACGTAATTGAACTTTTATCCGATCCAATCAACAAAAATGTAAAGGTTAGGTTAGGTTAGGTAGGAAGGCTGGTGTGAGTCACCTCACACTCTCACCCAGAAACTAATATGGTCCATTGCGATGCCTTAGATTCTCTACCATATGTCTGACTCGTCTACATATGTCTGACTGGTCTACAAATGTGTGACTTATCTCCATATGTCTGACTGGTATACATATGTCTGACTGGTCTATCCAGAGTCTTTGGCGGGAATCGAACCCGCAACCCGTTGACTGATAGTGCGGCACTCTATTGCCTAGTCTATCGGGGCACCCTAACAAAAATGTAAATACCGTATTTAAATTCCATCAATCTATTAAATTACATAAAGATATTAAAGATATTTTAAAATAATATAAAACTACGCTTATTAATAAACAAATTACTAACAAGTTATTAACGTAATCTTAAGTTAAATATATAATGCAGCCGATAGCCTTAGTTGCAAGTGCTCTATTTTACATCTTGTTTATTATAATTTAAAATTGTAATAGGTGTGTAATAAATTAAAAAAAGATAAAATATTATATTTTGATACGAAAATAAACTTTCCACAATTGCAGATGAATGTGGAATGGATAGCAATTCTTGAAATATCAGTAAACATTAGTTCATTTTATTAATTTTTCAGACCTTCGACCGAAAAGTATACGAGACTATCAGCCCAATCATGAATAAAAATTTCGCGGGAGTTTTTTCCCCTTTTCTCATTTTTCCTATTTAAATTCAATGTTAAAAAAATAAAAATGGAAAAAACTCTCGCGGAATTTTTATTCATGATTGGGCTGTATATCACGTTTTTTAAAGATAATTTCTATATCTGCCAGCTCTCGAAACTGTTTGTTTATAAATTCAATATGTTTGTTCTCATTACGTAACAGTATTAATATTAATGGTACAATGATAGAAATTCTTTCCAAAACAACATTTTCTGGCGCAAACTTGTTAAACCATAATAATATTTCATTATTAAAATCAATTTTTGCAGAATTTCAAGTAAAATTCTTTTGCAATTTCTTTAAACTCCATAACAACACTATTTTCAATAATATTTAAGGATATGTAGGTCTACATCAATTTCTGTTTTAAATAGTGCTAAATTAGTGATTGGGGTGCTATTGAACTTTTGACTCTCAGAAAGTGCCACCTTTTGCATCCCTGATTAAAGCACCTATCTCATTCAAAAACAAATCATATTTAAAATAAATTCTCCAAATTTCTCAGATATTTCAATACCTCACAAAAGCAAACACTTACTTACACACATGAGTAAAAAATCTTTTTATACTCTTTCCAGTAGCGAAACATGAATGGCTGACTGTATTGTCTCTAACAGCCACTTGAAAATAGCTATGTAAAAAAAAATGTTTAAAAGATATTTTTTAATTAAAATTAATTGTTTGATATGATGGAATGCCATGTAAATTTTGGTATATGTCTGCATACCAAAAGTGTTTCCTGTATATTTGTGAAAACAGGAACCAGAAACGAAACAAAAATTAATGTAATTCCTTTCAAAAGGGTTGTTGGTTTGGTACTACGGCACTCATACATAACTCTACTTCAACACTCATACTTAAAAATAAACAGACACATAGACACCCACAAATAATATATCATTGCTTTAACAACCGGTAAAACTTGCAGCATTTACTGGTTATATGGAAAATAAAATAAAGTGTGGTTATATAAAAAAAAACATAATATGAGACGTAAAAAACAAACATTTTCTTAGAATTTCATAATTTAAATTAAATTTTTAGTTTTATAACATATTTTTTACAACTGTTTTCATAATATGAATATGTATGTATGTATGTATATTAAAAACGGCAAATGTTACCCCTTTCAAATATTTATTTTTCATTATTTTAGCAGCGTTATTAACTTTTTCTTCTTACTGCGCTACTTTACCTTTAACCAAAAAATATCTTTTCAAATTCCTTTCTTTTCATATGTCAGGTATGAGCTAGAGAGTTTCTGTGTGTATTTGCGTACGTCTGTGTGTATTTTGAGCAAATATAATTTGAAAACAATTTGATTGTCTTACAACTTCTAACGGAAACATGGTAAGAATTTTGCCATTTTACTTTAACGTTTATTGTACAACAAATACAAACACTACTTACATACATACATACATATGTACGAGTATATTACGATTATTGACATACTTCTCATACTTTTGCAGCCAAATATTATTATTGAAATTTAGCTAAGTGCTCATTGAGTTTAATATATGAGTAAATATTTGTATTAAGTATGTAGTACATAAAATTTTATAGCTATTTAAGTACATACATACATGCAAATACATAAGTATGTATTTACATATTTAACATTACAGCAATATGTAATATGGATGTGTTTATAAATAAATGAAGAAATACCCATTTTTGTTATTATAAATATTTCGCAATGAAACCATATATTTATGTACATATATAGAATATTGTATAATATCTAAAGGGGTAAACTGTGTTAATAGAAACAGTAACATGTAATATGAATTCTTAAGCTTAAACTTTTCAATACTGATTATATTAAAAATTCGTTACTTTTTTGTTTTGTTTTAATATTTAGGTAACAAAAAAAAATGTTTGACAACTTTTGATATACAAATTGCTACTCATTTATTAAGGTTTAAGAAAAGCTAAACAATTCAAAAAAAAAAATTAAACGAAGAAACCAAAATTGAAACCGCTAAATCAAGCCTTAATATACATTCACTCGTTATACCCTACACCACCATATTGAGTGCGTATATTGGATTTGTGCTGATGTTGCTAGCGCCAATAATATTTGTCACACATCCACCTTAAAGTGTACCGAATGACTCAGAAACACTTCCTGAGTAGATTTAACGATGTCGGTTCATCCGTCTGGCTAGCTGTTCATGTAAAGCTTGTGCGCAGGTAAAGGTCGCAATTTTAAACGTATTTTCAGAAAATTTAGTACATGATATTTTTTTAGGCCAACGGACGGTTGGCATTAAAATTGGTTGAAATCGGTCCATTAGTGCACCTAGCCTCCATACAAATGTCCTTTCGAAATAGGAGGTTATCGCTCACAAATATATGATATATGTACATATCCTAACAAATTTCTCCACACATAAGTTGTACATGAAGCCTAATCATATCTATCGGTCCATAATTGACTACAGCTCCCATATAAGAACCACTGCCAAAAATCCCTCTAAACAACTCTATTAAAAATATTGGTATCTAAATAAATGCAGAGATATACTAAGACATTTCTTAGAAACCCAAAGAATGGCCTCACTTAGATCTTACTTGGAAGGTATTAATAGTGCCCCACAATCTGACTACCCGTTATGGAGGGCGGCAAGAGGTTTCAAAAGACCAGTGAGAGGAAAACCTCCTTTGCGAAATCCGACTGGTGACTGGGCTAGAAATGATTCCGTTTGTTAAACATTTGAGAAATGTGTTTACTATAAACAACTCAAATAATAACGAATCTGATTTGCCACCACTTGTTATAAGGCCTCCTGTACCTCTAAGACTAAACTTTCGTGATGTCCAAAACGCTATTGGTACTCTGAACCTTAGAAAGGCTCCAGGTATGGATAAAATCAGCAATAAAATGATTGTGGAGTTACCTCATGTAGCAAGAAGAATTATCCTCTTTATCTTCAACGCTATTTTACGCCTAGAATACTATCCTGCAGATTGGAAGGTGTCTATGATCACTATGATTCCTAAGTCAGGGAAGGACCACACCAAAGTGGAGTCATATAGGCCAATTAGTCTACTGCCGACAATTTCAAAACTGTTCGAAAAATTGTTATTGGCTAAGATGATTCCAATTCTGAACGACACTCAATGTATCCCAAATCACCAATTCGGGTTCAGAGCTAAACACAGTACCATCGAACAAACACACAGATTGGTAAATGTGATAAGACAGTCGTTTGAAGAGAAAAAATACTGCTCCGCCCTTTTCATTGATGTGTCGCAAGCGTTCGACAAAGTCTGGCATGAAGGTTTAATGCATAAAATTAAATTAACTCTGCCTGCTAACACCCACAAACTTATGAGAAGTTATTTATACGGTCGCAAATTTAAAATCAAAGAAGGTGATTTTTTAAGTACCGCTCAGCCAATTGAATCAGGTGTGCCACAGGGTAGCATACTGGGTCCTACTTTATATTTGATTTATGCATCCAACATGCCGTCAGACCCCAAAATCCATACGTCAACTTTTGCTGACGATACAGCCTTTATCAGCGTCCATAAGGACCACCAAGTTGCATCACAGAATTTGCAGAACTATGTTTATAAGCTAGAGAATTGGCTAGAGCTTTGGAAAATCAGGGTTAACGAACAGAAATGTATTCATATAACTTCCACATTGCGAAAAGATACCTGCTCGTTCATCAGAATAAATAATCAAATTATCCCGCAACACAATGAAGTCAAATACCTCGGCATTCACCTCGACCGCCGTTTAACTTGGAAGTCTCATATTGAAGCGAAACTTACACAAATGAGATTAAAAGCAGTGCAACTTAATTGGTTAATCGGCAGAAACTCTACATTGAAATTGGATTGCAAACTTTTGTTGTACAATGCAATACTAAAGCCAATCTGGTGCTATGGAATTCAATTATGGGGTACTACCTCAGCATCCAACATTGAAAAAATTCAAAGGGGTCAAAATAAAATTCTACGTATAATTACTGCAGCACCATGGTATGTTAAAAATTCTCGAATCCACAAAGATCTAGGCGTGCCATTAGTAAAAGTCGAATTTACAAAATATGCGTCAAAGTACGCCAGCAAACTTGAACACCATCCACACCCACTTGCAAGAGACATCCTTAACTTTAGTGGCCACAATCGGTTGAGAAGGAGGGATACCCTTGCTTTAACTCAAGCGCAAAACAGATGACTGGATCAGTTGATGTGAAATTTTTTAGCATCATAAAAATTTTTGTCTAGCACTGGCTGGGCTTATTATTTTCTTTTTAGTATTAAGATTTGAATACTTTTGTCATTTCATATATGAAGATTCAATAAATAATTAAAAAAAAAAAAAAAATAATATTCATCAAAAATATTTTGTATATAGTATACACAAATGATTCGGTACAAATTTTATAATGATCGGTCCATTATTAGTCTTAGCTCCCATATAAAGCCCACTTCGGAAAATCAATTTAAAGACCATAAATCTCTAAAAAAAAATGTCCAAATCCAAATAAAATTCAACACAAATAAGTTTCCTTTAAAGTTAAAATTTAACACAAGATAAAATATTGCACAAAAAATATTTATATACACACAGAAGCCACACTACTAAATTTTTGAATGATCGGTTCATAGGTCCCATGTAGCTGCCTAATTGTAGAGTATTATATGATCGGACTTGACCGACTATACTTTGTTACTTGTTTTTTAATAAAAGAAAACTTTTTTTAAGAACCTATAATAAATTTGTATTTTTTTGGAAGCAATCTTTACAGGCATAAATTTAGTGTAAAAAACATGCCCAATATTTAAAATATTATCGCCTACAATGTTCCGAATTCAAACTATATGCTATAAAAATTTCAAACTTAGGAGACAAACTTATGTTTTAAAATCATAAAGGAATGTATTTTGAAAGGCCCTCATGTTTCCTTATTTGTAATTAAAGTATTTAATGTCACATTTTGTACAAAAATTTTGAAATGTAAATTTATTTTCAAAAAAGTACCGCTTCTGCTCAACTTTGCCCGGGTCTCTAACACCATAGGTATAGATAGCTAAGTAGTAAATTTCGCAATAGACTTGAGGATGTCGAGCTTCGGACATCATCGGCTGCATAAGGGGATAGTCATATAGTAGATAATTTATATGACTTTTGAGTAGATCTTTTAAATTCTCCAGGCGCTCTGTGCTAGAGAATCTCTAGGATTATTCCATTCAAAAGCATTAAAAATTGCCCTGCTGTCGTTAAAATAATTATTCACATATAAACCTGTGTATTTTTTTTTTGAAGGAGTGAATTACCTGGTTATCTCTAAGTTGAATGTCATATAAGGCAGACTAGACCCAATATTAATTTTCATAAATATATTAAGATATCTCTAAAAAAAATCGTTATTTCATAATTCTTTTATTTCCTGTTCTCAAAATAGGAAGGGCAGGATATATTGGATTTATCCATCGATGTAGAATCAATTTCTAAATGGATTTAACAATCTCTGGCTGTCCGCCATCTGACGCACCTACTCCATTATATCCATCAAAATCCTAACATACAATCTCTATCAAAGATAAAAGTTTCTTCTGACACAATTACGTTTAAATTAAATAATTCTTTCAATTTGAGTATTATTTTAAAACACTTCTGTAATTCATAAAAGCACATAATACAATATTGTAAAATTCCATTTAAGGAAATGATAAATCAATTCCTTTTGAATTTGTGTTTAATAAAAATCCATCATTGACTTGTTTTTTGTTTACTTATGTGAACATCTTACTTTTGTCAAGGATAATTAGTCCTTGTTAAGAAGTATTTGTGCAAAAAATAAAATTTGTAAACTTGTATTGCAAACAATTAACCCATTAGTCTTTAAGATTGTTAGATAAATACAAATACTAGCCAAGTACAAATAAACAAACAAACATACTTAGATGAGTGTATATGTACATGTTGATATAAATACATAAACATATACATATTTGCATATTTGCATGCTTGGCTGTTTTAATTTTAAACAATACAGAGTACACAGGTAAAACTAAATATACTTTTAGATATATAGGTGACCATACTTGTATGTGTGTGTGTGTTTGCCTACAGATGTGTTTGTATCCCTGTGATTGTATTTGTTCGAGCATTTGTTGTTTTGTCAATAGACATAAGTATATTGCAGTGTTTTAAGACCAGGACTATAATGTAAATTTACATAAATTGACAAAAGTCTATACAAATTGAAAATGTTGCTCGATCATATATGTATGCATGTATGTATGTATCCATGTAGTTGTTTTGTTTTGTTATCTGTATTTGTGTGTATCTGTGTATATAGCAGTAGAAGTATGCAAATAAAATTAAAACAAACATGTTGACTATACAAACGTACAATTTTAAAACAAATACAACTAAAACTACAACTAAAACTAAATATTTCTAAAACTACAACAAATGTTGTTCAAGTTTTTGTTTTTGTTATTGAGAGAGAAGTGACATTTTGAATACGTTAGTATTAAATTGGCTAGGTATGTTTCAGAAAAGCAAGTGAACAGCAGGATTAACCATATTGCTTCGATTTTTAGAACAATTGGATAATGTTAAAAGTACAATTAAATTCTATATATCGTAATTAAATCAATAACATTTAGGCAAAATGGCAGTTTTATATCGTTAGTCACGTTATGGATTTTGAATTTTAAGGCTGTAATCAATTTGATTGGCTCCGCATAGACTCACGGTATAATCTTATCAAGGGTTTATAACAGCCTTATAAAGCAAATATCCACACAAAATTTGCTTTATAAGCTTGTTATAAACATTTGACAAGTTTTATGAATAAGGCGGTCAGTCTTTAACATAGTCTTACAAAATATAATCGTATGAGCAGGACTACCGATTAATTGGCTGGATTTCATAAAATTATGAAATCGAAAAATTTGGTTTGCAAAAATGTCTTTGTTGCGATGGCTTTGGCCGTACTGTCGAAACCATATGACCAGTGATATTCATGTCATCTATAAGAGACCAACATTAATTTGTTACTATATATCGATAGCGATAGTGTAAAAATGGTCCAATCACATATTAGACCACTTAGTGCACCATACGTCGACACTTTCAATAATCAAAGGATTTCCAATAATTGTTCTTCAATTTTTAGAATCCTAAATACGGTAATTTAGTTGTGAACAATTATTATTTTTTAGTTGAACTGTTAATTATTCAATTTTTGATAATTTTAGTTGGGCTCGAGTTCATTAAATTTAATTTTCATTAAATTATTATTTTTACTGAAGGTAGGAATTGTTTTTACAACATGAAATCTTATTAAAATTTTATTGATCATTTTTCTTGGCTGAGCTGGGGATCGAACCTGGGTTGAATTTACATGTTTCAAGAATCACCACATTTTTTCATCAGAATTCTTTGAGTTCTAACCTCTGCACCACTGCGGTGCCTGCTAGCCAACAGTCAAACATCAATCTTTAACCAGTGGTACTGGTGGTTCGAAATTTGCTGTAATTATCATTTTTCAATTTATTTACATGTTGCTTCCTTTTTCTTCAGTTTTTTCGTATTCTTCGGTCAAGCCTTCGTCTTGAAAACCTGAATACATTTGTTTATTATGTTTTTTTCCACTTTCAAATTGAACCCAGGTTCGATCCCCAGCTCAGCCAAAAAAAAATTACCAATAAAATTTTAATAAGATTTCATGTTGTAAAAACAATTCCTACCTTCAGTAAAAACAAAAATTTAATGAAAATTAAATTTAATGAACTCGAGCCCAACTAAAAATTATCAAAAAATTGGGTAATTTAGTTGTGCTAAAAGTCCGGAGTATCCAAATATTATTCCAGTTTATTGAAAATTCTTCATCCATTTTTCACAGGAAAGTTGCTCAACTTTGACAGCTTGTGTTGCCCTCTGTGATTAATCTTGAAATATCTACATATTATATTTACAAATCTTAACTTATCTTGTATCTATGTTTCAAGATTTATTGAAATCGATTAAGTAGTTTGGTAGTTATTTAGTTGCAACCATATTAAGCAATTGACTTTAATAAAAATATTACTGACTACTATGCGCTTCTCATTTGTTTAATGTAAGCAGGTGCTTGAAGCAATATTCATTCATTAAAGATGTAGTAAACACGCATTTTCCAATGTTTAACATAATTGAAATTGAAATGGTTCCAGCCAAATATTAAAATTAATAAAAGTATGATATTCGCACAGTGGAGCAAACAAAAAAATTTTAAAATTTCGTTTTCTAACAGTTTTCATATTATGATGTTTCACACAAGCGTAGAAGAAGGGTATTCAAGTTATGTTTTGACAAAAGCAGCTCCAGGTAGAGGAATTTTTGATATTTTTTATTTATGTTCTATATGAACAAACAATAATTTTTATTTAATATTTGTAAGCTTCGACGTTAGGGCTTCTTTATTCCGCGAGATATATGGTAATGACTTGGTATGGCCTTACTTAGAAGTAGTTGTTAATTATTTGTTATATAACTGCTTACCTAATCACTTGGGTAAGCACTAGAGTGGTTCGAAAGTTGTTTCAGTTGTTTGCTTCTGCTTTACTTTTTTTATTAACTAAAGTACCGCCATCTGTTTTAACGTGTGAAAAATGGTTCAAAATTTTCTATGTAAGACAAAATTCGAGCGGGTTAGCCAAAAAAGTTTTAAGACAAAGAATTGGAAAAATTAATCCATGAAGATTGTTGTCAAATTCAACAAGTGTTTGCAAAATAATTGAGTAACTCTAGCTCTAGGCAGCAATTTCAAAAAGTTTGCCAGCAGCCGAGGGATTTTGAAAGAAAAAAAAAACACTTTTGCAAGGAATCCTTGCTTGCGATGATAAATGGATCTCGAAGCTTAACAGATTTTATAGGAAGTCCGGCCAAGCAGCCCGATCAAAACCAAAGCCAAATATCCAAACGCTAAGGCAATGATTCAAAGCAGTGGGACCAAAAGTGGGGTTCAACTATTATAAGCTGCTGTAATCGGGCCAGACCATTGCCACTGGGCGTTTCGTTTAGAAACGGCAGAATAATTAAAAAAAAGAATTTAGATTCTGCCATTCTAATTGTGATTAATATTTTGCTTATTTAAATACTAAAATTAAAATAAAAAACTGTCAAAAACCGAAATCTCTAGTGTATACTAACATATACTCCTGACTGTTAAAGGTAATCTCTAATCATTGCATGCATTTCCTGTTGATATATTTAAATTTATGCAATTAAGCGATAAACTGTCAAATTGCATTAATTTAACGCCATAAAATTTCATAAAATATTTCAAATAACAGGCTCTAGGAGGGTAAACCGGTTTTTTATTTCAAATGGGGAAGGAGTCAGTCAAACTACAACTGTCAACATTTGGGACTCATAAATTTCATCTGAAAGTCATTTAAATATGTATATTTTCACTATTTTTATGATTCAAAACAACTCGCTGCAAATGTAAATATTAATTATCAAATATATAAAATTTACACTGCATATACTCAGCTGCCAAGTGGGAAAAAGGACAATTATCAATTTCATTACCTGGTCACATTTTACAGAAATGAATGTGGCACAATACACTACTAAAACAAACACTCTAC
Source organism: Bellardia pandia (assembly GCA_916048285.2). Lineage (NCBI taxonomy): Eukaryota > Metazoa > Arthropoda > Insecta > Diptera > Calliphoridae > Bellardia > Bellardia pandia. Next base: position 97,759,477 of record OU696530.1, on the reverse strand, counting down.
ATAGCTGGGTAAAAAGTAAACAACCCCATTACAAATTTATATGTACAAGATAAGAAGGACATGACTGTGGCCTGATTCCCTCCCTCCCTGTGTATTATATTATATTCTGCTGCTATTGTTTTGTTTACAATTTAACACAATTGTTTTTAACTTTCACTGTTGTTTATTTAAGTTCTTTTTTTTTTTGTTCAGTATTTTTGCATTTTAGTGTTTAATTTTACCCAACTGCACCCCAGTTGACACTGCAAATGTAAACACACAGAGCCAAATATTCAAACTTACAAGGCCATTGCAATCCATTCATGTTTACAATTCATCCTTTAAATTTTAGTATTTAAAAGTTCGAAACTACACATAAGAGTATTATTTTTTTTTGGCCTGTTTTCAATGATCATATCAGCCCTTGTTATTTTTTTTCTTTTTTGCTTTAACCCTCTCTAATGCGTTCTTGTTTTATCAACTGATATCCTGTTGTTGTATTCCTTGGAAACTTGATTTTTCAATTGATTTTTCATTTAAATGCTTTTGATTGTCATTTGAAATTAAAAACAGGGGTTTTGCATTAATCCTTTTTAAGGTTTTTATCCATTGCTGTCTTTATTTTCCCCGTAAATAACTCGTTGTGTGTTTTAATTTCGTTTCGTAATCATTATTTATTAGGATTTTATCCTGGGGCGGGGTTGTCAGGCTAACAAATTGATTGATATTTCAGTTTTATATTTTTTCATATCCAGCCTTTGTTCCGCAATAGTTTGTGTTGTTTAAATAAAGATCTTAAAAAACCACTGAGGCGTTTATGATCTTAATGAATTAAAACGAATTTGTTTTATTGATTGCTGTGCGGGATCTCCAGGAAATAAGTACACTGGAAAAAAATGTGTATGGAACTAAAATTAACAAATAAATTTAACTACAAATTTTGCTGTATTGGTTAGTCATATGATGCAAAGAATATAATATTTTGTAAAATTTTAAAAATTACTTTAATTTTGCTAATTTTGTTGAAATATCTTTCCAAATTATAATTGGCTTTAGATTCCAGAATATATTACGTAAACCAATTTTATTTTTGATATCTCTTTAGTCAGGCTCGAGTTCATTAAATTTAATTTTCATTAAATTATTTTTACTGAAGGTAGGAATTGTTTTTACAACATGAAATCTCTATTAAAATTTTTTGATAATTTTTCTTGGCTGAGCTGGGGATCGAACTTTATTTTTATCAACTACGAAGACATGTTGTGGTTCAGTTAATATTGTGTTATAGATAGGGTGTTTTTTTAAGATGTATAGAACTTTAAGTTGTTAACACCTTTATTAGCTGGCGGCCATTTTGTGATGGTTGTTTGATGTTGACATGCCAAACCAAACTAAACGTAAATCACTTGACAGCTAACAAAATGGCCGCCAGTTAAAAAAGTATTGCCCACTAAAAGTTCTATACATCCAAAAAAAACACTCTATATTTATTAAGAGTGACTATAAATATTATTCCCAAACGACAAAATATATCGCAAAACTTTATTTAAATTTTAATTCCAGTTATTGTTAAATTTAGTTGACTTAAGTAACTACTAGTATGAAAGTGTGTTACTATGCTAGATTTTCCTTCCAACGCAAAAAAAAAAAATAAAAATATGCTTGACACAAATTTTGACAAGCTTTATGGATTTTTAGTATAATAATGAGTAAATGAGTGAAAGATACCAGTAGGTAACTAGTGGCATGACTTGCACTATTATAGATGAAAAAAAAAATAATAAAAAACGTAACAACGACAAATTCCACTCTAAAGGTGGAATTAAATAAAACGAAGACAAATCTGCAATTGAAATGATGCGTTGTGATATTAATGAAAAAGGGTGTTTAGAAAAGATGTGGTACACTTTGTAGAAATCTTGTATTTTCATATGGTGAATTGTAATTGCAAGTTAAATGAAAAAAATTAGAGAATCATTCTACAAAAAAAAAAAATTTAAAAATTTTTAATCGAAGTTGCCTTCAAGTTTTTTAAATTTTTTTTTTTGAATTTTACAATTTATACTCGCAAGAGGAATAATTCTCATTTAATTAAAGAATCATTCTACTAAATGCAACAGCTTATTAAAAATCATTATACATTGTTTTCTCTCAGATTTTGCAAAAATTTTAGTGCAGAAGTATTTTATCGTTTCTAGTTTTTTTGGCTCTTAAAAAAAGTTTCTATTAACTAACTAACTAGATTCAATGACCCATAATCATAGTCATAGAAAAAGCATAATTTAAGCAAAAGCATGCTTTTGTTTTAAATTCAGAACAAAATTTATATGTTTTTGTTGTTTAAAAGTCTACTTTTACTTAAAATATGCTTTTTCTATGACTATGATTATGGGCCAATGGTAATAGCAACAGGGAGGACTAAGTTACCACGAAAATGTCACCGGAATGACCCGTCAGGAGAAACAATTTTTTTATTAACATTTCTTAACAAATTATAGAATTGTTTGCAGTGGAGCAAAATCTTTCGGTATTGCAGAATTATTTTTCTTTATATCGGAATTGAAATTAATCCCGGATCATGGTCATTTATGATACGCGCGGGCTGTTAAAATTTATCAACATTGATGGGAAATACAAAAGCTGGGCTTGGAGCGCTCAATAATTTTTTTTTGTTTTTCGCTGTAAGTGGCCATTTTGAAAATAGTTTGAAACCAACTCTCGTTGTTCTATCGTTGCACGCGTACTCATTGAACCAATTTTAAATTGACATTGACGTTGCAAAATCGGATTCACAATTCAACAGAAAATATTTGTAGAAGTAGAAAATAACAAAAACGAAAAACCAAGGCAGCGCATTGAGCTATGGGTACAGTAGAAATTGACTGCATAAAATAAGCTGTTGTGTAAAAATATGCTAATTTCTTTGGTTTAAATATATTAAAATGTACATTTTTGCAATTAATGTATTTTGTTTGTTAGAGTATAACATTTTTTCTTTTAAATGACAAAGTTTTTTATCAAGCTTTGAAATGAAAAAATGCACTGTATAAAATAAGCTGTGAGCTATTGTATTTGTGTCTTATTACATGAAGTGACCGGAACCTGAGAGTGGTTCGCCTTCCATACAAAAAAAGATGTGTCAGCCACCTCCTAGGATTAAAGATAATGTAAAAACAATTCCAGAAATAATTTTTTTTAATTTTTTGCGACGCCTACAAATACCGCCCTTTTAGTGTTTTGTTCACTGTGTCACTATTTTTAGTCCGATCGCAAAATTTTGTCTACCGGTGTTCAGGGCTCTGTAAGGGCTACATTTGTGTCATTAAGCGTTTTTTAACACCACATCAAATTCTAGTCATTGTGGGTACGAACCGACGTGGTATTAAAAAATATTTAGTGAACTCGAGCTAAATAAAATGTTCTCTAATAATAAATATCAAAAGCTGAACAATTTTTCTTTAAGAAAAACAGAAAAGTTTTAAAATTAACCTTAAGCTTATTCATGAAAGTTTCGTGGACATTCGTGTTGTACAAAACAGCGATTAATGTTCTATAATGTGCTGTTGATTGGTTTGAATTTAAAGCAGAGTTTACGTTAGATCTCCTACACAGAATGTAACTGATTACGATTTATCAATAAAACACATCCTCATTGATACCCCTTGTAAAAGTAAACGATGAGTATGAGGATTAGAGCAAAAAATCAAATACAAATACAGGAAGGTAAATAACAATAAAAAAAAGTTGCACCCATGTCATTTAATGTTGAAAAAAAAAGAAATCGCACACAATAAAACTACAGCGAACAGTAAACGTCACAATGACATTTGTAATAATTAAATACGAAATTCCATTTTTCTAGTACAAATGTGTGCGTGTAGTCATATAAAGATGATGTTGAGTGTCATGTTCTTACCATGGGTTAGAGGAAGGAAACTACCATGTACAAGTAGATGTTTGGAGAAACATTTTACTACATACAGAAAACGTTGGCTTCTGCATATAGTTGAAATTATTGTATGATATTTTCAATTGCTATACAGCATTCTTTGAAAGAAGTAATAAAAAAAAACAACGTAGACATAATCATAAAAATAAACATCAAAAAAATGTATGTTTGTATATTTGGATAACTAGAAGGATTTGTAGTAACAGAGTTATTGCTGTATTTTTTTGTTTGAAACAGATGAGTTGCGAATAAAAAACTTTGCAAAAAATTTTATTTATAAATACTTATGATATGATAGGTTGTTTTTTCAGTGTGTATTTGGACTAAAATAAACAAAGTGATCTAAAGTAGATATTTTGTTCAGCATTTGCCACTAGTTATGCCCTACAGCAAGTATGATGATTTTAGGGATATAAGTTGTCACTCTATATAGAAATATGTATTAAGGCCAACAGCTATTTCTACCTGTATAATTCTCACAGATTCCAATTTTGAGCAGACTTTGGTCTTATGGAATGGTATTAGCTTTTGGTACTTTCTTCATCCCTGCATTTGCGGTCCTTATGCGCTCAAAAACAAACAAATGCTGTCAAGGACATTTGTTTCACAAACATAACTCGAGCTTACCTTTTCACCTAGCAATCAGTCTGTCCAAAGTAGGTGCATTCCATATTCGCTTCGACTCAATTCTAACTTGTTTCTTTATTCAAAAACTATTCATCCTATATCCTTTGTGGCATTTGTACCTATAGCATAGACAGCAGCTTATAATTTGTAAATTTTTACTTTGATTCCACTATTTTACTTCTATTCTATTCTATATTTTTTGTGCTGCTTCTGTTGTTGTGTTTTTTTTTTATTACTATTATCCTTTAACGGTTTGTTTCCTTTGTCGTTGGTACAAATAATATTTTTTGTGATTTTTTTTTTTGTTACTTTTTTTCTTGTTGTTAGTTTCTTTATGAAACTACGTTTTAGTTTGTTTATTTTTATTTTTGTTTGTTTAAGAATTTTGTTGTACTAATGAGCTCTGTTTCTGATGTTGTTGTTATTGCTGCTGTTGTTTGCTTCATACTTGTTTCAGGGTGTTGTTTTTTAGCGGTAAGAATGAAAAGGTTTTTGAAAATCGGATATCGCAGACGATAGTCTGCAATCGCTGCAACCAAGCTGTTTGTCGATTGGTGAAACTGGTATGATTTAAACGTTTCCCTTGAAAAGAGAACCCTCTAAACAACTGAGTGAGTGAATTTATTTTCATGTTCGAATACAGTGCACTCGGAATATAGTGAACTAATTAATGCGCAGGCCTGTTCACTATGTCAAGAAATTCACTATATACAGTTTAAGAAAAATAAAAAAAAACCGAATTCCGTATCGACTCTTGAAGCATTGAAGCCAGCCTGGACTTGCATTAAAACCACCCGCTTCGTTCAATAGTTCATGTTTTGGCTTTTTGCATAAGCATTTCACCGCTTACTGGTAATTGTTTAGATCGCTGCTTTAAAAACCAATTAAAAAGTATTTTTTCGAGACGCGGATATTTTGCTTTTCGAAATGTCTTTCTGTTAAGGGCAATTTTACTTAAGCATGGAGCTCCGGCTACCACTTTGTTTTTGTTTTTTTTTATGCCACTTATTGTGGGTTTTGCTAAATCAAATCTATTTGCAAGAACAGTAGCTTTTACTCCATTTTCTAGTTCTTTTAGAATTTCTTGTTTCACTTTAATGAAAGAAAATTTCTTTTTTTCGCATTTTTTAATCAATTTACATATGAACACGTGTAAAGATCGAATTGTAAACTGAAGTCATCTCATTAAATGCGTATTAAAAAAAGAAAATAATGCAAAAACAATGAAATAGCTTTTCTGTTGTCAATCATTGTGCAAAAAACTGTGTTCACTTTATAGAGGTTTGTGGAGTTCACTATTTAGAGTAACTAATGTAAAAAATAGCCAGTTCATTATATCGGGTAGTTCATATTACAAAGTGTTCACTATACCCCGAGTGCACTGTATGTATATTGATAAGTGGCGCTGTGAAAAATAATCCCAGAAAAAATGTGCTAACGAAACAAGAAGATACTGAAAATATAAATATACATAAATTGATATATTTGGTAAAAAAAAGCACTAATTGCAGTCTAAAGAGCAATCCTTTTGTCACACTTTTGAATATGACTTAAGATATTTTTATAAAATAAGACTTGCAGAAACGTTTGCTATCTCTTATTACACGTCACTTCACTTCAATTTAGTTTTCGCCCATTTAGCTCACTGTATTTATTCAAAAGCTGCAATAGATTGATTGGTATCGAAGATATCACAACGACATAATAGAAAATTATCAGATACTAGAAATATCTCGATATTTATTGAACGTGTAGTAATGCCCTATGACACCAAAGCATTTTTTCTTGTCGGTTTTTAAAACCAATTCTGACAATATTGGTTTCTATGACACCCCTGTATATAAAATCCTCTTAAGGTAAAGTCACCCATTCGTTCGTACATATTTATATAAAGTAGAAAAATTGATAAGTTGACCCCATTTATATGAAGCAATTGTTTAACCTTTATGTCAACAGCTACATACCCGGGTATGTTTTGAATTTTAAAAACTCTGTATCTCTGAAAGTGGCCATTATATCTATCTGAAATTTCATGATATCCTCACTAGAAGTGTTTTCTACTATATTCTGATGTTTGAATAAAATTGGACAAATCAGATCATAAATGTGGTCATTTTTTCATTCCTTGTTGGATTTTCATGTTCATAGAATTGAGCAACTAACAAGTGTTTGTCCCTAATTGTAAATATTCATACATGAAGACGAAGACAAAATTTAAGTATATGCATGAATAAAAACAATTCAAAGTAGGGGAAAAACACAAACAAAATCCAAATACAACATATAAAACAGAAACATATTTAGAAATGTGTGAATTCCCATATAAAATGTGCTTGCATACCCGGGTATGCTTGCTGTTGACGTAAGTATAATTTTTCAGCTGTTGACATAAAGGTTAAGCTTAGCTGATTACCTTTTAGACATCGTGTTAGGGGGAAGATAAGACGAGTACACACTTGATTTTAACGAGTGATTCAAGTAGAGATACTTTTTTCAATAGCCTTTTCTTGACAGATCACGTGTAAGTCGTGTCATGCTGTCATGTTATTTTTGTTTAGTATTGTTTGGAATTTCATAATGGAAAGACTTACGTCTGAACAACGTTAACAAATCGTTCAACTTTATTACGAAAATGCATGGAATGTGTTTCGTGCACTTCGCTCAACTTATGGTCAACACAATCGACCTGCTGAGCGTACTATTCGCAACACCATTACCCATTTTGAGACCCAGCGCTCATTATTGCATAATATTCGACCGAATAGACCACGTCCCACGTGGTTTGTGGGCTGGTGGAATCGTAGGTCCATATTTCTTTAAAAATGATGCCGGTACGAACGTAACCGTCAATGTCGTGCCATGATAACCGACTATTTGATGCCTGAAATTGAAGCTCGTGATCTCGGTGGTATTTGGTTTCAGCAGACAAACCCCTCTTCGATTCAGGCCTCGGAGGAAAACATCACGCGTGTCATTCGCCAGTTACTAGTCGAAATGCTCGAACGAGCCATCAGAAATTGGACTCAACGGATAGACCATCTGCGACGTAGCAACGGCCAACATATGATTGATATAATCTTCAAAAAGTAAATGCCAAAAATTTTTTTTTTAATATATATTTAACAAACATAAACTGCGAAGCTTTTTGGCTTGTCTGCAGAAAACACACAGAGTCTTATACTATGTTTCCAAGACTACTTGAATCATCTGCTTTGCCTTTTGAATCATGCTGTTTACATGGCTAATAAACTTGATTCGATTTGACAGTTGTCTTTAATAAACAAACAGAATAAAAAAAAAACAGAATTTACAATTTGTGGAAAATTTTTTTAATGGACAAACAAAAGTGAGTGGTAATTAGTTAGCTTATTTGAAAAAAACATACATTCGTACGTATTTAATTTTTTTTTACTTCCAGCAACAAGAAAATAATTTGCTTTGTTTACAATAATATTGAATTTTTACAGCTAGTGCAGATAAATTTGCGATTAAAATTAGAGAAGAGTGCAATTTTTCGTGCTTCGCAAGTAGATTCAATATGAATCTACATGATTCGCTCTTAAAATTTTGTATGGTGAAGCAAGTTGTTTCGCTCATGATTGGGTTGTGAAGCATGAATAGAGATCGAAGCATGTACCGTGGAAACATAGTATTAGGCAGCAATCGAACCCGCAATCCTCTGACTGATAGTCTGGCACACTATTGCCAAGTCTATTGGGGCACAGGAAAGTAAAAGGCAACCCAGTGCTGTCCTGGTTTATAAGATGGATCAGTATTATTAATATAAAATGATGGCTTGATAACTGTTTTTGTCAGTAATTTATTACATGGAAACCCACCTTTAAATTTATTTTGGGTTATAATATTTGAATTTAAACTGCGGTATTTATAAAAAATTAAAGTAGACTTCAAATGTACTTTAAGAAAATTTTGTATGAAAGCACACTTCAAGCCTACTTTATTTTTATAAATACGGCAGAAAGTGTATAATTTTAATTGAATTCATAGCTAGTGTTTGAATAATACTCCGAGATTTATTAATTTTTATAATACTATCAAATTCGCAATATACTAAACAGGTAATTGCTTCAGAAATTGGTGTTCCTTGGTTAATTAAATTGCCACAATTTGAATTGTTATTATGATCTGGCGTTAAATCAAAACATAACAAAATATATCCGCTATCAAATAGTTCTTATGTTATTTTATGAACTTTATCAAAATGATAAATTGCAGCTCCTTGTTCTTTCAAATGATAATAAACATTCTCCAATAAATTTTAATTTTCTGTGTTCTTTTTTTTTTTTTTTTTTTTGTTTGTTTAAAAAAGTAGGAAACCTTGAAATGGATCACGCTTTACTAGCAATTTTCAATAAAAACAGCTTTGTGTAATAAAATTATACTGTTTTGCTTTAAACTAAATATAAAGAACTTTCTCTTACTGAAGATATGCGCTATAAAGATTAGTTTTGATAAAGGTTAGTCTGGCATTTTTCGGGAGCAGAAACTACTGTATGCTCGATTGTGCGGCATGGTATTGATAAAATAACCAAAACATTGAAAGAAAATTAACATATTGATGCTTTATATATTTTCAAAAGACTTATCTGTATAACCTCGTATATAAATTTTGCCTTTTCTGCCTATTTGTGTGTAAATATAATTAGGTTTATATCTGTATTTGTCGGTCTGTTTGTACGTTTATATTTGTTTAATATGTATGAATAATAACATCTAATCGTATAATTTTGTACGTTTCTACGAATCTATTTGTGCTGTCTGCGTATGTATTTATATCGAAGCATCTATTTTATACAAGTCTATCTATTTGTACGTACGTCCAGCCATTACTTCCTTTTTTAAACATTCAAACATATGAATACATTGGTTCATACATTCATTGTATGTATGTGCTTCACTGATTCATTTATATAATCTTGTAGGCAAGAGGACTAACTTCAGATACTGGTATCTATGACCGTTTGTTTTGTTGGTTTATTATAATTCTCATTATATCGGTTAAATGGGGTTTTACGTATTTTTTTTCTGTTTGCTTTTTCTTCGTTTTTTTTTTTGCTCATTAAATGATTGTAATTATGTTGTTTTTCGGTGTTGTTATTGTCTAATGGAAATTTAGAGATTAAACCTGGTTAAATACATACATTTACATCTTTGCTGTTCATGAATTATAACAGAGATAGATAACCATTAGGATACTATAATCTGTTTTTGGGTTAAAGGACAAGTTGAAGTAGAGATGGTTTTGATAAGATTTAAACAGGACAAACAAATTTATAGACAAGAGAAAATAAAAGAATTTGGGGAAAATTAAAAACTTATTGTTGATTTTTGATTTCAATAGTTGTTTCGTTTATTAAACACACAGAAGATGGCTGCAAGTAACGCACACTATTAAAAAGAATCAAGTTCAACTTTAATTTCAGGTTTTAAAACATATTGTTAAACATTTAAGAATACAACACTAAATATTATAACCAAATAAGTTGCAATTTAACACAGCATGAAACACATTTTCATTACAACAAAAGGTGAATGAAAAAAATTCTTAAAAAAAACTCTTTAAGGTGAATTATTTGCAAAACCCCTTTTTCATTTAACACCATAACAAAATTATATCTACACAAACAATTCATTTTAACAATAAAACAGCCATAAAACATAAAATTCTATTTAAGCCTTTTAAGCTTGAACCGTTGAAAATGTTGTGTGAAAATCTATTTGAGATTTTTAACACAAAGCGACAACTGACTGTAACAAATTTAGCAAATTGATTGTCCGCTATAAAAAAAACAACAATAAAGTACGCCAGCAGACAAGTGACAAAAGGCGTAACAAATGCTTTGCCAAAACATCAAAAAAACCCCAACGACACTCACAAAATAACTTAAATTAAACTAAATAAAAATCAATAAATAAAGTAAATTGCAAAAAAAAAAATAAACATTTCAACGTAAATTTAACAAAATTTTCAGCAGTTTGACATGAAAATTTGTCAAAAAAAATAAAGTAATAATAAAAAATTAAATAAACGAGCACACAAAATAGACACCAACCAAAAAAAAATCGAATAATAAAATAAATAAAACAATTTATTTAATGCACTTCGATATGAACAAATTATTTGTCTAAATGACAGTTGTAAAGTGTCAATTAAAACAAAAACGCAAAAAATGCGACTGCATCAACAACTAGAATTACAACGGTAGCAGCATTTATCATCGCACCATTTCCAAAATAAACTGAAGAATTTATGGCAAAAATAGCAAAAACTAGATGTAAACACACGAGTCTCAAACTGAAAAGAGTAGACCAACGAATTAATGGAAGAAAAGGGTAAGATCAAAGACAATAAATATAAATATAAATATAAATATAAATATAAATATAAATATAGAGGCAACAACAATGCTTAATAAATTTTGGAAAAAAATGACGATAACCATCCGCATGCGTTCTCATCGCTTGCTCAACGACGACTGAATGAATGTTTTGAATAGAACATAACAAATGTGTGTAAAATTCTCTCATTAGTAATACACAAGGGGATTTTCGCAAAATCCCATCAATAATTTAGCAGTGGCAGAACAATGTATGGCAGTGCAACATCTTTATATATTTATAGTCTTTGGTAAGATTAAAAGAACAATCATAATTAATGACAAACAGCCTTATGCAAAAATAAAAAAATCTTATTTGATGAAAAGACATCTCTGTTAAAAAATAATATACAAAAACAGTACGTTAACTATTGCATCACATCAGTTAATTTTACATTTGGATACTGACAACACCATCACTCTATTTTGTCTCTTTACAGTTAATGATGCAAAGCATACATAGATTATGAATTCATTCGGATAGTCGGATATCTTAAAATGTTTTGTATATTTTTAATATAAATGCAATTTTTTTCTTATTTTAATATTTAAAATGATATTTATACTTATATAAAAAACATAAACTAACCACACTTATAGTAATTTAAAATTTTAAAAACAGCATTGGCTCGCTTTGCGTCGCACACTGTGTCCACTGCGGCAATAAATCAATAAGGACCTGCTCTCCACAGATGGTTAACCCTCGAAGTGGCACATGGTTCTGGCCAGACATATTTCATTTTCATGCTTAAATTTAGCATACTTCTATTTTAGGTACATGGCTGTAATTTCAGGTAATCTCCCAAAATATTGTTGGCTTTCGATGTATAAATTAATAATTGAAAAAAGTCCTTGGAACAGGACAAAAAAGCCAAATAAAAAATCTTCACCTTACTTTGGGTACATGGTGTCTGGCCAGACCCCTATGCATTTTGTATGAACGCATATGCAAAGCAAAGAGAGTAAAGAGGGCAAAGCACATGGCACGAGTTGGAAATTTGTATTTACTTTATTCTTTTATGCTTCTTTCTTTCTTCTGATTTTGTGTTGCAAATTGCATGCAAATATCTCCATTGGTTTTCTGTCCCGAGCAGCGCAACGTTGAAGTATGTGAACAAGTTTCAAATGTGATAGTTTTCTATGTCACATTCAAAAGCTTGTTACTTATAAACTATACACCAAATGTACCTTATAAGTATTTTTTTCACTTAAAATAGACATTAAGCATTATGTAAATTAAAAAAAAAAAAATTTTAAAAATTGAATAAAAAATTTCCTTTGACAATATATTTTGAGGCAAAAAAAAATAAACATTTTTGATTTTCCGTTAGACTTTTAGTTGTGTGCGAAGCAGTGCGACACATGTAGTCCTATACCAAATTAAAGCTGAGAGTCTCAGCTAAAATACTAAACAAAAACCTGCCCCAATTTGCCCGCCGCTGAAAAAACAATGAAAAATCAAAAAAATATGCGTTATGTGTTATTTTACGCGTGCAAAAACAACTGCGCATTCTTTTTTTCTTTGCTACTTGTACACGTAGCGGATTTTCTTCATATTTTCAAAACAGCATTTAATAGATGTTTATGAAAATTGACTTGATATATAGTATTTAAAATCATGGAAGTTATGCCACATTTTCTATTTAAATTGTATGGGAGGTTACGCCCACCTGTGGGCGTATTTTTGTAAAAAAAAATTAAAATAATTAAAAAATTTTAAATAAATGTGTGCAAATATATGATTTAGTTTTGAAAATATGCAATTAGGATCAATATCATTGACAAGATATTTGAAAATTCGTTAAAAATAAATACAAACACCAGCAAAAGGTGATCTGGAAATGGCAAGGATATTATGGAATATTTTGGTGTCAGTGACCTTAATTGGCCAGGCTTTCTTTGACTATATCTGATCTATATATATATATATATCTGATCTATTGGACGTTGAGTTGTTCTATGTAGATGATTATCATTATGGTATTATAGATCTCATCGTAACTATTTTCAAAATCTTTTCTGAAGACAGTGATGTGTTGATGTCCTAACAGAAAACTTGATAATTCTCTAGAAAGATGTAACAGGAAATGGTGTTACCTACAACAACTTACTGAAAAATGGGTTAAATAACAACAAAATCAATAGCAACAACAACAATTCAACAATCAAATGGAAAAAAGTCAATTTACTTTTTACGTACATATGTATGTATGAATGTACATCTATGTATATATCGAATAAGAGGGTGTTAAAGTTATTACGCGCGTATTGCCACTGTAACGAAACAGTAGTAATCGTCAATGCTGCCTGTTTGTATTTACGTTATTGTTGATGTTGCTGTTGCCTGTAACAAATGACAATGCATTGACAACTTTTACATTCCGTAGATGGATCAATTTTTTCTTTAAACATTCTCGTAACCATTGAAATGAATGTAGTTGTAATGAATGAGTAAGGCATGTTGCATGAAATTCTTTACTTTTTGTTTACAATATGCAACAACTCGTTGTAACTCTTAAAAGAATTATATAATTTTATATTTGTACATATGGGTTTTACAATTGGTTGGCAAGCAATAAAGCTGCTAGAGTGTTATAGTGTAGGTATTACGTTTTACTATACAACTTTATTGTATTTAAATAACATTTTAACACATTTACATTTTTACACATAAATATTCGATAAATTCGTTTCACTTTTTTTCGGGCATTATTTTCTTTTTTTTCTGTTTTTGATTGTAAAGTGTCTAACTACAATGATGGATTGATGGTTGCTGCATCAAGTGGCATGGAGTGGTTTTTTGTGTCTTAAATTTATGTCTAAAATATGGTGTCGTGAAGATTTTCTTTGCTGCTGCTTAATGATGCAAATAGTGGGTTGGAGGGGCGTACAATTTTGCTGGATTTTATGCAGGGAAGTATAAAGTGAAAGCAATTACTCACGTAACAAATGGAAAGTTGCATATTTTTTTGAGGGTTTATAAGGAAATTGAATTGATTCTTAAAGTTATGGAGGAATTTTGCAATAAAAAGTAGAAGTAGAGCGGGATTTTGCTAGGAAGTGTTATTTTGGAATTGTAGAAAATTACAATTATTTTGAATAATAAAGAATTTTAGCTCGTTTTGTTTAACATTTCAGTTTTATTTCGGTTTGAAAAAGAAAGTTAAACTATTTAGTTCAGAAAAGTATTATTAAATTATATAAAATACTAGCTGAACCCGGTGTACTTCACTACCCCCTTCCCCTTTGAGGTAAAGCCGTTAATAAACGTAGTACAAAAGTAGGTGCAGAAGTGTGCAGTTCGAAAAATATTATCTTGTAATAAGTATTCCTGAGTCAAAGCTGCACGCTGTGAAAATTAAAGATCGTTTAACAGGTCCAGCCTCAAATATATCGCAAACAAAGATATCGCAAACAAAGAGGCGTGCTGCGCCTACTTTTCCCTTGGTACGTATTTCTATTCATGCCAATACCATATATAGCAAATACTGACGTTGAGTTATATGGGCGGTGCCACGCCCTTTTTCACTCAAAACTTTATATAGTCAAGAAGTTATTATTTCATAAGAATATCCTATTGTGAACATTTAATGACCGTCGGTCCAGTAGATAAGACTATATTACGATTTTTAATTTTCATAAAAAGAGGCGTGGTCCCACCCAGTTTTTTTCTGGTACGTTTCCTAATTATGCCAGTACCATATGTACTAAATATCATGGACGTAGTTCAAAAATGCTCAATATATGGCGATTTATATATTTGGGTTATATGGGCGGTGTCACGCCTATTTGCTCAATCAAAACTTCATATAGCCTATTGAAAATTTCAGAAAGATCGGTCCAAGGGTTTGGCCTCCTATAAAGCACAAACAAAAAGACAGGCAGACATTCTTTTTATATATATAAATTTAGTTCACAAGTGATGTTGTATGTTGTACATTGTATGATGCAACTATCCGATTGTGAACACAATTGTCAAAAGTAAAATATTAAAAACATTAAAAATTAATAATACAAATGAGCAAAACAACATAATTTATACATTGAGTGAATAATATAATGCAGACATTTAAACAATTGAGTCAAGTAAAAATTAATGATTGTTTTCCCTAACTTAAATACAATTACTTTGCATTCAGTTTATCAGTTTATAATTTGGTTTGGTAGAAAGGGGGTAGGTGTTGTAAAAAATATTTATATGGAAATTACCAACAACATTTGTGCAACTATTGTAAATTCAAACGACTACGACATTACAACATCACTTGTGAGTTGCACATACGACTTATTCTAAGTTAACAATTGATATCTGCAAACATTATTCCAAAAGCTTAACTCCCCCTTTAGCAGATAGTAAAAGATATTTGAAAATATTGCTCCTAGTGTGCGAGCAATTGTTTCTGGTCAAAAATTAAATTTTTTGCAAACAACATTTTCCTGCACACCTTTTGCTACTACACCCTCTTATAAATGTTTATACAAAACTTGTATCCCTGTGGAATATATCAGAAATTGCAAACATAAATTCTATTTGCCAAAACAATAACCACTCTTAACTTACAAAACAACATAAAACAGAAAATTACAATTACTTGAACACCCATTAACCGCAATATCAATTTATCTGTAGAATTTAAACAGTTCATAAGGAAATCGAATTTAATATTCCTGTTTGTATTTTCAACATGACACCCAAACCAACACTTTTCTTCTCAAACAACAACTATTCCACTAAATCTCAAACAAAAGCAAGAAAAAAAAGCTAAACACTTGTGCAAAATTAAAAACACATATGAAGTGTTGTAAAAATATAAAATACTACAAATATGCGTGAATTAAAACAGATGTCAATCTATTGGGTCAATGATCCTTAAAAACTCTCTCTCTCTCTCTTTATATATCTTTATCTATCATTTCCAAAAATAACAACAACAGACGAGCCTTTTAACAACAACAAACAGCCACAACACCACACTTCATTTGTTTAAACTACTCGACTCTTAGGAAATATTTGATCAATGAGTAAAATGTTCGATTGAATGTTGCAGCATATTTACTACAACAAATAACATATGAGCTACAACAACAATGAATATGAAGTGCGTGTGAAGGTTAACAAGTGTTGTTATTTCAGTTTAATATTTATTTTGTACGTGTAAGTGAGTGAGTGAATGAATGAATGCGAATGGTTGGACATTCAAGTGTTAGTTTAGATGTATGTAAGCAAAGGTAAAAGTAGTTCCAGTTGTGAGGAACAGTGGTACAGCTTAAACATATTTTGTTACACAAATGTCTGTTTCTATAATTTGGAGAACTTTACTACATAGAAATACTAATACTATTGTGTACAACTCTAGAATTAAATTTTTTTGCAGCCAAACTTTTAGAACAGAACTTAAGGTATGCTCACACATGGCAAATATTTGACGATGTTTGAATTTGTATATAAATTCTTTTATTTATTTCAAAAAATTGTTTTATTTAGAACAAGTCACACCAACAGATTTAGTGTTATTTGTGTTTTGTAAGATGAAATAGCGTCAAACAAATGTTTCATAAATATGGTTACGCTTTTTTATATGTAAATATTTGTCGTGTGTGACCAAAGCTTTAAAAAAGCAGAAAATAAAAATGCTATTTTTCTTAAGAAAGAAGCAAGGAACTGAAGGTCGCACAACTAGTATAGGAAATATATTACAACCCGTTGATGTAGCTAATAGGTATTAAAAAGCTGTTTCCAAATTGATCATCCAACTAAGAACCAGTGTTTGATTAGGTAACGTAGTTAGCCACTGTTGGATACCTCAAAACTGATCCTAATCTGTAAATCTACACGTGTTGCTTTCATATTGAGCCATCCTGATTCACTACAGAATCAATATACAGTGGGAAGCAAAATTGTTCAGATGTTTTGCATTAAGTAAGTAATGCGCTCATGCATCCTATGCCAATAGTATTCTTTTCCATCAGACTGGTATTGGTTTACTTTCATTTCATCGCTCGAAATAACCCATTTAAAGTCATGTACTGTCCAATTTTTGAGGGTTTTACAGAATTGAAGGCGTGTTTTCACATTTCTTTCGGAAAGTGCTGAATTTTTCTTTTTCGCACTGGCTACTAAACCAATTATATTTAATGCGCGTCTAACCGATCAGGAACTGACATCCTTACCAATACTTTTTGCAGCATTTTTTGGGGTCTTGATGTCCTTATTATGTAGCAAACGTTTAATCTGCCTAGCATCACCATCAGAAAGCAGTCTTGGTCGACCTTCTTGGTTATTATTGCAAGATACATTACAACGATTATTTTTATATCATTAACCATGGACTTGTTTAAATTAAATTTTTCAGCAATTTTTCGGCATGAATAATTATTTTGCAACAAATTCATCACATTGTTCTCAATATCAGTTGGCGTTTTTCTCATTTTTAAAGATCTTTTAATTTTTTTATTAATTAATCAAGTTAATCACTTCACAGCTCAAACAATAATGCACAAATAGAGCAATAAAAGCTTGATAACGAAAATAAAATAACCAACAGGTCAAATAAAGTTACATTTTAAAAGAGCAATATCGTGATAATATTTATTTCTTGTACTGTGAAAATGTGTCCGAGTAGTGTATTTTTAGTTTTTTTTTAATATTTTTTATTTTTATATGATAATATACCTATATTTGTATTATTTGCATTACCTTACTTCATTAATGCAAAACATACGGACAGTTTTGATTCCCACTGTATGTGTCTATGTTTCATACCTTGTAGTGTAAAGTCCTGATACTTATTATATGCTTATCGTGAAAATATGTGTCACATATCTCAAGAACATTTTCAATGAAATTTAAAGTAGTAAATTTAACCTATTGAAAGTCATAAATTTGTCAGAGTCAAATTTTCCAGAATACCAACATTTACCATGTTTCCAGCCAACTGTAAAGGTACGGTCACACTTGGCAAATATTTGCCGATGTAACCACTAAATAACATATATTTGAACTCGTTTATTTATTAAAAAAGAAAAACTTTTCTTATTTTCTCGATATAACAACAAATTTAATTTTAATATTTTTGATGCTATTTGATCTTGCAAAACTCTTGTCTTAGCCCACTGTTTGTTTTAGCATTGAAAAGCAGGAGTAGCGTTAGTGGGGGTGTAAAAGGGATATAATATGTCACTAAAGTGATGTATCGATGATGCTGTCCACCACCCTTGCACTCCTGCCAGGCAATTTTACGTTTCTGTTTTTTTTTTTTGCAATCATTCCAATAAATAGTTGTGTGTTTTTGTATTGTTTAACCCTCCATATTTAAACAGACTGACAAAGTGCGTGGTTTTATTTGTATTTTTTTATGAGTATGTATGAGTTTCTGTGTGTAGCTGTGTGTATTTATGCATGTGTTGCTTATTATTTATAAGTGAAGCTCAGGTGCATTTATTTATTGCTCTTATAAATACCCTGTACATATAATTGAGTGTTCGTTCGATTCATTTCTATCATCTGTTTATTTTAATAGTGACTGTTTGTATTCAACTTGCCACTGTTGCTTTTTTTTCCACCAACGCTTACGCAGAAAAAGTACACACTTCACAGCGAAAGCAATAACAACAACAACAACAATAGAAGCGGCAGCAAAAACAACTTTCATCCTATTGTTGTTTTTCACTTTAGTTGGCAGTTGTTGTATAGTTAGTCATAACCCAGTGAAATGAATATAAATTAAGGTAAAGTAAAGGTAATCAAAGTAATGGAAAATATTGAAAAAAGTGGAATAAATAAAGACAGTCAGCAAGAGTATTTTGAATTTCACATAATGTGTGACGTAATGAAAGCAGAAATTCATTTAATGTTTGGTAAAACTAAATTCCCATAAATGTTTCTTTCTTTATTAAAAAAAAAACTATTTTGTTACCAAACTATTTGCTGGGCTATTAGTGTTATAGTTTGTTGCTTTCAGTCTTGTTGTTTTATTTTCACATTTGTAAATTGCATTTAAGTGCTGTTGTTTTTATTCCAAAAGAACGAAAACAACCAAATCCATACATCCATCCATCCATCCATGCCTATATACTCCAACACTCACTCATCTCCAGTGTTTGTTTCATCCATCCATTTATACATACATACATTCATTTATTCATTCAGCCAAACTAACCCGTCATCTTCTATCCCAATTCCATCATACGGCCGAACGTTTATCCATTCATACATTGTGCCATGGTCCCATTTAGCCAACCATTCAATCATTTATTTTATACTTTTTTTACTGTATGAGATCGCCCGCCCACATGCCAGCGTTTACACATGTGTTTAACAAACTCATTTGTTTAAATTTATTTTATTGTATTTATTTTAACACACAATTGTAAAAAGTGTTTATGTTGTGCTGTTTTTTTTTCTGTTATTTCTTTTTCTACTCGTTCATTCATTTAGTTATGTTTTTTCTTTGTTGTTTTTGTTATTTATCTAAAGTACTGTGAAGAGTATTTTTAAATTGTTGATATTTATGGCTGATTCTGTTTTTTTTTTTTTTTTTTTTTGTAAAAATTTTTTTGTTTTTTTCTGTTTAGTATTTAACATGATTTTTTGTATGTATTAAGGAGTTATAATTTTATTTAAACTTTAAGGTCGCCGGACAGTTAAATTATATATGTTTTTCTATGTTCTTCAGAACCATCAGTCAAGACCTTAAATGAATTCTCGAGGGAATGTTGGGTGATCGTTATAAGAAATCTACTGTCGTGATTTCCTACCGAAAATTTAAAATTGCTACATATTCTAATCTGTTTATTTGCCATGTAAGGCTGATTTAAATAACAGAGTTCTAGAGTAAAATCATTAGTGCTGTAGAGTTCACCAAGCTTTCGTGATTGGAATTCTCAAGATACTAAAACCATTACACTACATATTACTATAAAATCTCCCAAACTAGACATCAGTATTGAAACCTTTTATGATGTTCATGATTGGATCCTTTTGTCGTTTATGACACACAACAAATAAATTTATTATTATTTAAATACTAAAACACAATTGTTCTATTTTAATTTTTTTAGCCTTTAACTATTTTGATTTTTTTTTTTCTTCGTTGACGTTTGGCTTGCATTTGACACTTAGTTACTGGAGATATTCCAATAAAAAGAATAAGCGTTGTCTGTTTTCTCATTCAAGTAAAGAAACACCTTTTTCTCACAAATCGAGAAACGATGGAATTTTTTTTTTAGAGAAATAATTGAGCTAGATAATATTGTCTTTTTTTAAGGGAATTTTTTGTTTCACACTTCATGTGAGAAATTTTACAATGCGATAAAAAAAGCTACTGGCATTTTTCTTTGTTTTTTACTTAAAAATGCTGATTCGTATACCTTTATTCCAAGGGTCTACCAGAAGACTCTTGGTAATGACCTGCAGTAGCTGAATAACATACTTCTCAGTGACTGTTATATACCGTCTGTATTACTTAAAAGTAGTCGTATAATATCTTATTCATACATATAACTGCTTTTTTTATTTCTAGTAATATCTGCTACTATTAAATTCAACTATTACTTAAGTCATTACAGGTAACTAGTTTAGAATATGGAAGAATTTTATTAAATTATTGGGTCCACCACTTTTGAAAGCTTTTTGTCTTTAGTAATTTATATATAATTTTGAGGGGAAGATACATATCTTTAGTCTTCCGTATCAAAGATATGTTCGAGTATGATCGCCCAGGCCAGCCAAAAAAGTTTGAAGTCAATGAATTGGAGGCACTACTCCATGAAAATTGTTGTCAAACTCAACAAAAGTTTGCAAAATAATTGAGTACATCTCATGTAGCAACTTCAAAATTTTTCCTAGCAGGATTTATGCAAAAGCAGCAGGGCCTTGATAGATACTAAAGTCATTACATGTAACTTGTTCTGAATTTGAAAAAATTTCATTAAATTATTGGGTGCACAACATAACAAGTAAGAAAGTATAGTCGGTCAAGCCCTACCATGTAATACCCTACACCCAGTATATGTAGAAGACAGTTTTTCAGAAATGGGCGCTATATGACCTATTATTTACCGATCATCCAAAAATTTAGTGTCATAACTTCTTTGTATATAAATATTATGCATGTTAATCTTTATCTCGATATAAATAAACACTTTTAAATGAGTTATATGTACGTTTTAAAGCAATTTTCGAAGAGGATATTATATGACAGATTTAATTAATTATAGAACGACCGTTATAAAATTAGGTGTCATGATATCTGTATATGTAAAACTTATTTGTGTTGGATTTTATTTCCATACGAATATTTCTAAAAGATTTATGGTCGTTTAATTTATTTCGGAAGTTTGCTGTGACCATTATTAGACCGATCATTATAAAATTGCAACGAATAATTTCTGGTTGAATATATGAAACACATTTTCGTTAAATATTGTTTGCATACCAACATTTTTAAGAGACTTATACAAATTTTTTTTACAAAATTTCTTTTGTGGCAAAATTTGTTTAGATACGAGCATAAATCAAACATTTAGCCATAAATGAATATTTCAAGAGGTCATTTCTATGGGGGCTAGGTGATATAAATGGATTTCAACCAATTTCAATTCCAATCGCCCTTGGGCCGAAAAAATATCATGTACAAAATTTTTTGAAATTATCTTCAAAATAGCGATCTGTACTCTGCGCAGAATTTTACATGGACAGCCAGCCGGACGAAGGGACGTCGTTAAATCCGATAAGGAAGCGATTCTGAGTAGATCGGCATATCTTACGGTGAGTGTTTAACTAATATTCTTGGCAAAACAGAAACACCAAAACGAGTTTTAGGGTTTTACCTCTATATTTTTTAATTTGATTCTTTCTATTATCTAAATAACCCATTCCTGGTTTCTGGTTTAATAACGAATATGCCAGATAAATCTAACTGTGAAAAGGTGTCCACATTCAGGCGAACACAATCAAAATATTAACTGACGAATAAAAATCACTTGAAAAGTTACTCGGAATAATAGGATTTAGGGCTAGCACTTAGGCCACCAGATTATGTTAGTGTAATTCAAGTCGAAATTATGGCTATAAAAGTAGCAGTAAAATAACTTCTGCTTTAAGATAATTCAAGTTACTGACAATAAAGCATCCATTACATTTCTTGACAATCAAATTTAAAATTTATTAAGAATGACCAATCTTTTTGAGAGAGATAGCGTGGCAATATTTGTTTGCTCTTGCATGGGTTGTGGGGTCCTTAAAATCCTTAAATTCGTATATTCCTTTGCTAAAGCCTATGTACAATTTTATCACATGCTGTTTGCTGTGAAACTCTGTTTTTTTATTAGAAACTTAGGGAAACTTTTTTCCTAATTCATGTATTTTAACCAAATTTATATAAAGTGTTTTTTTTAGATGTCTAAAACTTTTGTGTTACTTTTGGTAACACTTTTAAAAGTGATTTAGCTAAGTGTTAAGTGATTTATAAACCCGAAACGATTCGCCGCGTTATTGGAGATATACCGCCAATATTGGAAAAACTCATAGAAAAGTAGACCTCCAGATTAGGCTATGTTCGCGCCAGTCATGTTTAAATTATTATGCATGAAGATTATTTTTCAAATAAAATAGATTTCATGTCAACTTAACAAATGCATCTTTGTTTTATTCCATTGCAAAGTTCTGTACATTTAAAAACAACATACAGCACCATGATTTTCAAATTAAATTTGCACAATTTGAAAGTGTTGTTCAGGCGTTAGTCTATTCCTGTTGAAATGCCAAACCGAACTAAACATAATTCATTTGATAGTTAACAAAATGGCCGCCAGTTAAAAAAGTGTTGACAACTTAACTTGCTTTGTAAATCTGTATGATAATTTCTGTCAATAAAAAATGCTTAAAAGTTTCATGTTTTTAATAATTTTTTTTATTTATTTTTTCACAATTTATTTAGTGTTTTTTTTTTTGTTTGTTTTATTTTTTTTTAAATCCAGTTGTAGTTTTTATCGTGTTTGTTATACATGCGTTTATTTGTTGTTATACTACTGGTTTTATTACTTACAATGCAATTGTAATTTACTTTTATTTAGTTTTTATTTTCAGTTGCTTAAATATAATCTTTTTGAATTATTATTAATTTTATTATACTGATTTTATGTTTTAGGTTTTTTGTGTTTTTTTTATTTGTTATAAATAATTATCGTTAATATAATATACTTGCGCTAAAACGATTGTTTGCAATTACATATAAATTACTTTAAATATTTTCATCTCCTTCAGGAAATTTTATTATTTATTATAATATTTTTTTATTTTCTTTAAAACTGTTGGTTTGTGTTAATAAGGAAATAAATTAAATTATAATTTACAAATACATACATATGTATATGTATGTATATGTAGTTGTTTATATACCAATTATAATAATTTAATACTATTGTATTTGCTGTTGTTGTTTGTTATTGTTTAAGTATGAATAATTAAAGGGGAACAAATAATTTGCAGTGTTTTAAATAAAGTTTTTGAAATAATTTAGTTTAAAAATTAATTTAGTCTAAAACAATTTGTTAATATATTTAACTTTTATTTTATGCAATTTATAAAATATAACATTTATACAAAAATTATTTGTTAATAAAAGTGTTTGAAAATTATAATACAACTTATGTGTTAAAAGTTTAAATTTAACTTAATATTTTTTTTACTTTTTTATTAAATTTCTTTTATATATAAAATTTTTTACAGTGTACACAGGGTGGTTGTTGTCTTGACTTAAGTTATTTTCTTTTAGTTTTAATTTTAGTTTTCATATTAAATTAACTTTTTACAAAATGTTCTCTTATATAACTAACTATTTTTGTAATTTAATTGTAAAGTTTTGTTTTGTTTTTCAAATATATTTATTCATTATCAACTAGCAATTAATGTATATATACAAGTCTTGTGAGTAGTTTAGGTTATAAATATAAAGTAAAGTACTACTACACTCTAAATTGCAAGAGTTTAGTATTACTTTCCTTCATTATACCCTTATAAATTTTAAATACATTTAGGATCACGCAGTTTTGTTTAAGGGGAAAATTATTTATTTAGAATTTTTGTTTGCAAAATACGCTGGTTTAAAAAAAATTAACGTTAAGGAAATAAGGATTTTAAGCAGAGGTAGCAAGTTTTTTTGTTTAAAGAGGATTTCTAAGTTTTTTTTTGCTTTGTTTAAATTTATAAATTCTTTCTAAACAATTTGAAAAAGTAAGTAAACTTAATTTGTTTTTTGAAAAAGTTTTTCGTTCAAGGTTTCTTTGTTTTATTTATTTTGTGTTTTATTTAGTTTTAAGCTAATAAATGCTATTTAGACGATATAGTGTTTAAGTCTTAAAAAAAAAGTTTAACACAACTTCGTAGGCGCAGAGAAAAAGGAGCTTGAATTCAAGTCAATATTAAAAAATAAATTAAGAAAGAAAAAGGGTTTTGTTTGTTCTGGAACTGTGAAATTAAAAAGAGTATTTTTTATTTAAATAAACAAACATACTTCTGTTTGATTTTAAAATCAACACAAAGTACTCTTTAAGAAAAGTACTTTTTGAGAAAAGCTGTTTAAAAAAGTTACTTTATAGCGATATAAAAAAGTACTTTTGCAAATGTATGTATATTCTCCAAAAACTGCAAAAGTAAATTTTCCATAACGTACTTTTCAAAAGTACAGTTTTTAATGTACCTTTTCCCAAATAAAAACTTTTTACAAAAGTACTATTTTCAAAAAGAACATTTTACAATAGCACTTTACCATAGTACTTTTCTAAAAGTACATGTTTCAAAAAGTACATGTTTACAGAGTATCTCTCGAATTGATTATAGTCTTAAAACTAAAAAATATTTGCTGCGTTTAACAAAATGGACAAGAAATTTTGTCAAAATGTTGTAGAAAAAGTTGATAATTTTGTCGGCATTTGTATGCTTGCTCGTGGTAGACTTCTCGTCGATTACATTTTTATTGTATAATTGTCAAACTCCATTTTTCTCCTACTTTAAAATTCTGTTAACCTTCAAATCATAAAAAAACATTCTTTGAAAACTACCTGCTACTTTTTTTATACTCTATAAAATTATTAGTGTTGAAAAATTATCGTTTTTTTTCTTATTTGTGTTTTTTTACTTATTTTTTTTAGTATTTCAATATTTTTTTATATTTTTTTTTATTTTTATTTTTTTTTATTAATTTTTTTAACTTAAAAAGGAACATATTTTAATTTTGTTTATAGAATTTTATTTTTACTCTGTCATATGTATTCATTTAATATTTCAGTTATTATTTGCTTTTAGGCAAAAAACATAGTAAATATTTTATATTTTGTTTTTAGTTTTTGGGAAAAATTAAAATTAACTAAGCAAATATTAAAAAGAAAATAATAATAAAAAAATAATCACAAATCATTGATTGAAACATTTGTTTGATTTTTTATAAGGATTTCTTTTTTAAACATTATTTTTTCAATAGATTCAGGCGACTCTGTTTTAAATGGGGTTTTGTTTTTTGGTCCGTTAAAGTTACGAGTTTGGAAAAGTAGTTTTTCTTAGCAAGGCAGGGGTTGTAAAAGGGTGCCATAGGGGGAGGAGAAGTTGAGAGAAAGTATAGGAGTGTAAGTCATGCAGCAACTACAACTTTTCAAGATGAAATTGAGAAATTCTAAATATATAGTGAGAAATAAAAAATTTAAATTAAGAAACATAAATTGATATTGACAAAATTTAACTTGAAAAACAAAAAAATATGCAGCTAAAGAGAGAAATTTTAAAATTTGAATTTTCACTCTGTTTTAGAAAACTATTCAAATATCGCAATAATTGTTCTTTCAGAATGGCAACTACACCTATTCAACTTGAAATTGAGGAAATTTAGAAAAGCAAATTGCTATTAAGAAATAACAAATTGAAATTAAGCAATGTACGAGGGTGGTTCGGAAGCTTCTTAGCCTTATCAATACAAATTTTTAATAAGATTTCATGTTGTAAAAACAATTCCTACCTTCAGTAAAAATAATAATTTAATGAAAATTAAATTTAATGAACTCGAGCCTGACTAAAGAAATATATCAAAAATTTATTTTTATTAGAACAGTAACTCAAAATCGTGTTATATATTTTATAAGTAAAAAAATATTTGAAAAATTTCATACAACTATTAATTTCTCAATATCAATTTGGATTTCTGAATTTAAATTTCTTATTTCTCAGCATTAATATCGATTTCTGACATTCAGATTGTATTTTCTCAATTTCAAGTTGAAAAACTTTAGTTACCATTCTGAAAGTCCAATTTTCGCGATATTTGAAAAGTTTTCTAAAAGAGAGTACAAATTCAAGTTTTAAAATTTCTTTCTTTAGCTGCATACTTTTAGGCAAAATCTTCATTGTTTTTCAATTTCTGGTTAGTTTTTAAAGTCTCTTTTTTGAAAGTCTCTGCATTTACCTTTTTAATCCCACTGCCTAGCTTTGTTAAACTCTTTTTAAACTTTAGTTAATTTTTTTTAAGTTTAATTAATTGTTATTTTTGTCTAGTTATATTTTTTACAGAGAAAATATACACAAACAAAAAATTATCATATTATATTACAGGATTTTACACGGAAATTTACAAAGAGCACAGTTTAAGTTAAAGTTGCTTGGTTGGTTTTTTTCATAGTTCAAGTAGTTAGTTACAGTGTAGTACACAATTTTAAGAAAAATGGGTAGTAAAGACTTTTCTAAAAAGAGGAGGGGGGGGGGGAAGTTGAAAAACATACTAAACATCAAACAAACAAATATTAATAATACAAATTGTTTTATCACATAAACTTGTTAATATTTAAGAATACATACGTTAATTTTCAGTTTTTGTTTAATTGTTACAGTTTTCTAATACATATTAAATTTACTTAAATTCGTTAATGCTGTATGTCTAAATGCTGTTTGAGTTTTCTAATTATAATGTTAAGAAATGTGAAGGAAATCAGCTTTATGAAAATTGTAAACTTTTAAACCAATTTGGGAAATTGTTTAATTTAACTAAGCTTTTTAAAAAATGTTTTAAAAGTTTTTGTAGGGCTTAGTATTTCCTAGAAATATCCTTTAAATTTACTGTAAAGATTTTCTGTTTAATGTAATTTCCCTTAACTATTTGCTATTATGAATTATTTAAAATATTTGTTTTTTTATTTGCTTTACTTATTTAAATGAAGTTTTAGTTGCTTGAGTACGTGTTTTTGTTTTTGTTTATGTTTAAATTTTATTATAATTTATAGTCTTACTACCAGTTTTCCTTAAATTTCTTGTTAATATTTACAAAATTAAAAAAGAATGATGTGCTTGGCTTTAATAAATATGTTTTTTTTTGTTAATTTTTAGTTTGTAACTTTTTTTCTTATTTGTTTTTTTTTTTCGTTGGCAAATTTTCTGTGTTTTTTTTCTTGTATAGTACTTTTTTGTTTGTTCTACAAGTTTTCGTTTTATAAAATTATAGGTGCCTTTTTAACTTGTTTTCACTACTTTCTTTTATAAAAAATGTTTCGTTCCAGTGTAGTAGTTATAGGGGGTTCCAGGGGCGGTGTATACACAAGTTTAAGAAGCCTATAATTTTGTGGTTTAATTTTTTAGATATTGTTTTCATTGTTTTTGAAGGTAAAGCATACGGTGTTCTAGTTTTTTCTTGTTGTTTGTTTTGTTACTTTAAATTTTCTTTATAATTTAATGTGGTTTCTCTTTTGTTTTATAATTTTTATGATTTACCACCATTAGTACTCCTGTATTATTTTGTTCATATTTTTGTTTGTGTTGTATGTAGTTTTCGTCTTAAATAAGAACTATTGTTTGTGAATTACCTAATAAAAGCTCTCCATCGTTTCTTTGTAAAGGTTGGTTGGAAAATAAAAAAAGATTTAGTCCAGTCCTTGTCGTTAATATTCCTTTTTCTTGATATTTTGCAGAGTTTAAAGCGCTAAAAAGAAGAGAAAAAATATATTACAAATTGGTTAAAATTTTTATTTTAAACAATGTTAAACTAGCAGGTAAAGTACTTTCAAAAATTGTAAATAAATGTTAACTAAACCAGTTAAATGTATAAATTTAAGACAAAAACCTTAAAAGCATTAAAATTAGACTTTTTTAAAAAAGTGCCAAAAAAAAGTACTTTTTAACACTCAATTTATTTTATACAAATTTCCAAAATTTACTTCAAAAGCTATCTACAGTGCAATTGTATATAATTTCTAAAGTTCATAAAAAAGTACTAATGGCAATAAAAAGGGGATATTTTAAAAAAGCTACCAAGAAAGTACTTTTTACAGAATTGGTAAAAACTTCCTGATTTAGAGTATTTTGTGTCTAGACTGAAATAAACGCTTTAAAACACAAATTATTACATTTATAAAAAAAATGCATAAAAAGGACGTTTTAAAAGACTCAGTTAAATTGCCAAAAGCGATTTAAAATCTAAGAAATTGTTTTAATAGTAGTTTATAATAAAAATATATTTTTCTAAAAAGTACCAAAAAATTATTAAATTATTAAAAAGTCCAGAAATTTTTTTAAATAAGTGCAAAAAATAAAGTACCTAGGAAAATACTAGTTTTTTATAAAAAAGTGGAAAATTTTCAAAAAGTACTTTTTAGAAATTGCTAATTTTAAAAAACGTGCTTATTTATAGTATTTTTTAATGTTAAAAAATTAAGAAATTTTCTTTAAATAAAAAAAGTAAGCTACCAAGAAAAATACTAATTTTTTATAAAAAAAAACGGCTAATTATTAAAAAATACTTTTTAAAATTTGGAAAAAATTTAGATAAAATTTCCTTTTTGATGGTATTTTTTTTCCAAATTGAACTAAACACTTTAAAAGTAAAAATTATTAAATTTTTAAAAAAACTACTAGAAAAGTACTTTTTAAAAAAACTCAGTTAAGCTCTAAAAAAAACGTAAAAGTTTATACAAAAGCAATTTAAATTGCTATTATAGTAATTTTTTTAATAAAAACCTTTGCTAAACATTTTTTTAAAATGTTAAGAATATTCTTTAAATAAAAGAAAAAAGTAAGAAAAGGTACCAAAAAAGTACTAATTAATTTTTTTTACCAAATGCATGTTGCTTGGTAACCTATGTTATAGGAATCCATATTTAACATTTCAAATTTGTATCTCCTTTTTTTTACCCACTGTTTCCTTCTAAGGAGTCGTATTATAAAGAAATTACTTCTCAAATGCCTGCCACAACACACATATCGTTGTCCTAAAACAGCACACGCAAAAGGTACCAATTATGACCATAACACACATTTTTATCAATATTTAAAATATCAAGTCTACAGATCATTTATTAAGATTAAACACAAAATTCCTCTTTTTACAGCTTTAAAAATAGAAATTTAATTTCTAATACATATTTATGTGAATAATATAAAAATGTGGTGCCTTCATTACAAAGACCATCATTATTTAAGAACAAAATTTTAAAAGTTTTCCCATTTTCCCCTTTTTAGCCTACTGACGCTTCCAAGTAAGAATATATCTATTTTCCAAATATAAATAACGTCATTTTAGTCGTTTCGGCTTCATTGTTCAGGAAATAAAAGTACTGATTTTAAGGGATTTTAAAACTTCTATTCCTACTTGGTCCAAGTCTAGAAAAAAATATAGCCTATTGACGCTATCCCATCGGTGAATCCGTTTGGGATTACCGTTTTTACCCTTTTTATTCCGACCCGGTCTAAGTTTTTAAAAAGGATATAACCCATCGACGCTTTAAAGCACAGATATATGACGTTCAAAATTTTAATATAATCGGTTTAAACAATTGGACGTGATTGCGGCACAAACAAACAAACAAACTTAAGGTACCGTCACCGTCACACTTGGTAAATATTTACTCAAAAACGCGTAACCACTTGTTTTAGCACACATGTTTTTGACATTGTTTACTCTTACAAGAGTTTTGCAAAATCAAACAGCATCAAATAAAATAAAACTAAATATATGTTGTGTCTTGTGCTAAATAAACGAAGATTTTTTTTAAAAGAAATAAACGAGTTAAAATGTATTTTATTTAGTGCGTATGTGTTTTTCGGTAAATATTTGCCAAGTGTGACCGTACCTTTACAAATACATTTGTAATATATGTATATGTGTATGGATTTATTTATAAATTATTTCATTTCAAAACTCACCTCAAATCCATTGGTTCCATCAATGATACCACAGCCTATTTGTTGGTTGTTGTTGTTGTTTTAATAAATTATTTGTAGCATTTTTCGTCACCTCTAAATCATTCAAATTAGCACTTTGCCTTTTAACACGTTTATTATCTAAATCAACTACAAGCTCATTTTCATCACTATCTTCAGTCACATCCATAACATCATCCTTCTTATCATTATTATCATCGTCTTCATTATTATCATCATCAACATGCTCATTAAGAACAACAACATTGGCCTTATTAATAGCTGGTTTAACATCTAAATTTGTTGCAACAACATCATTGTCATCGTCATTATGTTGCAATGATTTTTGTATACCCAAAATTTCCATTGATGATGGTAGATAATAATCATCATTATGATCAAGATCACAGTCTTTTAAATGAGAGAATTCGAAAATGTTTAAAGCTTTGCTAGATAAACTATTTCGTGTTGTTGTTGTTGTGTTAGCAGGGGGTGGTTGTGGTGTTCCATTGGGTGCATTTGCTGCTGTTGTGGCAAATACGTATTTGTTGTTTAAAGTTAAACTATAAAGTGGCTTAAGAGATCTTCTTAATAAAACCGCTTGTTGACAATGTTGTTGTGTCAAATAATGTTGTTGTTGTTGTAGTTGTGTTTGTTGTTGCTGTATGTGTTTGTTATTAGCTTGATAGTGTTGTTGCTGCTGTAGTGTATATTGTTTAGGCATGGTAGTACTTAAAACACTAAGTCTTTTGGTTTTGTTGGTTTTGTTATTATAAAATGCTTGTTGTTGATTGTTAAAATCTTTTGTTAAACCAGCATTATTACTACTAATTGTTTTATTTGTTGTTGTTAAATTATGGCTAAAATGATTGTTTATAAGGGGTTGTTCTTTACACTTTGCTGACATATGTAATTTATTTATTGTTGTTGTTGTTGTTTGTTGCTGCTGCTGTTGTAGTAGTGCTTCAAACTAAAGATTGTCTGGATAACTACGGAAATTATAGGTTCTAGCCCTTTGAAATTGCATATTATCACTATTATTTGATGTATTCATAACACCTACACCAGCGCCACCACCACCTCCCACACTACCGCCACCCATTGTCGTGGTATTGTAGGGATTATTTATCATGGGTGCCGTTGATTGTGAATTCATTGTACCCATATTATCATCGTAATTGTGTTCATTACTTAGATTACTGCTGGCTTTACTGCTCATTGTATTGCTGCCACTGTGGCCCTTGATGGGCTTAAATATCGCTGTGGTGGCATAATATTTTTCCATTGGCGGCGGTGGCACTTGTGGTGGCCTTGGGAATATACTGCTCAAGGGTGGTGGTGGTGTACGGCGCACATTAACATAACCGCCCGGCGTTGAATTGGACATTTTTGTGGGCATATAATCTTGCATATGTGGCACAGCGTAACCGCCTTCAGGGACGTCTGCAAAATGGACAGTGAGAGTGAGAGAGAGAGAGATAGAGACAAATTATTATGAAATATTAATAAACCACAAAATATAAATGCCTTATTGCCAAAAATATATGTGTATAGGTAATAGAAACTATTAAATTATGGTTTTATATTGTGTAATTAACCCTCTATGAGGTCTTCTGTAGTGTAATGTAAGTAGGGTAATGGAAATAAATTGTAGGCTTTAAAGGAAAATTTATTCTTTGAAATGTATGCATTTATGTTTAGTACAAAAGTAATTTCGTAAAAAGTAATTTTGTACTTTTTTAACAAATGCTCTTATGTACCTTTTGAACAAAAAGTGCTTTTGAAATTTTTAAACAAAACGACCTTTTGTAATAATTTCTGAATGGTACTTGATATTTTTCTTTAACAAAAAGTACTTTGTCCTTTTTATCAAAAGTAATTTGGTACAAAGTACCAAATATTGAAATATTTTTTAGAATTTTCTAGTTCATATTTCTAAGAAATTTCATATTTAAGTGTCTTAAAAAGGCCCCGATTGCCGTTTACAACACTAATGGCTAAATTCATAGGCTTGAGTTAGCTAATGGCAAAGGCTTAACTTATGATTCTTTTTTCGCAATGCTTAGTTTGCCATTAGAATACCAAGTAATAGTTAAACAATAGTTAGTATTTTAGTTTACCAATGGTTAACTAATGACCGAGAATTCGGCCATAAGTATTTTGTTGTTTTATGTTGTAAACTATGATTACGATTTACAACACTTATCAGTTTAGTCGTATGAAAAATGTAGTCGAGACAACACAATATTTTAGTGTTTTGAACGATAATGGGTCCCAAAATATTTGGCTATTGTATTGAGTACTAAAACTGGATATAAGTCTATTTCAAAATATACTAACCATTAAAAAGCCATTAAAAAGCCTATATTTGTTGTGTTTAAAATAATGTTGTAAAAGTTTGAAAACTTTCTAAAAAGACACTGAACAGAAATTCCTCCAAAAAGTACCCAGGTTTTAGAAAATATTCAGTATTACCAATCTCTTCACATATCAGTTTCAATGGCAGGTTTTTATATCTCAGCTCTAATATCATCTATAGTGTTGTCTATAGATATTTCATCGTGCTAAGTCTGGAGTCTCGCCTCATTTCTGTATTGTTCTAGTCTCTAGTTTTGTTTGTAGTTTATTATTTACTCTGGAATTGCTAGTCTCTAGTTTTCTCGTTTCGTTTCTAGTCTCGTATATACTATATTCTGTAGCAGTAATGCCAACTTTTGAGACTCAAAACGCGTAAAAAATCCATATAAAGCCACATCCAATTTTCTTTTTTTCGCGTTTTTTTGCGTTTTGAGTGACTAAAATCGGGCTAAATCTAGCCCGAAAAGGGCTAAGTTGGCATCGCTGTTCTCTAGTCTCCTCTTTACTTTCGTTTATGGTTTTATCTTGTTTCTAGTCTCGTCTCTAGCCTAGTTTTTAGTTTAGTTTCCAGCCTTGGCTTTAGTCTTGTTTTGTCTTTAGTCGCATTTTAAGTTTTTTTTTTAGTCTTGTCTTGTTTCTAGTCTCGTATTTAGTCTGGAAGTTAAGCGCTTCTCTAGTCTCGTTTTTAGTTTGTTCTCTTGTCTTGTCTCTACTTTTATTTAGTTTTAAGTCTAGCAGCGTTTCGTTTCCAGTTCGTATCTCCTCTCTTTTCTAGTCTTATTTCTACTCTCGTCTCGTTTATTTTCGTCTCTAGTCTCGTTTCTAGTCTCTTGTTTAGACTTATCTTATCTCTACTCTCGCCTCTTTTCTAGTTTCGTCTTATTTCTAGTCACGACGCTAGTTTAGTCTCATTTTAAGTTGCGTTTTAAGTTTCTTTTCTAGTTTCCTCTTATATTTTTATTGCATTTAGCCTAGACTCTAGAGTGTAGCCTCGTCTCTAGTTGTTAGTTTGTTCTCTAGTCTTGTCTCTAGTTTTGTTTCTAGCCTTGTATTTAGTCTCATCTCATCTCTACTCTACTCTCGTATCTTTTTTAGTTGCGTCTTGTTTTTAGTCTCGACTCTAGTTTAGTTTCGTCTTAAGTCCCGTTTTCTAGTCTTGTATTTATTGTAGAGTCTAGTCTAATTTTTAATCTGTTATCTATTCTTGTCTCTAGTTTTGTTTCTAGTCTCGTATTTAGTCTGAGCTCTACTATACTCTCGTCTCCCTTCTAGTTGCGTCTTGTTTTTAGTCGCGACGCTAGTTTAGTTTCGTCTTTTTTTCTAGTCTCGTATTTATTCTGAAGTCTTGCCACGTTTCGATTCTATTCTCGTATCTCGTTTCTTCTCTAGTCTCATCACTAGTCTAATCTTGTTTCTAGTTTATGCTTTCTAGTATGGTGTCTGGTTTCTTTTCTTGATTCTAGTCTCGACTCTGTCTAGTTTCTTGTTTCGTTTTTAGTAGCAATTCTAGGCTCGTTTTAAGTTTAGTTTTTTAAGTTTTGTCTTTAATCTCGTCTCTTATCTCTGTTCTGGTTTCACCTATCTCGCGTCTAATCTCGTCTCTAGTCTTGTATATATAGTATAGTCGCCTATATATATCGTCTCGTTTCATTTCCAATCATGTTTCTAATCTCGTGTCTTGTTTTATTTCTCGTCGCGTTTCTAGTCTAGTTTTAGGGCGCTCAAAGTGTTAAAATTTGTTTACCAAAAACCCAATTTAGTTTAGTCACCACTTATATTTTAATGGTATATAAGCCTAAAATATTATTAATATTAAATTTACTAAGTTTATGGCTTTAATATGTATCTTCTAAGGTTTCTTTGCAAACACCAAAAACTTTTATATTTTTTGTTCATTAAAATAATTTATGGTTTTCAAAATGATTGTTTGTTCTTTTAACGGCAATTCTCTTGTTAAGGGGAGTATTTTGTGTGTTTTGTCTGTGTTTTTTTTTTTTTCTTTAATATATTTATGAAAACTTACCTGTATAGTCTGGTGTCATATTACATTGTAAATCATTAACGGCCGCATAACCATTTACCCCACTCGTATACATATTTACATTAAAGGGTTCATGGTATAGACTATTTTTACCAATTGAATCACTATCATCAACGCTGGCCTGCAAAGAAATAGAAACAGATATATTAATTTTAATATAAAACAATTAATTATTTAAAGTAAACAGTAAAGTGTTGGTAAGCATAACAATATTAACAAGGGAAGAGTTTTTAAGCAAATAATTATATCTAATGGTTTTGTAAAGCTTTTCATTGTAACAAAGGAGTTAGTTAGACAAAAAGCTATACTCTTAATAGCCATTAATGTTAAGGGTTCAAGGGGAATAGACCAAAAACAAAAAAGTTATTAATTATTAAAATAGATAATGAATTAAATGTGTTATAAGTCTAACAATATTCAATATTAGCAAACTATCAGCCCAATCATGAATAACAATTCCGCGGGAGTTTTTCCCCTTTTCTCATTTCTCCTATTTAAATTCAATGTTAAAAAAATAAAAAGGGAAAAACTCCCGCGGAATTTTTATTCATGATTGGGCTGTATATAAATAAAGAGTGTTTTTTTAGATGTATAGAACTTTAAGTTGGCAGCACTTTTTTAACTAGCGGCCTTTTTGTCAGTTGTCAAGTGAATTATGTTTAGTTTGGTTTGACATTTCAACATGAATACACTGACGCATGTACAACTCTTCCAAATTGTGCAAATTAATAATGAAAATACGTTCGAAATACCTATCGAGGATA
This sequence comes from Bellardia pandia, assembly GCA_916048285.2. Classification (NCBI taxonomy): domain Eukaryota; kingdom Metazoa; phylum Arthropoda; class Insecta; order Diptera; family Calliphoridae; genus Bellardia; species Bellardia pandia. Next base: position 97,724,190 of record OU696530.1, on the reverse strand, counting down.
TTTTTTTTTTTTAACGCATAGAGCATACATATATATATGACTGGCTCGTACATACATAGTCTAATATAGACATCCAATATTCGATGACTTTTTCCAAAATTTGTGGCCGTATATCGGCAATAACGCAGTGGTCAATCGTTTCGGGCTTATTATGATTTCAACAAGACGGCTCGATTTAGTGGAGGTCATATGCCAGAATTCATATTTAATTTATAATGCCAGAATATTATGGTTCAAATAAAGTAAATTTCATGTCAATTTAAATTAAATCGTCTTTGTTTTATTAAATTTAAAAGTTATGTTCACTTAAAAAACCACACTTTATATGTGTGTAATTCAAATTACAGAAATTGCAATCGTTTCAAAATTTAAGTTCATTCATATACATACATATTAATATACACAAATTCGTTGTATAATCCCAGCGCAAAAAATTGCAAGTGCCTCCATTTGCAGGCCTTATAGAGAACATATTGTCAACAAATCATGATTTCAATAGCAAACACGATTTGTTTTGCAATTAATATTGTATATCATCAATACAAAAACAAACATTATTTTGGTCACTTTGTTCATCCATAAATTTTGACTTTTATGCAAATTTATGGTGTAGAGTACCCGAAAGCAGTATTTTATATGCATGTGATTTTTTAAACTTAATTTAAAATTTGATGTAAAATTAATTTAAATTAATTTAAAATTAATTTAAAATTAATTTAAACCTTTTGTTTTATTTAAAACACCTTCTTTTACTTTCCTCAATATAATTATTAATTTAGCAGACCTTTAATTACGCCTTGTGTGAGGCATTAGTTCGTAGACCTTACAATTGACCTTCTCAAGTCGGCCTTCTAGCAGGCATGTAACCAGTAGCTAGTAGGCAAGGCCTTGACTAACAATGACACGCGGCTGGATGCTGGTGACTTCCAAAGAAAACCTTCTAGAAGGCCTCTTTACAGCATCTTTTCCCCACTGGGATGTTGGTATTTGCAAGTGCAACTTTTTAGAAAAAACAATAACAATAACGACTTCGTTAACTTGCATATTTACATAAATTCTTCTCAATTACACATACACAACAACATATACTTGATGAGTACATTCTAAAAATAAGTGGACCTGTTATTTTTGGTCATTTATGAATGTTGGAATTATTGTCTATAATTTTCTTTCTACTTTTCTTGATTTTTTGCAAACAAAATGGTAAAAAGAAACCAACATATCCTGTTCTTACTTTAAACATCAGATCAATTTCAACATAACTTGAATAAGGACCCTTAATAGATAAACTTTATTAAATCATGGATAAATAATTCAAAGTATTACATACATATTGTAATGAATATTTCTATAAAGGGTAATTTTTTAGCAACTTTCTTTTTTTCCAAAACTGTTTTTGGCAGCTCAGCGTGCAGATTATTGAATTTTATTATCAAAATTCATGCTCGGTTAAGAAAGTGCAAAAATATGGTTCAGAGACGAAGCTCATTTCTGGTTGAATGGATTCGCAAACAAGCAAAATTGTCGTAATTGGTGTGAAGAGCAGCCAGAACCATTGTAAGAACTGCCAATATATACATGACTGACATGTTGTTTCAACAAGACACCCAATTGAGTTCCAAAGTCGTTTGTTCCAAAATATTAGCAATATGGCGAAAATGTTAAAATTGTTTATGGACTAAACAATATTCCCTGCATATCGAACCACTTTAAATCACAACGCATTGTTTGGTTTTTAAATGTGTTGTAGATATAAGGATATAAGTCTACTTAGAGCTCATGATTTTTTAGCCACTATCTTGTTGGCAGATTATTGAATTTTATAATCAAAATTCATGCTCGGTTAAGAAAGAGCATCGTGCGCGACGAAGGCTGTGAATGTTAAGCGCTACCGTGCGATGATAACAATTTTTTTTTGTTGCCCAAAATAGAAGAGCTGGACTTGGCTGACATTAGGTTTCAAAAAGACGGTGTCACATGCCACACAGCTCGCGAAACAATGTCCCAATTGAGAGACGAGTTCGTTGAACAGTTAATGTCACGTTTGGGGCCGGTAATTGGCGGTATTGGCTCATGTGATTTAACGCCTTTAGACTATTTTTTGTAGGGCTATGTTAAGGCTCATATCTATAGGTACAAGACCGCAATGGTTGACGCACTGAAAGCCTATATGAAATAATTTAGTTGTGAGAAAATTGTACCCAGCATATGAACCATTTGAGGCATAATTGCGATCAACATTTACATGAAATCATCTCTTAACATTGAATTATATAGATTGTGCTATCGACTCAACTATAGGGTGTTTTTTTTACAGGTTTGTTTTTCAAAAAGAGATAAAACTGGCATTTTGTGGTCAAATCAGGCAACTCTAATGTCACTTATGTTCAGTTTGGTTTGCCATTTCATCATGAACAGGTTGACAAAAGAACAACGCTTGCAAATCGTGCAAATTTATTTCGAAAATAACGGTTCAGTTCGCGAAGTTTACCGCAAGCTCCGTCCATTTTATGGTCGACATAATCGTCCATCAGAGCAATTAATTCGGTTAACCATGGATCGTTTTCGCACTACGTTTACTCTATGTGATAATACGCATGCGCAGAGACGTCGAACAGTGCGCACCGAAGAAACAATTGCCGCTGTACAGCAAAGTGTTGAAGAGGACCCGAATTAATGGAGACCGGTATAGAGCCATGATAACCGACTATTTTGTTCCCGAATTGGATGGCATGAATGTGGATGAGTTGTGGTTCCAACAAGACGGCGCTACATGCCACACAGCGCACGCCACAATCGATTTATTGAAGGAAACATTCGATGAGCGCATAATTTCGCGGAATGGACCTATCAATTGGCCACCAAGATCGTGTGATTTGACACCATTGGATTATTTTCTTTGGGGATATGTGAAGTCGCTCATCTACGCCAACAAACCAGAAACGTTAGGGGAATTGGAAGCCAACATTCGTGGCGTTATTGCCGACATACGGCCCCATATGCTCGAAAAAGTGGTTGAAAATTGGACCTGTAGAATTGGCTTTATTCGAGCCAGCCGCGGCGGCCACATGCCTGAAATCATATTTAAACATTAATGGCATAAAATTATCCTTCCACTAAAGCCAAATTGATGGTCCTTAAAACGATTTTCTTGTGTTTTATTTCAATTCGAAGTTCTATACCTCTCAAAAAAACACCCTATATATGTTTCACATATTCGTGTAAATTTTATGTGTTTGTTTTTTAATCAAATCCGAAAGCTCTTAAAAAATCACTCATTACACAAGCTTTCTTTCGTGGTAAGAGGCTTAAAAGTCTAATTATATTGCAAAATCGAAAAATAATATAAAAAGTAGGCTTCACATTCCAGCAAATTTACAGCCTAAATTTATACCACAAAATATTTAAAACACCTGCTTTAGCTTAAATACATATATTTTGGTCCTATTATTCCAAAATAATGCAAACAAATTTATTAAATTCTGGCCAAGAGTTTGCAGCTGGTTTCCTCCCAAAACTCGTTTGCCTTTTCTAAACTGCTTCCTTTGCTCGCCTCAGGACACTTTATTATTATCCTGAAGTTTATGACTTTTGCATGTAATTTAAGTTGAGCAGCTTTTTTATGATTTTGTTTACATTTAGTTATTATTTGTTTAAATGCTTGTTTTCTATCTCTAACTACCACTGACTGCAATCTGTTCTTTATTACTTAGATCTTTTAATATACATACTTATGTATATGATTTTTTTTTGCTGTGATAGCAAACTTGTATTTAGTTTTTAAGGGAATAAGTTGATATTGTTGTTTTCTACTTACTTTAAGTCCTGTGCCATTTGGTCGATGCTTATCAACGTTGCCACCCAAGGTATTGGGATTAAAACTATATTGGAATGCATCCAAAACATTGCTGCCACGAGCACGTTTTGTTCGCGATACAATGAATAAAATGATGGCAACCAATAAAATAATGATGGTGGTTAAAACTACGATAACAACACCAATGAAATTTTCTTCGGAGGGCTCTTGATCGATGGGTTTGGGGGCGATTACTAAAAGGAAGAAGAAATATATAAAATATAAAGACTAAAATTTAAAGCCAATAATTAAATTTCTTTATTTTTAACATATTTAATATTTTTTTTCAAGTCCACAGCTGACAACAAATATCAGCACAACTTTTTTGTGTTGTGTAAAGAAAAAAGAACTTACATTGTGGTCCATTATTATAGTTGCGTTCGCCATTAACATTTGTTGTTGGCATATTACCACCATTTTTATTATTATGATGATATTCATTACTTTGCAAAGGATATTCACGGGTATCCTGTGGCAACAGGGCGCCACGTTGTTCTTGTTCGTCTGTGAAATTTCCCACGGCTGGCACTAAAAACGGAGACAAGAGAAAAATACACACAATATGAGTAAAACAAAATCATACGAAACTCATAGTAAAGTAATTTAAATCTGTAGAAATTTTCATTGAATCCTTATGGCAACTGCTAGACAATAAGTTTTTTTTAATAACTAACAAAGTTATTTATTTTTAAAGGCAAATTAATATCTAAAAAAAAATATAAATTATTTATATGTTTTTAAATAATTTATAAACATTTTCATCATTCATATAATAAGCTTGAAGATTTCTCTCTTTATACTTTAAATTAATTTCCAAATACAATCTCTATTCCTTAACAAACACCATCACACAAAAAATCCTTTAATTATCAAAAATTATCAACAGCTGTATATTTATATACTTGAAAGCTTTTGTTTTATAAAATTCTTTGAAATTTATTTATTTTCTGTTGAAATCCTTTTATAAGTTTTTTTTGTTGAGACATCATAGTGCGTAACTATAGGAAAAAAATCTCAAGCTCAAAATTCTATACCCCTTTTTCTCTAAACAAAAAAGGGAAAGCAGAAAAAAACTTAAAACAAAAAGTTTTTGTTTTCAAACAAAACACACTCTCTGACAAAAAACCGAGCTTTAATTGACAGCACAAAAAAGAGTATAAAATAGAAGAAGTAAAACAAAAAGAATGATTTGTAAAGATTATGACACAAAAAGGTAAAGATTTACCACAGATTTCTATAGAAAATAAACAAAAAAAAAAAACAGTAATGTGGGAAAACAATGAAAATCAATATTTATTCTTTAGTCCTAAAACAAGGTAGAAGGTAGGCTTTTTAAGTAAAACTAAAGCTCAGATTTCAGAGACTTAAGAATTCAAAGAATTATGTGTAATTAAAGACTTTAGTTGGACAAACTGACATTCTTAGACAACTAAAGCAGTTTCAATCAAATTGTGGCAACATAAAAGCTTTTTAGTTACACAGAAACTTTAAAATTTAACCAATTTTAAAGATTAAAATGTTATAAAAAAAATGTTATTTGTAATTCAGTCTAAATTAGTACTTTTTTGAAAATGTACATTTTCGCAATATAGTACTTTTGTATGTTTTATGTACAAAAATTATAAGTAGTATTTTACTTTAATTTGCTATGTTGATAAAAGCAAACTTTTTAGACTTTTAAATGCTTCTCAAGAGCTGAAATTTTAATGTTAATGATTTCAAACTAAAACTAAACTAAACAAAAAAAATAGCATTGAGTATGCAAATAAAAATTGAATAAATTAAATTAAAGTAGTGAAATGTACTTTTGTTGAATTTTGGAGTTTTTGTAAAGAAGAAATTCAAAAAATTACATTTTTGAAAAAAGTACTATTTTATTTAGTACCAAATTAAAAAAATTTCATCGTTAATTAAGCAAATATTGTTATACATTTTTATTTATGGCAAAACGGTTATTTAATGAAAAATTCTCATACTTAAAAAAGTACTGCATTTAGTACTTTTACAAAAAAGTACTATTTTGTTTAATTCAAATTCTTTCACTAAGAAAAGTGAAATAAAACAAAGAAAATGTTAAAAAATTAATTTTGTGTAAAAAAGTGTTGTTTATTTGGTACCAAATTTAGTATGTACTTTTTTTAGAAAACTTAAATTTAAACAGCAGAATTATGATAAAAATTTCGGATGAATTTTTGTAAAAAACATCAATTTGAATTAAATTGGTGTTTTTGGAAAAAAGTACTCTTGATAAACTTGAATGTTTTTAGTAAACAAAAAAATAATTAATTTTAATTTTGGAGCAATTAAATAGTAATAAACTAAAAGTTTTTTTTTTTTGTATAGGAATATAAAAACAAAACGTTAGAGTTAATTTTTGCAAAAGTGTGACATTTTGTTGGGTACCAAATTTAGAACTCATGAAAAAACAACACTTTATATATAAGAAATTTAGTTTGTTCTAAATGTTCTAACAAAATTCGTGATTTTTTGAATAAAGTACTAAAATTGGTAGCTTTTGGAAAAAATTACTATTCTATAAATTGTTCAGGAAAGTTTGAAAGAGACAAACATTTTTCGACTTAAATTGAATGCATTTTTTTTAAGAAGATAAGCGTAAATTTGCAAAAAGTACCATAGTTGCTATTTTTTACAAAAAAGTACTTTTGTTTGATTTTATTGTTTTTCAGTTAAGGAAAGACAAAAAATAGTTGGCATTAAAGAGAGACTTTTTTATACTGTTTCCACGGAACATGCTTCACTCTCTATTCATGCTTCACACCCCAATCATGTGCGAAACAACTCGCTTCACCATACAAAATTTTAAGAGCGAATCATGTAGATTCATATTGAATCTACTTGAGAAAATTTGCACTCTTCTCTAATTTTTATCGCAAGTTTATCTGCACTAGCTGTAAAAATTTAAAATTATTGTAAACAAAGCAAATTATTTTCTTGTTGCTAGAAGTAAAGAAAATAAATACGTACGAATGTATGTTTTTTTCAAATAAGCTAACTAATTTCCACTCACTTTTTTTTGTCCATTAAAAAAAATTATTTTCCACAAATTGTAAATTCTGTTTTTTTATTGTGTTTGTTTATTAAAGACAACTGTCAAATCGAATCAAGCTTATTAGTCATGTAAACAGCATGATTCATAAACATGATTCAGAAGGCGAAGCAGGTGATTCAAGTCGTCGTGGAAACATAGTATTACGGTAAAAAACGTTAATTTGCCAAGTACCAAATAAATGTGGTACTTCTTGAGTAAATTTGGTACTTTTTGGAAAAAAAATACTTTTGTTTAAATTGAATCTTTTTCAGTGCAAAAAAGATAACAAACTTATAATTATAATTCAAATAATAAAAAATTAGTTTTTTAACCTAATTGATCATATTAAGCAGATTTGGTATGAAAATAATCATGTTTTGAATGTGGAAAGTAGCTTAAATATTAAAAAAGATTATAATTAAGGGGATTTTGAGGCTATTGTAAGCATTTGCTGTACAAATTTACAAAGCAATTTGTTTTAAATTTTTACATTTGATATTAATTTCTTATTTAGTCGTTTTACAATTTGCTTTAATAAAAAATTGAATTTTTAATAAGTGCGTGTGGTTTCCCTTTTAAATTTCACACGCACTTTATTGTTTTTTTCTCTCAAAAGCACTTAATGTAAAAGCACCACGATAACGTAATCTTTAACGCCTGTTTGAATTCAACAATCACAAAAAAACGTGTTTTTGAAAATGATTTATTTATGAAAAGGAAATACCTTAATTACAATAAATGCATACTAAATGAAAGAAAGGAAAAAAAATAAAACTATACTAGAGTATACGTTGTCATGGTAAAAATTATTCAAAGAAGAGGGTTAATATTTCTTAAAAATTTTTCAATTGTGACAAAATTAAAGCATTAAAGGGGTGGAAAGAAGGGTAACAGCAAAAAAAGGTTAAATGCCAAGATAAGCAGCTTTTAAGGTTGTCTTTAACGCTAATAGATAAAATAAACAATAAAGCTTTGAAATTTAAACAAAATAAAGGAAAACTTCAAAGGAATTTTCTGAAGCATGTGTATTAGTTTATTGCACATAGACCGGGGGCGTTAAGAGAAATCTTAAAGATAAGCTGCTTTAAGGTTTCTTGGTTTGAAATTTAAGGAATTTTTGATGTTTTTGTTGCTTTGCTGTTATCACACCCTGTTTGAGATTTTCAGAAGCTGTCTTGTTGTTATTATTATAGAGATATGAATCAATATAGTTGTTTAATGTGCAATTCCTTTTCTTTCATTTGTTTTCTATATTTAAACGTTTCTATTGTTTGCTACCCATCCCGGGCAGAAGTTTGTTTATAAAGGTATTCTTTTTCTTTACTTTTTTTTTGTTTTGTTTGAGTCATTCATTCATTTATTTATTCCTGCTTTCAAGTACAAATACTGTGACATAACAATAAATACAAATGATTTTTTTATAGATATATGTATGTATGTATGTGTATCTGCTGAAGTAACATTCACTAACAGGGGTTAGTTTCTTTTGCTATTGAAATGATATTGAATATAAAAGCAGCAGTATTATATTTTATAAATTGTATGGACATTTTTATTGACTTCTTCTATTTCTTGTATTTTTTTCTGCTTTGCTTAGTATTTCAGGCCATTTCCCCCTCCACAATTTGATATCACTTTTTCTGGCTATGAATGCATTTTAAATGTCATTGTCCATTGTTGATAATCAAAATGTTGGAAAATAAACCATTGCAGGCAACGGACGGGCGGGCATTCAAGTACAATCAATGATTTCAGTTCACAAAATCACAAAAAAAAAATAATAATAATAAAAATTGTATGCAAACTGCATTTTCAAGTGTTTGACACTTGAAAGTGAAATGAAGCTGAAAATGATTTTAGTTTTATTTCATATATTCATTCATTCATAAACTCACTCTCTATCGTTAAATAAAATCAAAAGTGCATAAATGTTGTATGCACTACAGGTTTGTCAATCCATTTGTAATTTCTGAAAATTTTATAAGGTACAGCATCCTTACTCGCATACGAGTACACATACATACATATATATACTCGTACATATAGTAAAGTCTGACATTAGTACTTTTGCTTAATTTTAATGTCAACCTCTACGAGTTTAAACAGCTGAAATTTCGTTTTTAAATGTTTCTTATGCTAAATTTTTTCGAAATTTTATAAAAAGCAATAATTTTCAAAAAGTACTTAAATTGGTACTTATGGGAAAAAATTTATTAATTTTTTATGTTTTTGTAACAAATAATCCACTTTATTTTTTGTGTTTTTTTAAATCTTACTTAAAAAACTAATAACTTTTTATGAAATTAAGCAGTAATTTGCAAAAAGTACTAAAATTGGTGCATTTGTAAAAAAAATTTTTTTGTTTAATTTTGATGTTTTTAAGTAAGAAATAGCAAAAAAATTCTTTAAGTTAATTATATAAAAAGTACTTTTTTATTTAGTACCAAATTTAGCACTTCTTAAGAAACTTTAAATTGAAACACTTTAAACTCAGTTTTTAAATGTTTTGAATGCAAATAAGGATTTTTCGTATAAAAAATCATTATTTGAAAAAAAAGTATGTACATACTGAATTTAGAACGTTTTGGATTTTTTCTAATAAAAAAGAAACATTAATTTGCAATAAATACTAAATTGGTACTTTTGGGAACAATAGTACTTTTGTTTTATTGCGATTTATATGTAATATGTAATTGTGGGAATATCAAAAAAATCGTTTAGTATAATTTTGTCTAAAAAGTACTTTTTTATTTAATAACAAATTTAATATTTTCAAATATTCAACAATTTAAATATGTATGGATAAGAAAATATTATCTTTAAAATTTTCATAATGAAAATAGTGATTTTTTATGAAAAACGCATTAATTTAAAAATAGTACCAAAATTTATACATTTAATAAAAAGTACTTTTGTTTAATTTTAATAAAATTAAATAAATTGCGTTATTTGTTTTAAAACCAATGATTTTTTATGACAAAGACAATAATGTGAAAAAGTACCAAAAGGAACTTTTGGGAAAAAAGTACTTTTGTTATATATTTATTAATGAATTAAGTAACTTTTTAACAGCCTCAATTTAAACGAAAGAAATATAAAAAGTACCTTAATTGTTAATTTTTTGTTTATTTAAACATACGTTTGTTTTATTTTAAATATAACGATGGCAATAAAGTATTCGGTTTGGAAATAAATGAGCCGCAATTTTTTGTCACATTACTGCCTATATTTCAGAAAGCTTTTTCAAAGACCTTGTAGTTTATATAATATTCTCTTGTTATTTCTATAAATGTCTTCTTACCTGATACAAATGATATCTCTGACAGCATTATCCATTTGACAGCAAAATACAAGTTTATTTTCAAATATTTGCCAACACGATGATGCAGTTTAATGGTAACATCTCTTGCATGATCCATAATATTATCAGGCATATAAGAGAAATGGACGGGTTCGCCGGAAAAATGTCGACCGCCAATGCTGAAAAACACTTTGGCATGGACAAAGACCTAAAAATTAACAAAATAAAATTAAGGAAATTAATATTTTTAGCTAAAACGTAGAAGAGAATTTCAAATATCTCCATAAAATACATCAAATTTATGATAAGTTTAAAAGGCTGTAACGTAAACCCACCTGTACATCCTTGGTAAACATATTATTCGTATGCAATACTATGGCACTAAAATTACGCACTGTATCAAATTCGAAGACAATTTCAACAGGTTTACCCATTAAGCCGGGTGTATCATTGCGCCAGCCAATCCATTCATAGCCTAGGAAGAAAACAAAAATATTAATACATACATATGTTGTCATAATTTTTACAAATATTTTTTATAACCCTTCAGAATAACAACTTTAATTTCGGTTATAAATTCTGGCAACAAAACTAAAACATTTAATAAATATAAATAATCTATACAAGTATTCAAGAGGAATTCTACAAGGAAAACCTTAAGTAAAGTTATTTATTTATACGAAATTTCAATATCCATGAAAAGTAATTTCAAACACGCAGCCGTATAAACACACAATATAAGACACACAAACTCACACACAAAATTTCTTTATCCTTTCAAACAGAAGTAAACCAGCAGTGCTGGTAACTGGCCACGAAGTGGGGATTTATGTAAATACTCGTCACCTAAGAAGCAGATTTAATACCTGCTTTTTAACTCTGGGGTATTTACTGCAGGGTAGTAAAATAACTATTTCATATATATATATACATATATGAAACACACTACACTATAGTTTACTGAGGGACACTAAAGTGATAATTCACTCTACGCTAGATAACTTGGGATATGTAAAGTAATCTATACACTTAACATTGTAATAAATGTTATATGACTTTGAAATTATAAATTGGAGCCAGCTAAGTAATTCAATAAAAGACATTAACCCTTTTCGAAACTGCTGGAATGTTTTCCAAGTTTCAGAGTGTGTGGAAAAACAGCATATTTTTGTAAGAAAATTTATGTTTTTACGTAGTTTTGTCGTTAACCCTGCTGCAACCTCTTCACAATCACTCCCCCTAAAGAAATGGCTCAAATACCAAACAAAAGCAAACATTTAAATGCGCCAACTGAAAATTATTACCTTATGAACGCGACATTTAAACCTTTTTCTTCCCTCTACCAGCTCCCACTCTAACCCGGTACTTAAATAGAACAACAACTTTTTGAATTTTCTATACTTTAAGCTTTTTACAAAACAACAAACTTAATTTGTTATTATTGCTGTAGACGGGAATAAAAACCAAACCATGGCCATACAATTATTAGTAAAATATATATACTCGTATTATTGTATGCCAGTAAAGAGTTAGGAAGGAGGTTTTAGTTTTATGTTTACGAGTACATATTGTTTTTTGTACACACCAAAAACACAAAACATATTAAGTTATAAATTAAACTGGGTATACAGTATGTCTTTGTTTCATACTTTTACACACTTACTAAAAGAGTTTAAAAAGGGTGGCAATCAATTTGCGTAAAGCTTTTTTGTACAAAGGCTTTAATAATAATTTAAATAAATCAATATTAAAAGGAAGTTAGGTTAGTTAGAGAAAATTTGTTAAATAAATAAAAACAAATGAGTTTAAAGAGTTTTAAATATGTATATAAACGAAATTTAATAAATTTATGATTTAGTATGTAAAAAACTAAATTCCAATGAAATAAACAATAATATATCCCTAAAAGAAGCACTGTGTTGCATTACTATAATTACAATTGTTATTAGCTATTTGTTGCAAAGTTACAAACAGTTCTTTTTACGTGTACAATTTTTTAAAAGGATGGTTAATAATCTTTTGTTATCCTAAATTTGGTAGACCGCTTCCTTAATTTGAAAGAGAAGTTGTACATTAACAGTGTTTCATAACTATAATTACATTTTATCGTTCACACTTTTCACCCTCTTACACTCTACTAATCCTACTACTACCCTGCTTACTCTTTTACTCTATCTCTTCTCTATATAACCTCTTTTTCCTATTCAATCAGGTAACACAATGGGACCAGCGATATGGACCTAAGTGGGCCGTAATACACGGCCGCCTGCTAACCTAACCTACATTTTATAATAAACAAAAAAGAATTCAAGAAAAATAGAACTATCGGGGTTGTTATGGAATCTGAATTGAAATCGACAAAAAAATGATTGTGGTGTCATATAAATCAATATTATTGGTTTAATTTTCGAAACAGAATTGTTGTCAGAAATTGGTTTTATAGAATGCAATGTTATCGTTAGTTGTCACAAGTATTCCGATGGCAGTTTTGCATTGTTTATTTTGGTTTTTGTTTTAGGCGGTTAAGTATTGGCGCACAATGTAAGTAAAAATAAACAATTACGTGTGATAAAAAAGTTTATATGTAAAATTCATAAATAGGAGTGATCACCAGATTCGTACTCTCTCATAAAATACTGTCGTGCGCTGCCAATGCTCCATACAAGGTACAATTGTACTTTTTGAAAACATTTTAGACTCAGTTGCTACCGTGGTACTACCAAGAGTCATTTGGTATAATTTCAAAATATTGCTGCATCAAAAATTGTGGAATAGAAAAATATATGATGTGAGTTACCATTTGTGTAATAGTGCAGTTTATTAAATTTCATGAACATTGTGGTCCACATATCCATATGATGTTTAAATAGGCATCTTAAAGACGTTTATCAATAAGAAAAGTTTTTGGTTGAATTATCGAACCACTGAACATAATCGAAGGAATAATGAGGAATGAAGACTATCTACGTATTTGCGAACTAATTTTCTCTATTTTTCACATAAGATCATCTATCATGTGGATGAAGTTACTATTCAGCAGTATGGTGACCTACAGCACACTTCCAAAATCGTGAAAGACAGGCTTAGCAAGCCGAATTTTTATTTGATGCAGTGGCCAGCAAAAAATTGCCAAACTCAATCCGTTTGTAAATTTATGGTTTATGGTAAAGAGACAGTTGGGACAATAACGAATAACGCCAACTTATTTGGAGGAGAATGGAAGAGTTGTTCAGTTTTTGAAAAGTAGGTGGAGAGTATGTCAATATTTGTAAAAAAGTGTTTTGCCGATATAACGGAGTTTGGACTAAATGTTCAAAATATTAAAGATGTGTTGAAAAATTCAGTACAGGCAAGTTGTCTTAGTTTTGTTTTTTTTTTTAATCTTGATAATTATAGTTTGATTCATTAATAAATGATAGAAAACATTTTGTAATTTTCTTCATTAAATTTATTTTGATGCAATAAGAAGTGCTCATAGTACTAACATGTATTCATTTGTGCTCCCCACTGTAAATACTATTGTTCAAGAGCCAGTCCCTTGAATAGTTTGGTAATAGTTTTTGCATTACTAAACAAGTTCTCTAAGATTAGATTTTTTTTTTAACAAACACAAACTACGAAGCCTTTCATTCCCATGACAGCCGGTTCTACGCACCGGAATGACCTGATCACTCGGCCAAGGGCTTTCAACTCAGCAATTACTGCTGTTACAACAATAACAACAAAGCCTTTTGACTTATCTAAAGAAAACAACCAGAGACTTTAGCGGGAATCGTTCTCAAAACCCTCTGACAATATCTCCTAGTCTTTAGAGGCATTCTTTAGGTGACAAATTATCTTTAACATGAAATCGCTAAGATCTAAAACGGTTTCTATTGTTCCAGAACCAGTCTCCTGACTAAACTTGTTTTCGCTCTAAAAACAAAAACAACTTATGTCTTTATTAAAAAACGTTCGGTCGTATAGTTAAAGTTAGTTTGAGTAATTAAATTAAATTTAAGAAAAATTTAACACAAATTGCAATCGTCAAAATTTGATTACATTCTACATAACTTTTTATCTAATGCAGGAGTGCCCAAGCCCTATACTCTTGGTGCTCTTTTGTATTTGTAAAAACTCTTAGCTATAGGCTGTGTGTTTTGTATACTCATTACAGCACTTAGCACTGGCAATACGAAATACACAAACAACTTTTCCTTTTTGTTTGTTTTTTTTGTCGTACTTCACTCTATACACGCAAGCGCAAAGCAACAACACTTTCGTATGGTCTACTGGGGCCAAATTACCGCATTCGTAATCGAATGAGCTATCGTATCGAAAAATGATTTCGATATCGAAATTATGATAAAATGTACTAAATTTCTTGCTCCATATCGATTGTCATAATTTCAAATAAGAAAATTAAGATAAATTTTACTCGATATCGAATGCGGTTATTTGGCATCTGGTAAACATTGGTGACTGCGATCGTCAATGTAGATTTTGGTTTTGTTTAACGTATGATACCGGTTAAAAAAGTGTGTTGTTTCTTTGTATGTATTGGCTTTTACAACAAAAAATACTGAATAAAAATTAGTTTTTATTTAAATGTATTGGTGTTTGCTCTTACATAAACAATTTTTGGGCACTCCTTATCTAATGTCTATACAATTGGAACTTCTACTCGACTTCTTAAAACTTTCAATCATTTTAACTAATATAAGTATATACATACGACTAAAACTAAACAGCACTTGGCAAATTCCTATCTAATACACACCAACAAGCTCTAATTTATTTCTACTGTTCTCGATATCTTTCAACTAGTTCCAGGTTGTACATTACGGTTTTATGTTAATGTCTTAAGTCCAGACACGCAGACAGTCAGAGATAGAGAGACAGCGACTAATTTAACTATGTAGTCTTGAATCTGTTTTATAGAAAGATTGAATGAATATATTTATCCAAACTAACCAGTGTTTATTTGCAAGCATTCAAAAACTTTAGCGTTTATAGTTAGATAGAATGTATGTATGTACAATAAAATAAACCGTAATGTACAGAAAACTGAAAACAAGGATAAAACGAAAGAGACTGGGAAAAAAAGTTTTCTACTTAAAATGTAAAGTTTACAATAATTTTTGATTATTGGCACAATGCCAAATGAAATCGATGAAGTTCTTAAAGTTGTTTATTTTGTTGTTTTTTGTTCGAATAGCTGTTGGCTTCCTTATGCAGACCCTCACAAATAATGCTTCCCTTCCCCTCTATTTATGGAATGTTAAGGCAAAACTTTCCTCCCTTCCTTAAGCAAACACAGTTAAAACAGACTTAAACTGGCGGAAGTTTGTCTATACACGTTATACAGAAAATTCAAAATAAGCATGAATTGAATGCCAGTGTTGCCATAAATTATCATATTGGCTGAAAAATAACAAAAATAAAAACTATGTAAAATATTTTGCCGTAGAATTTTTATTATACTCAAAAGTTTGTGTGTAAATATTTTTGTGTTTTGCTTTTTGGTTGTTATTTTGGCGGTTGAACTTCATTTATTATTATTGTTCATTTGATATTATTTTTGCAACCAGCCAACACACAAGTATTTATAATAATCATTCTTTTTTTGCCAGAGTTTATTGATGAGGAAATTATTTATTTACCAAGTCCCAAGTACAAACACAGACACATACTCTCCCCCTGCCAAGCAAAGTTTTTTAATTTCCCCCCTTTTTTTAAAAAAAGCAGACTAACTGCTAAAGGCAACATTTTAGCTTAGAAAACAAACCCTGGCTGTTAAAGCAGTTGCAAAACTAAAAATTGTCAAATAAAATGATATTAATGTAAATGTCTTGTTATTTATAGCATTGAATTGTTTGAAAAGCTATAAAATTCAGTATTTTAATAACTAAGTTTTTTTCTCTGTTTTATTTTGAAAAGGACAGACAGACAGTCAGGAAAACATTAACAGCTAAAAAGTTGTTAATGTACTATTGATGTCAGTTTGTTTTTTCTTATATTTTTGGTATACAACATCCTTTGAACGTACTCAGACCTTTGAGGCAAAAAAAAGAAGAAACCACAAGAATAAAAATATCTTTTCATTTTATTTTAAGATATACATTAACAAGAAGTAAATTTTTAAACTTAACAAAACAATACTTAAACTTTTCATAAATGTCTAGGGCTCATATCAATTGTTATTCATCAAAAATTATTTCTAAATAAGGACATTACGTTGTGATATGTAATAGTTTAAGACATATTTAAGTATTCAAACTACGTTTTATATAGAAGATGTTGATATTTAAAAGACTACATAAATACACCAGATTTACCTACAAGATTTTCTACAGAAAACATGTTTAAACAAAAAATTTTTTAAAGAAAACTTGTTTATCCACAAGATTTTCTGTACAAAACTTGTTTATTCACAATATTTTCTAAAGAAAACTTGTTTATCGACAAGATTTCTAAAAAAATTTTTATCAACAAGATTCTCTAAAGAAGACTTGTTTATCCACAGGATTTTTTAAAGAAAACTGGTTTATCCACAAGATTTCTAAAAAAACTAGTCTACCAACAAGATTCTCTAAAGAAAACTTGTTTATCCACAATATTTTCTAAAGAAAACTAGTTTATCCACAAGATTCTCTAAATACAATTTGTTTATCCGCAAGATTTTCTAAAGAAAGCTTGATTATCCGCAAGACCTTCTAAAGACAACTTGTTTACCCACAAGATTTTCTAAAGAAAATTTGTTTATCTACAAGATTTTATATTAAAAAAAATTCTTTATTCACAAGATTTTCTAAAGAAAACTTGTTTATCTACAAGATTTTCTAAAGAAAACTTGTTTATCTACAAGATTTCTAAAAAAAACTTTTTTATCAAAAAGATTCTCTAAGGAAAACTTGTTTATCAACAAGATTCTCTAAAGACAACTTGTTTATCCACGGGATTTTTTAAAGAAAACTTGTTTATCCGCCATATTTTCTAAAGAAAACTTGTTTATCTACAAGATTTCTAAAAAAACTTGTCTATCAACAAGATAAAAACTTGTTATTTATCATACTGATTCCCTATAAACAACCGATCATGTACAAACCCTGGTGGCTATAGTAATTTCAGGCATTAAATTGATATTTTCTTATCAATTCTTCTATTTAATTTTAATCTTAATAATTGTTTTTCAAACTTACCTTTACCAAAACCATGTATATCCGTGCGGAAATTATCTTTTCCTTTCTGGCCATCAACCAATTGTCCCAGACCATCAATATAACGATCACCCTGTTCATAGCCGTCATAGGTTTTATCCGATAAATCAACTTCCATGCCACGTTGGACACCCTTTGGTATGCTATACGAAACAATGCCCTCTGGAAATACAATAATATATAAATGGAAATTAGAAACAGGAGTACAAACGTTACAGGAAATATAAAATAAACGTAAATTAAAAAAAAAAACAGAAAAAACTATAAAATGAATTGTGATTTAGTTTATAACATTGTTCTATAACAAAATAGCTAAGAGAGGGGAGCTGTAGTAATGTTATGGTAATTTGAAACTTCTTTTTATATTTGAACATATGTTAAAATGTCATGCATATGTATGTATGTTTGTGTGTATTTAAATTTTTGTTCTGTAGGACGTTTTTCATGTGATGAAGACAAACGACTCACAAACTGCATTGATAATGATGATGTAGTTTTGCGTTTTTAGTTTTATTTTAAAGGCGCAGTTCTAGTTAATGTTTTATGTATTTTAGTTTAGTATTTCATATGTATAGTTATAGTTTAGTTTATTTTAGTTTTTAATTTTGTTAAACACTTATTATAAACACATCCTTTTTAAAGTATGTATTGCAAATGTGAGCGTATCATATTTCCTAATGAAAAGTATAAAAAAATTATTTGAAGTTTGTCAGAGTTGTTTAAATAAAAGGGGAAATATTTAAATTTTGAGTTTAAGTTTGAATAATTCAATGTCAATGAAAATTTATTTCAAAATTTAATTTTGTAAGTAATTAATTTAATTGAAAATTTATTATGAAGAAAAGTTGATTCACTTTCTAATAAAAGAAAAGAGGGTTTGGGATTATAAGAAATTCTTAACATTAACTTTTAAATTAGCAAGATTTCCATTACATTCTAAAACATTAACGAACGAAAGATTTTAAGAGACGAAATAATTTCTATAGAAAACATTAGATGCAAGATTTTCAAAAGAAACTTTGACAGCCGAACGATTTTCTATAGAAAACTTATCAAAAAGCAAAATTTCCTATAGAAAACTTAAACAGCAGAAAGTTTTTCTATTGAAAACTTTAGCAGCAGAAATATTTTTTATAAAAATATTTAAAAGCTGTTTTATAGAAAGCTTTAACAGATTAAAGCTGTTATATAGAAATGTTAACAGGCGAAAGCTGTTCTATAGAAAATTTTAAAGGCAGAAAGACTTTCTATAGAAAACTTTAACAGCAGAAAGATTTTCTACAGAAAACTTAACAAAAAACAAAATTTTCTATAGACAACTTAAACAGCAGAAAGTTTTTCTATAGGAAATTTTAACAGCAGAAAGATTTTCTATAGAAAACTTAACAAAAAGCTAAATTTTCAATACAAAACTTTAACAGCAGAAAGATTTTCTATAGACAACTTTAACAGCAGAAAGATTTTCTCTAGGAAATTTTAACAGCAGAAAGATTTTCTGTAGAAAATTTAACAAAAAGCTAAATTTGCTATAGAAAACTTAAACAGCAGAGGGTTTTTTATAGAAAACTTTAGCAGCAGAAATATTTTTTATACAAATATTTAACAGCTGTTCTATAGAAAGCTTTAACAGGCGAAAGCTGTTCCAAATAATATTTTCAATAGAAAATTTAGCAGCCGAAAGACTTTGTACAGAAAACTCACAAAGACGAAAAAATTCCTACAGAAAACTTTCAGAACAGAAAGATTTTCTGTTCAAAATTTTCACAGCAAAAAGATTTTTTGTACAAAACTTTAACAGTAGAAAGATTTTATCTACAAAACATTAACAGCAGAAAATTTTTCTATAAAAAAAATTTAATTGACGAAAGCTGTTCTATAGAAAAGTTTAACAGACGAAAGCAGTTCTGTAGAAAACTTTAATAGACGAAAACTTTTATATAGAAATTCTACCAGACGAAAGCTGTTCTCTAGAGCACTTCAACAGCCAAAATAATTTCTATAAAAAACTTTAACAGCCAAAAAATTTCTATAGGAAATTCAAACAACCATTTAGACCTTAAACCAAACTTTTTAGTCTTTTTGTTAATAAATAACCACAAACAAATTTAATTAAGGCCTAATAAATATAAAGTTTTTTTTAAATTAAACAATTAAGTATATTTCTACAATCTCCAGGTTTTTGTGGTTAAATTCAATATATTTGATGGCATTTGTTGATTAACAAAAATTTTCCTAGCAAGTAAAACAAGCAAGTGCTGTGTTAATATTAAACACACTCTACAATTAAGCACAATTACGGCAGTAAATTAGCTGTGTAAATACAATCGATTTAAAAGGACATACAGTACAAAAATATACCAGATGTATTAAAATAAATAAAACTACATATGTCGATTTTAATAAATACTTAATAATAGTAATTAAAGCTTAAAAAAGTAGATAATTAAATAATTTTTTTTAAACAATATCAACACTAATATTTCAACAAAAGTTTAAGAATTTAAACTATGTTATATTTAAAAACAAAACAGAACATGTTTGAAGGTTTTATGAATTTTGTATAAAAATATTGCGTGCAGACATTAAATCAGACAATAACCTGCCGCCAATGTCGTTTCAGAGATCTATATATATTTCTTCTGTTAACCTTTGTTTTTATTTTGTTTAAAACAACCTCTTTGTAATAAAACTAAATGGCGCCATATAGGTATTATAACACTTTGCATGCAATTGTCCTGGGTATAAAGCATATACTCGTAAATAACAACAAAGAAAATATAAGTAAATAAAAATCATGTATACTATGTTACAAATAAATTTTGCCCCATGCTAAAAAAACATTATAAAGTTTGACACAAGCCAAATTAGCGATTGACAAAACAGCATTATCAAGAACAGTTTGTAAATGAATTTCTATAGAAAACTTTTTGTTTATGCACAAGATTTTCTATAGAGAAGTTTTTTTTGTTTATGCACAAAATTTTCTCTAGAAAACTTGTGGTTTATGTACAAGATTTTCTATAGAAAAGTTGTTGTTTGTGCACAAGATTTTCTATAGGAGAAACTTTTGTTTTATGCACAAGATTTTCTATAGAAAAACTTTTGTTTTATGCACATAATTTTCTATAAACAAATTGTGGTGTATGTACAAGATTTTCTATAAACAGCTTTTGGTTTATGTACAAGATTTTCTATTAGAAAAGTTGATACTTATGCAGAACATTTTCTATAGAAAACTTGTTGTTTATGTACAAAATTCTCTATAAAAAAAAATTTCTCTAGAAAACTTGTGGTTTATACACAAGATTTTCTATAGAAAAGTTGTTGTTTGTGCACAAGATTTTCTATAGAAGAAACTTGTGTTTCATGCACAAAATTTTCTATAAACAAATTGTGTTTTATTCACAAGATTTTGTATAGAAAACTTGTTGTTTTTCTATAGAAAACTAGTAGTTTATGTACAAGATTTTCTATAGAAAAGTTGTTGTTTGTGCACAAGATTTTCTATAGAAGAAACTTTTGTTTTATGCACAAGATTTTCTTTAGAAAACTTGTGGTTCATGCCCAAGATTTTCTATAGAAAAGTTGTTGTTTGTGCACAAGATTTTCTATAGAAGAAACTTTTGTTTTATGCACAAGATTTTCTATAGAAAAACTTTTGTTTTATGCACATAATTTTCTATAAACAAATTGTGGTGTATGTACAAGATTTTCTATAAACAACTTTTGGTTTATGTACAAGATTTTCTATAGAAAAGTTGATACTTATGCAGAAAATTTTCTATAGAAAACTTGTTGTTTCTGTACAAAATTCTCTATAAAAAAAATTTTCTCCAGAAAACTTGTGGTTTATACACAAGATTTTCTATAGAAAAGTTGTTGTTTGTGCACAAGATTTTCTATAGTAGAAACTTGTGTTTTATGCACAAAATTTTCTATAAACAAATAGAGTTTTATTCACAAGATTTTGTATAGAAAACTTGTTGTTTTTTCTATAGAAAACTAGTGGTTTATGCACAAGATATCCTTGACGTTTTTATGTTGGAGCTATTTGGCACCTTTACAATAAAAAAACCGTAACATTCGCAAATTGTTTTATAGAAAACCTTAACTTTGGCATGTTGTTCTACAGAAAACCTTATGATTCGCAAGACGTTCTTTAAAAATCCTTTACGTTACTGAGATTTTCTGTAGAAAATCCAAAAAATGGAAATAATTACTTCATGTGAAATACACATTTCAAGACATGTATTGCCTTGTTCTGAGATCTAAGCAATCAAGCTGCTAACACTGAAGTAGCAGCGTATACTGAAGCTTTTGAAATAAGCTCTTTTGCACCTTAGAAACCAATTTGTGTTCTTTCAGTATGGACATAATATACAAGACATTTTCCCATAAAACTTTTTTTAAAGTTTGTGGAATAGGCCTAAATTAAGACTGCTGTATATAGGGTAAACATAAAATTACATGTAAACAAGCAGCCTGGGTAAATATCATAACATTTAATAACAATTTGAAATGTTTACTCTTGAGAAAGGAGGCAAAATAAAAGTTACTACTAAATAGAAAAAAAAACTTTAATGACGACACTGCATGGAAAAATATATACAGCTCGACTGCCAGCTCCCGCTCTCTGTCGCTGCGCAATAAAAAAAAGAAAAACAAATTCGCAGTAGGAGCAAAAAAATAAAAAAAAAACAAAAATTTATTTTAATACAATAATTATAACAAGGTTTTTAGCTGTTTTATTTTACCTTGACAAAGTTGTGATACAAGCGAGGGAAACAGAATTAAAATGAACATTCAAATGAGTTTTCCTTTTTTATTTTATTATTTGTGTATATTGTGTAGGATAAATTGTTTTTCATTTTTTGTTGTTATTATGGTTTCTAAGGACATGTCATTTGATTATCATTAACTGGCTTATGCTCCATCAAAATGAGCCTTTTTTTGTGTGATGTATGGAGTTCTTTGGTTTGTTTGCATTATTTCATATGCAAATTAATCAAGATAACACGTTATTCTCGTGTATCCTTGCTGTATATCCTTCGACAAGTAAAACAAAAAATTGTATTCATATAGAATACAGCTTAAAACAGGTGGTGGGGTGACGCAAATAATCGTAATAATTTTATGATGTTGTAAAACGTGCCTACTGTCACTAAATGGAAAAGAAAAATGTGGCATGTATGTTTGTTGGCTGTTTCTTTTTTTACAAAAACAAAATATGCATGCGCAACTAGGTACTAAACTCTACACGTTTCTGGCCCCTTAAAAGCAAAACATTGTCAAGGCATTTTTGTGTTTCTTTTAATAATTTTTTTTTGTTATAGTTTGTTTTCTCATATTTTACAGGATATAAAAACGAAGTGTTATAAAAGCAGCCAGAAAAAATGTTTATCATATTTGATGTTTAGGAACTAGGTGGCAGGCTGAGAAAGAGTGTTTACAAAAGGTAACTCACAGAGAAAGCCATTAAAATTGTGTTTGAACAAAAGATTGATGAAAAAAGATTAAATGCTATAGAAAGAAATTATTTAAGGATATAAAACTTTTTGCAGGATATGCTGACATGTAAATCAAAACAAAGATTTTATACTGTGTAGCTAAAAAGAAATAAAATATAAGATATATAATTTAAACAAGAGAAAATCTTAAGAAAACTCAATAAGAAGGGAATTAATTTAGATAGTAAAACAGAAGATTAACTGAAAAGCATACAAAGTTTAGTAAAAATATTAAGCTGTTAAAAAAAGAACAGTTACAACTAGTTAAAAATTTTTTGTAGAAAGTCTTAAAAAAAACTTTAAAAGCAGCAAAATGCTCTATAGAAAACCTTAACAGCAGCAAGATTTTTTATAGAAAACCTTAACAGATGCAAGATATTCTATAAAAAAATTATAAAAGCAACAACATTTTCTTTAGAATTTTCTTAACAGAAGTAAACTCTCCTTGTGGTGCAGTCAAAACTTAATGAAATTAAGTTTAAAAAATGTAATTATATTCCTGCCAATTGTACTTTGGATATGATTAATATAATCAATGGTAAAGTCTGCTCCGAATTCCTTGCAAATAATGTTACTTTTAATGCTACTCAATGGTTGTCTCGTATGTAAAACACGTTAGAACTAATTATGCCCAAACTGACCCATTAAGAAGATTATATTGTGAATTTAACAATCTATAAGAAATCATTGATTTTTCTCTAACATTTCTTTATTAAAAATAAAATAATTAGTTTATTAAAGATTTAATCTTTTTTATTATTTGTAAATAAATTATAATTATTCATATACTTTCATAAAAGTCTGTAAGGATTTAATCCATTGATTTAATAAATAAATAAAATTAACAGACTCAAGCTATTCTATAGAAAACCTTAACAGACTCAAGCTATTCCATTGAAAACCTTAACAGCAGCAATCTATTGTATAAAACATTTTAAAAACAGCAAGCTGTTCCATAAAAAACCTTAGCAGACGCAAGTTGTTCTTTAGGAAACATTAACAGAAGTAAACTTTTCTATAGAAAACCTTAACAGATGCAAGTTGTTCATTTGAAAAGTCTAACAGAATCAAACTGTTCTATTGAAAATCTTGCTGCTGTTAAGGTCTTCTATAGAACAGTTTACTTTAGTTTACCTTAACACACACAAGCTGTTCTAGAGAAAACCTTAACAGACGCAAGATATGCTAAAGAAAACATTAACAGCAGCAAGTTTTTTTTATAGAAAAGCTTAACAGACGCAAAATTTTCTATTGGAAATTGTCACACAGGCAAGTAAGATCCAAATCACACAGATAAGTGAGATAATGTTATACGATTCTTTAATATCTATACAACCTTTCCTTTATAATTCTCTCAAATAATGCTGCCAAAAAACCTTCTAATTCTAATCACGAAATTGTTAAGGTTATCAAACTTTACAGCCACTAATTAGTATTAATGTCTCCTATAAAAGTAATACTAACTATTTAATTACATTTCCATTTCATTTAAATTTTTTTTCACCATTGTATTGCCAACAATTAGATTTTAATCGTTATTTGTTTTAATATTTTCATAAAGGACATTGTTCTTAACGTTAACTAAATTACATTATAATTACTACAAAATACAATATTTAATCTAATTAACCATAATTACTATAAATTGTTCCATGAAATTGTAGTAAAATTAGCTGGGCTATTTTTTTTTGGTTGTAGAAAATATAAAATACACGGCATGTGTTCAATTAACTGAAAATTAGTAAAAAAAATTTGAATTGAATATACCTTAAACTAAATACAGTTAAGAAAGATTAAATATTTAACATAGAAAAATGGTAATTTAGGTTGGTATTTACTAAATAAAGAAGTACCTTAAAGAATGCTTTAAATTATTGAGAAAGTAAGTAAGTGCTGTACATTTAAATTGAGTGAGAACTTAACAGCTGCTTAAGTGTTTATTTAAAAGCAGTTTAAGTTTGAGTTTAAAAGTATGACAATATTACGGCCCGATTATCGTTCTAAACACTAAAATGTTGTGTTGTCTCGACTACAACACAGCAAGCATTTTTCAAATAATTAAGCCGATAAGTGTTGTAAATCGTAAGCGCAGTTTACAACATACAACATCAAATCAAAATAGTGAACGGTAATCGGGGCATTAATTTTTAAAAAAAATCTGTTGTTATTAAAATGTTATGAATTTTGCGAAGCTTCTCTTAGATTTGTTAAAAATATTAAAAGTTGTTTTTGAAAGTTATGCCTCTTCTAAATTATTTATAATTTAAACCAATCAATTATTAATTTTAAAACCTAATTCTATAAATTACTACTTTACCTAACTTACTAAAATGTTCTACTTAATTGCTTGAAAATAATTTCAAATAATATATTATTATGTATTTGAAATACATTATAGTTAAACACTTATAGACTTATATATATAATAAAACTAACCAAGCAAACATAAGAGTCAGCGGTTCAACAAAATTGTCTATTAAATAAAATACCATAATTAAACATGTTTATAGTTATTTAGTTAAACAAATTTTAATGAGTCTATGTTGAATCTACTTGAAATCCAATGTTCGCTGGGCTTGCCAAACAGCCCACATTAGTTGTGGGAGTTGAAATGAAAATGTTGGTTTAACTAAAAATAACACAAAAATGTTCATATTGTTTAACTATGGTTTTTCAATTTAATTACACACGTGTATTGAGTATTTCATTGTTGTTGTATTGTTGTTAATGCATTGAATTTAAATATTGAATGTTACGCCTTTTGTTAAAACAATTACTTATTGTTTTCAAAACAATACCCAATAAACAAAAAAAAAACACACACAAAGAAGAAAAAACAACAACTGAAATGAAAAACACGCATGTAATTACAATAATTATATTATACACGCATGAGGATTTATACTTTCATCTATGTATGTGTATGTGTTCAAAAAATGTTAATGACTGCATAAATTATTTAAAACTAATAATAATACAACTTATAAAAACAATGGCTGGAATACACTCACAGAAGCACTTGGCTGACAGTCATAAAATAAACAACAAAATTTTTAAATGATGGCAAACAAATTGGTAAATGAATTATTAAATATTTAAAATAAGGTCTCGTGATTAAAGGATAATGTTAACAAGAACGACAACAGAACTAAAACATAAACTTTTTATTATTAAAAGAAAAAAATCTTTAGGTACTTGGCAAATATTCACTCAAACAACATCAAACAAATTTGTTTATTTGATGTTGTTTACTCTTACAATAGTTTTGCAAGATCAAACAGCATCAAATAAAATAAGACTAAATATTTGTTGCGTCTTGTTGAGGGTGCTGCAGCTTAATTGGTTAGTGCATTTGATTATTAAGCAGGAGTTGGTATTTGTAGTCAGTTTCTGATAATTATTAGTTTTCTATCCATCATAACTAATATTTATCGCAGCGCCCTCCTTTGCCACCTAAGTAAACTAATTAAATAAAGGCTATAAAATCAAGCTTTAAAAATAATTCACCTACTCACCACCAGAGGCGCTGCAATTCTGCGTTAAAAACAAACATAATGCGCAATTGCAGAGTTGTGATATAAAACCTTTCTTCTTTCACTACCTTTACTTCTTCAACATATCCCCTTTCCAAAGAAAGTAGCGGAATTATATATAGGCATATCAATTGCCTGAGTGTTACTTCTCTTTACAAAAGTTTTTTTTTAATAAATAAATGAATTCAAAAATATTTTATTTAGTGGTTCCGTCTTTTTCGGCAAATATTTGCCAAGTGTGACCGTACCTTTAAAATTTTCTTAAAGTTTGCTATTCAAATTTTATTCCGTAATAAATTAAATTTTTCTTGCAATCTAAAATTGAACTTAGAACCTTTATATTACATTATTTATATCCGCCATTTAATTGAAACTTTTGCCTTTTCTAGCTAGTTACCATAGTTACTTTTAACAATTTAACTTTACTTCTACTAAGATTCAAAGATTATTATGTTGGAATTTATTTCATTTATTTTCCTTAACTCCACAAAAAACAAGCTCCTCTAAAATTATTCCTAATTTAGTATTGAATTTCAATTGAATCTTGGGTTGAAAAAAAAAATCAAATTTTAACTGCACCCATTTTCAGTTTAAGACATTTACAACTTATTTTAAAATTCGAATTTTTCTTCTTATACGAGTATGTATATATGCAGAAAACCTCTCCCTAGCTCATTAATCATTAATTTAATTTAAAAATAAACACATATGTATACAGAGCTTAAAAGTTTAACAATTTTTATATGCAGCATAGAAAGTCAGACAGTTGGTTTAAACGACAGAACGTCTGACCTACCGACAAATTTAATCATTTGCAAATTCAAATGTTTAACCAAGTAGAAAACAAGCAGTTAAATATTATGTCTGATACTTGGCTGTTGTGGCTGTTACTTCAATAAAACTGCATTTATGTTTGCCAGAGACCGAGAAAATCTCTTAACTTGTCTTAATGTTGTAGATAATCCCTGTATTTAAAATTGCATTTTAATGTTTTTGTACATGGCGTTGATTAGCTGGTTTAAAATATAAAGAGTGTTTATGTTGTTTTGGCGAGTGTTTGGTTTTTAAGTTAATTTTGTACACTACTTTGAGTCAATTGCTTTGTTATTAAGCATTAAGAGGTTCGTAGGACCATTTCAGTAGTTAGATGTTACAAAATATTTATAAGGTATTTGTTGAAGACACTAAAAATATACTTAAAATTTAATTTTATAATAGTTAATAATTGTATATAGTCATTGGCAGAAGCATGTTTTTGTTGGTAAACGTCTAGGGTTCGCATGACCATAATAAGTTTCAGTTATTATAGGGCTATAAAAAGTAGTTTTAAGGATCAAAGCCAGGTTTCGCAAATAAAGTAAAAAGTAAATGTTAAAGACTGTTCTTTAAATAATATATAATAAAAATACCGATATCCAATTTCATTATATTGTAAGAGTTTTATTTAAAATTAAAAAAAAATTATAAATGCATCACCCTGATTTAATGTTGCCTAAATATTTTTAATAATATTTTGAGAATTCTCTAAAAAGTTTGAATATACATAAATGTAAAGTTTGCAAGAATTATCGGGAAAGATCATGCATTTTGGCTAGAAACCATTTAAATATCTTCATTCTATCTGAATATAGCGATGGAGACACAATAACAGCCGCATGTGAATCAGAAACATCAAAGATGTGGCTGATCTTATGTTTATATGGCGCATGAACAGGTATAGCCACCATCCTGTGGTGTGAGCAGCCAACGCAAACAGGACTTTAATTATATTGGGAGCAGATTCTATCTGGGGAAGTACAGATATTAATGATAGATGTGAGTGTATATTAGACTTTATTATAGATCTAAATCTGACAGTCATCCATAAAGGTTCAAAACCTACCTTTGTAGTTGCAAAAGGCAGGAGGTTATTGATATTACGCTTGTCACTGCAACTCAGAAGCATATGCTAAGGAACTGGAAAGTTACGGATGATTGCTCTTTTCAGATCACAGATATCTGGTATACTCAATAAACTTAAATTCGAAAAGGAAAACTCCTTTGCTAAATAGGAGAAAAACTAAATCGATTGAACACAATCAAATCCTACATTAAATTCTCCCTCCACTCCTACTTTTACTGCAGTTCTTTATTTACTTTACTTTGTTTTTACTTAAATGAGTCTTAGAGTAACAATTTAAACTAGTACATTCTCTGTAATTTTAGTATTAAAACAGATAATATTCATTTCACAACTTGATATTGAATCTTCGAGGCACAATATTAATTACTTGTAGAGTATGAAACTTACAACTTGATAGTTACAGAATAAACATATCTAATAAATTCAGCCTGAATAAACTCTCCCTGTGGTACTTATTACATAGTAGCTAGTCTGCTTTTAAACAACATTTTTGTTTACTACCTTAATAAAACTCTTAATTTCAACTTAATTCAGATTTAATGTAATAAAATTATCATGAATATGAACCAAAAAACTCAACTATACAAACTTGTATACAAAACACTCAACATTAAAACCATTTAATATGACCATTATGTACATATGAATGTAACTGACATAGCACAATGGGGCAGGAATAAAACTATTTTGGAAAAACATTTGAATTTTCATTAATATGTTATTTTACAAGGACATACATATAAGAAGAGTAACTGAAATTCTGATTTGAAGATGAATGCTACAGCACAGCTCCTAAGGGTATATATGGGTGCGTAAGGTAATTAGTCGATAGAAAGCAATTTGAATGATTTAAAAAATTATTCTTATAATGTGTTTCCAGAAGAAATTGTTATATAAAATACTAAATGAAGATGATATTCTAAAACGTCGATTTATATCGCAGGGAGTCTTTATATAGTAAAAGCTGTCGGTATGCAGTCATAAGTATTAGAAACATATCAAAGACAGAGATCTAATTTGGGACCCCTGAAAGGTATGTGGTGTCCCTTGTCCAGAGTTAAATTCAAATGAATCTTGGCTTTCATAACCATTACAACAACCAGCTAGAAATTACTGTCTAATTGCCAAAATATTTTACTTTTCAGTCCCACTGTACAGACTTATAGCACAAATATGTTTAAGTGCAGTGAGGAAACCCTTACATATGGGTGTGGTATAATGTGATAAGTCAAGGTAACTTTATAGTACCACAATTAAAAACCCTTTTTGCATGTTTTATAAATAAAATTCCAAACAAACGAAAAGCAAAAAATGAAAAATTATAAAATTTTTACTTGGCATGTCTGATTTTTTATGCGTTTTTTTTTGTGCTATGTTATGATTATAAAAGGAATATTTTTCATATACATATGTATATATAGTATATATATATATATAAGAATTAAAAAGGTGGACGTAGTTTTTTACAACAGACTAAACTAAACGAAACAGAGATAGAGGCCAAGTCAGACGTCGGGACATATTAAAATTGTTCTTGGTTTTTTTTTTTTTTTTTTTTTTTTTGGCTAATAGGTGTGTTTGTTAAATTTTTATGGTTAACACATAAATAAGATTTAACTTTACAAAAATACTTAAAAAAAAATGCAACACCTTCTAAAACAAAGACACACACAAAACTTTTGTTAAATAAATTTTCCTTTATCTAATACTAATTTACATAGTTTATGTGGCAAAGTTTTGTACAGGCAAATTATGATCATCAATATCTTTTTTCTTTACATTTTCAACAAGATGGTCATAATGTCCATTAGCTTTATAGCAAATCTAAAATTTTTTAGTTTTTTGTTGTTTTGTAAATATATTTTTTCATTTTTGTGATAAATTTGTTGTTTGACATTAAATTACTTGTAAAACTTTCTACACCATCATCATCATCATCATCATTATCATCATTGTTTTCTAAGACGCTACATCTCAAACACATTTTTTTGCTTTTATCTATAAACATAAATTATAATTTCTACATGTAAAAGTCTGGTTTATGGTTATTGTGTTTTTTTTTTTGTGTATTTTGCTTAAAACTATTTGTGTAGAAAATTTGTTTTTAAAACTCACCTTCCCATGGACAACCCACAATTTCAGCTCTTAAACAGACGGTGCGATCGTATTGACCATATGGATAGATGCGTATTTTTGAAGCAAAAATTATGGGCTGTAAAGTGTTTTCAACTTCGCTGTAGGTATTAATGTTGCCAGGTAAAATCTAAATAGTAAAATAAAAAATAAAATTGTAAAACATGATATAAACAAGTCAATTACAATTGAGAAAGCTTAAAATTCCTGTTCAAAAAAATCTGTTAAAACGCACCTCCTTTCCTTGGGTATTCTTCCATCTCTTCCAGCTGGTGAAACCTGGACGCCAATATTCCAAAACATAAGCCTCCGTATACTCTTGACCCTGGCCCTTGCCAAAGCGTCCCTGTGTACGTATAGCCGTTACTACATGCACCGACAACAGGTCAACTTGTAAATATTCTTTTAAAGCATTAGACACCATATGTTTGGGACACCAGGCACCGCCATTATTATCGGTTTTCAGTCTAAAAAGTATAGAAACAACAACAAAAACAAAACACATAAATTACAATTATTGTCAAACAGAAAAAAATCTTAAACAAAATAAAAAAAAAAACTTTTCTAAACTCAGTAAATACACACTGGCAACCAGAAAATGCGGTAGAAAGAAGAGAGAAATAAAAATCAGACAAAAAAAATTCCTATAAATTAATTGACATTAAATGACAGGCCCCACATTGGGTTTTTGCTGTTTGGTTTGTTGCAAATCCACAAAACCACCTTATATTCAATATCACCAAACGTCATCGTCTACAAAAATAAAATTAATGTATTTATTTTGCTTTTTCTGCTTCCTACTCTTCGTGTTGTTTGTTACTTAGCTGGTATATTGCCTTAAATGGTACGTGCAGCTTACTAAATTGAGCTTTTTGGTCATACGAAATCATCAACAAAGCCAAAACAACCAATAACCACTTGAAATGGTTAATTTTTTTGTTTTTGCCTTTCTTCTGAATTGTTGTGCTATAGCCAGCAAGTTTGAATCCGTAAAAGTTAATACGAATCAATTGAACTGATAATATTTCTTCTAAACAATATCTTTAAAAATGAGTTCATAATAAAAGATTTTAACTACAAACTTTCTATTTCCTTAACTATTTTACTGCTAACGAAATGTTGTCTTCTTTAATGATTAAAAATGGTCCTAGAAACCTGAATTATTGCATATTTATTAGGCCCAATTTACGCGAAGCAATTTTTATTGAAAAAATTGATACAATTTCTTCGGTGTTCACACAGCACAATTCTTATTGCTTAAAGCGCTAGTATTTCTATTTGAGAGTATACACATTTATATACACATATGTAATATTAATAAGAGAGTTACACGAATTTCTAGTACAATCCAGTGTGTACGCGTCTTATCTTCCCTTCACCCCGATGTCTAAAAGGTAATCAGCTTAGTTTAAAGAATTACCTCGTGTAAATTAGGACTTATATAAATTATTTATTTTATATATAAAATGGAACAAGTTTTTTGTAAATTCTGTACTGACAACATTTAAGTTTAAAGTTTGGTCCTACGAACAACTTGATTTGTAATATTTCTTACTGGCAATTGTTTAACCCTTAATTGTTCATTAAAATATCTCTCAATAACAAAATTGTAGCTACTAACTTTGGTGTTTATGCAAACTCAATCTGTCTCCCTTTTCTTTAGTCGCAACATTTAAGATTCTTTATAGTTTGGTCCTACGAGCTATTTTAGTTTTAATATGTCTTCCAGAAAAGTGATTTACCTTCAACTTAGAAGCAACTGGTTTTTATTTCAAAAGAAACGTTATACAGATTTTTGTACAGCTCACCATTTTGGAGATCCTTTAAATCTTATAACTGGTTCAATATATCAATTTACATTGCTGTAACCTCTCACTATCTCCATATTGAGTTTCATTGCTGACGACATTAGAGGGTCTTTAAAATTCAAAGTTTGGAGCTATGGTGTTTAAGTAAACTCGCCCAATATTTAAATTTTTTTTGACGGCATTAAAGAGCCTTTAAAATTTTATGAAAATTAAGTTTAAAATAACTGGATTTCATATAAACATCAACTCTCTTCAGCTACTTTCATTATAGTCCGCATTTGTGGTGCTTTGAACTATACAAATGGTACCACAAAAAAAAAAAACTTTGTGAAAACGTTTATCTTTTAATGCATATAGTTTATCTGTCCCTGTCTTATCGATAATGGTCCTACGAACATTAATTGGTCCTGCAAACCATGACTGAATACAATTTTCTTTATATACTTATCCGGAATAGTCCTACGAATTTTGCTGTTTATACAAACTCTTTTATACAATTGCAATTTTTTAATAATTCTCTCAGACAAAAAGTTGACACTCAAAATTAAATAGTTTGTAACTAAAGTCAGACTTTGTTGCTAACTATAGTTGTGCTCTTGTGAATTTAATACATGCTCCTTAGAACCTTGAATATTGTTATGAACGTTAATTGATCCTACAAACCTTGACTATACAATTTTCTTTTTTATATTTAGTATTACGAACCTTGCTGTTCACACAAATTCTCTTATAAAATTGCAATTTTTTAATAATTCTCCCATACTAAAAGTTAGTTTTCAACTAAAGTCAGACTTTGCACATCTATTTTAATTGTTAACTATAGTTTTGGTCTTGCAAACTTTATAAATAGTTCTGAAAACTAATAATTCTCCAATATAATTAGTGATTGGTTAAAATTAAATAGAATTTACAAAGATCTACGACTGCTGATTATAACATATTTTTCAAGGACCTGTGATTGCAGTTTATAAAGTCCTTCTGCTCAAGCTCAAAATAGTTTTTATAAAAATCTACGATTGAAGCTTAAACTAGGCATTCAAAACGATACGACTACAGTTGATAATAGAATTTATAAAGATTTACGATTCAAGCTTAAACTAGACTTTATAAAGACCTATGAGTCAAGCTAAATCTAGATTTAAGAAGGACCTACGATTAAGGCTTAAACTACTTTTTAAAGGCTTAACAAAGACCTCCGATTTAAGCTTAAACAAAGATTTATAAAGTAAAAAGATTAAAGCTAGGTCTAACAAAGATTTACGATCTAAGCTTAAACTAGATTTTATAAAGAACTATAATTAAACTAGACTTTTTAAATACCTACAATTTGAGCTTAAATTAATTCTTATAAAGACCTACATTTTAAGTTTATACTAGACTTTATAAAGACCTACAATTTTTATTTAAACTAGAATTTATAAACACCAACGATTCCGGCTCAAAATAAACTTTATACAGCCCTACGATTTAAGCTTAAACTAGACTTTATAAAGACCAATGATTCTAGCTTAAACTAAACTTTTTAAAGTGCTACGATTTATGCTTTAACTAGAATTTATAAAGACCTACAATTTAAGCTTAAACTAAAGTCTAGTAAAAACTAACGATTGCAGCTTTTAAAACACTATATTAAGTTTAGGTCTCAAGCTCTTGTAATAATTAATCTACGACAAGAAGCATCCAGCCTTTAAAATACTTTATAAAGACCTGTAAAAGAAGCTTTATAAAGTCCTACGACTAAAGCATAGCAAAGACTATATAAAATAACA
This sequence comes from Bellardia pandia, assembly GCA_916048285.2. Taxonomy (NCBI): domain Eukaryota; kingdom Metazoa; phylum Arthropoda; class Insecta; order Diptera; family Calliphoridae; genus Bellardia; species Bellardia pandia. The sequence goes on along the minus strand of OU696530.1, from coordinate 97,690,132 downwards.
CATTCGAGCTTTCAAAACAACATTGCAAAAACTAACGACTGAAGCTTAAAATATAATTTTTAAGCTATAAAGCTTTATGAATATCAGCGATTAAAGTTTTTAAAAGACTCAATAAAGATCTACGATTGATGCTTATAATATACATTCAAAATAATATCTATCGGATATTATAAAATACTTTATGTGATTGAAGAATGTAAAGAGCTATGATTAAAATAAGGGCCTTAGGTATTTAAACAACTGATATTATATAATATAATTAAAGCAATGTCCAAATAACTGATTTATAAATAACTTTTTAAATAGTCTCATTTATTAACAAAATCCTTGAAAGTTAATATAAGAATGATTCTATAAATTTTGCTGGTCCTTCGAAAACCAGATTTTTCGTATTGCTATAACTTTTTTTCTGTTATTTTTGAACTAAACAACACAAAATCAGAAGCTTTCTTGTAAAAAATAACTAATTAAAGGCATAATTACTTTAATATTAATTTAAATTTTCATGGTCCTTCAAACTATTTATAGTGTTCACCATGTGTCTTTATGATTTACTTAATTTTTTTTTGTTCTTTTAATTCCTAACCAAATGATATTTGATTTGGTATATATTACTCTTTATTCCACTTTATTTATTTACATGTTTTTTTGCTCATCTGTCCACAGTTAAGTGGCGTTTTTAAGATTTGTTTACTGTTGGCTTTTCCAATGTAGTTTTTTCTCATTTGCTGTGACTGCCAAGAATCTTAAAGTTTTTTTTTCGTTTTGTTTTGTACTTTATTTATTTTAATGTAAATGCGTTTAAAAGACGTTTTAAACGTCAATTCTTTTAGCCAGGTTATCATTTTGAAATTCGTTAAAATAACCACAATGAAAAAAAAGAAATCCCCTTGAGCGTAAATCGCTTCTGGTGACTTGTTAAGTTCGTTAAAATGATTTTTATTTTATGTTTTTTGTTTCTTAGTTTTTGAATAATCATCCTCTCTAGACTTCAACAGCTTCTACTGGATTTGTGCAAAATGTAACATTATGGCTTGTATGGGTGTTTTTTGTAGGTTTTATTTTTAGAGTTTTTCTTCTCAAGAATTTACTAAACTCAGCAGGATGTTGTCTTGGTAATTAAGGATTAATTTTTTGGTTGCTTAGTTATGGTTATTTTTAGTGGATTTTGTTTGTTTCTTGGAGTTTGTTGGATTTTATTGAACGCTTTGCAGGACGTTTTTTTATAGTAAAAGTCTTGAGCTTTTATTGATATGTTAATTTTTAGTTTTTTCCTGTTTGTCTTGTTAAGCTGTCTTGAAGATTTTTGCAGTTTTTTAATAAAAATTTATTGTTAATGTGGTGTGTTTTAGAGAAGAGTAGGAGTTTTTTTATTTTAATTAAAAGGCTATGAGGGGAAATAAAAAATAGGGAAATAGATTTGTAAGAGGTTACAAATCTATGGCTTCAAGATTGCTGCTACGGTTGTAAATATATTGGAATTTATTAGGTCATACTTTAGTTAAGATATTTCACTTAAATATTAATATCATTGAGGTTTCTATTTTGGTTTAAAAAATTTTCTACACTCCCTTAATTTGTGGTGTTTCAAACTTCAAAAAATAGTATTTCAAAATAAACTTTCTTTTGTAAATATGATTGTTTAAGCTAAATTATGGTACTTTGATTTAAATGTAGTCAATTTTTTATTTAACAACAACTTCTGGAGCAGTGTAGCGTAACATTGTTTATTAATGTGTATTTCGCATGTGTTTACTACACAAATTTCAAAACGGAACTGACATTAGGGGCCTCGCAAAATTTATAGCATTTTCTGATAGGAGGATTACTTTTGCGCCACCTTGTATTAACAACAACTGAACACAATTATGGTCCTTCGAACTTTAGTTATATTAGAAAATATTTTCGATTTTTTCACAACAGCTGGAAACAGTTTTAGACTTTAACATATTTTTCTAAGATTAAACTAATTTTTACAGCTTTAGTGTCTGTTTACTTTTATTAAATTTACATTTAAATTTCGTAATATTTTTATTACCTTAAATTATCATAAATTATTGTGAGTTGCTCTTAAAATGCCAACAAAATTTTAGATAAATTTTAAACTAAATTCCTAAAATTAAAAACTTTATGAACAATAAAACCTAAAAATTCTTAAGTTTATTTATATTTATAACACAAAATAAAATTATTAACCAACTCATCATAAAGTCGTCCCCTTTACATAAAAAAACTAAAAACAATTGTTAACATTGCACACACATCATAAACACCACAATTATATAGAGATTTCTTGCTAGATTCTTTAAATAATGATGTGGTGATAAGACCTTAAATACTTCTGCACTATAATTTCTTTCTATTTTATTTCATAATGAAATTCTTAAGATTTTTAAAACACAAAATTCAAGAAATCTTAAAATAAACATAAACAAAAATTGTTTTCAAAAATGTAACAGGTTCTTGGAAATTGTACAAAACCAGTTCAAGTTGTTAGCCAAAATCCATTTCTTTATTAAAAGCATTAGCATTTTTATAAATTTTTTTTCAAAGTGCAGGTAATTGCCAGCCCTTTCTATTACTCCCCTCTAAAAATAAAAACCTCTTCTTCAGTTGTTGGCTGTTGGTGTCCACCATCTAGAGATTTTATGGTTGTTATATTATTTTTGAGTTGTTGTTTTTTTGTAAATTGTAATAATTGCTGGCGGCTTTTAAACGTTTGATGTTTTGAGAAGTTTTATTTTTGTAGTTTTATTTATATGGTCTAGTTTTATGGGTATTTTTCTTGATAATTACACATGTACAATTTAAACTGGCTGTTTTCAAGAAAAATCTTGACACAAAGATAAAAAAGGTGTTGAAGTGTTGTTAGAATCAAAAATAAGGAAGGTAATAGTTTATAAAACTGGCTATAAAAATGACAAAATAGCATAAATTGTGTGCTTTGCTGAAAAATATCAGCTAAATATGTGACATATAAATTTATTTATAATTTACATTAGGTAAATATTAGTTAACTTATTCTTAGTTTTATATAAAACCTTTGCTCGTCTTAATGGAAATCCAAAAATATGTGATTTTTTGCAAAGCATCCAAAATTTTGTATTGTTGACATTAGGTAAACTATTGTTTTTGATAATTTATTAATATTTCGCTGTTAAATTTTATTAATAAAACATTGTTTACTTATTGTTTACATTATGTAAAATAAATTTATAAAAATTATTAAGTAATTTTCATAATTAGTTCTATTAATTTTTGATTTTTCAAGAATTTTTTAAAATTTCAATGGTTTACATCATGTGAACAATGAAGTTTCAATTACTTACATTAAGTAAACTATAATAAATGTGTCTTATATTCAATACTAAAACTTTTTAAAGATTTCTCTGTTAAATTTGTTTTTAATAACATTGTTTACCTTTAGTTTAGATTATGTAAAGAATTACATACGAAGCAATTCTCATATTACTTCATGCTAATTTCAAATATTTTATAAACTTTAGAAACATTTCTTTACTTTTTAATTATTTACATCATGTAAACAATAGATTTAAGCCTCAGTTAGCCGTCTGTAACGGAATGTAACTGCAACAGTAAGAAACAGCTGGTGCATATTGTTATGCGTAAAGTAATGCAAATGGTTACGCAACACCGTAATGTATGATGAAATAGAAGTTCCTTACATTTTTACGTAATTACACATCATTCCGTTACAGTCGGCTAACTGAGGCTTTAGGATTGTTTACATTACTTAAAACTTTAGAAATTTATTTATTTTTGCAACACTATTTATAACTTTTTATGGATTTCTCTATTAACTTTTATCTTTATTAAAAAGTTTACCCATTGTTAACATTAGGTATGTAAAGTAATTAATTTAAATTAATTATCCTGCGTCTTCAGGCTAATTTAAAATATTTTATAAACTTAAGAAAAATTTCTTTAATTTGGAATTGTTCATGTAAATAATGGAATTTAAATTGTTCACTTTATATAAAATTTAAGAATTTATCTATTTCTGCAATACTATAACTTTTTAAGGATTGCTTTGTTAAATTTTCTCTTAATAATATTGTTTACCTTCATTTTTACGTTATGTAAAGAATTAAATTGTAGTATTTTTAAGTTTTTTTATGATATTTTCAAAGATTTTGTAATCCTTAGCCTTATTTCTTTAATTTTTAATTGTTTACATCGTGTAAACAAATAATTTTCAATAAAAATGTATTTATTTTTGCAATACCAAAAATTTTTTTATAATGTTTTTATTATTAAATGGTTTACATATTGTGTAAAGAATTAAATTTAAACTATTTCTAAGGAATTTTCATTAGATTTTTATGATTTACAGTAAAATCTATATAATTTTCAATTGCTGACATTAAGTAAACAATAGGTAAATTCTGTAAACATTTATTAATTGTTTACTCAGACTTTAGTTTCTGTATACATAATTATAAAACATTTTTTTTTAATTTATTTACATCATATAAACTGTAGATTTTGTAAAATTTCATTAATTATTTATAAAAACCTAAAATTTTGTACAGGATATTCCAAAAATTTGAGTTTTTTATTATTTACCTCATGTAAACAATAGGGAAATTATGTAAAATTTCTCTAATTGTTTACTAAAATTTTAAATTATGCAAATGGAATTATAATTTATAAAATTTTTTATTGTTTACATCGAGTAAACAATAGGTAAATTGTAAAAAAAAATTAATAAAATTTTCAGAAAACTTTATATCATAATATAAATTATTTACATCATGTAACCAATAGGTAAATAATGTCAAATTGCTGTAATTTCTTATCAGAAACTAAAAATATTGCATATTTAGTGTAAAATTAGTCATTTTCATTATTTACCTCATGTAAACAATATATAAATAATGTTAAATTTCAATAATATTTCAATCAAACTTAAATTTTTTATAGTTAACACAAAATTATGTCTTGCTAAGATCTACATCATGTAAATAATAGGTAAATAATATAAAATTTTAGAAGTTTTTCATCAAAACTAAAAACTTTTTATGGGTACTGCAAACATCTACAAAATCTAATAATTGAATATTATTTACATTATGTAAACAGTAGGAAAATGGCACACAATTTTATAAATTCTTTACCATAATATAAAGTTATGGGTAAAATTTTAAAAATAATCACCCTTATCGTGAATAAAAATTTGTTCACTTTTCACATTTTCCTATTTAAATTCAATGTTAAAAAAATAAAAGTGAACAAAATTCACGTGGAATTTTTATTGACGATAGGGGTGAATATGTTTTTTATTATTTGCCGCTCGTCAACAGTAGGTAGATTATGTAAATTTCTTTGTAAACTTAAAGAAAACCTAAAATTGCTTTAAAACAATTAACAATTTCCAATAAAATCTAGTTCAACATCCATAAATCTTAATATATTTACAACTCCTCGTTTAAACTGACCCTTTGGTAAACCCACATTAAGCATTAGTATTTAACAACAAAAAAAGGTCAATTTAATTTTCATAAACTAAACTACCGCCAATCAATTTATACTTTGTTTATTTCCTCTACTCTACATGTTGCTACATTAACAAACATTTGTTGTGTTTGTCTTAGATGCTGTGCATGTTGTATTTGAGTTGTTTTGTGTTGTTTATTTCTTTTAATCTCAAACTAAAATGCTATAAAAATCATTTAAAATGCTAATATCCTTTAGTTTATAGACCCATTTCATTTTGACTTTAATTATTGTTATTGCCAAAGTTAACAATCTGTCTGTCTACAAGACAGTATAAATAAGTAGTACAAAAACACACACACACACACATAGCGAGCAACAGAAACTACATTAAACTACAGAGAGAAAAAAATAAAGAACAACAAATGAAAAATAAAAATTTTGCTTCTGTGAATGCGGCTTTTTATGTGCTGAAAGTACTCACATACTCATAAAACTAGAACTATGAAAAGAGCGCTCTGACTGTTTGAGATTGTTTTGCTAGAGTAATGTAAAGTTGTTGTATGTTAACCAAGTTTACTACATCAACCAACCGGACTAACAACTATCTAATCAAACTTTGTTTTCCAGTACTTTTTTCACCGGGTTTTTAATTTGAAGCCGCTTTTTTCAAAGATACTTCTAAACTCTTAGAAATTGCCAAGGCTGGCTTTTTCTGGTTTTTCTTTTTTTTTTTAATTTTCCAAAGTATTTTTATTGTATTTTCTTCAGTTACTTCTTGCTGCAAGCCATCAAGAGTATCATTGGTGTGTAGCATCAGAAAACAAACTGTCATTTAGTTAATCATGGGTAAGACGATACTATAATGTCTGCTCAGCAGGCTACAGTATTTAAATTCTTGTTAGTTTTTTTGTTTTTACTTTATCATTCCTGCTATCCAAAACTATTTGTAAAGGAATTAATTTAAATTGAAGTTTAGAAGTGGATATAACAACAGCAACAAAAACAAATAATTTAAATGAAGCAGAAGTAAAAAAAAATAAAATAAACTAAATGAACAAAATACTTTATTTACATGGCTGTGGATGGGTTCGATATGGCTGTTTCTTGCAACAAAATGGGACATTTAATTTAATTATTCTTTAGCATTTAATTGAAAAGTAATTGTATATAATTAAAATAAATGCAATCCTATTGATATAAATAGAAAATTACAATAATTTAGCTTAAAGCAAATAAGCTAATAATAAAGCTAGATAATGTTTAAAGAATTAAAACGAAACTTGCTAATCGATAATTGATAAGGTTATATTTTAAAAGAAAAATTGTTTAATATGGAAGGTTCCACTGTTTGCTTGTTTAAGAAAAAAAGTTTTAAATTGAATTTTTCTATCAAATCTTAATTTTAATAATGGTATATTTGATGTTTACATGATGTAAACTATTAAATTAGAAACATTAGTCTTTTACTTTATAATATTTGTCAAAAAAATTGAAATTTTTAGAAAAAAAAAAATTTTGATATTTTCTTTTTAGTTAGGCTTAAGTTCATTTGAATTTAATTTTCATTAAATTGTTTTTACTGAATAAGGAATTATTTAACAACTTGAAAAAATTTTATTTTTGATAATTTTTCTGACTAGGATTCGAACCTGGGTTGTTGGTTGAATTGACATATGTTTCGAGAAACACCACTTTCTCTCATCAGAATTCTTTACGTTCTGACCTATGCACCACTACGGTGCCTGCTAGTCAACAGACAACATCAATCCTTTAACCAGTGACTGGTGGTTCGAAGTTTTCTGTAAATTATCATTTTTTTATTAATTTCTATTTAAGTTGTTGTTTTTTCCTTTTCTTCAGTTATTACTTTCGTATTCATGTCGAGACTTCGTCTCGAAAACCTGAATACATTTGTTTTTTATTATGTTTGTTGTGCACTTTCGTACACATGTAAACAATACGGCTTGTGCCTTAGCTATAGGGTAATTAGTAGTATTTTAGTTGAACTATTAATATTTCAATTTTGATATTTTCTTTTTAGTTAGGCTTAAGTTCATTTGAATTTAATTTTCATTAAATTGTTTTTACTGAATAAGGAATTATTTAACAACTTGAAAAAATTTTATTTTTGATAATTTTTCTGACTAGGATTCGAACCTGGGTTGTTGGTTGAATTGACATATGTTTCGAGAAACACCACTTTCTCTCATCAGAATTCTTTACGTTCTGACCTATGCACCACTACGGTGCCTGCTAGTCAACAGACAACATCAATCCTTTAACCAGTGACTGGTGGTTCGAAGTTTTCTGTAAATTATCATTTTTTTATTAATTTCTATTTAAGTTGTTGTTTTTTCCTTTTCTTCAGTTATTACTTTCGTATTCATGTCGAGACTTCGTCTCGAAAACCTGAATACATTTGTTTTTTATTATGTTTGTTGTGCACTTTCGTACACATGTAAACAATACGGCTTGTGCCTTAGCTATAGGGTAATTAGTAGTATTTTAGTTGAACTATTAATATTTCAATTTTGATATTTTCTTTTTAGTTAGGCTTAAGTTCATTTGAATTTAATTTTCATTAAATTGTTTTTACTGAATAAGGAATTATTTAACAACTTGAAAAAATTTTATTTTTGATAATTTTTCTGACTAGGATTCGAACCTGGGTTGTTGGTTGAATTGACATATGTTTCGAGAAACACCACTTTCTCTCATCAGAATTCTTTACGTTCTGACCTATGCACCACTACGGTGCCTGCTAGTCAACAGACAACATCAATCCTTTAACCAGTGACTGGTGGTTCGAAGTTTTCTGTAAATTATCATTTTTTTATTAATTTCTATTTAAGTTGTTGTTTTTTCCTTTTCTTCAGTTATTACTTTCGTATTCATGTCGAGACTTCGTCTCGAAAACCTGAATACATTTGTTTTTTATTATGTTTGTTGTGCACTTTCGTACACATGTAAACAATACGGCTTGTGCCTTAGCTATAGGGTAATTAGTAGTATTTTAGTTGAACTATTAATATTTCAATTTTGATATTTTCTTTTTAGTTAGGCTTAAGTTCATTTGAATTTAATTTTCATTAAATTGTTTTTACTGAATAAGGAATTATTTAACAACTTGAAAAAATTTTATTTTTGATAATTTTTCTGACTAGGATTCGAACCTGGGTTGTTGGTTGAATTGACATATGTTTCGAGAAACACCACTTTCTCTCATCAGAATTCTTTACGTTCTGACCTATGCACCACTACGGTGCCTGCTAGTCAACAGACAACATCAATCCTTTAACCAGTGACTGGTGGTTCGAAGTTTTCTGTAAATTATCATTTTTTTATTAATTTCTATTTAAGTTGTTGTTTTTTCCTTTTCTTCAGTTATTACTTTCGTATTCATGTCGAGACTTCGTCTCGAAAACCTGAATACATTTGTTTTTTATTATGTTTGTTGTGCACTTTCGTACACATGTAAACAATACGGCTTGTGCCTTAGCTATAGGGTAATTAGTAGTATTTTAGTTGAACTATTAATATTTCAATTTTGATATTTTCTTTTTAGTTAGGCTTAAGTTCATTTGAATTTAATTTTCATTAAATTGTTTTTACTGAATAAGGAATTATTTAACAACTTGAAAAAATTTTATTTTTGATAATTTTTCTGACTAGGATTCGAACCTGGGTTGTTGGTTGAATTGACATATGTTTCGAGAAACACCACTTTCTCTCATCAGAATTCTTTACGTTCTGACCTATGCACCACTACGGTGCCTGCTAGTCAACAGACAACATCAATCCTTTAACCAGTGACTGGTGGTTCGAAGTTTTCTGTAAATTATCATTTTTTTATTAATTTCTATTTAAGTTGTTGTTTTTTCCTTTTCTTCAGTTATTACTTTCGTATTCATGTCGAGACTTCGTCTCGAAAACCTGAATACATTTGTTTTTTATTATGTTTGTTGTGCACTTTCGTACACATGTAAACAATACGGCTTGTGCCTTAGCTATAGGGTAATTAGTAGTATTTTAGTTGAACTATTAATATTTCAATTTTGATATTTTCTTTTTAGTTAGGCTTAAGTTCATTTGAATTTAATTTTCATTAAATTGTTTTTACTGAATAAGGAATTATTTAACAACTTGAAAAAATTTTATTTTTGATAATTTTTCTGACTAGGATTCGAACCTGGGTTGTTGGTTGAATTGACATATGTTTCGAGAAACACCACTTTCTCTCATCAGAATTCTTTACGTTCTGACCTATGCACCACTACGGTGCCTGCTAGTCAACAGACAACATCAATCCTTTAACCAGTGACTGGTGGTTCGAAGTTTTCTGTAAATTATCATTTTTTTATTAATTTCTATTTAAGTTGTTGTTTTTTCCTTTTCTTCAGTTATTACTTTCGTATTCATGTCGAGACTTCGTCTCGAAAACCTGAATACATTTGTTTTTTATTATGTTTGTTGTGCACTTTCGTACACATGTAAACAATACGGCTTGTGCCTTAGCTATAGGGTAATTAGTAGTATTTTAGTTGAACTATTAATATTTCAATTTTGATATTTTCTTTTTAGTTAGGCTTAAGTTCATTTGAATTTAATTTTCATTAAATTGTTTTTACTGAATAAGGAATTATTTAACAACTTGAAAAAATTTTATTTTTGATAATTTTTCTGACTAGGATTCGAACCTGGGTTGTTGGTTGAATTGACATATGTTTCGAGAAACACCACTTTCTCTCATCAGAATTCTTTACGTTCTGACCTATGCACCACTACGGTGCCTGCTAGTCAACAGACAACATCAATCCTTTAACCAGTGACTGGTGGTTCGAAGTTTTCTGTAAATTATCATTTTTTTATTAATTTCTATTTAAGTTGTTGTTTTTTCCTTTTCTTCAGTTATTACTTTCGTATTCATGTCGAGACTTCGTCTCGAAAACCTGAATACATTTGTTTTTTATTATGTTTGTTGTGCACTTTCGTACACATGTAAACAATACGGCTTGTGCCTTAGCTATAGGGTAATTAGTAGTATTTTAGTTGAACTATTAATATTTCAATTTTGATATTTTCTTTTTAGTTAGGCTTAAGTTCATTTGAATTTAATTTTCATTAAATTGTTTTTACTGAATAAGGAATTATTTAACAACTTGAAAAAATTTTATTTTTGATAATTTTTCTGACTAGGATTCGAACCTGGGTTGTTGGTTGAATTGACATATGTTTCGAGAAACACCACTTTCTCTCATCAGAATTCTTTACGTTCTGACCTATGCACCACTACGGTGCCTGCTAGTCAACAGACAACATCAATCCTTTAACCAGTGACTGGTGGTTCGAAGTTTTCTGTAAATTATCATTTTTTATTAATTTCTATTTAAGTTGTTGTTTTTTCCTTTTCTTCAGTTATTACTTTCGTATTCATGTCGAGACTTCGTCTCGAAAACCTGAATACATTTGTTTTTTATTATGTTTGTTGTGCACTTTCGTACACATGTAAACAATACGGCTTGTGCCTTAGCTATAGGGTAATTAGTAGTATTTTAGTTGAACTATTAATATTTCAATTTTGATATTTTCTTTTTAGTTAGGCTTAAGTTCATTTGAATTTAATTTTCATTAAATTGTTTTTACTGAATAAGGAATTATTTAACAACTTGAAAAAATTTTATTTTTGATAATTTTTCTGACTAGGATTCGAACCTGGGTTGTTGGTTGAATTGACATATGTTTCGAGAAACACCACTTTCTCTCATCAGAATTCTTTACGTTCTGACCTATGCACCACTACGGTGCCTGCTAGTCAACAGACAACATCAATCCTTTAACCAGTGACTGGTGGTTCGAAGTTTTCTGTAAATTATCATTTTTTTATTAATTTCTATTTAAGTTGTTGTTTTTTCCTTTTCTTCAGTTATTACTTTCGTATTCATGTCGAGACTTCGTCTCGAAAACCTGAATACATTTGTTTTTTATTATGTTTGTTGTGCACTTTCGTACACATGTAAACAATACGGCTTGTGCCTTAGCTATAGGGTAATTAGTAGTATTTTAGTTGAACTATTAATATTTCAATTTTGATATTTTCTTTTTAGTTAGGCTTAAGTTCATTTGAATTTAATTTTCATTAAATTGTTTTTACTGAATAAGGAATTATTTAACAACTTGAAAAAATTTTATTTTTGATAATTTTTCTGACTAGGATTCGAACCTGGGTTGTTGGTTGAATTGACATATGTTTCGAGAAACACCACTTTCTCTCATCAGAATTCTTTACGTTCTAACCTATGCACCACTACGGTGCCTGCTAGTCAACAGACAACATCAATCCTTTAACCAGTGACTGGTGGTTCGAAGTTTTCTGTAAATTATCATTTTTTTATTAATTTCTATTTAAGTTGTTGTTTTTTCCTTTTCTTCAGTTATTACTTTCGTATTCATGTCGAGACTTCGTCTCGAAAACCTGAATACATTTGTTTTTTATTATGTTTGTTGTGCACTTTCGTACACATGTAAACAATACGGCTTGTGCCTTAGCTATAGGGTAATTAGTAGTATTTTAGTTGAACTATTAATATTTCAATTTTGATATTTTCTTTTTAGTTAGGCTTAAGTTCATTTGAATTTAATTTTCATTAAATTGTTTTTACTGAATAAGGAATTATTTAACAACTTGAAAAAATTTTATTTTTGATAATTTTTCTGACTAGGATTCGAACCTGGGTTGTTGGTTGAATTGACATATGTTTCGAGAAACACCACTTTCTCTCATCAGAATTCTTTACGTTCTGACCTATGCACCACTACGGTGCCTGCTAGTCCGTAGTGGTCCGTATGAAAATTAAATTCAAATGAACTTAAGCCTAACTAAAAAGAAAATATCAAAATTGAAATATTAATAGTTCAACTAAAATACTACTAATTAAAAAAAAAAATATTCAACATTTTCAATTGTTGACATCATGTAAACAATGATTTCTGTGTTAAAATTTCTGGTAGTACATTATTTACAAGGTAATAGTTAAAATTTTAACAATTCCTAATTCATTTTCTTATTTTTTTTGCGTACTTTAAATTTTTAAGGATATCCGTGTTAAATTTTGCTGTTACCATATTCCTACCTATTGTTTACATTGTGTAAAGAATTAAATTAAATCCATTTCTTAAGTATTGTTATTATTTTATGACTATTAGAGAAATATATTTAGTTTTCAATTGTTGACTTACATGATAAGTAATTAATTTCAGTTGTTTACATTATATAAAATATTAACGACTTCCCTATTAAATTTCGTTGTTTTTATACTGTGATAAAAAAGTCAACATTTTCAATTGTTGACATCATGTAAACAAAAATTGCTGTATTCAAATAGCATGTAATTTATTGCTTACAAGGCAAATAATTAAATTTTAACAATTTCAAATTAATTTTCTTATTTTTCCGTAATTTTATTTAATTTTAAAATTAATTTTATTTTCAATTGTTGACATCATGTAAAATATCAAAAATTTTTGTATTGTTCAAAGTCTTTAACTTTTTTTAAGGATTTCCGTGTTAAATTTCACTGTTACCATATTGTTAATCTATTGTTTACATTGTGTAAAGAATTATATTAAATCCTTGTCGTAAGTCATTATTTTATGACTATTAGCGAAATAACTTTAGATTTTAATTGTTGACATTATGTAAACAATAAGTTTCGAATTGTCTACATGCTGTTAAATTTAAAAAAAATTTACATACTATTACTTTGCAAGATTATTATGCGAAATTTGCTTGTAAATCCCTTGATTACCAATTGTTTGAATACTGTAAAGATTTAAATTAAAATAATTTCAAAAAAGCTTTCAGTAACTATTCCATAATTAAAGGATTTTTAGCCAAATTTCGTTAGCTTTCAATTATTGACATCTCGTAAACAATGAATTTTTAATTGTTTACATCATGTAAACTACAAAAAAAATATGTATTTTTAAAATCCTATAAATTTTCAAAGATCATTCTGATACATTTGCTTATTATAACATTGATAACCTATTGTTTACATAATGTAAATAATTAAAATAACACAGTTTCTGAAGAATTTTTATAATATTTTACATTGATTTATGATGTTGTTGACTTAATGTAAATTATTTACACCATGTAAAAATTAAACATTTGTTATGTTTTAAAATATAAGATATTTTTAAGAGTTATAGTTTAAAGACTATAACATTGTTTAACTAATGTTTGCGTTATATTAATAATTGATTTGGCAGAATTTCTAAGGTTTATTTATGCATTTTCTAATTTTTACTAATATTTCAATTGTTGACCTGCTGTAAGTTGTTGTGACGGTTTGTTGGCGGTATTTACTTTTACTTACATTATTTATTCATATTATTTACCAAGTGATTTACCTTATGTAAACAATAGTTGTTTATGGTTTACCTAATGTAAACAATAGTTATTTTAAGTTTTTTACTATGGCGTTATTACGCATTATAGTGTAAAAAACAATGCTTTTGTTTTGCTTTAAAATTGTCGATTGTTTTGATATACTGGAAGTATTGCTTGAATTCTTTTATTTGGAAATAAGTGCCACTGAAGCATACCGATTGCTTACCGAAGCTTATGGTGAATGTGTTTCATCGGTTTCGATGTGCGCGCAATGGTTTGTGGGGTTCAGAAGTGGAGTCATGAAAGGCAAAGATATTTAAGCCAGCCAAAAAAGTTTGAAGACCAAAAACAAAAGTCATTACTTCATAATGATTGTTGCCAAACTTAATAAGTTTGCAAAATTATTGGGAGCTACTCAGAGAGCAGTTTTGAAACGTTTGCAAACAGCAGGGAAGTTATATAACATATGAATTGAAACCGGGAGAGATTGAAAGAAGATTTTGAGTTTCTTCGATATAAAAAAGATCTATTACGAAAACACGAAGCGTAAGAGATCGCATGTGAAGAACGGCCAACCAGCCGAATAGACAGCAAAGCTAAATATCAGGGCGTTAAGGTAATGTTCTGTATTTGGTGGTACCAAGCGATTCCTATCTATTATGAGCTGCTGAAATATGACCAGACCATCATAAGGAGTCGTTTAAAGAAGAATATGCGGTCGGACATAAAAGCGTAATATTCCGTCATAACAGCGCTCGGCCACCTGTTGCAAAATCTGTTAAAAAGTGGTTGGAAAGTTCTGCCTCCCACGCCTTATAGGTCAGACCTTGAATCGTCTGATTACTATTTATTTTGATAGATGTAAGGCACTGTCTTTGGACACTCTTCAGTTTAGAACAAGGTATTCGAAATTGGCTTGATTTGTTTTGGGACACGCTTCTCTTTAGAGCAGGATATTCAAAATTGGCTTGAGTTGTTCTAGGGCATGCTTCACTTTAAAACAGAGTATCCGAAATTGGCCTCAAAAGATGAGCACATCTTTTGTCATGGAATTCATATGTTGCCAGAATGATAAAGGTCATAGTTAACAATGGCCCAGACTTTGAATAAATTTATATTGTACAAATGGTTCAAAATAAAAGCTACAAATTTTAAAAATTCTCAAAATGTTAAAAGAAGACAGACAATACATTTATTAATATAACACCATAAAATGAAACATAATCAACGTTATAATATGTATTTACATTTATTTACACACTTAAAAACTTAAAACAAAATCCATAAATTCAATAGAAACTTAATGCGCGATCAACATCTGTCAAGTCCTTTATATGTATCAACTCCACGTTCATGAAATGAATGTCTTTTCTGTCAGTCTGTTAAAAGTCTTATATAAACCCATTCCAATACCGTCTGTTCCACATCAGTCGCCCATTCCCGTTCTGTACACAGTCACTGTCCTTTCCCCTCTTACCCCTGTCAAATGTCGTATACTATCCCGTTCCTACATCTATGTTAAACAATTTTCTAGTTTTTTTTTTTTAATTTTATTTTAACTCTTTAAATATCCTTTAATTTATTTATATAGAAACTGTTTATTGTCCCTAAAATTGTCTAAATAATTTTACAATTTAAGTCATTCAAGTATTTTTCATTTATAATACAGCCCTTTCATAATAGGTTACTGGGTGTCTACTTTAAATATTTTTATTTTCTTAACCATACTTTCATTTATTTCAATTAACTATAAAGATGACCTATAAAAATGTGATTTAACTAAGTTTGTAAATCTTTACTCTAACGAAAATCATTTAAAATCTACACAACACCAGAAACAAGAAAAAAATAGAATCACTACAGTTTATTTTTTATCTATTTTTCAAATTTTTGCTGACTCTACACAAATTTTATTATAAGCAACATTTTGAATAATAATTATACTGGTCTTGGGTATGAAAACCATTTACATTTTGTTTTACATATACACAGGAAATGACCACAGCTATTTATATGAAAACCAACTCCCCTACTCTAAATTACAGTGACTATAAAATTTCAGCATTATAAATATTTTATATAAATATTTAAAATAAAATAAAAAATAAAAAAAAACATTTTCACAGTTTTTGAGTTTGGAGTGTTGAAAGGCCATGAGGGGCAGTGTAAAGAGACTAATAATAATGCGGGTTTATTTTCATTAAATGCCCTTATTATTACACAATTTTTGTGGGTAAAGAAATTTCTACAGAGATTTTGTTTACTTTACTTTTGATTTTATTAGTTAAGTTTGTTAAAAATTATGATAAATTATTTATAAATTCAGCAATAGATTTTTTTAGATAATTTAATATGGTTTATTTATGGGGAAATGATATTGCAAATTGTGTGGTGAATTTGTTTCTATGTTTCTTTCTTTAGTTAATTATTTCATTTGTTTTGTTTGTTAATTAAGTGTTATTTATTGTTTTCATTCATTTCTTTACCTTGCATGTTGTGGCCCCACAAAACCTGTATCGTGCGCTGAACTGGCCGTGATTTGAGCATCTGTGATTGCACCAGATTCCATGCCCAAAGGCATATTACATGTGCCTGCAAATAGAAGCGATACAAAAATATGGAAAAATTACATTTCAAATTATGTTTAAAAGCTATAAATTATTAGTAAGAGAAACTACATTTTTTTAGTTTCTTAATTAATTCAGAAATACTTTAAAATATGTGGGGTAAAAACAGCTTTACACCACAATTAATTAAGAAAATTTACATCACTGTAGAAATCTAACATTAAAGATTAAATGTTTATAATAAGGAGACGTAGGGCCTTCACTTTAGTCATAAATTTTCTCCCAAAATATATAAACAAAAATCAAGTGTTTTTGTTTAGAGAAATGAAGACCATCAGTTTGTTGAAAGCTAATTTATCAAATTAACTCAAGCATTTATAATAATAATAAATTTCGGAAAAACAGTGTTTATAGAGATTTTTAATAAAATATAAAAAAAATAGAAAATTAGAAATAACCCAGCAACAGTGTGAACGGCCTGTAACGTGAACATGATTAGCATATTGTAACCCAGTTTGTGTTCCATTAAGAATAAAATTTGAATACATTTTTAAAAACCTAATTTAGACTTTATAAAAGTATATATATAAGGAAGTACTTAACTTCAAATTAATTTTAGATAAAATAAAAAAATCGCCTAATTTTGACACAGTGTGAACGGCCTTTAAAGTAAACTACTTTAACACTTTATAACTTAGCTTGTGTTCCCACAAAAATAAACTTTAAATACAGTTAAGAAAGCCTAAATTCTATAGAAAAGAAATAACTTTAAAGTGAATTAAGTTAAAATTAAAATTAAATCAAATAAATGTGAAACGTGTGACCAGCCACCTAAAGTGAACAACTTTTAATGTGTGTAACTAAGTCTGTGATTAAACAAGACTAAACTTTTAACGCAAATTGGAAAGCCTAAATTTCAGTCTATTGAAGTACACAAGTAAAGAAGTAATGAAGTGAAGAAGTGCAATTAAATAAATCACATATTTTTGAAACAGTGTAAACAGTGTAAACTAAAGTTAACAACTTTAAATGTGTGTAACTAAATCTGTGATTAAACAAGACTAAACTTTAAACATAAATTTTAAAGCCTTACTTCCAATCTATAGAAGTTTGTCAGAAAAGAAGTACATAACTACAATCGCCTAATATTGATACAGTGTGAACAGTCACTAAAGTGAACAACATGAACTGTTAATAACTCAGCCTGTGTGTAAACACAACTTTGAAAAACTAAATTTCAGTCCATCAGTAAATAAGCAAATAACTTCAAAGTGATTATAGTTAAAATTAAAAAATACTCCTAAACTTGACATGTGTGAACGGCCGCTTAAGTGAACAACTTTAAATGTGAATTACTCGGCCTGTGTATAACTAAGACTAAACTTTAAATACAAGTTTGAAAGCCTAAATTTCAGTCTATTGAAGTGCACAAGTAAAGAAATAGACATAATTTCAAAGTGATTTTGTTGGCTATTAAATAAATCACCTAATTTTGAAACAGTGTGAAGGGCGAACAACTTTAACTGGGTGTAACTCAATCTGTGTTTAAACAAGTCAAAATTTCTGGACACAAAAGTTATTAAGTATAGTTAGTTTTGATTTCAAAGTTCCGAAACTATTTAACCTTAAAAACTTCACTGGTTTATTTTCACATTAGTGCCTGCAGCAAAAAGTCTTCTTATAATGTTTGGGTTTTCTTTTTCTTTAAAGTAACTTAAAAATAAAAAATTGTGTTTAAATTTGGTTGTTATTTAATTTAAAGCATATTTTTATATACGCATACAGGGTGGCGCAAAAGTAATCCTCCTATCAGGAAAATGCTACAAATTGTGCGATTGGCTCCTAATGTCAGTGCTGTCAGCAATATTCCGCGTTCTGGAGCAATGTAGCATAACATTGTTTATTAACGGGTATTTCGCATGTGTTTACTACACAAATGTCAAAACAGAACTGACTTTAGGGGCCTCGCATAATTTATAGCATTTTCTGATAGGAGTATTACTTTTGCGCCACCTTGTATGTACATATGTATGCTTTTTTATATTTGTCATTCCAGAGTTCCATTTAACATTGGGTTTTTGTTGGTTGCCTGCCTCCTACTTCATGTGTTTTCGGGTTGCCAGTTGTGTGACACATGTGGTGTCATGTGTGCGTGCGTTAGTAAGTGTTGTTGTAGCCATCAATTTAGGAAATATTTTCACAAACATTTTGCTTTTTTTTTGTTGTTGTGTGTTTTGGAACCAAATTGTATGCAGTTTTGTTCTATTTTTGGTTTGTTTTTTGTCGTTTAAACTTTAAATGATTTCATCTGATCTCTTTCGTTTTATTTTTTATTTCTGTGTGTGTTTCTTTTTTGTATGTCACTTTTTTTTATAACCAAGTGTTAAATATGGCATGACATTTCTGTTGCTGTTACAGCTTAGAGAAAAAGAAAAATCAACGAGGATTTTCGAAATTAAAAAAATGTTTGCACGCAACGTTTAAGAAATGTTGTAAAACACAGGGAGTTGTTGGGTCAGTTAGTTGCTTTATTATGCTGCCGGATAATATGAGTCAAATTAAAAGCAATGAAATCAGCAAAATTTTTTAAACTTTTTTCCTCTTTTGTCATCACAATTTCATGTAAGGGGGAAATATTCAAGTATAATTCAGTTTTTTTGGTAAAGAATGTAAGAAATTCACTCTAACGTTTGTCTGGCTTTCTAGCGAAATGTCTCAATGTCAGTTTTCTTATCAATGACATTTGAGTTTCCTCAAACTAACATATAAATATGATTAAATACAGAAATTTTATCTTGCAAATAGTTCAATATACTGAAAAAGTATAAAGTTATAAAAAAGTTATAAAATATGTTATAAAAAAAGTTATAAACATATACAAAACTCCTAAATTTAAGCAAATTATTGCTAAGAAATAAATTATTTAAAACTATCGTTTAAAGTTTTGACATTCCTTTTCCTACAAAACCATTTACTTAAGCCATGTTACCTTACAAACGCATTTTTCCAGTTTTATTTCTTTTAAACGTTTTATCCCCCTAATTTTAATTATCTTTACAATACTCAAACCATTTATCATCATTATAACTTAAATGTGTCAGTATTAAGTAGATAAATTGCCTATCTATTCATAGCAAAAACTCATATAAATGTCAAAGCCATTTAAATGATCAATTAAATAACATGATTTTAACTTGTTCTAAACTTCCACAACTATTAGGAATGCAACAAATATAAAGAATCAACTACACCTAGTTAGCAGAAAGCATAATACCTTAACATTAACATATTTCTTTTCTACTTAATAATACAGCAAAAAAAACCAAACCAAAACCTTTATATAGTAGTTATTTCTGTCTTGTCATTCGTTTTATTTAACTACATTTGACTTCTTGCTAAATTTATTACTCTTTCAATGCAATGTGATTTAAAGAAGTCACCTTTTTGTATTTTTTTTTTCTTCTACTTTTTGCAAACTAGACTTCACAACGCATCACAACACATCACATCATCATATCATTGACTCTTAATATGAGTAGTACGAGTTTGGTTACTTCAAACATGGCTACACATGTGAGCACCATCAGCAGGACAGACTGACTGACTCTGGTAACTATTCAATGGGAGCGTTCATTTAGAAATAAATTTATATAGCAGTATAAAACTATGTGTATATTTTTAAAGGTAATCATCGTATAAGATTCTTAAGAGGGAAGTATGTTTAAGCAGAGGGCATAAATATGGGAAAAAGTATCTGCTATAAATCCCTTTTTTCTGCCACATTGTTACCTTGTTACTTTATAGGAATGAGTGTAAAACAATTTTTTTCTCAGTGTATCAGTTTATACGAGTAAATGAAATCACTGACAATTTTTCTTTTTTGTATTTGTTTTTTTTTTTTACTTCTTCCTACTTTGTTTAGTTCTGGTATATTAGGGTTTCATTTCTTAGTATAAATGTTGATTAAAGTTGATATGCCGCATGAGTTGATTTTTTGAAACAACTCGTAAAGAAAACAAGAGCTAAACATAGTACAGGGCTTTAGGAATATTGTTAACTAAAGTGAAAATACAGAGAGAGAAAATAAAACTACTTAGGTCATGACATTAGATAGTTGTTTTGATTCTAGGTTAGGTTGTAGTTTAGGATATAGTTCTGTTTTAAAATCAGAGTTTAGTTCAGGTTCTAGTTCATGTTCAAGTTCTAATTTAGGTTCTAGTTCAGATTCTAATTCAGGATTTAATTTAAGTTATAGTTTAGGCTATGATTCCGTTTCTAGTTTATGTTCAAGTTCTAGATCAGGTTTTATTTCAGGTTCTAGTTTAGGTTTTAGTTTAGATTCTAGTTCAGGTTCAAATTTAGGATATAATTAAAGTTCTAGTTTAAATTATGGTTTCTACTTCATGTTCAAGTTCTAGCTCAGGTCCTAGTCCAGGTTCTACTTTAGATCGTGTTCAGGTTTTAATTTAGGCTCAAGTTTAGGTTTTAATTCAGGTTCTAGTTCAGGTTATAGTTTAGATTCTAGTTGCAGTTCAGGTTCTGGTTCAGTTTGAAGTTAAGATTTTACTTGCTTAGGGTTTTTGTTTTTTTCTTTATGAAGATTTTAGTTCAGGTTCTTGTTCTAATTCTGGTCGAGTTCAGGTTCTAGTTTAAGTTCTGTTTGAGGTTCTACTAGAAACTACTCCTAATATTCGTATCTATTTTAAGAATTTTGTCAAGTTAGTATAGTATTGACAATTTAAATTTTGATTTGCTTCCACAAATTGTTTAAGTGTATTATTAGAAATTTCTCCTCCTTCACATATTCGATATCCCTGAAATATGTATAGGTTTGTATTTGTATTTTTTTTATTTTGCCCTGTAACTTACTATACAGAGAGACAGACATACAGACGGACGTACAAAAGATTTGTATTGCTAAGTATTGTTATGCATTCACATGGAAAATTTTTGTTGCATTTACAATTTGCTATTCTATGTAGATATGTCTCTATAGAAATATGTATGTATGTTAGATAAACTCTTAACGAAATCTCTTTATATTTAGACATACGTAAACGAAAACTTGCAACCAACCAACCCACAGACACATACCAACATATTCCTATAAACACAGAGATATTTAAACATATTTGTAACTCAGCTTGATGTTTGTTATACTTTGTAACTACTGTTGATGATGTTTCATTCTTTTCTTCTACATTAACAACAACAGCAACAAAAACATTGTATATTTATTGGTAACAATGATATCTCTGCATAATTTGTTAAACTCAATGAAGTCAACCTTCTTTTTTATACGTTTTCTCGATTTGGGTACTTTTTGTATACAACTGCTGGTACGATGAAGACTAGATTTCTGTACAAAATCGTTTTAAATGTGATGAAAATTTACATACACAATAAAAAAAAACTTGAAGCATCCCAGCATACCATTTTAGGAGCGCTCCTAAAAAGGAGTCAGAAAAGAGTCCAACTAAAGAGCATTTTCGGAGCGAAAGAAAAATTTGCTTGTTACTGTCCTGAGTCGGCACGCAGTATGACTCAGAAATTTCACTTAATTATGTGTGTACCAAAGCGTTGTTCTCCTGCTATTTGTGCTTTGAACAAAAAAAAAAAAAACAGCTATACCACACAAGAATGATAAAAACAAGATTACACAGAGCCTAAGAAAAACCTCATAAAAGACTCTTTTTAGGCATAATCTAAGAGCTCTTTAAGAGCCCAAAAAACCCCTCATAAAAGACTCTTTTCTGACATTATCTAAGAGCTCTTTCTGACGGACCATTTTCGAATGTAATGACCCTCTTTTCTGAAGGTTTTCGGAGCAATTATGATTGTTTTTTGGGCTCATAAAGAGCGTTTACGCTCCGAAAAAGGTGTCAGAAAAGACTCTTTTCGGACTCATATGGCTTGCTGGGATATACATGTATAACAACATGCAACGTACTACTTGAAACATATTTGTATTTGTATGAAAGTTTGTTTATGTTGCATTGTAGATCAAATGATTTAACAAGAGTCTCTTAATAAATGATTATATCGTAACATATTGGTTTAGACTTCATATACTAAATATGTAGAATGTACATGTACAAGTACGATTGACTGACTTATGAAATCATATCCTTTGGCTGACTTAATGGTTGACTAGCTCTTCGGTTGAGTTCTTGTTGTATTTCGATAAGTGTCTTGTCTTATATCTGTAACGTTTTCATAATATATTTACTTCATTTAAAAACAATTTCCCTTGGAAATCTATTTAGTTTTAGTTGCAATCAATGGAAACTTTATTCATAAACATTAGATATTTATTGAATTTTGAAAATTTTGCAAAATTAATGATATTCATACTTATGTATGTATATACATTTGAATATATCATATATATTTCAAGTAAACTTTTGTTATTCAAGTGTATCATCAATTTATGTTGTATTCAAGTTAAAGATAAATTTTATTAAGTATGTGGTATGTGGAAGTTGTAGTTATATATATAAATACAGCTAACAAGATTTTGAAAATATAGTTAGCAACCATTAAATGAAAACTGTAATTGAAAATCAATTATTTTATTGAATTCAGGTGGAACTACTTAATTTAAGTTTGGGTTATTTAAATGTATTCTTGCTAATAGGCATATTTAATATAGAAATGTTGCTAAATAAATACTAATATGGTGAATTTTGAATTAAAATAATTCCATTACAGTTTTGAGGCAGTTGAGGTGAAATAAATTAAAACAAATTATATAATAATATTATATTATAATTATAATAGAACTAGAACAGAACTAGAACAGAACTAGAACAGAACTAGAACAGAACTAGAACAGAACTAGAACAGAACTAGAACAGAACTAGAACAGAACTAGAACAGAACTAGAACAGAACTAGAACAGAACTAGAACAGAACTAGAACAGAACTAGAACAGAACTAGAACAGAACTAGAACAGAACTAGAACAGAACTAAAACAGAACTATAACAGAACTAGATCAGAACTAGAACAGAACTAGAACAGAACTAGAACAGAACTAGAACAGAACTAGAGCAGAACTAGAACAGAACTAACCTGAACAAGAACCGGAACTAGATGTTGATCTACAACCTGAACTAAGAGGGCGGTTCGGAAACATCTTAGCCTAGAACAGAAAGCGCGGTATAAACAGAAAAAAGTCAAGTGTTTTGGAAACTTCCATCTGTGCTATCAACACGTGTTAAATTTCTTTTCGATCTGCCAACTTCTTCATATAGAAACAGGTCTTCAAAAAAGACGCATCGCGATTTTTTTACAATGTAAAAATTAGAAATTCGAGGTGTCATTAAATATTTAAATAAAAAAGGTTTATCGGGAAAAAAATTCAATAAAAAATTGGGTTGCTGAATTTAAACGCGGTCGTACAAGCATTGATATGGTACTAAATGATCGACGAATAAAAGTGCGTGAAACAGCTTTCATCATGGGCATCTGAAATGATCGAGTCCATTTAATTTTGCATAAAGAACTACAGATAAAAAAGCTTTCTGCAAGATGGGTGCCACATTTGTTAAAAACGCATAAGAATGAAAATTTCTCAAGCTTGTTTGGATCGGTTTAAGAAGTATAGAATGGATTTTTAGCGTCGTTTCATAACTGTTGATAACCACTATACTCCAGAGACAAAAGAACAATCCAAGCAATGGACTGCAGCTGTAGGAAGCGCCCCAAAAAAGGCAAAAAAAAATTCAAGCGGCTGGTAAGGGTATGGCAACGGTTTTGTGGGACTTCAAAGGTATTTTATTGATTGATGTAAAACTTCTAGAAAAACCTCCTGGCTCACAAAAAATATAAATTTTTTATCAACACAACGTACCAACGCACAAGAGTGTTTTAACAATGGCTAAAATCACCGAATTTAAGTACGATTTGCTTGACCACCCACCTTATTCTCCGAATTTAGCTGCCAGTAACTTTTACCACTTCCCAAATCTAAAAAACTTCCTACCTGGCAAGCGTTTTACCTCAAATTAAGATGCAATTACAGTTGTAAACCACTATTTTAAAGGCATTGAGGAAAACTATTTTAATCAAGGGATAGAATTGCTGAATAGGCGTTGGGCTAAGTGTATTGAAGTTTCAGGATATTATGTGGAAAAATAAAAATGTTTTTTAAAAAGTAACTATTCTCTTGCTGTGCTAGGCTAAGAAGCTTCCGGACCGCCCTAGTAGAAGCTGCACCAAAAACAAACTGAAGCTGATGTGCTTTTCAGCTTCAATTATGAGGTCTTAATTGAGCTTGTCCTGATTTCACAGTTACATTTTTCATTCATACATATATCTTTTCATAATTACAATTTATTACATTCGCTGTTCGAATGGCGTTATGATCTTATTAAGTAAGCTGTGTTTTATAGTTATTTTCTTGAAGAAATTGTTTTCGAATTTTCCTTTAATATTTATCTTAAATAAAGCATAAATAACTTCTTAATTTTTTTTTTTGTTAACATTCGTATATATTGCTATAACTCTTAGTTAGCGTTGTGTATTTCATTTTGCAGCTTTTTCAAATGGGGATTACAAAAAGTTGAAAATAATAAAAGAAGTAAAACGAAACATCACCCCATAAAAATGTCAATAGCTAAATGGATGCCACAGAAAGCATTACATTAAAATGCAACTTGCTGTTTCGGTTTTTTTTTTGGTGTTTTGCTTGATTTTTTTTTTATAAGAATTTGCAGTTTTTTTTTCATAAAACCGCCAACCGTGTAAAAGCTATTAAAAAACCATAAGAGCAGTGTTTAAATGTTGGCAGAGTTGCAGCAAAAATAACGAGGGTGGATTGTTAAGTTTAAGGGAAATATGTAAATGCAGGTAATGATTGTGTGTAATACAAGTTTGGCTTGGCGAAACTGTGGTTTTGAAAATTCTTGTTTGGTTTAAGTGTTTTAGGTCATAAACTTTTCAGTCATACCTTGTTAGTGCAACACTTTTTATATTGTCAGTTACCAGATAAAGTTTTTCTTTTTTTGTGTTAAAACACCCCCTGCTGTTAGCAAAATTATACAAATAATATGGTGTGCCGTCTTCTCTTTTGCATTTACACTTGGAGCTCAAATTTAAACAGGCTGTAAACGAAATAGAAGCTTCTGCTGAGGCTGCTGTTGCTGCTTACCAAGACACATACATATTTATAACTCCACAAAATAGTTAATGACAATTAAACATAAGATCATATTTTAACACAAAAAATTATGTTAAATTTAAAAAAAAAAATTACATCTTAAAAAAAACTCAATGGGGTTTCAAAAAACCAAAAACCATACAAAGTGTAGTGAAGTTGTAGGAAGCAGAAAAGATGTAACTGGTTAATGAAGTTAGCAACTAGAAGATAAACTTACCTATATCGAATCCATGTATGTGGGTCGATTGATACAGCACTATGCTGATAAGGGTTAAAAGCTGATAGGAAAGGCACTGGCGGGAGAACATATTGCAGGTGGTAGTTAAGGTGAGTCGTTGTATTGATGTTGATGATAAAGATTTTGTTTTAGCCATAATTATAAATTTTGTTTTTTTTTTTTGTGTAATTTTTAGGTTAGCAGGCAATGGTTTTGTTTTCTAGTAGATTCTATCAAACAAATAGCAGGAGATCTAAAAATAAAAGAAGAAAAAAGATAACAATTATATTAAATGTATTTTTAAGCACCATAATTTATGTTTAATAATTAGTAAGAAATTTGTTGTTTTTTTAAATAACAAGAAAAGTTTAATAAAGTCTCATTTGTTTAAGGTTTTTCTTAACAAGAATATTTAATAATAAACATTTGTATTATATTGTGGAGTAACAGTAGCTGTTTATTAATGTCTACCTCCTGTGGTGTAACTATTCAATGTCTTTGTATTTGCCCCGTAAAAAAAACAATGTAAACAGATAATTGCAATTTATGAGAGATTTAGTTTAAGAATAATAATAACTTACTAAAACCAAAATTTCAAAATTATGACATTAAAATTTAAATTTTTCAACAAAAACCTAAACTACACCCAGACTTGCTTTAAAGTTGTAAAACCTAACAAAAAAAACAACCTGCTACGTCATGTACTGACAGCTGTCAAAATAGTTAACTTTTTTCTCTCTTTACCAAACAACAGACATTTTAGACATTATTTTCATAGCAGCCCCTTAACAAACAAACAAAAAAAGAAACGCACAAAAATTCTTGGCAAAAACCAAATAAACTAAAAAAAGAATCATCATTCACTCACTGACTCACTCACTCAGTCAGGCAGTCAGTCATTCTCTACAAATATGTAAAATATGAGATGAGTACTTAAATATGAAAAAGTACTATGCAAAACCCCCTCTACCGCTCCATACACATTTTATTTATTTTATTTATTTTATTTACTCCTATGTATATGATCATCATATAATAAATGTAACCTTAGAATACATAAAAAAATATGTTTATAACGTACAATTTCATTAATTCATTAAAATGTCAAAGTGATATGAAATGTCATGTTTATTCAATTTAGAAGACAAACAATTGACACGTTTATATGCAATAATTCTTGAGTTTTCATTTATGTTTAGAAGGAAAAAGTTGTAGAAATGAAATAGCAAAACATTTTTATTAGAAAAGATTCCTAAATGCCCTATGGAATATCTTAAAACTAAATGGAATTGTAGTTAAGATTGAAATGAATAAATGTGTTACCTAACACATGTCAAAGTTTGAAGGTTGAAATGAGCAAAAGGAAGATAAATAAAATGTGTTTTATATGTAGAAAAAATATATTTTTTAAGTTTGTTGGTGAAAAGCTTTTGTGGACGTTGCTAGTAGGTGGGAATAGCTTTTTTGATGAACATTTTTTTATTGAAATATTTTTGATGCCATCTTTATAAAAGCTTTTTTGTAGAAAACGACTTATTTTTGTAAAAAAAAGTTAAAAAAAAGCTTTTTTGCGAATTTTTTTTAGTGGAAGAGTGCGTTAAAGGTTTAAATCTGTTTGGCCAAAAATATTTTTTAATGAAGATGATTTTTAGTTAAATAGCTTATGTTTGCTGAGAAAGTTTTATAAAAAAGTAGTTTTGAAAAAATGTTTAAAAAGTAACTAAAAAAAATTTGTTTTAAAGAGCTTTTTTGTTGATGTCGCTTTTTGGTAAAGCTTTTTTGATGAACACACTTATTTCTGGTGCACGAACTTTTACTGTTACAAACTGTTTTTGGTGAAAAGTAAAAAAGCCGGTTTTTGGAGAAAAATCTATATTGTTATAAAGTTTGTTTTATTATTAAGTTCTTTTCCTTAAACAAAAAGCTTTTTATAATTAAGCTTTCTTAACAAAAAGCTTTTCTTGTGATCACAGTTTTATAGTGTTTTTATTGAAAGCATGTTTTTTGCAAAAGTGCTTTTAAGGTTTAAAAAAAAAGCTTCCCTGGTAAAATCGATTTTTTATGAAAAGATCGATTTTAAAAAAAAAAGTTTTTTTGGTAAAACAAAAAACAACTTAAACTCAACTAAATTTAAAAAAGCTTTTTTAAAGACTTTTGGTGAACAAAACATTTTTGTTCTTGTAAAAACGCTTTTGTTTCTGAAAAAGCTCTTTCTAGATTGTTTAATTTGAACATAAAACTTAAAGTTGGTAAACAAATTTTATATAAAAACAAACAGTCACGCATGGTTTTTTGCCCTAATAACACATAATTATGAACGGATTTTTTGTCAATTCTTTTAAATTTCTAAAACAGACATACATAATTATACATTAAAAGAATTTATTTATTCTTTTATAAATTTAATAACATTTTTATTCCAATTATGTTATTTATTTCTTCTTTGTCGTCCACACTACAAACACATCTTTAATTTACTTATCGGTCTCTTTTTAGTTTTTTGTTTTTTTTTTTCTTACTTAACTGTATGACAATTGTTGAATTTAAATCGTTTACAATCTTCTTTTGTGTTCCACTTACAGACAATTGTCATTTATTAATTCACTTGTCATCATTTTAATACACACACAGCTTTTGCCACAACATGATTGTCATGTGAAATTTTTATATGTATTTCAGACGTTATAAAGCTTTCATTTAACGAAATAAAAGTACATCATTCATATACATATACAACAAAAAAACCACAACAACAACATAATTGATCAATTAAATTTGTTGTTATTTATTTTATTCACAGTGAATATTATTAACGTTAAGCAGAAAAAGAGGTGTATTTCTACTAGACACTCAGTATGACGTAGTTTTTCGTTCATACTCTTTCCCAACAATTCTTAAGTTAATTGTATTTTTTTTTTTTTTTGTTTTAGAAATTAGTTTTTCCATTTTGAACCGTTAGCAAACGATTCCTATAACAAAGTTAAAATAATATACCGCTAACAAAAAATTTATGAATGAAGATTTTTCTTTTTTTTTTTCAAATATCTGTTAACCATGGCAAACATTGTACAGCTGGTTAATAAAACCAGAGAGAAACAGGTAAACACATCTATCAAATAGTGGCAAATATAAATTGAAAAACTATAGCCTGAAAACTGTAGACACATTACACCTTTACTTTGGCAGATTTACAGAGAATAGCACAGAATAGATATACTATGCAACACCGTTCTGTTTAACAAACAACTTTTTAAAGAAACCCCATAGTGTGATTAAAAACTGCAAATATCAGATGAAAATAAAGAAAAGGAAAATATCTTTGAGTTGTTTTTTGTAAGCCTTGTGGTTTGTATGTGCAGCAAACCCGGCTAATTAGAACGCTATAACTGATATTAAATAAAAGTTATTGCTTAAAATCTTATTAAGTTATAAAGATCATTAAAAACTAAACTCAAAATATGCTTTTTTAAAAAGGTTTGCTTTGTAAAATAAGTTAAATAAATAAAGTTTCGATAAGTTATTTTGATAAAGTCTATACCATAAATAAAGTATTTTTGAAAAAAGATAATGATTAAACTTGTCTTAAAATCGTTTACTATTTGAAAAAGCTTTTTCCAAAACCAGATTTTTTTAGTAAAACAACAGAGCAAGCTTTTTGGGTATAGTAGACCTTTCCCAGAAGGAAATTGTTTAAAAAATCTTCTTTTACTTATTTGTTTCAAAAAGCTTTTTTACATATGACAACTTTTATAACTTTTCTTTCAACGAAGCTTTTTCTATAAAAAGCTCTTTTAACAGAGGTTAGTTTTTTTCCAAAAATAAGCTTGGATTTGTCAAAATTTTTGTAAAAAAAATTCTTTTTCATTTTATCTTCTACAAAAAGCATTCTTCATAAAACTTTTTATACAAAAAGCTCTTTTAACTATAGAAGTGTTTTCTGCCAAAAGTTGTTTCCAATAAAAGTTTTGTTTTTCCAAAAATCTTACTTCAATAAAAAGTATTTGATAAAATAAAGATTTTGTTTAATTTTTTTCCCCATAACATACTTTTATTATTTAAAGCTCTTTACAGAAAAAGCTTTCTTGTAAAAAACAGTATGACAAGCTTTTACACTTTTGTTAATAAAAACTATTTCTATATCAAATATACATAAGAGCTTTACTTGAAAGCTTTAAAAGCATTTTTCATATGAAATATACTAATAATTGGTTTACATAAAGCTTTATCGAAAGCAATTACAAAACAAAGCCTTTCCTAAAAATATAAAACTAATAATAATGAGCTGGTCGAAAACCAGTTTATATGAAAATATTTGTAATAAAAACTATACTTAAAAGCTTTTTTCTAAAAACTATACTTAAAAGCTTTTTTCATAAATACATTACAAAAAATCTTTTTTCGTGAAAATTTTAATGAAAAACTTTTTTCATAAAACTTTAATAAAAATCTTTTTTCATAAAAACTTTAATAAAAAGCTTTATCTTTTCCAATAAAATCTTCAAAGCATTTTCTATACAGAAATTTGCAATAATAAACATGTTTTGTTTTAACTTGTTTTATCAGACTAGTTTTTTAATAACTTCTATTTTATATCGCCTTAGTGTAGGGCATTTCTTTAACTAAAACAAAAAGCTACATAAAATGATGTTCATTTTTCTTTACCGGCCATTTCAAGTAGATGAAATATTGTATTAAAACAAATATAAGCCAAGAGGCTTATATTTTAAAGGCTGATGGAAGGATGAACGGACGGACGGACAAACAAACTTGGACAAAGATATGAAGAAAGCCTTAAAACTAACAAGTTTTTCTTTACTACACTATCTCTCTGTACTAGCAACCAGCAAAGCCGTATAGTTTAATATAACTAAAAAAGGCCTTTAGAAGCAGTAATACAAAACTATAATAGAGTTTAGAGAGTATTCAGCAGAGTTGTATAAACTAAAGCAACGTAGGGTATGGTTTGCAATATGAGTTTGTGGTATTTAGCAAAAGCAGCAGCAGCACCAACAAAAAAATAAAAAAGAAGTATCCATGTTTGAACGAGTAGTTACCACAAAGTCATGTATGCATTTTATACATCTTGTTATAATATGGAATTTTTTTTTCTATTTTACTTTACCAAGGCAGGCTTTTTCGCCATGTATTTTTTATAAATATTTTTTTGCACTTATTTTATAAAGCCAGTACAAAAAGGTGGCGGCATTATTGCTTTGGTTCAGTTTTGTTCTTCTGCTCTTGTAAACATACAGACATACATACGAGTATACCATTCATTCCTTCTTTAACTAACTCGTGGGTAAAAAATTAAAAGAAGCAAAATGGTTACAAAAAAAAAATAGAAATTGAAATGAAATAATATATAAAGTGTACAAGTGCCGTTGGCGTGTTATATATGTATGTATATACAACAGCATATACACATAACTTTAATCATATATACATATGTATGTACAAATATATACCCTATCATATATTGTACATAATGTTGAGAGGCTATGTGTTTGGTATTTAATAAAATAAGGCGTTAGATTTCAATATAACCAACACACTAAAGACAATTTCTACGTCTATGCTGCCAAAGTAATTGTTGTACTATAGCCGGGAGTAGGAGTAGGTAGCTTTAACAGCTCTCCTCCACACTTTTTACTTGTCTTACGTTTTTTTTTTTTTTTTTTGCTCTCTTCTACATTAAAACAGCCCGGGTGTCATTATTAATTTAACCTATTTTTTCACATCCAACCAACATCATAGTATAAAAAGCTAAAATTTATTAAAACAAAAAGAAAACACAAGGAAATTTAATATAGAGTGTAATGTGTATAAAAATGTAACTACGTATGTAGCATATGAATATGGTATATAAAATGAGTATGTATGTATAAAAAAAAAATAAAACAACAGCAGCATAAAATAAGTGTTTAAAACGTTTTAAATAACAATTGTGCTGCTATAAGCAAAGCAAAGGGAAAATTTAACTTAATATGTATATAGGATTTTAATGAATTTAATGAAATGTTTAAGAAAACATTTGAACAGTTAAGGTTATAGCAATGAATAGACAGGCAATAGAGCAGTAAAATGAGCAGATTTTTAAGTAATTTTTAGAAATATTTGTTTAATTAAATTCGCTTCAGGCATTGTATTATTTATTTGTATAAGATTCAAAGTCAATCTAATGTATGCTTTTCGTGAGTCTGTGTAAAACACTCTCATTTTCAAATAACAAAACCTAAATTAATCAAGTTCATAAAGAATATTTCGGTTTAGTAGAAAAAAAGTTACAAACTAAAATTAAAGACAACCTCGCAAAATTTTATTATATATTATATTTTTAAAAATACTTAAATGCTTCTTTGAGTTGTTGTTTTAATATATGTCCGTTGTTGTTGTATTTTTACACTAAAAGTTTTTAAGGCTGCTTAGAACTTCGAACAAATTTTACCATTTCATTTGCAGGTCTGTGTAAAACATTCTAGTGTTAAAAAAACAAAACTGAGATCAATAAGATTAATTTCTAATGTTTAATATTAAACTAGCCAGTTTGGTATTGAAAATCATTGAAATCCATTCAACAATTCTAAAACAATCTCAGAAAATGTTGATATTTAAAAAAAAAACTATTTTCAATATTTTTAAAAGCATAAATGTTTCCTTTAGTTATTGCTGTAATACGTGTATGACTTAAATATTAGCAAACTTAAATTGCGTTAGTGTTTTTGTGTTTATTAAGAATTTACATAATTTCTTCTGTCTGTCTGTGTAAAACTCACTCTATAGCAATATATAAAACCAAGACTAATGGGCTTCATTGCGAACGTTTATCACTATCCTAGATTGTTTGGTATTGAAAATCATTGAAATCGATTCCACAATCCTAAAACAATCTCAATAAATGTTGATATTTTATAAAAAAAAACTATTTTTAATATTTTTACGAGCGTTTAGTTATTGCTGTAATACATGAATGAGTTAAATTTTAGCATATTTGAATTTCTTACACTAAATGTTTCTGTGTTTGTTAAGAACTTACAAAATTTCAATAACATGTCTTCTGGTTGTCTGTGTCTCATTTTCAGTATATAAAACCAAAATTAATGGGCTTCGTTGAGAAAATTTATCGCTATCCTGGTCTGTTTGATATTGAAAATCGTTGAAATTAGCTTTACAGCAAAAAAGTTTTGAAAAAAATGTAAGACAATGCCGAAAAATTTTAATATCTTACAAACAAAAACTTTTTTAACATGGTTATGAGCATAAATATTTTTTTGAGTTTTTATTGTTATAGCGTGTTCAGATATGACCCTTAATTGCGTTAATCGCAATTAACGCCATTATTGAGCTCAATATTCCATATAAAATCTCAATTAATTATTGCGCAATAAGTACGAAATTGTTATAATATTGAGTAAGATTTCGAATGCAACACTGTTAACAACTGTGTTTAGTGAACAAAATTGTATAAAATGCAAATGTCAGCAAAAGAAATCATTAAAAAATCAATGTGAAGGTAAGTTTGTTTACATAGAAACACAACAACCATATAGAGTATTTTTGTATTGTTTTCCAACTGTCAAATGATTTTACATAGAAACACAACAACCATATAGAGTATTTTTTGTATTGTTTTCCAACTGTCAAATGATTATTGTGTAAGCTGAAAATTGCGTATGCCTGAACACTTAAAATAATATTGTCAATTAACCGAATATTGACTCATATCTGAACACAGTATTATAAGGTTTGTTTTAGTTTTGTTATTGAAATACAGAATATTTGCCATTTATTGGAATTATATTTTTTTTTTGATATTTTTCGGTCTGTGTAAACACAGGGATGCCGAACTGGACTGGTTTTTCAAATCCCGGTACTCGGGATTTCATAAATGTTAATCCGGGATACCGGGATTTTCAGAATATTTGTTTCATATTAAAACCAATTGGTTTCTTAATAATAAAAACTATTTATTTCAAAAAATTACTTATTTTAAATATAAATATGTTTGAAAACAAAAATTTTTTGTCCTTTAGGTATGGTCTCATTTGGCAATTATTTGCCGAAAAAGACGTAACCACTAAATAACATATATTTGAACACGTTTATTTATTTAAAAAATGTTTTCTTATTTAGGCCAAAGCACAAGCAATATTTAGTTTTAATTTATTTGATGCTGTTTGATCTTGAAAAACTATTGTAAGATAAAATATCGTCAAACAAATTTATGCTAAAACAAGTAAGAAAGTATAGTCGAATTTTATTTGAATACCAATATTTCTAAGAGAGTTATGCTCTTTTAAGTGATTTTCGGAAGTGGGCCTTACATGGGAGCTATGGACCGATCTTCACGAAATTTGTAGATGTGATTTAGCTTCATTTATTACTAATATTTGGTGAAATTTGTTTGCATACTTGCATAATTCAAAGATTTATGACCGGTAAAACCCAATTTCGGGAGGACATTTGTAGGGGGGACATGTGAAATAATGGACCGATTTTCACCAGTTTCAATGAAAACGGGTTGTCATTTGCCATATGTCATGTTTGCAATCATTGCAAACATAGATGACGCCATATGACAACCCGTTTTCATATAATTGTCAGCAATTTGGAAAATTTGACAACAAAAATGACATAGTGAAAACGCGGCCTTATTTGTGTTGAATTTTATTTGGATACCAACATTTTTAAGAGATTTATGGTCGGAAGTGGGCCGTATATAGGAGCTGAGACTAATTATGGACCGATCATCATAAAATGTGTGGATTCATTTACTGCTCATTTCTGGTAAAATTTGTTGGCATAATAACTTGCATAATTCAAATATTTATGATCATTAAACTCCTATTTGGGGTGGACGAATAATAAAATTGTTAAATCGAATCAGGAAGTGATTCTGAGTCCATCAGTATACTTTAAGGTGGGTGCTTGACCAATATTTATGGGCGTTACAAACAGCAGCATAAATCCAATATACCCTCTCCACTATTGTGGTGTAGGATATAACTAGTTACCGTTCGTGACTTAAGATTTTTTTAATTTAAAGATGTTGTAAAAAAATCTGTTTACTTTCTTATGTCATTGAAAGCTGTGCTGTCCTTTCTTTCAAAATTCAGCTCTAAAGTTTTCCTTATTCCTTCCCAAAAAAAGAACAGCAAGTGGCGTTATATAGCTCACATTCATTAACAACTACCAACAAAAACAAACGTCTGAATTATCTTAAGCAAAAAGTAAAGAAAGCACACAAGAATTCTAAACCTTAAATAACAAACCTCATAAAAAACTCATATGAAACTTTGTTAAGAATAAAACAAAACAAAAAAAAACTATTATAAATAAAATATGTGAAAAAATTTCACAAGTTTTTTGTTACTACCTCTATACAAGAAGAGTTTTACCAAAAACTGAGATGAAAATTTGTGTGTGAGTACGTACAGCAACACAAAAAAATGTCTATGAAAACCGGCGTCAAAAGTCTGCTATTTTTTTCTTCCTGTTAAGCGGAAATAAGATATGGTTGGTGGAAGGCCAAAGCATAGAATTTTTGTTGCTTTAAATAGTAAATAGTTTTGGAAGAAAAATATAATTTTGAGCAAATGCTTAAAGAATTTAGTTGGTATGTAAAAAGTAAATTGTTTGAGTAGAATTTAGTAAAATCTTAAGTATAGAGAATTTTATACATACATATATTGTTTCTATCAAACAAACCTTTATTTATCTAAAGCCTTAAAAATGCATATAATTATTTTTTTTTTAATAATTCTCATAATCTTTTGTAAATGCCGCTTAATTATTCTACAAAATGGTTTAGGCGACACCTTTTGAACATAAAAACTTTAAAACTTATTAATAAAAATCTCATTAACCTCCAGTCTTTCTTTAACCGACTTGTAAATATTTATTACATTATTAATAAGTTCTATCATAATTTCTTTTCGTAGAAACAAAAAACAACACAAGACAAAATTATAAATGTGTAGAATTAATTAAAAATAATGCATTTACACTAACTTGTGTTATTTTGTGTTTTTTTTTTTTTTGGGTTAAAATAACTATTAACATCAATTACATACGAGTAGATTTTGTTAACAACTACTCTGAAAAACAAAAAAAAAACCAAATGAAGTGTGACACCTGTATAAATGTGGGGGGCGCTTTTAATAAAAAGACCTACCTACACACACACACACCAAATAGAAATAATTTTTAAACAAAATTTAACCGACAACTAATAGCAACCTTTTAATAAATTTAAAATTACCTTAAATAAAAAAAGGTTTCCTTTTATTTTTCTAGTTTTATGTGCGTGCCTTTAGTTTAGCTGTTGGGTGTTCGATTTTAAAGACATGTAGAGCTGTCGCCACTAATAACAGTCATTTGTTTCAATTTTGTTCGAAAAACGAAAAATACATACACGGTGAGTGTGACAGTTTTTATTTTCCTTTTTGGACAACCAAACGTGCTATGGATATTAAAGTTTAATCAACCGGAACTAATTGTGGACAAAATATTCCTCCAAACAAACTCGAATGTTATGAGTGCATTGAAATGTGACCAGACATTCATGTATGGCAATGTTCTATAGTGTTTCTAAGGGTATGTGAAAAAAACTGAAACATGTCATGAGGTTTCAAATAGGAAATAGGGATTAGAGAGTTTTCCAAGCGCTCTAATAATAGTGTTTTTTGTTTTGTTTTATAATACTAGAAAAACTAGACAATAATATTAAAATATTAAACAGTAGTTCAAGTTGTATCTGTAAAGAAAGATATTTTGTGTAGGTATTAAGAGTTATTTCAATTTTAAGCCAATGTGATATGAATTCTCGATATTGTTGTATTAATATGTTTAGCAATTTATTCTTATACCCTATACCACCATAGTGGGAAGGGTATATTGGATTTGTGCTGAGAAATACTGGTCCAACACCCACCTTAATCGAATTAACGATGTCCGGCTGGCTGTCCATGTAAAGCTTGTGCGCAGAGTACAGGTCGCAAGTTTGAAGATATTTCGATAAAATTTGGTACGTGATATTTTTATGGCCCAAGGATGGATGGGATTGAAACTGATGGAAACCGGTCGTCCATTATTTCACCTTACCCCCATACAAATGTCCTCCCGAAATTGGGGTTTACCGCTCATAAATGTTTGAATTATGTAAGTATCCACACAAATTTCATCAAAACTTAGTGGTAAGTGAAGCCAAATCACATCTACAAATTTTATGCAGATCGGTCCATAATTACTCGTAAATCCCATATAAGGCATACTTCCGAAAATCATTTTAAATAGTATAACTCTCTCAAAAATGTTGGTAATAATATTGAACCCAAATATATTTCATAAGTATACAAATAATACGAAATTTTTAAAAATATTGGTATCCAAATAAAATTTGACACAAATAAGTTTCTTATATACAGAAATAATGACACCTAATTTTATAATGGTCGGTCCATAATTAGTCGAAACTCCCATACAAGACCCTCTTAGTAATTCAATTTAAGCTCCATAAATCTTTTAAATATATTTATATCGAGATAAAATTTGCACAGACATCATGACACTAAATTTTTGTATGATCGGTCCACAGATACATATACTGGGTGTAATTTTATATATAACTCACAAATGCAAAGACTCCAGAAATGTCATTGAAAAGTAGTGGCATTAAAAGACGAATTTTTAGAAAGGAAGCCTCCTACACAAAGTTATTGACTATGGTATATGTGAAAACTACGTCGTATACTTTCGATTGTGTTCCATACTAACCACTACGTTTTACAGTTACATGCACGTCATTAAGAAAATACTGTACTAATGACAATATCCTCAAGAAACTTAAATGTTCTATACTAAAGACCACGTCCTAGTCTGAAGACTACGTCGTATACTAAAGGATACGTCCTAGATGCTAGAGGCTACATCTTATACTAGAGACTATGTACTATGTATACTATAGACTCTTTAATATACTAAAGAATTCGTCCTATACCAAAAACTACTTCCTATACTGAAGACTACACACTATACTATAGACTTCCTGCTATACTAAAGACTACGGGCTATACTAAAGACTACGTGCTATGCTAAAGACTACGTACTGTACTAAATACTAAGTCACATTCTAAGCACTACGTTCTTTACTAAAGACCAAGTCCTATACTTCATATTACTTCTTCTACTAAACACTACCTCTTATGCTAGAAACTACATCCCATTCTAAAGACTACGACCTAAACTAAAGACTCCGTAATATACTAATGTCTACGTCCTATAGTAAACACTACATTCTACGCCTTATACTGAAAACTACCTCCTATACTAGAGACCATGTCCTCCACAAAAGACTACTTTCTATAAAGACTAAAGACTACTTTCTATATTAAAAATTATGTCCCATATTGAAGACTATGTCCTGTACTAAAGGCTGCATCCTATACTAACGACTACGTCCTATACTGAAGACTACGTACTATAGTAAAGCCTACGTTTTATAATAATGCTTTATGGTTCATATTCTAAACAAACATTGATTTCTATTTTATTATCTATAATTAACATAATTTTATTTAAAGAAATAAACTGTTTATTTTTTAAGATTTTAAAACAATTATAAAATTATTTTTTACTTTTGTCATATAATTGCTTACACTCAGGGTGTGGGCTCTGGACTTATTCATATATCTGGCATTCCCTTTACATTATAGCAAATTAATAAGGAAATTAGCACTTAAATGTTTACTTAAGCATAACATTTAAAAACAACAACTAAATAAACAATATGTAGGTATTTCCAGAAAGACCATTCATTCATTCCATTATTCCTCCATATATGTACATTGTACATACATATTGTCAGTCATTTGAGACAGAAATATGAATGCAGTCAAGCAAAAAAAAAAACTTCTCATCATAAAAGACCCGGACGTTTATAAAGCAAGAAAAACAAAATACTTTTGATGCATACAGTATATGGGAAAACAAAACAACAATTTGGTTTAATTAAAATAAGAAAACAAAAAAAAAACAACAACAAAAGTATATTTATTTATGAGGAATATGAAAGACATCATCCCGCATATGATTGATTCCCAAACAAAAGGTTGACTTAAGAGACTCTTCACATGAAAGCAACAAAATTATAATAAGAAATTATGTTTTCTGGTTTTTGTTCAAAAAAAAGAAGTAATAATAATAACAAATTTGTAACAAAAATTAAAAAAGCTAATGATGCTTAACCGTTTGGTGGAAAGTCAGGGTCTTGTTTATTTTTTCTTCTTTGAAAATTTATGAAGCTTGAAATGCTGTTTAAATTAAAGGGGAAATAGGAAGTTTGTTTCAAATTAATTTGTTTTTTGCATGTGACAATTTTAAAGTTAGGCAGAGTTTATTGCCAGGGAAGGAAGTTTTAAAAGTTTGTTGTTTTAGTGTTACTAAAGCCCACGTTTTATACTAAAGACTACGTCCTATACTAAAAACTACTTCTTATACTAAAGACTACGTCCTATATTAAAGACTACCTCTTGTGCTAAAGACTACGTCTTGTACTAAAAACTACGTATTGTACCAAAGACTACGTCTTATACTAAAGACTACGTCTTATACTAAAGACTACGTCTTATACTAAAGACTACGTCTTATACTAAAGACTACGTACTACTAAGTACTATACTAAAGAATACGTCCTATACTTAATACGACGTCATATACTAGAGAATAAGTCCTATACTACAGACTAAAAATTAAAAAAAAAATTAAAAAAACGTCATATATCTACAACATACGACGTCCTACAGCAGATACTACGTTTTATACTAAAGATTACGTCATCATATTTCAAACCTTTTCAATTTTAGATAATTTCTATTAGAGTTGAGCCCGGTCGTTTATTTCAGTGATCGGTCATTTTCGTTCATTTATCCAAGACTGATTCGTTCAATCTTTCTCTTTGAACGAATGAATAAAACCCTTATTGAATGCGATTTTCTTCTTGTCTTTTATTAAACAGCAGCTAAACGACACACCATTGAATGAAAACCGTTCAGTTAAATGACAGGCTCATTCCGTTCAATGAAGTGATCCGTTCATTTTAACCCGTTCATTCATGAACGACACAGCTCAAATTTCTATTTAGAATGTTGCCTAGTAAAGTCCCACGTGTAATATTTAATCATGTATGATTTCTAACTTCAAATTAAAACCTGGTACAAAAAATACGGACAAAAATAAATTTATTTTTAAAAATAGTTTTTAATTTGTATATTTTTTTCTTTATTAGGGGTTTAATTTCTTTATTTACCTTAATTTAGCATACAAATTCACACTTATTTACAACTCTTTCAAATGCAAACAATTTCCTTTAAAATTAAACAGCTAATTAACCCCTTTTCACACGCCCTTATCTTAGCTAATAAACACCAAAGTGACAAACCCCTCAATACGTTTTAAAAACTCTATATTATTCTTGAAGCATTTTGTTAAAAATTTATGCAGTTTTTTTCTTGCTGCAGCTTTAAATTGCCTTAACATAATTACTGGAAAAAACAGAAAACCGAAAGAAAATAATGTAACGAAAAAAAAGGAATTTATTAGACAGAGTGCGAATGAGCCAAACATAAGCTGTAATAAATCATTACTTACTGCTACAGTGAACACTCAGTATGTTCTATTATAATAAAAGTATAAAAAATTTCACACAAATAACAAAAACTAGAAGGCAAAAACAACTGTATAACACTTGGTGTAATACCCATCAAATCAAAGTCTTTATTAGAGTGAAGACCAGGGGTCGTTTTGCTTTTTTCTTTTACATACATACATAAATACATACATATAAAGGGTGTTCCAACTAGAACGAAATTTTTAAATATTAAATAAAGCACAGATATTTAAAAAAATCGTGAAGCTTTATTATATCGTAAAGTAGACAGAATGAGTTTATGTATGGAACAAGATATCGTGCAGATGGCCGCCGCGGCTTTGCTGCAACACACGCGATCTTTTAATGAAATTTTCAATGACCTTTTTGCATAAATTCTGCGGTATTTCATTAATGCAGCGTCCAATTTCCTCTTTTAAGTCTTGAGTCGTCGTCGGCTTATTCGCGTAAACCATCGACTTCAGAAAACCCCAAAGAAAAAAATCTAAAGGTGCTAAATCGCACGATCTAGGCGGCCAATTCTGGTCCCCAAAACGCGAAATAACACGACTGGGAAATGACTGAGGTATTTTCTCTGGCTGTATGACAAGAAAAAACTGGTTATCATTTCAAGATACCGAACACCATTGACACCATTGCGTTCTAGTTGGGACACCATTTATATATAAATTTTATTTGTAAGTGCCTTAAAGCAAAACGCTAATTAACTGCATAATGCATTCATGGCCCTTCGGCACAATTCATTTTTAAGCGCTGCTTGATTTTTTTTTACACGATTCTCTTTTACTTTATGCATATAACAATGAAGACGATAGTAACAGAGTATAAAGAACACAACACAACTGAAAAAATCATAGCAACATTTGCATAATTTTATATAAAAAATATTTTCTTTTTTTTATATTTTTCTATGAATTTCGTTGGCATTGAGGAAGAACGTTTTGGAGTGTTTATTTAAAATTCAATTATTTTTATTTAATTTTTTGTTTAAATAGAAATTAATGATTTGTAAGAATTGTATGCAAAAGTGTTTGGCCAGTTTGATTACTGAGTATGGTAGCAAACGGAAATGAAACTATGAATTGAATAAAGTGGCATAGATTGTTATAGAAAGAATGACAGTAAAATTATAAAGAATTACTGGAAGTAAAAGTGTCATAGTTGGAAGTTTTGTGAAAATAAATACCAGTGCTGGTTTTTAATTAAAAAGCTATTATGTATGGCAAATGATTTGCGATTGTTCATTAGTTCAATGACCAAGGTTACATACAAACAAAATGTGTGATTTCATGTGCCAAAGTAAATAGTAATCTACTGCTTATATTTGTTCCCTACTTAGTTTTCGATCAGGAGTTTGGAAGATTATTTTCCATTCTATATTAGTTTAATAGCAAACAAGTGCCACAATACTCGTGTGTTTAGTGTATTCCACATCTAAGCGATTGGTGTATTTTTAAGCTAGCTTTTAATCTCACACTACTTTGTCTATACAATCAAAATATTGAACAAAAATTTGCTTTTATTTACATCAGGATATTTTGAATTGTATGTACTGTACTAAAGACTACATCCTACACTAAAGCCTAAATGCTATATTATAAAATACCTGCTATACTAAAGATTACGTCCTATATTCAATACTTCGTGATATAATAAAGACTACGCCTTATACAAAAGTCTAAACTAAATCCTATTCTAAAGACTCCTATACTAGAGACTACGTCATATACATAAATTTACTTTTTATACCAAATACTACGCCATATACTAGTGAATACGTTATATACTAGATACTACGTCCCATACTTAAGACTATGTCAAATACTAAAGATTACGTCCTATACCAAATACTAAGCTCTATAATTAATACTACGTCCCATAGTAAATACTTCGTGATATTAAAGACTACGTCCTATACTAAAGACTACGTAATATACTAAATAATATAATATACACAAGACTTATACTTAATACTACGTCAAATACTAAATACAACGTCCTAACTAAAGACTACGTCAAATACCAAAGACTTCTTCCTATACTGAAGAATACGTCTTATACTGAAGACTACCTCCTATACTAAAGAATACGTCATATACTAAAGACTACGTTCTATAGTAAAAACTACCTAATATACTAAGGACTATATCCAATACTAAAAAAAAGCTAAACAAAAAACTAAAATATTGCTATTGCTTATATTACAGCTAAACGTTACTTTTAATATTAAACATAAAGTTTCCATTACTTTTCTGTAGCAATTTATTTCAATTTAATTCGTTTAATTTCTTTAATAAAAATTCTTTTGTTAAATCTCGTGTATAAATTTGCTGCCTAACAATAATTACAACGATTTTAATGGTCTAAAATCTTAGATTTATTGAAATAAATAGTTTTCTTATAAAGTCTGTTTTGTATTCTAAATTAATTAAAATTCCATAAAATTTAAAACATATTCAATATTATTGTCTCTTAAAAAAAAAACGAAACAACCAAACACTGAACCTCATAAATAATGTAGCTCATTAAACAATAAAAAAAATGTTTATGTTCGAAACGAAAAAACAGTATTTGACAAAAACTTAAAAAAATGTTATATTTCTTGGGTTGTCACTAATGAACTCGAAATATAAATTTATTAGTTTTCCATAAAAATAAGTTTTTTTGTTTTTTTGTTGTTTTGAATAAAAACCACTCAAAACCACAGACACAAAAACCCTACAGGTGTCTTTCTTTCATAAACTCATATACATATGTACAGTGGGAAGCAAAACTGTCCGGATGTTTTGCATTAAGGAAGTAAGATAATGAAAATAATACAAATACAATACAAGTATTGGTAAGGATGTCTGTTCCTAGACGGTTAGATGCGCATTAAATAGAATTGGTTTAGAAGCCAGTGTGAAAAAGCCAGCTCTTTCCGAAATTCATTTAGACAGTAGATGACTGGAAACGGGTTATTTGGAGCAACGAAACATCCGGACAGTTTTGCTTCCCACTGTATGTATGTAGATATTGTATAAAATCTTAAAAAAATATTAACTTAAAATAATGAATTGTTAAACAAAAAAAAAAAACTGATTTTTTAGGTGGCTTTTTTCTGCTTTTTATTAAGGGAAATACGTTTGTCTAAAGCTTGTTATGGTCGTCAGTTGTGTTTCATTGTCATTATTGTCTTGGAAACAGCATGTCAAAATATTTTGTAAGAGCTTGGTTGACGTTGCGTAGAAAGTGTTTAGTTATGTTTTTGATTTTATGTTTTAGGG
Organism: Bellardia pandia; assembly: GCA_916048285.2. Taxonomy (NCBI): domain Eukaryota; kingdom Metazoa; phylum Arthropoda; class Insecta; order Diptera; family Calliphoridae; genus Bellardia; species Bellardia pandia. The sequence goes on along the minus strand of OU696530.1, from coordinate 97,646,406 downwards.
AGTGAATTAGAGTGGGATTTTATTTTTATATTACTGTGAAAATGTACCACTTCAAAGCCTTAGATCAACATAAAAATTTCAACTAATGACCTGGCGCCGGTCTAAAAAAAGGGCAATAAAAAATTATGCTTTTCCATGGCAAAGACAAGAGCATTTTCCAGCAGTAATTAGAAATAGATTTAAGGTATAAACAGTGGGGTTTTGTTTAACAATCAAATAAAAACTGCTATAGATTTCACTTTAATTTAAAATAAAAAATAAAAAGTAATGTGATTAAACAAAAATTTCAATGCAAGGCTAGTTCAAAATCTAAAGATACTTTCTGATGATCTTTAAAAATTACACTATTTTTTTATTTGTTAGCTTCTCTTTTTCCCTTATTTACCCCTGAATTTATTATTAGTTTACTGCTTTTCGTGATAAATGATGTTTTCAATATCTTGCAACACACTCATTTATTTTTGTGTATGATAAGCAAAATAATTGTTTTTTTTATCCAGAATGCTACAAAACATTTCAACAAATTTATTTAAATTTCTCACATTTTTGACACCTGGTGTATGGTGTCTTTAAAACCGGCAGAAAAATCCATTTAAATTGTTTATAAGGGAGAAATTAAAGTCCATCATCACAGCAAACAAAAAAAGACATACCATCATTAAGTTTATTTGTAACAAAAAAAGGAATTTTTACCCAAAAATTTTTTTAAGGAAATGAAACGTTTTTTTTTTTATATATATTTTACCCCTCCTGTTATAGCATGAAATGAAATAGTTACAGGTCAGTAAAAGTTTAATGGCATTGAAAAATTACTTTGCATGTTTGCGTTAATATAGATTTTTACATTTAAATAAATGTTTGGAAATGAAGAAAAAGAAAGGAAATTTGTTTTGTTATAAGGATACAATTATAGTTGAAATGAAGCCAGAGAAAGGTGTTGGTAATAAACAAAGGAATATTGATTTTTTTCAGTTCAAATGAAAGAATGTTAATAAACAGCAAATAAATTTAATAATATCAAAATGTTAAGATAATGAATACATGAAATAGAAATTTAAGGAAAATATTTTCAGTTTTGAAACTTAATTTTATTAAAAATTGTGTTTGTAATTAAAATGAAATTTGGTTTTTAAAAATATTGAGACTATTTTAATAGACAGATAAAGCAATATTTATTTTAATGTTAAACATATACAGCCATGTCACAGAGCTTAATTCAATTCGGAAGTGGAATTAATGCTGTATTTTGCTTCTATAGAAGAAGTAAAACGCATTTCATGTAATTTGAGAAGCTCCTGTTGAAGTTTTTTGTCTTCTTTTTAACCAAAATTGTCTCTATACATTTATTAAAATTTCAAATAATAATCAATTTTTAAAATATGAAAACTTATTTTGTCAAAGCACCGTTTCTAATTATGTCAATAAATGAATATAAATTTCTGCTTCAAAGTTAGTTCTCTCTTCAAACTTAAAATTCTCTATGAGTTTGTTTCGGTTTTAATTTAAATTCGTTTTATGAAACCTTTTAAAAGGTTTGAAATAATTTTAAACAGTTCTGTTATAATAAATTATGAAATACTTACTTGGTAACAAAACTCAAAAAAAAAATTTTAAATGTATTAATAAAATTGAAAGTAAAATCAAGTCTCAATTTACACGAAGCAATTTTTGTTGAAACGATTGATACAATTTTTTCCTAGAAATTTCTTCGGTGTTCACACAGCAAAATTCCTATTGCTTCAATCGCTCGATTATTTTTATTTGAGAGTATACATATACTTGTAAACACATAAGTAATACAAATAAGAGAGTAACACGAATTGCTAGTATAAGCATGTATGTTTTCCCCTCACCCCGATGTCTAAAAGCTTAAAGAATTGCTTCGTGTAAAATGGGACTAAGTGTAAAACCTTTAAACCTCAAATTTGTCCATGAGTTTTTTACGGTTTCAAATAAAATTTGCTGTGCAAATTCTCCAAAATCTCTTTTAACTTTCTTGTTACTTTCAGTGAAATTACTAATTGTTAAACAAATTTCGTAAGATCACTTAAAATGAGTAAAATAATTTTATGCAAAATTTTAGTTTTCTTTTTAAACTCATATATGTATCTCTATAAATTTTCTTTAAATTTAAATAATATTTGTTGTTTAAAATCTTTCAGGTAAGATCACACTTCAAACATTTTTGCCGAAAAAGACGTGCGTTTATTTAGAACACAACAAATATTTATTTTTATTTTATTTAATGCTGTTTAATGCAAGATCAAACTCTTTGTAAAAAAGTTGTGCTAAAATAAGTGGTTACGCTTTTTTGAGTAAATATTTGCCAAGTGTGACCGTACCTTAAAAGTGTTTAATTAATTTCATTTTTGAACCGAAATCATTAAAACACTAACTGAATATGTGGTTCTAATTTAAGCTGAAATTTCGCAATGAGTTTGTTTTATTTTTAAATTAAATTTAGTAATTTAAATCTTCAGAATCGTGTTGATTTTCCTCAGGAATTTTATTGAAATTCTTTTAAAATTACTTATTTTGGAACTAATTTTGTAAAACAACTTTCAATGAATAATTTAAATTATTGTTGAAAATTATGTTTTCTCAATAAATTTTAGTTTGTTTTAAACAAAATTTATTTTATAAAAGTTTTAGAGTAGTATATTGAAATCGTTCAAAAATTACTTATTTTGTAACAAAAGTTATTAAATCACTTCTAAGAAAGAAAATAATTGTTACATTTCCTTTAGCACAAATTTCTCAATAAATTTTTTAGGGATTTAAATGAAATTTAATTTTATAAAAAAACAGACCTGAAAACACTTTAGATAATTTAAAGCAAATGTCTCAAGATCACAAACAACAAACATTGGAGATACTCTACGCAAATTATTCATATCGAAACGGGTTATGAACTTATCGTTGATTTCATAAAGAGACTAAAAAGTAGATATATTAAAATTGATTTTCAAATTATTAACAAATCTTAAAAATAATTGTACTATAACTTCTAAATGGTTTAAATTTGATATTAAAATAAAAAAATGTTAAATGTTTTTTTTTTTTTATATTTATAAATAATAGAATAGCAACACTCCAGAACATTGATTCTTTACATCTTCTATCTAACCCCTCAATGGAAAACGTAACTTTATTGATTAAGTTCCTTAAAATCTCTAAACTCTATAACGAAATTTGAAAATACTCTCATCAGTAAACATCTAAATTATCTATTAAATTATATATGTAATTAAAAAAATAAATAAATTTATAACCCAATTTAACTATAATATACTAACTTCTGAGCTGAAGGCCTACGTCGCCATTGCCCTTAAGTAACATTAGCTTGTAATTTTTAATTATATGCTTAATAAATAAATAATAATAATAATAATAATTTAAGTTTAAGAAAAACCTTATTTATTTCATTCAAATTTAAAAAACTCCTCTGCCCGTTATACAAAATGTTGCTCTTTTTCAAACCCTTTCAAATAAACCTCTAATTTCCTATAATTTTTTTTTTCTGGTCTATAACATAATACCTTATTAAAAATTATATTTAAATTTAGCTCCTTAAACTTTTCATTTCATTTTGTTAATTTAAAATTCTTGAATAAATAAAAATTATCATAATTTGTAACATAATCTTTTTTTCTGTTTTACATTATTTGTTATTTGTGTGTTTATATGTTGAAAAATATTTTGGCTCATAAATTTTGTATTTATTTTTGTTGCTGTTGCTGTATTATTTATTTATTACTTTAATGTAAAAATATTTTGTTGTTTTGTATAGTAAACAAATGTCCAAATATTACCCCAACAACAAAAAATCATGATGGAATAAAATCTAAAGAAATAAGAAAATTTTAAATTCGTATTTGAAGGATAAATGAGTATGAAAACCGAAAATAAAAATATAAATCAATTATGTTAAAGAAAATGAAATTATAATAAATTTGTAATAAAAAATATTGTATAACATCTGTACTTAATGTTTATGTAGGGAAGAAAGAAGGCAATTGATGTGTTTTTAAATTCCTTAAAGTTTTGGTTGAAATTATAAACAAAATGTTGGTTAAATGTAAACAATTGCTGCCGTAAATTAACTAAAGTATGAGAAATACACAAAAATATATAAAATAATTTAAAGCTTGGCCAAATATTTTATAAATTTGAATAGATAAATAATCTTATACAAAACTAGTGTTGTTAACTTGGTGCGTTTCGCACCATTTTTGGTGCCTTTTTTTAATTTTTTGTGCGAAAAATTCCCTAGTAGGTGCGTGGTACGTTTTTTTTAATTTCGGTGTGTTTTTTAATTTTGCGAAAATGTTATTAAATCTTTCTTTTTATTAATTTTTAATTGCAGTTTTTTAATAATTCATTAACAAGAAATATATACGATGAAAAAGGATCGAATAGATGATAAATGAATACATACTATCAAATTCGTCGCATGAAGGTTATTGCTAAATATGAATAGGATGAAAATCTTTGTTTGAAATAAAATTAAACTTTTAAACATGTAAATAAAAATTCTTGCGTAGACCAATGGTATGAACTGTAGACGAACAACCAGGGTTAGAGTCCCAGTAGAACCCTAACAAATTTTATTAAAAAATTCAAATAGAATTACTTCAGTTCCAAATAGCATATTGTGAGTTAAATTTTGAGTGGTTAAATGCTTATTTTATCTTTATTAACTCATTTATTTAAAAAAGGCTTTTACTATTCTTACTTTTACTATTAATCGTTGACGACCTATTTTTAAAAAGTTTTATATAGACTTTATGAAATTAAATAAATGTAAAATTAATTCAATAAACATTTTAAATAAAAAATAAATTATAAACTTGGTGCGTTTTTTCCTCTATTGGTGCGTTTTGAAATTTCAAAGTTGACAACGCTGATCAGCAGTACTTACAGCCATCCCTAAATACCTACGGAAAGCGGAACGTATTTTTATGCTGAGCATTAGCGCTGATATCCCATCCCTAAACAAAAGCGTCAACGTTATGTCAAAACGATAAAAACAGGGTTATCAAACAAACAAATAAAAAATAAATAATTGTAACAGCTCGACATTGTTGTTTTATTTCTCTTTTTTGCTTTTTTTTCTTTTGCAACTAACTTCACTGTGAAACGCCTTGTCAAAATCGAATTTTCCAATAGCAAAGCGTTGCCGCCGCATTTTTTCTGTATGCTCCATACAAAATGTATGAGCATGAGAAATTTTGACATTTAAAAAACGCTTACCGTCGGTATTTAGGGATGGCTGTTAGAGTAAACGAGAGCAATCTTTAAACCTCTCTCTCAAAAACAAACCAAATACCAGTGTTGCCATCAGCAACATTCAAAATTACACCTAAGATGAAGAAAAATTACCAGATTTGAATAAAATTACACCTCATACCAAATTACATTACATTTTATTGAAAACTTTTAACACAAAAAATTCATTTAAAGGAGATCAAATTAGTTATATTATTTTATATATGTAGTAACTTAAGGCAAATTAATAAAAATAGCATTAAAAATTTAAAATAAATTAATAAAAAAAGCTCTACTTCCACATTTGGTTGCATATGTATTTATGGAAGGTTCAAAATGTTTATTGCCGTTCCTTTGTATGCCTTCTTTAATAAATAAATGCCTGCAATCGTTTCAGACGAGAATCTGTTTCTCAAAGATCATTTTTAGTTAGAATACCTTTGCCCAATAAACTTTAGGTTCTTAATCACTATGAAAACTCATATTTATCGAAATCTAAGAGCCCATGCAGGCGCCATTCGTTATCAACCTTTTGCATATCTAAATATATTAAACGATGGAAATCTTTTCTAAAAAACAAACAGTGACTTTCGTTGAGAAGACTGTGTTTTTTTTCATCAACAAAGTCTAAAATGGTAAAAATTTCGTCACTGAAAACACGTAAAATTAAATATTTTATTTTTTAACATGTATTGAAAAGAACTGATAGTAACAGTCAGTAACATATTTTGTCAGTTATGAATTTTATGAAGTGCTTGTTCGAAAAAACAAACTCTAGAACAATTACACTTGTACATTGCAAATGACAAACAAGTAAAAGAAACCCGCTTGTTGTTTTTATAAACGGTGTATTATTTCATATTCATTTATTCTAATACTAGCTAAACCCGGTGTGCTTTGCTACCCCCCCCCTCGTCTAAAATAAAATAAAACGTATTTATATATTTACAAACATTTATTTATTTAATTTTATATTTATTGCAATGCTTTAGGCGAGACCATGCCCCTTTGTCCACTTACATAGTCAAGAAAATATTATTTCGTAAGAATATCCTGTTGTGAAAATTTAATGACGATCGGTCCAGTAGTTAAGACTATATTACGATGTTTAATTTTCCTAAAAAGGGGCGTGGTCCCACTCACTTTTCTCCTGGTATGTATTCCTAATTATGCCAATACCATATGTACCAAATATCACCGACGTACGTCAAAAAATGCCCAAAATATGGCGGGTTCAATTTGTGGGTTATATGGGCGGTGCCACCCCCGTTTGTACAAACAAAACTTCATATAGCCTATTATTCCTTCCAGAGTCACAGTAACATGCTGTAAAAATTTCAGGCAGATTGGTCCAAGGGTTTGGCCTCCTATTAAGCACAAACATACAGACACACATTCATTTATATATATACATATAATTTAAGGTGAAATGGGGTGAAAAATGGGGATTTGGTAATAAAAAAATGTATGTAGTTAAAAAGTATATAAAACTTTAGGTAAATACATATTACAAAAAAGTATTTTGTATAGCAAACATTGTTAGTGGTATACGTAAGTATCTGAATTAAAAAAGGGGCGATGAAGTAGGCGTGGTTCATAGTTATATGGCGACATTAACAGTATTAAGAGCAATATACTACCAAATAAAAAAAATACGTTGGAATGAACAAATTTGTATAGAGAACAAAAAGTATAAAACTTTCAAAAATTTGGCGTAAAAAGGGGCGTGAAAGAGGCGTGGCTTAAGAAATCTTTATTTTTACCTCGCATACTCCAGGCGATACAATTTGAAGTAAATCTGTTAAAAACTATATGGGAGCAATTACATAATTTTTAAAAAGTGGGCGTAAAAATGGGCGTTGTCAAAAAAAAGTACCCTATTAATCATACCAGAGTCCCAGTTAAATGCTGTAAAAATTTCAAAAATATCGGTCCAGAGGATTGGTCTCCAATTACAATATTTTAAAAAAGTGGGCGTAAAAGTGGGCGTGGTAAAAAAAAGTACCCTATTATTCCTTCCAGAGTCACAGTAACATGCTGTGAAAATTTCAAAAATATCGGTCCAGAGGTTTAATCTCTAATTGCAATATTTTAAAAAAGTGGGCGTGGTAAAAAAAAGTACCCTATTATTCCTTCCAGAGTCACAGTAACATGCTGTGAAAATTTCATCAAAATCGGCTCAGCCGTTTTGGAGTCTATACGTTACATACATACATACATACATACATACATACATTGAATTTTATATATTCTAATATAATCCATGACCTACTCAACTTAAATGAGAAAAACAATAAATTCGTATTTTAATTTAGTTAGCCAGAAAAAAAGTGTTAAAAACGCAAAATTTTAAATGGAAATGAAAAGAATTTCAAATTACACCTGATCTACACCGAGAGGTACTTACCTACGCTCAACCCAGGACAATAAAAATTACACCTAAATCGGGTAATTACCCACGAAGTGGCAACACTGCCAAACACATGATTAATTTGTATTGTTGTATTTGAATTAATACGTTTGTTTTCGCTTAAAGTTTATGCTAAACAAAACTTGATTGACTGGTTTTCTCTTCATAAGTTGCTATTTTTAGAAGTTTTCATTTGCTTTGACAGAGAAATAAGCAATTGTAAAGCAAACAATCGAGCAGCAAAATACTCAAGCAAATGATTGCTGCTGCAAATGAACTATTCAATTGTAACAACAAATTTCTGTTGCTGCAACTAAATTATTTAAAACTCACACTCTGAATACGATTTTTCTTTGTTTTTCGAAGTCGTAAAAGTAACTTTTTTTAACACTCAATTAACATTCCTGTTTCCAAATACTTTTTTTAATAAACTTATTTAACATATTTTTGTATAAAACAAATCATTTATTTCATTCATTGTTATTTTAATTATTTAATCAACCTGTTTTCCTTTTATTTCCCCTAATAAGCGTTAATTCGTAAATATTTTTTTTTTCTTATCTGATAAATTTCTATATAAATTCAACACTTTTCTTATCGACTTATGGACATCAAGTTTAAAACAGCCACCATATGTTTTTGTTCAAACAAAACATTATACATTTTTTATGTTTTAAAAATTTACAGACTTTTTGTTACACAAATTAATTTCAATGAAAATAAAAAAGATAAAATTTATGTAAATTTTATAACAATTTAAAAATTGTATGAAATTGTTTAAAATTAAATAAATAATAAATTAAAACAATTTTTAAAGCTAAACCTGTTTAATTAAAAACTGTAACAAAAGTTTTTAATAATTAAACAACCATCACTAATAGTTGGAGTTTTTAAAACAATTTTATTAAAAACATTAACTTTTAACTGTAATTAACATTCTTAAAAAAATATGATTTCAATATTAACAAAAAATAATTCGCATTATTTAACGTCTGTCTTAGTTTGTACACAATTATGTTTTTGTTAATATGGATTATTGCGACCTTTAATTATCACTAACATTTAGAGTTTGTTATTGAAATAAATAATAGATTTTTAATTAAGTTATCTTGTTTAATAAAAACTGATTTAAAGAAACTTAATAACCATGATAAATCGACATGTGTCAGTTTATTGGGGCTGGCAATCAAATATTTATATTTAAACCATTAATATTGTTTAATAAAGATATTATTAAAATAAAATTATTAATAATGATAAAACATTACCAGAAATACTTTTGATAGCAAAAGTAAGATCAAGCAAAGGTTAATGCAGTTTAACTCACTCTACCAGCTTCCGTAGCTGTCTTCGTAATAATTTATTTTACAGTTTTGAGAAATAGAAATCAGGACTTTCTTCAATAAGCTGAGGATTTGAATGCTTTATTACACTGCGCTTAAATCAAAACTATTCAGGCAACTTATTTTGATCTAAAATTCTGTAAAAATGCGATTCGGTTTTAGAAAAATCCCCAAAGTTTATCGGTAAATTCTAATATTTAATGAAAATTTTTAAATCAGAAAAAAAAAAAAAAATTTTTAAAGTGATTCTTTAAGATTTGTTTCATAACTTTCTGTGAAACAGCTCATGAATTTATAAAACATTTTAAGGATTATAAGCCAGCAACTTCTATTTAAATTTTTGAGAAATTTAAGATTAAACGATTTTATTTAAATACAAGAAGAAATACTTATTTAACAGCAAAATTTACACAAACACTTTAAGAAATAGCACAAAATATTAGCAAAAATTTCAGTTTTCCTGTTAATTTTAACAACTTTGTTTTAATTTTGAATATATTTCATATATGTTAACAATTTTTAAGGATTTTTTATTTTAAGGGTTTAAATAATTCTAAACAAATATAAGAAAATTTGTTTATTTTTAAATAATATTTACAATTACAATTTTCGGTTACATTAATGGCCGAATTCACAGTCTTTAGTTAGCTAATGACAAAGGCTTAACTAATGATTCTTTATTCGCAATGCTTAGTTTGCCATAAGAATAACAAGTATTAGTTAAAGAACAGTTAGTATATTAGTTTACCAATGGTTAACTAATGACTGAGAATTCGGCCATAAGTAATGTAATTTTATTTAGTTTCAAACTAAATTTATTTAATAAAGTCCTTAGAGTCTTCAAAAAAACTACAGAGAAATTTCATTGAAATCCATGGAAACCTAAAGATTTTGGAGCAAAATTTATACGATAATTAAAAAAAATAAAGTTTTAAATTTAAACTTAAAATTTCTCCAACCTGTTACAAATTCCATTTAAATTTACTTTAAATATTAACAATTTTCGTTTTAAATCTTTCTCTGCACAAACATGCAACAATTTTCTTCTCAAGTTTGTGTTTAAACCTAAATCCTTGCAAATATTTTTCTATTTTCATTTTTTATTATTGTAATAAATTTTTATGTTTAAACTAAAATTACCTTTAGCCTTCTTTTTGCTTTTTGTTATGCCTCATAATTTAAGCTAATAAAAATTAAGTATTTTTTTCTCTAGCAAAAATTCACATTACAAAGCTTTAAAGCATATAAATATTATGTATCTAACATAAATAAATAAATAAATTTTTACAGTTTGACATGACACAAATTCTTTAGGTACTTTTCGTATGTATTTTAGTGTATGCTAAAATATTACAACGGGTGTGTACTATTCATTCATATGAGCGAGCATGTGTAGATTTTTGGCATTCCTGGTACATAAATTTCATGCACTTGTGCAAGGTTCTACTCCCATTAAATTGTTAACAACAACAAGAACAGCAAACAAAATAGCAAACATTATGTCGACTAGGTGGTTTTTCCTGCTCTAAACATACGCATAAGCAAAAAATTTATGTGGCTGCATTTCTGAGATAATAAATTTTAAGGGGCATACAAAATTCTCTTATTATTACTAAAATAAGGTTTTACCTTACGGTGCTTAAGAAGTTTTCTACATCATTTGTTTGTTTACAAATCTTATATAAATCAATAAAAACTAATTATTTAATTTTTCGAGAAATCAAATTTTTCACTTGCCTTTCACAATGTTTTTTTTTAAATAAAAATTAAAATTTTTAATTAATACATTTAAAGTAGTTGTTATCACCTTTCATATCTAAAATAAATATAAAAAATCTGATATAGTATTTTAAAATACTTACGAACGTTTAAATTTACACGCTCTCCAAAAATCTCCCGAAAAATTTAACAAATTAGCATGTTTTTCAAATGCTATTACCTCAACTATTTATAAACAAATTTTCTTAATTTTCATTAGCATACAAATTAATACCATGGACAATATATGGATATATCACTTGTGTTCGTAATTTATAAAGAAGCTTGAGAAAGTTAATTTAAACAGACTGATGTCCTTTAATTGTTTTTTAAATGTTTGACAGTTTTATGAAAAAATTAAGAAGAAGTTCTCAAAATCCTAAAATTTTTAAAGTGTTTTCTATAACTTTTATTTTAATCAATGGAAAGTTGTTTATTTTAGTATAAAATTTGTAAAACATCTAAAAGTTTTAAAGAAAAATATTCGCGAATTTTAAAATTTTTCTTTAACCTCAACTATTGTATAAAATCTTTGAAGTATTTTTCTAAGTTATTGTAGTAAATTTGTTAAAGAATTAAGAAAATAATTATTTCAGAATAAAATTTGTAAAATCACCTAAAAGAGTTATTTTTTTAAGAATTTTAAATTTAACCTTATTTTACTCTAAAAGTTCTATACAATTTTAAATTGAATTCTTTGCAGTGTTCTATATTTTCTTGAGCAAATCTAAGGAAAACGTAAATTTTGTAATAAAATCTGTAAAACTACTTATTCCTTCAAAAACAAAAAATTGTTTGTTGTTGAACTTAAAATTTCTCTATAAGTACAAAATGGATTTAACTAAAATATATTCTACGTAATCTCTGTAGTATTTTCTATGTTTATGGAGCAAGTTTTTTTTAAATCGTTGAAAACATAATTATTTTGAAAGAAAGTTTGTAAAATCTCTTCAAAGAGTTAAAAAAAATTGCTAATTTTAAAGTACTGCTTTTAATCAACAAGTTATATTTAGTTTTAAATGAAATTTATTTAAACAGAACTTTACAGTTAGTTTTCTTTATGCTTCTAAATAATTTTATTTAAAGCTAATAACAAATATATATTATATAGTAAATTTAGTAAGAACACTTTTAATAATAGATGAAATATTCTTTCAAAAATGTTTATATAAAATTTATTGTATACAATTTTTGGAGTATTTTTTAGTATTTTTTAAGTTCTGTTTTATAAATAGATTTGAAAATATATTTTTGGAAATAAAAATTTTTACACAAAATATTTGCGAATTTTTAAAAAATATTTCGATTTTACCTTAAAATCATGTAAAAGCATGATTCAAGCTCATTTATTAATTTCCATTGTAACACCAAAATTTTAGTTAAGTTAATTCCAGTTAAAAAACGAAATTTACCTAAAGAACACCGTTAGCTTTTGAGAAATTTATAATAATTCCTTCAAAAAATTGCTCCCTTTGACCTAAAATTTCTCAATAGGTTTGAAATAGTTCAAAATAAATTAGGCTCTATAAAATTCTTGTGATGTTTTCTAACAGCTGAAAGGAAGTGTTTTAAAAACAATAAGCAACTAATTATTTTAGAAAGCAATATTTAAAATTACCTAAAATATCATAAAAATTATTTGGGAATTTTAAAATTGTTTAACAAAAAATTTCTTAATAAATTCAACAAAAAAATGAAATAAGATTTATTTTTTAAATTCTTTATAGTGTTTTGTAAGTATCTACTTGAATAAATATTTCTGTAAACATTGAAAAATTATATATTCTAGAAAAAAATTTATAAAGAGTTAAAAAGAAATTTAAGAATTTTAAAGTTCTTTTAAAAAATTATTGTAAAATTTGAATTTGGTTTTTTTAATATTCCTGAGTTTATTTAAATGTAAGAAAAACCCGTACATTTTTAAGTAACATTTGTTGCAACACGTTAAATAATTAAGAAAACATTTTTATTGTGTAATAAAATCCCTGCTTGAACTTAAATTTCTCAATATGTTTCAAACGAATTTAAATACAATTTATTAAGGACTATAAGTAATATCTTTACAGTATTTTCTAATTTCTAGAAGTAAGATTTTCTTAATGATGAAAAAACACAGAAAAATATTTGCGAATTTTAAAACAAATATTTGTGAATTTTTTAGTTTTATCAAATTTAGTAAAATTCTTAAAAAATTTAATAATTGCTTTAGAATTTGTAAAATAATATTTTCGAATTTAAAAAAAATATTTGTGATATTTGTGAGTTTTATCAAATATAAAAAATTCTTATAAAATTTAATAATTGAAGATGTATATGCTAACAAAAAAATTAAATAGTATTTGCGAATTTGGTTTTTACAACTATTTATGTATTTTGTAAGTTATATATTTTTAGCTGAAATTTTGTTAGAAATTTTAATAATAGAAGAATTATTCAAATAAATTCAATATTAAATCAATAAATAAGAAGTTAATACTCCCTTACAGAGAATAAAGTTTTCCTTAACTTGCGTAAGTTAATTTTTTTTTATATTGTATTTTTTTTTCGTTTTAACCCTGGAACTCATAAAAGAGAGTCAAATTCGTTTCGAATTTTAAGATAGAAAAAAACAAATTTGTGTTACATTATATTTGTTTTTGTTATTTCTTAAATAAAATTCTTAAACAAAAATATGTTTGTTTATTTTTAACTTTAAAAACTGTTCCGCTAAAATTATTTTTAGAAATTGTTCGTCGATTTAACGAAGAGTAACCTTAATGTACGAAAATGAAGAGTAACCATCTAGGGCTAAACACTTTAAACATTTTAACTACTTCTTGTAGTTTTAAAAAATTTTAATTTCATAAACACTTTAATTTTGTAATTTTTTCTTTAACATTTAATTGCATTTCAGTTACTTGTCTACCACTTGCTGCTTAATCATTCCTTTGTTAACATATTTTACTAACTTGTGAATTATTTCCTCAAACTAAAAGCTTCACAAGACCCTTAAAAACATAAAAAGTAACTACTCATCTTGGTTTTAACACCAAAAAACATCTTCCTACACTAGTAAATTAAATATTTCTTTAACTTACCGTTTAAGTGGTGTAGAATTATTTTAGTATAATATTACATTTATTCCAGGTGAGTATTATTTTTTGTGTCTTGTACAATACAAAAAGCAACAAGGAAACAAAAATAATAACGAGTTAAAAAATCCAAAATCAAAATATGAATAGGTTGTTTAGACAGACAGGAAACAATAATGGAAATCCACGAATAGACAGACACACACACAGAAGCTCAAGTAAATCCAATTAAAAGGTTTGAAAAAAACAAAGATTTCTGTAGAAAATGTAAATAGAAATTAAATTCAAAGAAATTCGTTGTTTTTTTTTTTTTTGATATTTTTTGTAGTTTTATTTTTCGTTTTTAAAATCACTTAACATTTTTAAATTCACTTTTAATTTGTTTAAATTTTTTATTTGACTTCTTAAATTCCTTTTAATTTTTTTTTTCAAATTGATATGCTAAAGTTAAAGTTAGTTAATAATTTGTTTTATTATACATACATATGTATATAATTTTAGTTTTAATTCACATTTTTTTAATTTATTTTTTTTTTCAAATCATTTCTTTCATTTTGTTACAAATTTCTGCATTGTTACACTTTTCTTTAATTTTTATTTACTCTAAACGATTTTTTTAATTTGCCGAAATTCTTGGCCAGAATTTTCTAAAATTTTCTTTTATTTCAAACATTTTGTTTTATTAAAATTGCCATTTTTTTAATCCATCAACAATTTTTTTCATTAAAATACTTAAAATTTTCGTTTTATTATTCGTTACAGTTACAAAATTGCTGTAGGTACAATTTTTCATACTTTTCGTATCGTTACTTTTAACCGTTTCAGTTATATATTTCTAAGCATGTTTGTTTGTGTTTTATTTCTTTCATTTTTTTCGAATTTGCTGCTTGTTGTTGTTGCTGTTATTATTTTTCAAATAAACCAAAAACCAACAAAACAAAAACCGTACCGTTAGACGCGCTTACGTTACGCGACATCGACTAAACTATGTTGTTTATACGACAAACGTTACATGGAGACTAACTTGCCTAGAGTTCTTGTAATTGCTAGCGAGTCTTGTAAAAATCACCAACAACACACAATATTTTCATCAGCAAGTTGGTGTTGTTGCTGTTTTTGTAGTTGCTTTACGATAAACACAAAAACAAAAATATCACACACTTCTAATCAAACACATACGACCGACCGACAGACAGCCACCACCGACAACATTCGTTTTCTTTTGCTTGAGTTTCTTGTATATGGGGTTGGTTGCAAACAATCAAAGAGCACCGGAGAGCCAGCCAGTTATACAAAAGGGAGAGCAGTACCCACAGTTATATTTACTCATCACCAATATTCATGCTATAATATTTAAACAACAATAACGTAGAAAATCGTTATAAAGTAATATTTCGTTTTAATGGTATTTTTTTCCAAAAGAATTTAAAACTCTGTGTAATTTTAACGTTATACGTATGTATGTCCTTTCATTGTAAAATTTACAATATAAATACTTTGTATCCTAGAGAGCTGTGTGCAGTTTTCACGTGTGAGTAATTTGTAGCAACAATTTGTATACATTTTATTTGAAAGTAACTAAAATTTTGTGTTTCTGACTGGATATATTCTCATTTAGGAGCATGTAATTTTGTTTGGAAAATGTTTATAAGAGAGTTCACTGGTTTTGAAGAGCTGAATATGTTGTAATGTGTTTTAAAGGTTTTTTCACCTGAAAAATATTATAATTTTTGATTTATTTATTAATACAGTTTTAGAAATTTCACCCGCGTTTTTATCAATACTTAGTTACTGACATTTTTATGAAATTTGTCCGCTTTCACACTCTTCAATTCTGACTCGTCAAGGTATTTTTGGATGAGAAGGTAAAAGAGAATAACATGTGTACAAACTTGACGGTACTAGTCAATTTTCTTATTACCTTTTGTTTTTGTATATTTGCATTAAAAAGTATGAAAATTGCGAATTAAATGGCAAGTTCAAAAAGAATTAAACAAAAACTGGTTAGCTAAAACTGAAGAGTGTGTAATAGAACTTTAATAAAATTTGAATTCAAATAAATATTTTTGTAATAATTGTTATAAATTGCTTAATTATTCATGTTTTCAAATAATGTTAAATTATCCATTTTATTTAAACTATATTTGAAAAAAAATGCTCAGTTTTCAAAAATCATTTTAAAAGTTTTTTATAAAAAACAATAAGAAACAGTAAATAGTTATTAATTTTATTGATGTTTACTTAACCTTATAATAAAACATTTTTTTTTTGTTTATTTATTATATTTTTCAGTATTTCGCTACAACAATGTACATATAGCATCTTCAGGGAATCAAATTTATTAACAAATTTATTAATTCATGTCCAAACCTATAGACACTTATTATATAAAAATGAAAAAGGAAATTGCATTATTACTTTTTCATATTTTTGTTTGTTTAATATTTAAAATTTTTTTCATTCTGAAAATTATTGCTGAAAAATATTTTTATTGTTGTTCTCAAAAATTTTATAAATTTGTAGCGAAATACTGGAAAATATGATAAATAAATAAAAAAAATATAAAAAAAAATTTGATCTTAAGCTTGCTAAAAATTAAATTTTTAATAAAAACAGAAAGGTCGAACAATTAGTTTATCATAATCTATGAATATGAATATGAAAATTAATACAAAAATATCTTTGTGTTCAATCAAACACTTTACCTAAAATTTACCTTTAATGTTAATATTCTCTTAAAACATTTATGGTCACCTAAATCATACAAACATATGTATGTATGTATGTACGTACCTACACACAATTTCTGTACATTTTCAACTGTTTGTAACAAATTATTGATTTCTAAAGTAATTTGAATGTAACAGTTATCTTCTGCATATTTACTGTTGAATGTCTGCACAATTAACCGAAATTCTCTTATTTACTACATGATTTGTTTCTCTTTAAAATTCCTATTGAAACGTATAAGAATGTATGTATAAGAGTTTTTAATTCCAATTTGTTCCCCTTAATAAAACTTCTCTCTTATTTTGCAACCTGTTTAACAGTAATTGGTGCTGCACAAAACTGTAAAATCTTATCAGCATTATTGTTGTTTATAAATATAATGTTAACTAATATATTCATTAGCAGGAAAATTGAAAAAATATTTGTGAAATACAGTGGTGGCCATATAATTAATAATGACTTTTCAGCATATACATATATTTGTTCATATATTTTAAAAATTTAGTTCAACATATTAAAACTACCAGAAATAGTAAAGTAACAAATTATTATTAAGTTTAAAATAAAAGCATCAATACTATTTTTAAACACTAAAAAACGCAATATCAAATTGGTCACATAATTAGAAACTACAAAAATATGTGCAAAAAACCTTAAGGAGATTTAACCAAACGGACTTATTCTTTAATATTTTGCTGGATAACCCTTGTTTTGTACAACATTCGCCAGTCTTTTTAGTAAACTCTTAATTAAACGCTGGCATGTTAGCAGAAATATGTTTTTCCAGCTTTGTTGCATTTTTGTTCTTTAGGCCTCTTTTTACAATTGACCATAAGTTTGCAATTGGGTTAAGATCAAGAACATCAATATTTTTATCCAAAAGCCAAGACTTCACTAACCGTGAAGTGTACTTTGGGTCATTATCATGCTGGAAAATGTATTGGACGGACATATTCTCAAAGCAATACGGTTTCAATACATTTTCCAAAATGTTTTTATATTGATGCTGATCCATTATTCCCTGAACTTGTGCAAGTGAACCCACACCACGCCAAGGAAAGGCACCCCAGACCATAATAGACCCGCCGCCGTGTTTGACTGTTTTAAAAGTGTACCTGGGATCCAAGGCTTTATTTAGAGGACGTCTACCATAAGATTTTCCATTAGATTGTAACAAGTAAAATTAAGATTCGTCGCTCAAAAGAACTCTATTCTATGGTTTTTTGCTGCAAGTCCTTACTTATTTAAGCGTCTGCTTGTTGTCCGTCTGGATATTTTTGCTCTTATTTGCTGTCCAAATTCAGCATTTATTTTGCGTGAAGATGAAAATGGATTGGATCCTTTGTGTTTTTGTACAAGTGAATTGCACCAAATACATTTTTTTTTAGCAAGAAAACTTTTGTGCAGTTGCCGACATTGAAAGTTTTTCATTTTGTTAACACTGCACAATTAACCGTTTCATTTCTGCGCATTTTTGAAACTAAACCATATTAAAATTATTACAAATTAATCTATTTATCTATTGTCACTTATATTTAGAAAAGTTAAAAGTATAAAAAAATGCGCGTTTCTAATAACTTGGCCAGCAAAACGAAAAATAATTCTGAAATTAATATTTTTATATATTTTTTTAATTTGAGTAAAAACGGTAAAAACAGTTTAAAATGCAGTGCCCTTATTCATAAAAAATTAAAGTAGACTTCAAATGAACTTTAAGAAAATTTTGTAAGAAATTTTTGTCTAAAATCACACTTCAAACCTACTTTATTTTTTATGAATACGGCAGTAGGTCTTTAAAAAGCTACACAGCGATCTTATTATATCAAAGCATCGTTTCTAATTATATGGCCACCACTGTATATATTTTTCTAAAATCATTCCAATAGAAAAATGTTGTGAACAAAGGTTTACAATTTTCCAGTTCTGCTGCATGCAGAATTTTTCATCCACTTTCATATAAAAACCTAACATTTGTCAAAAATCTTTAAACATTTGACTGACATTAGACAAAAAGTGTGGAATAATCTTGGGGACACAACTGCAGCTATTTTCTCAAAATTTTCAGTAGGAAACTCAGTCGTTTACAGTGTTAGAGTTGAAATTCGGCATAAAATTCTTTGTTTCCAAATTTAAGAAGATCGGCTAATCATGTGTCATAGTTGTCATATAAGGATTATTTCCGCAAAACAATTTAACCCACAAAAAAAGTCATATGAATAAGAAAATTATGTCTTAGAGGCCATTTACACGATGAAATTAATTGCATGCAATTTTTTCCATTCTCTTTTAAAATTGCTACGTAAAATGTTGTGCATTTATACGATGAAATTTTACGTGCAAAAAATCATGAAATTTTTTGACGTCTAATTACACATTCCTCTTTAGGTTTTTATACACAACAAATAAAACAAAATTTTAAAATATAAATATAATATACCAACAAATATATGTATATATGTATGTATATAAATATATTATACATACATATACATAAATGTACAAATAATTTTATATTTATTAATAAATAATAATAATAATATACATAAATGCAATATACAAAAACTTTAAAAAATGTAAAAAATGGAAGATTTTAATACAGAAGAAGCAATTGAAAATGTTCTTAAGCATTAATTTTTATAACGCACACTTCAAAGTCAGAATAAGAATCAAACAAAATAAGTAAAACACAAACGATGGTTAAAGGTAATGTGAAAAAATTGCATGAAAAACGAAAGTCGTGCCACTTTTTCTACCCCTCTTGCTTCTCTACCCCGTTCGCCTACAAACATCAATTGCATGGAATTAATTGCATGAAAAATTGCATCGTGTAAATGGCCTCTTAGTCTAAAAAATCAATTATTTTAAAATAATTCATAATAAATATACGAGTATGTAGGAATATTTACCTCATTATAGATTTCTAAAGAAAATTATAAATATGTAACTATGACCACAACGCTCACACTGTAGACCACGAATTGTAATTCAATTACTTAAAATTATTTAAATTGAAACACATACCCTTTGATAGCTTTGATACCCTCATTAAAACACCTGTGTACTTTAAGAAAATTCAAAAAATTTAAAAATTTTATTTAATTAATTGTACTTACATACATATATAATTAATTTACAATTAATTGTATCTTTTTAATCTTCAAAGAACAACTAAATGTTCACGCGCTTAAGCGCATAAACACACATCCAACAAACAATTTGTCACTGAATTAAAAGGAAACAGATGTACAGACAAACAGCCAGCCACTTTAGTATTTTCTATATAGAGAGTTTTGTTGAGTGTGTTCAGATTTCAATTTCAATAAGCTCTTTATAATCCCTTTTAAATGTCTTAATACCTTGTTATGACAATCTTAAACATTTTAAAATGACCTGCCTCAAATGATAAACGAGTTGTGGGGGCCAAAGAGGAGTTGCACGAAACAGGCCCCTACAAAATGCTGCATCGTAAACAAACATGCACTCAGTAATATATAATCACTAATACGTTTAAATATGATAATGTATTTATGGTGTATGTGTGTGTTGTGTACGTGCATCTTATGTATGTATTTGTTATAATAAATGCCTTTTTCCCACCATTTGTACTGAATGGGTCGTGTGTTTGTATGCCTGAATTGTTTTCGAAATCTTGATTAATGCCTGTGTGTTGTGCTGTAGAAGTTGTAGAGCAGTATTTCGCCCATACATATCTCTGTATGATTATTGAAAATTCATAAGCTACAATCTATATTTAAGTAGGGGGAACAAGTGTTTGAAATATTTTGAAAATGAAATGGAACCATCTAGTAGATAAAACAAAGATTCATAACTAGAATATATTTGTATCAGGCTTATTATGTGTTATTCTTAAGCCTAAGATGCAAAACTCTATCCTACCTTCTGTGATGGTTTAGTAAGATGTTTTTTTTTCAGAAACTGATGTCGTTCTGCGGTAAAAGATGGTCTCCAGTGTACAATGAATATCGCACTATATCTCTTGAGGAATATAGTTGTGGAAATAATTCCAATAGATACTGTAGATCAGTGATGGAAAAATTAAAAATTTAAATGGTACTGACCGTCAACAAAGAGAGTACTTTTTTCAACATTTTGGTACTTTTTAGAAAACATATTTTTATTCAAAAATAAAATTAAAAATCCATTCAAAAATAATTCAAAAATAAAATTAATTCAGTTTAATAAAAAAAAACCTATTATAACAACAACCTAAATATTAATTCATTTTTATGTAAAAATGTATGTTTTGAAAACTTCAAAGTAATATGATACACAAAAAATCTCTAACTAGAAATGAGAATTACAAAAATGTATGAAACATAAGAAATTTAAAAAATTTATCAAAATAGTACCACAAACAACTTTAATTCTTTATGCATCTGTTTACTTTTGTAGATTAGCTTATCTCACATCAAATAAATAACGGAAAGGATAATAATAAAACAAACAAAGAGTACTAAATATGATGCGGGGGTACTGTGGTATTTTTGTTGTGAAAAAGTGAATTTTGAAAATTTATTTTTTTCAGTTTTTGCTAAAATTAGTCATCGGGTTTCTTTCAACAATTATGCAATAAGGCTGAATGCAACTAAACTCTATGACAATATTAAATGTTTAACTGTAAGGACTAATTTTTGATTATTGTAACTCATTGTTGTTATTTTCCTGATGATGCTTACCGATGGTAGGCGAAATATTGAAATAAATAAATAGAACGATTGATTATAACACAGACCTCGAGCCTGATTATTTACCTAATTTATTTCTATGACACAATGTTAACACTAGAAGGGAAAAATCAGCCTAGTTAATATGTCTCAATAACCATGAACATACTCAGGATAGTTGGTAAGGAAAATATCCTAAAATAAAGGATAATATTCCAAATATAACATTCAAAATTATGATAAAGACAGCGTCAACAGATGCCAAAGAATCGAAATGGAATTAAAATTAATCCAAATTAATTGGCTCATTGGCAGAAACTCTAACCCCCTGGCCCACGATGTCGAACGATAACGTTCGCTTAGATAAGACTTAAGACACAAAACTTGATTGTGGAATAAACAAACTTGATTGAGTAAAAAATAGATACGATAAAAAGTATGTGTCTTAAGTCTTATCTAAGCGAACGTTATCGTTCGACATCGTGGGCTAGGGGGTAAGATTAGTTTAGATTGTAAATTTCAATGAAAATTTTTAAATTGACAAGATATTTACTTTATTCGAAAGATAATATTCTGACATTGTATTTTACATATGACCGCCATGGCTGGTTTGAACGTAGTCTAATCCACCAACTGGTCAATCGATTCGGGCTTATTGGCATATACTAGCGATTTCACATAACCCCACAGATAATAGTCAAACTGCGTTAATTCGCACAATCTAGGAGGCCACTTCATGGGTCCAAAATGTGAAACTATGCGGTTACAAAACGTTTCCTTCCATAAATCAATTGTGGTACGAGCTGTGTAACATGTTAGGCCGTCTTTTTGAAACCACAACTCCTGCACATCAAGATTGTTTAATTGATGAACGAAAAAGTCACTAATCATGGCTCTATAGCGGTCACCATTGACTGCAACGTCCTGGCCTGCTTCGTTTTTAAATTATAACGGACCAATTATTCCACCAGTTCCACTCCAAATGCGACAGTTTTGTTTATTGACGTATCCAATCAATCAAAAGTATGCTTCATTGCTAAAGAAAGTTCGATTATGAAAATCGGGCTTGCGTATATCGAACAGAACCATGATTTTCAAAATAAATGCTAACAAAATGGCAGCCAGTTGAAAAAGTGTTGACAACTTAAAGTTCTATACATCTCCAAAAACATATAAACAACAATAGATAAACAATTTTAGTCTGGCACTGGCTGGACTAAATAATTAAAATTCATTAGATATAAAACTTGAAACACTAAAGCAAATATTAATATTGCCGCTTCAATAGATCTGGAAATATGTGGCCGGTTTATAAGGAGAAGCACAGTATGCAGCTTCTGAATATGAAACGAAATGACATCTCGAGAATCCCAGCGGTGCTAACCGCACCATAAAACGCAAGAATTGTATAAATAAATGTGGGGAAGTAATGCCAAAAGAAAACATTATTAAACGTATTTTGTATAAATCTTAACTTTCGTATCTCAAACACAAAACACTGGTGCAATTCTTGATATTTTTCTAACAATAAGTACCCATTTTAAATATGTAGCTGGTCTCATTAATTCTACATTTATCTAATATGACAAACATTAACTACAGAACATACACTCGTCTGTTTAAATGTGCATTTGAATGACCAAAGATATGAGCAATCATTTCAATTGTTGAGCAGCATTTTATAGGTGCAATACTCGTTCGTATCCATAAGTTGTTGACAGTTTAAATGAGACAATCAAACAGCAACACACTCACAAGCGTGCATATAAAGTAAAACAAACATTTATACATATTTATGTAGAATCAACAACATACGAGTAAGTACAACTGCAGGCAGTATTTTTATTGTTAAATATATAATAAAAAATAAATAAAACAAAAACTTAATTTGACACAAATAGATCAAATGGCGTAGATATTTGAAGTATTTAGTAGTTTTATAACAATAATCATAAAAACAAATAGTCAGTAATAATAATGGTTACAACATACGAATAACAAGTTTATTTAGTTTTATTAATTCTCTGTTTTATAGCTACTCCAAAAAAAGAAATCAGTTAAATCGTATTGCCTGGTATTGGTTTTTAATTGTTTGTGATATTGCTCAAGTTATTTTCTTTATGTCTTTTTAGATAAAAGTTTTGTGATTGTGGCAAGAGATTGGAAAGTGAATTGTATTAATTAAAAAAGATTTGGAATGTAGTGGTAGTTATAAATTTAAGATAATAAAAACAGTCATAGGTAATAACTAGTAACAATAAATTGGATTTTCTCAGATATATTTAACAAAGATTTAACATTCTGTTACCTACACAAACAATTATATGAGTTTTCTTTTCTGTTTTGTATACACCTCATTTCGGTATTTTGTGCAAAGCTTTTGATTATGAATCTCTGTAACACAAGACTTTATATTAACAAATTATAACATACATATGTATGTACATATGTAAAGGCTGTTTTAATATGATATTTCTTCTTTTAGCTCGACTTAATAACTTCAGTACCTACTAATGCCTGTTAGTATAGCCTCATCCCTATGTATTTATTATAGCAAAGATTTTATAACAAACTCACACAGATATTAAGGCTAAAAAAAAACAAATTTGTATCTTCATTATACTATAAGTGTTTCTCACATCAGCAGCTCATTTAGAAGTGTGGCAGAAAGAAAAAAAAGTAGAAACAAATTCAGCAGTTACTAACTACTACTACAGCTCAGGGATGGAAAAGTTGGAACGATTGTATTCTGTTTTCAATGTTTGTGTATTAACAGTAATTTCTGTAGCTACATTTGTATATAACAGTCTTTTCTGAAGAAAAATTTGTGTCTAGCAGTATTTTCTATAGAAAAGTTTGTGTCTAGCAGTATTTTCTATAGAAAAGTTTGTGTGTAACAGTTTTTTCTATAGAAAAGTTTGTGTATAACAGTATTTTCTATAGAAAAGTTTGTGTGTAACAGTCTTTTATATAAAAAAGTTTGTGTATAACTGTCTTTTCTATAGAAAAGTTTGTGTCTAGCAATATTTTCTATAGCAACGTTTGAGTATAACAGCCTTTTCTATAAAAAAAGTTTGTGTATAACAGTGTTTCCTGAAGAAAAATTTGTGTCTAGCAGTATTTTCTATTCCACACAAAAGTTTGTGTATAACACTCTTTTGTATATAAAAATTTGTGTATAACAGTATTTGCTATGGAAAAGTTTGTGTATAACAGTCTATTCTATATAAAAGTTTGTGTAGAACAGTATGTTCTATAGAAAAGATTGTGTATAACAGTCTTTTCTATAGAATAGTTTGTGTATAAGAGTACACTCTTATAGAAAAGTTTGTGTATAACAGTCTTTTCTATAGAAAAATTTGTGTATAACAGTCTTTTCTATATAAAAGTTTGTGTGTAACAGTCTTCTATATAGAAAAGTTTGTCTATAACAGATTGTGTATAACAGTCTTTTCTATAGAAAAGAGTGTGTATAAGAGTCCATTTATATAGAAAAGTTTGTGTATAACTGTCTTTTCTATAAAAAAGTTTGTGTGTAACTATATTTTCTATATAAAAGTTTTTGTGTAACAGTCTTTTATATAGAAAATTTCGTCTAAAAGAGATTGTGTATAACAGTCTTTTCTATATAAAAGTTTGTGTATAACAGTCGTTTCTATATAAAAGTTTGTCTATAACAGATTGTGTATAACAGTTTTTTATATAGAAAAGTTTGTGTATAACAGTCTTTTCTATAGCAACGCTTGAGTATATCAGTCTTTTTATATAGAAAAGTTTGTGTGTAACCGTCTTTTATATAAAAATGTTTGTCTATAACAGATTGTGTATAACAGTCTTTTCTATAGAAAAGTTTGTGTATAAGAGTCCATTTATATAGAAAAGTTTGTGTATAACTGTCTTTTCTATATAATAATTTGTGTATATATAAAGGTTTGTGTATAACAGTAATTTCTGTAGCAACGTTTGTATATAACAGTCTTTCCTATAGTAAAGTTTGTGTATAACAGTTTTTATATATAGAAAAGTTTGTGTCTAGAAGTATTTTCTATAGCAACGTTTAAGTATAACAGCCTTTTCTATAAAAAAGTTTGTATATAACAGTCTTTTCTATAAAAAAAAATTGTGTGTCTTTTCTATAGACAAGTTTTTGTATAAAAGCCTTTTCTATAGAAAAATGTGTGTATAACATTTTCCATCCCTGCTGCTACTCCTTACCCGGTTACAACCAAATGTTTAGTTGTGAAATATTGTATGCATGTGGCGGTTGTGTGTTGCATGGTTAGCGGCTAAATATTGGCATACAACAAGTATCTTTATAAAATATTCACTACACGTACGCATCTATCAATTGTTTTGTTTGTCTAAAGCCAGTGTACTCGAAACTGACTGGCTTGCCTCATAGATTTGAATACATACATACATATGTAAACATGTGTGTATGTTGCATGTCGTGGTAGACCTACAACATTCTCACTCGTGTATGCTAGTGGAGAAGCAGCAGTTAGTATCTTAATCTTGCATCTGTTTAAAACACTTAACGCACCTACTTTATAAGTATTTTTTTCCTTATAACCTTTTGTTAGTTGCTACTTTACTTTACTTTAGTTACTCTTCCTATTTTTGCCTCTACAAGATTTAAGACGAATTAAACAGATAAGATGATTGTACTTGTGAATTTCTGCGTTTTCGTTTTTCTCATTTTTCATTCATAGCAATATGTCGATTATCTTTAAGAAGAAGAAATTTTTTAGTTGTACGAAAACAAATTTTATACGTCTGGTATGTAAATTTTGTTTACCTTGTTATTTTCAGAAGAAAAAAAAACACGTAAAATTTCTTAAGAATCATTAACTATAAAACGTATTGTTAAGAATTTTATTAAAGTCTTTTAGAAAAATGTAACGTATGTTTGCATCGTATAAAATATGTATGTAAGTTACAAGTAAGGTAATTGAAAGCTTATGAGTCACTTTAAACTGTATAGGATTTAAAGGGTATAGTGTTGTAGGCTTATGATTAGGCAATAAATTCATTCATTTATATTAGAAAATTCTCTCCATAACACTATTTTCCATAGAAAATCTTGCGTAGAACAATAATCCAAAAATATTAATTTTTTTGAGAGCCTAAAAGTACACCGGATGCTTCATCAATTTCTACATAAATTGGCCACTCTTACAGGCGAATTGAAAAAACTTTTAAAATAAGCAACAAAAATATTCGTTGTGTACGTTTTTTTTTTTTTAATTGACCCATATACATATGGTGAATTTCACGTCAAGTGACCCAATTTTAAAAATCGATGTCTATTGGATAGTAGGCCAGACACAAATTTTCAGCTCTATCAGTCAAGAACTGCCGGATTTAGAGGGAATCAAAGTTGGACATTTTGGTCCATTTTGGTCATACAGGGTTTGTTTTGTAAAATGAGTGTAACTTTTCACCTATTGGTCCTAGCAAAAATTGTCTACTATCCAATAGTACTAACCTTGGTGCAAATTTCATCCAAATCGGAAGATATCGATTTTTAACATTGGGTCTCTTTATGTGAAATTCACCATATATACTTTCGGAGGTGATGTCGTAAGCTCACCTGATTTATTTTTTATATGAAGTTTTTTCAACTGTCATTTTCTTAAGGTACGGTCACCTTTGACAAATATTTCCTCAAAAAAGCGTAACCACTTGTTTTAGCACAAATTTGTTTGACGTTGTTTGCTCTTACAAGAGTTTTGCAAGATCAAACAGCATCAAATAAATTAAAACTAAATATTTGTTGTGCTTTGGCGTAATAAGAAAAGTTTTTTTAAGTAAACAAATGAGTTCAAATAAATGTTATTTAGTGGTTACGTCATTTTCGGCAAATATTTGCCAAATGTGACCGTACCTTTAGTGACATCACCTTTAAAATATATTTGCTTTTCATTTGTCGATGTCAGCAGTTCGACGCTTGCGACGCTTTCAAAAGCAGAAACTAAACGAATTTTTCGCGTTTCAAGTGTCAACGCTTCCTGCGCTTTTAAGTGTGTAACTTAAAACATATGGCTACATTGATTCTACTTTTTTTGACAGTTGCTTAGAACGCGTAAACGCTCGGTAGGTTCATACATTATACTTAAAAATACGCTGACAACGTTGCTAACGAGTTTTTGTTAGGAATTGCGCTGCGAGTTTGAGTGGACAGATGATGTTGTTGATAACATGTGTTTCGTATTGAGTTGGATATTTTAGGTATTAGACTTTGTATACTAAGGCGAAGATTATTTATGTGGTAACATTTTAAGGCAAAATACAGAAAATTAAGTATAAATCGTAATTGAGAGCTTGTATGTTAATTTAGTAGAGCGATGATGCGCATCTGATATGTTTCACGCAATTGCTAAACTAAAAGCAAAAAAAACTTTTGCACTGTAAGATGTAGTGGATTTTGTATTCGTTGCCACTTTTTGAATGCCTGCTATTTTCTCTTGTTAAATAATGTTTCATACAAAATGACTTTGTTGTCGGTTGTTTGTTGTTGATGTTTAAATTACAGCCTTAAGGTAATTATATTGTAGATTTATTTCATGTGCTTCTGGTATTTATTTTTACAATTTTCTTTTTTTTTATTCTCTTATATGTTAACATGCTGATAAACAATTTTGTTTATGATGTTAAAAAATAATAATAACAAAATTATATATTCATACACATATGTATGTATGTATGTACGAGTATGTAGTTGGAAATAATACGAAAATTTATCTAAAAAGAATTGTATAGAAATTTAAGAACTAATTAGTGAAATTAATAAAAAACTAGAATCTGAAATAGAAGCTAAACTAAAACTGGCTAGAACCTGAACAAGAACTGTTACTAGAATCTGAACAAGAATCTAGGACTAGGAATAAAAACCGAAATTTTAACCAGTACCAAAACCTGAATTAGAACCCGAAGTAGAACATAAACTAGATCTTTCAGTAAAATTTATTAAATGTCCTTTAATAATTTAATTTTGATACAAAAACTATTATAAAAAATGATTTAAACTAGATCTTAAATTCGAACATGAATTAGAATCTGAACTAGAACATGAACTAGAATATGAACTAGGCCATCAACTAGATGCTGAACTTAAACTAGAACCTGAATAAGAACCAAAATTTGAACCGGTACTAAAAACTGAATTAGAAACTGAACTAGAACTTAAACTAGAACATAAAATAGAACATGAACTAGAACCTGAACTAGAACATGAAACAAAAAATGAACTATAACCTGAACTAGAACCTAATTTAAGAACAATTTAAACCAAAACTAAAATCAGAACTAGCATCTAGGCTAGGACCTAACCTGAATTTAAACTTGAAGTAGAACCTGAAAAGACCAAAAACTAGAAGTGAACTAGACCCCAATGTGTTTTCAACTTAAGAAAAAGTTTTAAGCGTTTTTAAATTACTTGTATGCAACCTTTTTATGTAGAACATCGTTTTAAATGCTAATTGTTTCTATTTTTACTGAATCATGAACTCCAACTGTGACAATTATTAATATTAAACAATCTACTGAACATAATGTGTTTAATTTTTACAAATTATTTTAAACTTTCAGTAAAATTTAGAAAATGTCCTTAAATAATTTAAAATTTATATAAAAACTATAATAAAAAATAATTAAACTAAAATTATCTTTTCTATGTGTTTTACTATCCACAAAACATATGTTTCCAAACAACATTTTGTGGCAACTAAACAAAAAAAATTTACATAACAAACAGAAGGAAATGTAATTTTTTTGTTGTTTATTATTAATAATTATCACCACATTTGCATAAATTAGCGCAGAGGAGACAAATTTTCACACAAAAAAAAAAAAAAACAATATAAAGCAGCAGCAACAGTAACATTTACTTTATTTTTATTTGCAAACATTGCCATCATGTTTAGAATACAAATGTTAATAATAATAAAAAACGAACACAAAAACAAATGAAAAAAGCCACTTCAACAAAATAAGGAATAATAATGACTATAATAATTAATCTCCCCGGAGCAAAATTCATCAAAATTAGTAGGGGCAAGCTAAGAGAAAACCGCAAAATAAAAAACCAACTCAACCAAATGGAAATTGTAAAGTTTTCAGCTGTTGTTTGTACAAATATTTGTACGAAATTTTAAGCGAAATCTTAATTTTTCATAATTTTTATGAGAGTAGGAGAAAATATTAAGACAAATATAACATAAATTATAATTTTTAATAAGTAAAGATGTGGTTATTTTTATTTGAAATCTTTTAAGGAATTAAGCCAGCTCATTTTGTGGCAGTAGTTAGCTGGTATTAGAAAAAAATTAAAACAGTTTTTACAGCAACTTAAATAAAAATACATTGTGGGCAATGATTTAAAGCTACTTAAGGAAAAAGTTTTAGCAAGCATTTGTCTTGACTTTTAGTTTTTGAAAATTTCTCTCAGTAGTTGCAGGTAAATGAAAAATGTGGCCTAGAGTCAATTATCTGTATGCCAAATGGCGATATGTTAGTTCAATTGGGTCCTACTATTAAAAACTCTTTCACCAGTTCTCCTAACTCCTTTAATTTCCCCAAACAACTCATACTTAACTACATTTCTGTTTAGCCATTATTGCAACTAAGCTGATTGTCCATTTACCCGTATTTAAACACAGATTTCATTCCCTCTTCGGTTTATTAAAGCTTCTCATTTTCTATTTAGCATTATTATTACTGCTCTTGCTTGTGTTTCATTAAATAATGAAACAAAAAACACAGACAAATATCCTTTTTAAGGATTTTACACAAAAAACACAATTAAAGCAACAGCAACAAAAAAAAAAAACTTAAAGCATTTAATCCTTCAAAGAATATTAAAAATACAAAAAACCAAATTTGGAGACTGATTATTACACAAAACACAGTAAACGAGAGCAGAAAGGAAAGGTCTTTGATTTATTAAAAAAAATTTGTGCATGACTGTGATATGTTTAAAAAAACAAGAAAAAACAATATTTTTACGTTTTAGTGTAAAAACTATGATTTAGTGTAAAAACTACGTTCTAATGTAAAAACTTCGTTTTAGTGTGAAAACTGCGTTATAGTGTAAAAACTTCGATTTAGTGTAAAAACTTAATTTTAGTGTAAAAACTTCATTTTAGTGTAAAAAGTACGTTTTTGTGTAAAAACTACGTTTTCGTGTTAAAACTTTGTTTAATTGTAAAATCTGTTTTTTAATCTAAAAACTACATTTTTGTGTAAAAACTACGTTCGAATGTAAAAACTTTGTTTTTGTGTTAAAACTTCGATTTAGTGTAAAAACTTCATTTTAGTGTAAAAACTACGTTTTTGTGTTAAAACTTCGATTTAGTGTGAAAACTACATGTTTGTGTAAAAACTACGTTCTAATGTAAAAACTTCGTTTTAGTGTAAAAACTTCGTTTAAGTATAAAAACTTCGTTTAAGTATAAAAACTATGATTTAGTGTAAAAACTACGTTCTAATGTAAAAACTTCGTTTTAGTGTAAAAACTTCGTTTTAGTGTAAAAACTTCGATTTAGTGTAAAAACTACGTTTTTTTGTAAAACTTCGATTTAGTGTGAAAACTACATTTTTGTGTAAAAACTACGTTTTTGTGTTAAAACTTTGTTTAAGTGTAAAATCAGTTTTTTAATCTAAAAACTACATGTTTGTGTAAAAACTACGTTCTAATGTAAAAACTTCGTTAAGAATAATTATTATTTTTATTTGTAGTTGTACTTTAAGTGATACACATAAAAAATGTCGACGAAAGTGGACAACAAACATAATAAAAATGTATTCAGGTTTTCGAGACGAAGTCTCGACATGTATACGAAAAAAACTAAAGAAAAAGGAGGCAACATGTAAAATAAATGAAAAATGATAATTACAGCAAATTTCGAACCACCAGTAATACTGGTTAAAGGATTGATGTTTGACTGTTGGCTAGCGGGCGCAGCAGTGGTGCAGAGGGTGAGAACGTAAAGAATTCTGATGAAAGTGGTGTTTCTCGAAACATATGTAAATTCAACCAAGAACCCAGGTTCGAATCCCAAGCCAAGACAAATTATCAATAAAATTTTAATAAATAAATAAACAAAATAAATATCAATGAAGTAAAAACTTCGTTTTAGTGTAAAATCCACGTTTTAGTGTAAAAACAACATGTTAACCCTTACAATAATGCGGGGATATGTAGGTCCCAGAGAATGTTCAAAAATTACTGGTGCGATAAGCAGACGCTTTTAAAGTACTGGGATGGGACTAAACAGCAGACCAAATGATTACTTCATACAACTAAGATAGAAGAAGTGCAAAATGATGGAAGAAAGTATTTTGTTGCTAATGACCAGTGTTTATAATTCGTATATTTTGTATCAAGAAGTCACCTGCCAAAAAATTCCATTTATTGATTTCGTAGTAGATGTAGCTGAAGAGTTGATTAGCCAAGCTCGATCAGAATCTTTGTACAAACGATCCAGAAGACAGGGTAGACTTTCAAAGAATGTCAAACTTTTCACAAATGTTGGAGATCATCTTCCAGTTGAAAAAAGGCGGCCGAAACAGCTGCATAAGATGCCAATCCAGGAAAATTGAAAAAAGGACTCAACACATTTGCCAAAAATGTCAAGTAGCTTTCTGTATTGATTGTTTTACAATATACCATACATAATGTAATAGTTTCAATAAAAATAAATATTTTCTACACTTGAATACCTAAATTTAAGGTCGGATTATTTACTTATTTATCCCATAATTAAACTACTGCAGGGACATATGTGTCCTAAACCTTTTTTCAAAAACCCTATTTTCTAAAAATCTGAAATTAAGTAAACATATTCCTTTACCTATTTACAGCACATATACTTCAATTATACAGAAATATCTGCACTGGCCAAAAGTCCTATTGAAAGGGTTAATGTAAGAACTACGTTTTAGTGTAAAAACTATGATTTAGTGTAAAAACTACGTTTTTGTGTAAAAACCAGGTTTTTGTGTTGGTGTGAAAACACACTGTTTGTGTTAAAATAACTTTTAAGTTCCTTTCTGGCATGCCCCTGCTTAAGAAATAAAACTAGCAGGAGACATAAAATGTATTTTGTTTGTATTTTGTAGGAAAAAACCATAGTAAAGGTATCAACACATCACAACTCATCATATCACATCATATCTGATGATATTTTGGTACATCATTGTAGCAAATGTGTTAATTGACCACATTTCGTACAATTCACAATGCTAATGCCAACAACAACAACAACATATCGACATCAGTAGCAGGAGCAATACAAACAACAGCAACAGCATTGCCATCATCATCATTAACGTATTTCGGGTACTGCTGCTAAAGCTAGTGATGATGGTGCTGGCCATGATGTTGTTGTTGATAAGTCTGCTGTTTAATATTGCTCTTGCTGTTGATAATGATGATGCTTTCTGATGATGACCAGTAGTTTTTTTTTTTTTTTTTGCTTTTGGTTGAGTTTTACCAGAGTTTATTCCAGGGAATGGTTGGTTAGAGCTGTGTGTATAGTGGCGGAGAGACTGAGAGGGAGAGGTCGCAGTTTATGCTGTATAAATGTATCGCAATAAAGTAACAGATACAGTTATAGATGGCTTGTGATTCGTATATTCGAATCATCTACACATGATTGAACAATTTCGTATGCTGTTGTTGTTGTTGTTATAGCTGTTGTTTTTGCTTTATGTATTTACTCGCATTTATCTGCTTGTGTTGTTGCAGGCAGGCAGGCAGGCACACAGACAGACAGACAGCAGATTTGTATGTTGTTACTTTTTTTGTTTGGTTTGTTATTATGTTTTCCCTGGTGTGAGGGCGTAAATCCTTGCAAACTCAATTAGAAATTCTATTTTTGGCTTTTAACATACGTTTTCCAATATCAATTATCGATGCGATTCAATTTTGCCATGTTGTGTGTTGATGCTGTATTCCAGTGTAGCAATGGTCCTGCTGCTGTTGTTGTGTTCATCATCATGTTACTATATTGTTGTTGTTGTTGTATTTACTTGTATGTGTAAATGTTTTTTGTTGTGTGTGATTTTTTAAGCCGTCATTGTAACAAAGATCACAGACAGAATAGAAGTCATCAGCAGTTAAAGCAAGGATTTGACAGATGTAATGGGTGCTAAATAAAAAAAACTGGAAGCAAATGGCATTATAATTTAAAGAAATTAAATGCTTTAAGTTTAATGCAATGCAAATGTGTTAAAGAATAAAAATACTTAAAAAAATTTTACTTGATATTAATTAATATCAAAGTTTGGTCCTGTATGACCAAAATGTCGAATTTTGACCACCTCTAACTCCGGCACTTCTAGACTGATAGAGCTGAAAATTTGTGTCTGGCCTACGATCCAATAGTACTAACCTTGGTGCATATTTCATCCAAATTGGAAGACATCGAGTTTTAAAATTGGGTCACTTGACGTGAAATTCACCATATATAATTTTTATAGTTCAAGAAGAATTTGCCTAATAGTCGGGAAGGTGCCATTGGTCTTTTTGAGATATATTCATTGTCTTATTTCAAGCGATCTTACCAGGAAGCTATCTGCTTCTTCTTTTTTAACAAAAAAAAAAAACAGCTGTACATAAAAAACAAAGTGTTACACTGCTGTAATTTTATGTTCTATTCTGACCATTAAAAATGCGACATCTTTAAAATGTGGGGTAAACATTATAAAAATGTACATAATAAAGGTGTAACATTTTATTTCAGAAAAGAAAACACCATAAATTTGTATTTTTTACACCGAAGTTTTGTTTTACACTAAAAAAAAACTTTACACTAAAACTGAGCTTTTTATACTAAACCTTAGTTTTATAAATTCAAATCATGCTTTAATTTTGGACATCTTATATCGTTTGATTTTGCAACACTCGTAACAAAATGTCAACCAGTTGTTATATAATATTTCTTACCGCTGCTTTGGTCATCTCCAACAACAACCACAGAAAAATATCACTTAATCTTCATGTAACTTTCTAAAATATTCCTCCCCAGAGGCATCATAATTCTGAGGAAAATTCTCGTGTTTTTTTTCAACCAATTTAAGCAGAAAACTAACACATCACTCGCATCTCCAAAATGTCATCAATTCTAATTAATATGCAAGACAAGCGGGAAACAATAAGCGTAATGGCATAAGCGCCAGTTAGTCAAACTGAATATTTACTTTAGCAGAAACTATTAAAAATGTTGTTTCATTAGAATGTTGCGTATCCAGCAAGGATTAAAACTTAGACTTCTAAAAATGCAGTTCGATGCTGGATTGTTAAAAAAACTAAATTTTTGTTAGTTAACTGATAGATGGCGATATAAAACGAAAAAGAATACTAATAAGCCAGGCGAATACAGAGAACTTTTCTCTGGCGTATTTTGCATTCCCAAATGGTTAAAAGTAAGTTATTTTAGGGCCGAGTTGCTTGCTGTTGTTATTAACAATTGTAATCACGTCTTAAATCTCCCTTTCGCACTTGAATACATTGTTTACATGTGCGTTTCTGTTTTTGCCAATTGAATTGATGCTGTTTGATTTGTAGGGTTATTTTTATTTTTTTGTAGTGCGTGTGCTGACTTTCAGTATTTAATTTTGTGTTTTTTCTTTATGCTACATTTCATATGAAAACAATAAATGCAAAAAATCCTGGCCAACTAACATTGTGTATTGGTGTGTACTCGTATATACATATGTAGGTATATGCATTGTCCAGTTGTGGTTTCGATTTGTGGCATAAATACACAATTTTATTTAAAACAATAGCCGAATAAAAAGGAAATAAAGACAATTGCTGTATGGTTTTAATAGTACCAACACAAATTTTGATCATTAACTTTGATGCACAGTGGGCAACTAAGGCAATGAGTTTAACAAAAAACTTGTAACAAAATTTAAGAAGGCCGACAAATATAGATAACTACTTTAGTTCTTCTTACCTTTTAGACAAAGTTTCAAAGTTCATTTCAAACCCTTTTGTTAACCACTGTACCATTTATATGCAACAGCACGTTTACAAAATCAACTTCTCTCACAAATTATTTGAATTGTGTAAACTAAGCCGATTTGCAACATCAATTGCATACAAAATAAATGAACTTGTTTTGCATACAAAAAACAAGTTGGAGTACAATATTCAGCTGTGCCGAATCTTAAATACCCGCCACCTAAACGTAATAAGAAATACAAAAACTACACTGGTTAGAGGACTAGAATATCCTTATTCTGTGTTTTCTATTCAGTCTTAGTGCAAATTTTATTATTATTTGATATATTGTTTGAAAGACATTTTTACGACCAACATAAATTATTTTAAATGTTTTGAAATTTTATCTAATTTTGACCATTTATAATTAATTTAATTACCAATTCTCACCATAATTTACAGGGTTTGTTTGATTTTTATAATAATCTAGAGTGTAATCAAAATTAAAAGAACTTGTTTCCATATTTAAAATAAGTTAAGGAATAGAATATAAAATTGATAAGAATATAAGGTGAGGCTTCTTTTGGTTGAATTTCATTTCAATAACGTTATTTACTAGAGTTGTATGGTTGGTTGGTATGCTCGGAAGTGGACTTAATTCAGGAGCTATTGGCAATTATTGGATTAAAATTTCTGATCCATATAAAAACTGGTTCCATATCGATATTTACTAGACATATTTGTCGGTTAAATTTTTTTTTGGAAATGGTCCTTATATGATAGCTATGACAAATCATAGGCCAAACTTCTTGGAACAGTTATTTTCATGCATATGAGAATATTTCACGTCGAATATCAACATAATGATGGTATATTTAAGATATATAGTAGTATTAACGTAGATTTCGGAAGTGGAGCTTATATGGAGAATATAGTCAAATAAAGACCGATGTTCTCAAAATCCAGCAGTTTGATTTTGGCATGTATGTAAATGATCTGTGTAAAATTTTGGATCGTTACCATTATTTAAAAGAGATTTATGAGTATTAAAGTGATTTTCGGAAGAGGGCTTTATATGGAGGATACGGTTTTAAAAATGGACCGAAATTCACAAAATTTTGTGAGATGATTTTTGTATATATGTAAATGATCTGTGCAAAGTTTTGAGTCGGTACCGATATTTATACGATATATATAAAGATAAATGTATTTTTCAGATGTGGTCCTTGTATGGGACCTCTGACCAATTATGGACCGACCATCATACAATTTAGTACAACAATTTATTTACCAATAAGGATTATTTAAGTCAAATTTTAACCGTTTATCATTATTTATATCAGTTTTATATGTATTTAAGTGAATTTTGGAAGTGGGTTTTATATGGGGTCTATGGTCAAACACGGACCGAACTAAAAAAATTTCGTTTTCCGATTCATTTTTGTATAAAACTTATTTTTGCTGAATTTTGTATTGATATTCGAATTTTATAGGCATTTATGTATAATTGAGCAATATTTCGGGAAGAATTTTGTATGGACCGAATCTTACTATTTCTCGCACACTTTCTTCTTTTATCATAAAAACAACGTGTACAAATTCTAAATGGAATATCTGCAATATATTTAAAAAAAAAATTGGAAGAAAAATTTTGAAAAATATAAATTTTTTATGGAGGTTGTCTTACATTTTGATCCACAACTCTTGTTCTGCTATAATGATTTTGCCGATTTTTAATACCAAACTGCTTAAGGGAACTATAAGCGGTTTTTTGTAAACTTTGTTGATTTCGGTTGTGTCCTTTGGACGTGAGAGTGTTTTACACAGACAGACAGACAGACAGACGGACATGGCTCAATCGACTTAAAATCTCGTAAGGATCAAGAATATATATACTTTGTTGGGTCTCAGATGAGTAATTCTCAGTGTTACATATGGAATGACAAACTTATATATACCCTCATTCACCACTTATTATGGTGTAGGGTATAAAAAAAATAAATATTCTGTAAAGGGATAATTGAAATAATGGCTGAAAGAAATATTTGGCAGTAAAGTAGGTAATAATAAAAAGTAAAATAAATAATTTAAACATATTAAATTAATTTCCAGAAAAATCAATATATTTAAATGTTGTTTTAAAAGGGGTACTTGTGAATAAAAAAATAAATAAATTGAAACTGAAAGCCAATGTAGTCATTTAGTCTTTACGTTGCTGAAACGAAAAGATTTTATTGTGATAGATTTCCTTGTGTTAAAATAATCCCCCAAATATCAAATCAATATCTCCAGATTTTTACCAAAATACAGAACCGTATTTCTTAAACTCTTTACAGATCATAATGTCCTATAGACCAATACGAGCCATATGAGCATCTTCGGGATGCTTCCTAATTTTGTGCCCAGAATCTCTTTCCATTCTGTGTGGAAAATCTCTACTTTAGATTTGAGTTTCCCTATAGAATGTCAATCATTCTGTCGTTTTCTTTAGTCAGACGGTGTTAAACACAGTACACAACATCTGAATGGAAAAATTAAGGATATTTAGAAGCTAATAACTTTCAACTTGATGATCGGTAAGCATACAAGGGCACTTCTCTCCAACATTTACTCCCGCAGTTATCTGGGTCACCGAAAAGAAGAAACAGCGTTATATATTCTCTGTGAATATTCTGTCCTTTCAAAACGAAATCAAATACATTGTACTTGAATGCTCTTGTGTAGCGAACATTTACTTAAAGCAACCAACCCATTTTCAATTCATCTTTGCCATTTTTCAGGATCCTCATTCTTGTTTCTAATCATAATATGTTTAAAACTCTTAATATCTAAAGACTTGCATCATTCTTACATTATAAAATGTTCCCAGGGGCCAAATTACTGCATTCGTGATCGAATGAGCTATCCTATCGAAAAATGATTTCGATATCTAAATTATGATAAAATGTACTAAATTTCTTGCTCGATATCATATGCCATAATCTCAAATAAAAAATTTACGATAAATTTTACTCGATATCGAATGCGGTAATTTGATCCCAGATTTAAACGAAATGACTTTTTCACACTCAAAAAAATTCTGCACGTAAAATTAACTGAAATTGTAATCTATATATATAAAATTCAATGTATGTATGTATGTATGTAACGTATAGACTCCAAAACGGCTGAGCCGATTTTGATGAAATTTTCACAGCATGTTACTGTGACTCTGGAAGGAATAATAGGGTACTTTTTCTTTTACCACGCCCACTTTTACGCCCACTTTTTTAAAATATTGTAATTGGAGACCAAACCTCTGGACCGATATTCTTGAAATTTTCACAGCATTTAACTGGGACTCTGGTATGATTAATAGGGTACTTTTTTTGACCACGCCCATTTTTACGCCCACTTTTTAAAAATTATGTAATTGCTCCCATATAGTTTTTAACAGATTTACTTCAAATTGAATACACATTATATACTCCAGGCGAGGTAAAAATAAAGATTTCTTAAGCCACGCCCCTTTTCACGCCCCTTTTCACGCCAAATTTTTGAAATAATAAATTCTTGACTATGCAAGTGGACAAAGAGGCATGGTCTCGCCTAAAGCATTGCAATAAATACATTAAAATTAAATAAATAAATGTTTGTAAATATATAAATACGTTTTATTTTATTTTATGACGAGGGAGGGGGGTAGCAAAGCACACCGGGTTTAGCTAGTATAAAATAAATGAATATTCAGTTAAAAACCGGTCCACTTATTATTCATTTAATTTTAACGAAAAGTTCATTTCATTTTAAATGTCAAAAATTCAGCTCCTAATTCCGTAAAATCAACAAAATTTTCAGTTATTTTAGTTATTAACTAAAATAAAATAACTGAAAATAACTTGAAATAATTTTCTAAGCAGTGTTGCCAGAAAATGAATTTCAAAATATTGAATATCAAAATTTTTTCAATGTAAGAATACAATTTTTATTTGAAATGTTACAAATATAAATTATAGTTTTTTCTAATCTTGTTCATAACAATTGTTGACTTGTTTTAATAGATTACATTTCATATATTAATTAAAAAATTTCCGTGTTGATTTACTTACCACACCGAAAGAAATTTTGTTGAAATATTAAAAAAAGTTATTTTTTATTTCTCCAAAAGTATTTTTTTGGAGTAAAATAGTAAAAATTTGTTCGAGAAAAAAATTTTTTTTATCAAGCAAATTATGCTAAAAACCTTTTTAAATTTTTAAAAATTTCAATTCATTTTCGAGAAACAAAATGCTAAATCTAGCACTGAAAGTGCTAAAATGGCAACACTGCATACCTGACCAATAAGCACTGATGTATTAACCAGATATTGCTGAGTAGTCAGCACTGATGTATAAACCAGTCATTGCTGACCAATAAACACTGATGTATTAACCAGATATTGCTGACTAGTCAGCACTGATGTATAAACCAGTCATAGCTGACCAATCAGCACTGATGTATAAACCAGTCATTGCTGACTAGTCAGCACTGATGTATAAACCAGTCATAGCTGACCAATCAGCACTGATGTATAAACCAGTAATAGCTACATATACAGATCTTATATTAAAATTCACATTGACTGTGTGATAATTATAACATTTGAAATTAATGAACTTTTTATTAAAATTAAATGAAAAATAGTTGAACGGTTTTTAAGTAAATTTTCAATTATTTTAAATTACAGTTTCATTTAATTTTACATACAAAATACTTTAACGTCCGTATTAATGTGCACTGAGTTTTTTGAATAAATGTTAGATTCAGTTAAAAATAAATTTTCTTAGAATTTTAAATGTTTATTTAGTTAACGGAATACTTCCTGAATAAACTACATTCCGTTACTGTAAATATTGTGAATGCAGTAGTTATTATAAGTAATTAGGGCACAGTTCCCCTCATATTGTGCTCAGCAAGTTTATTTGTACGAATTATGCCCCAGGGTCAGTTTTCACATAGATGTTGTTGCGCCGAATCTTCCTCTTACACAGTAAGTTCAGTAAGTGTTTCTTAAAGTTACTAACTGTTACTAAGTCCCAAACAAAAGTCCAAAAAGTTTTGGTTATTTTTCTCACCAAATAGAAATAAAATTATTTATATTACAGGCGACATATATATATCGCGTGTTTGATTATCGGCTCACATAGATGTATATTGGGACCTATCAATGCACATTATAATTGAGTGCATCAAAAAAAAATTCAATCGCTGAAATTTACCCCCTGGCCCACGATGTCGAACGATAACGTTCGCTTAGATAAGACTTAAGACACAAACTTTTTATCGTATCTACTTTTTACTCAATCAAGTTTGTTTATTCCACAATCAAGTTTGTGTCTTAAGTCTTATCTAAGCGAACGCTATCGTTCGACATCGTGGGCCAGGGGGTTAGTTATTTTGTGAAGTGTTTGAAAGATCGAGAAATTGAACATAATAATAAACAAATAATAATAAATTACTAAAACTAGGGTATGAACTGACGAAAATCCTGGAAGACATATTTCTACACCACCAGATTTGAACTACCGCAAACTCTTGTTTGTTAATCTACAGCCGGCATGTGGTATATTTTACCTAACTGTTTATAAATTAATTTAAGTTAAACAACATATCTTCAATTTGTTTAAATATTCCCTAAAATCTTAACAAAACTATAAAAATATAAACAAAACCCAAACAAAAGTAAATAAATCTTTTTTTTAAAAATAACTCTCAGAGCAAATAAATACCCAAAAGATGTGAAAACAAATTGTGACATAAAAGAAATGTCAAATGATATGAAACAGAAACTAGAAACATGAAACAATTGTTTACATCACATGCATTCATACACACTAGAAAAACTAGACAAGAATTAGAATGCAAACAAAAACAAATGTCATTTCACACCATATTTGAAATTCAAACTACCAACACTCATTCATTATATTGTATACTCTGAATGTTTATTTGTAGTTTTAAAATAAAACACACACACACACACACATTGCCAGGAATTTCCAGCTTCAAAAGTAAAACCCTAACCTAGACATCTATCGATTTACTGGCATAAACGTATCTATCAAACACTATTATCACCCACCAATGTCGCCATATAAGTCAAAAATACACAACATGCAACAATATGTTTTTAAACTAAATGTATTAGGGCAACAACAATAAGTGTAAATATTTGTAAACAAATGCATATCATTGCCACAACACTCCAATAGCTACAAGTCTTTGACGTTACGTTTTAGTTTAGTTCATTGAAATACCCAGAGACGCCAGACAGCAGACCTTTAATGCCAGTGCAATCCTTTAACTTTGTTTTCTTTAGTTGATTTAGTTTTTTTGTACTTTCTTTGGATACGATTTAAAATCAATACATACAAATAAAATAAGTCAATTTGTGGCAGTGAAATGAACAACTTTCAAGTGCCTTACAATTTTAAAGAATATAGTTATAAATCGTCGGTCTCATGTAGAAAGGCCCTAACTCGCTATTTTTCAAAATTTGTTTTTTTTGCGATTCCAATGCATTTAACGTAAATACACCTCCTCACAAAAATTTATTGCAATCGTGTAAAAAATAACGCTTTTATAAGCAGTTGTACAAAAAAATTTACATGCAGAATATTACAGTTTCTCTTATGTTTTTACCTTCTCCTGTAAAGTTTCAAATATGCGAGTTAGGGCCTTTCTACATGAGACCATCGAAATACTCTTTAGCAACATTATGGAACATTTTTAGTTTTTGCGGCAAAAAGTTGTGGTTATGAGAAAAGAACTAATCCCATTGGAAATTTCTTTGAAATACCTTTCATTTGATGTATATATTGTCCATATCTAAAACTTAGTATACGATATATATTCATATTCCAAAAAAAAAAGAAGGAGTTAGTCTTGCGTTTATGATCATATTTCAGCTATTTAATAAACAATTTTACTGACTTTTATTACCCATAATTCTAGAGGTATGTGTTATATAAAAATACAAGATTTGGTTTCGTTAGATATCTGGAGCGTACGTAAAATTGATTTACACTAACATGCAGCGACACGATCGAAATTATGTCTGATAAAATATATAATCTGTGCCAGTGAAATGGAAGAATGCTATGATTTTAAAAGGCCGTGCATTTCTTGAGATTATTTCATTTAAAATTCTATAAAAACCTGATTTTCAATATGATCATTCAGTGGAATTTATTTAAAGTTTGAGTTTTCAACTAAAGGTACGGTCACATTTGGCAACTATTTGCAGAAAAATTCGTTACCACTAAATAACATATATATACTTGAACACGATTATTTGTTAAAAAAAAAACTTTTTTTATTTAAGCCAAAGCACAACAAATATTTAGTTTTATTTTATTTGATGCTGTTTGATCTTGCAAAACTCTTGTAAGAGTAAACAACGTCAAACAAATTTGTGCTAAAATTAGTGGTTACGCATTTTTGAGTAAATATTTGCAAAATGTGACGGTGTGTTTTTGTTTACAAAGACATGAATATATGATATATATACGGTGACCATCCGTCCTGTATTTTACAGGACAGTCCTGTTTTTTAACATGCTGTCCCTTGAGATTTTTTTGTAAATACAGGACAGTACAATGTCCCTTATTTCCTAATTTGATATGCAAATGTCCTCTTTTTAGCATATACATTGCACGAACATTAATACAAAATTATCATAAAAATCCAACTGTATACTTTCCCTACATTTCCAAAAGTTAAAATAGCATTCATTTTAATAGAGATATGGCTCCAACAAAAATAAAATGTAATTTCAATGATGACTTAAAAAGCGAGTTTCCTTTTATTAAAACAACAAGTAGCAACAACAAGAGGTGAGATGTGAAAAATGATTGGCACATTTTTCTATAGCAAATAGTGGACGTACTGATATTAAACAGCATTTGCAAACACAAAAGCATAAAAGAGCAGATTTAGCCAAATCATCAAGTAAAGTTTTAACGAATTTTTTAAGAATTAATACATTCAATGATAAAGAAAAGGACCTGGCTATTGTAGAAGGTACTTGGACATTTCACAGTGTTCAGCACAATTTTTCATTTAGGTCTAACGATTGCACATCAAAACTGATCAAATCGTGTTTCAGTGAAAAATATTCTTGTGCTAGAACAAAATGTGAATCCATTGTTAACAATATTTTTACACCAATGTCATTAAATACAATCAAAGCAGATTTGTCAAACGTTCAATATATCACAATATATTTAGATTGTTCGAATCACAAAAATGTTAAAATTTGTCCAATATTAATTCGATACTTTCTGCCGAATAAAGGAATTCAGATTACGATTTTGGATGTTAAACACCATATTGGAGAAACTTCAGATATTATTGCAAAATATGTGCAAGAGACTCTTGAAAAAAATGAAATAATTAGTAAAATGATAGCGTTTTGTGGAGACAGCACAAATTGTAATTTTGGTGGTGCAGCGAAAAAAGGTCAGAATAATATCTTTCACAAAATGCAAAACTTCATTGGCCAAAAACTGATAGGTGTAAATTGCGCTGCGCATATTTTGAACAACTGCATACAAACTGCAGCAGAATGCTTACCTATTGATATTGAAGTTATTATTGTCAAAATTTATTCTTTTTTATATAATTATACAGTTAGAATTACGACATTTTTTTATGAATTATGGTTATCTTTTGCATATAGCCAAGCTTCAACATTTCATAAAGCTATTCTTAGAGTAGAATCACAAAATATTTCAATGCCTGAGGCTTCAATTATTTTAAAAGATTTAAAATTTAAATTGGTCGAACGGAAAAAGGAACTGTTTTTACCCCTTACCGTCAAAAATATTATTCTCGAATTACAAAAAAGTAATAATTTTGATGAAACAATAACTAAAGAACATATAACAAATTTTTACCAAACATGCATTGATTACCTAAATCAGTGGGATAAAGCTTTTAGAGATGTAGAAATTTTAGACTGGATATTGTCCAAATTTATTTTTTTAAATTATAATATTATAAAAACTTTTTATTTAACTTTTTATTCTAATCAAAAAGACTTGTTTTTGTTGTTACTTAATTTTATAATAATAATAAATATATTATATGATTATTTTTTCTGTTTTTCTTTTCATTTTTAACATAATTTTGTATTTGTCCTGTATTTTCCTTTCCCAAAAATGGTCACCGTAGATATATACGAAGTCCAGTCTGGAGATACTATTTCAACAACTTTAAAAACCTTTAGAGGGGTGCCCCAAGGCTCTATTTTGGGACCTCTTCTATTTATGATTTATTTGAACGACTTGTACCGGCAGATACAATTTTGTAAATGTTATACATATGCAATAACTAGCAGATGATAAGGGACT
The DNA here is from genome assembly GCA_916048285.2 of Bellardia pandia. Taxonomy (NCBI): domain Eukaryota; kingdom Metazoa; phylum Arthropoda; class Insecta; order Diptera; family Calliphoridae; genus Bellardia; species Bellardia pandia. The sequence goes on along the minus strand of OU696530.1, from coordinate 97,601,819 downwards.
TGGACTAGATTTTTTTGGAACGGAACGTTAATGAGGTTTTGAGGCTTATTAAGGAGTGGTCTGATATGAATTGTTTATGTTTAAATCCTTCCAAAACACGATGCATGTTACAATCTAAATAAATAAAATAAATAAATAAAAAAAAAAATGCATCGGATACCCAGTGCCGGCAAATAAAATAGCACTTCGATCATTTGTTTGATATCTATAAATAGCGAAATATTTTACGGACGGACGAGAGCAAAATCACTTTATTTTTTGGAAAAGGTTCTGGTTCATATGTTAGACGTCCCTCAAATGCAGAACACAATTTACAATCCACATCAAAGACGGCAAAGCATGGAGGTTCTAGCACTATGGTATGGGGATACTTTTCATACTACGGAGTGGTGCCAAAACATTGCATAAAATCATCAAATGGATCAGCATGTTTAAATTGATATATTAAATAATATTATGCTTCCCTATGCCATTGATTCCGTCATTGATTTGAGTCTTCTAACAAGACAACGACCCACAACATATAAGCAGAAAAGCACGTCAGTGGTTCATTGACAACAATATTGAGTTCATGGAGTGGCTAGCTCAATCACCGGACTTAATCTCAATAGAGAAGAGAGAATATTTTAAAATCTACAATAAATAGCGATATCTGCAGTATTTGCGCAGTGATGAACATCGTTATATCGACATTCCTTTCCTATGTAATCCCGAATATAAATCCTGTAATGAGTTGTAAATATTTCTTTATTTAGTAATTTCTACAATATTGTATCAAGAGCTTTTAATTAAGTGCTAACATTTCAATTAATGCAACGTGTGAACCCACTCTAATTGTTCTCCACTGAATTCCTTTTCATTTTTTTTGTTGCCCTTAAAAATTCAAAACAACCCTCTCGTCCCTACACAGCTGTAGGGTACTTACAAATGCTCAAGTTATTGATTATCAATATATTATAAGTTTCATGTCAATGGTGTCTTCTATTTCTTTCAATTTCTTGCTATTACTCTTCACCATGACGAGTTAATATTGCGGCTTATTTATTCATTCAAGGGAACGTAGAAAGAAAACTTCGTCTCTTATCTTTTGTCGTGTTCATGGCATTTATAATAATAACCATAATTATTTGTTGCCATCAGCCAGAGGTGTTTATTTGTATTTATTTATAAATTGATAATTTTATCATTGAATTAACAAGAATACAGCATATTTGTTCATATTTACAAATTTAAACAAACAATTGTAAGTGCAACAAACGAACAACTGTCTGCTGTACATATATTCCCTACAGTTCTGTTTGCTATCAATACTCATATCTGGTTTATTTTCCTGTTAATGTTAAAAAGACACAAATTATGATTATTTTTTTAAGAAACTATTTTTATCAGCGGCTTGTTTTGTCTTTCATTATTGTGTGTGTTGAAGAAAATTCATAAGATTAACAGAAATGCCTAAATGACGCCAATCACTACAGCTGAATGGAGTGGTGACGGTGTGGGAAATATGCCACAAATTGATTTTTAATCCCTTAATTCCGGTGATAAAACTATAAATATTACTAATTCTCAATTAAGGGTAAAGGTGTTAAAATGAATTTATGATCTAGTTAAATTAAATAAAAAAATTTCTCAGACCTTGATTAGAAATATATTGTTGGAGATATGGTATTAAGTAAACAGTATAAATATTTATAGCTGTGTTTTATATTTAAAGTTTGTTTTCTAACAATTGACTGTAGCTATAAAAAATATAATCTTAATTTTAAAACTAAACCCAATCTCATATGCCCACCACCAAATTTCAGTAGCGTGATCTTTGAAATCTTGAAACGATAATGATATTTTTATTATTTGACACTCTTCAGTTCTAACTCGTCAAGGCAAGTATTTTTGGATGAAAAGGGAAAAGAGAACAATAGGGCTACAAACTTGACGGTGCTAGTAAATTTTCTTATTTCCTTTTGTTTTTTCTTTCATGCATGTTGATTTGTTTTAAAAAATACGAAAATTGATTTGACGTGTGGGAATGAAATGGCAAGTTCAAAAGGAAATTGAACAAAAACTGGTCAACTAAAACTGAAGAGTGTGAAACAAGGCTTACTTTTTATATAGATAGCAATGAGTCCTATTAACTATTAAGGGGCTATTGCCATAGAATATTGTACCGTATTTTTTATTTATTTGTAGTGTATTGCATCTTAATAACAATATTTACAAGAATTTTATGCATATTCCAGTTATTGCACAAAGTATATGGAGCTGTCACGAAACGTAAAATAATTAAATTTTAGATTAATTTTTTTCGTTCACTAATTTCGAAACTAATTTTGGCTTTTTGAAACGTCAAAATTACCTCCTCTGGTTATTGTCGAAAGCCAATACAATACTTTTAAATACTGAGCTTTAGTAGACTGATGCTGGGATTTTTGAAACGCCACAAGTGTCTTCTCTGTATACTCTGTGGTAATTATATCTTACACCACCATAGTGGGGAGGGTATATTCGATTTGTGCTGATATTTGTAATGCCCAGAAATATTGACCCAACACCTACCTTAAAGTATCGACTCAGAATCACTTCCTGAGTAGATTTAACGATGACCGTCTGTCCGTCTGGCTGGCTGTCCATGTACAGCTTGTTCGTAGAGTACAGGTCGCAATTTTGAAGATGTTTCGATAGAATTTGGTACGTGATATTTTTTCGGCCCAATAACGGATGTGATTGAAACTGGTGGAAATTGGTCTACAATTTCACCTGGCCCCCATACAAATGGCCTCCCTAAATTGAGGTTTACAGATCATAAATGTTTGAATTATGCAAGTATCCACACAAATTTCATCACAAATGAGTGGTAAATGATGGCAAATCACATCTATCGGTCCATAATTATTCGTAGCTACCATAAAAGGCCCACTTTTGAAAATGACTTTAAAGATCACAACTCTCCTAAACATATTTCTTTTATATACAAATAATACGGTACACCTTTATTATGATCGGTCCATAATTAATTGTAGGTCCCATATAAGGCCCACTTCCAAAAAAACTATAGAAAAGGTTTTTCTGAAAATGTTTATACCACGCACCAAAAACATGGGGGTATATTGCGTTTGCCATTCCGTTTATAACACATCGAAATAATGGTCGTAGAACCAAAAACTTAATATATTCTAGGTTCTTATAAGATTCTAAGACGACTTAGTCATATCCATCCGTCCGTATGTCTGTTGTTGGCACGATAGAGATTCGAAAAAAAGACAGAACAATGAAATGTTCCCAAACATTCTTTGATCCGCCGAAATGTTTGGTATTGCGAGTGGGCATAATCGATCCAGTTGGATCGATAGATCAAAGTTTTAGACTACCTCGATATTTTCCCGATATTTATTTGCGGTTTTCTTTAAATATAATGCAGATAATATCATAAAATTTTACCCACTTTATTTTTATTATAGAAGAATAAGTCCTGTTGAAAATGGTAGGAATCGGTTCACGATTTCTCAAAGCCCCCATAAACTACCGGAAATCACTTAAATGCGCATAAATCTCTTTTTAATCTCCATAAAATTCGTTACAGCCGAATATAAACTCCTACTTGTTTTAAGTTAAGATGGGTATTTTTAACTTTTGAGATGAATATTAAAATTTCACATGGAATGACAAACGTATATATACCCTTATTCACCACTTGTGGTATTGGAGGATATAGTAAACACCTAATACAATGAAAACCCGTAGCTATCGCCTGTGATAAACTGCCATGTCAGTACAACGAATCAACACATAGTGCCCACGATGAATAAATTCCAAAGAATCAGAATGAAAGCTTATAGACAGGGCATAAGACCATTTGTTTCGTCTTTCAAGTAGTTTATTAGGTAAACAGTAATAAAATAAAATAATTTATCAACGCAAAACTAGTTCCAAGGACTACTGGGTTGATAGAAAACCCTTTCTATAAAGCTCATAGTTTACAATGTCTGTGACATACAAACTCTAATGTAAAAAAAAAAAACAATAAACAAGTAAGGAAATTCCTCCATCCACTACTGTTTTCTAATGATCGTCTTAATCATACTTTAAAAAAACTACACATTTTAACATTTCAATTCTACTGAAGCACTAAACAATTAATTACTCAACTTTACATAATAATGAAAAAGTTAAAAATAATTTCAATACTCGTTCAAAACTAGTGGCGACATAAAACCTACTCTCCACAGTCTTAAGACATATTTACCTACTCTTACTTTCTAAATCAATGACATTTTTCTGAAACGATCCAGACATTTGTCATCCTGCAATACAACATCAATATAAATTTATACAATTTCAACAAAGGTATTCACCAGGGTCCAATATCCAGTAACGTGAAACCATCAACATCATCATCATCATCACCAGCAATATCTAACGAGTGTGGTGGTATGTGCATGAGCGCAAGTACAGCGAGCCTGCCTTTCAATTCCCCAGGTTCACCCCAAACAATTTGTGTGCATTTTTCTTTAATTTTCTTAATATTTTTCTCAAGAATTACCATGTCATATTAATATTTTAGCAGTGTTTATATACAGTGACGTTGTGTTTTTACATTTTCATTTTATATCACATTTTTTTTTTGTTTTACACAACTTCTTTCTTAGTTTTTTTTATATTTGTTCATATGAAGGCTTGACAACTTGTAACTTTATATGACATTTGCCGCAACAGATAGAATATTTAACGAAACCACACAAAAAAAAAAGGAATATAGAGAAAGAATTATAAACTCATGTAGGGGAAAAATACACTCCCATATAAAGGATCAACAGTAAGAAACTGGAATGGATAGAGGTGTACAATTTTGTAAAGTTGAAGGTACTTTTTAAACATTTTATTAAGCTGCATTTGATGTATTAAGTTTGATTCACAATTAAAATTTGCTACATGTTGGGTTAAACAGGCAGCCAATTTTCAAATTGACACATGTGGGTCCCGTTGAGTTAACTTAAAAAAAAGTTCCACAAGAAATATAGTTTCACATTGCAAACCAGTTTGAAGTTTATAACTTGCACCAAAACCTCAATGACACATTTGGAGGCATTACGCCTTTTGACGTCAATCCCATAAATATATATTTATGTGAAAGTAAAATGCGACTAGAATTTTGGCTGGGCATTGAGGGAGGAGATTCCGCATAGTTTCATCTTCATAATGACAAGTTCTGTAGAATCCGCTATTTAATCTCCTTGCATGTACACAAATCACACATTGGCCTATAATCACAGCAACCTCTGTGATTGGCAAGTTCTGTAGCCAATCAACCTATGAATGCGCGATGCAAATTCGTGGAATATTTGGGTGTTCTTGTATAAAAAACAGTCCTACTAAATAATGCCTTACAATCATAAAACCAACATTTTCGCGATATGAACAGAATTTTAAGCAATTGATCAACCTTCTGTTCTGAGAGTGAAGCACATTTTTTGACGTAAACCAGAATGAAAGTTCTTGAGATATTTTGGTGTCCCAGTATCCAGAAGAGTCGAACTGATGAATACCTTGCAATCATAGACCCAACCTTAGCATGATGCAAATGGAGTTCCAATCAACCTATCAGCCTTTCAACCACTTTACAATTTCCTGGAATATTTTATTGCCCAAAGAGTCGTCAACTGATCAGAGATGCTTAGTATTTTAAGATCAATTTAGTTGTCATGTAGACACCAGCAGGAGTTTTAAGGGTAGCCTGGCGTAAATCTAAATATCCATAACCTGTACACGTTAAAGACTCCAACAGTTTCAGAGCTAAACAAACCTGAAGAACATTGAACTGGTTCTTTAATCTTAAAGACCCATGTCTTGTTCGATATAAACGCCGCATCCGTACCATCAGTGAAAAAGCCGAATGGATTATCATTAGCTTTTGTTGAAGAAGGGTTTACGATTGCAATAGGAGACAAGCAATTATTGTTGCATACGATTAAGGTCAATTGGTAGCCATGCCAAAGACGTGCAATGCAGAGGTAAATATAATAAAAGCATCTATCGCAGAAGGATGGTTGCATGTCTGAAGCTACTTCGGTTTCATACACCAATGTTATTGTGTCTAATGCACTGGTCATAGCATCAACTGGTAGCCAATTTTACATGAAAAAGTTGGATTTATTTTTTACTTTCTGCCGTTCTGATAATTTGGCTTTAATTATAAAATCTATGAAATACTGTATGCATGAAGATACATAAATTGTAAATGTAAATCCCTAGACACAAACCATTTATGTTAACAGAGTCATGTTAACTATTTAACAGAGACAAAGACTCTCTAGTGATCATACACCATTTTGTTTCATTAATTTTTCGAATTCAATCCTGAACAGCGTTCGCTTAGGGATAAACTTCGTAAAACTCCACTAAAATAGGTTGTTTGATGCTTTGCAAATCATCATGGAACTTGAACTACGATTAAGCAATTCTTCCACGTTAACGTTAAATATTGCTAAACGACTTCTTTCTGCTAGGTTAAATGAAACGATGACTAAGTTATATTGTGAAGTTTGCAAAATTTCTATAATATCATGCCTGATTCATGTCCGGTATTTATTCAACAGCTGTTTTATGATAAAAGTATAAGCTACCGTCAATTGGCAATCATTCTCTACAATGTGACCAAACTAAGGTCTTCTTGAGCAAATGCGGATTTATCCAGAGCCATCCATCCAGCGTTTCTTTTCAATTTCTCCTCATATACCCCAGGTTCTTCCCAGTTGCAGCGGTCTTATATGTTCCCGCGATTGCTCTGATTCTAAGATAGATGGTTTGAATTCAGGAGGTCTTCTAAATAATTTCACACCGTTGGCGGGATTCAATCTAAATCCACTCTTGCTACTCCAGATGGAGAATTTGACATTTTCATTGTTTGCGAGATACTGTCCAGATATTATCCACTGTCGAGATATTATCCACTATCGCGAAGACGAATGCTACACCTTGCGGTTAACATAACTCTGAACATTCAAACTTATTGTCGTAATAGTTTCAACTAATTTAAACTATTTTTAAAGATAAATGTTATTTAGCATGTTTGCAATATTCTATGGTTGGAAGAAAATACAGAAAGATTGTCTCCCACTTTTTTCCAGAGCCATGATTTTACTCTGTAAATTAACAACCTTTAAACTGAAAAAAGTACCTTTTTATTAAAATTTAGGTACCCATTCGAAGAAAAAGTATGTAAAGAGAAAAAATACGAAATGAAACAACAAACATTTTAGAGGCAAACGAAAAAAATGCACAACCAAAACTTAGGAGGACAATTCAAAGAATTTAAGCTGTAAATGGAATTTTTTATACTTTTGTTATTTAAGTTGTTGTGCTCTTGGTTGCAACAAATAGTGACAACTACTACTACAATAACAACATGCACAACAGAATAATACAAGCAAAAATGTCAGTTTAGACAGTTACCACTCTACATCTATTTAATTTCATTCTATATTATTTTCGTTTTTTATGTTTTTGTTAAACTTCAATTCTTTCTAGCTGCACTTGTTCGAGTCAGCCAACCAAACAACCAACCAACCGACCAAAGTGAAAACATCATTTGACAACTACACTTCAAAATACTCGTAGTTGACAAAAAAGAGATCACACATACATACATATAGTCAAGTATATATGAGAACATTTATATAGTGCAATAGTAGTTTTTCCTTTGCCACTATATTGTAAATTTTTTAAATTTATAGGACGACTACTACAAACTACTAGAACATGCAAAGAGTTTCTTTGTTTTTTCAGCCTTTTCTACTATTTTTTACCATATTTTTTTTTTTGGCCGAAACAATTTTTGTGTTCTGCCATTTTTATTACTACGTCAACAGTATCTGTGTTGGATTTTCATGTACCCTATATTAGGTAGAGTTTGGTATCTTATTGCAGATTAGATTGAAAATCGTACTGCACTTTTATTTCAATATTTTGATTCTTTACAATCTCAAGTTCATTGGCAGCAGTTAGAAGTATGCAGTGAATCCTGGTTTTCTAGAGTCACATTAATTTTGATGATATTCTGTAAACCCAGAGTGATTTGTTTCGATATTGTAGTATTGCGTGCGATTAATTTTTAATTGCAAATCCGAATCCATTTGTGATCAAGGCATAACAAGGTCGTTAAATATGGGTAACTCCATTGTAAATCGCAATATATATAAAACACAATATTAATATAATTCTATACAATCTACAGATTATGACGAGTTGAAGTTAAAATGAAGATGTAATTGCATATTATACCCTATGGTCCGCAACAAATTCCCTTACTACCTACAACTTTCCTATATTTCTAGTTTTTTCACCATTCACAATTCTACCAATGACGGAAAAATCTAAAGTGCATGTTGTGGGCACATTAACCACTCTTTTTCTATCTCTATCTGTCTCTCTTACTGTGTCTTTCTATTGCAACAAAAAATTTTTCTATGTACTCACAGTTAGTTTTTTGGACATCTGTTTTTATCCGTGCTTTTTGTTTTTGTTTTGTACATATTTGCAAATTTAGTATATTCACCCGCTCGTTTAACTTAAGTGTCATTCACAAAAGTTCATTAACTTTAGAGGATTTAGAAGATAAAAAACCATTTTTATTACGTTAAAAATCTCAATTTCACTTATGCTTACAGTACCATAGTGCTAGCAAGAGAGTGTGGTTGTCGGGATTATGAGCAATAAGATAGCATAATGATGGAATTATAAATAGATGTAAAGCTTTTGGGCAAAAAGATGAAGTAATTCAAAATTAATATTATTAACGGAAATAGAGGCATGGTTTTTAGGGAGAAGGTAAAAGTTTTGATATTTTGAAATGGACCTATGTATTGAGAGAGAATACCTTTCGTTTAAATGAAAAGTAACTTTCCATAATATGATATCTTATGAACATACATACGAACATACATATTCAAATAAAGTTGGATATGAATATAGTATTGAGGTGAGTTGAGATGATGTAGAAGATGCAGAAGAAAAAAATGAGATTTAAGATGAGATGGAGACGAAGATGAACATGTGGATGGAGACGGAAATGTCGATGAAGACGACGATGAAGATGATGATGATCAGTTGAAGATGAGATGAGATTAGATGATATTAGATGAGATGAAGATGAGATGAAGGTGAAAATGAAGACGAAGATGAAGATGAGATGAAGATGAAGATGAAAATGAAGATCAGGATGAAGATTAAGATAAAGATCAAGATGAAGATAAAGATAAGGATGAAGATGAAGATCAGGATGTAGATGATGATCAGGATGAAGATAAAGATTAGGATGAACACGAAGATCAGGATGAAGATGAAGATCAGGATGAAGATGAATATCAGGAGGAAGACATACATTCGAACATACATATTCAAATAAAGTTGGATATGAATATAGTATGGAGGTGAGTTGAGATGATGTAGAAGATGCAGAAGAAAAAAATGAGGATTAAGATGAGATGAAGACGAAGATGAATATGTGGATGGAGACGGAAATGTAGATGAAGACGACGATGAAGATGATGATGATAACTTGAAGATGAGATCAGATGAGATGAGATTAGATGATATTAGATGAGATGAAGATGAGATGAAGTTGAGATAAAGATGAGATGAAGATGAAAATGAAGACGAAGATGAAGATGAAGATGAAAATGAAGATCAGGATGAAGATTAAGATAAATATCAAGATGAAGATGAAAACAAAGATAAGGATGAAGATGAAGATCAGGATGAAGACAAAGATCAGGATGAATACGAAGATCAGGATGAATAATAAGATCAGGATGAAGATGAAGACGACGACGAAGATAATAATGAAGATGAAAATGAAGATGAAGATGAAGATGAATATTAAGATGAATATGAAAATGAAGATGAAGATGATAATGAAGATGAAGATGATAATGAAGATGAAAGTCAGGATGAAGATGAAGATTAGGATGAAGATGAAGATCAGGATGAAGATGAAGACGAAGACGAAAGTGAAAATGAAGATGCTGTTGGAGAAGATGATGGATATAAAGAAAATAGAGATGCGGTAGAGTTGAAGATGGATGGAAATGGAAAGGAAGATGTTATAGAGATGAAGATGGATATGGTGGTGATAGTGGACGAGAAGGTGGGGATGGTGATGGAAACGGATATTAATATGGATATAGATATGAAGATAGCGATGGAAATGGAGATGAAGATGTGTATAGAGATGAAGATGGATATGGTGGTCAGAGTGAACTAGGCGGTGGAGATGGAAATTGATATGAATGTGGATTTGGATTTAAATGAAGTTAAATATTGACAAATGTATTTTTATTGCGCATACTAAAAACAATCTCAATGCAATTCTCATAATAGTTTGTGGGTTAGTTGTCTACATATTTTTCAAAAGAGTAGAATTAGCATTTGTGCAAGGAAATGTAGTTTTTCACATAAACTAAAATTTTAAAACTACTTTTGCAGCAGTAGTAGCAGATCAAGAAGATGACAAGATATGATGCCTCAATATAAAATAAAGACAGAGATGAAATAATATTTAGTTGCTGAACTCTATATACTATATGTATATTAAGTATACATACTAGAACTTTAAACAATAGCTACATTTAGTTAAAGCTCTTTACATCTAATTGTATAACAAATATGTATATGAAGAAAACGGTTAAAATATGCATATTGTAATTGCTAAAATACTTTCTAATTTAATTTCTATTGCAAAATTGCAAAGACAAAAACTTTAATGAAACAAAAGAAAAGTAGACAATGATAAAAACTAATTCATTAAAAAAAACATTAATGAACAACAGTGACTGTATGAAAAACAAAAAAAAATACTTAGGCAAAGAGTTTATCTTTGTATGTACGGCAGGCAGTCATATTTGTCATATTCGTATGTAAGATTTTACAAATGAAAGACAAAAATGTTTGAATTAAAACGAAACAAACGATACTAAATTAGAGTATAATACTTTGTTTTATATTGTACTCTGGCACAAAATGTTATGAAAATTTTGGTTATTTAGGTTAAAGGGTCTTTGAAGTATTAAAATAAAGTGAAAAGGAAGTAATTATAAATTAGCATAGAAATTAGGAGAAATCAAAAGAATTTGTTAAGTGATATTGTTTGGTAACAAACTTAAATACTTTTAAGAAAAGGAGTTCCGGCAATTTCATTTAAATCAATGTAATGTTGTGAAAATTAGAAATATTACAGAACTTTCACAGCGGTATAAATATCCGCATTCAATTAGAGTGGAGTTTAATAATTGGAATGAACGATTTATGTTTTTACTTAATTTAGTTTTCCATACGTTTATCATTATATTTCTTTAACATTTCCTTCATGTAAATTAATTTGACCAACTTAAGGTGAAAGTTTCTACCAATCTGAGTTTGAGTAAAGGTGATTTTTCCATACCTTTAATTAAATTAAAATAACTGAGATTTAGAAGTGTTACAAGAAATTACAAAAAAGTCCAGTTTGTTACAAAAACGTTTAATTCCAAAGCCGGCATCTAGGTCACCATATTAAACTGGCGCCCCCCAAAATTTTAACTGTTACTGTTGACAATAAAATAATATAAATTATTAAATGTTTGTGTCAGAAACACTAGGTTTATTATAGGCGCCTATTTTAAACTTTAGTTGTTCTATCAGTTATCAAAATTGACAGTTTTGACGTAAATTGATCATAAATTTATACCTTTTTTATTCAAACTTTTTTATTATATGTTTGTCATTTTAGTATTTTATAAATTTTCCACCCTATTTGGTTAAAAAATTTAATTTAAATAAAATGTGTAAATTGTCAAATAGAAACTTATTTTAAGTCATATATTTTTCGCCATTACACACTTCGTTTTGATGAGTTAAAAAATTCCAAAATTTGAATTTATGTTTAAAACAAACCAACCAACAAAACAAATAATAATTCATAGTGGGTGGTGGCATATTTAATGAAAAATAAATAGTAATTAAAATAATCATTTCGTTTTTTTGCAAGTTTGTTTGTTTGTTTATAAACATTCTTCTGCTGTAGTTAACTGTTGTTGTTGCTGAAAACAATAGGTGTGTTTTTAATTATAATAAAAAAATTATATTTAATAAATCATGAGAGAGTATATACATATGTATATAATTTGTTGTATTATATTTATGAATATTAAACAGTGTTTGATATTCCTTTAGCTGTGTTTTTCGCTTGCCTTTGCTTCTCTAAAAACCATTGAAACGTACGTACCATTCAATGGTACGTGAAACATACTCGTACATATGTACATAAATCCATCATGTGGGTTAGAACAAAAAAAAAAAAAATAAATAAAAGCGCTATCTTCGACTGTAACGAATATTGTACACGCTTCCAAAATAAAACAATTTCCATACCAAAGTTTGGCTGTTGTGATAACTGTCGCCGATTTCTCATTTACAGAACCAGATATTACCAATCAGGTTATAGGATCAGTTATTAAACCATGTTCATGTCGAAGTAAATCCCTACGTAGATTACCTGGAGACAGTCTAAAAGGGCTTCCAAATAAGACAAAGTATTTGAGTTACTATTGTTCGTCAAATCTTATTGACCCTTAAACATCAGTATAATAGGCGGTTTATCTAGAACCTATTCTACATGTCAACCTGTGAAATGGTTCATAGCAGTGACTACAAACCTAATAGGAAATAACATGAATAGTCCCTTGGGATAATGGCACCTACCTCATCTGACATATATTTCTTACTGCGTTTCTCTGCGCTCATAAGATAATCAGAAGCTGATAATACTTATACTTGCGTCCCCCACATTAAAAGGGACGTAGAATCCGAAGAAAATTTTCAATAAATTAAATCAACAGACATTTAATTTGTTATCTATAGTCGTATGTACAATAAGTATGAGCTTGAAAGATTCCTGGTCCTGATGGACGATTTCATATTGATTCCACAATCCACTGTGGTTCCAGTGCAATAAATGGACATTTAAAGTCGATTACAGTACACGATTTCAAAGCACCATTTAGTTAATGCCATAGGACAGTCGCCAACGAGGACAACATACCACCTGGATCTGGAAAAGAGTTGGAGATAAATCAATGTTTTTGCTAAACATAAATTTTAATGTTTTATATTTGTTTCGGACATATATTCCTTGTAAGAACTAAGGCTCATCTTTTGAAACCAAGTCAATTTTGAATACCCAAGTCAGAAGCGAAGTATAACCCAGAGAGAGAGAGATAGCATTCTGGGCGATTTTCGCATAACGCTTGCTTTAAACGAATCAGCTGCTCTCTGTTTAGTCAATCTTCATGCAGTAATGCTTCAAATTCATGGTCTTCAACTTTCTAAAACTGTTTTGGCTGGCATGAGAGATCTTTGTTTTCTGTATCAAAATCATCTTATCTGGACTCTACAAGCCATCTCAAACCATCTCCCATTTTATGTTATACACTCAATATTCATAGTTATTTTTGACTTTAGTAAAGTTGCTTTCAACAAAGAGATGTATGGTGCAACAAACATTATGTTGAATTTATAAAGTCACCTTTTAATCACTCATGGTGAAGTGTCTTATCATAAAATATTTATGAAATAATTTATGTTTACTTTAAATAAACATTTTTGTTTGTTTGTTTTTTTTTTGTTTAATTTCTAATATTATATTTATGTGTGAATTTTTTGTAATAAAATATTAACCCCTCAAAGACCTATTAATACTAAAAATAAAAAAATTAATAATTGTTAGTAAGCTTTTGCATACAACTTTTTTTTGTAATTTTTTTTTATTTTAGTCTTTGGATTTATTTAAAAATTTCTTATTATTTTATCTTAAGACCCTTAAAGGGTTAAGTCAATTAGTAAGAGTATTAAATATTCAAAATAAAGTTGACACTAAATTGGAATATTAATAAACTGCTAGCTAACACATCACTTCCAACCGAAACACTTAGTCTACATCATTGTTCGTCATCATCATGATAATGAAGATAAGACAGCATATATTCTCGTCTAGTATTAAAAATAATGATCATTATCAGCTTCGTCATTAAGCGTATCATCACTACAAAAGTGTTGATTGGTATTGTTTGTGTGTGATGTTTCTAGGTTGTTTTCATACTTAATCATTGTTGCTGTTAGTGTTGCATGTTGTTGTTTTTGTTGTTGTTACCAATTTATAAAGGCAACAACAATAGGTGTCATGTACCTTAAAATGTTGTGCATGTGAAATAATTTATGTGTTTGTATGTGTTCTATTGTTGTTGTTATTGTATGCATAAATTCAAATTGCTACCGCTTGTAACTGTATGTCTGTATGTTTTAGTTAAAGTGTGTTTTACTCGTACCTGTAACTACTTGCCTCTTGTTGCCTACATTTATTAGTTAGTTGTGTGTAGTTGTTAGTTTTAATATTATTGGTCTGTGTTGTATCCTCTTTTCTAAGAGCTGCTTGTATATTAAACCTTCTTCTTCTAGTTGAATAGTAATGGTTTTCGTTTTTTGTATATTATTTTCAAGTCTTCAATTTTAGACATTTTTATATTTGTAAGACAGTGTTTAGAGACGTCACAGAAGTCATCAATGATTATAGTAAGACTATTCTGTTAATGGCTCTCAGGTTTTATTATTTTGCTGGCATTGTTGTAGTGGTTGTTGTTGTTGTTGGTGTCTTTTAATATTTTACTCTATTGCGATGGTTGTTTATGGCATCGTAAATGTGTCAAAATTTATAATCAACAATTTATTCAGTTAGAGTATAGAAAAAGTGTTAAGTGAACAGTGGCATGAAGGTGAAGAAATATGAAGAAAAAATTATTCTATAATAGATGAAGTATCTCTTAAAAGAAATCTTTTTCTCTATTAATTTATATGTTATCTGAAGGGCACATATCTGTAGGCATTATAATTTAAATCATAAGCTTAAATATAATTTTAACTTTACTATATAATTTTCTACAAATACATACTTTTCAATTTAAAAATCAATTTATTCCACATGCTCTTTATTTTGTAAATAATAAAATTTTAATTCTAGTTTTAAAAATTAAACACATAAACAAGCAAACTTTTTAATTCCTTTATATGTATGGCACCATACTTTACATATTTAATTTGAAAAAAGTGCCGCTGAAGTACACCGATTGCTCACCAAGCATTAGGTGAATGTGTTACATTGGTTACATAGTGGGAACAATGGTTTGAGCATTTTGGAAGTGGTGATTTTGACATGGAAGACTAATATTGCCTAGGCCACCCAAAAAAGTGTGAAGGTCAAGCATTGAAGACATTACTCCATGAAGATTATTGACAAAATAAACAAGAGCTTGCAACAGCATTGGGAGATAGTCCACCAGTAATTGCAAAACGTTTTCGAGCAGCAGGATTCATCTAAAAGCTGGGAAATTGGCATTACCATATGATTAGAAGACAAGAGACTTTTAAAGACTATTAAGCCTGTCCGAAGTGAAACTTTAACGCTTTAAAAGGAAGTCGTTTTTGAACTGAATCATTAGTTACGATTTTTTTTTAATTTTATTAATCTATTGTATCATCAGTAAATACGTAGGAACAATATTTATTTCAAATCTTATATCTAAAGAACTTTAATTGTTAAGTCCAGCCAGTGCCGGCCATTGTTTGACCATTGTTGATTTTGTATATTTGTTGGCATTCTTCCTTCTTGTCTTCTGCTCAGATCCCCTGTATCTCTTCTTTTCAGTCAAATATAGCCACTATTTTTTAATATGTTGCAGGTTATTGGGCTTGGTTGCACTTCCAGCTTTTTTTAAGTATTTTTATGGAATTTTTTTTGGATCATTTAGGTATTTGTAGCAATCAGGCATGTGATGGAAATCGAAAACGAATGAGGTAATTTTTTCGTAATATTTCTGTATTGAAAAACATTTATCACATAAAATATAAAAATATTGTGCTACTAAAGAGAATCTTAAAAAAAAATTTTAAAAATTAGATTAGAAATGCATTAAAATGTACTTTTAAAACTCATTCGTTTTCGTTTTCGATTTCCATCACATGCCTGAATTCGTTTTGGCGTCTTTGAATTCTGTCTACATTTGAAGCTGCTGAAAAATGGAGCCATTACGATAAGCAGAGGCGTAAGAGATACGATCCGGCCAATCTAACAAATTGACACCAAAGTCAAATATCAGTGGAGTCGGAAATTGTCCTATCTACTATGCTGCTGAAATCTGTGCCCAAGCTCTGTAAGTTTTGTGAAAAATTCTGGCGTTGAGCAGATGGAAAACAAAAT
This sequence comes from Bellardia pandia, assembly GCA_916048285.2. Taxonomy (NCBI): domain Eukaryota; kingdom Metazoa; phylum Arthropoda; class Insecta; order Diptera; family Calliphoridae; genus Bellardia; species Bellardia pandia. Next base: position 97,585,543 of record OU696530.1, on the reverse strand, counting down.
ATTCCTTTATCGAAAAGTGAAATAAATGTGTCTATAACTTGTCGAAAACTATCAAAAGGGATTACATCTCAAATCATACAACTCAAATTTCAGTATTTTTAACCGCTAAACCGCACAAATATCGTTGATAGTGAACAAAACTTACTTAATTTAAACATTTTAAACAAATACAACCGTCCACTAAACAACAGATTTTATGTGAACATTACTTTATCAATCTATTGATTTCTGGTTGCTATTTCCACCAAAGATTCTGCTTAGTTGCTGATACCTTTGATTAATTTATCTTATTAGAATCTTGAAAATTTGTAAACCATTTGTGAGTCTCCTCTGAGCCACTGTTAAATTATATTTAATATATTTCTATTAAGCTGTCAATAGTTTATTTTTCCAGTTATCTACTTTGTATAATTTCAGTTATTTAATTATGATAATTTTTCAATATTTTAAATAAAGAAGCTAAAACCAATAAATTTAAAATAATCATAAATTACAAAATTTAATGATTTTTTGTATGTTGTTAACTATGACTGCCTTTGTGTCCACACATAATTCATAATTCCTGAATTAAAAGATTTTTTTTTTCAATATATTTCTTTCTTCTTGATTTTAACGACTTAATTTTATAATCACACTTCATTCTGACGCTTTATTTTATATAGTTTTTTTTATTTTAATTTCATTCATATAAAAAAACTTTTTTTTTTCTTCAATGAGTAAAATTTTTTTAAAAAGGTTTTTATTTTGTCACCTTTTTTTCTGTGTAGCCAGTGTTATTAAATTGTTTTTTATGTTTAATATTAAAAGTCTGTAAAATTGTCGTTAAATGTATATTTTTTGCTGTTGTGTTTTTTTGAAATTTTATTATAGTTTTTTATTTAATGATATATATATTGCGAACGGCAGAGAATGCAAAATCGTATTTCAGTTTGTCACTTTTTTGTGTGAATTTTTTATAAAGACTTTTATGACAATTACATATTAGCGCGAAACTACCGTATTTGCTGTAAACGCTTCCGTTTGGTAAGTCCTAATTTACACGAAGCAATTCTTTAAGGGGAACATAATACGAGTACAAACTTGATTGTATTAGCAATTTGTGTTGCTCTCTTATTTGTTTTACGTATGTGTATATAAATGTGTGTATACTCTCAAATGAAAAGACGAATGTTTTAAGAGAATTATGCACCGAAGAAATTTCAAGGAAAAAATTATAGCAATATTTGCAATAAAAATTGCTTCGTGTAAATTGGGATTAATAAAATATAAGGGGAATGAAATAAATATGTACATTAGGGTAACAATGAAATGTATGGGCAATTTTTTTTCAGAATATTAAACTATATCGAGCAGATTATTATGCCACTAGGTCTAAAACTCATATACTAAAAATTCGAGCCAAATCGGATAACTCGATCACGTGCACCATTGAGGTCAACGTTCAAATTTTGGGAAATTCAGTATATTCAGCTGTAATGGAGCTAAAATAATGCTTTTTATATTTGAATTACACCCTAATCTGAGCGGATTACTGTGTCACATAGTCTAAAGTATACATGATGCAAAATATAGGCAAACTCTAGGTCATGCACCTTTGAGGTCGAAGTTCAAATTTTGGGAAATTACTTATATTTTACTGTAATTGTTCTAAAATAATCGCTTTTTTACGTATGTCGATTAAAATTTTCCCAAAATTGATGTCTTAAGTATTTTAAAAAATACTTAGAAATATTTTCAGTAAATTTTGACCCCCGCATCACAAGAGGGTTAAAAGCAGATTCCCCGCTTTCTTGTCACCGCTTTAGAAGAAGCTATTTTTGATGAGCTAACGGAAATTGAAGATGAGGTTTGTATATCAGGCAATAACTTAGCTGAAAACTGTTGTTGTGTTAATCTATTTCATTTCATCATATGGGCGTTTGCCAAACAAAGAGCAGCCGGTGCCCATGATCGATTTTAGAAAACAGCATCAAAGCAAATATATTCAGCATATTTGCGAATATGTACAATATTTGGCCATATATTTGTTTTACGCTTTGTTGTGTAGGAGCCAATCATTTGGTCAGCAGTATCTACTTCTCCTATAAGAAATAAAACATTAGAAACTGTAGACGACAAACGTCAAAGCATACATTTTGTTTAATTGTACTAGGAAACAATCTGCGGTTTCTTCTTTGCTCCACTGTCGTTAACTGCAGCCGTTTTATGCATTAATTTTATCAATATTAGTAGGTACTTTGTTGTTGTGACTGACATATGACACTAATGTTGCAATCATTTATAAAGTATCTTCAGACAATATTACATAAAAAATTGGGCGACCAAATTTGCATTAAATAGGCCATGAATGTCTTTGTTTTTTTCACTGCATGATAAATGAAACAAGAATGTATGTACATACCGATATAATTTATTAATTAACAGCCTTATGCAAAAAAATTAAAGTAGACTTCAAATGTACTTTAAGAAAATTTTGTATGAAAATTTTGTCTAAAAGCACACTTCAAACCTACTTTATTTTTTTTGCATAAGTATTTAATCATATTGCATGCGAAAATAGGATTAAATTTGTATGAACGTAATTTGAACCAAATAGATTCGCATATTTTTTTTAATCTAACAGCAGGGTTAAGTTAAAAATCTTTAAAAAAAATAGTTTCAAAACAAGTATTTTGAACAATGGTACTTAATAGAAAAATTCTCGAAACAACTCTTCTGTGTGGAAGCAGTAGAAAAATGTCTTAACATTAAATTTAATGGTTCGAAAACTACCAAAATAAAATATTGCGAAAAAAAAACTGTCCAACGTCAACATCAAATAGTTGTCACACTTAAAGAAAAAAATCTATAACAAAATGTCTCGAAACAAATTTTTTAAACAATGGTGCTTAACTGTTTTAATTGAAGAATTCTCAAAATAATATATATATTCCCCACCTAACGTATATTGTATAAAATGAGTCATATATGAATATAGAAGAATTTAATTGTTTTGAATATAGTTTGCTCAATAGAAAACACCATTTATTTCCTGTTAAGTATTGGAAATGGTTATAGAATATTATTTGAAATATGCTACTGAAAGTTAGTAAATTAAAGGAAAGTCCGTACAGAAACAAAGTGGACATATCACAAATGTTTAGGAGACAAAACGGACCTTCAGAGTCTGATGAAAACATAAGAGTATATTTATTTAAATTAAAACACAAACAACAGACATTTGTACATTTAGTTAGACAAAACAGAACACATATGAATATAAATTAATAAAAAAAAATATATAAGTTGTAACATAGACATTTAAATGGTTTGTTAGACCACGAAGTAGACTAGTACATATATAAAAAATTAAAATCTATTTTATTTGCAAAACATTATTAAGATTAATGCCACAATGCCACCACTACCAACACCAGCACTAGCACCGCCAATAACAACTACATACTACAACTAGTAACTCTTTGCACAAAAGACAACTACTTCCATCAGCACCAACAATTTCCGTTTACAATATCATCATTATCATGCTGCAATTGCCCACTCCCATCACGTACGAATAAAAATTTGCTTAAAAATGTATTAAAAAAGTAAAATTTATTTCATTGGCATTAACTTTTATTCACTTTGCTCAACGTTAAGTAACATGACTCCAAGACATTAAATGGCAAAAAGAAGAATGAACAAAAAAAAAAACTTATTACACTAAATGGAACAAATAAAATAAAATCAGTTAGAGTGCAGTATTTGGCTGTGCCGAATCTTAAATACCCTACACCTAAATATAATCAGCAATACAAAAACTAACCCCCTGACCCACGATGTCAAACGATAACGTTCGCTTAGATAAGACTTAAGACACAAACTTTTTATCGTATCTATTTTTTACTCAATCAAGTTTGTTTATTCCACAATCAAGTTTGTGTCGTAAGTCTTATCTAAGCGAACGTTATCGTTCGACATCGTGGGCCAGGGGGTAAGACTAGAATATCCTAATTCAGTGTTTTTTATTCAGTCTTATCGTACTTGGCAAATATTTGCCGAAAAAGACGTAACCACTAAATAACTTATATTTGAACTCGTTTTAATTCATTTGATGGTGTTTGATCTTGCAAACCACTTGTAAGAGTAAACAACGTAAAACAAATTTGTACTAAAAACAAGTGGTTTCGCTGTTTGAGTAAATATTTGCCAAATGTGACCGTATCTTTAGCATTAATTTTATTAGTATGTACACCTAACACTGTTTTTACACGTTCTTTGTTACACGATTTTGATTTAACACAGTTTAAAAATAGACAAATTTAAAATTTTTACATGATTTTAATCCATTTAGCACGATTCAAAATCTTTTGCACTTAAATTTTTTTTGGTGAAATTTAATTTTTCGTAAAATATGTTTATATTTGTGGATACAAGCAAATTTACTGGTCACAGCAATTGCATATAGCACACATTTTGGGGAGTTCGCTTTTAGTGCATATAATCAAATGAACTTGTGATACATTATTATTGCTGAATTTTGTTTTCATATTAGAATTTGATAGGCATTTATGTATCATTGGGCCATATTTATGAAAGATTTTCGTATGGGGCTATGAGAAATCATGGACCGATTCCTTATATTGTATTCATAGTTTCTCCATTTATCAAAACGTGTACAAATATATTTAAAGGAATTGCAATATAATATGGATAAAAAATATTAAATTTTTATGGAGGTGGCCTCACATTTTGGTCTATAACTCTGGTTCTACTATACTGATTTTGCTGATTTTCAACACCAAACTTTCCTACAAAATAAGAAATATTTTTCTGGAAATTACGTTTAGTTAAGTTGCGTATTTTGGACGTTATTGTGTTTTACACAGACGGACATACCTCAATCCAATTAGAATTTCATGAGGATCAAGAAATTATTCACTTTGTTGGGTCTCTGATGAGTATTAACCAAGTTTCACATGGAATGACAAATGTAATATACCCTCATGCTCCATTTGTGGTGGTGGAGGGTATAAAACAAATTACACAGCAAACAAGAGATCAAGAATATACAATACATGACTACTGCAAAAATACACAACATAGGCAGACAGACAGAAAAATACACAACAAATATGTGGTGACTGTGTGTGTATTTGCTAGCAACTTTTGAAAAAAGATACTTAAAACTCCAGCTACTGACTCTTACACCTGCTACAGTCATAAAATTTGTTTTTATTTCATCTGTAAAATGTTTGTGCATGTGTGTGTGTCTTTTTTGAGCAGTTTTTCGTTCATTTTGAACTCTGAATACATGTATTTTGTATTTTTACGAGTATAGTGCAAAATTATACTTCAGTGTTATTTGTGCTCCATTTGTATTTGAAATACTACTGCGCTATTATACTACACTGCCACACATTGCCACTCGGCTGGCATTACATCTCCAGGTACATCTTCAGCAATTGCTACAGCAGCAGCTTATACCTGTAAAAATACAAATACAGACATTTTCATATAAATATTTAATTTGAATGCGTTTTCATTTCGTATTCAATATGGTTGGATCCTATGCCCCGGCCAATGCTCAATGCTCGTGCGCTCATTCACTCACACTTTGGCCATAAATTGTTCTTTGTTTTTATTCTTCATATTTTTTTTCTGTTTGAGTTCTGTTCCTTTGCTAAACAGAGACTGGCAACAACACGTCAAAAGGCAAATGAAACAACAACAAAAAAATTATGTTCAGCATTTATGTGTTTGATACTTTAATGTGATTGTTGTTTGAACTTTGACACTCGGCCATCAAAAGGCAGTAAACACTTTCCACTGCAGGCATATCCCAATAGCATATAACTACATACGTACAAACGATTTATGTATGTACGTGAGTTCAATTCAATCAAGTTGAGAAACAATATTTGAAATAAATGTATAATCGATTTATTATTTTATTGTAACTGAAGTTATTTGAGTAAAAAGCGATTTTTGGGAAAGGCTGCTGTGAAAGTTATAAAAGCAAATATCCTTTGGACCGCATCATTTTTTGTGAAAAAAACTGGATCCATTACGACAATCCGAAGTGTAAGAGATCGCACACGAAGCACGGCCTACCAGGCACATGCTGCAAACTATTTAGAAATAAGTTGTTGGAAAGTTTTGATTCATTTGCCTTATAGTCCAGACCTTGCTCCGACCGACTGATGTTTGTTTCGAACGATGCAAAAAGCCCTTTCTGGGATACGTTTCACTTTAAAACAGGGCACCAGAAATTGGCTTGAAATTAAAAAAAAGTTATTCACCCAATAGAAAAGCTATTCAATAACACACCTCTTATTCACTGAACAAGTTCCTTCAATTTTCTTTCTTTTGGACATAACGGTTAAATATTCACAGACATATGGTTTCACATACTGTGAGCAACAATATAAAGTAAACACATAATATTGTTTAAAACATGTTATAGATTTACCAGATTTTTCGAACTTAAATAAAGTAAACAGGTAAACTTAAATTATGTAAACTGTTGTACTTTGTTTGTAGTCATTTTGAACTTTTTTGTTTTTCGACAATATTATTGTTACTGTAATTATTTTCATGATTGCGGTAACCATAATATGTTTAAGTTACGACTTAGTTGATTATATTTATATATTTATTGCAATCATATTAATGATGAAGCCATTTATCATAATTTGTTGCTTACTTAACTATATTATGGTTGCAGAAATCATGTAAATAATTCCACTGACTATAACATTTTAAAAATATGTTGAAATATTTATGGTAAACATGCACAACTATATTTTTTCTCTGCGTGTAGGATCAACGAGTTTATTAGTGAAATCAGGTGAAATTTTGTTCCACTGCTTTTAGATTATTCTTGCACGATATATTTCTTTGCTTAATATTGTTGTCCAGATATTTCCACTCAATTTCCTGCTCAATTGGATTAATTTCTGATGATTGAGCTACCACTCTTTCACAATTTTGGAATCAATGAAGATGATGAATGATGATCATTAAGATTATTGTTGTGTAGCAAAATCCAGCTTTGCACTAGTTCTAATTATATACTAGGGGCTTCATTGCTTTTTTTTAAGTCGAGGTAATCTTCCTTTTTCATTGTGTCTATAAATGTATTACATCATACAACCCCTGACCATTACTGAGCTGCTGTTATGTTTTACCATCTTAGCAATATATTTATTACTAAAGTCATCGTTCTTGGTTAGGTGTGGGGGGAGGGGGGTTTTGGCTACACTAACAAACTATACATTAAGAGCAAAAATATGCTAAATCTTGCAAATATGCAATACCATTTGCACAATATTATGAATTGCGCTAATATTAATTATATTATAATCATTAAGATTTTCTTTGCAATAATATGTGGTGTTGACTTTATTTTGACGCTCACAGTATGTATAGACTGAAAAGCAGACAAACAAAAAATATTGTAAATATTTTTCACATAAACAAAATAAATACAAAAAGAAAAGTAAACCATCATTCACATTTGGACAAAGTAAGATGAGTAAAGTATGGCTGAGAATGTCTTTGTAATCAATACATATATAAGTATGTCAAGCTAAAAACACGAAACGTTAAAAAAGTCAGTTAAAACAAAAGAATATCGAAAATCTATGAAATAAATATGAAGAATTATTCAAACATAAATATACACTATACTTATACATATGTAAATATATAAGTATGTATGCACCTATATGTAATTTTAAGCAGAAAACCAATAAGGCAAACAACATTAAGAGCAAAAGAAAATAAATAAATAAAATAATAAACATGACTAAAAGATAAAATTGTAAAATTTATAACAAATACACATAAAGAAATAAACACAAATACAGATACTACTACCATATTCCTGCATACACATAAGGTACATGTGTGAACTCTTTCAAATGAATTCACTTGGTGTGCAGGAACAAAATATTTGGCAAGATTGTAGTTATGTGGTGATACCCTTCGCTAGCATTATTATTTTTATAAAACTACGGCTATATTGTGTATAATGTGAATCAAATTCTTTTTAGTTCTAAACCAGCTCAAAAATTACTTCTTTGTTCAACAGTCTCCTAAGATTTAATATTAAAATCAAAAGCTTTTTCAATCAAACAGCATAAGTAAAGCTTTCAATTCAATGATAAATTCTACAAACAGTCTGGTACTAAAATCTTGATAATAAACACTAGCAAACTAGTTCTTAGAAAAGAATACATAGAAGAATCTTATAAATAAAAGAAAATATGCTCAAAATTTGCAATATTTTCAAAAAGTCTTTGCATTGCTCTAGTCTCAAGGTGTTATTGACAAATAGCACAATTGTTTCATTACTTACAATCTTTCATTGTTACAACCTTAACAACTTCACATGTGTTTGATCTTTGACTGTAGTGATCTTTAAACATTTCGTTTATACTATTAGTCACTTTGCAGCAGTACAATGGGCGAATAAATAATTTATTTAATGGACTAGTAGGAGCAGATACATTTTTAGTTTACTTTTTATGGTAGCTACATTTATTAAAAGGTATACTAAGTCTATAATAATGTTCATTACATGACCTTTTGAAACTCATTCTAAACAAAGTTAGTTCTTGATTTCTTTCTAAGTCCTTCAAATACAGCCATAACATGTCACTTTTTGGTAGTAATTTTGCACTGGAAGCATTGTTGTTCCATGATTCTTTGAAAATAAGTCTAGTTATACAGTCACTGTTACTGGTGTTCCATGTCGCAAATAGATAACAGAGTTCTTTCTTTTTAAAAAGGACACCACTTGCCAAATAGCCCGTGAAACAATTAGATTAACCCCCTGGCCCACGATGTCGAACGATAACGTTCGCTTAGATAAGACTAAAGACACATACTTTTTATCGTATCCATTTTTTACTCAATCAAGTTTGTTTATTCCACAATCAAGTTTGTGTCTTAAGTCTTATCTAAGCGAATGTTATCGTTCGACATCGTGGGTCAGGGGGTTAATTTGTATTATAGGATTATTTAAAACTATAAGAGTTTATGCCAACAAGTCTGTAAACTTACTGCCTGCGGGCAAAAGAGTTTGTGGGATATAGTCTTGAATAATATATATTAGGTTTAAAGTTAAAAAAATTTAGGATTTTTTCAACAACTTTAGCTTTTATTTTGAGAGATTTCTAGCATATAAATTAAGTCAAAAAATTGGCCATTGTCCGCTATGAACGAATCAAGCCAATTTCGGATATCGTGTTCTCAAATGACGCGTTTCCCAGAGAGAGAACAAGAATTCTGCATTGTTCGAAACAAATAGTAATCGATCAGGGTAAAGGTGAGGTAAAACCCACCAAGCTCTTTTTTCTTAACAGTTTTTAGCAGATAAAACAACATGTGGTAGGGCGTTGCTTTCATGGCTGGCCGCATATTTTGGACATTTTTCGGTCAGTGCTCGTTTCAAAAGAAATCAGTTGTATTGCGTACATGTTGCCTGTTAGCTGTCAGCAGCTCATAATAGATAGGACCCTAAGCTTCACGGATATTATGGCTTCACATGTGACCTCTTAACTTTCTGGTAAAATAAAGCATCCATTTTTTATTGCAAGAAACAATTGGATGCCAAACTGTTTTTATTTTTTAGCGTTTAAGCAGTATTTAAAACCCCAAAATCGTCTTTCAAGGTCTCTAGTCTTCAATTTATATTGCAGTCAATTTCTCTGCTTTTGCATGAATTCAAAATCACCACTTCTGAACCGCACAAACCATCTCTCACACGTTAAAATCGATGAAACACATTCACCATAAGCTTTGCTGAACAATCAGTGAGCTTCAGTGTTCCACTTTTTTTTTAAAGAAGGAAAGCAAAATTTCTTTTGGCACAAATTATTGTTGGCACAAAATTCAACATTTTCGAATGTTCCATCACTATAATTTATATATAAGTTTTTAAAGACAAAAACAGCATTCAAAAGATACGCTATCCATTACGAATCCCTAATTTCTAACGTATACAACCAATACGTCCCAGCATTGGAGGTTATGTTGTGCCACCTAGTTTTTCTGTTACATTATCGGAACCATGAAAACTCACTAACAGAAGATTATTAGAAAACAAATTAAAGTGCCAATAAAAGTGGTTTTTACATTATTTTCCTGATAGCAAGCTAATTACGACTATACCCGATATACTGCTGAATCATACATGTTTGTAGGTTATATAAGAAAATACACACGAAGAAACTAGCAGACGCAGATCACTATATCGATCTTTCTATGACATAAAAAGTAAAGCATTATCCAACGATAATGCTAGTGGTAGTAATTGCTACAAGGAAATTTATTTTATGATGAATAAAAGCTGTTCAGCAAACATGGTAAAATTTTTTTGTAAAAGAAAGCCGACGACTTAGTGTTTTCGTAACCCTAAAACTGTTACGTAGGTTGCTATAGAAAATCTTTGCGTCGTGGTTTTTTGCAATGTAACCCCGACGCAAAGTGAGGTATTGGTGTATATTCTTTAGGCGGTCGTAATAAAAAAATCTTCCAAATTTCAAACGCAATAACAATGTATGTAGACTTCTAACAATCATGTTTAAGTTTATAAATACATATATCAGTACATACTGTATTATCAAATTCACCTCTGCCTTTCGCAAAGACTTTAGCACAAAATTTTATTCTTACATATTTGTTTATTTATATTTTTATTGTTGTTACTGGTAATTCTCATTTTCATACAAGTTTCTTTATATGCAACTATTATTTCTTATTTCTCCTCCATTTGGTCATTCATCTATGGCACAACGTTCATTTCGTATGAATATTTTATGCCACAATACAAGTAGGAAGGAAGAAGAACTGCTTTCAAAAGTACCACTACTACTACACTATGTGAATTCATTCTCTGGGAATCTATTTGCACAAACTTTTACATACATATGCAGTAAATGTAACAAATATATAGGTATGAATGTTAATGGAATGGGGAGCATTCATTGTCTTTTCGAGCCAACTTTTTATAGTATTTTTGTGTAAATTTATGTTATCAAAAGGTAAACTTGCTGGTACACAATGTTTGCTGTTAATAATTTAACACTATTTTGAACAATTTACTTTTTTTTTTTTGTATTCAGACTCAATTGTACAATTCCTCTGAGATTTAAGTTTGTGTATTATTCTATATATGTAGTAGTGTTGTGTTTATATGGTGTTAAGGGGTGCGGGGAATTTTAGTTATTTTATGTATTATAATTTAAGATTGTTACAGTTTTGTGTTTTCAATTACTTCACTAGATAGGAATGACTGTGGAAATAATAAAAATATATATGTTGTTTAAGGAAGGAAGAAACGTTTTTATAATAAATTTAAATAGGCCAGTACATAGGAGAGTTTATCTTAGACTTAAGACAAACCTTTTAAAAGTTTGCTTATGAGGTTTTAAAGCTGACACTTCGATAGACTTTAAAATAATTATCCCGAATGTTTGTTTAGACAAACAAACTTTCAACAAAGACATAAATCTGCTTTGTTGCTTAATGAAAAGACTCTAATACATTTTCACTTGCATTTTAAGGCCAATATCTTTGTTATCTCTTTGGTTGACTTATATTTTTATACTGGCTCTCTACTGAATTCTTGAGCAAAGAAAATTATTATCCTTAATCTTCAAATGCTATGGAGTTCAATAAAGACGCAGTTTAAAGTTGAGTGTCATGTGAGCAATGTCAACCAGAAGAGAAATACTATAAATGATAATGTCCCAGCAAGTCTTTTCTGACACCTTTTTCGGAGCGTTAAGGCTTTTTATGAGCCAAAAAAAACCAATCATAAATGCTCCGAAAACCTTCAGAAAAGAGGGTCATTACATTCGAAAATGGTCCGTCAGAGCTCTTAGATAATGTCAGAAAAGAGTCTTTTATGAGGGGTTTTTTGGGCTCTGTGTAATCTTGTTTTTATCATTCTTGTGTGGTACAGCTATGTTTTTTTGTTCACAGCACAAATAACAGGACAACAACGCTTAACAACAACATAATGAAGTGGAATTTCTGAGTCATGCTGCGTGACGACTCAGGACAGTAACAAGCAAATTTTTCTTTTGCTCCGAAAATGCTCTTTTGTAGGACTCTTTTCTGAGAATGCTTTGGTGTCTTTTTATCAGCGTTGTCAACTTTGAAATTTCAAAACGCGCCAAAATGGAGCAAAAAGCGCCATTTAAAAAAAAACACATCAAACTTAGAATTTCTTTTCTGTTTAAAATGTTTATGGAATTAATTTAACATGTTTTTAATTTCATAAATTCTATATAAAACTTTTTAACAAGATATCAACGATTAAAAGTAAAATTAATAATACTTAAATATTTTTTTTTAATAAACGAGTTAATAAAGATAAAATAAAATATTCGGAACTGAAGTACTAATTGGCAAAAGGGTCTAATTTCAGTACATATTTGGTACTTTTTTATAAATTATTTTTGTTTTCTATTTAAAGTACTTCTATTTGAATTTTTTCAATAACATTTGTTAGGGCTCCAATGGGACACTAACCCTGGTTGTTCGCCAAAATTCAGTAGACCAAACCATCAGGCTATACAAGAATTTTTCTTTCCATGTTTAAAATGTTAATTTTATTTTCAAACAAAGATTTTCTCCTTCATTTATGATACATTCGTAATTAAAATACATTTAATGGGGTTCTTTTTTATCGTATAGATTTCATGGTAATGAATTATTAAAAATAAAGATTTCATAAAATTTTCAGAAAAATTAAAAAACGCACCGAAATTGTTCGCACAATAAATTTAACAAAGCACCAAAAATGGTGCAAAACGCACCAAGTTGACAACGCTGCTTTTTATTATAAAGCTACATTAGTTTGTAACCAACTATACTTTGAATAAAACTATTTTTCACAAATATTACAAAATAAAAGCTAAAAATTAAAAAAAAAAATCCTGCATTTTTATGTCATACACCCAGTAGATTGAAATTGTGGTTTTGAAAATACATTAGAAGCACTATTAACATTAGAAGCAAAACCTATGGTGACATTTGCTTAATTTTCTTTAAATTTCTTTAAAGTTTAAATTCTAAGTTGCTAACATAATGTTCTCTGTTGTTTGTCTAATTTATTACATTTCCCCGTTTCATTTACAAAACAATTCTTAGTTCATATCCCTGCAACTGCCACGAAATTTTACAAAACAAGAAATTACTCAAGCCAAAAACTTTGCAATTACCTAAAGGCAGCATTTAGCACAACTACTTCAAAATTTGTTGTTGAACCTCTTTGTCAGCAGCCATCCTTTTCGCCATTGACAATTTGTGCACCAGACCGTAATCGCAAATACATTGACAATTCTCAGTTATAGACGTTCGAAGTTAAAAGTTTGTGCAACTTGTCTTGTCTAAATCAAGGTGTACATTGCAAAATTGCATCTAATTAGTATCATTTCCAATTGGGTCAACTTTTAACTGGCTGCTGTTCTTGTTGTCATTTAATTTCCATCTTATCTCTTAAATGAATTTTATCTATATCTTTCGTATACATTTTCTATTAATTAATCACTAGTTGAAGACATCCGCAGACCAGACTAGAGCAAAATACAACACAAGAAACCATCACAGCGTATGTTAGTTAATCCCATCTTTTGGTAAATATTTTGTTTAGCTGGGAAAACCGGTATATTAATCACTGTTCGATTGTGGACTCCTTTACGTTTTCTTTGATTTTAACACGCTTACGCTTTGCCAACCATATAATTAACGCAAACATTAAACACAGTTGCCGTAATAACATGGCTCACAACTCCTTACATGCCTACATATTGACTGCTGGCAGAGTGTGGCACACACTGTCACCGATACAAACGTTTAAATTTGGTTTTACATTCAATATCATCATGCTGATGATGTGGTATGAGCTGGTATTTGTATGTTTGGCATGTTCTTAAGTCACAAACTAATGCTAGTGATTTTGTTTTTGTTGTTGTTCTTGTCTTGTGTTAAATATGCTTCATTGATTTTTGTTGTTAAATGCGTTTCACGGTATAAAATACTTACAAATTGTATGCGTTTCCTTTTGTGTAAAACATTTACATGTGTTACTCCTTTGATAAACCACGCAAAATAAAAAAATATATATATAAACGACAACTACAAGAATATCAAAAACAACAACAACGGCAACTTTATCAAATATGATGTCAGAGACATTGAAAGTCTTCTTTGATATAAAACAGTCCACTAATTATACACTCGAGAAAAAGATTTCATATGAACTTAAAGATTTTTTAAAAATTTTAAATAAATAGGTTCAATTAGTTTTTATATATCTGTATAAAATATTCCAATGGTTTTAAATTGCATGCTCCAAGTAACAGCTGAATTTCGTGAAATTATGCTATCGGAAAATTTGGTTGCAATAAATTCATTGCTTTGCTGGCTTGTGACATGTGACAGTGTTCTTTTAAAACCTTATGTCATTCATATTTGGGACATTAATAATTGGGCAAAACACTCTTCCAGACAACATAGCGCAGTGACAGGTTTAGCATGCAAAGGCTTCTCAAATTTTTATTAAATCGTTAATAAGAATACTTTATTGGCAAGATCAAGAACTCAGAATAACGAATCCGTCTAAGCTACTAACCGTCTAAATACTAGCTAGGGCTGCCAAACGGGACTGATCTTACAAGTGCCGGGATACGGCATTTATAATTTTCGGGATCCCGGGATTTTTATTTCATATTTGAACAAATTGGTTTATTAATAATAAAAAATATTCATTTAATACAAAGTAACTAATACTAAATATAAATATATTTGAAAACAAGCATTTTATGTCCTCATGGCTATAATTTTTATACCCACCACCAAAGGGGGGCTATACCATGCTTGTCATTCAGTTTGTAACACATCGAAAAAATGGTCGTAGGTCGAAAAAGTCTATATACTCTGGGTCCTTATAACACTCTAAGACGATCTAGCCATGTCCGTTCGTCTGTTGAAAGCACGATAGAGCTCCCAAAAAAGTCATATAACAATGCAATTTTTACCAAACATTTTTTGATCTACCGTAACAAATTTCACAATAATCGGTTCATATTTGACCGTAACCAAAATATAAAGTCCACTTCCGAAAATCACTTAAATTCGCATAAATCTCTTATATAAAATATTATCATATTATAATCCAAATAGACGTTTAATTGTCGTACCAAATTCCATGATGATCGGTCCATATTTTACCATAACCTCCATATAAAGTCTACTTCCTTCGGAAATCACTTAAATGCTAGTTTAAATTTGACACAAATAGTCCATACATATATAGTATAGAAATCGTAACTCTCAATATGATGATGATTGGTCTATATTTGACCGTAGCCTGCATATGATAATAAGCCCGCAATAAAACATAGTTCCGTTATGAGGACTACTCCCGAAAACTTCTTAACCTACATAAACATCCATATCGAACAGAAATTTTACACAGATCAGTTATAAGTATGTAAAAATTATACTATTGACTTTTATTAAAGTTGGTTCATAATTGGGCATAGTTCCTGTACATGGTCTACTTCCGAAAATAACCACAGAACATGATGTGACAATTTTGGCATTTCAACAAGCCAAAATCCGTTTCCTAGGGCTTTTTGGGACTTATTTGATTGTGTGTTAAAGAAAATTGATTTATGTTACACGGTGCAACAATATAAACAAAGTCTAAATTCTTGATTATAACTGCAATATGCATAAATTTTTTATAAATATCGTTACTGAGATGAAATTCAACTAAAAAAAAACTTAAAATAACTAGAAATTACAGTACAATATTTTATGAAGTTGGCCTCATAATAGGTGATATAAGATTCGGCACAGGCGAATATAAATTCTTACTTGTTAAATTATTAAACTATTAATAATTTAAAAGCATACTAATTAATTACATTGAAATATTAGATTTAAGTTCTATTAATTCTATTAATTTAAAAGCAAGCTATTAATTCTATTAATTTAAAAGCAATAGAATCTTATAGATAATAGACATCGATCTGAAAAAAGCTTCATAAAAATATTGGGTCATCTAAAGTAAAGAAAATCTTGATATGTATATGAAGCTAACGAAAAACATCGTTCACAATAAATTGTTGTATGCTGATTTCAGTAATAATCCTTTCTCACTCTCCGAAACAAATAATTACATATATTTGTTATTCAATATATGATTCTATATCATTTCAAACATTATTACGTTTTGTGAGGGGCTTTTACATACTTCAATTACCAGCCATGTAACAGAATTTAATTCCGTTCGGCAGTGAATTTAATTCCGTAATTTGCTTCTATAGATAAAGTAAAACGAAAACTTTTCTCGAAATGAAACCTAGAAATGCTTAAAATTCAAATTCCATATAGTAAATTAAAAGAGGTTTCATTCCGAAAAAAAAAAATGTTCCTTGTACTTTTTTTATTAAAGCAAATTATGGAAATAATTCCACTTTCGAACGGAATTAAATTCTGTGACATAGCTGTACGAGTAAATTCATTATTTCATACGTTTTGCAATCAACGTTTTTAATTTATTTCTAAAAAGAAAAATTTCTATCTCATTATAAAATTTACTCAATTCAATTTTGGTTTAAAAAAAAATCTAAAAGTATTTGTCCCTTTTAAAGAGAGAGACCAGTTCATCGTTTAATATGCAATCACTGCTGCGTCTGGTACTTTCACCGGATTTAAATGACAAATATTCGTTTAAGTAAAACAAATTCCTCATCAGTCATCTAAACTTTTTGTATAGGAATTTAAAATTCCAAAAACAGTAGACACATGCGCGTTCGAGTTTGGAAATCCAAAATTTATTTATAATTTTTTCACCTATATTTCTTCGATATACATTTGTAAAGTTTAAATTTTTATCGATGACTTTGTTAATAATTTTGAAAAGTATCCGACCTATTAAATTTGTGATTTATTGTGGAATCTGTCAGTACATCATTTTTATTTTCTCTTATTAAAAATGCTTGGGAATCAGTAATTGATGTAAAGTGTAGATCGTGGTGTGATTATACAAGGTGAGCGCAAATCGGCAATAAATACAACACCATAAAGAAACAACAGGCATTTTTTTGTGTGTAAAATAAATTACTTTTGACATAAGTAAATTGTAAACAAAGTCAGTCAGCTCGTATAGTTACACCATGGTGTAGATGTTTTGTATTTGTGTATGTCAAAAAAGCAGATTAAAACAATTATAATTCCATGTATCTTTTACATAAGTAAAAATTTTTGGTATTTATTAATCCCGGAATTACCGTTACTAACAACAAATATACTTTCCTATTATTTAATGCTTAGAGCCAATAAAGGTTTGATTATAATACCAGGTGTAATGTTTTTTAATGCGTATTAGATTTCCAAATATCCGTTTTTAATAGACTTTTTATAAATCTTGCAGTTTTTATTTTCCATCTTTTCTTGAGTGTATAACAAAATTGAATTCCCTTGATTTCTTGACTTTGTTGCCAATATTTAACATATATTTCTCTGTTGTTTTTTTTTTTTTTTTTTTTTTTATTTGGTGAGAAAAAGCTTTTTGTACTTTTGTCGTCATCGTCACCACCATCATCATTCTTGTGCTCGCGCCTCATTGATTTTACGCCGTAACGTTGAGGAAGTGTCTTTGTTGTTGACGACATATCGGCGACATTCTTGCCTGCCGGTGTTGCTGTATTACGCTGTTGTTTTTGTCGATCTAGATAATGACGATGATTACTTCTTCTCAAAATTGTTTAATGTTGGTGGTTATTTCATCATTTGCTACATGTTTCGTATAATATTTAACATATTTTCGAGTCGGTCTGGAAGCAGCACTCTCATTTGAGATTTAATTTTATGCATGTAAATACGTGTAATTTGTCATAAGTAGTTGATTGACATGATTTGAAAGACATATACTATACATATCTTGCGACTTTAAATGTTTTCAGCTTTTACTATTAATTTGCTTAAGTCTGGAATAGAATAAATTTGTATTTGGTTGTACGAGTATTTCTAATATTCGCTTAGGGAGTGTTTAATATGGGTGTTGGTTTCATTTGCTTGACTGATTTATTAATGTGATTTTAGTATTACTGTTATGTAATCACTGTTTTTGTGTTGCCTAAAATGGCTCATTAACCAGCTGCCAATATTTGGCGGGTTTTAAAGCAGGGTAGTGGTAATTAGTGGTGTGAGGAAAATGTTATAATTTAATGTTGAGAAGAATTTTGTCTGAATAAAAGCAAAATAAACTAAGATGGGTACGGAATTTTTCAAAAGCTATAAAAATCCTATTAAAGACAAATTAAGCTGCTGGTGTTCAAATTCACATTAATTTTCAAAATCAACTTTCAGTCGCTGAAACTTTCATAATTCAAACATTCATAAACTCAGTCTCTAAAAGATGCCTGATTGAAACATTCGTAAATTCAATCTCTAAAAATTCCAATATTCAAACATCCAAACATTCAGTTTTTAACAGAAACATGATGAGTATTCTCAATTATTCTATTTTAAAGATTCAAATAAATCGCTGAATTTTCTGTATTTCTAATACTTACACTAAAAACGATTTACTTTAATCATTATAAATCTGTCTTAAATCTTCAAATCAATTTGCTTTACTAACGTCAATCTTTCAAACTGCTAAAAAAAAACTAATTCTGTGTCAATTAATATTGCATTTAGCATCTTGTAAGTGTTAAATAAACAAATCCTAATTGTTTCTCAGTTGTTTTTGCCACATAATTAAAAACGAAAACTAGGCGCCACTAAGTAATCACATTGCCACGAAATAATTTATTGTGTTTTACGTGCAGCATTCAAAAACAGCAGGCCCCCGTCAAAATATGATTTGGGTTTTGCTTTAACAAACTTAAAAACAATTTACACAACAACGCAAAGAAAAAAGTTAAAAGAAATATTAGCAATAAAAGAAATTATGCAAAATTTGGGGAAACTGCAATTATCAAGAAACAAAGTAGGGGCACTACAATCGGTTAAGGTCATCTAGTATTCAACTTTGTAATCTAAATGGTTTAGTAATTGGATGCCAGTGTTTAGCTGTATTCGCTTACAGTATGCTACAGTCCTACCTACGAAGAGACCTGCATTGATATTAAGGACGTTGTAATTTCAATCTAATAATGTGGATAAAATTGTATTAAAAATAAAGTTACTTGACTCTTGTATTTAGGTTTAATAAAACTTTAAAATGATCCACGATTTGTATTCAAATTCAATTTCAGAAAGATCCACGTTTGTTGCTTAAAAAGATCCACGATTGGGATTCAATTAAAGATCCATGATTGGTATTCAAAATTAACTTCAGAAAGATCCACGTTTGTTGCTTAAATAGATCCACGATTTATATTCAAATTCAACTTCAGAAAGATCCACGTTTGTTGTTTAAAAAGATCCACGATTTGTATTCCAATTCAACTTGAGAAAGATCCACTTTTACTGCTTAAAATGATCGAAGATTTTTATTCCAATTCAACTTCAGAAAGATCCACGTTTGTTGCTTAAAAATTTCATGATTGCAATGCCAATTCACCTTCAGAAAGATCCACGTATGTTGCTTAAAAAGTTCCACGATGGCTGTTTAACCCTTAAGCGCACACCAGAGCCTGACCAGGAATTTTTGAACATTTTGATAGTTTTTTTACTTAGATATCTTGGCGGAGCCCCTTAGATTTGTATGAATTCCTCAACAAAGGTGTTTTGTACAAACAAATTTAAAAAAAACTTAAAATATTTTATCTGTAGGCGTGGTAATTGCCCTATAAGCCCTATTATATTATTATGCAGAGAATGGAGCAATTAAAATCAAAACAAAAGAAAAAGAGATTAAACCAATTTATATACGTATATTACAAAATAAAAGGATAAATATCACAAATGAGGCGAAAAGAAAGAGAATCTATAAAAATTATTTATTAAATTCGCAATGAAGCATATTTACTTATTTATTTATTTATTTATTTAGTTATTCATTTATTTATTAAAACACTTTTTATTAATATCAATTACCTGCAGACAAGCCTTGTGGCTTAGCAGGTTTTTAGAATTAAGAATGAAATATCCTTTTTAAATAAAATTTAACTTATGTAAATAAACTTTTATCAATAAACTGGATTATGAAAAAAAAAAAAGTGTACGTTTAACAAATTAGTTTTTTAGTGTTGTGTTGGCAGTTAATAAGTAGACAACATTTTTGAAACAGTTTCAAAATCTGACCCTAACTATTATAACAGATTGGCAGAGCCAATTGCCAATGATATAGAAAACGAAATTCAGAATGACGTTGCTGTTCAAAAAGATCCACTGTTGGTATTGAAATTTAGCATAAGTGAGTTGTTGCTCAAATTCAACCACCTAAATGTTTCACGAATGGTGTTTAAATTCACTTTCTAAAATATTCACGATTGGTTCTCAAATTCTATTTAAAATCGTTGCTGATAAAACTCTACTTCAATCTAATAGTCTACTTCTATCTAATATTGTATTAATAGGGTAGTACCTTGACTACCTTAAAATGTCATCAAATAAATTAGACATAGCATGGAGCAGGTTTACTCATAGTATTACAATGAGATTTGCAACTGGACCCAAGTATGATTTACTTTAGGACAGATGTCTTAGTCTATAAATCAGTATTGTAGAATTCTCTGGGATATTGAGAGATCATCTATTCAATTACATAAATAACGATCAACTTAAAATACGCTCCAGTTCTTATAAAAACATTAATAAAATAATCACACAAACAATTTTTTATGACTATGAAATAAACCGTTGAATTATGAACATTTTGCACGCAATAAATGAAAATTTATTAAGCAGCTACAATTGAAAACAGTGGAACAATCTACAATTTTAAATCAAAAACAAGTAAAATTAAAAAAAAAAAAAATTATATTTCAATACATTTCTCTCCATAATTAAGTTATTTCTTTGTGTACTTTTGTTTACCATATAAAGCACTTTAAACAATTTTATGAATCACTGTACTAAACGCAATTCTCGAAAAAAGAAAACAGCACAAAAAAGTTCAATTCAATTAGCGAAAATGTTGGTTACATGAACAAAAATAAAGGCAAACAAAAAACTGCAATACTGGAATTAACACACAAAAAAAAACAGAAAAAAAAACATAACAAATGCTCCAAAACTTTGAAAAAAATACATTGAAAATAATCAGCAACAACATGCTGATACAAACACAGAATAAAAAATACAAAAAAAAAAATCGAGAACTACAACAAAACTGATGTTAAAAGATCAACAATGAAATTATGGCAACAAGTTTGAAAACAAGACTCCTCTTGTGCATCTTGCAACACACGACACTTAAGGGGATTTTTGTTGTTTCGTTTAAGGGCCCCCCCAAACAAGACATTTATGGAAAATATAAAAAAAGGAATGGAAAAAAATGTAAGTATGTAAATCAAAAACTACAACACGATCCAAATTATAAGGAAGCATTATAAACAGCCTAAGATCAAGCTGAACATGCGGCTGCTGATGATGATGACGAGATATTTTTGCATTTAAATTATTTGTGTGTGTGGTTTTTAGACAAAAAAAGTGATTTAAAGCGCCAGAGAATACCACAACAAAGTGTTCAAAACAATCAAGAGCATGTTATTTAGCACTTCAGTCAAATATCTACAAAACGGCAGAATCAAAAAACCGAAACATTTAAGTACATAAATATTTAAGTATAATAAAGTGTTGATAATAATGTTGGTAGCATTATGGACTTAGGAAGACCTCTACATTTGAGAAATTATATTAAACAAAAAGTTGACTTTTTTAGATTGTTTTAAAACAATACAATTTGAAGTATATGATTATTTAAGCGATAACAGTTGGAAGCAGCTAAGAGCTGTGCTAAAATCACCAGATGACGTTGCGAGGAAAGATAGGATTACTCCCGCTTTTCTCATTCGTTTTAAATATTTTGGCTTGTTTATTGCTTGCAAAATCTTGTTAAAAATTGTTAACTTCACTAAGACATGAATACGTTAAGACATTACAAAGTTAAGGTATAATCTACCAACTCTTTACGAAATAAAAATGAATCCGCAATATTTATTTTGACATTTCTTCTGGTTGGACATATAATCATCTGCCTCTAACTCGCACTGGCCATCCTCATAATCGATATTTCAAACAGATGGACCCTTATATAAGAACGGAGGTAAAAGTTTCATTAGGTTAGTAGACATTTCGACTTCAAACAAATTATAATGGAACCGTAATTGCTGCAAGACTGTGCATGTCAATAGTGGACAACTATATGTACATATCGTTGGTCTCATGTAGAAAGGCCCTAACTCGCTATTTTTTCGAAATTAGTTTTTTTGCGATTCCAATGCATTTAACGCAAATACACCTCCTCACAAAAATTTATTGCAATCGTGTAAAAAATAACGCTTTTATAAGCAGTTGTACAAAAAAAGTTACATGTTGAATATTACAGTTTCTATTATGTTTTTACCTTCTCCTGTAAAGTTTCAAATATGCGAGTTAGGGCCTTTCTACATGAGACCATCGATATATTGAATTCTCGAATTATTTCCTCAGTTGAGTGATGACTTAGAAATTGGGCTTCATGTTGGACACCAGAAGACTAATATAATCACACATAAATTCTGATTCTGTGCCAATTTTTGTCTTTGAAACACTGAGATTCTACCATAATGGATGACAGATTTGCGATTCTGACATGAAAATGATTTCCGATTGGTGTTAAAATTTAGCTTCTTAAAGATTCACAATTGGTGTTAAAATTCAACTTCAATGAGATGCACGATTAATATTTAAAATAATTCACGGTTGGTACTTATAAGTCTGCTTTGCAGTTTTGTAATTTATTTATTGCTCATTTAGAAAACGGATCAAGAGTATCTCATAGTAGCCTTTCATAGCCATTCCAATTTTGGCAGACAGCTTTTCTTAGGAGCTTTTCATTAAAAGGGAGCCAGCTTGATCTTCTAATGCCATTCGATTTATCCAAACAGGTTTATCATCACAAGCTGATCTAAATCAGTATGTTCTGATCTGTTTTTTTTTTTTTTTGTTTTTTTACATTACTCAGTTCAATGCACATTATTTCCATAAGTGGTAATTAACTGCTTCCATTTTCAGCATAAATTTCAGAGCAACCAAGTCTATTTATGGCCTATGGTGAAATGGTTGATAATGTTTCCATTTAGATTGAGCAATGAGACCCTTTTATTTTAAAGCTTTAAATCTATGTTTATACTATTACACAGTCGTAATTCAGCTCTTAAACACGTCGTCCTTTTTTTGTTGACTTCTAGAGATTTTCGAGGCACTCTGGCATTGGTTAATGCTTGGCGTCGTCTCACTGTGCCGCGTTACAGTTTCTCGAAGTTAAACTATTTTAGTACAGGATTTAAGCGTTCCAGCTTCCTAGATGAAGGTATACGTCGACTTGGGACTAAATTACATCGACATGAGATAACCTGGCAATTTAAGGTATTCATTCTCCGCCAACCTTGTCTGTAATTAAAATAATAAATATAATATTACACAGGTTTCAGTATCTCTTCTTAGTACCACTTGTATAGTATTCCCAAAGTCGGAATTATTTTGTTTTTTTTTTTTTTTGTTTTGAGCATAAATATCACTTATAGAAATTAATATACATATTAATAAGCAACTATAAGTTAAGATTAAGAAAGTCAAAATGTTTTTCAAATTATAGATAAAAAATTCAATTTTAAATGATTCTACTCAACATTAAATATCGTTTCTGAATATCAATTTGTTGTTCGGTTGTTCAAAATTTCATCCATGGTACAGTGTTGGGCAGAAAAATTGTCTACATGACTTTATCTTAAATTTGTAATCCGCCACAGCCGATAATCTTTAGACACACCCATTGCCGTCATCAAATTTGATGGGCCCAGGTCTCTGGTTCCAGATTCCAAATGAAGCCTCTATTTTTATGATAATTTGTTGTGAAAATAATTTAGATTTTATTGGTTTTCCGCAACCATTTCTTTAGCTCGTGGTGCCAGGCATAATATCCAATGTCCAATCTTTTAAAGACAGGTAGTTTCTACTTGGATCATTCCGGCAGCTTAAACGCCTTCTCACTGTAGCTAAACAGATATTTAAAAGTCAATGTTAGGCAAGTATTTGGTCTGTATTGAAAGTTATGAGCATTGTTTACTTATCAACAAAGAACTCTAATCCCATATACAGTGGCTCACAGCTTTTTTTAAGCACTAATTTTTTTTATTTTCAATAGATAGACTATGCGATAGTGTGACGGACTTGTCAGAGGGTTGCGGGTTCGATTCCCGCCAAAGACTCTGGATGTTTTCTGCAGGCAAGCCAAAAGCTTCGCAGTTTGTGTTTGTTAAAAAAATTAACAGAAACTTAAAAAATAAATTGCTGTCATTTAAAAGAAAAAATGTTATAGTCTAACAAACAAGAATAATTTATTGCAAATATATTAAAACTAAAATAACAAAATTTTAAATTTAATTTTATGCAAGTAAGTGGCAATTAAGTGTTGGCTAAGAACTTTCAAAGTTTTATGGCAAAAGTTTATCTCCTGTTAATAAATAGCATAGCGTTGCTATTAGCGGAAAATGACAGTGAAAAATGTGTTTAAAATTTGTGGAAAATTAACCCAATGAAGATTTCAGTGTTTAAATTACAAAACCATTGCATGGTATAGGGTACTCAAATATGTATATGAACTAAATATTTATGTTCAGCGCGACTACTTGTATTTAAAACTTTTAAACAAAGTAACTAAAGGTACGTTCACACTTGGCAAATATTTACGCAAAAAAGCGTAACCACTTGTGTTGTGCACAAATTTGTTTGACGTTGTTTGTGTTTGCAGAAGTTCTGCAAGATCAAACAGCATCAAATAAAATAAAACTAAATGCTTGTTGTATATTGCCCTAAATAAATGAAGTTTTTATAAATAAATAAACGAGTTTAAATATATTTTATTTAGTGGTTACGTCTTTTTCGGTAAATATTTGCCAAGTATGACCGTAGCTTAAGCTTAAGGTAAACGCAGATAACGAAATGACCAATTTGTGTTGAAAAACTCAATCAACTTGTGGCAGACTATTTTATACATTTTATTTTATATGAATGAAACTAATAAAACTCCAAAAAAGAATTTATGTAAAATGAGTTTTTAATAAAGCAATTAAAAAACGTATGCTTGTGTGTGTATTAAACAGGCCTTTAAGCAATTAACAAAAATTTATGAAAAACGAAACTAATTAAATAAAATTTTTAAATACAATTAAGAAAATATTATGTTTAATTAAAACTTGTTGAGATAATTTTGTGTTAAAATACAGAATGAATGAAAGATAAAAACCTACAGTTAACAAGATAAGAAAATACAACAAATTTTATTAATGTTTAAAATAATTTAAATATTTATTTACATATGTATGTATATTATAGGTAGGGTTGGAAAAGGTAGATTTAAAAGATTTTTCCAATACTTGTTTTATAGATAATATCTATTATAAAGTTTTAGTTTTAGTTGAGTTTTTTAAACTCTTATTAATGAGCATATTCAGTTTGAATTAATTTAATGGCTGCTAATGTTGTTATAGTCATTGTTTATATAACAAGAAACATCATCATCATCATCAACAGCAGCATCTTTAATAATACTTCAGCAAATGTTGTTAATTTATGCAGATAGATATTTTTATCAACATAACAGCATTGTAGCTTAACTGGCGTTTACAGATTTTATCTTTTTGATTTGTATACCATTTTCTTTTTTCATTTATAAAATATAATCTTTAACACAAAACACTTTTCTCTTATTACCATATGTTTGTCGTACAGGTTATGATGAATTTATTTTTATCAGTTCTACTTTATTGAAGCTTAAAATTGTTAATAGTGTCGGCATCACTGTCTAACTGTCAAGTGTGTTTTTTAAACAATACAAATCTGTTGATTTTACTAACAAACAAATGCTAGTTATCTCAGGTGTAGGTGTCATATATTAAGTCGATAAATATATAAAAAAAATATTTGCATTTCCCAAGAGAAATGCAAATTATTTTGTTGCTTTCAGTTGTGTAGTCTTGTTATTAAGTCAATAAATTCTGAAGATGTCTGATGAGATGAAGCAGATACTTGAGTTCTTTGACTTGTTAATTGTTGAAAGATGGCAGGTGTCATAGTTTTTAATGGAATTTATAGAGCACAAGTGATGCTTGGTGAAGGCTTAAACAATGTTTGTATAAAATATGGCCACACTACAGAAGTTCTTCTAAAAACACTTTGCCAAAACATTTAATCAGTCGGAATATATTGTGCTGTATAACAAATCAAAAAACAAAAAGAAAATCGTAGAAAACTTTCTCGAAAATCCTTTATTGTGGAGTACAATAATTGCAAGAAAGCTTAAGCTTTCAAAAAGTACTGTAAATGATGTTGTAAAGCTATGCAATCAAACCTTAAAATGACGAGTTGAAAAAAGTTATAGTTACATGATCACCGCAATCATATCAACAATTGTACAATGTACAGTATAATCACTGTTATAACTTATATGATTGCGCTAACCATAATATGTTGTAGTTATGATTCCTTTTCTTTAAAATCCTTTTTAAAGCCTTCTTAAATTTACCCCAACAAACAACATTTAACCATTATAAATTATGCTCATCTTGCATGAATCATTTTATTTAAATATTTTTTTTTTGCAAAATTTCTCTTAAATATGATTTCAAAATTTCGCACGCAATGCATAAATTTAAATTTTTAAAACTATAAAAACATGCATAACATCCAGCCGGCAATGAGTTTAATTTCAAACATCCTTTTGTTGCACAGACAATACTTACCGATTATAACATCATATACTCCCATGTATGACTGTCCGTCTGTCTGTCTGCCTTATTTTTATAAACACCAACATATTTTCACAAAAATCCAACATACGAGGGCGGTTCGGAAACTTGTTAGCCTAGTACAGAAAGAGAATAGTTAGTTTTTCAAAAACATTTTTATTTTTCAATATAATCTCCTGAAACTTCAATATATTTAGTCCAACGCTTATCTAGCAATTCTATTTCTTGATTAAAATAGTTTTCCTCAAGGCCTTCAAAATAGTGGTTTACAACTGTAATTGCATCTTCATTTGAGGTAAAACGCTTGATTGGTAAAAGTCACTGGGACGTAAATCAGGAGAATAAGGTGGGTGTTCAAGCAACTTCTACTTTAATTCTTTGATTTTAGCTAATGTTAAACCAGCGTACCAGAGGCTGGTGCGTTGTCTTAAGGAAAAATTATTTTTTTTATGTTATAAGCCAGGACATTTTACACGAATTTTTACATTAAGTTGATCCAAAATGTTGCAATAGTACTCTGAATTTATTGTTTTACCCTTTTGGCAGACAGGCAATCATAGAATACCTCTAAAGTCCCAAAAAACCGTTGACATAACCTTACCAGCCAATTGAATTGTTTTTGCCTTCTTTAGGGCACTTCCTCCAGCTTCAGTCCATTGCTTGGATTATGAATTTTTTTTTTATTAATTTATTTTATTATTGAATCTTTCTTATCGAAATTTACAATATGTATTCAAATCTTAATTCTACTTGTTGTTTATTAGTTGTTAGCAATGTAACCACTAACTGTTCAAATTTTAAAAATGTCTTCTAGTTAGGCTCAAAGTATCGGTTCTTTTTAGCCTCTGGTGCCCTTCGAACTGAAGCAGACCCCGAGCGAAGTAGTTAGGGTGGGCCATTAGTTTATCGATGTAGCTAATTGAATAATTTTAAATTGTGACCTTCTTATTTATTGTTGCAATTATTTATTTTTAAATTAAATATTGTTTTTGAAAAATAAAATGTGAAATGTAACTAAAGATAATTTATTAATAACAAAAAAATCAATCCCTGAAGATGCTGGAAATATCCCAGTGAAACGTTGGAGGAAAAAAAGAAAAATTAACAAATTGTCTTTTATTTGAATGGAAATACAGACCTTGGAAGCCTGATTAGAAAATTCTAAAACATAAAACGAATATTTTTTAATTTCCTCCTGGATAGTGGGGACGTTGAGATCTCTGTGGATAATATCATTACGTATATACCAAGGGGCGCAGACAATTTGTCGTAATATTCTAGACTGTCTTCTTTGAAGCCTTTGGATGTTAGATGCACATGCAGTACCCCCATAATAGGATGCTATATGTCCATATTGGTTTTATGATGCACTTGTATAAGAGAATTTTGTTATCTAAAGACAAGTTTGAGTTTCGACCGAAAAGCCAATGTAGTTGACCTGCTATAAGTTTCATAGCTGTTATTTTATGAAATGATGCTTAAAATCCATTTTATTTTCTCTTAAAACTATCCAAATAAGCTTGAGAAATTTTCATTCTTATGCGTTTTTGGTCGACTGTTAACAAATGCGGCACCCATCTCGCAGAAAGTTTTTGCATCTGTAGTTCTTCATGCAAAATTAAATGGATTCGATCATTTGAGATGCCCATGATATTAGCTATTTCACGCACCTTTATACGTCGATCTTTTAATACCATATCAATGCTTGTACGACTGCGTTTAAATTCAGCAACCCAATTTTTTACTGTTGCATATGGAGGAGGACTTTCACCTAGCACATTCACTATTTCTTTACGAATTTCTTGTCCCGATAAACCTTTTGTATTTAAATATTTAATGACACCATTAATTTCTAATTTTTCCATTGTAAAAAAATCTCGAATGCGTCTTTTTTGAAGACCTGTTTCTAAATGCAGGAGTTGGCAGACCGAAAAGAAATATAACATGTGTTCATAGCACAGATGGAAGTTTTCAAAAAACTTAAAATTTTTCTGCTTATAGCGCGCTTTCTATTCTAGGCTAAGAAATTTCCGAACCGCCCTCGTACATACATATAAAAAAAATCAACTATACTCACAAATGAATTCTGCGAAATTTGCTGCAAATAAAAGCACACAAAAAAAACGAACTTATTTTCAAATTGGTTCATACAAAATTTATTGAATAAAGTTTAACACCAGCTACGAGTACCAACAACAAGTACGTTATGGAACAAAAAGTGCAAAAAAATCCAAGTCACGATTTAAGCATTTATATCAATATATATATAAATAAAGAAGCTATATATTAAGTTTAGTGAAAGGGAAATTGTAACGAATTTGGGAGACTGTATGCAATTTTCAGGGGGTATTTTAAATAATGGGAGAAAAATCCAATGTAAAATTCAATATTAAAAGGTAAAGTTATTTAAGTAGTTACAAAATGTTTGCTATGCCAAACAAATTATTCACTAAGTGCCAATTTACATAAAGCTATTTTTATTTAAAAGACTTTTACTATTTTTTTCTTGAAATGTTCACACAGCACAATTCCTATTGCTATACATCGGTTGCATTTTTACTTATAATCGTTTTATTTTCCCTCACCCCGATGTATAAAAGGTAATCAGCTAAGCTTAAAGAATTGCTTCGTCTAAATTGGGACTTAACCAATTGTTTTTCACGTTGTTCAGGCGTCAGTCTATTCATGTTGAAATGTCAAACTAAACTAAACATAAATCACTTGACAACTGACAAAATGACCGCCAAACACTTAATATAAGACCATTTTAGAAACTGTATGATAGGTTACTAAAACTTAAAATTAATTAATATTTACGAATTTTTTTCACGAATTTGGTAAATTTTAAAAAATTTATTGTTACAAACATCCCGACAAAACAATTAGTGAATACAATTTTATTAGTGAATAAAATTTCATTGTCATTAAAAGTTTTTTACAAGATCTTTCTGCCACTACAAAAAATACCCAATGGAATTAAAAAGAAGCTCATAATTTTCAGATTGAATTTTACGCCCTCTCAATTTAAACAGCTTCCAACTAAATAATTTCTACAATAATTCCTTTTTATAAGATTTTAACTACTTCCTAATAATATAAATGCAGAATTAATATTATTTAATTTAAAGTTTTATTTATGCCAGAATTATTTTTTTTGGTTTCGGTTCATCCTTTTGTCTGTCCCGTCTTCTTTGTTTTTTTGTTGTGGTAAATGTCTGTTTGATGTGTCTGCAACTACCATGAGATGCACTGTAACTCATCATAACTTTTTTCCATTTGTTTGTTTTTTATTTCAAAAGACAATAAATGGTTTGTCAGTTGTGGCACACAGAGTTGCTTGTAAGTTTTCTGTTGCAAGTTTGAATACTGCCTCGTTGCACTTGGCACTTATCCTGCTGGTTTAGTGTCTGTTTAGTTTAAAATGTTCCAGCATGTCTGTTTTATCTGTAACGTTGCTCTGACTAACTCTCTGTATGTCTGTCTGCAGCTCATTCCTGCCATTTAAACATCAGTCGGTTGCTCAGTTGGCTGTAAATAAACATTCGCACGATTCTTTATAAATTGTTTGATATTTTTGTTTAAAATTTTTTCAAAAAATGATGATGGTATGTTTATGTTTTATAAACACACACTCTTAAACAAGCAAATATCTTTTCAGTAAATCGAAATCAATTTTATAGCAATTTTTTGTAGACCCTTTACTCTTTATTTTTTTAGTTTTTGCTCGTTTTCATTTCAAAAGAAAAATTATGTTACAGTTTTAATCAGTCAGAAAAGATTTTGGTAGCTGATCATCTTGCTGTGTCATGCCGTAGAGCTTTTATGAATTTAAGTGATTGCGTTTTGTTTTTAGTCTTAAGATGCTTAAAACTATTTTAATGTTGTGCACAAGGTTTTCATCGTCTGCAGCTTTAAACGAAAAAAAATTGTTTTTGTCTGCTTAAAACAACTGGAGGGACTGACATTTAAATTGTTTTAAAATCATTTTAAAAACATAAATTAAATTTTTTGTAAGTTTTTGTGCTTTCGTTTATTTAATTGCTAAAATATGTGCGCATGCTCTGTTAATTGCAAGATGATTACAATGGATTCGAAGGGATTTTTCAATATAAAAGACAGTGACGCACACTTTTGTAAATTTTAGGCTTTAAACATATCTAGTTGATATTGAACGGTAAAGTTCTTTAAAATCAATTAAAAGGCAGAAAGAAACCTTTTAATATTTTCAACATCCCACTCAATAAACTTTAGCCCCTGTAGCATCAGCAGATAATATTTATTCTAAAAACTTAACTCATGCTTAATTATCAAATATCAAACATTTATTTGGCTAAAGGTTTCTATACCATTAAACTATACCCTAAACAAAAGATAGCTATAATAAAATTAAGATCATAACAGTTTAAAGAAATTTGACATTTTAAAATATATTTACTTTATTTTGTTAATTCGTGTCGTATATTTGTTATGCACTTCGAAAAACAATTAAATTTTTGGAAACTAGACTCCATTACCTTTCCAGTGATATATAAAACCCGTTTTTTTTTATTGTTTTTTAGGCCTAAAAATAATACACACCAATCCCAGCTGGTTAATATTTCCCTACTAGTTTTATTCTTAACAATTAGTGCTTACTATGCACTTCTCATTATTTCATGTATCCCTGCTTTTGTTTACATTTGACTGCTTTGTTGGTTTTTGGCAACGATCGTATTTGTTTGTTACTAATACAAGTGTGTTAAAGTACCAATTTACACGAAGCAATTCTTATTGAAAATATTGTTATAATTTTTTCCTAGAAATTTTTTCGCTGTTCACACAGCACAATTCTTATTACTTAAATCGCTCGTATTTTTATATGCGAGTATGCACACATTTGTATACACATATTTAACACGAATAAGAAAGTAAAACGATTTGCAAGTACAATAAAGTGTGTACTCGCCTTATCTTCCCCTCAACCCGAAGTCTAATCATCTGGTAATCAGCTTAGTTTAAAGAACTGCTTCGTGTAAATTGAGACTAAGCTAGCTTTAGTAGACTTTGTTGAATGAAATATTCAACTGAGTGTAAAGAAATGTTTGATTCATGAATTGACTTTTAGGGAAGTCATTAAAAATGAATTAACAACTAGTAATTTGTTTAAGTAAATTTAGTTTTACATGCAATTTATGCTATAAAAATCATTAATTGTTTTAAATAAATTACTTTTTGTAAATTAATTGTTATTAATTACTAGCTGATCCGGCAAACGTTGTTGTGCCTTCAGGTTTGGTGTATGTTTCACTTAAATCTGCAATTTAAATGAATGGTGTTTTATGTGTTTTATTTACATTTTGATAAATGGATATTCAGGTAACCAATTGAAATAAATACATAAATATTTTTTTTCTATGGCTTTGCTCTGATATCATAATTTTGTTCATTGCAATGCTGTTGACATTTTTAGTTTTGTTGTCTGAAGTGCAAACAAATAATGCTGATGGTGTTGCGACACGGGAACAGGCGACATACAATTGATACAATAGCTCCCATTGTTAGTTATCGTGTAGAGCGCATACAAAAGTTAATACTTTTACAAACTTTTTAAATTTGGAACTCCATTTGAAAAACTTTTATTTTTCTTACCCTATTTTGCGTCAAACTTGTACAAAGAGTTAAATTTTTTCCTTAAAAACTTAAAGTGGATTACTACGAATAATTAAAAAAAAAAATAGATAAATTTAAAAAAGCAGGCGTAAAATTGGGCATGGACCGTTTTTTTTTCTAAAATGGGTTAAGACTAACATTAGAAAAAAAAATTTCCCAAATCGGTGCGGCCGCTCTCAATTAACGCAATTACCAACGAACGACATTTCATTTTTATTTATATATATAGATAATGATCAAACCAGAAAAGAAAAATCGTTAATGCATTAAAAAATTGCAAATTTCCTTAACTCTTCACGACCAACAAACAACAAATAATACGTATATTACGTATGCCGATAAATTGGACGTAAAAATGGAAGTGGCCAGCTAAACTTTAAATATTCGAATTTTTCTTTCTATATAAACCTTTCTTAGACTATATATTACACACATTTCGAAAAAAAATATTAGCGAAATCGGTCAACGGCTTCAAGTTATGCATTTAATTTTTATTTCAATAGATTTTAAACAGCAGTTGAGCTGATTTGTCTAATAAAGGGATCTTCGAAAGGAACTTTGTTTATCAAAGTTAATCGTAGTCTCAGTCTTAGTTTTAGTCTTACTCTTCGTCTTAGTCTTAGTCTTAGTCTTAGTCTTAGTCTTAGTCTTAGTCTTAGTCTTAGTCTTAGTCTTAGTCTTAGTCTTAGTCTTAGTCTTAGTCTTAGTCTTAGTCTTAGTCTTAGTCTTAGTCTTAGTCTTAGTCTTAGTCTTAGTCTTAGTCTTAGTCTTAGTCTTAGTCTTAGTCTTAGTCTTAGTCTTAGTCTTAGTCTTAGTCTTAGTCTTAGTCTTAGTCTTAGTCTTAGTCTTAGTCTTAGTCTTAGTCTTAGTCTTAGTCTTAGTCTTAGTCTTAGTCTTAGTCTTAGTCTTAGTCTTAGTCTTAGTCTTAGTCTTAGTCTTAGTCTTAGTCTTAGTCTTAGTCTTAGTCTTAGTCTTAGTCTTAGTCTTAGTCTTAGTCTTAGTCTTAGTCTTAGTCTTAGTCTTAGTCTTAGTCTTAGTCTTAGTCTTAGTCTTAGTCTTAGTCTTAGTCTTAGTCTTAGTCTTAGTCTTAGTCTTAGTCTTAGTCTTAGTCTTAGTCTTAGTCTTAGTCTTAGTCTTAGTCTTAGTCTTAGTCTTAGTCTTAGTCTTAGTCTTAGTCTTAGTCTTAGTCTTAGTCTTAGTCTTAGTCTTAGTCTTAGTCTTAGTCTTCGTCTTAGTCTTACTCTTAGTCTTAGTCTTAGTCTTAGTCTTAGTCTTAGTCTTAGTCTTAGTCTTAGTCTTAGTCTTAGTCTTAGTCTTAGTCTTAGTCTTAGTCTTAGTCTTAGTCTTAGTCTTAGTCTTAGTCTTAGTCTTAGTCTTAGTCTTAGTCTTAGTCTTAGTCTTAGTCTTAGTCTTAGTCTTAGTCTTAGTCTTAGTCTTAGTCTTAGTCTTAGTCTTAGTCTTAGTCTTAGTCTTAGTCTTAGTCTTAGTCTTAGTCTTAGTCTTAGTCTTAGTCTTAGTCTTAGTCTTAGTCTTAGTCTTAGTCTTAGTCTTAGTCTTAGTCTTAGTCTTAGTCTTAGTCTTAGTCTTAGTCTTAGTCTTAGTCTTAGTCTTAGTCTTAGTCTTAGTCTTAGTCTTAGTCTTAGTCTTAGTCTTAGTCTTGTGTATATTAAAAAAAGGCTAAAACTTCTGCACCAAGTCAGTTAACTTTTGTGCCTTTGATTATTTTCATTAGTTGGATTTCCTTTCTAATTTGACTATTTATAATTCCAGCCATCATAATAAAATATGTTTTTTGATTTTGAAATACAGAAGATTAGCCCGCAGTCTCCTATCCCATATTACAGGGTAATTATCACTGGTTGTAATTTCACTCACAGCTGTCTCATATAGTCATATATAGGCTTTTTGAAATCTCGACAGTTGCGCTGAGCTTTACAACATTTGCATCTTTCCTTATTGAGCAAAAGTTTTTAGTATTCTCGTGAATTATTTTGTCTTTCTTGAGATTATGTATTTTTTTTTTTAGCAATTTTAATGATTTTCTTGTATAAATTTGCCTCAAGCCGGTATGACTTGTTTCAATCTTACTACACGTAGGAATAAAGTCTGCTACTGCTGACTTTTTACTATATTTAAGTTTCAGGAACTCATTGATCTTAAACCAGTCAATTCTTTTTTATTTTTACTTACAAAATTTTACATTATAAATTATTAGCATGCATTTCCTTTTAGCGAAGACTGCATTGCATTCCAACATTTCGTTGATGATATTCATAAAATTTGTAAATTATATTTACAAAAGCTAAATACCAGCAGGCTTACGCTAAGTACTGCAAAATAGCTAAGGGTTAATCATGTATATTGTAATCGTAAAATAAGCAATTAACTTAAGTGAATTCATTAAGAGAAAAGGGGGAACTGGAAATAAAATTAAGTGAATTTTAAGTCATGGATTATTTTAAAACCGAAAAATAAAATTAATATAAAATGTGTAAAAGAGCAAAAAATTTATTGAAATGTCCATTTAAAATATTTGCAAAAATTGTTGTTTTATTAAATATATTCCCTGCAAAAGCATTACTCTTTAGATTATTTAGTTATTTTAGTGCTAAATCACTATTTAGTTGTAATCTTAAACTGTCTTAAATCGTTCATAAATTATTACCCGTAAACGGATGATAGTCTCTCATATGTTAAGTCACTTAACGCTGTCAGTTTTACGCGAGTTTGTGTTGGTTATTGTCATCATAGCTGTGGTTTATTTGCTTTGTATCTTTTGTACAATTTCTTATCTACAGACCATGTTCAATAAATGTTTAATATTTTATTTTTCTGTTTTTTTTTTTTGTTCAAGCTTTTATGGAACATAATTTCCAACCATTGTTTGTTTATTGTTGCTTTGTTAATGGAAGAAATAATGAATAACGAAAGAGAACAAAGTTTGAGCAGCGAGTTCAGTGAAGGATGATATATGTACGAGGGATGAGTGATAAATGAGGGAAAAATATTCAGAGTGTTTAAAGGCTTTGTGCTTGATCGACAAATGTATTTACTTGCTACTGCATTCAGACATTACTATGTTCATGCATGACAAAATT
Organism: Bellardia pandia; assembly: GCA_916048285.2. Classification (NCBI taxonomy): domain Eukaryota; kingdom Metazoa; phylum Arthropoda; class Insecta; order Diptera; family Calliphoridae; genus Bellardia; species Bellardia pandia. The sequence goes on along the minus strand of OU696530.1, from coordinate 97,549,884 downwards.
TGGTAAGCGCGAGAAGGTAAAGTGTTATACAATGGCTTCTTGTTGTAAAAAATCACGTTTAAATTCAACCGATATAAATGAAATGTTAAACGAGTGTACGAGTGATGATGGGGAGTTTATATCAGATGAACATAGGCTGAATATTTGTGACATAATATCAGAAGCATCCGATGCAGAAAATATGGGATATATAGAGGCTAACAAGGATTCATATAATTCTAACGAGAGTATAGAATTTGAAGAAGCAACTGAACTCTGTGAAAAGGATGGTAAGCGTTGGCGTCTTGATCCCTATCCAGAATACCAATCTATTAACAGAAATGTGTTACGGCAATGTAGAGGTCCTGCTTCAGGCCTTAATATAGAAACACCAAAGGATACCAAAGGATTATCCAAAGAGATGCGTGGTATTATTTTGCGTAAAAGTAATAGAAAAGGAAAAAGAGCAACTGATGACTATAACATAAATTTACAATTAAAATATCCAGACGCTTGCAATCAGTCAGAGAATAAAAAATTGAGCCATTTTCAGAAAAAGAGCTAGATAATTTCTTGAGACTACTGATCTTTGATGGCATACATAAATCAAGTTCAGAGCAGAACAGAACAAAATTATGGAAACCATATAATTTTTTTGTTTTTCTGATTTTTTATAATTTTTTTGTGCTTTACTCAAGTCTTTTGCTTGAATAAATAAAACAAAATAACTTGCACTGTCTTTTTATTTTTCATTTTCATTCATGTCAAAAATAAGAATATATTGCTGACTGAATAAACCAACATGATTTTAAACTCAGCTTATGTTTATCCAAATATATCTGAAACAAAATAGTGAGAGTTTTCAAGAGGTTCCACTTCCAAAAAAAAAAAAAAAAACAATTAAAGTTTCAAAAGTAATCTGTCACTCACACAAGGGTTAAATTTAAGCAGATAACATAAATTGTATGTCTTTTTATTCAAGTCACCAGACCACCACTTTTCACTGAAGTTTTGGTCTGATTTAGCTCCCTTCTTAACAATTGAAAAGCAATCCAATGCTTTTTAAGTTAATTCATTTAACCTGACTTTTCCATTTCATCCTCGTCTTTATGAGTATTTCCCTATATATATCGAATTGACTTTACATGTTTAATAATTATCTTTATGTTGTGGTTCTGGTTCTGGTTGTGATTGTATTAATTTATTTTTTCTTTTTTGTTTCTTATTGACTGACTGCCCAGGCCAGCCCAGTTCAGTTCAGTTGAGTTCCAGCACCACTTTGACTATCGCATACTCATATTCAATGCCTTTATCCCAATGACCTCATATTTGTTTGGCGAATAAATACAGCACAACTAAAGGAACAAGACAAGATATAAAAATAGTTTTCGCGTATGCATGAATGCCCAACGAGTAGTTAATTGTTAATATATGGTTAAAAACTACAAATGGCAGTGTTAAGTCTATGAAGCGAACACGATACAAGGAGCTGGAGTAAGAGCGATCAATGGGAAGAAGGTTAATAAATTTAAGAAATAATGATGGAAATTGAAATATATATGTAGAAGTTGTATGATTTTAGATTGCCTTTAAAATCAGTAGCTAAATGTTAAAGGATTTTGGTAAATCAATTTGCATAAATTTCTGAGCAGTTTAAACATATAAAATAAATAATTTTCATGATTTTAATGTCAAATTTAACATTAACATTAAGTGTTTTTCTAAATAGTTTTTTTTTTAATTAATTTTTCCTTTTTCAAGATATTATTTTGTAAGTGAAATTTTCTTACAATTCCTTATGCCTGCTAAACACACAAAAGTCCTTGAAAATATTCATATTTCTTTATTTTTATTATTTTTTATTTCCACTTACTGCTTGCTGTTGTAATATTTAACTTTCCACTTAAGAAGCACTCTTACAACATCAACTTTATTCATGGTAACAAATTATCTTTACTGAAATTTTTACATTAAAAAAAAAACACAAAATTTCCTTAATAAAAACCGCAACTAATTTCACTTGTTTAAATAATCTATTAGCTCAACATCCACTTAATGTAAGCCACACAATTTCTCAACTAGAAACTTTAAAATATTCTTCAAAATCATTAGAACAGAGAAAACTGCAGCAAACTGTAAAAAAAAACTAAATATTTAGTTATTGCAATTCAATGGTTGCCCTTTCAGAAAACCATCAACAGCAGCAACATCAATTCAATTTACTTTCCTAAGATTTTTAACGAAAATTTACAAAAACTTTACTCTGTTTACTCTCTATTAGAACATTGTTTTGATTGGTAATAGAAAAATCTTTCACCATCGAAAAAAATTGTTTACTAGAAACAACCGAAAATAATTCTGTTTCTAACATGACCGCGAAATGCAAAACTTTCTCCAGTGCTGCGTTAACAACAGCCCAACGATGGATGATGATGATGATGATGCTGCTGCTGCATGTGGCTCATGCCACCTAAAACTTGACATGTTGCTGTTGGCATTTGCAACAAAGTAAAAGTGGTAGGAGTTTTTGAGAATTTAGTTTTTGTTTTATTTAACTGGCCAGTAATGTCAGCTGGAAATATTTTGAATAAAGTAATGCAATGCTGGTGATGAACAAAATTTTGCCCTGGGTGGTGGCTTTTTAAAATTTGATCACTTTTTGTCAGTGACAGTTTCTGCAGGTTGCTGTAAAGTTCACCATTTCATAATCAATATTTTGGTTTGGCTTCTTTCTAAAGGGCAAATCATATTTGAGAAAAATGCATACTATCATTTGCAAATCCTGTACGATATGTAGAAGAATAAGTGAGTCCTATTTAAGGTTTCACTACTAAGGATTGCGGCATCAGATTTTTAACAAAATAGGATTTATTTGAAATACTGACAAATATCACACAATTTCTCTAAGTGCCACAAAATTTACAAGTACTGGTCGAAATATAGAGTGTTTGCAGCAAGACTTCTTTCCAGGTCCCTAAAAACTCTAAATTCAAAATCTTTCACAAATTTCATGAAAATGCGACATTGTTGGTTTTAATAATTGTAAAACAGCTGAAGCTCCTAAAAATAACTATAAATAGGGCTAGTTTAAATATATTATATATACAAGTATAGATAGATTGCCGGAGTATCAGTCAGAGGGTTGCGGGTTGGATTCCTGCCAAATACTATGGGTATTTTCTGTAGACAAGCCAAAAATATTAAAAAAAAAAATCCAGCCTTAAAGGACACGAAGTATGGCTGAGTTTTTTTTTTTTTTTTCAATGTTTATTTAATATATATTTAGAACAAAAATTACAAACTCCAAATAAACAAAAAGTATCTTGATAATTTTTTTTTTATATACTAAGTCCCATTTTAAAGAGCACTCAAGTATAAGACGTATTTGTTAGTAAAGTTAATTTTTTGGTTAATTAAATATTAGTATATATATGTCTATAAAAGTTTTGGTATCCAGGTTTAATGTAAGCAAAAAGATAATAAAAATCTTACTTTTATATTTGTAAAGATAAAATAAAAGGTCAAGGGTTAAAATAAAAGAATTATTATTGAGTTAGCCACCAATATTTATTAAGATTCAGATTAGGTTTAATATTTTTATCATCCAAATAAATACTAGTGTCAAAACGACAGTTTTCAGATGTTAGTTCATTACAACTTATAGTTTTTTCATTGGATCGTCTGTAAATATGATAAAGTATGGGAATACCCTCTTCGTTTTGAATAAAACCATTTTTATCAAGATATAGAAAAGCCTCGGGAGGGATGAAACCATTTTCGATTGTTTTTGAAATATATTCCTCGTCAGCGTAGTAAGGAGCCAAAATTAAATTGTTTTCAATGATATTTGAGCTGTTTACAATGTGATTTCTTATGATATGAATAATAAAGTTATCAAATCTAGATATTTTGGCTTTTTCATAGAGGATTTTGTTTGAAATGTATTTTTTGTAGTTGCTACTTTTTGATCTGTACAATGAAGTACAACATCTGAGACATTTCCTTTCGAAAACGCGAATCTTCTCCATATACGAGGGGCAAATATTAAACCAAATTTGGCAGCCATATGATAAAATTGGTCTAATTAAACTCTGATACATGATGATTTTAACCCTTGGTTGTATATATTTAGAAAAAAAGAATTTTTTGTATACAAAAAATGCATTTCTAGCTTTTATAAGTTTTTGATTAATGTGGTTGTAAAAGTATAGAAATTTATCTAACTCTATTCCTAATAGCCTAACACTTTGTTTTACGGGAATGTTTATATTATTTGTAGATCTAATACCAAATGACTTCCAGTTTCTTCGAATATTACTAATACATTTCCCAACCGGTGGCCTAAAAAGAATACATTCACATTTGTCCAAATTGATCTTCATGTGCCAATCTTTAGAATATTTTTCAATTATCAAAAATTTATTTTGCAAACCGTCATTAATTTTATCAACTGTATTGTCAGCATGATATATAGTTATATCGTCTGCGAAGGCTATAACATTGTCCATTTTGTCTAGTAAATCTAACAAGTATAAATTGAACAGTATAGGAGAATTAACAGTTCCCTGTTGTAATCCGTTGACAATGTTGAATTTTCCAGTACTAACTGATTGTTTTCCATAAATTGAGAAAGTTTTGTTATTTAGCATGTTATGTATAAGGATTACGAAATGAAATGGCAATTTATATTTGAGCAATTTAAAAATAAGGCCAGGAATCCAAATACTGTCAAAAGCTTTTTCAAAGTCGACTAAGCAAGCTCCAGTATATAAAGATTTGTTAAGATTCCATTGAATATTTGAAGCTAATAAATGAATTGCATGTACTGTTGAATGCTTGTGTTTAAAGCCAAATTGTCTTTCACTAACTAACTTATTTTTCTCGCAAAACTTGCTTATAGTCATATTGATACATACTTCAAATACTTTGCTTATATTTGGAAGCAAGCTTATTGCCCGTAAATTTTTTGGTTTTGATGTATCCTTATCTTTCTTGGGTAAAACTATCACTTTGGCTTGTTTCCAAGCACGGGGAAAGTAAGCATTATTTAGCATGTTATTGAAAAGTATTCCATATTTGAATATTAAATTTTCGGGTAAATTACGCAATACAACGTTGGGGATATTATCAACTCCTGATGACAATTTAGGTCTTAATTTTTTAAAAATTGATAAAACTGTATCTTTTTGAACAAAAATGTTATTTAATTGAGTTTCGTTTAAGTCATCTGCTTTATTTGACTGTGAAAATGTTGTCAAGGTTGAAAAATTGTATTCATATTGCATTTTTTCTTCCAAAAAATCATTGAAACGACTATCAACTTCCAGATGTACTGTATTATCAGGATCAATCTCCTTAAAAGAGTGAACCGATTCTAAAAACGAACCAAATATATTTAAGTTATGCTCTTCCCCGTAAATCAAATAATTCTCACCTTCCTTTTCTAGAACTTGGGGGTCGATACCACCGTTTCTTATCAATCTTTCATCCTCTAGAGGAATTCTCAGAATATCTAGTTCGAAAGGCCGTGTTGGCTTAAACTGTTTTCTCACTTCACCAAACATATTTGATGAGTCTTTAGGACTGAGTTGTTTAAGTTTGTCTTGAAAATATTTATTTATTGAGATTATAAAATTGTCGTTAAGGAGTTTTCTAATTAGCTTCAATTTCGCCTTCAGAACTTTAATTTCGGATTGTGTTAAAAAGATTTCTAGTCTATTGAAACGTTTAATAATGGTAAGAATTTTACTTTTCTCTACCTGTAACTTTTTAATAATCGAATTGGTGAACCTCTCAGTCGAGTCATGTGTTTTATGTTTTGGACGAAGTATGGCTGAGTTTATTAAATTTGTGCTGATGTTTGTAACGCCCAAAAATATTCGTCTAAAATCCACCTTAAAGTATGTTCAGAATCACTTTCTGAAATGAATATTGATTTCAAAAGATAACCGTCGATTAAACGATGTCCGTGAGCAGAGCGCAGGTCGCAATTTGGAAGCTATTTTGATAAAATTTATAACGATATTTTTTTTTTTTGGTACAAGAACCATTGGCATTGAATTTAGTTTAAATCAGTCCATTATTACACTTAGCCCCTATATAAGTGTCCCCCGAAATATGGTTTTTCGACCATAAATGTTTGATTAAAATATGTATCCAAACAAGTTTGGACACAAATAAGTTGTATATGAAATCTAATCACACCTATAAATTTTATGCAGATCTGTCGATAATTGACAATAGCTCCCATATAAAGCCCACTTCCGAAAATCACTTTAACGAGCAAATGTTGGTATCGAAATAATATTTAACATAAATATATTTCATATACATATACACAAATCATTCAGACCAATTTTATGATGGTCCCTTATTAGTCATTGTTTTCATATAACAATAACAACAACGAGTATAACTATCTTAAAAACTTGGTATTCAAATAAAATTGAACTCAATTAAGTTTCGTATATACAGGGCTCATGACGCAGAATTTTATAATGATCGGTCCACAATTGGTCATAGACCCCTTGTACATATATGTACTTGTACATATACTGGCTATTTTATGGATGGGGTCAAAAATGATAGATATAAAGATTATGGTTTATGCGATGTTATTTTCATAAATTTAAATGGATGTAAGTTGTTCTTGAGAACTAAATATTTGTAAACACATATGACGTAAGCAAAAGAAATCGAAGGAGCAGAAGAAATAAAAGTATGTTCTTTGGTATAAGGTTATTTAATGCCAAAATTTCTCTGAATATTAATTAATACAAGAAAAAGGAAATTTTATGAATTAATGTATAAAACAAAAAAATATTATCAAAAAATTTAATTTGTTCCACTGTTATTTTACAACAACTTTTTGTAAATTTTGAGATCTTTTGTTAGACAATATGATTGCTATTTGCGTGACGACTTTTGTGCGACCTGCGCAGAAGTTTAAGATTCTTTGTTCGGAATGGCGTAATCTTTACTTCTCATATTCTTGGATGAACTGGACCGACAATACTTTCTTACTTGATTTTCATTTATAATTATCAAATGTTACTCTTTCCAATACAATGAAAATTCTAATAATTTTCATATAAATTCTTTGTTTTTTGAAAAAGATGGAATTAAAAAAGAATAATTAAATCTGGGAATGTCGACAATAAATAAAGACCCTTACAGTGTGTTTGCTAACTACGAGCGACTAATCCGACCTAAACTTTAAGAATACAACCTAGTACTATAAATTAAAACTGTCAACAGTTCGATTCCTAATTTTGTGTTTTTTTTTTTGCCACTAGCTGTTGTGGTGTAATTTGAATGAAATTTAGTCCTCTATTTCTATCACAAAGTATTCCGAGAGTGTCTACCGCCTTTGCCTATTGTGAAAAATACCAGTAGCAGATTTAGAAACATATTTGTTCAATTGACAAGAGAAGTTGTAGTGTCGTAGCAGTTGTATATTGTCTGAATTTACAACAGTTGCACAAATGTTATTGGTAATTTCTATGTAAAAGGTTTGCACAACACCTACGATATTTTTTCATGTGTCTACGAATGTTGTATGAAAGCAAAATTAATCATTTTAGAAAATAACCAAACGATAACACTAAAATCGTAGACTGATTGACACATTTAACCCCCTGGCTCACGATGTCGTACGATAACGTTCGCTTAGATAAGACGTAAGACACAAACTTTTTATCGTATCTATTTTTTTACTCAATCAAGTTTGTTTATTCCACAATCAAGTTTGTGTCTAAGCGAACGTTATCGTTCGACATCGTGGACCAGGGAGTTAAAACAAGAAAATAAAATTAATAAACAACAAATTTAAATAATAGAGATTGTTGTATTTAATTTATGAAAAAAATGAATGCCATTTTTTACTTACTTGATTCAAACGCTCAAATGTCTGTGTTATACTTTTCCCGCAATTTAGAAATTATTTTGTTTTTCTCACTTGTATTATTATTATTTATAGAGTTTTGTATATTTTTTTTTTTTTGATTTTTTACTTTTTTTGGAATGGCGCATGTTTTTGTCTGTAGAATGAGCCCTTTATTATTAACGTACAAGGAATACTTTTCGAGATATTAAAAATTGTGTTAAGGCATCTGAGTGCATTTTTATTGATTTTTGCCAACTTGGAATGGCCATAATTCTGAAAGTTGGAAGGCTATATGTCTGAAAGTTGGCAAATATTATTGTGACTATCTATAGGTCATGTGTACAAAATCTTTTCAAATCTGGAGGTTCTGAGGTCAGAAATGTTAATATTTTCGGTTGATTTCATATGTTTTTACCCTTTTGACATTTTGAAAGTTTGACAACATAAACATACGACTTTGCTCAAAATTGTGTTCAAAATCAGATAGTTATATCATACAATGTACAACATACAACATGACTTGTGAATGGAATAACTAAAGCTAGATTTACACGATTGAAATTTTCTTCAAAATTGCTCTTCAAAGTGCTTCAAACAGCAAAAATTCTTAAATTGTTTTTCATTTAATAGTTATTAATAGTTATTTAATAAATACATTTTAAAGCAATATTGCTGTTTACAGGAGTTTGAAGCATTTTGAAGAGCAATTTTGAACAAAATTTCAATCGTGTAAATCTAGCTTAAGTTTATTTTAAAGTTATCGAAAGCTCTTTTCGCATCGAATTATAAAATATAACCGCATGATTTCTGGTTATCGTAAGACTCCGTGTAAATATTTCTCACAAAAACTAAATCATGTTTTAAGTAATTTAATGTGTTAGCAATTTAAGGCTCTTAACTGACAATTTGTTTGCAAAATAAGTTAATGATGCCTAATCAATTTAACGTTCCTACAGATGTAGTTTAGTCTGATCTTGGGAAACAATTGTAGTTAAGAGCTTTCACTGTATACAAGACCATCAATATAATGAAATTTTTATTCCACTGAAATAAATCGTTATAAATCCCTTTAAAGTTACTTGGCTGTTAAATAGTACCCATATTTTACAGAACTGCAAACTGCAACAAATATAATTTTATGAGATTTTTTCAAAAAAAAAAGAATACCCTCTTTCGCTCTAAGCAGTTTATTATTATTATTTAGTCGTAGATGGAAAGTTATATAAATTAGCAATCAAAAACAGTAGCTATGTATGTGAAGGCAGCAGCAGTGTAGCAATATAAACAGTAGCAATAATAGCTATTTTAACATCCTGTATTCTTATTTCAATTTCTCACAAAAACAACTTTAAAGATTTTTTTTTTAATTTTTATATCATTTCAATACATTTTAGTAGAATTTCGTTGTTTTTATGTTTTTTTTTTTGTTTTTTGTTCATTTATTTTTAGACTAAATTAGGTCACTACGCTATTTGCCGCATTCGCATTCTCATTCGTTTAGTCCGTCCTTCGTAGATACGCTGGCTTTGTTTGTTTGGTTCATTTATTCATTCCTTCACTCATTCAGTCCGTCAGGCAGTCAGTCGTTCATTCATTCATTACTCAAATATAAAAGTGAAATGAATGTGGTTTTTTGTTTATGTTGCTTGTTGTTTGTTGCTGCTATGGCTCCTGCCACTATTATTGGTGTTGGTGTTGCTTTAGCTGTTGCAGATGTTGTTTTATTTTTGTGCATATTGATGTTGCTGCTTTCACTGTTATATGCTTATCTATTCGACTTTGAGGTTATGGTTTAAAAGCCATGGTTTATGCTAGCTGGTGTACTTCGTATGTATAGGGTGCAACAGTACAGCAACTGCCAATAATTCTATCGTGAGTGGAGAGTGTTCACACTGGTTTTGGTCTAGGAATTGTTATTAAAGCTTTAAATTTGTTTAGAAATAAAATGTCCACAGTCCACAGCTAGTGTAACTGCAATAACACCCATAATGCATGTATGATGATAGAATTGGGTTGATTTGGTTATTACTCGCATGTGTATAGTGTTGTTTTAGCTCACCAAACACTGTTTATTCCACACAAATTCACTTTGCATTACATTTTCATTACAACTCTTTTCGCGAATGATATTGGTTGTTATAAAAGGTCTACAAATATTTTCAGTTTTTCATATTGCCCTAAAACTACTTAAAATTTGGAAAGTTTATAAATTAAAACCAAATACCAAAGTGATTTAAATGGAAATATTAAAATTGCTCTAAAGTTGCAATTAAAAGCTTTGTATCAAGCTATAATTAAAGCATACTTTTTGGGGTATGTGAAAAGCTCCACAACAAGAATATTTTTCTTAAAATTTTAAATGTAACACAGACTCAAAGAATATCTTGTCACTGCTATAACTTTGCATGCTTGATATTTTTCCTAGAATTCTAATTCCATTATATATTATTATTTTTGTAATATTCTTTTGCCTTTTTGTAATTTCTATTCATTTCTTTTATTCTTTATATGTACATATGTTCTTCTAAATATATTTCTTTTTAAGAAAACCTGTCATCATAGCATTTTGCATTTAATTAATGTCACACCATACACATACATCCTTCATAACGCATCACTCATTCTTTGCATCACCACCTCTTTTCAGTTGCTGCCAATGAATGAAGGCATTGCAGTTCATTCGCTGCTAAAAATCAAATCAAATCGTATTTGATTATCTTAAATCATTTATTTTCATAGTTTATGCCGCTTTATCGTGTCGGTTGTAACAATATTTGAAAACTTTACACAATGCAGCATTGTAAGAGAGGTGGTAGATGTAGATAAAGTTGGAGTATGTAATTATCTGTAGCACGATCAAATAAACGTAATTTTTAATCAAAGAACATACTTACATAAGTGAAAGAGATCAGACTAGCAAACAGAGATTCTTAAAAGGTTGGTTTTGTGTGAAATCTTTTGATTCCATTTTAGAAGCGACCATACCACTTGTTGAGTCAATGATGGAACTATATCCTATCCAGCTAGTATATATTGGGTACTATATCCAGCCTGTTTCGTTCAGGTAATCGATGGACTCGTACCATCTAATACGTGATGTCTCCGCCAGGTTGTTTAGTATATTATTCTTTAAAAATTTCAGTCCAGCATTTTGAAGGGCCGGACATTCACAGAGAAGATGAAACACTGTTTCTTCTTTCTCCCAGTGCTGGCAACTGCGGCAGTGATTAGAGAAGGCAAGTCCGAGTCTGCTTGCATGCTTACCAATCGTCCAGTGATCGGTTAGCACCGCTGTGATTCTCGAAATTTCCTTTCGTTTCATATTCAGGAGCTGCAAACTGCGCTTCTCATTATAAACTAGCCTCATATTTCTAATGGTCCTGCCAAATGCGCCACCTAATTCCAGCTTTTTAAAAGTAATATCTGAAGATTTCACTTTTAATAGTTCCAAGTGAAATTGCGACTGATACGCTAGTTGAGTCATTCAAACCGGATCCTTCTTTTGGCCAGTTTGCATTGCCTGACTAGAATAGATGTTGTAGGATGGGATTTAAGTGAAATGAGTGTAACCTGGCTGCCGACAAAAATGGCTGTGCTAGCGCCAATATTTTTTTCACATAAAATTCTGCCGGCTTCCCTAATCGCTAGTATCTCAGACTGAAATACACTAGATATGTCTGGGAGACGTATCGAGAGTTTTAAACTGAGTTCATCGCAGAAGACGCCAAAACCAACGCCACACTACATTTTTGAACCATCAGTGTATACTTTTATGCCGTATTTATGAATCGTGTGACCCCGTTCATTCCATTCTTAATTCCATTCACGTCTGGATGGAATAGTGATTTTGAAGCTCTTATTAAAGTCTACGTTGTTATGAAGCAAGTTTAGAATCTTTGCATATCCATACGGTCTAGATCTCCAACAATAAGAGGCAGATAGTCTCACCGCACTAATTGTGGAAATGACCGTATAGACACTTACCCCCTTATTCGTAAAACTTGTAAAGGTTAATAACAGGCTTATAAAGCAAATTTTGTATGGATATTTGCCTTATAAGCCTGTTATAAACCAGTGATAATTTTTTATGAATTAGACTGTTAATTTATAAAAAACGGAAAAGGAAACAAAATTATTTTTTCATATTTTTGTTTTTGTAATATTAAAATTTTTTTCCATTCTGACAATTCCTGTCATATTGAAAAATGTTTTTATAGTTATTTCATTAAATTTATTAATAAATTTTATTTCCCTGAAGATGCTAATCATTTTATTGTACTGAAATATTGGAATAAATAAAAAGAAATTTTGAGCTTAGTTTTTAATAAAATATTTTTGTTTGTTAGATATAAAAAGTTTTTTTAAGTGACTGTAATTTCTTTTTAAGTTCCTGTTAGTGTTCTTTTAATGGAGCTTTGAAGACGATAAATGGCACTGCATTAAATAAGCTGCGAGCCACTGTACTTCGTTTTAAAAAAGTGTATCTTATTTTTAAACCCTCAAATTATGTGTCTTCCAAAACAGTTTGTGAATTCCTGCTCTCTAGGAAGTTAATCAAAATCTGTTTTATTTATTTTGTTTTGGGAAAATGCATTTGCCAAAACCTGACTGCAACATTTTCCATATTTTATGGCATAGAAATAGTTACAAAAACATTAAATGTTTATAATTACAACAAACACTAAGTGGCCAGTAAAGCAGCCACTACAATTTAGTTTTTTTTTTTTTGTTGTTTTTGAAAGAGCAGAAGGCGTTTACCTAAACTAAATTGATTTTGACTGAAATGCAGTATTTTTTTTCGAAATAAATGGCAAAAACGCGTGAGAAATCTTGCTCTTGCTGCTTGAGGCCAACGAAATGCTGTTTCCTGTTTTTGAACACCATGTTGTTCATGCCAGTTGTTAAATATTTTTTTTGAACTCATCACGCACGCGTTTTATATAAATAATTTATTAAGAAACGAAAACGTTTTTGAGATAGTAATCAAGGTAGATGGGAGAAAGAAAAACAATCATAATTTTTATTAAAGCTGTGCTCATGCGCCTCAACAGACTGCCAAGAAAAATAAAAATGATGGCTAAAGATTACAATTTTAGTGATAACAAAAAAAAAAAAAAAAAACGAGGAGGCTGGCAATGTTTATTAACTTTTAAGGATAAATTACTTTGGCAAGCACTTTTACAATTGTTTATACAGCACTCGTACGACTATGGTTTCTTATTATAGGATGCTTATAACTTACAACAAGTGCTGTCTGTGAGTCACAGTATTACGTGACTGTTTGGCTTTAGCTGTTTTTTTTTTCTTCTTTGTAACCGACAATATTTTTTTTTAATTGAACAGTTTTTTTCGTCTTGGTTTCTTGATACATTTCTTGATTAAAAATTATACATTTATAGCTGATATGGAGGCATGTTTATGGAGGGTAATTTATAAACGAGGTGGTTTAATGAAAAATTTTGCTCAGAAAGGCAGATTAAAAATAAACTAAATTAAATATTTGTTTTTTTTTTTTTGTGTTTAAGATTAATCTGTTAAATGGAGTTGGTTTTGGTAAAATGTTCATATTGTGGCAATATACAAACAATCAACTAGGGAATTAATAAATAAATTTGGAAAAATAAATATGCAATAAATTCCTTTGGCTGTATTTTAGGAAATTAAATTAATTTTATATATTAAATTAAAATAATAAAATATGTTAAAATGTGTTAAACTGGACTAAAGTCGTTTCGGAAATAATTTGTTTTCTGGGCTGATTTCTGTTAAACTATCAAAGACATATAATTTTAAAATATTGTAATTCTTGTGATTTTCAAAACGACTGTCCCGCTTAAAGATAATTTTATTGCCGAATTTCGGTTTTTTTTATTTAGTTCAATTAACTAAATAGTTTTCGAGTTACGCGAATATTTATTGCGAAACCTTCTCCATATATCGACAGCTCAATTCCAAAACATGCTAAGTCGAAAAAGTGAGTTTTGCAGGAAAAGCTCCTAAAGTTTACAGGCGATATCTAAAAAACCATATGAGGTAAAACTTTGTTGTTTATAACTATTGCTTGAACTAGCCAATCACAACCAAAATTTGACAGAATTTAAGTTAACAAAATCTAAATTCAAAAACGCAAAAAAAATAAAAACATGCTAAGTCGACATAGCATGGTTTGGCATTGAACTGTCGATATGTTGAAAACTAGAGCTAACCTAAAAAACGGTTAGCCTCACTGGATTCAGCGTATTCGATTTAGCTTTATTCACTAGGTGCCCCATTTTTCGGTAAAAAAAAAATTGTCAAAATCGATCACAGTGTTATTAATTTTAGCTAGTTTCTAATTGGTTTATTGCAAATCTTAGTCAAATTAAATTCTTTAAACAAAAGCACATATTTGTTTATAATTCTATATATATAATTCAATAACGGATTTAGTTATTGTTTCAAATGTTTGCTATTAATCACAATAAATTCTTTATTTAAATACAAGCAAACCAAAAAACCTTATTTATAAATTCACTCACTTGTAAATAATGGCAAAAGATTTAAAGAATATAATAATAAAATAATTTTCTAACATTTGCACTCAAACTCACAAACACACACACACCCATACTTGCACTCACATAAATTTTTACACATCATTACACAGAAAAACATACAAACACTCATACTTAAGTGCAGAAGAATTCTGAAAATTCAAACAAATACGTAAATTTATTTCATTCATTTTGTGTATAGATTTAAAAAATTTAACCTCAGGCATATTTATTTTATAAAATTAGATATAAAATTTTGTATAAATAAGTCAGCATATATTCTTAAATAAGTTAGTCGTACATATATTATATACTTAATAAATGTAAATTAGGCTGAACCAAGGTTTTCAGGGGAATATTTGGTATATTTAACAATATATACATAGACTTACGTCAAGAACAATTTTTAATTCAACCCCGGCCCTGATATGCCATAATTTTGTTCACACAGTGAACAATTTCTTGTTCGCACAGTATCTTGTCTTGTGTGGACAACTCTTGTCGATGTTATGTTGTTGTTTGCACAACATTGTCACTAGTGTTTAAAAATTACAAAAGCTACTAGCAATATTAAGCTTTATATGCTTTTTTATAACGACACGTTAGAAAAAGTAATTGAAAATTGGACCTCCAGATTAGACTACGTCACAAGCCAGCAGTCATATTTAAATTATAAGCCAGAAGATTATCTTTTAAATAAAGCAATTTGCATGTCAATTTAAAACTATTGAGAAAGTATAGTCGTCAAGCCCGACCATATAATACCCTACACCCAGTATATAAATAAAACAGTTTTTCAGATATTACCTATTATGGACTAATCATCCAAAATTTTAGTGCCATGACATCCGTGTACCGATAGACTAGGCGATAGACTATCAGTCAAAGGGTTGCGGGTTCGATTCCCGACAAAGACTCTGTATGTGTTTTCTGCAGATAAGCCAAAAGCTTCGCAGTTTGTATTTGTTAATTAAAAAAATATATATATGGTGAATTTCACGTCAAGTGACCCAATTTTAAAAATCGATGTCTTCCGATTTGGAAGAAATTTACACCAAGGTTAGTACTATTGGATAGTAGGCCAGAGAAAAATTTTCAGTTCTATCAGTCTAGAAGTGCCGGAGTTAGAGGGGGTCAAATTTGGATATTTTGGTCAATTTTGGTCATACAGGGGTTTTTTTAAATGAGTGTAACTTTTTACCTATGCGTCCTAGCAAAAATTGTTCAAAGGACTGTATATAGATATTTGTTCAATAATTTCAAAAATATTTTTTTTTTAATTTTTAAAAATTTTTTTTTTTTAATTCTTGACTGATATAGCTGAAATTTTGTCTTAGGCCTACTATCCAATAGTACTAACCTTGGTGCAAATTTCATCCAAATCGGAAGACATCGATTTTTAAAATTGGGTCACTTGACGTGAAATTCACCATATACATATAAATATTATGTATGTTATACTTTATCTAGATATAAATACTTTTAAAAGATTTATGGAGGTTAAAGTGAATTACAGAGAGGCTCTTAGAGTTAGAGTGAACCGGATTTTATATTAAATAAACAAAATAAAGCAGATTTCACGTTTAATAAACCAAATACAGCATGTTAGAAATTTAAATATCCGTTTATTGGTTACCTATGGCTTCGTCCTTTTTGTGTAAAATATTTTTAATATGTTAGCATTTAAATGCAAAAAAAAACTTTTCTTTTCAGGCACTTACTATTCAATTATGTGTAAAATTTTAAAACTAAATAATATTTACAACTCAATTGTTATGCATAACTAAAATACTAGAAATTAAGCCTTAAACTGTGTTTATTAAACTGAAATAGAATTAAATCAAATAAAACTAAATACATATAAAATGAACAAAGACTACAGTTAACTAAATAAATAAATAAATAAAATTACAACATTAACATCAAAAGTCATTTATAATTAAATATAGTATATATAGAGAAAATACAAATATGCGGACAAGACCTGTGATGAAACTAAAATTAGGACATGTTAAAGAAATGGAAACACTTTTACGACTTTTTTTTTAATTTATGCAACATTTATTTCAAAAAATTACAAAAATCATTTGTCTATATAATTTTTTATTTAAAAAATGTCTACATTATTTATCTATCCTTTCAATTACACAACTGTTTATATATGTATATATATACATGATTCTTTAATATATATTTAGCATAAGTTTTATTTCTCTGGAAGACAACAAAAAATTACCTGCCACATTCAATAAATTGTCTTTGAACATTTTCCCTGTCTATGTCTATTTATTTTTTATGTTTGCTACAATCCTATTTAAATTTACTTTTATGGCAAAGATATAGTATTTCCAAAGTACTTTCAACTATTTATATGCACACAGCAATTAATTTTGATGAGTGTGCTGAATAATATAAAAAAAGCGGCACAAAAATGATGCAGCACAAACTGATCGGTGTTGCAAAGTCTGTGATCTGCAATGAAGCACATGCTGTTGATAATGATGCTGGTACTGCTGATGGTGACGTTGATGTTGAAGGGTGGTGTATTTTGCAGAACTAAGAAAACAAGTTCACACATTGGGTTCTTTAGATCATTACGAAATATCAAAGAGATATTTGCCGGTTGTCACAGAAGATGACAGAAACGTGGAGCAAAAATATTGAAGTTCTTCAACGTGAAATGAATAAACGAATTTGAAATGATAGAAGTTTTTAGTAAAAACTAATTTTATAGCTTTGGTAAATTTTAAAATGGTGAATACTTTGAAAAACAAATATATAATTTATACTTTTCTTATTGCTAACACTACTAGAAAAATTATTAACTTTCTTTATATAAAAAATTTACGAATTTAAAAATGTTTCGTTTTTTTCAATTTATGCCAATTTATGCCAGAATTTATAAAATATTATCTATATATAAACACATTGCTTAGTTTTTCATCTGTAAAGCAGGAAAATAAGATTGTCCAATTTGAAGATGGTGAAAACTTTGAATAACATATAAATCTTATATAATTTCCTCATTGCGAACACTATTAAAGAAATTAATAACATGTAACGTTCTTCATTTTAAAAAATTAAAGAATTTAAGTATTTTTCGTTTTTTTTTTTAAATTCAATTCAATATATACTAAATTATTGCAGATTTCAAAAATTATGCCTTTCATCTACATATATAAAAAACACAATGCTTAGTTTTTCGTTTGTAAAGCTCTTACTCAACATTACACATTAAATCATCTATTATTTACAACTAACAATTTCCGTTTTTCAATTATCCTAAAGTAATTTAGTTAAAGTACAATATTTTCAACATATTTCTCAGGCTTACAAAACACCATTCATAATTTATAAGATGACCAAGAGAGTAACAGCAGCAGGAGAAACAACAGGATATAAAACAATTACAAGTTCTTATAACGCCTAAAATTATGCAACAGTTGTTGGCTTAAAAAAACAACTGAACAAATGAAGACAAAAATTAAAATCCACAAAATTGCTGGGAAAAAACAGCAACACAACAGCAGCAGCAGCAAAATTACTTAAAATACCCAAAGGGATATAAATAATAGTATGGAAAACAATATGAAAATTGCAAACAAATTGTATTTTTTTTAGCTGTCTTTATGAAGTAATATTATTTACTATTGTAAAAATGGTTGCAAGCAGGAGCGGGTATTGGTGATTTGTTATTTACAGCCAGAACTAATGTAGCAGTAACAAATGCTGTTAATACTTACAAGGCCGGTAGCCGGAAGTAAAAGTTTGTTTATGTGTTGTTGACTTGTATAAAAAAACTATATTTCAATGTTTCTTAAAACAGCCAGAAAAATCTGATCCTTGTAAATATTTTAATGAATTGCTGGTACTTAGTAATACAACTAAATTCCTACTTAGTATTTAATTATTTCCCTAAAAGCTCGTTAAATACAATAACTTTACTGCTGTAGCACTTTCTTTATTCGGCTTTCCTTGTCTAAAAAAAATTTTACTTTATTTTTCATTATCCCTCACTTTTTGGTGTAATCAGTTGTTCACGTTTTTGCTGTGTTTTATGTTAAAATGTATATTGTTCCTATTACTAAAGTCTATATTGTGCTGAGTTCACTTACAAAACCATTTGCATAATTTAAAGCATTTTCTTCACTCCTGTAGCAAATTGCCATTACTGACTGGGTGTACTTGTTGCGAAGTGGATTTGGGTTAGGAACGTTCTCTTCCATGGCAAATTAACTAGGCCTTTTTTAATGTAACTTAAAGTGGGAAGTTTAAAGTGATTTCATAAACAAAAAAACTAATGAACAGATTTATTGGGAACATGTTGTTATAGGAATTTTAATAAAGCCAAATCTCTTTGTCTCCTACAAAGATTGCCTTACTAAGAGCTTGCTAAGACCAGGTGGGCAAATGAACATGCCTGTACAATCACAAGATTGATTTGACCTAGGCTAAATAACGAACGCACGTTGTACTTACTAAAACTACAGCGATCACAATTAAGTAACTTGGTGTCAGTGATCACAGGACACTGTAAATTCGGCAAACATGCAAGAAGATTAGGTATACCCTACAACGACTTCTGAAAAAGTTTAAAACATAAAGATGA
The DNA here is from genome assembly GCA_916048285.2 of Bellardia pandia. Taxonomy (NCBI): domain Eukaryota; kingdom Metazoa; phylum Arthropoda; class Insecta; order Diptera; family Calliphoridae; genus Bellardia; species Bellardia pandia. The sequence continues at coordinate 97,530,878 of OU696530.1, read as the reverse complement.
GGAGGATATCGTCTCTCATCTTCCGTGTCAAAGTCCAGCAATGAGTACTCCACATAACATCATTTAATAGTCTATCTGGAATATCCGATATGAAATTAGAGAGAATTGATGCGTTCATTAGGACTATTAATTGGCTACCGCGATTTAATATATAAATCCCTTCTGGTAAAACTATGCCGTCGTTAAATAACTCGGAGTTATTACTCCATATATTTTCTATATCTTTTGAACCCGACAACTTCTCCCTGCATAAATCCCCTTTCTATCTATCTCTATCCATCTTCTTTTATTTTCTTCTCTTTTAATCTTTTCAGGCAACACAAGCGGACCAGCGGTATTGGACCTAAGTGATATGTGCACTTCACGGCCGCTTGCTAACCTAACATAACTTAAGTACTGCAAGAAGAACACATGTGGACACTATACTTTAAACAAATTACTATAACATTGACCGCAATTTTATGTTGCAGCCTAACGAGGATTATGTACCCGAAATATAAATATATAGTGAATAAATTTCGTTAAAAGGCACGGACTTTGGCAAGCAATTTAAAGTTGTGATCTGAGAGAACCTACTTTTTCACCTCTTCAGCTATGACTTTGGATATTTGCATTAAAGAATGTTTGCAAAAATAATTATAAGTTATATTAATAAGTTATATTATATAATTTCTTATTTATTGAGATTTTTAAGCATCCCAACAATTTATTTCAGACATAACTTTTAGACTATTTAGAACTTTAATTTTTCACAAAAAATTATCTAGAAATAGTTGTATTTACAGCACATTTGTATGGTCCTGTAAAACACTACTTTTACATGTGCTGAAATAATATATCAAGAAACTGTTAAAGAGATCAAAGTACTTATATTACTTTGATTGTTTTTTTCTTAACTAAAGTTTTGCTACAACAATAAAGTGAAAACTTTTGGATTAAATAAAATCAAATGCAACAAAAACTGAAAAAACTAAACAAACATCAAAAGCTGGAGCAACACACATTTATATTTATTAAAAATTCAAAGCATTACAGGAAGAGTAATTTTTATTAAGCTAGCAGTGGTGGGTCAAGAGGACCGAAGCAGAAATATAGAATTGAGTACTTTTGAATAATAAAAAAAATAATAAAAGGATTCTCAGGACAGTGCCTTTATATTAAAGAGTATACTGGTCTTTAACCAGTGACTTTATATTAAAGGTATTAAAAAAGATATTAAACATGTTGTCTTTAATATCGGTCTATTATATACATATATTAAAAATCAGTGTTTTAATATTAAAGGCACTATTTTTATATCTGTCTTCTCTATATATTACAGGCAGTACTTTTATATTAAAAACCATTCTCTTTATATTGTTACTAAAGACACTGTTTAATAATTAAAGACCATATTAAAGATGCTGTCTTTAATATCGGTCGTTTATATACATATATTAAATGTCAGTGTCTTAATATTAAAGGCACTGTTTAATAATCAAAGACCAGTTTCCTTATATTAAAGACCAGTGTGTTTATATTAAAGATCAGTGTTTTTATATTAAAGATAAGTGTCTTCATATTAATGATCAGTGTCTTTATATTAAAGATCAGTGTCTTTATATTAAGGATCAGTTTGCTTATAATTAGGACCAGTGTCTTTATATTAAAGACGAGTGTTTTTTTATTAAAGATCAGTGTCTTTATATTAAAGATCAGTGTCTTTATATTAAAGATCAGTGTCTTTATATTAAAGACCAGTGTTTTTATATAAAAGATCAGTCTTTATATTAAAGATGAGTTTCTTTATATTAAATACCAGTGTCTAATTCTAAAGTTTATAATATAAATTTTGTGATTAATATATTAACAAATATTCATTTTAATATACATTTGTACTAATGTCTGTAGCTCCCAAACTTATTGATGATTTTAAATACATCGCCATCTCTTTACTGTTCTCTAAGTTAAGTGAGCAATATCCTTCCATATGTCTGTCTATCAAGTAACCTGTCTATCCAAGTAAGTCTGGTGTATGGCTTAATACCTAGAAAACATTCGTAGAAAAAGTCCTAAGCCCCTTCATAGTTATGTTTTTAGAAAGCTTATGTATATCAATAGTTTTACATATAAGATCAGCTTAGCTTAGATTTATGTTGCTGTAAAGCAAACCTAATGCTTTGACAGGCATCCGTCCAAATATGCAGCTCACTTATTTCCACTTAGCTTGTTCTTTTGTATTGCCTAAAAAGATAAAAAGGAAGAAGAGAGGGACAGAAACAACAGATAGAGAAAAGAAAGAATCCAGGTGTAGAAAGAACGGTTTGTACATAGATGGTACAAAAAAGGTGAAGGTTTCTGCTAGTCAAATTATTGACCAAATAATGGCTACCATAAAGAGTTTATGTAACCGATCACGTTAGCCAGTTGATTTTCCTAATGAAGTCATCAGTACTCTCCAACTTCACATTACATGGTCCAGAGAGACAAATATAGATACATTGTCCTAGAAAGCTAGTACGTAAAACGTCCATTGCTGGACATTGGCTTCTGCAGAATTCATTAATGTGTAGTGCTAGTTTTCTTAAATGACTACCAAATTTACAGTGTCCAGTGCCCTGTATAATATTTTTAGTTGTTTTTAAACTCCAACAATTTTTTTCTCATATAGAATTTTGCTAAAAAAGAAAATACTTCTCCACTATTAAAAATGTATCCTTATATTATATGTGAAAAATCTGTTGTTTAGTTCCATTTTTTGTTGCTCTATAGTCAGGATATGTAAACAGGATATGAGCGGAAATGTTACCAAAAAAAATGTTACAGAAAAACAAAAATATAGAAAGAGAAATTACATACAGAGATATTCTAAAGCACACATCCGGTGTAGAGCGATTTGTTAGTATCACTTCTGTTTTGTTTATGAGTGTGTGTGCTGTACACATCCCTGGAAAAAAGGACAATTTACCTTTTTTGTTTAAGTAGAAGGAAGAAATAAGAAATAAAATTGTTTTTTTTTTCTTTAGCTGTTATTTTATTTGTTTTGAATATTTTGCATACTTTGAAGTTGTAACAGTCCACACACACGGTATATTTTTTATTATTTTTATTATATTTGTTTAAATAACCCAGCAAATGTTTAACTACAAAAGTAAAATCAATACGGGGAAATTTTATTTTTAGTTTAGTTTTAAAGATTTATATTTAGTTCACTTTAGCTTATAAGACTTCTTTCTAGTAAATAAACGTTTTAACTTTTTTTTTTCTCCACTTAGAAATTTGTTACGGGGTTGTGTTCATATCTCCTGGCTGTACTTTTCTTGTAACTCTCTACCTTATTTGTTTGTCTTTTTATCTTGTAGGTTGGTGTATTTCCAAAAGGCGTATAAAGTTCGTGTGATTGTTACAACTGTTTCATTCCATTCCTTGCTGATGTTTTTCACTTTGGAGGCCATAAGTTTAAACAACACTGAAAATTTTTCTTATATGTTTACGTTTGTAATAAGTTGTATATATTCTTATTTCTACTTTTTTTTTAGGTTTTTATCATTTTTATTTTCAAGTTTCTTATATGTTTTTCCTGTGTACTTAAAATTTTGCTTGGTATGTATGTTGGGGGAGTAGTAGTGGTATCATCAGAGAAAATTTGTTAAGTAGGAAATATGTTTAAGTTTTTACGGAAGGCAAACTTTTGTTTCTTTAATTTTTTTTTCACAAATATACTTTCTTCTTTTCATCTCTTAACAGTTATTATTAACAAAAAAACAAGTTTACGATAATTTTTTACCAAAAAAAGAAAACTTCTGTCGAAATTGGGTCAAAATTTGTTTTATATTATACAAATAAAGTAGAGTATTCGCAAGACAGTCATATGTATGTGTATAGAAGTTACAACACAATTTGTTTAACAATAAGATAAAGTTAAAACTTGTAAGAGTTGATCTTTTGTTGTGTTAAAGAATTAATTTCAAAATATATTTTTTGAAAGTAAAATTAAAAAATTAAAATTAAAAAGTTTGTCTTAAACAAAATAAATTAAATTTGTGTTTTTACAGTAGGATTCCAAATGGTTGTAGTGTTCCTTAATCTGAAATATCGGCTATAAAAATAGCGGCTAATAGACTCAGATATAACAGTATATCGGGATGGTATATACGTATATATTCTAACAGTCAAGCTGCATTAAAGCCTCTGACAGATGTATGAACTACCTCAAGCTTGATGTAGGAATACCGGGCATTCTTAAATAGCATGGCGAGACATTTGGCAGTTACACTCATATGCACGCAATTTCAACAATAATTTAGTTACTATAAACATTTTTATGTTTATCACAATTATGAACTTGAATATGGTTGGCAGTCATGCAAGAAGCCTAGGACTACCCAACAATGAATTATGCAGGAGCGAATGACCAGCAATTGACGTTTTATGTACTAGGTTAATGGGGCTTCGTTCCTTTTATAGTCTCTCTGAGCTTTCGAATATGAAGTTTGAGAGTATTGATGACATCATTAGGAGTAGTAACTGGCTACCGTTCCAGTACTGCAGTTTTTCTTTTTTCTCTCTTTCATACCTTTTGTTCATCTTTAGCACCCTCTCTTTTTCCTTTTTATATTATCAGGCAACACAAACGCAATAGCTGAATGGACTTTAGCGTGCTGTGCATTTTGTCAAACCTATCCTACAGCTTTTTAAATCTAAGTTAAGCGGATCTTATCTGTTTAACTAATGCTATATAAAAGCTTTATAACAAAATTCCAATGAAGGTCTTAGGACTTCTTCTCTGATTGTTTTCTAGCTGTATAGCCATGTGCAAGACTTACCTGGACAGACATTGTACTTGCTGGACAGACGTACGGAAGGACATTGTTCAACTAACTTAGAAAATAAGAAAGAGATGGTCGATATATTTCAAATGATCAGTAATTTTGGAAGCTACAGACATTTGTTTAAAATATACAGTGGCTCACAGCTTATATTAAGCAGTGCCATAAAAATAAAACTAACAAGAACTTAAAATAGAAATTGGTGTCATTTAAAAGCAAGAATGTTATAAAATGTACATTTCAATAAATTAAAACTAAAAGAAGAAATAAATGCTTTCTTTTTTCACGTCACAGCTTATTTTGTGCAGACACTTATGGTTTTTGGCGAAATATTCGACCACTCCGTCAGTAGAACTTTTCAAATCGTTTTTTTTTAATAGTTTTTTGTAGAAATATTGTATTTCCTTATGCTGATTTTTAAAATTGACCACTAATTTTCGATAACATTAAGATTTGGCGACTGTGGTGATGGTCTTATCAAATGAGGGCAGTTAGCCTCATTTACACAGTACCTGATTATCTTTGTAAAATCAAAAATTTGAACTTATACCCATTTTCTCGGCATTTTTCAACAAGTTGTCCTTCATAATCTGAAGGCAGTTAAACATGTCCATTAGAGTGGCTCGCCTTCCATACCTTAAAAATTGTTTGTTGTTTTAACATTATCTTTAATCCTAGAGGGTGTCTGATACTACCTTTTTTTCGAACCACCCTAATGTCCATGGTTGTTTCTGAAATGTTAAATTCCCAATACCAGCAGCTGACATACAGGCTCACACCATAACACTGCCACCATCATGCTTCACTGTTGCCTTTAGGTTTTCGTTGTTGAGTTCTGTATTTGGTTTCCGCCTAACATACAACGTGCCAACTGAACCGTATATATTAAACTTAGAGTCATAGATGAAGATGACCGAATAGCAAAATGCAGAATTCCTTGCAAACATATTCTTTGGCAAAATTTAGCCTAAACAGTCTGTTTCGGGTGTATAAATGGTTTTTGCGTGCAACTCGGTAATTAAAATCATGTTGGCTTAAGACATAATGAACAGTTTCAAGGCAACATTGTTTGCCCATCTTTTAGCTTCAACTTTGGAGGCCAGTTGTGATGCTGAAGCCTTGGATTTGCCCTTATATTTTTTAAAATGTGTAATTCATCATGATTATTGAAAATTTTATTTGGTGCCTTTCTGCCTTATTTATAGACCCGATTTTCACGGATGAAGTGCTCAATTATTTTTTGGCATTTCTGCAATTTTTCTCTGTGAGTGGCCGTTTTGGAAATGATTTAAAACCAATTCTGGTTTTTCTGTCGTTGTACGCTGACTCATGTGAACTATTTTAAATTGGCACTTGATGTTACAAAATCGAACTCACAATGCAACAGAAAATATTGATAAAAGTAGAAAAAAGTAATAACGCTGAATTGAGAAATTGACTGCATAAAATAAGCTGCTACGTAAATAATTAGCATGTTTTTGTTTTTTAAGTTTTAATATATTTAAATGTACATTATTGCAAGAAATGGTTTTGTTTGTTAGACTATAAAGTTTTTTTCTTTTAAATGACCGCAATTTATTTTTTTAGTTTCTGTTAGTTTTCTTTTTATGGAGCTTTGAAAACAAAGAAATTAACTGCATAAAATAAGCCATGAGCCACTGTATGAAAACACTAATATATTTATACCCAAATTTAGATTAGAAACTCTATTTTACAGGAATTTTCCATAAATTTGTAACTGAAATAAAAAAACTTATTATTACAAAGCCGTTAACTTTGCGTTAACGTGGAAACAAAAACCTCATATTGAAGGCAAATTTGTAAAAATATTAAAATCAAACTAATTGCGGTCACGTGACCCCTGATGAAGTTTTTTATATTCTTTTCTTTTAAATATTATTTTTACGACACATGTCGAAAATTATTCTAGTGCAAAGCCAGATATACACGTTTACCAAAACAACTGAAATAAAATATAAAATAATTTTTCAGGGTGAAGTTAACACACAGAAAATGCCAAGTTATTAACGCACATTTACACATGAATTTCCACTCGACAACTTATAAGAATTTTCCACACTCAAGTGTTTTTTTTTTTTTTTTTTGTTTGTTGAGCTTTAGAAATTTTAGTTTTACTATTGTTAATGTTTTTCATGCATAAAAAAGCGACCCCTCTTACATTATTTATACAGTTTTTTTCTGTTTTGTTTAATAGAGAAAGAAATAATCCAAAGGCAGTCAAGGAAAATTTTGCTTTGTTGGCTTGGCTGGTCTAGTAAAATAAAAATGATGATGTTGTTCTTGATGCTGCCAGGAAAAAAAAAAAATAAATTAGCATTTTTCTTTGTAATTGTATAAAAATGAAAAAAGAAAACAAAAAATCTCAAAAAAAGCATCTCTATACACAAACACTTGCACAACAAAAGTCGTCGTCAGTCACTCACTCAGCCATTACACATGAATTACGATGGACAATGTGCGTACAAATTATGTCTACAACATACATTTTGCCTGCATACTTTTAAGCGAATTTCTCGTTATGTTGTTGATGTTGTTGTTCATATAGTTAGTTGTTCTTTGCTCATACACAACAACAATTACATTTAACATGTTGTACAAAATGTACATAGTTATTTATGCTTTTCTGTTTTTTTTTCTTGTTCGACTACAACTACAATAACAATTATTTTATTTGTTTAACAACAATAATAATGGCAGCAGTAACATCAACACGAAAAAGCAGCAACATCAGTTACGCAAAAAAAGTGCAACTGACAATTGTCAGGCCCACAAAGAGCAAAACAAAAAAAACGAAACCCCAAAGTGCGTGACTTTTTGAACGCTGAAAATAATTGTTGCTGCTGTTGTTGTTGTTCTCGCTGGGAATGTTTGTTGTGTATGTGTGTGTGTGTGTGTGTGTGTGTGTGTGTGTGCATTTGTGTTTAAGAGTGCGTGCACAAGTATTTGTGTATGATTAAATGAGGTTAATTTAATGGAAAATTAGTTGTGCTTTTCTCTTCCTTTTTTCATTTATTTCTTATCGTGATCTTATTAAGAATTAAAGAGCTAGAGGAGGGAGTTAACACATACAACTATGTATGCATGTATGTAGATTCTATTAGCGCTTTTATATTGTTTATTAAAAGCAACAGGAGATTTAAAAATTTAATAGATTTCGAGGCGATATTATAATTTACTTAAAAAATGCGGGATTTTTATAAATTTGTTGCTTTTATTTTGAATCATATCTACACTATAATTTATGCAAAGTAGTTGGCCATTATTAGCTGTGAACACTTTCCACCTTTTTGCTAACATAAGTCTTCGGCGCCAAAAACCCTGCTCATTTTTTGAGGTCAAGAACGAATCAGGCCAATTTCAGATATAGTATTCTAAAGTAAAGCGTATCTTTGAAAGAAGGTTCTGCATCTTTCGAAACAAATAGTAGTGGAATGGGGAAAGTTTTGTACTACAAACAGGGTGAGGCAAAACATCTAACCCACCTCTTTCTAAATAGCTTCCAATGATTTTGCAGGCTCTTGTGAGTAATGGCACCAATTTTTGGTCTTCAAACTTTGTTGTCTTCCGTGTCAAAATTCACCATTTCGAAACCACAAAAATCATGTCTCGCTCATTGAAACCCATGGAGCTTATGCGTCATAAGTTTCGGTGAGCAATCGGTATTATTCAGTGGCACTTTTTTCAAAGTAAAGCCATGACAATTTACATATGACAATTTGTTGATACAAAATTGAATATATTTTAAGCAAAAAAACAAATATTTTTTACACTATAATTCAATAACTAGGTCAGTTCTCGCGCTCTGCAATTCTGACTCTTTAAGACAGGAGAGGGCAAAGATGCTTATCGGTGACAATAGGGTATCCAACTCTATTGATTCATTGGAGCATTATCGCAATGTGGCTTGTGTTTCACTGTTCTAACGATACTATAATGAAATGTGTTCTGCTGAAATCAGGGTACTTGTTCCTTAAATATGTAGTTTTTTACATAATAACCTTTTTTCAGTCAGGACTCACCCATTTGTGATCACTTAGACAGTTGATTGCACAAAACACTACAGGGAAAATTCGTTCTTTAGCCGTACTGTCTATATGTGGAATAAAGTACCAGCAGAAGTATTCCCTGCCACTTTCAATATAGGAAAATTCAAGTCAAATAATCACAAACACTACTCCCTCTTCCCACCCTCACATAACATATTTTCCTATACAATGCATTGCATAAGTAGGGCTCGTTCCCTGAGTGCTGGTCCAAGAAAAAAAAATATGTGTGTAGTATACTCGTATTCCAATTTTATTAAATTACATTTAAATTTTATCAATGCCTTGCCTTAAAACTTCTTATTTAATTTCAAGCTTAAATACGATTTTCAGTTACATCTTTCACTATCACACATTGGCCTGTCGTACGTTTATACGTTCGTTTGTTCATTTGTAAATGTTTTAACAAAATATAATTTTGTTTGAAAATTCATTTCCTAGTAACCCCATTTATTTTTATTACAAAGCTATATAGAAACAATTCATTATTAAATGTTTCAAAAACATTAAAATATTTCATGTGCCAGTGTAAGTGTGTCGTGAAAATAATATGGAAAAGGAAAAATAAATGTAGTTATATGTACTTTTGAGTATGTACGAGTGTATGCATGTTGTTTTTTATGATTTATATAAACAATTTAACCTGCACAGTAGCAAAAATAAATTATAATATTTAAATATATGAATATACCCTGCAGATCAAGCAACTAGTGAGGCGTCGATGAGATCAACATTTCTTTCTCAAGTGGTGATAAACACAATAAACATAGTCAATTGGTGGCACGTACTATTATCATCTTATGTTTTGTGATCCAACGTTGTCAATCAGGTAACTTTGAGTTCAGTACCAACGGTTTTTTTTTGTGATGTAGAGGTCTTCAACTTATACTATTTCTATAATATTTATTTACCAAACTAACTAGCAATAACAATCATAGAAATCTCATTTAATTCTTGTTCAAATAAGTATTGCAATATCCAAAATTGCTAGATTTAAAACTACAGGATACACGGCCGCAAAATATATGCACACAAATAAGTAAGCAAATACATTCACTTACATGCTTATGCAAAAGTACACTGAAGGAATAATTCTATTATTGAAATCACTGAAATCCCTAATAGAAACTTTTGTCCTTAACACCTGCACCTACATAAAAACCCTGTAACATTCAATAACAAAAAAAAAATCAGCAACTTATCATCAAGTTATCAGTATTAGTTGACTGTTGTGACACAATTTTCTGCTTTTGACACAGAATAAGAACAATTCAGGTGACATTTCAGAAATTCAACCTCAATCGTAGTTGGTTGGGTTTATACTCCAATTCCAGCTTAAATCATTGTTGGTTTTATTATCCAATCCCAGCTTCAATCGTAGTTTGGTTTATAGTTCAATTCTAGTTTCAGTTGTAGTTGATTTTATACTCCCATTCCAGCTCCAAGCATTCTTGGTTTTATTGTCCTATCCTAGCTGCAATCTTAGTTGATTTTATGCTCTAATTCTTGCTTAAGCGGAACCCAATATAAAATATCAAAAGTTTATACAGCACAATCTTAATCAACGAGTTCTACACTGATCCTAGATTTCTCAAGCCAATCTATCACCTTCACAACACAATCCGTCGAGCAGAAGGAAGATACAAAGTAGAACGCCACAAAAATACCTGCGGAAAAAATTTATTAGATGTTGTAAGACCAAATATATTTAATAATATATCCATTAGTATCTTAAACATATCAAATACTTATAGAACAAAAAACTATTTAAACAATACTTTTTAAATTAGCTAAGAAAAGAAAAGAAAAATTATATAATTTATTTACTGTATTTTAAATGTCGTATCCTGCAGACGAGCCGAAGGCCTCGCGGGACTAGAACTAGGAAAAGTGTAAATTTACATCAATTTAATAATAATGAAAAAATTCTACCTTCTGTTTTATATTATAGTACATTTAAAATTTTAATCGTAATTAAACGAATATATAAGTCGAATATAACCTCCTGGCCCACGATGTCGAACGATAACGTTCGCTTAGATAAGACTTAAGACACAAACTTTTTATCGTATCTATTTTTTACTCAATCAAGTTTGTTTATTCCACAATCAAGTTTGTGTCTTAAGTCTTATCTAAGCGAACGTTATCGTTTGACATCGTGGGTCAGGGGGTAAGATTCATTCGTAGTACTTTTCATTGTTCAATTCTAGTTTCAGTTATAGTGTAACTGACATATCATAATTTTGCAAATTTCTTTGGCATTTTCTGTAAGTGTAGAACAAAAAAAAAAACCCTCAAGTAAACATTGAAGTATTGCATTGCATGTTTATTGGAGCAAGAAATAGTAAAGTGTAACCAACTCATACATTCAACCAAACCAAATACTGTTAAACGTGTAAACACTCCATCGTCTAACATACACAGCCACACGCACACACACACTTCAGCACACATACATACATTTGCAAATACACTGGCATATACATACACACCAACTTCAACGTAATAAAAAACATGTATATATCATTTACATTTACACAATTTGCAAATTCAGAAACAGTTAAAAATTATATAAAATATAGTTCATAAGCTCGTGCTTTCTCTCACTCTTACACTCCTCCTGCTCGCCTACTGTAGGCAAAATATATAAATGAAAATTGTATTTCTCCCAACAAAAGTAGGAAAAAAGAGTAAATATTTACACAAAACTGTTGCTGAAATAACAACAACACGTACACTAACACCAAAATTGGTAGTTGTTATAAGAGCATATGTTGAAGTTAAACTTACAATGGGGTTTAAACAATTACTATTACTTTAATATACTTCAATACACACACAAATATGCACAAAATGCTCACATGCATTTGAACTTTTATTTGCAAAACCTGCACACATACATATTTATATATAGAGTAATATATACATACATACATACATATATTTTCATTGACTTGTGTAGCAAGCAGCTGTGTGCATATTTCAGAAAAACTCCCAACAACTCTGCAAATTCTATGATTTTTTTTTTGGATTAAATTACAATTAAATTCATATAAAACAATATCCTGTGGTGTTCTGTGCTTTTGTTGCATGAAATCCATGTCCATGTCTAAAAAAAAAATACAAAAAACGAAAAATAAAACAGCAAAATTTTCAGAAGCTTTTAAATGCAACAACAGTGAAAATGTACAGTGGGTAAAAATTACAAAAAGGGAAAAATTTTGTAAATTAACAAAATATAAATGCAAGCAAAGATCCAAGCCATACGTATTTTTTTACAGTCCAATTCCAGCTTCAAACGTAGTTCTCCGATTTCTTTTTCAAATGTTGTTCCCTTTACAGCCAAATTTTAGCCACAAATTTTGTTTCATTTATACTCCAATTCCGGCTCCAAGTTTTGTTTTCTTTATACTCAGATTTGAGCTTCAAAGTCAGTTCTTTTCATAGTTCTTTTTATAGTCCAATTTTAGACTAAATCCTGGTTCTGTTTCTAGTCAAATTTTAGCTTCAATCGTACTTATTTTTCTTGTCGCATTTTATCTTAAATCGTGATTATTTTTCTAGTCCAATATTAGTTTCAATCATTCTTTATTTTATAGTCCAATTCCATCTTCAAAATTTGTTCTGTTTGTAATCAAATTTCAGCTTCAAAGTCAGTTATTTTCATAATTATTTTTATAGTTCAATTTTAGCTTGAATCCTGGTTTAGTTTCTAATTCAATTTTAATTTCAATCGTGGTTATTTTTATAGTCCCATTTGTAGTTCAATTCCAGCTTTAAATGTTGTTCGTTTTATAGTCAAATTCAAACTTTGTTCCCTTTTAGTCGAATATCAGCTTCAAAGCCAGCTATTTTCATAGTTCTTTTGATAGTACAATTTTAACTTCAATCCTGGTTCTGTTTCCAGTCCAATTTATGCTTCATTCGTGGTTATTTTACTAATCTAATTCCAGTTTCAATCGTAGTGAATTTTCGAGTCCAGTTCCAGCTTCAAATGATGTTCCTTTTATAGTCCAATACCAGCTTGTTCTTTTTGTAGTACAATTATACTTACAAACGTATAATTTTGCGAAGAGTACAAAGCTGCTTAGAATTTTGTTATAAACATCAAATGTGAAGTGATGTCGACCGTTTGCCATCAAAGACTTTGTTCAATAAAGGCACTGTTGTTTCTGGTTTAAAATAGTAACAGGAATCTTTAAAAATCTGTTGCTCCACTATTGTAACTCCGATTGCACAGCGTGAATTTGGCGTTTATATGGTTTGTGTTGTTGTTATTATTGTTGCTGCTGTTGTTTTCTCTCCAATTTTATTTCTCATTCTAATAATGAACATTCAACATGAAATATGCATCCTTTGTGAAGGTATAATATACAATGTGGGTATGTGTAAGTAAAATTCCAATATTATGTGCATATGAATGAAGGTCTACAACAGTAGAGTGTGTTTATATATTAAAACATACCCTGTAGTTTCATATAAGACAGTTTTATAGCTGGCACTAGTTTAAATAATTCTATTTCGACAGGTTTTAAAAATTGATCGAATTGGTAAATATAGCGGTTAACTTTAACTGTTGGATAATCTGTAGTGCTTTCTAATAAACAATATATATCTCGTATATAACTAACTCCAAGATTTACAGGGTTTATAAACAAGGCAATACACAATAGTTTTGTATTTTAGTATTTTCAAATGTAAACATCTATAGTGCATTTCATTTGGAATTTTCGCTTCTTTATGAAATTTGTAAATGTACAAATATGCCCAAATCTAGCTTTGTACCAGCTAAAGTTTCCATTTGTTTGAAAATCAGTTCATTTGGTAGCATCTATTAGAAGTTGTAGTAAAAGTAGTAGAAATTGTTTTAATAAACTTAAATTCGCGCAAAAAAGTTAATTTTTCATTTTCACTTTACGAACTTAAAACATGCTGAAAATTAATAATAATGGCAAAAGATTAAAACAAGTTTCAGATAACAGTAAGTTCATATATATGAGAGTGGTAATAAGAAATATTAACACTTGAATAATTTGCAAAAGATAATGGAGTGTTTATGTAAAAATTTAAGAAATTAGGGTAAGATAGGAATAAAAACTAGAGAATTATTTGCAAAAAAATTAGGAAATAGTTTTAAATTGTGGCTAAAAGTAAATACTAAGGTTTTCTTTATATGTTCTAAAGTGGGTCGTTTTTTAGTCCAATTATAGATTCAATCGTGTTTTTTCTAGTTCAATTTCAGCTTCAATCGTGGCTATTTTTCGCAACCAATATTGGCTTCAATCTTGGTTCTTTTTTTAGAAAAATTTTAGGCTTAATCGTTGTTTTTTTCACAACTAATTTTAGCTTCAATCGTTGTTCTATTTCGCAACTAATTTTAGCTTGAATCGTGGTTCTTTTTCTTGCCCAATTTTAGCCTCAATCATGGTTCTTTTTTGCAACCAAAAGTAGCTTGAATCGTGGTTCTTTTTTTAGACCAATTTTAGCTTCAATCTTGGTTCTTTTTTTAGACAAATTTTAGCTTGAATCATTTTTTTCGCAACCAATTTTAGCTTCAATCGTAGTTCTCTTTCGCAACGAATTTTAGCTTGAATCGTGGTTCTTTTTCTAGTCCAATTTTAGCTTCAATCATGGTTCTTTTTTGCAACCAAAAGTAGCTTCAATCGTGGTTCTTTTTTTTAGACCAATTTTAGCTTCAATCATGGTTCTTTTTTGCAACCAAAAGTAGCTTCAATCTTGGTTCTTTTTTAGACAAATTTTAGCTTGATTCATGGTTCTCATTCTAGTCCAATTTTAGGCTCAATCGTTGTTTTTTTTTGCAACCAATTTTAGCTTCTATCGTAGTTCTCTTTCGCAACCAATTTTAGCTTCAATCGTGGTTCTTTTTCTAGTCCAATTTTAGCCTCAATTGTGGTTCTTTTTCTAGTCTAATTTTAGCTTCAATCGTAGTTCTCTTTCGCAACCAATTTTAGCTTCAATCTTGGTGCTTTTTTTAGACAAATTTTAACTTGAATCATTTTCTTCGCAACCAATTTTAGCTTCAATCGCAGTTCTTTTTCGCAACGAATTTTAGCTTGAATCGTGGTTCTTTTTCTAGTCCAATTTTAGCTTCAATCATGGTTCTTTTTTGCAACCAAAAGTAGCTTCAATCTTGGTTCTTTTTTAGACAAATTTTAGCTTGATTCATGGTTCTCATTCTAGTCCAATCGTTGTTTTTTTTTGCAACCAATTTTAGCTTCAATCGTAGTTCTCTTTCGCAACCAATTTTAGCTTCAATCGTGGTTCTTTTTCTAGTCCAATTTTAGCCTCAATTGTGGTTCTTTTTCTAGTCTAATTTTAGCTTCAATCGTAGTTTTCTTTCGCAACCAATTTTAGCTTTAATCGTGGTTCTTTTTCTAGTTAAATTTTAGCTTCAATCGTAATTCTTTTTCTAGTCCAATTTTAGTCTCAATCATGGTTTTTTTTCTGGTTAAATTTTAGCTTCAGTGGTGGTTCTCATTCGCAACCAATTTTAGCTTAAATCGTGGTTATTTTTCTAGTCCAATTTTAGCTTCAATCATGGTTCTTTTTTGCAATCAAAAGTAGTTTCAATCATGGTTCTTTTTTAGACCAATTTTGCCTTCAATCGTGGTTCTTTTTTTAGGCCAATTTTAGCTTCAATCATGATTCTTTTTCTACTCCAATTTTAGCCTCAATTGTGGTTCTTTTCCTAGTCCAATTTTAGCTTCAATTGTGGTTCTCACTCGCAACGAATATTAGCTTCAATCTTGGTTCTCTTTTTAGACAAATTTTAGCTTGAATCATGGTTCTTTTTCTGGTTAAATTTTAGTTTCAATCGTGGTTACTTTTTGCAACCAATTTTAGCTTTAATGGTGGTTGTTTTTGTAATCCAATTTTAGCCTCAATTGTTGTTCTTTTTCTAGCCCAATTTTAGCCTCAATCATGGTTCTTTTTTGCAACCAAAAGTAGCTTGAATCGTGGTTCTTTTTTTAGACCAATTTTAGGTTCAATCGTGGTTCTTTTCCTAGTCCAATTTTAGCTTCAATTGTGGTTCTCACTCGCAACGAATATTAGCTTCAATCTTGGTTCTTTTTTTAGACAAATTTTAGCTTGAATCATGGTTCTTATTCTAGTCCAATTTTAGGCTCAATCGTTGTTTTTTTTCGCAACCAATTTTAGCTTCAATCGTGGTTTTTTTCTAGTCCAATTTTAGCCTCAATCATGGTTCTTTTTCTGGTTAAATTTTAGTTTCAATCGTGGTTCTCTTTCGCAGCCAATTTCAGATTCAATCTTGGTTATTTTTGTAATCCAATTTTAGCCTCAATTGTTGTTCTTTTTCTAGTCCAATTTTAGCCTCAATTGTGGTTTTTTTTCTAGTTAAATTTTAGCTACATTCGTGGTTCTCTTTCGCAGCCAATTTCAGATTCAATCTTGGTTATTTTTCCATTCCAATTTTAGCTTCAATCATGGTTCCTTATTAGGTTCAATAGTGACTTTTTTAGACCAATTTTAGCTTCAAGCCTGATTCGTTTCATCTAGTCCAATTTTAGCTTTAATTTTGATGCTTTTTATACTCAACTAAATGGTTAAACAACTTTTTCTCTATTTGGTTAAAAATGATTTAAATATTTTATATCAAAATACTTTTGTTAAGGTGAGAAAACAATGCAACTGCCAACACAGAAAAAGTTCCACCAATCATTTTGTTTTCATGTTTTTATCTCAGCCAATATTTACACCAAATAAATGACCACTTTTTATTTTTATATTGCTTCCCCCTCAAAACAACAGACAAAAAACTGAAAATATAAATCTATGAAAATTTTGTTAAAAATTAAAATGTTCAAAAAAAAAAGTTCCAATGAAATGAACGTTAAACTTAGCAAACGCACACATTATGATGTATTTCATTCATGACCACATAGAGCCGTGATTTTAGCGCAAATTTTCTCGCAGCTTTTTTGTTCGTTCGATTTTTTTATTATCCCGTAAAGTTCATTCAACGATGAAAAAATTTCACTAAAAAAATGCAATTTTTATTAAAGAAAACATTGTATGGCAGAAAAAAGTAGAGCCACAAATTGCTAAAAAAAAAGTTGTATTCAGTATAAAATAAAATCAACGTTGAAATGTTTTTGAACCAAATAATAACACGTCAAAAATTAATAAACCTCAGCGGAAAAAATGGTAAGAAAATCTGCAGATGGTTAAGGCTGGTCTTAGAATACTCTACATAAAGATATCGATTGAAAATGTGGATGCTGTACAGCTTTAAAGTGATAAAATAATGACTCGGTATTCTCAGGTTCAAGGGGTATACATAACTAATTTTTTACAATACCTAAATTATACTATCAAAAGTGATGTAGTGGCTAGTAAAACCACTCCATCATTAAGTTTATTTAATTTCCAACAATCAACTTTGCTCAACGCTACCGTACACAAACCTTTGATTTTAGATTTAGTTTTCTTTCTCAAGAAAATAATGTATACAATTTTTTTAGAAAAAAATTCAAATAAAAAATTCCCATACAAATGAAGAAAAATATAAAAGATTATTAAAGTAAATACTTTTGTGTTCAAAAAAGCCAAAATGTTGAAGAGTAGTGTTTTTTCCAAAAAAGTCCTTTAACATCATTTTTCTTTATTTTGCGATTTCTTTTTTGTTCATAAAAGAAAACAAACTCAATGATGAGGAACAAATTTATTTAGAGGTTTTTTTCTGCTGTTTGGGTTGTTTTTATTTCATAAAAATGGGAAAAGAAAAACCACAAAATTTTAAAGTATTTATTTTTTATAATTTTTTCTTTCTACTTTAGCATCACGCAGAATTCGCATTTTAAGTAGAGATTTTATGATTTTTAATTTTGTAGAAAAATAAACAAGAAAAGAAACAAATATATATGTATATATATATATATATATATATATATATATATATATATATATATATATAGAAAGAGAGAGAGAATGCTACGACAATTCAATGTTTGTTCATGTTTAAACGAAAATGGACACAATTTGTTTAAGTTTAAAGGTTTTTAAAGGAGGGTCTCTCACTTAAAGTTTAGTTAATTTGATATTTTGTTTTTAAAGCAAATAAAGCAAAAAATTTAAGTATTTTGTATATTTCTAGGTTCTAATTCAGGTACAGTTCAGGTTCTAGTTTAATTTGTAGTTCAGGTTCTAGTTCAGGTTCTAGTTATACCCGACACCACCATAGTGGGTAGGGTATATTTGATTTGTGCGGATATTTATAACGCCCAAAAATATTAGTCTAACAATCACCTTCAAGTATACCGAACGATCCACAATCATTTTCTGGGTCGATTTAACGATGTCATTCGGTCCGTCCGTCCGGCTGGCTGTGCATGCAAACCTTGTGCGCAAAGTACAGGTCGCAGTTTTAAAGATATTTTGATAAAATTTAGTACATGATATTTTTTTTTTTGACCAAAGGTTGCTTAGAATTGAAACTGGTTAAAATCGGTTCATTATTTTACAAATGTCTGCCCGAAACAGGGGTTTATCGGTAATAAATGTTTGACTTATGCACGTGTTCCCAACAAATTTCTCCAGAAATAAGTTGTACAAGCCTAATAGTTATATATTGTATATATGTATGTACACTTAACTTTTAATCAATATTAATATAATGTATATTAATTTACTTTGTGCCCCTATTCATGCGATGCCACTGATTGTTTACTTAAATTAGATCAAAAGAATTTAAAAAATGCTATTAATAGAACAAACATAAATACTTTACAATAGTATTATTGAATAAAAAACTTTTCTCTTAAAAAAATAAATATTAGTTCAATTCCTTCTCTAACTAATAAGCAATTCTAATAGAACAGAATATGCTATAAAAAGATTTATAATATTATTATAAAGCCCGTTACAATTTAAGTAAACAACTAAAGGCATGCACAATCATGATAAAGTATCAAGAAGTACAGCAATCAGATTTTGGCAGTCGAACAGTAAAGTTCACATAACAAAAATCAAAGATCATAATTTTAAATTTAAATAAATAATTAAGGATTAATATAATCCATAATTAAGGATTAATATAATCCAATACGTAATACCCAATCTCATCAAAAAATTTTGTGCAGATCAGTCATTAATTGAACATAGCTTCCTCATAAGGGCCGCTGCCGAAAATCACTTTAATGGCTAAATTCACAGTCTTTAGTTAGCTAATGACAAAGGCTTCACTAAGATTCTTTATTCGCAATGCTTAGTTTGCCATTAGTTAAACCCTCAAACGTCGTTGGTTAACTATTAGTCAAATAACAGTTGTTGCTATGAAATTGCAAATATGTCTTACGAATTTAAATAATGGCTAAATTCACAGCCTTAATAGTAATAGTTAAACAATAGTTAGTATTTTAGTTTACCAATGGTTAACCAATGACTGAGAATTCGGCCATACAGAGCATAAGTCTCTGAAAAATATTGGCATCTAAATCATATTCATTATAAGCCTGTTTCATATACACAACTATCATTTGGTCTAATTTTGTGATGATCGATCTATAATTAGTCAAAGCTCCCGTATAAGGCCAGCTGCCGAAAATCCGTTTAACAACAACGAATCTCCTAATAATGCAAAAATCCCAATAAAATTAAAAACAAATAAGTTTCACATACACTGAAATTATGACAACTATTTTTATAACGATCGGTCTAAAATAAGTCATAGCTGCTATATAAGATCTTCTTTGAAAATCATCTATAAATCTGTTACAAATGTTTATATCGATATAAAATTTAACACAAAGAATGCACAAAAGTCATGTCACTAAATTTTTGAATGATCGGTCCATAATAGATCATATCCTCTGAAAATCAGTTTTTACACATATACTGGGTGTAGGATATTATATGGTCGGGCTTGGCCGCTTGTTCACGTTTTAGTTCAGTTCTAGTTCAGATTTTCTGTGTTGTACATAGAACTGTACTAGTTTACTAACTCCACTCAAATGTCAATAAACTTTCTTTACAAATTCAATATTTAAGTACATAATTGAAATACACTGTTTTTACCTTAATTTTAATCACTCAATAAATATTACAAACATTCATTAACAAACATTTCTACATTTTTATCATCATTAATGAAACATCATTGAACAACTAAATAATTGTATAGGGACTTGTATAGATAGATATTGCTTTGTATTTAATATTGAAGTTTATCATTAAAACAGTAAGACAAACACAAGACTATCATTATATAAATAATTCTATCGTTATCAATCAATAACAATAAAAGAAATACCAGCTGGATGTTATAAACGGTTGTAGTGAATCTGAAATACCCTGCAACTAAAACTGAAGATACTCATATACGACTCGTCTGAATGTGTTGAAGTTTAAAAGTTTTTTTTTTTTTAATAACAATTATTATTTTTAGTTGAACTGTTAATTTTTAATTTTTGATATTTCTTTAATTAGGCTTGAGTTTATTAAATTATTTTTATTGAAGGCAGGAATTGTTACATGCAAATTATTATTAAAATTTATTGATAATTTTTCGGCTGCGTTGGGGATTTTTAATGTTAAGTTATTTGCAGACAGAACTTTCAGACAATCTGGCGTATAGTCAATTATAGCCCTATTGGCTCTAAGTAATATAATGGCCACACACGTAACTACTAAATAAAATATATTATAAGTATATTTTACTTAATTTATATAAAAAACTTCTTAAGATAATAATTAATATTCTGATTGAATCTTATTAATTTGATTTTGCCAGTTTAAAGAAATTCTCTAAGAACTTCTTACCAATTAAGAATATATTGTAATGTAATGTTACATATAGAAAGACACATTTATATTTATTCTCAAGAGTTGTGGTGCAGGGTATAAAAAGAAAGACGTCAACTGAAATATAAAGAAAATATTAAATACACTCAAAGATCAAACGATGCATTTTGTACTATAATTTCATTAATTTTTGTTGAAAATAAAATACAAGTAAAATCTCAATTTCTTTTACTTCAATAAATATATTTAACGATTTATTCAATATGCAAGCTAAACATAAAACTATAAAATATTTGACTTTAATCTAAGCTGACAATTACGGCAAGAGAGTTTACATAAAGCTTTGTCTTGTCACATGCTAATTTCTTGTTTTAATAATTTCACTTTAAAAATCTAATGTTGTCATTTTAATAAATTAAAATAATAAATTAATAAATTGAAATGATTCAAGTAACTAAATTCTGTTTCTGTATAGTATAACTGAAAATGCTCTGGATTATTTAAAAAAAAATGTAACCCCTGCTTGATATTGAATTTATAACTGCACACATCCTTCAGGAAAATGTACTCGTAAGTCTTCTCATATTGTCATTAACAATTTGTCCTCTTGTTAAGGAGGAAGCAGAAAAAGCACAAGCTAATTATGTTTAATATATTAAATCACACCTTAAAATTGACTTCTTGCCTGGCTGTCAGTTTTCCTGCCAGTTAACTGGCTTGCCGTACTCCATTTCATACACTCTTCTTTCTACTCCCCCGCCCTCCTCCCACCATCTTCATAACCATTTAACTTTATTATGGTTTAAACTTTATTCCGCACATTTGAAACAAAGAGTTTTTTCTTCCTTTGTCAAATTTTGTTTTTTTCATGTTGCCAGGGGTTGGTTGTGATTAGATATCCTTGTTGTTACTGTTTTCAGTTTTGATGTTTTGTTTCGTTTGTTGTGTCAAATGTCAAAATATAACATTTGCGCCTAATTACAAATTCAAATTAAATTTAAACGAAATTTTAAAAGTACTTTTTTACGTAGCTAACAAGATGTTTAAGATTTTAAAGATTTAAGAAACATTACTTAATAGGAGTGGGTTGAATGGGATAAAAACTTAAGGATTTCTCACAAATTTTGTTTGAATAACCAAAAAATTAATATGAATTACTGACAAGGGCAAAGACTATAAAGAAGCTGTCAATATCATTTGAGTTGGATGTATTTTCCTAAAGCTTTAAACTCGCAAATTGAAATAATTTGTTTAACAGACTGAACATAACTTATCTTGAACTAAACTAGAGCCTGAACTCAAACTTGAACCGGAACTAGAACACGAGAACTGAGTACCAGAACTCTAACTGATTTAGATTGCATTTTTTGTTTTGTTTCATAATGTACATCGAAACTTCTACTGCAAGTAATATTACAGCAATTTCCGGCCACTCACGTACAGCTTTAACTGTCCAATTATAACTGACATAATTAACTGTGAACTGAGATATGCACAAAACACACGTGCAGTTCAATACTTCAGTTTTTAACATGAATTTGAACCAGCAGGACGGTTTGGCTGCTCTCGGTGTACTTTTTGTAATTTCTTCTTTGATGCCTCAAGAAATGCAAAGAGAAAACAAGTTTTTGGCAAAACAGATTTCTTTTCCGCGTCAGATTCTACTTCTTGTAACTTTTTTGCTAGCTTGTTGTAGACAGCATCTTTTTTGGTGCGATCATGGTACTCGTTAAATTTAACTTACCATAGGCAAGATTTTGATCTATACGAGGTCTGATCATTTGGGAGGAGGAAAAAGTCAGCGGGGGCCAAGTCCGATGAATACGGTGGTTGAGGCATGATAACAGTTTTGTTTTTGGACAAAAACTCACGCACAAGCATCGATGTGTGAGCTGGTTCGTTATCATTGGTTTTTTCACAATTCTGTGCGTTTCTGACGAATTGCTTTGCGCAAACGGCGCATAACTTCAAGGTAGTATTTCTTATTGACCGTACGCCTTTGTGCAAGAATTCATGATGTACCACGCCATTACAGTCGAAGAAAACAGTGACCAGCTCACATTTGACCGAACTGGATGTGCTTTTTTAGGTCTTGGCTCTTCAGGACGTTTTCATTGGGATGACTGGATTTTGGTTTCAATGTAATAGCCATACACCCATGAGTCGTCATCAGCTATGACGTTTTTAGCAATTTTGGAACAATCTTCGCTGCCGCACATTTCATGCCTAAAACATCCGTAAAAATTGCTTGGCATAAGCCGAACGATATGCCAGCATAATCAGAAACCTCTCTGATAGTGATTCGGCGATTATCCAAAATCATTTTCTTCACTGCTTCAATGTTTTCATCGGTTGTTAACGTGCTCGGGCGACCAGGACGAGCATCATCACTGACATCTTCTCGGCCCTGTTATATCACAATTGAACTTGTGTTCTACTCATAGTAGACTCGCCATATGCCACAGTCAACATTTCAAATATCCTTGTGCATTTAATTTAATTTTTTACACAAAACTTAATGCAGTTTATTTGATAAATTTTTTCGAATAGTAAAAAATCGAAGAGTACACCAAAACACGACTAACATTTTTATCTGTCAAAAACAAACTGACAATGCAAAATGGCTAATATTACTAATATATATGAAAGACATGTGTACCAACATAACAGAAAAAAATGCGTAACTCACGACACAAATTTAACTAAGAACGGTTCAGTTAGACAACCACACACGTTCTTCAGTTGAAACTGTGAGTTAAAAAAAAATTTAATTTCTCAGTTAAACTGAACAGTTGAGTCGTACTGAACAGTTAAAACTGTACGGCTTAACCACAGGAGTTTGAACTCAATTAGTATTAAATTTTTTTTACTGACTATTTTTTCTGAACACCTTTCTTTATTAATTGCCAAGCATTTTTCTTGCACCTTCTTGTTTTTCTATCAATTTCTCCTAACAAATGTGACCTGTTTGCTAAAATTAGCTATTTAAAATTTATTTTCATTTTTGCCTTAACAAAAGCCTTTTAAATTATATGCCTTTTAATAATGATTTGTTATAGACATCTAAAAGTACATGAATGGCTTTATAAAATTGAATTTAATTTAATTCTTTGTAAAGAAAATAAGATTTATTTTGTATAGTTATAATAATAACAATAATAAGAACGATAATAATAAGCGGTTTATTTAAAGATAAAATACAAACAGCCTTAACAAAAGAGCAATAAATTTCAATTATTTAGTTAAAAATACACATGTATTCAAATGAACATACACGATCACAATGACACGAATACACAGGCACTTTTATAAAAGTAAAGTACAAAATAAGCAGTAATTTAAATTTTGTATTGTAAATGATTTTATGTGTTTTTGAAAGGATACAGAAATGTAAGAAATTAAGAATTCTGGGAATATTTTAATTAGAAAATCTTTTGTTAAAAATGTTTTCTGATTTTTACATAAGTTTTAATAGAATAGTAAATCTGGCCGAGATCTAAAACAGACTTTCTTAAAAAACATCTCTGCAACTTTGCTCTAAATACTTTGAATTTATACTCTATATTACAAAAGATGTTGAAAAATATAAATAAATTTAAACGAATGTAATTAACATTTGCACTCTTTTAATCATTCTGCTCAAGTAACATTCATATAAACTAAACTCGGCCAATCTTCTTGTCTTTACACCACATTATTTCCACACCCCAAAGTATGCTACACATTATACAAATGTTATAGTTTTTTTTTTGTCTCAACAATTTTAGTTTGTGCATTAAATCAAACAAAATTGTTCATCTTCATTTAAATTTTAAATTATACTAGGTGGCGCAAAAGTAAACTTCCGATGTTTTTTGGCTGTCACCGACCGATTATTGGGCAAATAAATAGTCAGCAATATTCCGCGTTCTGGAGCAGTGTAGCGTAACATTGTTTATTAACGTGTATTTCGCATGTGTTTACTACACAAATGTCAAAACAAAACTGACATTAGGGGCCTCGCGAAATTTATACCATTTTCTGATGGGAGGATTACTTTTGCGCCACCTTGTACAATTACGTTCTTTGCCAACCTTATTTCACTTTCATTATAAGTATGTAAATATATACAGTAATATTACCCCATACACAACATACATTAACACATAATGTTCTGTGTTTTACAATGTATATAAAATACATTACATTTTTTTAAAGATAAAACCTCATACTTTTATGATAATTTTGCTGTTTGCTTTCAATAGCAAATAGTAGTATAAGGAGGGTGTAATAAAACAGACAACAAGGGTTAAGCAAAAGTAAAAACATTAAAGTAAATTTTTAATAAGGTTGTTTAGGTGTGTATTTGGATGTGTGCCTGTATTTGAGAGTTCTTTTTATAGTTCTAAAACAGAAAATTTTACATAAGACATACATTTACAAACACGCACGTTCTTACACTAAAAAAAAATTAGCAGATATTCGTAAAGGCAATTATACTTAAAATAATAAATATATACTTCTACAGTGGATAGCAAATGTCAACATACGCTCTCCAAATACCGCGTATACTTACTGATGATTTTAGTCTCTATGCTTACAAAGTTCAAATGATACATGAACAATGTGTCGGCCAAGCAAATGCAAATGCTGACCTGGGCAAAAAATGTTTCATTGAAACTGTTCATCGTGTTTATGATTTTAATGGTAGAGTTGCACGCAAAAAACCGTTTACAAAACCGAAAAAAAGTCTGTGCAAACTAAATTTCATCAAATACCATGTTTGCAAGGAATCTGCATTTTAGAATTCGGTCATCTTCTCCGATTAATATAAGTTTAACATGTTCGGTTCAAATGGCATATCGTATATTTGGCGAAAACCAAATACAGAACTCAACAAAGAAAACCAAAAGGCAACAGTGAAACATGATGGCGACAGTGTCATGGTTTGGGCCTGTATGTCAGCTGTTAGTACTGGAAATTCAACATTTGTTGAAACAATCATGAACAAGTTTATCCAGCTTCAGATTCTGAAGGACTACTTGTTTTAAAGCGACCAACCAAATACGTTTAAAGACCAAGGCATTACATGAATATTGTTGTGCAACTCAACAAAAGCTTGCAAGAAATTTGGCAGCTACTGAAGCAGCAATTTCAAAATATTTGCTGAAATAATTTTTGTACCGAATGTTTGCCTGAGATCCAATACGATAAACCGAAGCATAAGAGATCGTATGAGAAGCTCAGGCAACCAGCCAAATTGACACCAAAGCCAAATATCAATGGCGCTAAGGTATTGCTCTGTATTTTGTGGTACCAAAGAGTTCCTTTCTATTATTAGCTGCTGATATCAGGCATTGGGTGAAAAACGCCCAGAATATTCGGCAAGATATGAAAAATTAAAATTTCATCATGATATTTAGAATGAAGTGTTTTGCAAGTTTTGTCATAACCGCCTTGAAGTACAAACCTTGCCACGGTATAGGCTTTACTTTACAACTTGGTTTGATTTGTTCTTGAGCAGTTCGTTGGATGCAGAATTTATATGTACCTAGGAAGATGGAATATTATCATAGTTAACAATGGGCAATACTTTAAATAAATTTATTTTGCACAACTCTTTTAAAACAAAAGATAGAAATGGGAATTTAATACCGCATTTTTAGGATATACAACCAATTTTTCTAACTGCATTTAATTGTTTTATCATTCACTGTATATTTGCACATACATACATATGTGTGTATTTATGTTTAGGTGTGTTTGTTTAACACACATGCTTGTATTTACAATAAAAATTTTCATAAACAACTAAACAGCTTTTATCAGTTAGTATTTGTGTGTATGTGTATTTTTTTTAAAAAATAATAAATTATATTTTATTTTCGTGTTCATTTCCGTTTCTACTTTTTTACTTTAATACGTGTACGCTTACTGAAATAGGTGTGTGTGTGTGTGTGTGTGTGTGGTTTTTGTGGATTTTTTGGTGCTGTTGTTTTTTTGTATCTCCAAAAAGTAAACAATTCTACGTAGTATTTTTTTAATTGCGATTTAAATATTTATAAGAAATGGAAAAAAATAAAACAGAAACAAAAATAAAAACATGTTAAAACACATCAAGCAAAGTAAATGTAACCAAAAGATAAACAAAAATAATATTTGGTATAAAATTTTAAATTTTAATAAGTTAAGCTATGTATAGACGGTTGTCAGTTCATACAATATTGTCAGATCTAGCAATGTGCTAGCAATGTACTGACATTGAAAAATTGTTAGCAAAAGGTAAATTGTCAATGCTTTTTCTTACAACGTTGGAAGAACAAATTTTAAGTTCACACGGTTGTAAGACATTTTGTGAACATTTTGCGGACAACTAAGATCTGACAACCGTCTGTAAAAAGCTTTAGATAGTTAGCAACCAGGTTGGATTAAAGAAATTATTTTTTAACGAAAATTTATGCTAAATGTTGTAAATATAAAATCAATGCAAACATTTCAACATGACAGCTTTTAATTGTCTCAGTACGCTAGCTAATACTTTCATTTATCTAAAAGCACTTAAAAATAACTTCCATTTTTTGTAGCGTTCGTGATTTCATATTTAATGCTAATATAGTGAAAACAAACATAAAATGCAAATTAGAAAAAAAAATCTTAAAAATACTTTTAAAGACATACAAATGTCACGTTATTGACCGTGAAAATTCCCATATGTAAATTTTTCTAACCCATCCTCGTATTTTTAAAAAAATTGTGTGGATTTTCTTTAAAATACCACAAAAAACTTGATAATCTATTAAAATGCTTGTTATACACAAAATAAGTAATAAGTAACATATCTAAAAAGGAGTGTGTTACTAAACGTATTTTCTCTAAGGACAACCATAAGAACAAATACTTATTATTGTGTCATTTCTTAAAAGTTTTCACATTAATTTTCTTGTTGGTTTTTTACTTACACTCTCACCGCTTTCCACTTTACTTCACTTGACTTGTTGTGTTGCTGTTCAGTTGTTTTTAATGTTACTTTCCTTTTATTAATCATTAACCTTAATGTCATGCCAAACACGTGTAAGTTGCGTAAATTCCGTAGGAGTAACATATTTTTCATGTTAAGAATATACCTTTTCTTTGAGTATGACATGATTTTATACCGGATTCTTAAGAAAGTGTCAGTTAGTGTTTGCCGGAGTAAAAAGGAATTATCTTAAAAAAAAAGGAATTTATCATACTGTACAAAGAATAGCGAACGTTGCAAATGGTAAATTGGGAAAACGTGTAATTTAATAAAATGAACTACATTTAATCATATATATATGTTGTGTTTTTTGCTTCAAATTGATTATAAAGGTCTTTTTTTGTTTCTTGTACTGTCATGTGTATAACAATGTATGTTTAAGTGATGTTGTAAAAGACAGCAATTTTAATGTTGTCTTTTATATAATGTGTTTTAGTGTCTATTTATTTAATAAATAATAGTCTTTTAATATGCATATTACATAATAAAATTTTAAAAATAATTCCCAGTAATTAACATCATCTACTGAATTGTTCATTGATAAACAAATATTCAATTGTGTTCTAGTAGTACTTCTTAATTTAAATCTATATAAGATACAGATATTTATATTATTATTAGTAACAAATACTCTGCTCAATATATTTGCAACTAGTTCAAATGATAATGCCACTCCTTCTTCTGTTTAATAAGAATATCAATATTTTTTTTTTTTGTGAATCTTCAATATACTTGTAAATTGAATTAACAATAAGTGATCGAATATTAAGTCATAGTAAAAATATTTTATTATATGAATCCAGCCACTGGGAGACACATAAATAGTCTACACGCCTGCTGGTATTACTGGTGTTCATCTCCCTTGCATTCAGCAGAGAGCCAAAGTATCCCGTCTTCTTAATCGAATATGGCCTCTGTAATTTAGGATGCTTCCGGTTAGTGGATTAGAATGACTTTCAATTTTAGTTAAATATGTTGTAGCATGTAGTAGTTACATTAAAGTATAAAATATGCTCTAATTGCCATAATAAGTGATGGCGAATATTTGTGTATACAAACTTTGATTCTAGACATATGTCGGAATCCTCAAATGGATGGGCAGACATTCGAAAATTTTATAATGAATGTACGCTCTAAAAGGGGAAGTCAAGAACTTCATCAATAATGTAAAGTAGTTGTAAGTTATTGAGTGAACAATAAGAAATCACTCATAGGGGAAGTTGGTAACTTTCAGTAAGAAAAGTATTTAAGAATAAAATTTTTTGTAAACAAAAATAGTTAACAGTTAAAATACAGTTAACAAACAGTTAACCACACTTATCTAAATAGTGTTTTTATTACTTTTGTGGACGAAAACAATAGATATACATTAAATTGAAGGTACATGCAGTCTATTTGGCATAATTGATGTTTATTATGATTTCGTTTATAAAAGTTTGGGAACAAATCACTGTTTTCAATTCAACACTCATGCTAAAAGACTTAGATTATGCTGTATACACACCTACATTTTTAAAATAATGAAGAGAATGAGACTAGTTTCCATCTATAACATTGTCCAGCTCTAAGTTATTATCGTATTATGTTAATGCATATATCAAGAACAACGACAGGTTCCTGAATTGTAACTTACCACGTTGAAGTTTTGTTATCACTTTGCTCGTGGGCACCAATCACTATTTAGAATTCAACACTCAAGCTAAAAGACTTAGGTTTTCAAAATAATGAAGACAATTGGCCAGCTCTAAGTTATCATCATATTGCGTAAAAGCATATATCAGGAGTCAGGATTGTAATCTCCTCAGCCCGAAGTTGGTTAATCACGAACCTTTATGTACTTATATCTTTTACAATCTCCAAAAAAAACACACTTTTCTCTTACTTAAATTAATATGTATAGTTGTATTTATAGTATTATAGCAGTACAAAATATTTAGTAGATCCGCAATGTTTGTTTGGTCAGTTGGTTAAAATCTGTCAAAAGTTCTTTGTTATTTAAATAGCTTCAATTTCGCATTCACCAATAAAATATTTCATATTATTTATTTGCTTATTATAAAAACATTTTATCAATATTGAAACTTAAATTAAATAAAACTTAATATTTGTTATTTGTTTGCTACACATTAAATATTATAAATCTTTTATTTATTAAGTTTATAAACTCTAAATCTATAGATAAACAACAATTTAAAATTTATATGATACAAAGCAGCAAAAAAAAAAATAGAAAACAATACAAAAAACCAAAGACAATATAAAAATGACAAATTTATATGTAAGTTTAGACAAATACACATAAAATATGAAAAAGAAAAACAAAAGAAAATATGTAGAAATAGCAAAAACTAAATAAATAAATAAATAAAAACGAAGAATGAATTTATTAAATATACAAAACATAAAAGATACCATATACACCAAAAACAATAACAAATCATATTTGAGAATAATGCCACATATGGATGTGTGTGGCTAAAGGATAACATGGAAAAACAATATCCTACTTTTGTTGGTTTGATGTTTCACAATTCTACAGATGGATATAGTCAGAGAAAATACCAGTTAATAACAAGAACAATTCCAAAGAAATTTACAAAAAAGAAAGCCAGACATATATTTGAGTTATCCTACTAACTGTTGTTGTTGTTGTTGTTTGTAACAGTTAAACAAAATAAGTTTCAATCAGGGGGTCCTACAGCGAGGTACAGTCCAAGAAATTGAGTCACTTCTACTTAGTTGGCCCATAAATCCATTGGGCGAAGTGAAGTATGGTTGGCTGCACAGCTGAACATGTGGGGGGTATCATGCGGACAGTGGATCGCACAACACACTACAGGGAAAAATCGTTCTTTACCGTACTGTCCGTATATGGAACAAACTACCAGCAGAAGTATTCCCTGCCACTTTCAATATTGGAAAATTTAAGTCAAATGTTCACAGACCCTACTCCCTCTATCCTCGCTCCCGTAACCTATTTTTCTACACAATGCATTGCATAAGTAGGAGTCGTCCCCTGAGTGCTGGTCCAAGAAAAAAAATAAGTTTAGGACGACACACTTAATGCCAAAAGTCATCAAGTCTGTTGCTCTATGCCGACCTCAGTTATTTTCCGTGGCAGTTGTTTTTCGGTTTCTGCAATGAACGGTATGACAATCATGCAGTATCCTGCTACCGCGGTATGTGAATGTCTTTCAAAGCTGCTACACACGAGTTTTGATCTAGCAGATCTTGTACGTACCATTGTATATCTCGTATATTCGAAGGTGCTTCCTGATATGCCTTGTGGGTGACATCAGCTGTATGATGTTAAAGCTTGGGTGACTCCTACGATGACATCATAGAAGGAACTGTTTTGTCAACATGACATTATGTTCCATGACAGGTAGAACCTTGTGTTTTAAGGTTACTTGCATGCAGGCTATGATGGTAAGGTGGCATTTTGGCAGCTTTGTATGATTCTACACTAGGTATAAGTCAACGTAGGGGCAGTGTAATTCATCACAGACCGACCAACCGTTTTATAGGCAGCCCACAAGGTTTGTTTGTCCATACCCCAGGTGCTGCCGGCTAGCGCTTTAAGGACCTTGTTTCTAATTCGTAATTTGACTCCCAAGATTTTTGGATGTTTTTCTACAATGCTAAGATTCATTTTTACTACTAAGTGTGCTTTGATTTCACACATTTTAAGTTATTTTCAGTGTATCTTTTATATCCTTACAAATCGTACATTTTCTATACAGTCTAATTTGAGTCCTGTTGCTAGTTTTGGTCCCTTAACTAAATAAATGCATGAATTTGTATAAAGTTGCTGGCCTGCTGTTTCAGCAATAGAAATAGCAACAGCAGAGTAGGAGATAAAAATTATTTGTTTGAAAGATGATGTTAAGCCTTTATACGTGTCATAGAACATATTCATATTTAACTCAAGTTTATTGTTTTACTATATATATTATATTGGAAGCCAAAACAACAAAATGAAGGCATACAGAAACCTACAACAAAACAGGAAAAACTACAAATTCTTAAAAACAGTTTTTTACTTAAAACACAAGTATGTATGTACATATATGTAGATGTCTATAAAAATATAAATCTAGCAAAAATAATAACCAGAACTTGTGGCTTCCCCTTTGCTGTGCTGTGCAAAACATGATGAGTTTATAAAATGTTGTTGGTAAACAAAATTTATTTAATTTTTGTTACAACTTTTTTCATCATCATCATCATCATCAGCTCTCTCATTGCAGATTTTCAGTTTGGCAATTTTTCAAAAATAACCAAAAAACTATATTGTTTAAATGGAAAACTTTTGTTTTATAAAGACAAAACGAAGGTAATAGAAATGTTGCTTAATAATATAAATCATTTGCCAAGACACTTAGGATTCAAGAAAACGTAAAGAGTTCACAGTGTCATTTTTATGTGCAAACAAAAGGATAAGGATACATTTCTTTTGTACAAAAGTTTTTATTTGCCAATTATAAAAATGAAAAGCAAAGTATTGAAGATTTGGGGAAAAAAAAACAACCATAAGAGAAATTATTGTTTTCAGTAACAGATTTCTGAAATTATGAGTAATAAGGAATTGGTGTCGTGTTGACTTAAAACTTTGAACAAAGTTTCCAGCCCAAGTTTATGTTTAAAAATTTTCGAAGAGATCATTAAATGATCAAATAATCGATTTCTTTTTATTACTTTAGTCATCCATAAAACATTTTTGAAACGATTGCAGGATGATTCAGAAAGAAAATACTTACATTAGCAAACTGATTTTGTATGAACATTACCTTAGTCTCAAATTGTCCTTTAAACTACATTTTAGGGTTTTAAACTCTGCCTTTAAATATTACCCATATATAAATATTCCTATTTAACAATTAAACCTCCTTGTAATCTCAAGAGTCGAAATATTTATTTTCACTTAAACAAATATACTTCAAGCAGCAAAAACGAAAACTTAAAGCGTCAAAATAAGCTACTCTTACGAAAACAAGAAACAAAAACCAAACTATATATACAAAATAAAATACATGCTTAAAGTGCTGTGTTGAAGAGCACAAGTGTTAAAAATTTCTTTTAAATGAGTTACAAACAGACACATTCATCTAGCTCATGCCAAGGAGAATACACACAAAACTAAAAACTGCAAAAGTTAAACAGGGCCCTAAAATGCAGTTGAAAATTAAAAAGACACATAAATACTTACATTTATACACTTCACACGCTAAGAAAACTCTTTCGTTTTCTGCGCTGCTACAGAACTGTGCTTCTTTTGAATTCTCAAACAGCATAAAATATTTGGTTACTATACAAATACATGCTAATGTTAAGAAAATATTCGTACGTGTTTATAATATATAATTTTTATTTAACATTTTCACTTTTCATTTTCTTATTTATTTTTATATATAAATATAAAACTTTTTTTTGGGGCGTTTAAAATAAGATAAATCCACTTACACTTGTACTGTAAAGTGGTGCAAAGAAAAAAGGCTTATGTTTGGCTGTAAAAAGGAGAACAATTTGTTTGGGTATTTACGATTAAGTAAGGATATGTTGTTGAAATGATAATTGTAAAGACCTTGATTGTTTGTGAACTTCTTTACACATATGTAGGTTATACTAACGTGTTGTAAGGGCATAAGTAAACAAAGCTTAAAATTCTTTATAAATTTAAAAACAAAACTTAAAATGCTGCACTGATTTTCTCACCTTACTCATACCAAAATAATAATACCAATCTTCTTTTTCACGCATGATTTTCATCCTACTGCATTTTTCTTTGAAACTAGATTTTTTAATTTTCCCAAACAGTTCGTTAAAACTAAATACCAATCTTCAGTGTGGCTTATATTTGTGTCACTTGTAAGTATAAATTAAAAACACAGATATTTAAATACATGTGAGTAATGTTTCTAAAACAATTTCATAAAAATTGTGTATACACACCTACTTGATACGTGTTTGGTGTATTTTGTTACCCTATTTCTAATTTGTGCTGGTAATAAAGTTTTGACATTTATTACAAACTCAAATATTTGCACGTACATTCTTGTAAAACAATATGTTAAAAAAAAAAATATTTTTATAGCTTGTCTGAAAATAGTTGAAATTGACACTCTAACTCTAACTCTACTCTAACTCTACTCTAACTCTACTATAACTCTACTCTAACTCTACTCTAACTCTACTCTAACTCTACTCTAACTCTACTCTAACTCTACTTTAACTCTACTCTAACTCTACTCTAACTCTACTCTAACTCTACTCTAACTCTACTCTAACACTACTCTAACTCTACTCTAACTCTACTCTAACTCTACTCTAACTCTACTCTAACTCTACTCTAACTCTACTCTAAGTCTACTCTAACTCTACTCTAACTCTACTCTAACTCTACTCTAACTCTACTCTAACTCTACTCTAACTCTACTCTAACTCTACTCTAACTCTACTCTAAGTCTACTCTAACTCTACTCTAACTCTACTCTAACTCTACTCTAACTCTGTTCTATCCCTATTCTAGCTCTACTCTAACTCTACTCTAACTCTACTCTAACTCTACTCTAACTCTACTCTAACTCTACTCTAACTCTACTCTAACTCTACTCTAACTCTACTCTAACTCTGTTCTATCCCTATTCTAGCTCTACTCTAACTCTATTCTAATTCTACTCTAACTTTTACCATATTTTTAAATATATTCATTCTGAAGGATACTTCTCTTTTAGCAGTTCTTTAACACTAGTATTTTCTCTCAACCCCAACATGGTAAATAGCTGTTCAAGCCTATTTTTGTTTTATATGCTTGTTTAAATAAAATTCTACATATTTTTCTTAAGGTACCGTGCACCTTGAAATAATCATATACACATTTTTACTTTATAATTCCTGCTAGCTAAAAGGAAACGAGACAGCAGCAATATATAGCTGCCAAAGCAGAACTGTAAAACAACCAACTTAAGGCCTCTTGTTGACGCTGCTCAACTAAATATTAAACTCTGTATAAATATTGTATCCTTGAAAGGAAAAATTCTTTAGCATTGTTTTTA
This sequence comes from Bellardia pandia, assembly GCA_916048285.2. Classification (NCBI taxonomy): domain Eukaryota; kingdom Metazoa; phylum Arthropoda; class Insecta; order Diptera; family Calliphoridae; genus Bellardia; species Bellardia pandia. The sequence continues at coordinate 97,496,173 of OU696530.1, read as the reverse complement.
TTTAAACCTTTTTCGTGCATTATTTTTATATATTTTTTTTTACTTATTTTGCCCCTAGCATTTGTGTAATAGATCTCTGGTGCCTGTGGAGAGAAAAGTAAAGGTGATGTTACACAGAAAAAAATTGTTGGTTACTAAAATTTAGTCGTTATGTTAACTGAAAATACAAATATTAAGATTATTTAAAATTAACAAAATTAATTTCTAAACTATTCAAAGTTTTTCTAAGTGTATTTAAGATTGTTTGCCAAAGGCTTTCTTGTATATAACTGCTAGTTGCTGCTGATGTGTAAGAGTAGTTTTATATTCATATGTGAAAGACTCGCTTGAAGAACGTGCTGGTGTTAGAATTTATACAAGTGATATGGCGAGTAATCTAAAGAGGGAGCAAAAGTAGAAACATATTTTACATATGCTTGACTTTAATTCCCTGCTGAACATTAGCGTACAATATATACAGACGTGCAGCGTAAATTACATGGCTGAAAATCAAAGTCACTTTTTCTTCATGTTGCTATCATTTCTGTTTTTTACTGAAATTGTTGCTGTAATTTTTGTCATACATAAGTATGTTTGTAAATATGTACATACATATGTATTAGCTAACCCGGTTTGGTGCGCTAACCTGTAATCTTGGTAAAGTAATAAACATAATTAGACTTTTGATTTCGATTTCCAAAAACTCCTTTTTTTATAATTAACAAACAAAAACTGCGAAGCTTTTTGGCTTATCTGCAGAAAACACCCAGAGTCTTTGGCAGGAATCGAACCCGCAACCATCTGACTGATAGTCCGGCATACTATCGCCTAGTCTATCGGGGCACCTTGTTAGTTGATTTATATAAATAGAGAATTTACATTTCAAATTTCATGGCCCTAGATTTGGGCATTTAGGCTGGGCAATGTTAAATTTTGTTATATAGCCACTCAGTAACATCATTAACAGATTAGGGATATATGTACATACATATGTGTTTATTTACGTTTGCAAAGTGTAAATATTATAACAACTTTTTTTGAACAGTTCTGCTGTTTTGGTGTAACTTGCTATTTCATTCACACGACTCGATTCAATTTTCATACTTTTTTGTGCAAATTAATATGGACGAAAGAAAAACAGCAAAGGAAATAAGAAAATTGACTAGTGCCATCAAGTTTGTACTCCATTTATTCTCTGTTCCCTTCTCAACCAAAAATACTTGCCTTACAGAGTCAGAATTAAAGAGTGTGAAAGCGAACTTACTATTAAAAATGTTCAGTTTGGTCTATAATGTAATCATGCCACGACTTACAAACTAACAACGCTTGCAGATTCTTAAAATTCATGCAAAATTGCGTTCAGCGACGAAGCTCACTTCTGATTGACAAGCAAAATTGTCATATTTGCATTGAAGACCAGCCAGAAGCATTGCAAGAATTATTAATGCATTCCGAAAAAAGCACTGTTTGGTGTGGACTATATGCTGATGGCATCCTTGAACCGTACCAAGTCTAGGACGTTACTGTGAATGGCGAGCGCTACCGTGCAAAGACTATAAAATTTGTTCCTGCACAAAATAGAATAGCTAAACTTCGGTGACATGTTCCACACAGCATTCGGACCAATGGCCCAATTGAGAGACAATTTCGATGAACAGGCCGCCTAGATCGTGCAATTTAATGCCTTTAGAATTTATTGTGGGTCTATATAAAGGCTCAAATCTATAGGAACGGTTGACGTACTGGAGGCTAATATATAAAATAATTTATTGGTGAGATGCCGGCCAATATGTTGGAGAGTATGCCAAAATTGAACCCAGATTATGAACCATTTGAGGCGTAGCCGAGGTCCACATTTGTATCAAATTATATTTAAACATTGAATTACCTAGATTGTTCTAACCTGTCAAATAAAGCTGTCATGCATTTCTTTAAATTTTGTGTTTTTTTCTTGAAACACATTCGAAAGCTCTTAAAAGCTCTGGCTTTATAAAAGCAATGAATGCTTGTTGGTTTGGTTGGCTGATTGTCTAGTATGAGTTGTTTTGGAATGGTTGGTTTGTTCTGGTTGCCTTTCTTGATGTTATTGTTTTTTTATTATTTTTCTTATACTTACATATGTACATACATAGTTGGTGTTAGCTGTTGTCGTCGTCATCGCCGTTCTCATTGTTGCTGCTGTTGTTTGGTGTAACATTTAGTGTCATGCTGTGTCACGCTATTTATTTATTTTATTATTTCAGCATGCTATTGCCTTTATTTGCATGTTTATTTTTAATATTATTTATATGTTGCATACATGTTTGAAGTTTATTTTTATTGTTATTTTATAATATTTGTTTCTTATAAATATTTTTATATTTTTAAAGGAAATTAAATACAATTATTTAAAAATTATTTGTCACTGACGTATGAGTAACATGAAATTGCATATATATGTATATTTATTACTCATACGCACTTTGAAAGGTTGTGCTTTTAAAAATGTTTTAAAATTTAGCATAAAAAAAATATAAAAAATATATAAGAAATATTAGTTTAAATTCAATAAAAAAAATTATAGAAACATGACTGTTGATGCATGAGTATTATAGAATTCAAAATATCAGTATGTTACTCATACGCATACTCTTACTTTAGCTTTGTTTAAAAATATTTAAAAAATTGTTTTGGAAAAATTTAGCTTAAATAATCATTTACGACATAAAGTTAAATTAAATCGTCGACCAAATTTAAAATATACTTTACGAGAAATTGTAACGCATGAGTAACAGGTAATAAAAAATATATTAGACAACACTCATACGCCTTGTTTAAGGTTTTGTGTTAAAAATGGTTAAACATTTTACATGAATACAACATTTAAGATCATAAGTTAATAATTGTTATAAAACACAAGCTATATATTCATTATTTCAAAAACAATAATCATTGCCAAAGATACAATTAAACGATCACCGACGTATGAGTAACAAACAATTAAAAATAATTGTATATTAATTATACCTACTGTAGCAGACATAGTTTTACAAAAATTAAGAAATATTACTCAAAACATATACAAAATCTAATAATTATTTAAGATTCAATAAACCTTTCCATTAACAAACTACAGCATTAGTAGCCTTAAAGATACCAATAACTTCTAAGTAATTTAAATTTGTTAAAACATCACAAAAACTCCATTATCAAGATACTAGCTCTTAAAAAAAAAATAAACCTAGCATCTATTATTCCGTTTTCTCTTTTATAAAATTTTCCCTTTTGTGCTAAAATAGAAAAACCTTACAATTAGAATCAACCAACAAATGAACGCCGGTAGATATATAAAATAATTATATAAATTGAATCTTTTTACCTTTATAATAGTAATAGTAAAAGCAAAAAAGAAAACAACTAACTGAACTTTAGTTCAATATTTATTTAAATTGATTAAAAATGCCAGCATGTATATAATGTTTAAAAAATATGATTATAAAAATTGAACTACCAGCATAAAAGATGTTTCTAATTGAATGTAAATGCAAGTTTTTTTGGGCAAATGAAAATAATAAATCAAAATAAATATTTAGTTTTAATAAATTTTTAATTAATTCTTATACAAAGTAAGATATAAATAGTGTAAATATATTTTAGATAAAAGTAGAGTATAATAATTGAATTCTTATGAAAGAACAAACAGTAAGTTGTTTAAATAAATTAAACATTTACGAATATAAATTTGAAAGTGAAAAGAAAATTGCTATAGATAGTCCCCATAACATAGATAGGTAAAATTAAATAAAAGGGGTGCAAACTTGACGGTGCTAGTCAATTTTCTTTTTTAGTTTTGTTTTTTTTTTTTCTTTCATGCATGTTGATTTGTATTAAAAAGTACGAAAACTGAATTGATGTGTGTGAACGAAATGACAAAAAGTGGTCAGCTAAAATTGAAGTGTATGAAATATAACATTTTATATATTTATAGTGTTCATCGAATCATTGGTTTTTTTCAACTAAATACCAAAGAAATATATTTTAAATTTTCAATATAAATTATAGAAGTTTAAAATTGTAATTAATAAAACTGCAAAATTTTATACAAGTGTACTTACAAAAAAGCCTAATGTTTTTGTAAAAGATAAATACCACAGACAATTACAGTTTTTAAAGTTGGTGGAAAATCAAAGAAATTATATATGTTTAAACAAATTACATATCAAAGGTGCCTTATTTTTAGACCCCACTGCTCGACCTATGGATGGTATGTGATGTCCATCATAAAAATTTTAACACCAATGCTGCTTTGCTACTCTTTTGTAAAAATTTATCTCGATCGGTTTTTTATTTCCAACAATTTTGATTCAGCTCCGTTGCGTGTTCATACATTTTGCATGCAATATATGAAAACATGTAAAACATTTTGAAAGCGGACAAGGTTTGTGGAGCTTTTGAGTAGTAAATATATACGTATAAGCTTTCTGAGAACTTTAGGATTTAAAGATTTTGTAAAATTAAATAATTTTATAAATTTTTCAAACATCATTTATCTTAAAAACTTAAAAACTTAAAATAATATAATATGCTGATTTTACCTAAAGCAAAAAATATAATAGTTGAGTTACTATAAAATTTTAAACTGAGGTTAGTAAAGGCATTTTTTAATTATGTTTTATCATTCGTTAAATGGATAAATTTCTATCATTTTTCAGCAACTATGACAATTTATGCTTTCGTGGTCGCTCAGACACGCAGGCTATAGTGGATCAGCAGTGTTCTTCGAGACTAGTTCTTTCATTAGCAAATGTGGTGAGTTTGCTAATGTGATGCAAATTCTAAAAGAAAATACACTGAAAGTCAACCAATCAGTAGCAATTTACCTTGCACTTTCTAGTGTTATGGAAAATATGTTAAAATAAGATGGTAATTTATCATACTTGTTAAATTTACTTGATTATACTTGATGCTGTGGGCATTGAGAAATTTAAATTTTGTCAACGAAATCACAAACACAAAAATTGAAATTATACACTAAAAAAATACATTAGCAAAAACATTAGTAAAGTACTATTGACGACTGAGCATAGCAGAAGATAGAAGATAGCCAATTTCCATACTAAAACAGGGCCGTTGGGTGGTATTCGTTACATACTTTGTGATACCACAGCGCCTCAACAGGGAAGCCTGAAGGGTTCTTCATCGAAACAAAAACTGGTATTCTCTTCTCTGCTACGCCAATTTATCATTTATTGTCAATCAAATCAGGCAGTTTGAAATGGCAGATTTTTCAAAATATTATTATTATTTAGACAATCTTATTTTTCGAGATTAAGGTCAGTTTTTTAATTTTTATTTTTTTATTTTGAGAGCAAACTGTTTACAATTGTTGAGGTTGTGGAAACTTCTAGCATTGTTTAGATACGATAGATCATCTGTAGCTCGCTAATAGACTATTTGTTTGTAGATTAACATTTTCTAGTCTTCTACTAAAATGCTCTGCAAAATGCTGTGAAACTTTGCACAGTGTGGCATAATCTTAATCTCGAAAAATAAGATTGTCTAATTAATAAAAAGGTCGAACAATCAGTTAAATAATATTATTATTATTATTATGCCACACTGTGCAAAGTTTCACAGCATTTTGCAGAGCATTTTAGTAGAAGACTAGAAAATGTTAATCTACAAACAAATAGTCTATTAGCGTGCAACAGATGATCCATCGTATCTAAACAATGCTCGCAGTTTCCACAATCTCAACAATTGTAAACAGTTTGCTCTGAAATTTAATTTTATAATTTTAAACGCATGCTGGGTAACTCTATAACTGTAACTTATTTGAATTGACGGGTAAACAAACAGAAGATTAATTAACGGTTTTCTACAAAATTGTCATTTAGAACTAGAAAATGTAACGGCACGGCAATAGAAATTTTGAAAGAAGCTTTTGCCAATCGCCTGAATTTTACTTTTAATGAGTTGGCATTGGTCAGTAAAATTGCTCAGTTTGACTGTTTCAGATGTTGATGTTATTCAAAGTTGATTATTTATATGAACATTCCACAGATTCTTAATGCTTGAGAATAAGATATTCGACTAGTCTTCAGAAATTTTAAATTCGTCAAAAATTCTTCTCTTCCACCGCCTGTAAATGTCATTTAACCCTAATTGGAAATTTACTAAGATTATGCCTATATTCATATATATATATGCAAAGCCAATCGAATAGAAGTCAGGCTTAAAACTACGTGATTTGATTATTGAAAACCCCGCCCTAACAAAACAAAAACCCATCTCCAACCAATACAATAAATGTTGTAATGATTTTCATATAAATTGTATTGGCTCTCATGCAAATCCATTTTCAAAAAAATATATAAAACATTTGCCATTATGGCGAATAACTAAAAAATCTCTCATTCGCTTACCAAATCTTAATCACAACACACAACTAAAGCCATTAACAACATATCTATATTCTTGTGACCACATTAAACTTTACAAAAATATTTTCCAGAAAGTACAACCAAGCAAAACATAAAAAGCTAAACTCTAAAAGTCTTTAAGAAGGGCGTTACTAATTTTATGTTTACAAAGTCATACAGCCACAAAAAAGGAACTGAATCTTAGTCTAAAGCAAAGGCATTAAGTAAATGTGTGAGACCACAATAATGACCCCTCATATACACGCATTGACGATGTTAAATGCTGCATAAATAAGTGTGCCGCAAAATCAAAAGGAACTCTCTAAAAATAAGTACAAGAATGTGAATGTTTACAAACAGTTAATACTAGTAAGAGTAATGTATCCCTTTTTAAAACTGTGTGGGTAGTTTTACACAACTTTAATAAGCCACACATGAGTGATTGTCAAGTTTATTATTACAACCAAAGTATAGCTAGAACATATGTATGTATGTCTGTATCTATATGTATGTGTAAGCTTGTGTAAGCATAAGCCCTGTCGTTCAACAGAAACGAACTCCCTTTCAATAAGGCAACAATAGTCATTGTGTTGTAGCAAGCCATACAATATATTTCTTTTTTGTGTTCGTTTATTATATTGTATTCAGTTAGTGGGGTGTTAGTGTTTTACTATTTAAAGCAACCAAAAACATGTAGCATTAACAGGATTTTCAGTTTGTGTTCAAGGAAAATTTTTAATTTTTTTTGTTTGTTTTTGAGTAACATTTTGAAATAATATTTCAAGTTTATGGGGACAACATTGAAAAAGGTTTCTTTTAATGCTGTTAAATATTTGGTATGGCACATTAAAGAATTTAGTAACTATTAGTATGAGTTGAAAGTAATTAAAGTTAAGCCACTAATAATTAAACATACCTCAAATATTTGTGGAAGTGTATAAGCATGTTTTTCTTTGACGCCTATTAAGTATTTTTTATAACTCTTACAGGGGGGGGGGGGGGTGATAAACAGTTAATTTTACTTATTATATAAAATGTTTTTTTTTTTAATTTTTGTCTGTATTTTTTACCATTAAATTTTTAGTTTTTTAAAAACGTGTTTTGATTTTTACTGAAAATACTTTAACTAACAAAATTATCTGTCTGTTGTTTAGTACAAAGTTATTGGTTATAAAAAAGAAGTGTAGTATACTTTTAGACAGTTTATTTTATAAACTCATAATGTTAAATGCAGGCATAAATAGTTGGTTGATACAACATTCCAAAGCAGTGCTTTTAAAACTAAATGTATCATTTATTTATCGATCCATTATGGTATATAGCTCCCTAAAAGCATTTTGGCTGGAATTCAAGTGGAATTACGTTTGAAATCCAGTCGCAATTTCCAAGTTCCAGTGTTGAATTACAGTTGAAACACAGTTGAATTCAATAGCGAATCCAGCAAAATTAACCATTGAATTGCAGTCGAACAATTACAGTGTAATTCCAGCCTCGAATAATAGTATGATTCAAGTCGAACCGAACCTGTTTACCGTTGAATTCAAGCATGGAATTTCAGACTGGAAAGAGGATAGATTTCAAATGTAATTCAAGCTTGGATTCACACTGGAATGCCAACATTGGAATTCACAAAAAAATTGTGCTTATTGGGTCCAAATCTAAAAAAAAAAGAAAGATGTATTGGTGAGAGATTTTGCCCAGCAAACATATTGTCAAACGCTTAAATAAGAAAAAAAGAACCAGTTTTTACCAAATATAAACACCTAAAGAAAAAAACGTCAGGGACCGTAAATAACAATTATAAATATCAAAAAACTATTTTAGAACAGTTATTTTGTGAAAAAAAAAACAAAAATAAGTTCATCTAAAACACTTTTTTATTTTTCGTGATCAATTGTAATTAACTCGCGTGTGTTTGCTATGCTTCGTCCAACAAAAGCCAACAACAATGTTAAACAAATTTCTGAAAAAAATGACGATAGTCCGTCACATGTGTTTTCATCGCTTGCTCAACGATTACTGAATGAAAGTTTTTAAAAGAGCATTACAAATGTGTGTAAATTTTTTAAACAATTGTTGTATGGGCTGAACATCACTGATCTAATTTAATTATTTGTATTCAAAATCAAAAGACTTAAAAAATTAATATATTTTAGGATAACTATTTATATCTTGATATAACTGATATAATTTGGTATATTTTCATTCGTTTCAGAATAAAGGTTTCTTTAGCTAAATGTTCTCAAGAATAAATATAGATTTCATTAACTTACTGCATATTCAAACACCAATAACAAAAGCCAAAATACACATAAAATAATATGTTATTTTAGTGAAATATCTCTCCACTAGTTTTGGGCGAAGGTACCGAACTAATGACTTTTAACTTTATTTTGATATCACAACTGTGTCCTATTCCACACACGATTTAGTAACTTTTAAATTTAACCTTTTCAAATTGCATTTTTTGCCAAAAGATAAGTATTTCTGTTCCACAGTATTCTTTGTAATAAGAAAATTTTTTCGCAAAGTCTTCACAAATATTGCAAAATTCTTTGTTAAGACTTTGTGCTCTTTGTAATATTTTGTCATTCCCCAGCAAAGTGAGTGTACAAAGTGTTGCACAAAGCATTTAAGCATCTTTGCATTTCTGTCTTATAACTTTTCTCTTTGCATTGCTAAATACAAATTTTTCAAATAGGTCGCAAAATAAAATTGGAAAAAAACTTGAAGTATTACATGTTATTAAAAAAATATATATTTTTTTTTGCTAGTTTTCAAAACAATATATAAAATTATTGTAAATATTAATATTTTAGTAACTGGTCCAGCTTAAGGTATTTTTTCTAAAATTTTAAATTAAGAATAATTATTATTTATATTTGAACTGTTACTTTTATATCATTGATATTACGTTTGTTTCGGCTCGAGTTCATTAAATTTAATTTTTTTCATTAAATTATTTTTACTGAAGGTAGAGGATTATTACATGAAAATTATTATTAAAAATTTAGTGGGCGCCGGAGTGGTGCAGAGGGTAAGAAAGTAAAGAATTCTGATGAGAAAAAGTAGTGTTTCTCGAAACATATGTAAATTCAACCAACAACCCAGGTTCGAATCCCAAGCCAAGACAAATTATCAATAAAATTTTAATAATAATAATCATGTCATAGAGGATTATTCAGTAAAAATGATTTAATGAAAAAAATTAAATTTAATGAACTCGAGGCGAAGCAAAAGTAATATCAAAATTTAAAATTTTTATTTTCAGGAAAAAATGTTTATTCCTGAAGAAGCTACACAAAGACGTAACGAAATATTGAAAATAAAAATTTAAGCTTGAACAAGTACTAAAATATTAATAATAAGAAAAAAAAGGGTTAAATAAACTATAATAAGAAGTTATTGTAAATATTTAAAACATTTTAAAGTTTACTTTTCATTCATATTCGAGAAATTGCTTATAACCAAGCTGACTCCGATTTTGAATGAAAACAACTGCATTCCCAATCACCAGTTTGGCTTCAGACGTCAACACAGTACAATAGAACAAACACATAGATTGGTACAAGTCATAAGAAAAACCTTTGAGGAAAAGAGATACTGTTCGGCACTCTTTATTGACGTCTCTCAAGCTTTCGACAAAGTATGGCATGAAGGCCTGATATCTAAATTAAAGCAGAACTTGCCGGTGAATCTTCAACACCTACTATGGAAATACTTAATCGACCGTCAGTTTATGATTAAAGAAGGTGATTATTTAAGCCGTCCTCAACCTATAGGTGCTGGCGTCCCTCAAGGTAGTATCTTAGGACCAATTCTATACTTGCTGTACACAGCAGACATGCCAACAAACAATGAAATTCACACGTCAACATTTGCTGATGATACGGCATTTCTCAGTACTCACAAAGATCCAAAAGATGCCTCGATTCAATTACAGCACCACGTAACGCAAGTGGAGAAATGGGCAAGACAATGGGGAATAAAAATAAATTAACAGAAATGCACCCACGTAACATTTACTCTACGTAGGGAATCATGTCCCCCCATTCGTATTAATGACCATATAGTGCCTCAAAACTCACACGTGAAATATCTTGGTATTCATCTGGACCGTCGCCTCACATGGAAACCACATATAGATGCTAAGCTGACTCAAATGAAACTGAAAGCAGCCCAAATTCATTGGCTCATCGGCAGAAACTCCGTCCTTCGGCTCGATTGTAAGCTTCTACTCTACAACTCAATCTTAAAGCCAATTTGGTGCTATGGTATCCAGTTATGGGGCACTGCCTCCAACTCCAATATTGAGAAAATTCAACGCCGTCAAAACAAAATTCTACGAATGATAACTTCCGCTCCTTGGTATATTAAAAACAACAACATACACAACGATCTTGATGTTCCACTTGTCAAATGGGAAATAACTAAACACGTGGCCCTTTATTTGGGTAAGCTGGAAACTCATCCAAATCCCCTCGCTCGAGACATCTTACAACATCCCGGTCATAGCCGTTTGAGAAGGAGGGACACCACCGCTCTCAGATGAATAAATATAAGTTGCTCATTATATCCTATCGAATTTGAAAACTAGATTTTGTCTAGCATTGGCTGGACTTATCTTAATTAACTTTAGTTTTAGGATTTGAATACCTATTGTTAGTTCATTTCAAATGAAGATACAATAAAAAAGAATATGCAAAAAAAAAAAAAAAAAAAAAAAAAACTTTTCATTTAATTTAGGCACGAGAATCTTTCTTTAAGAATGACAAAACTTATTTCAATTATGCGACGTGTTTTTTTTTTTTGGCAACGATTGCAATTCTCTTCAACAGGGTTATCGGTATTGCGACGTAATGCTTTTAAATATGCAACAACAACATCCGAAAATGGGCTCCATCCTTTGTTAAACCTTTGACTAACAACCGAATTCAGTAACACGCTTCCATTGACACTGTAAAATGTGTAATCTGGCCTCTGATTTGTTTCCATGCTGATTAACATATCCTTTCTCGTGTATTGTAAGCGCATACATTTGAATGATTCTGCCATCTACACAACCATTAAAACAAGGGCATCCATCCATCATAACAATACAGCTGACTACAACGAGCCCCCGCATTGTGTTTTAAAATAAAACGTCTATTATAACGGGTGGCCCTGCAAACCGTTGACTTTGCAACATCATTAATAGCTGCAACTTTTTGGTACTGGCAATAATTTTTAATACAAGCACATTAGCATTTGACATTCAGCCGACAAAACTTAACGGCTCTATTGTGCTCTAATTTTTCTCTATATATTTCTATATTATATTTCTCTAATTAGGTATGTTTGAAAGAAAATCAATTTGGATTTCATTAAAATGAAAGCACTCTTTAAAATTAAAGTTTTGTAATCTCGCTAAATTAACTCGGTAACTATAATTTTTCTTACAGTTATCATGTCTTCACTATTGCCTCATGTCTTAACATTTTCAAAGTTATAACAATATAAATTTGTGAAGCGATCGTTTACCTTGAAAACTTGTGACCAACTTATCAAAATTTGCTTTGCAAAATTAGAGTTTAAAATTTTTGTGCATAATTATTTGCAAAGTTTTTGCAAATCATACTTTTCAATATTAACTTTGCACAAGAGAACGTACATGGAACAGAAATTTCAAATAGAATATACAATTTTCAAAAACTTTGCAAATTACGCTTATCAATTTTAACTTATACACACAGAGAAAAAATATAGTTTTGCTTGTTTACCACAAGAATGTTTACAATTTTACAATTTTTTTTTAGCAATAATATGGTCACTGTAAATATGCATATGATTGTGGTAATCATAATATAGTTCAGTTTCAATTCAGCTGCTGACGATTGTAGAAACTGTGTATGTATTTGTGGCAATTATGTTTATGATGAATTCATCATTATTTGATTATAATTGAGAACAACATAATCTGTGATAATAAAAAAATATTAAATAATTACTATAATCATATATGTATATGATTGCTATAATAATGAAAATCATAACTTAACCATATTATTGTTGCCACAACCGTGCAAATAATTACAGTGACTATAATATTTAATAAAAATTGTAAAAATATTGAAATAGTTCTGGTAAACATGCACAACTATATTTTTTTCCTCTGCGTGTATACTTCTGAGGAAAAACAACACTTTGCAAAGTTTTTCAAAGTGTTGTTTTGAAGAATAGGGCCCTGGTATTTAAAGTATATTGTGGTAGTTATTAACAAAAAGTCACAAATTTACCAAAAAAAATATCACTCACATAACAAAAAATTTAAAATGTAAATTTTCGAAATTGGAAATCAACTTATTTCAAGTGATATAGACATACTGTAACACAACATCTGTTGCTATTATGTTAAATAACAACCAGCTAATAAGTGATAACATAGTGATTGATTATTTTAAGGTTTTTATTATAAATCCTATTAAACAATTCCACCACCTTTTTCAAAATTTAAACCCTGTCAACCACCTTTTGGAAACACAAATTGTTAAACATGTCAAACAATCTAACAACTTTCCTTAAATATTAGTACACAAAAATCTAAATTTATTTTCTACATTCAATTTTTGTGCAAGAGTTTTTTCTTGAGCATATGAAACTAATATTATGATAATTTTCTATTAACAAAATAAATATTAAAATCACAGCTGAAGTTTAAGTATGACGGGCAAATAGGGGGTTTGCTGTGCACTTATTTGGCTTGGCTAGAAATAAAATAAATAATTGAATTCAAGTGGTAGAGGCAGTGTAACAGTATTAAAAAAAACGAGTGAGAATAAAGGCAAAGAAACAAGTAAGAAATGGAACCAATAAAGCAGCGGGTGTTAAATAAAATTTAAGAAAATAAAATTATGAACAAATGCTGCTGCTGGAATAATGTTTGCAGCAGAATAATAATGCAAACAGTGGGATGTTGGGGATTTGTTAGGATTGTTAAAGTCTAGGGCAATAAATGGTTGTCTAATAGCTATTTATTTTAAGGTAATTTCAATTTAAATATAAATATTTTTTTTTTAATTTTTATGAAACTAAATTTGACTATTGACACATGTGTATGGATTTCTTTCCAAAATCTTTTCATTGTTGGAACCACTGTTCAAGATTGTTCACTTGAAAAATCTTAATTTTAAAACCTTTCGCTAAATAGCAACGATGTCAACCAACCCCAGATGTACATAGTTGGAAAAGGAAGCTGGGGCAGAGAGGCCTTTATTAAAAATGTAACCACTAATTTATCCCTTGACAATTGGAGCACAAAAATCCAAATGAAATTAAAGACTGCCTGGCATTAAGACAGATTTTTTTTCACTTCATATTTTGAATGATTTTAGAAAAAGGGCAAATAATTGAAATCAACACAAGATGTCGCTTATATTATTATGACATAATAAAATAAGTTGTTTTTTTTTTGGAAGACATTTTTCCAATTTCATAAGGCTTAAAAGTTTGTCGGAGAGAAGGGTGAAATGTTGGCAGTTTAGTTGTAAAAGCAGAGAATGATGTGTTAATTTTGTTTGTTTGTTGGGTTTAATTGGGGGTTTAACTAACACAAACAATTCAAATTCAATCCACTTTTTCATTTGGAGACTTATGTTTATGAAATCTGTGGCTAATTTGCTTAATTTTATGTTTACTTACTTTTTTTTTTGTATAAACTTCTAATTGAATTATGTAATATAAACACAAATCAGATTCATAAGTTTTATTTTAAATTTTTGGGATACTCAAAAGAAGAAAAAGAAAAACTTCTGGGCAGATGTTTTCTAAATATTCCACAACGAATTGATATTCCTGTAAAAATTTGGTTACTATAGAGAAGTTCTTCGTAAGAGAGAGAGAGAGAGACGGAGAGTAAGAGAGCGGTAAGTATGTTTTAGTTCTGTAAGCGCTTTTTTGAAAACAAATTACTTTAATACAAAATAATAATTTTTAATTATTGCACTCATACATACATACATATGTATGTATATACATACATACATTTATTTATATTTATTAACAAAACATATTTTTTTAATTCATAAATCGATTTAACCACAATATTATGTCAGCCTTACCATGATCGTGTTTGGATTATGCAAAAATTTTGCTTAAATGACAGTCGGTATTTTGTGGCAAATCACACATACCCTTCAAAGCGTTAAAGTATTTATCGCCACAGCTAAGGAGCATTGCTACACCTTTGCTACAAACATAGAAATCATTGCAATTCTTCAATGAGACCAATTTGAAGCCATCGCGTTTTTCGCGGCATACGAATCGAATGTACAAATCAAAATTGTTTGCTTGTTTAAATGGTTCGGGTTGATTTAGGTTAACCGCATTTGCAAGAGGACAGGGAGCTTTGGTTGTTGTTGTTGCCTCAGCACAAGGAGTTTTTGTAGTTGTAACGCAGGGAGCTTTTGTTGTTGTAGTACAAGTTGTGGTTGTCGTACATGTGGTAGTTGTTGTTGTACATGTGGTAGTTGTTGTGGTTGGTGTTGTAGTGGTCTTTGTTGTTGTGGTTTTGGTAGTTGTTGTTTTGGTAGTAGTAGTCTTTGGGGTTGTGGTTTTTGTTGTTGTTGTACATGTAGTGGTTGTTGTTGTACATGTGGTAGTTTTTGTTGTACATGTGGTAGTTGTTGTTGTACATGTAGTGGTTGTTGTTGTACATGTAGTGGTTGTTGTTGTTGTACATGTAGTGGTTGTTGTTGTGCATGTAGTGGTTGTTGTTGTACATGTAGTGGTTGTTGTTGTTGTACATGTGGTAGTTTTTGTTGTACATGTGGTAGTTGTTGTTGTACATGTAGTGGTTGTTGTTGTACATGTGGTAGTTGTTGTTGTACATGTAGTGGTTGTTGTTGTACATGTGGTAGTTGTTGTTGTTGGTTTAGTTGTTGTTGTACATGTGGTAGTTGTTGTTGTTGGTTTAGTTGTTGTTGTACATGTGGTAGTTGTTGTTGTACATGTGGTAGTTGTTGTTGTACATGTGGTAGTTGTTGTTGTACATGTGGTAGTTGTTGTTGTACATGTGGTAGTTGTTGTTGTACATGTGGTAGTTGTTGTTGTACATGTGGTAGTTGTTGTTGTACATGTGGTAGTTATTGTTGTACATGTGGTAGTTGTTGTTGTACATGTGGTAGTTGTTGTTGTACATGTGGTAGTTGTTGTTGTACATGTGGTAGTTGTTGTTGTACATGTGGTAGTTGTTGTTGTACATGTGGTAGTTGTTGTTGTACATGTGGTAGTTGTTGTTGTGCATGTGGTAGTTGTTGTTGTACATGTGGTAGTTGTTGTTGTACACGGTGGCTTTGCTGTTGTAGTGCATGGTGGTTTCGGCGTAGTAGATTCTCCACAGCTTTCTGCTGCATTACACTTCAATGTTGCCAAATTGAACATCATGTTGCCCTTACAACTGTTCTTCGATACAACGCAATTATCCTTGCACTCGTAATAAACTTGATCGTTCACAGGATCTAAAGCATAACCACTGGAAATGCCACAACAGGGACCGCTGCAGCCAGCAGGTACATTAACTATACTTGCCACTGCCTCCATACAGCCGGTGTTCTTGGTTACACAGATTTGATGCAAGGCATCAAAAAAGCGAGGACAGGCATTCAATTGAGATTCACCATTCTGACATTCATAATACTGAGAGCAGCTGCCCGGTACTAAAGCCTTAAAGCCATTTTCCTTATTACGGCACAGGTATTTGGCATAAAGGTTACTATCCAATTTGGCCGCCTCGATAGTGGTAAAAGCCAAGCCCAATAAAATGCAGGATAAAACTAAGAAATAGTATAAATATATATAGCTGGATTAAATAAAATTTTAAAAAATTTTTATTTAATTTTTTTCATACCAAAAATAGTCTTCATGTTACTGATGCCAAACTGTTAAATTTTTGTTAATTTTCTGCTGCTTTATATACATATGAAACGTTAATATTATTTTGCAAATTCTGTATATTAATTGAATTCATATAAAATGTAGTTTCATATAAAAAAAAATTTAATGGATTTCTTTTGTTATAAAAAAACAACGTACATAATATATACACTTTCTAAATTAAATTTTATTACTCTTAGACATACATATTGAAAAACATATAAAATTCTTATCATTATTCTACAAAAAGTAGCAGATATTTGGTTACATATTTACTTATCAGCTTCCGATATTGTTATCATTTTTATTTTTTGACATTGAGGTCTTAGGTATCTTCCAAATTATTTTAATGCAGTTTTTTTGTATACCTATCATGTCTATGTCTATCATATTTTGATTGTTGACAAAAAATCAAAGTAAATATGTCAAAAACATTATCGACGGTACACAACTTTCTTATTGTCACGAATATTTTCTTAACCCGCCATCTTACACGTGTTTTGTATTTCACATTCGTAAGGCATGAGGTCTTGGCAAACCCAATTAGTTTTTCATGTACTTAAAAAATGTTTTTTTTTAATATATGTATATATGTACATATATGTATTATAATGTTTAAATAAACTATGAATAAATATTCATATGTTAAAAGGGGAATCACAACTTTCATTATAGCCAACACAAACGTAAAGCAGAGGTGGTGAAAAGTGTAACAACAGTTTCAATAAAACTTGTAGCTTATGAATTAACTAGATAGAGTTACTTGTTAGTATGTTTATTGTTTTTCCCCGAATTAATCCTGTTTAATAGATATAAAATAATAATAATAGATAGAATATTTAAAAACAGTAAGAAAAATATAAAAAACCAGCATTTACAATACAAAATATATGTGGGTCTGACCAGGAGCATGTGTTACAAATATGATGTGTGCAGTGAAATATTCGAATAAGTTTCCTTCTATATCCTTTACAGGAACTAAATTGAAATTTCAAGTCTATAACTAAGTGTTAAAAATATTGTAATAAAATTTCAAAAGGTCAGGCTAGACTCATATGTAAGACTAAGGGTTAATATAATTACAAACAAATAGAAAGTTTATGATATAAGATAAATTGTACTTAAGTTATATTTTAGAGTCCGATTAAAAAAAACAACTTAATCAAAGACAAGGTCGCATAGAAATTTCAAATGCTAAACTAGATATTATTTATGAAAACATTACTGCATGAACTTACAATAATATGTACAATAAGGACTGTCTGTAATAATTACTATTTTAAGACTAATATTCCTGTTACAAATTGCATTTATAGTAGCTTGCCTAGCTAGATTATATCGTGGCATCTTTCATAAGTATCAGTCTCATAGCTATAAGATTCGTTGCTTCAGACACAGCGAAGATTTTGGTCTGATCATCATTCAATCTAAAACTATATCTCATACATTTTACATTTACTTTCTTGCATCAACCGTGCAAGACTCAAAACATCAAGATTACGCCTATTCTTTTCCTTTTTCAGTTATCTCTCGTTTCTAAACTATGAAAATAATAGAATTATTAAACACAAATTGATTCGATTCAGATCTATCTGGTGTCAGCATATTAAGTTGGTTCCAATTTTGGCTGTTATTAATAGCTGTCTATGCCCTGCTTAGACCGGACGGTTCTATTCTATGTCTGTTTTGGTAATGTCAGCATCGGTTTTTCTCAAGGATTGTACAATCCGTCTCCATTTCCTCCTTAGAAGTTCAGTTGTAATTGTTGTTTGGTTTGTTTTATTCTAAAAGCCTTTGTTGCTCGATCGTTTTTGCCCATAATATTCTTAATATATATCTTAGGCAACGTCTTTCAAAACACTTTTACTTTGTTTATATTTTTAGAAGCTGCTTTCAAGTCTATAAAACTATGGATTTTAAACAGGGGCTTATGAAAGGCATCACAATGGACTGTATTGGTCTCTGGGTGATGGTGTGGGGACAACCTCACACCGGTCTTCTGACCTAACCTAACCTAAACAGGGATTGAAGATTTTTGTTATATGTTGAATGATATAAATGTGGTTCGTCATGTATTTTTAGTGCATCCCAAGTATTGACACTTCAGCCTCTAAATAAAATTAAAGACCATGATAATAAAATGACGACAGTTTTTTAGGCTCTGGTTGGTAATGAGCCACTAGATAATGTGAAAACCCAAAAGAACAACAGAAAGGACAAGCCAGTTTTTCAAAAAGTTTTGTTCAAGTATCGACAGCCGTATGCATTGCCTGCGTGTTAGACACCAGTTTTTAGTTAGTATTGCTCAAACTTACTCTTTCTAATACAAAAGCCATTTCCTTATAAAACCCCTTTAACCCTCATCCTGTAAAGAAAAAAAGGAACGAATCTTGTATTTTGGGCAAATTTTTCCCAATACAATTTTACTAGTTTTATTACTTTTTGATACAAGTATTACATATTATTTCTACATGGGAATGATTTTTGCACACAAATAAGTTACAATTCATACATTTTGTATTATATTTAGTACTGTTAGACTTATTTTCACAGAAGTGACAATGGCCTCTCTTTGTATTTTTCTCTTTTTCGGGTGATGTAGAATCCTTGCGAAAGTACCATATGGCTGTGTCTTACGCTGCTGCTTTTCATCCTCCAAAAGCTCAAATCCCAGTTCTTCCAAAAAAAGCCTGCGACGAAAATGCTTTGATTTGTTCCACTCGGGATTTATTGCTGTCCAAATAGCGAAAGCATTGCATGCGGATACATCAAGCATATTTGTAAATAGAGCTACAGGCCACCTATTAGTTTTCCGCTTACAAGTATATGTGGCAACCAGTTGGTCGAGTGTATCCACCCCTGCCTTTGTATGGCTATAATACTCTATTATTTCTGGTTTCTTTGACTGGTTATCGTGTATTTGTGCGTCTTGGTGTAATGTACTTATTAGATATACGCACCGATATTTCTTTGGAACATAAGCTACTAATGTTACTTTATTTTTATGTCCAAAAAGGAACTCTGAGTAAAAGACAGGTTTTTTTCTCATGTCCAAAATATGTGGAGGTAGAAACACCTTATTTTTTCGGACAGTCCCAACTATAGTCATTTTCTTTTTCAGAAGCAAGATCATATGAGGTAAAAACGTTATCGTTAAATTTCGGTCTTTGAGTCCTTCTGCAAGTTCGAGTACTACTCGCATGCCTTGATTCTTTTCAGGAACGCAATTACGATTTCGTCCGATATACACTTGCATAGACCAGGCATAGTTGGTGTTAGCGTCGCATAGTGCCCAAATTTTAATTCCGTATTTCGCTGGCTTCGAAGGAATATATTGCCTAAATGGACATTTGCCACGATATGCCACTAACTGCTCATCGACTGTCACGCATTCGTTTGGCTTATACATAATCTTCAAATTATTAGCCCATTTGTCCCACAAAACTCTTATAGGTGCCAACTTATCGCGAGCTCGTCAATCCAAGAGCTTTCATGATCGAGTTCATGCTCTTCAGCCTCACTGTCTGATTTACTCAGCAGCTCTTCTATTTGGCGTCGAGTTAGCACTTCCGACTAACTGAATTTGATAAATATAGGACTTTCATGAAAAATATAGACACATTTTTATACCCCATACCACTCTGTGAAGCAGTGTATATTTAACTTGTGCTGATTTTTATAACTCATAAAAATGAAGAAATATAGACCTAACTCTAAAACTGGTATAGGGTATCAAATGGTTGGTCTTGACTGACTATAATTTTTTTACTTGTTATACATACCCTTTTGGACATCGTTTTTTCTTTTCCTTTTTTTCGTGGTGTAAAAATTGATTTATACAATTCACAACCCGCGACTGCAACAGAATCAACTACTCACGTAAAAAAACAAAACTGAACTGATGAATGTCGAATGTTTCCCTCTTTCTAATGTTTTTGGAGCGATAAAACAAGTGTGTATAAGTTGGGGATTCCCCAAAATACAAAAAACAACGTGAAAATAAGTCTAACAGTACTAAATATAATACAAAATGTATGAATTGTAACTTATTTGTGTGCAAAAATCATTCCCATGTAGAAATAATATGTAATACTTGTAACAAAAAGTAATAAAACTAGTAAAATTGTATTGGGCAAAATTTGCCCAAAATACAAGATTTGCTACTTTTTTTATAGGGGTGCCTTTTTGTGGAGCCACAATATAAATTTTAACAGCGCCGCTAAATATGCATAAAAGACTAATTGTCAAGAAGTTTCATACCGATATTACTAAATACACAGATATGCTGAGTTGAAAACGCGTTAGGGCAAAATTTGCCCAAAATACAGGATTAGGGTTAATTGTAGTGCTAGTTAGTATATCATTTTAGGAGTTGTGATTATAGCACCTTCTTTTCGGCAGCTGATTTGTATTCTCAACATTTCTTATGTAGTTTAGCATCAAATATTTAAGAACCATACTTAAGGAATTCTAAAGAATCTGATGTCTCTAGCAGCAGAGTTGGCACAAAGGCATATGAATAGATTATATGAATATTAAACATACTAGACAATATTTTGCACTATTTAAATAATGATTAGCAGCTTTCAAAAAACTACAAGGTGGCGCAAAAGTAATCCTCCTATCAGAAAATGCTATAAAGTTTGCGATTGGCCCCTAATGTCAGTTCTGTTTTGACATTTGTGTAGTAAATACGTGCGAAATACACGTTAATAAACAATGTTACGCTACACTGCTCCATAACGCGGAATATTGCTGACTATTTATTTGACCAATAATCGGTCGGTGAAAGCCAAAAAATATCGGAAGTTTACTTTTGCGCCACCTTGTATATAATTTTTTGTTTTAAATGTATTTTCCAATATTTTTAACTTAGTAACTCCGTGCACCATATTCACAACAACATTAAATTAAAGGGAAAACTTATATTAAATAAAAATTTTTTTTATTGTTTTCAAATGAAGGTATGAATTGAATTTAATTGAATTGCGTTTTTTTTATAAAAAGAACACCTAATCCTGTTTTTACGCGATAGATACGTTCCTCGAAAACTAGCGTAAAAAAACGCGTAAAAGATAGAGTATTCGAGTAGATATTAAATGAGGGAATTGGTTCCGTGTATGAAGTATCAGATGAAATAAGATAAATAATTCAAATTCATGTTGCTTTATACACAAACATATTTTATTTAAACAAAACAAAAAAAGACTTCATTTAGAAAAGTAATCACAAAAAACCATAAAACTTAAAAATAAATATTTTTGTTATATAAATATACAGGCATGTTCTGAAAATCACTTAAAGTGATCGTAAAGTGATTTTAACTCTCTGAAAAGGTGTTCTGTGCACAACAATTATTGAAATCTCGTGATTTAAAACCGGTCATCTAACAGCCTAATGATTTCAAATCACTTAGAGTTTTTTAAGCATTTTTCATTGAAATCTTGTAATAAAATTATCACATACACTTAAAATCATTTGTTCTTTATTTGTTTTTGAAATAAAACTATTTTACACAGAAAAAACTTAAAATTTACAAATTTAGTAAGACGTTGTATTTTTTGCGGACCATTTTTTTTAGATTTGTTTACATTCTTCGTGATTTACTTTTAATTTTCAGTAGTAAAAACAAAGAAAATCAGCTGTTAGCTCGTGATTTAGAGCAATCAAAATCACTACTAAAAATTAAAATTCTCGTGATTTTCAGAACACCAAAATATTCTTCCCGTGATTTCAAAATCGTTCGTGATTTAAAATCACCGTGATTTCATAACATGCCTGATAATATATATTTTTTAATCTGTACCACTTTCTGATAATCGCATTTGAAATAAACAAGGGAAATCCTCTGTTTTGGCTGTGTTTTTCTTTTCGTATCAAACGAATTCTAATGCTGCCAACTATGTGTTTAATTTAAAATACTTCAAATCCGCATGCAAACAATGTTTTTCTGATAAAAAATACATACACTTTTAGATCGCTTTAAATCAAATCTAGTCGCATAAAAACAGAATGAACTATTTATTTGGAAATGGGTTAAATCAAATTCGCGTAAAAACAGAATTAGGTGCATATGAATATTTATAAATAACACCGATTTAACTAAGAGATAAAACATAGAAAACAGCAACACAACATTTTCGATTATATAGCTGATATAATTTTTTTAATTCATTAAAAAATTTTATAAAGAAAAACTCAATTCCAATGAAATTGAAACTGCAAAATCTTCAAAAAGATTCCTTATCATTAACATATTAACAACAATCAATCTGCAATCTGATACAAAAATTCGGTATCAATTCATTTTGTGATAAAATAATGATAAATAAATTAAAATGTAATCTGGAATCTGATAGTTACAAACATTTTGTGATAAAATAATGATAAATAAATTAAAATGAAACTATATAAATCAATGATTCTCAACAACTGTACAACATTTACAACTAATAAGTTCTTGAATAAAGTGCTGGAATAATATGAATACGAATATAGGTGAATTATTACATATAACATTTAACAAACTATTGATTAATCATAATTTTTTCTAAATATTTTAGTTGTATCATGTTTGTTGGTGGCATTTGCCATTTCGTCGTGTCAGGCGGACAAATTGGGAACAGCTTTGTATGCCAGATATGTGTGTAATTCGCGACCGAACGGCTTCAAAACCCTGGTACCCGGCAGTTGTTCGAAATATTATATGTGTCAGGATGGAAAAGCACAAATAAAAACCTGCCCCCGTTTCTTTGATTCCTTCAGCAAAGTGTGTGTTTACAAGAATCCAGGTTGTGTGGAGACAATGAGAAAGATAGCAGATTGTGAAAGTTCCTGCTGTGGCATTGCTGAAGGACAATATGCTGTGGATCCTAAAAATCAGGCTGTTTATTATCTGTGCAAAAATAATGCCGTAGCCGAAAAGAAGGTATGTCCAAATGATAAAATGTTTGATTTGGTGAAATTGGAATGTGGTACTAAATCGACATGTACTGGCTGTACAACTAAACCACCATGCACAACAAAAGCTCCATGCACAACTGCAACCACGTGTACAACAGAAAAAGCTCCAAGCACATGCAAACCTGTAACAACTGCTTGTACAACTAAGCCACCATGCACAACAAAAGCTCCTACAACAACTTGTACGACAACTACTTGCACAACAACTACTTGCACAACAACTACTTGCACAACAACTACTTGCACAACAACTACTTGTACCACAACTACTTGCACAACAAATAAAACTCCTAAAACAACTTGTACCACAACTACTTGCACAACAACTACTTGCACAACAACTACTTGCACAACAACTACTTGCACAACAACTACTTGTACCACAACTACTTGCACAACAAATAAAACTCCTAAAACAACTTATACCACAACAACTTGTACCACAACTACTTGTACCACAACTACTTGCACAACAACTACTTGCACAACAACCACTTGCACAACAACTACTTGCACAACAACTACTTGCACAACAACTACTTGCACAACAACTACTTGTACCACAACTACTTGCACAACAAATAAAACTCCTAAAACAACTTGTACCACAACTACTTGCACAACAACTACTTGCACAACAACCACTTGCACAACAACTACTTGCATCACAACTAAAGCCCACTGTAAACAAACGACTAACCCTTGTATCACAACAAAAGCTCCCTGTACAAGAACTAAGGCTCCCTGTATCACAACAAAAGCTCCTTGTAAACAACAAGTCGATGAATCTCTCAATGACATGGAATTGATGGATTCCTCTCAATATGTCCTGCCATTAAAGATGACCACCGAAGAAATTGAAGATTATATTAGTTATGGATGTGTACATAAACCGGATGGTTTCTTATTGCCCTCGGTCACGATATGTAATGAATATTTCATTTGTCGCAATAATATCGCCTTGCCGGTAAAATGCGGCAATAAATATTTCAATGTCAGGACGAGCATGTGTGATTTGCCCAAAAATACTGGCTGCATACAAAAGTAAATATTAGAGAAATTATTTCAGATAATATTGATGCACTATATGTATTAATAAAATGTCTCATGTTTTGAGTATTAAGTTTTGTTTAATAAACACAAAATGTATATGGCAAAATTAATTATAAACACAAGTGTGTTTATTTGTTTTCTTCTCAATCAGTCCTAAATAAATAGTTGAACCGATTTTATTTTAATATGCAACAGATTTCATTAAAAAAAACCTGCCTTAAAAAGTGACAAAAAGTTTAAGAAACGGGTAAAATTATAGTCACAACAATGTGTATTCGAAAAGTACCTTTCTGAAAGTTGATCTTAAAATGAACAAATAGTTTTTAAAAGGGATAAAGAGACGTGTTTTTTTTTGCAATTTTTTTTTTGTATTTTTTAGTTCTGTTGCTCTAAAACTTTGAAAATATTTAAATTTTAATTATAAAATCGTTCAAAAATTCTTGGTTTGGCCAAGGCCCCTATTAGGAGCTGCATTCGACAATCGATATTCGCTGGCTATCGAAAATCGACTTTCGCATGTAAAATTTGTACAAGGTGGCGCAAAAGTAATCCTCCTATCAGAAAATGCTATACATTTTGCGAGGACCCATTTTCTGATAGTAGGCTTACTTTTGCGCCACCTTGTATTATGAGTTGGCATCACTGTCGAAAATTTCGTTATTCAACGAACTTTTTATCGAACACAAATTTGCTGTCGACGCTGTATAAAACTGTGCAAAATTTATTAAAAATGTAAGTAGTTGTTTTTTTTTTTTTTTTTTTTTATTTTTGGTCAACCAAATACTCCTTGTAAATTACTTTTGTTAATATCCAGCAGGTCTATGGTACTAAGTACAAAACAGCAATTGGAAAAGCTCGTATCTCTCATGGAAAAAGATCAGAGAAACTGTTGCCAATTTTAAAATGCTTGGGATTGTACTGCTCTTTGAGCATTGTTGCAGCAGTTCATCAGTAATGGACAGCAAGTCCACAAACGCCTCTTTACAGAGTCGACAATTTTTAATAAATCTGTAAATAAAATTTATATTATCCTTGTTAAAACCTCGTCAAAAAATATACTCAAGTAGTGGAATCCATTTCCAAAATTTTGGAAGCATCCCTCAGCCTGTTTCTGCTTCTAGACAATTCTAGTATAAGGATTCATCTACATCAAATGAATCATCAAACCATGGTGGACATTTCAAATGTAATATATTTTTCTTTAAGAATTTGTAAACAAATAAAGCGCCAGCTGATAGAAGTACTATTGTGAATAACACAAAAAGAGTGATATTCACAATAGAGGGTTTTCAACGAATGTGCACCATAATACCAAATGAAAATTCGTGTGTTTGCTCATAATAGGCACCTAAATTTTGAAATTGAAATTTTTAAACGTTTTTAATACGAAAACTATATAAGATAAATAGCACACGCAAACATATTTAAAAAACCTAGCCGAAAACTTTTAGAAAATATAAAAATTTCTAAAATTTATTTTACATTTTGTATCGATAACGATGTTTAAACGAGTTATTTTATTTTTCATATATCAGCTTTGACAAATTATGGGCCTATCAAAACCGATACGATGATTTATATATATCTACATGTGGATTATTTGTGTCGAATTTCAACTTGGTAATGAGCTTACAACAGATTTGGGAGACTTTCGGAACTGTACATAATGTATGAGCTATGCTCAAATATGGACCCATGGTCATAAAATTCGATATGCTAATTTATTACTTTCGAAAGTGAAAACGCGTTTAAGGGTTAATTTAGATGTTTGCGCTGTTATTGTAAATTTTGGAACTTAACCCCCTGGCCCACGATGTCGAATGATAACGTTCGCTTAGATAAGACTTAAGACACAAACTTGATTGTGGAATAAACAAACTTGATTGAGTAAAAAATAGATACGATAAAAAGTTTGTGTCTTAAATCTTATCTAAGCGAACGTTATCATTCGACATCGTGGGCCAGGGGGTAAGATATATTTCTTTCAAGTTTTATTAAAGTGTACTCAAAAATTTACAACATATCCTTATATTTCCATTAGAAATCCCAAATTAATCTGGATGGGTTTTAATTAAAAATTCATAACACTAAATACATTAAACTTATTCACCAACATATGACAAAAGGAAATTAGTTTTTCCCGATAACACCAAAATTTAAATCGCGGGTACAGAAAAACTATGGGAGGTATTGACATTATTACACCCTACAGCACTATAGTGGGAAGGATATATTGGATTTCTGATGTTTGTAATGCCCACAAATATTGCTCTAACAGTCATCGTAAAGTATACCGATCGACTCAGAAACACTTCCTGCGACGATTTATCGATATCCGTCCGTCTGGCTGGATGGCAGGGTCGAAATTCTAAAAATATATCGATAAAATTTGGTACATTATAATTTTTCTCGGCTTAAGGATGTATGGGATTGAAACTTTTAGAAATCAGGCCATTATTTCAATTCCTCCTGAAATACGGGGTTTTGCGATCATAAATGTGTGAAATATGCAAGTATCCCAACAAACTTCACTACAAATGAGTGGCAAATGAAGCCAAATCACATCCATAAATTGTCTGCAGATCCGGTCATAATTGATCACAGCTCCAATATATGGCGCACTTCCGAAAATCATTTTAAAAAGCATAACTCTCTTAAAAATGTCGGTATCCAAATAGTAATGAACAAAAATATATAAATCATTTGATATAATTTTATGATGGTCGGCTCATAATTAGTCGTAGCTTTCAGTAGAATAAAACAATGATGTTTTTTTTTTAACTTGATATGGAATTTACTTTATTCGAAATATAATCTTCTGCAATTATAATTTAACTATTGTCGTTTTCTTTTCTGGCAAAAATGTTACATATATGTTACACTTTTTACCCATTTCCCATATAAAAAAAGAAAAAAGTGTAACACTTTTGCCAGAAAAGAAAACGCTATATGGCTTCTGACATATGTATGACCACTATGGCTAACAAATACATAGTCTAATCTGGAAGTCCAATATCTGCAATAAATGTTTTCCTCGTCCACGTCTTTTTCCACGTGAAACTATGTGGTTACCAAAAGTTTCCTTTAATAAATCAATTGTGGCACATATTGCGCTGTATTTTTGAAACCACAACTGTTGCACATCATGATTGTTCAATTGATAAACAAAAAAAGAAATCAGTAATCATGACTCTATTCAACCAAAACAAAATTTCGAGATTTCTAATTTCGCACAGAACCGTGATTTTCAACCTAAACATAAATCACTTGGCAGCTGATAAAATGACCGCCAGTTAAAAAAGTGTTGTCAACTAAATTTTCTATACATTTAAAAAAAACAGTCTTCATTTCTGATTAAAATCTTATTTATTTAATGGTTTCTTATCACTTACATACATACATATGTACATCTCCTATCAATCACTACATCATAGATTTGATAGACATACATATAGTGTGATAATTGATAAATAATTAAAATTATTTTATTAATTTTTTTTGGTATAAAAACAAAAGAAACATCAATAAATTATAACTTAAATAAACTAGAACTTCTAGAGAAAAGTTTATATATATCATGAACTTTAAAATAGGTAAATTGTAAGATTCAAAAAAAATTTTTCAAAATATATTAATCCTATTTCGTTTATAGTTGCAGCCTGTATTTTAGTGGCCTTTGCCATTACATCTAGTGAAGCGGCAAAACTGAATAATGCCTTATTTGCCAGATACCTGTGTCATTCGAGGCCTGATGGTTTCCAAGCTATTGTACCCGGTAGCTGTTCGCAGTATTACGTATGTGTGGGCGGAAAAACTCAACTGAAAACCTGTCCACGTTTCTATGATTTTAAGAAAGAGCAATGCGTTAACAAGAATCCTGGCTGTGTGGAGACTATTAGCCGGTTACTTGATTGCAAGGGCCCTTGCTGTGGCATTGCAGATGGTAATTATGCTGTGGATCCTGAAAAGCGTGAAGTTTACTATTTGTGTAAAACTGATTTGGTGGAAAAAGAAAATGTGTGCACAGAAGGCCAAGAGTTTGATTTGGTAAAATTGCAATGTGCTAAACCATCTGAATGCTCTGACTGTACCACAAAGAAACCTTGTGTAACAACACAAGCTCCTTGTACTACAACAACGTGTACCACAACAACTTGCAGTACAACAACTTGTGCCACACCAACTACTCCCTGTACTACACCAACTACTCCCTGTACTACACCAACTACTCCCTGTACTACACCAACTACTCCCTGTACTACACCAACTACACCCTGTACTACACCAACTACTCCCTGTACTACACCAACTACTCCCTGTACTACACCAACTACTCCCTGTACTACACCAACTACTCCCTGTACTACACCAACTACTCCCTGTACTACACCAACTACTCCCTGTACTACACCAACTACACCTTGTATTACTACGAATCCTTGCATTACTACACCAGCACCCTGTTAATTCAATTAAAATATTGTCTTGCTCAAATTTCCTTTAAAGAAACAGAAGCATAAATTTTAGTAATTTTTGGTTTAAATATGTACCGAATAAAGTGAATCAAATCAACGAATGTTTTAACAAGATTGTAAAAGTAAAATTTCAAATATAGAGTCAATTTATACTCGATAGCAAAATACTTGGAAAATTGAAAGCATAAAAGTTTCTATAATTATGAAACAAAAATATTGTGTGATTACTACTGAAGCACAAATAGATAAAAAAAAAACAATACAAGAGGAAACTAACATTAATTGCCTTTACTATAAATTAATATTTTATTACGCATTAAATGTTGCAAAACATTTTGTAAGCCAATGGCGAGCCTACGGATGATCGCAAAATGTTTATAAAATATCAGTTAAAATTCCGAATAAAATAAAGACAACTTACGAACAATTAGCTAGTCCCTATAAAAAGTTAAACGCATTCAAATTTGGAAAATGTAAAATGGGTCCTATATTTTTGATGATTTTCCCAAAAAAATCATAGCAGACATAGCTACCACAACCAGCACTAACCAAACCTGGTCCATTTTTTTTTTTAAATTAAAATTAATAATTGTTCGTAAACTAGCTAGGGCACAAGCTTATAATGTTTGCATTTGTACTTTAAGTGGTACACATGAAAAATGTCGACGAAAGTGGACAAAAAACATAATAAAAACCAATGTATTCAGGTTTTCAAGACAAAGTCTTGACAGAAAGAATACGAAAAAACTGAAGAAAAAGGAAAGCAACATGTAAATAAATTGAAAAAAAAAATGATAATTACAGCAAATTTCGAACCACCAGTACCACTGGTTAAAGATTGATGATTGCCTGTTGGCTAGCAGGCACCGCAGTGGTGCAGAGGTTAGAACTCAAATAATTCTGATGAATGATGATGGTGATGTAAATTCAACCCAGGTACGATCACCAGCTAAGCCAAGAAAAATTATCAAAAAAAAATTTTTAATAAGATTTCATGTTGTAAAAACAATTCCTACCTTCAGTAAAAATAATAATTTAATGAAAATTAAATTTAATAAACTCAAGCCTAACTAAAAATTATCAAAAATTGGAAAATTTAACAGTTCAACTAACAAAAAAAAAAATTATAATTGTTCGTAAAATTAAAAATTCTAAAAACGCAACCTAGCACTTCTCAAAGAAGCTCCATATTTGCTACAATATGTACAGTCGGCACTTTAAAAAAAAACTTAGATTTTGTAACACAATTTCCCCGTTTTAGGAATAAAAAATGTCAACGTAAATGATTTAAGGACATGCATGTATGTATATTATTTTTAAATATTGACAATACACCTAAGTTCCAGTGTAAACGGCCGTGTAGAAGAAGACATTGATCGTATGCAAAATAGGTGTTTAGTTCCTTATCTCTAAAACCTATTAAAATTAGTAAAGAACAACTAATTTTAAGAACAACTATTCAGGTTTATAATATTAAATCACATACATACTAATGTATGTACATATACATACTTATATACAAATTGTTTTTACACATGCATAGTTATTAAAGAAAGAGAAGAAAGAAAAAACGACTCTGAGCTTAAAAGTAATGTAAAAAAAATGTATAAC
The DNA here is from genome assembly GCA_916048285.2 of Bellardia pandia. NCBI lineage: Eukaryota > Metazoa > Arthropoda > Insecta > Diptera > Calliphoridae > Bellardia > Bellardia pandia. Next base: position 97,465,782 of record OU696530.1, on the reverse strand, counting down.
AAGTCCATGTGATTGTATGTACTAAAAGCGAATACCTCCAAATTTGTGATATTTACAAATTCGTTGACAAGTAAATTTGCTTGTATTCATAAGAAGGGAATTCCCCTAAATTTTTGATTTGCGAAAAATTAAATTTTACCAAAAAAAAAAAAAATTAAGCCCAAAAGATTTTGAAACGTGCTAAAAACGTGAAAAAAAATTTAAATTTGTTTATTTTCAAATCATGTTAAATCAAAACCGTGTAAAACTGAATTAGGTGTAATTAAAATTTTATTTTTTAATGAAAATCATTCTAATATATTTTTTAGTTTTTAAGGTAAATAATATCCGAAAAATGTATAAAATTAATTTATCATAATTTAGTAATTATCAAACAAATACATATACCAAAATCTTATATTTACTCTTCATAAGCTTTACAAAACTTTGCCGCCTTTCCCAAAATTTATAGGTTTTATAAATATGCATTTTTTCAGTTTTTGCAAAAAATAATCGAAATGTGTATGAAATTGGCGTGCTAATAAGATATTAAAAATAAAAATCGGTTAAAAAACTTCAATGATATTCAGTATTTCCCAGACCATTAACGTGTTTCAGACCATTTGAATAAAAAAATGTAAGAAAAATATTAACGAATTTTCAGAAATATTCAAGTAAAATCATATTTTTACTTTAAATGTATAAGTATTTACTTGTATATGAGTTTTTGTCTTCGTAGCATTACGTTAACCTATTATGTAGTATGGCCAAAGATTGTTGATTTTTTTAACGGTCGTTTCAAAACTTGATTTAAAATTTTTTAAAAATTTTGTTAAAAAAAATTCTAAATTTTTCGAAGAAGCCAAGTTGAGGGATCTAAAAATAGAGAAATATGTAATTTTTTTGTTTTTTACCAAATTCCTAAGATTTTTATATTTTCTGAGAGCTTTTATCTTTTATATATAGTTTTCGAGTTAGAACTGAAATTTAAAAACGTTGCCGAATTCAGGGCCGATTTTTGCAAAATATAGGTTAGAATTTTTTTTTATCAATTTCACTCAAATTTTCTTTTTTAATTTAAAAAATTAAATTTCTCATCAGATACCCTCCTCTCTCTCATGAAAGCAATTACTGGACGAGTTTCGAAGTGGAAAAACTTTATTTTTTTTTAAATTTTAATTCATTGTATTATTAAATATTTTATATAATTTTTTTATTCGAAGATTTACTTCTAGTTAAATATAAAAATTTATAGTTATTTAACTAGAAGTAAACCTTCGAATAAAAAAATTTTATAAAAAGTTTTTACAATAATACTCGCAAGAGGAAAAATTCTCATTCAGTCAATTTAAAAAGTTAAATATAAAAAATTTGAAAATAAACAACAATAGACACAAAGAATGCTGACGAAGGCTTTAGCAGGCCAGAAAATGCATTACATTTTGCCAGTGTCTCTTTGTATATTTCTGTATGATTTTGCATTTATGTAGAGAAGCTATATATAACATATAACAGAGGTATACAAAAATAAATTTCAAATAAATTTTTATATTTAACTAGAAGTAAACCTTCGACTAACAAAATTTTATAAAAAAAAAAAAATTTTACAATAATACTACCAAGAGGAAAAATTCGCATTCATTCATTGAATATTTTATTTAATTTATTTTTAGTGCAAATTGTATTAAGATTGAATGCATTTAGTGTTTTCGGGCAAATCGCAAATACCTATGAAGGCATTGAAATATTTATTGCCACAACTAACGCGCAAGGCTTGGCCATTGTTGCAAATATAGTATTCGTTGCAACTTCTCAAGGAGGCCAATAAATAGCCATTCGGTTTGTCACTGCAGGCAATGCGCATGTAATTGTCGATATTCTTTTGTAATTTAATATTTTCTGTAACCTTAGGTGTGGTTGTTTTCCTAGTGGTTGGTGTTGCACAAGTAGTTGTGGTACAAGTTGTCGTAGTGCAAGTAGTTGTGGTGCAAGTTGTCGTAGTGCAAGTAGTTGTGGTGCAAGTTGTCGTAGTAGAAGTTGTTGTGGTGCAAGTAGTTGTGGTGCAAGTTGTCGTAGTGCAAGTAGTTGTGGTGCAAGTAGTTGTGGTGCAAGTTGTCGTAGTAGAAGTTGTTGTGGTGCAAGTAGTTGTGGTGCAAGTTGTCGTAGTGCAAGTAGTTGTGGTGCAAGTAGTTGTGGTGCAAGTTGTCGTAGTAGAAGTTGTTGTGGTGCAAGTAGTTGTGGTGCAAGTTGTCGTAGTGCAAGTAGTTGTGGTGGAAGTTGTCGTAGTAGAAGTTGTTGTGGTGCAAGTAGTTGTTGTGCAAGTTGTCGTAGTGCAAGTAGTTGTTGTGCAAGTTGTTGTGGTGCAAGTAGTTGTGGTGCAGGTGGTTGTAGGAGCTTTACTTGTACTGCAGGTTGTTGTAGTACAAGTTGTTGTAGGCGCTTTAGTTCTACCGCAGGTTGTTGTAGTACAAGTTGCTGTTGGAGCTTTAGTTGTACTGCAGATTGTTGTGGTACAAGTTGAGGTTGTAGTGCATGGTGGTTTTGGTGTTTGACAATCAGTGCATACTGACGGTGTGCCACATTTCAATTTTATCAAATCAAACATTTGATCCTGTGGACATACCTTCTTTTCGGCCACACAATTATTCTTACACAGATAATAAACAGCCTTATTTTTCGGATCCACAACATAACCATCATCGGTAATGCCGCAACAGGGACCTTCACAGTTAAGCGGCTTCTTTATTGTTTCTACACAGCCTGGATTCTCCAGGACACATAATTTTTTAACAGCATCATAGTACTTGGAGCAGGTATTTAATTGTGTTTTACCGCCCTTGCATTCATAGTATTGAGAGCAACTACCGGGCACCAGCATTTGGAAGCCATCATTTCGCGAACGACACAAATACTTGACAAGTGCGGCATTATCTAATGTTGCCCCCTGAGTGACAGAAATTGTCAAAGCCAGCAGCAGTCCTGATAAAACTGAAAAGGCAATAAAAATATTGTATAGAACCTACAATCTTCCAATGTCTACCTACCTAATATTACTTTCATGTTAGTTAAATTGTTAGAACACAAGTTTTCAAAAGCGACTGTTGTTGTTCAGCAGAAATTTACTGTCATTTATATGGTAAAAACTGTGAGGTTTGTAATTATTTTAATGGCTGATCGCTTATCTATTGTATGTATATGTTTTATTATTATTAAAATATTTCATAAACAAATTGAGTATATATGTGTTGGTTGGCTGAATAAATGTTTATCATTTCATTTTGAAAATTGCCAGGTATGTAAAATTCAGCAGTAAATAAAAAAAATATTATTAAATAATAAGTCTTTGTTGTTTGCAAGAGAAGTTATGTGAAAATCTTTAAAATATTTTTTGAAATGAGTTAAGTTTGACAAGTATGTATAAATAAAAAATTATATCGGGCAGATGGCCATCACGACCACGCATGCAGATGCAGATTCTTTAAACAAAATTCTTAAAAATTTGAGCTTTAACGTTGCAATCTATTAGATTGTCTTTTTGTAGGCTCTATCTTTAATATAGCATCGCAGAAAATAATCCAGTGGCGTTAAATTGTATTTTTTTTATTGATTAACAAACTCAAACTGTGAAGCTTTTTGGCTTATCTGCAGAAAACAACCAGAGTCTTTGGCGGGAATTGAACCAACTATCTGACTGATAGGTCCGACACACTATCGCCCAGTCTATCTGTCCATCCGATATAGTCGGTATGACCAGTTAACAGTTGAATTTCGTGAAAGTATGCGATCGGGAACTTTGGTTAGCAATATATTAATTTCTTAATAGTTGCAATATGGTGCCGTCCTGCCCATATCATCAATAATAGGTCAACATTTTAATAATAATATCCCCCAATAACATGATTCGTTCTCCTTAATCACATTTTCAGTCGAATTTTTGTCCACAAATGGAACATATCATACTTCTAAACCACATACCACTCCACACAGTGGCACATTCAGCATGCAAAGGCTTCTCAACAATTGTTTTTTTATTTTTAGAAAAACAAATGTGGCAATTTTATCAATCAACTTCTTAATAGGGACCCCTCAGAACAACGATTATGTTGACTGCAAATTTCACAAATTTTACGAAATGTAGCTTTTAGAGATCCACCATCGTGAATTTTTGAGCGAAATTGAATTCGTTGTAACAATTGTCAAAACTTCTACTACTGGTATGTCAACAAGTTAAATGTAGAAACTTGGAAAACATAGCTGTAATTGTTTGGGTTGTTTCGGAATAGACTCTATCTACATATATAACATAGCCCTCTAAGAAATAATTCAGTTGTGTCAAATCGCATTATCAGGGCTGTTAATTAACAGCATAATTTCGTAAAATTATTCGTCTCGTTGCAACCTCTCAGTAATATCCATATAACATCTGCCCATAGCGTGATCCCTGTCACCAGGACACGTAGCGCTCGATACATTGCAAGGACTTCAAGAAGCCTAGCGAATTGTATTCGAATGAACTCAACGAGTGAATGACAAAATTATATTTATTGTAGCTTAATCCTAGTTTATTTCTAATCTTTCTAAATGACCTACCACGTCAAACTTCCAACCCTATCTATTCTTTTGCAGATGATAGCAATATTCGCATTCATATTCTTTCAACCATAGACCAAGCCCTTTGAAGATTGGGAAAATGAGGCAAAATATGAACGCTGCACTTAATCAAGATCTTGTCACAATCTCGGAATAGTCCATCGTTTTTTGATTTACAAGTCTAAAGAAAAATATCAAACTTCAAACTTGTTGTCACTTTCTGCTACATAAAATACTATGTTCAACTGTTTAGACCTGACTGAAGAAATAAACAAATATTTGTATATATACAGTGACTCACATTCAATATCGGGCAAGTTGATTTTAAAAATTTTCTTTCAATGAAAACTTCTGGACTATATCTATCAACACTTTAAAAATTTACAGGTTGTTTTCATGGACGAAAGCAAATTCAATTTATTTGGATCCGATGGCCAGCGTTATGTGTGGCGCAAATCTAATAAGGAGTTTTGCCCTAAAAATACTAATAAAACTGTAAAGCATGGTGGTTTGTCAGTGATGGTGTGGGGTTGCATGGTGGTTTGTCAGTGATGGTGTGGGGTTGCATGGCTGCTTTCGGTGTCGGAAATCTTCATTTTATAGAAATGGAATAAAAACATGTATCTTGATATTTTGAAGGCAAATGTTAAACAAAGTACCTACTAATAAATTGGGGATTGCCAATAACTTTAAATTTTACCAGGACAATGACCCAAAGCGCACATCGCTGAGAGCGAAGAACTGGTTATTGTATAATTGTCTTAAACAAATGAGCACGGACGTCGGATCAAAATAGATTATGTACCAGTAAAGACCAGCATAGACCTGCGTTACTAGAAGAATGGAACCAAATAAGTCCTGATGTGTGCAAAAAACTAGTTGAATCGATTCTAAAAAGACACCAAGCTGTCGAGAAGCAAAAAGGATACGCAACAAAATACTAAATATCTTATAAATAATTGAATTTAATGACCTATTAAGGTTTTTTTTTTTAATTATTTTGTTTTTGTTTCTGTTATATTAATTGCAGAATACCATCTTTATTTGTTTAAATTTGAAAAAAAATTAAAAAAATCCTAAGCTCCCTTTTTCAAATAGGTTTTAATATTTTACAAACAGTTTGCCCAATTTTCAATGTGAGCCACTCTACATATCTACTACATTTCAAATGTAATGACAAATTCAATATTTTTAGTGGAAGGCGAATGAAAGGTTTGTTAATAATTTGTAAAGAAATTCACAAATGCTTTAACAGTCTTGTTTTCAGCTTTTTATAGGTCACCTTTTCTCTACAGTAAATACAGGTAAACATTGTAATTTCTTGAATAACACAAATAAATAACACATGCAAATCTCCTGCAAATAGCCAACAGCTACATTATACATACAGATCCAAAACCTTAAAATTTCATAAGTGGTCATGTTTTCCAAAAAATTACAATTATTATTGTTATCATCATCATTATAAGTACATATACATACATTCATTTATTTCCCTATTCATCTACAACTTTATCACAATAGTTATCATTATTATTATAAACAGCATCAGCATTATCATCATCATCATTGTCATTATCATCGCCAGTAACACCAGCTTATGCCACACAGCATTTGGGAACAATATTTATGCATTTGCATAAGACTGTCACTTGCAATTGCAGCCATTTTGAATTGTAATTTGAGTGGTCACAAAGTGTCACCACATGGTGATGTTAATTTATCAAAGGAATTTTACAATTGTTTAATTAATTAGATATCGTACCAAATGCATACGTAGCAAACATGCCTGTGTATGATAGTGGACAACATATACGTAACTATGCCAATACATTTACAGTAAGAAACAAAAATGTTGTCTGTGAAAATTAAGAGCTTTATACATCTAAAACCAGCACTTTTACTAACCTAATTTTTAACTAACACTGTTCCCCAGAATACCAACAAATATTTCAGTATCTAGCACATGTTTTCCATACAAAATAAAACAAAATTGTTTATAAAATTCTAAATATCCAGAGGAATGTTTATAAATAAAACTTAAAACTAAAAACACGAAACTTTATCATCATCACAATTATTGCCAATAGGAATAGCAACACTTTTGCCGTCATCATCTAAAATTACAAAACTCATATATAAATACATGTGGGTACATATGTACGCAGATATTTATATATAAACTCAAATACACAGTATTTATAGGGAAAATATGTGCTGCAAAATACAGCAAATAGTTATGAAATTTACATGCATACATATGCAGTTATATGCATTTAAATGCAATACATTATTTACATGCACATATAAATGTTTACAAATTTATGCAACATCTGCATGCCACCAATTTGAGGGAATACACATATTGTTAGTGTAGTGTAACTATCAGCTCAGAGAAAGTGTAACAGAATTAGAACTGCAACAGAAACTGAACAGGAATAGAACTAGAACAGAACTAGAACAGAACTAGAACAGAACTAGAACAGAACTAGCACAGAACTAGAACAGAATTAGAACTAGAACAGAACTAGAACAGAACTAGAACAGAACTAGAACAGAACTAGAACAGAACTAGAACAGAACTAGAACAGAACTAGAACAGAACTAGAACAGAACTAGAACAGAACTAGAACAGAACTAGAACAGAACTAGAACAGAACTAGAACAGAACTAGAACAGAACTAGAACAGAACTAGAACAGAACTAGAACAGAACTAGAACAGAACTAGAACAGAACTAGAACAGAACTAGAACAGAACTAGAACAGAACTAGAACAGAACTAGAACAGAACTGGAATTAGAACATGAAATGAACATGAACCTTTCTAGGTTTCAAGTGTGGCATCTAGAGTACTGGATAATTATCTCAAACATGTGGATGCGGGATTAAAAAATAGAGCATAAATGCAAATTAAACGAGAGTAGACATGTTACGTTTGCGCTTAGGAGGGGAAATTGTAAGCCTATTTCACTAAACAATGTGAATATCCCACAGTCTGATCATGCCACTTACATTGGCATACATATGGATAGACGCCTTAATTTACTTCGCCACATAAAAGCCAAGAGGATGCATATGAGGCTAAAATCTTATAATTTGCACTGGCTTATTAACTACCAATCTAAATTAAGCCTTAATTGTAGAGTCATCTTGTATAAGACTACCTTAAAACCAATTTAGACATATGGAATTCAATAAAGGGGAACTGCCAGTAATATTGGTCTGCAGGAAGTATTGATCTTATACAGAGAGCGCAATCGAAAATTCTTAGGACAATGACGGAAGCACCATACCAGTAGTATATACGAAATTAAAAAAATTATAAAGATTTGGAAGTACCATTGGTTAAAGATGAAGTCCGAAAAAATCGTGAGAGATATATCTAAGTTGCAAAACCATTTGAACCCGCTTCCGAGATTACTTACTAGAACTCAAACAGAAACGAGGATCTTTAGAGCTGATTTGCCAGCCTACTAATTTAGGGCCTATTTGTCCATTATGGTTCTCTCCACAGAGAGAAAATAGTTTTAAAAGATTATGTATAAGATTTGAATGATCATTGTAGGTCCTATGAAGTAAAGGTAGATTCAATAAATAAATTAAAAAAAACATGAAC